>CM066913.1:36256074-37483574 GCA_033964015.1 Scolanthus callimorphus
TTTCTTCTCTTGTTCGAAAATTTTTTTTTTTACAAAAATTGCGCTGTTTACAGCGCAAGGGCTTGCTAGAATTTTTTTTGTGCTTATCGAACAAGGATTACTGCGACTTTCGTATTTTTGCGTGTACGATTTCCAACCGCCAACTGCCTTCTGGCTTCCGTCGCATTCCGACAATTTACTTCGCGCTGCACGAAAAGTACTGAACTTTGAGCATTTCTCTCACAGAAATTTCTCTTTCGTTGCGCTCGAAGCGCACCCTGATTTTTGATAACCCCATTCACATTGATAAATCCATTTCATTTTGATAAAACCCATTTCTCTGAGAAAGATAGATGAACTTTCCATTTGTTGTGTATAGTATGGGTTTATTTTAAAAGATATTTATAAGATATTTAAAAGAGATCAGCACAATGCGCGCAGTGCAAATGTATGAAATCAAATGCATTTCCACCGTTTTCTTCAGAACTAGGATGTGAACTGCTTTCTCAAACTCATTAATTATTCATGAGGGCGTAGACCAATGGGGTTCTTGCATTTGGTCAGGTGTATGACTTTGGAAACCCAATGAAACACCAGTTGAAAATCACTAGTGTTTGGAAACGATTTCCACACTAGTGATATTGAGTTCTTAATTAGCATATTCATAGACTACTCAAACACAAGTCAATAATGTTTAATTGTCTTGATCGGCAGCTTCTTCTATTTCTTGTTATCAGAACTGCAAACACAAACACCAGTTCGTTGTTGCACTCGAAACTTGTTTTGCCCAAAAGACCCAAAAATATTTTCAGCAATCAACTAGCAATCCATTTTTAATTTGAACCAAACGCTGCAAAGCGTTGTTAGTCGAAAGCTTCTCCAAATTACACTGATAATATCGTGGCTAATGGCATGCTTGGAGCAGAAACGTGGACATATAAACATAACTAACCTTTGCCGTTGCCATCCAAGAACTTAAATCCAGTTGGGCTTTCGTTCCAGCACATCCCGACGTATCTCGCACACGATTTGGTAGAGAGTTCTGGGCGGATACCGCTATCCTTTCTTTTTCTTCCGCAGGCTTAGGCGGACGAAACCTTGACTGCGCCATGTTCAAGGTGAAATGGCGATCATTAGCATATACAAGTTGTACATCTCGCAATTGATTAGATGGCACTTTCTCTTGCCTGAACAAAGGGCTGATGTAATCAGCTAATTTGGCGTCTTTTGGCTTATTTAATCACGTTTTTGTTCTTTAACATTCTAAGCGTGATTGCATAACATGATATAAACTGTGTATTTTATTTGTGTGAGAAGTAATTCCAAAAACTCGTTCTGCGTGTTTCTTGGATTACAAACAACTCGAAAACATAAAACACTCGCGGCTACGCCGCTCGTGTTTCAATGGGTTTTCTCGTTGTTTTGCAAACCCAATGAAACACTTGAACTCGTTTTTGAATATTATACTTGTTTTACGGTCTGAAGAGAACGTGAATACGCTACCGATTTGTCAAAATGTTATTTGATATGATTGCAGTTGGTATCAATTTGTAGGTCTATCAAAGTTGAAATACAACGTTGGATTCCTAAAAGTTGTTGCATATTGAGAATATGACAAACGGAGTAGACGAGTTCAGTAACGTCCTCGGCCTCGTTGCCGTCGTCGCATTGGATTGACGGTATCCCTGTGTACTTTCCTCCCATAATGCACTCCGAAACGTTGTAAACCAAATGGCGGACGCCGATCCATACGAGCTGTTCGAGGTTCGCTAAAATTAAAAGGCGTCGCGGATGGTGGAGTGAAAAAGTGAGCTATAAAGATATTCGTAATTCAGCTTTCTATCTCATTATGCCACTCGTCTTTACTGATGATGTCTGTTTTGTGATTAATATTGACCGAACGTCACGACATTGAAGTTTGCAACTTTCATCCGTTTTCAATTTGGTTTGTTGTCCGAAGTTTAAGACACAGACTTCTCATTTTCTTAAATTCAATTTAACCATCTGTGCTAGGAAAAGAAAAAGAACAAAAATAAGGTAAGAAAGCGATCGAAGACGAAGCTAGAAGCGCCTCTAAAGAAGTTTACGATGACGACAACGAGAAAGAGTGACAATAGTGATAATCGAACGCCAGCACAAAAGGCTTACGACAAATTACAAGAGAAAAGGGTACGTTTGTTAGTTTTTCTTATTTATATATTTGTGGTACACTGGTTGACTGCATCTGAGCAACATAAAATAGAGATCTTTCTACCAGTCTGTATATGTCTGCCTGCCTGTCTCTTTCTCTGTCTTTTGTGAATGTACCGTACCTGCTAACTCTCCTGGTTTACATGGGAACTCCCGGTTTTTCTTTCCGTATATTTACTGTATATAGCCCGTGTAAATTCTTGCAATTTTATCATACAGTTTGTTGTATTTGAAACACAATTTTGCAATTTTCGGGGTTGGTAGGTATGGAATACAAATAGACCTTGTCAAGGTTTTTCATATTTCCAAATTATGCACCAGTCAATTGACAGCCCCCCCCCCCCCCCCCATTCGCGCATTAGCGAGGTAATAGTGGGGCTTTCGTACAGAATTACACTACATTACTGCCCCATTGGTCGGAGATGCGCTTTCTTTCAACGGCTTCCACACAGTACATCGAGCGGGGAGTCACTCTCTTCCCCGGGACACAACACAACAGAAACCACCCGCCCTCCGGGCTGTCTAACCTCCCTATGACCACCCCCTTTACTTCACAAAAGACACAACAAATACGATTTTTGTTACTTGAATTACACGTATTAAATTTTAATCTACACTAGCACGTACATGCAAGTAGAAAAATATGGTTTTAATTGCGATCGGCTGCGGCTGCAATGAAAAACTGGCACAATTGACATGACTTTTTTCAGTGAGTAAAATCTTGTTGTTATTTTTCTAAATCGTTGGGCAAGGAGCGCATTCACTCTTAATTGTTACCCTGTGGACGGTGCATTCACCTCTCAGATTGTCCCCGCAAACTGAGGCGCTCCTGCCTTTCACTTGCCAAAAAGGTGATTGCCCTGCTAATGCGCGAATGGGGGGGGGGGGGGGGGGGGGGGGGGGGGGTGGGGTGCTGGTACATTAGGGAAAGGAACGTGATGGTGCTGCACAGTGATTGTGACACCAAACTTTTTTAGATACTAGCTTAAGAATCTGGTCGCAACAATTTGACTAGCTGAACTAGCTTTTTTCCTTACTCTACCCCCCCCCCCCTCTATTCATGCATTAGTGTAGTGTTTTTAAATTTTTTTTGTCTTTGAATTTCTCACTGTGAGCTCTCTGAAAGGCACATGCTCTGCTGCATTTCAAAGTGGCTGACAACTTCTAACTAACACTACATAGTCTCAGGAAATCATCACACAAATTGCATTCTACTACATAACTTTAGCAATATTTTCTTGTAAGGCTTGAAAGATCAAACAGAAATGGCATGGTCAGAATGCATATGCCTTCATTTTACTTGTCAGATTTTTATACTAAAAGCAAATGGTGATTGTGTCATTCCAGAAATTATTTATACCTCTCCAACGGAAGGGTTTGAGGTAGACCTCCCACGCCTCTTGAATTGCCAATCCCTCCGTGGAGAGGGTGTTTTTCTGGAACCACACATTCCATTTTTTTGTGAAATTTGTTCCCTTCGAATTAAATTCATTTTCCAAACAGAGTGTGGCACGTTTTGTCTAAAAATAGTCACCTTTCTCGCTCTCTGATTGGCTGAAAAATAACGGTCAACTGCAGCCAATCAGCGCGAGAAACATGACAAATTCTCAGCAAAACAAGCACGTTTCAAAAGTAAACCGCGAAAAAATTGTCAAGCTTCATTGATGGATGCAAATGGTAGTAAAGGTGACCCAAAATTTAGTGTACTTTTGGGGGTGGAAGCTGAATTATGAATGACGGGTCTTACAAACAATGAATATGAATATGTTGTGCGAATAATATAAACGCCTAAATAATGAAAGGAATAATGCATAATTGAAGAAAAATGTCAAGAATAAGGAATAATCAAGGTCCACTTATTCAGCTTCCACCCCCGAGTTACTTGTGCTGACATGGTCTGAGTACATGCTCTGTTTAAAGAAAATTTAAAATTGATAAGCATGATTTCTAGGAATCTATAAGCTAAATTTTAGCTGAGGTACAATTTCAAGAAGCTAAAGACAGCTGAAATTCAGGCTAGGAATCCACCAAAGTACCGAGGAGCTCATGTTTTGTTATGAGCGCAGGCTCATGTACCCCAGCAATGCTGCTTTCTGGGCAATGCATTAACATTTGTTTTATTCTGATTTCTCAGGCAGCTGAACGAATCCTCAAAAAGCAAGAAACTCACAAACAAGAGTAGAGGTAAGCCTCTTTCCATTATTGTGTGCGAAAATGTTTACACCCATTATTGGAGAGGATGAGCATGATAGTGAGATTTGTCGGTCAAGATTTGTGTTATCTGCTAGCGAAGCTGAGGTGGATATTTTTTTAATGGATAACACTAGCCAAATTCAACAATATTGCTCTTTTCTATGGTATTATTGCAGCAACCGGAATTATCCTACATATAGCTAAACAAAGTTGAAGATGAGGCCTTACAATACATGGAAAATGAATTTTTCAATTTCAGCCGAGGTCCATGGTGTTTTCTCCTTTAGATTCAATTCAAATAGCTATAGTCCATGTCTGAACTCAATAGCCTGAAAATGCTCTCTCAGAAAAAAATGGCAGCAGATTCAAGAGGAATATTGGTAAAATGGCAATTCCAGAAAGAAAGGTACCCTCCCCACGGGCGCACTAGTTTTTGACCCCCCCCATGCATCCAGAATTTCCAAAGTTTACCCCCCCCCCCCCCCCCCCCCCCCCATGCATATAGAATTCCGGGCAGGTTAAAACAAATCCAGCTTCGAAACCCCCTTGCAATCAGAATTCCGAGCTCTTAAACCCCCCCCCCCCCCATCCCATCGGAATTTCCAAATGCCGCCGTTGGGGGGTACCTTTATTTTCTAGAATTGCCCAATGGGCTTGCTGTTTCCTGAGATGAAAACCAACATTTTGCGTGCAAATAAAAAAACAGACATGCTAATAACTTTGCTTTCCTGTGGTGCAAAAAGTAGGGGGGGGGGGGGGGGGGGGGGGTGCCACAGGAAACCCAGATTCATTCGAAAACAACTTTCCAAATAATCTCAGAGGCTAACCTCTGCTAGGAGGGTAGTTTCGTCATGACAACAGCATGTTACTCAATGTGTGTTTCCAGAAATTATCCATACCCCTCTACGGGAGGGATTGGAAATTCCGGAGGGGTGGGGGGGGGGGGGGGGGGGGGGGGGGGTCAATTTACCTGATCTTTTCCATACAAATACTGTATTTTTCTTTGGAAATTCCAGAGGGGTGGGGGGGGGGGGGGGGGGGGTCACTTTTCAACACCCTTCCGTCGGGGGGGTATGGATATTTTTTGGAACCACACAATAACATATCCTTTTCACCAATGCATCAACACTACAGTCACCTAAAATGATATCCAAAACTTAACATTTACCTCATATGTGTTTAATTTCAGAAATTCAATGAATACCTGGATGAATTAACAGAACATTATGACATTCCAAAAGTCAGCTGGACAAAGTGATCTCATCAGCATTTTATGACAACAGTCATGCAATTATGGAAACTTGTTGAATTGTTTTGTTATGGACAACATGGTGAGGTGGGTGAAAAGGATGTGACGCAACTACATAAAGGCTGGAGTGTCCCTTCAACCTACTTGATAACCTGAAAACTGAAGAAGAACGATTTTGAATATTTACCAGTGCTTGCATGTGGCATTTGTTGGACTTCTCACATTTAGGGATACTGCACTTTTTAGTGATTTTTCCCCTTGACACGTTGGTTAAGTATTTACGGGAGCCCATAATTAGGAGCAAAGAACCCCTTCCTTTTAGAGGTTAAAATACGAAACCTTGCAGTTTTTCTAGATAGGCACTTCTTAGGGGTCCATTCTAGCAAATCGATTGCACACACGATTGCCGTTTGCGAAGTGGCTACAAAATTTGTCATTCTTTTTCATCCCGAGGCAACTGTGGTTTTCCAAAGGCGTAAAATTTCCTGTCTTTCGCGATCAATCACTTAGTCTGCGAACCGGCTCTCCGTTTTTTTCTCGAATATTTGACACAGGAATCCAGCGAAAAAAAAAAAAAAAATCCGAAAAAACCCACCGGAGAGCCGGCTCGCAGGCTATCGATCACTTGTTTTTGCGCTTTTGCAATTCCTGTTGACATTGTCACGGCAGCGTGACTGAACAATATAAAACCGATCTAAAAAGAGCTCGGTGTGTAATAGGGTATCTCAATCACACAGCTTGTTCTTCGCTCCTAGTAATGAGCTCCTTTGCTGTTACCGATCGCCTTTTTCAGCTGTTTTCGATAAAAATGGTGATGAAAAAAAGGCTTTTTGACTGCTTAGGGACGGACCATTTGATATTTGATGGGGGGAGTGGCTAATTTTTTTTGGCTCGATATTGTTTTCGCGTCCAGTCTTGCTGCTCGAATTTTTTTCCCTAGAACGTGACTGTGCTCGATTTTTTTTTCTCCTGGATATTTCTTTTAATTTTTTGGCTTGAGATATCACTTAAATTATTTCGCCGTCAAAACGACAATTGATCACTTCAATAAATTACGATTTCAAGCTCTCCTGTTATGTTATGTCAGCATTTTGCGAAATTGGTATGCTTATAGTATCCGGATCAGTGCGGGTTTTTGGTCACCGGATTTTGGATTTTCGCTGTTCGGTTTCAGAAATCAATTTCTTATCTAAGTGCTCTTTGTGTATCTGTACAGAACCTTGTGTTTTGGAATTTGTTAAAATTCTGCGGCACTGGTCGGTAGATCTCCTACCTTACTAAAAAAACACCTCAGTTTTCCTATTTCCCGAGGTAAAAATTGAATTTCAAAGTAGTTAATAGAGACTTCTTAGATTGCACGAGTCGAGGCATCTCTGCTTTGTAAACTTACATTTTGCTCCTAACTAAACATCAAGATGCTCAGGCAGTGGCGGGTCCACGAATTTACGAATGAGGGCTGACCACTGAGTAGTTTGCTTTATGTTCTCGATGCGCGCGAAGCTCGCCGCGATTTTGAAAATCAAACTACGAGGTGAATGAAATTCTTCTTTCTGGGAGACGAAATGACGCAGAAGAAATGGAGTCATTGAAAGACATCATAGAAATTTTACAAATTAATCATAGCCCAGTACGATGTTTTAGTTTGTAAATGCTACACCACAGCATCCGCTTTTTATGCGCCCAAACCTAGTAAAGTTATTTAGTATTGTAGGTGGCGAGCGCGCAGCGCGAGCTGACGAAAAAAAACATTGTTTATTAGGCACAGGTTCCCTAAAAATCAGAAATCAGGAGAGAATTTTAGAGTGAGCTTGCTCGATTTTCTTTCGCCACCAGCTTTGCCTGCGCGTTATTTTTTTTCTAGGTCAGAGGCTTGCTCGATATTTTTTTGGAATCAGCCCCCCCCCCCCCCCCCCCCATCAAGTATCAAATGGTCCGTCCCCTTACGCCACAAAAAGCGACAGTAAAAAGTGATGCCCCTTATCGGTCAACGTTATCATTTGACATCTGTCTTATTATTTTATCGTTTTATTTTGTAATCTTTGTCAAGGTATAACTTTCAGCTAGCAGCTAGAATAGAGTCCTAAAGTGATGAGTCCTAAAGTCACAAACACCACATTTTCGATTTAGTAATAGCCCTTGATTTTGGAAAGAGCAAATCGGTTGCAACGCGATCAGATATGGCCCGCTGTATTTTTATTTCAGTTCATAAAGTTTTGAACTGTGTTGGAGTTCTTTGGTTCTTAGGAGTTGGTCTTTCATTATTCGCGGACTAAAAAAATTGGGATTTTTCAAATTTGTGACGTCACACATTAGGACTCTATAGGCACCTCTTTAAATGAAAGCATATAATATTCAATATGCAGGGCCGTAGCAAGCCTTCAAAAACTGGGGGGGGGGGGGGGGGGGGGCACGATATATAAAAAACACAAGGCAGTTTTTAGGGAACGTTTAAAACTCTACTGCGTGCGAAGAGCGCCGAAAATTTAGAGCCCAGTATGTGAAATTACCGCATGTTTGGGGGAACTTAGATATGCAGGGTGCAAAATCGGGAGTTTTAAGGATTGTTTGGGAAAAAACTGGGGAAGCACGTGCCCCCCCCCCCCCCCCCCCCCCCCGGCCCCAGTAAGCGCTACGGCCCTGATATGTTTCTTAAATATAGTGGCCATTCCAGATATGTTATACCAAGGCGTAATGGCGGACACGACTGGTCTCGCGGGCTACCTCAGCCTAAAAAAGAATCAGTTCAAATGGGACAGCGACGTTGAAAACCTTAAAACCTTTTGGATTAGCACTTTAGAGGATGGAAACGAAGAAAAACTACTTAATACTATTTCAAAGGGAGCAACAGAAGTGCTTAAATTTGATGGAGTGACCGTTAACTTCTACAAGAGTACAAAGACACTTCAAATACAAGGTGCCGCACAATCGTTGTACAACACCAGACTAAGAGATCTGATCAGGAATGACCATGGCGATGCATCGCAAGATACTCATGAACCATCGGTGGACGAAAACCTAGCTCTGGGCGCTGCAGAAAAGGAGCAAGAAACAGAAACGCAAGATAAACAACACGATCAATGGCGTGAGCAGGTCGAGGAGTTCATGGCTGCCCAACGTGAATTTAACTCTGCGATTGAGAGAAAATAACAGCAAACGTAATAGAGATCGGAGAACAAGACATAGAACTGCGAGATTGGAAACAGCAAACAAAAAGCTTCCTGGCTGATGCTAAGATTCACTGCGAGGAAAAAACTGAATCGATTAAATGTGAAATCGACGCGCACATCAAAGAATTAACGAAACAAATTACAAGTCTAAGTTCAAAAGTCACAAGCGAACTCAAATGCCTAAAACAAAAGTCTACGTCTACAGGAGAGACAATTTTACAAATTGTAAACGAGCTTAGTGCAATCAAGTCACAAGTTACTAAAACGGAGGATTCACTTCTCGCACAATTACACGAGTTTAGCCACTCGATAACAACCACTCCAACTTCTTCACCAATTATACAGACAGTACAAGGGACAAATGAAGACATCTCAGGCAATCTAGGGGACAGCAATAATACGTACACTGTCACAACCAGCAGCAGATTCGAGGCCTTGAGAATCGACGACGAAAAGACAACACCGGTGCCGACACAGGCCGAAAGTTCATATCGGGCCGGCTGACAGGCGAAGGCGACGAATACAACGTCAGGCTCAGAAGACAATCCAGAGCGAATGACAATGCGCAAAAACAGGCTGAAGATTCCTCCTTTGGTCCAATTCTCATGATTGGTGACTCCATACTAGGAGGGATCAAGGAGAGGCAATTCTGCCCAAACCGCTACGTAAATAAAAAATATGTCGCTGGAGGCTCGGCAGAAATGGAACACCACATACATAATATGATCGATGCCAATAATTATGACTTAATCATTGTTCACACAGGTACCAACGATGTAGATAGATTAAGAGCTAATGATATTGCAAGTAACATAGAAAGTTGCATTAATAAGCTGAAAGGCCACTGGCCGAATGCTAAAATAGCTGTTTCAGGGCTCATCTACGCTCCCAGGAGAGACAACAACAAAATCGATGATGTCAATTACTACCTGGAGGACATTTGCACGGAGAGTGGCGCCACCTTTATCAATAACCAAGAAGTTACAAGCGACACCTTCGGGAACATCGATCCAGAAGTATTTCATGATGGCTTACATTTGAATAACAGGTCAGGCACAAGAAAACTTGTGGCGAACATGAAAACTCGCCTTGGACTGAGGAACGAGAACAGAAGAGAGAGAGATCACAGGTGGCAACACAGAGACAGAGTAAAAGCTAGACCACAGTTCAACAGGAGAGGTTATTATGGAGCGTATGACGATGAATTTCCGCCGCTGAAAGCGTTAAGTGCCCTAGCGGAATATTTCAAGCACCGTCCAAGATAAGTGCTATATTTTGTGCATCGAATTCTTTACAAATTTTCTACGTATTGGCTGTTGGAACATAAACGGGTTTAACAGTAAACTTTAGGGAATAAATTTCACCAGAACGACGTCCTGAAACTCATAGGCAAGCACGATATCTTTGGCATAACAGAAACGCATGCGGATAGTAATTCAGATATGAAAATAAATAAGTTTAAATATTTTGTGAAATATCGCGAAAAAAGTCATGGAGCAAGGCGCAGCTCGGGGGGGATAGCCGTTTTTATACGAGAAAATATTTATAGCGGGATATCGTATGTACCTACAAAAACAAAAATGTATTATGGATCAAATTAGATAAATTTTTCTTTAACTTAGTTAAAGATATTTATTTGGCAACAGCGTATATAAGTCCACTTAGCCAGCAAAAATACACGGAGGAATGGTTAGACGATCTAGAATGTGAAATCCTAAATTTTTCCATGAAAGGCGATGTCATTATACAAGGCGATTTCAATGCAAGGACCGGTGCCTTACAAGAATTTGTACAAGATGACGAAGGAAACCGATTCCTTGAAATTCCAGAAGATTATGAAACGGATACAACATGTTATAGAAATTCGCAAGATAAATACACCATAGACAGCAGAGGGAAAAATTTAATAGAGCTCTGCACTGCTTTAAATTTAAGATTTCTTAATGGCAGGGTAGTGGGAGATCTAGACGGAAAGAAAACTTGTTACAAATACAATGGCAGCAGCTTGGTAGACTATGCTATCGCCTCAAGTGATTTGCTCAATTTCGTTGACTATTTCATTGTTAACCCTCTCGAACCCCATTTAACGGATCATTGCTCTTTGTCGTACGCCCTTAAATTAAAGTATAAAAAGAAAGACACGGGAAGACAACATGATGATGTCGGGTTTAGTGAGTTCAAAAGATTCGTTTGGAACGAAAACGCAAAACAGACACTAATTCAGATTTTGGAGTCTACGGAGACACAGGAGAAACTGTACGCCTCGTTGCACAATAACAATGTGGACACTATGACGGAACAGTTCTCGCAAACTCTAACCGACGCATGCAAACAAGCAGGTTTAAAATTTCAAAAAAACAAAAAAGCAAAAGAAAGCAACAGCAAAGACAATAAGGCGTGGTTTGATAAAGAATGTGAAGACGAAAAGAATAACCTCCGGTCCCTCGGTAAACGAATTCAAAAGACACCCAACAATGACTTATTACGATCTGAGCTACACTGTAAGAAAAAAGCTTTTAAACGACTATGTAAAAGTAAAAAACAACAGCATCGGAGTAAGATTTTAGACAACATAGATCTTAATAGCCCAAAAACGGCATGGAAGCAACTGAAAAAACTTTTCGAGATTGGCAAAACAAACAATAGGACTCAAATTGAACCGGAAGAAACGGGAAAATTTCATCACTATTTTGAACAACTAAATAACAAAGGTAATGCTGAGAGTGACAACTTTGACGAAACACCCGTTGAAAGCAACGGACCTCTAGATTTTGAAATAAACCAACAAGAAATATCAGAAGCTATTGCCAAACTCAAATCGGGAAAAGCTCCGGGCGCAGATAATATCTTAAGCGAATTTTTAAAGTGTGGTAGAAACGCCCTGTTAAAGCCACTTGTCTCCCTTTTTAATCAAATTCTAATCATGGGCGTGTACCCTACTCTCTGGAGCTATGGCTTAATTGTCCCAATTCATAAGAAGGCGATTCCTCAAACCCTGAAAACTATAGGGGAATAACTCTTTTATCAGCTATTGGTAAAGTCTTTATGTCCGTTATGAACCAGAGGCTGTATAATTACTTAGTGGAAAAAGGAATACTAAAGCCAGAACTACTCGGTTTCAGAAAAGGACAAGGAACGACGGACAGTATTTTCATCCTAAAATCTCTAATTGAAAAATATGTCAAAACAAAACCAAACAAAAAGGCAAATCATCTGTTTGCATGCTTTGTGGACTTCAGCAAAGCTTTCGATTCCATACCCAGAAGATTACTTTTTGAAAAACTCAGGGCAGTAGGAGTGACAGGGCATTTCTTTGATACTATTAGATCTATGTACTTAAATGACAAATCATCACTGAAAGTAGGAAATTTACTAACACCAGCCTTCAAATGTAACAACGGCGTTAAACAGGGATGCATGATTTCGCCAACCCTTTTTAATCTATACTTAAGCGATCTCCCAGATAAACTTGGTACCATAAACAAACACGACGTAACCCTACGTTCAAAGCCTTTAAGCTGTCTACTCTACGCAGACGACTTAGTCATTCTATCAACATCCGAAAGAGGACTGCAAGATTATCTTGATTGCCTAGGCAAATATTGCGATCACGCCCAGTTATCGGTCAATCTTGAAAAAAACCAAAATTATGATTTTTAATAACAGCGGTAGAACAATGAACAAATATATATTTCATTATAAAGAAACGAAACTAGAAAATGTTCGAAAATATAAATATTTAGGTCTCCATTTCACTGCTTATGGGAATTTTTCCCTAGCCAAAGATGAAATTAAGAAAGTGGCACTAAAAGCACTATACAAACTACGAAAAGAGATGGGCGACCACTTTAGACATAACCCAGAACTAACGTTACGATTGTTTGACTCCCTGATTGCCCCTATTCTATTGTATGGAAGCGAAGTCTGGGGAGTAGATTCGAATGGAAAATGGAAAGGGACCCCATCGAAATTGTCCATTGCAAATTTATTAAATGGCTACTGGGTGTAAACAGATATTGCACTTCTCTAGCATGCAGGTCGGAGGTAGGGCGTTTCCCTATGAGGATGCAAGCCAGATGCAGGGCAATTAAGTTCTGGCAAAAACTAATCGATCACGACAGACAAAACACCCTATCGAGCAAAGCTTTTTTCGACACGCTAGAAAGTGATAATAAGGAATTTTGGCACAGAAAACTAAAGAACATTCTAGATATATCGGGCTTGGGTAACGTATGGCTGACTGGAGAAGGGCCCATTCGAAACATTAGGCAAAGGTTGTGCGACATAGAGCGGCAAACATGGTTGACCTCTTTGCAGAACGATACTAGAAAAGATGCGCGACAGGGAAATAAACTAAGAACCCTCCGAAAAATTAAGCTCTCTTATGACTACGAAAATTATTTAACAAACGTTACTAATGTGCAACATAGGATCGCCCTGACAAAACTACGATTGAGCAATCATACCCTTGCAATCGAAACGGGACGGTATGCAAGACCCTACCAAGCGCCCATTGAAAGAATATGCCAAATTTGCAAAGCAGGGGTAGAGGACGAAGAACATTTCCTTTCAAAATGTACTGGTTATGAAAGAAGCAGAACGACGTTGTACGAATATCTTGAAAGGCACACAAAGGTCACACTTAAGGACGTACCACCCACAACCGCTTTCTTGAAAATCATGAAACTAAAGCAAAATGGAAATGTTCAAAGAAAAATTGCAAAATTCATATGGGAAAGTATGAAGAAAAGAGAACAGATACTCAGAGAATACAATATGTAATGACATCGCCTTTCTTTCCATTTAATTATGATATGTATTATTATTAACATTTTTAACACTTTATTGTAATATACGGCACATGCGCCCTAGGGTTGTACTGTCACAATAAAGATTATCTTATCTTATCTTCCAGAAAGAGACCTTACTTGAGCTATCCTTGTGTGGTGAACTTAGCTCAACATCTGGGAGAACTTTGCTTGCAGTTTTTAATTTATTGTCACCATCAATTTAATATCTTAACCATACTGCAATAAATATAATTTACCGATTGAAAGGCTTTTAATTTTCGCAGTCACCCGCGAAGCTTTATTTTAGCACCGCTACGCCATTTCTCTTCTAATCAAGTTTGTAAACCTCATTACAGCCATCTGTTATAATTTATTCGATTTAGCACCTTGCAATGTTGTTTTCTCTTGGTATCATTTGAATGTAGGGATCGTTTTTACTTCTCTGAGAATGTATGCAGCTCTCAGTCGTCTAAACAAAGTAATCTAAAGTCGATAGGATCGAAAAAGTTATGGTGTGTATAGATACAAGAGATGCGAAACCTGGAAAAGCTGAAAAGCGGCTTCATACTTAGTTTGCACTCGCGTAGAAATCAATTAATAATAAACCTTTGCAAATAGAAAGACGAATTCCATATTAATTTGAAAAGCCGACAGAAGTTATTTGTTGGGAAGTAAAGAAATGAGTGTTTAGCGAAGAACCGCTAGTTGAATTGGCAAAATGCGCTGATTTGACTATCAATCGGAAACGGGTTGCTACAGGAAAGAGCTTTTCAGTTTCAAGATATTGATGCTACGATCTTAAAAAATGGTAAACTAAAAAAGCCAATCGCTTTCTGAGGACTAAATCAATATTTGACGAAGCTTCAGTGTTTTTGCCAGTAACGTTATAAAGAACTTGACTATTATGACAGAGACTAATAAAGCAGCCATCAGTTCGGGTTTCTCACTGAAATACAGCAGAGTTATTGCCGGATTTATATCATGAACTGAATTACTTTATTACAGCGGGGCTTATAATATACAAGGGATATCTGGTAAGCAATGGATGACTTGGTAACTAGACAAGTTAGTCACTCCATGAAGAATGCTATCTCGGCGAATAATTACAAAAGCCATGCTCTGGAAGCAAAAGTGAAAACATTGGAGGCGGAACGGAACTTGAAACTACTATCTTTGCAAATGAAAACGGACGATATCAAATACTCAACATCGCCGAAACTGAAGGTCAAAAAGGTGTTGAGCCTTCCTGGTGATTATAACCCTTTTATTCGAGGAAGCGAAAAGGAAAAGGTGATTGATTTGGAGAGCGAATTAGAGCGCAATAGACGCGTTTCAAGCGTTAGTCAATCTCTGCCACCGTTATCAACTATCGCGACTCCTCCGAGGTCACGTAGAATGACTCTATCGCACCCTGTGCGGTCAGCCCCGTCAAGCCCGCGTCCTGGCTCGCGACTACACTCTGTTTCTGGTTTAATAGGAGTTTGGGAAACGACAGAGCCACTAGCTTTGGGAGAGAAGGCAGATGTTCCGCACAGAACGGCATCGCTTCGGTTAAACTCGAGTCGCAGTAGACCCGAAACACCTGTCCTGACCGCGAATTGAGGTCTAACTCGACGGACCAAACTTCAAGTCTAGCGCAACCACTAAACAACTCTCCCCCAACTTCAACCGCGCACAGAGGCCTCTCCATAAGACCACTCTCGCGAAATTCCAGTCACAGCTCTAGCGGTCAACAGAAGCCCAAATCAAAGGTATTCTCGCGGCTTTATCAAGCGCCAAAAGGGCGCGGAAGACTGCGAGTGGATAGCGGCAGTGGCGGGAATATTTCTAGATCCAAAGTACAGTCAGGGAGACTGGAGCAGCGTCGAAGGTCTGTTAGTCTTCCTGATTTTTCAGATGTGCTAAACGACTTGCGCAACTGTCGATATCTTCGAAAAAGCAACGAAAACAGCGAAGAAGAGGACGACGTTTTCGAAGATGAGACGAAAAAGTAGACAACCGCACATGAAAATTAATTTCATTTGATTCTGAAGTGCGGCATTGTTTCTTTATCATGCAGTAGCTTGGCTGTTACATAATAATACGCAATAAGCTTTACTTGTTGATAAAGAATCACAACGATTCATCTATTAATATATACAGCGAAGTGTGCAAGTAAACAAACAAAATAGCGGCAAGCCAAAGATACACAACACGCTTTTCAATAGGAAAAGAAAAAACGTGATTCAAGAGCTTGACGATCGCCCGAAAGATACTGTACAATTATCAGTTTGGAATCAAACCTGGAGCACGTACAAGGCAATGCACGGAACTGGGAGTGCATTTTGCTGCTATTTGCGTAATACTTAAATAAATTTAGCTCATGGTAGCTTACACTAATGTCTGAGCTGCAGGACTTATAGTTTTGATGTTGTTTTGTGTTTCGAAGGCACGAAGACCACAGACGCTTTCTGTTTTATGGCGCCTAGTTCCCTCCAACCGATCAAATCGCAGTATTTTTAAATCAATATTTTTTGTCTGTCTTGCCGCGAACGAAGAAAATAGATCCTGTCCATGATTGAACACAAATAGCAAAATACTCAAGAGAAAAATATATTCATTCAATCTTACAATCATCCAGGGTTGTGCAGGCTTAAAAGTACCTTTCCAGGGGTTTTTTGTCATCCCCTCTATTAAGTGGAAATTCCTGGGCTTCTCCTCGATTCCTACTTTTGTTTTAGACTTTTGTTTTAGAATAACGGGTAAAGTTGCCATAGTAACACACCGATTTCAATAATGGTGCCCAGTTCGAAAAGCCATTGTTTTCTGGACTGGCTAGCATCATCATTTTATGAGATATTTAGCAAATATAAAATAAATAAACGGACTGACAAACTAATCAAGCGGGCCAGTCTTACAGATTTCTCCGAGTAATTACCGTATGTGAACACAGATTTACATTTTTTCATAGCTTTGAATTTTCAATTCAAAAATTAAAGAGATTTCAACCTCGAAATCACGTAAAACACAACATTGTTTTTGCACGCATTCGAGGGTAGTCAATCCAAATATGGCTTTTCAAACTGGGCGCCATAATTGAATTTGGTGTATATGTTGTAGCAGAAACATTTAACTTATATGTTTCTGGTTGTAGCAAATATGTCTGGCAGCAAAATAAAATATATACCACAATTTGTTTTTTTTCTCTGAAAGGAATGACAAATTGGAAAAGGAAACACTTGAAAAAGCCCCTTAAAATATCATTTTGCTCTGAGATTCCAGTTTCGATCTAAATCAGCCATTAAAAGACAAGGGCGTTTTGTCTGTTTTGTAGTAAATATAGATGTCTAGTAGCAATAGTGAAATATACACACAGATTTCCTGTTTCATTTTTTTATTTGAATGACAAATTAGAAAAACGATTTGCTCTGAGATTCCAGTTTTAATCTGAATCAGCTGTCTTATCTTTCAAAAATGTCACAACTGTTACAATGGAGTTATAACTGCAATAGTGAGATTGTTGAACACCACTTTGGGTAGTGTCAATATTATATAAACATGCTATTATATGGCATAACTTTTTATTTACTTTACCACGTTTACCACACCATCACAGTTAAATCTGACATTTCTTTCTAAGAAGAAAAATACAGAAATGTGCATTAAAAATCTAAAATAATATATCTTGAATACTAAAGATCAGTTGTCATATCTTAAAGGAAATTTCAGGAGTGTAATATAGACCTATTTGTACAACAGTATAAAATTGCTGAACTCACTTTGACATATGACAATATAATATAAACATCCTATTCCAGATATAGTTACTGCTAAGAAATCTGCTGAGTCATGCAGCTATGAGCGCAATTTTGCTTTCAGGTGCTGTGTTTGGTAGAGTCACACCAACTGAAGGTTCTGAATGATGTCTCTTTTGTGCCAAAATTGCAGGCATCACATCACGATTCTATACAATTTAACTTTTACTCTCCCAATTTTGCCAGAAGTCTCAAGATTTTTCTCTCCTCCTGGGAAAAATTCAAGACTGCAGAACAAAGTCAGATTTCAGGTGGTGATGAAGCTGTGTATAATATATACAGCTATGTATAATATACACAGCTTCATCACCACCTGAAATCTAACTTTGTTCTGAGTCTTGGATTTTTTTTCCAGGAGGAGAGAAAAATCTTGAGACTTCTGGCAAAATCGGGAGAGTAGACATCTCTGCAATCACTGTATTTTTCACTGGAGATTCCAGTGATTCCGCTTCCATGAGAGGGTATGGATATCAAACCTGGAATCACACAATGACAATAAAATTTTGCAATGGGTAATTCAAAAAATGATCCATATCCCCACAACGGAGGGGCTGTCTTTTTTCATTTTCATGAAAATTAATTTCCTAAGAAAATATTTTTGCACCCATCGTGAAAATAAAGACCCATGAAGTAAGTGTACCTTTTTCGAGAAATTAAGTGCCACAGAATTTAGTACCAATAAGGAACTAAAATTCTGGCTTGGGCCTGAAAGTGGGATGAAATAAGCAATGAAATCTGGCATTGCTGAATGAATAATTTATATCTCTTGTTTTATTCCCCTAAGCCTAAATTTTGATATCCTAATTGGTTTATGGGTAATATGACTCCCCTCTCTGACTTTTCCCAAGTGATTTCTAATTGTCTCTTTCTAGAAGCCATAACCCCCATTGAAGGGGTTGATATATGACCCCCAAACCTCTCGAATATCCAGTGAAAAATCCCCCCCCCCTTCTCCCTACCCCCTGAAATTTCCGAATATCTTGTGGGCACAGCACCTTGGCGAGGGGTACATAACTTTCTGGAATTACATATGATATTTTAATTATCATTTTGCTCTGAGATTCCAGTATTCATCTGAATCAGTTGTCATATCTTCAGGAAATTTCAGGAGTGTGATGATCTTATGGTCATCACGACGTTGCCAAAGCATCTCTCCCTCAAAGTGAACAAGCTCCTGCTTCCTTGCCCGCATCAGCATGCCAACAAGTTTATTTGAAATGCTAGTGTAGACATTAAACAACCTGCCGAATGTTACTGTCACCGTCCCATCAGGCTGGGCCTGTCCTGTCTTTGTAATGACCTTGCACAAATCAAAGACCTCTTTGCTAATGTGAAGGCCAGCTGATTTCCCCTAGCCTCTGTGCTCGATCCTGCCTTAGGACGACCATATTCTTTACTGTCTCTTGGTGGTGCTGACATATCTGTTTCCCTCAGTTTTTTTTTCCTTTTTTTGGTTTCAAATTTCTCAGCTTGGCTTATATCATCTGTAAATTTGTTTGGGTACTCTATCTCCATTGCAACAGAATTTGCATTCTGGAAAATCAATAAAAATGGAAACATAAAGACGCAAGCCTTACACTAGCTAGCTAGCTGTTGATGAGAAGTAGCAGATTCGAAGGCACGGTCGGTCGGCAAAGCAACGATCATATGAACTTTTCTTCTTCTTCTTAGATTTTCATTGAAAAACCGCCAAGTTACACTCTTCTGATTGGTTTGTAGCACCAAGATATACATGCTGATTGAGAAGCAATGCATAGTTCAAGCGCATACCTTTCCATGTCTGTGGAAATGAAAACATTTCATTCAATTTCAACTCGGCCGTCCGCCATTTTGGAAAACAAAACCCAAATAATCGCGGGCTCGCCCAGGGCGCATAAGACAAAAATCAAAGGTCGCTATTCACCAGGCCGTGGATATGTGTAACCACTTGACCAATGATAACGATTTATAAACGGGCTTATTGTAAAGTTGGTATTAGAGAGGCGATGGCAAAAATAAGTACTATTTACAATATGAGCGTCCGATTTGTATGGGATTTACAAAGTCGAGCCAGAGGCGAGTCATTGTCAAACGGCCATACAAATCGGACGCAAATATTGTAAACTAGCTGATGCCCGTGAAAAATTCACGGAGTGTAAGGGGGAAATTTATTTTACTTAAAGTGTTCTCTGTTAAAAAGAACGGGGGAAAAAATCACAATGGCCATATGGATGTGGGGAGGGGTTCATGATTTCCCCCTTCCATAAACTGCTGGATTTACATTACTAATAACCTCCCATCAGCATGAGTACCCCGTCCCACGATGCCGAAATAAATGAAGTGAGCCCAAAAGGAACTTTTTTTTTGCACTGGTCTCCCTGATTGGTGCGACAAAATCACGCGTGTGTCCGTCTCTCAAATCGGTCAAAGAACCCGTGAAAATCGAAAGCGCAATTTGACTTCGGAATTGTTTGTATGTTTATCATATCTCAGTGAGGGGAGAGGAGAAAATGTTCAAGTAAAAATGTTCTAAGGAATTAGAATTTTTTTAGTTTATCTTATTTATATTTTTTCGGCTTTATCCCTCGCTTAAAAAATAGCTTGAATTAGAACTTAGCTCAAAGTGAATCTTTTCCAACAAAAACATGCCCACTGGAGGGATTTCCTCCTTCTCTTCGTGATTGCGTCTTTCGTTTTGCGATAGAGCCGTCAGGTTTTATACTTAAAGAATATAATTCATGACTTTCACGGACTTTGTTTTGTAAATGTGTCATTTCGACTTATAGCATGAATTAGCGCGTGCTCCGAGGGAAGCAAGGTAGTGTGTACGTTTGTTGAAACTTGAATGAAAATTTTTCTCAGCTCAAATATTTCAAGTTAGAATTATCCCTGCACATTCCTGTATGTAATCTGTAAGAGAACCATTTAGGTTTCAACGTCTTTGGTGCTTTCGGCTGCGAGAACCGAGTTCTTTTTTAGTTTCTGTGGGAGATTTCAACATGGCGGCGATGGCGGC
This sequence comes from Scolanthus callimorphus, assembly GCA_033964015.1. Classification (NCBI taxonomy): domain Eukaryota; kingdom Metazoa; phylum Cnidaria; class Anthozoa; order Actiniaria; family Edwardsiidae; genus Scolanthus; species Scolanthus callimorphus. Next base: position 36,276,432 of record CM066913.1, read on the forward strand.
TTTGTCCCTCGCTTAAGAAATCGCTTGAATTAGAACTTAGCCCGAGGTGAATCTTTTCCAACAAAAGCACGCCCATGGTCCAGATTTCCACCTTCCCTTCGGGTTTGCGAACTTCTTTTGGCGGCACAGCTTCAGGGCTGAGCGGAGCGAGTGTCGACACGATTTTCCTTACGGTATTAATATATAGATGACTTATGTCAGTTTACAAGGCTAGTCATGTGACCTAAATTGTGCTTTCTCACTGGATACCTGCTTCATGAATAATTGATGAATATTATAAAGTTCAAATGCTCCATCGCCATGATCTGTGATCGCCATTGTTATCAACTTTGGCACGGGGCAGCAAAATAATATGTAGATTTAGGCAATGTCTAAAAGCGGACCTCCAATCATACACACCCCACTTCTTACTGCATGGTTTATTTTTATAATGATATAGAAGGAAAACCAAAACAGGAACGCAAAATATGCTGCCGTTGCGGGCCTTTATTTCGATCCTTCTTCAGTTTATTCTTATATAACAAACGTATCCCTTTTGAGGAGCCCAGCTTAGGATACCCAGCCTGGAATTTCAGTGAATTTTGAAATGATCACCCTGAAATTTATGGTTATCCAACCTGGAATTTTACGCTTGTAAATGACCGATTAATTGATTGAGTTGAACAAATTGAGTCTCTCTTCCATCGCGGGCCACGGCTACACCAGCAAGAGAGAGCTGGCAAATATTTTCCCATTTCGCTATTAGTTCAGTCCCTTTTGTTTCTTTGCATCTCTAACCGTTGGCGTCGAAATGCAGCAACTTTTTGCCGGGCTTTTTTTGCAGTTTGGAGTCCAAACCGAACGACGCAGCTGTGTACACGGCCGGGTCGACAATAACGCAAGTGCGCATGCGTAAATAAGAGCCCGCGATGGGATATCACAGCGAGTTTGTCGTCTTCAACGATAGTGGATGAATTTTGAACTTTCTATTTCAATATTCAGACTATATACAACATTTGTCTACCTAATTAAGAGAAAAACGGCGGACATCATTTCCAGAAGTACAGAAAGTTTAGCATTCTATGGTAGGAAATTGCTAGTTCTTATCCCCCCCCCCAAAAAAAAATACTCTCAAAGCCTCCGTGCAATCACCCATAGTTGTTCACTCGTTTGATTGACGGAAGCCAAACTGTGGTTTGTTATTTGGCGTAAAGTTCGCAGAATTGTGAAAATTGCAGTAACGATAAAATTCCATGTACGTTTTACATCGCAAACACATTATTAAACTAGTATAGCGCAAAAGCCTTTTTAGCATCATTGAAAACAAACATTTCTAATATATAGATTTAGCCACTGGCTAAAAGCGGAGCTCCCGGTTCATATTTTTCTGTGTTGAGGGTGCGTTTACCTATTTTTTTGGGCTTTTGCTAGGGAAAATTATAAGTCCTGCAAAAAAATGATTTTCTAATTTTGATGACATCATCGATGACGTCATGCCACGTGACCTCGATGGTGCACCCTCCTTGCCTCCAAGATAAGTGCACCCAAGTTTGGTCGCCTAGCGATGTTGCCTTCTCGAGATATTCACTTTTCTAATTTTGATGACGTCATCGATTACGTCATACCACGTGACCTTGGTGGTGCACCCCCTCTGCGACCAAATAAACTTTACCCAATTTGGTCACCTAGCGATGTTGCCTTCTCGAGATATTCACTTTTCTAGTTTTGTTGACGTCTTCGATGACGTCATACCACGTGATCTTGTGGCGCACCCCACTTGCCTCCAAAATAACTTTACCCAAGTTTGGTCACCTAGCGCTGTTGCCTTCTTGAGATATTGGCTTTTCTAGTTTTTATGACGTCATCGGTGACGTCATTTCACGTGTCCTTGGTGGTGCACCCCCCTTGCCTCCAAAATAACTTTACCAAAGTTTGGTCACCTAGCGATGATGCCTTCTTGAGATATTGACTTTTCTAGTTTTGATGACGTCATGCCGGACGAACGAACGAACGAACGAACGAACGAACGTACAAACCGGAAGTCCATGACAGAATCGTTCGATGCATATACACTTTTCTTTTGTTCCTTTTTCTCCTGCATGTAGCTATGGGGCTCCGCTACGCGGGCGCCTTCGGCGCCCGCGGGAGCTCCGCTAACACAGGTGTATGGCGACCCACGTGTCCAAAACATCGATTTCTTCTGGGCCTTTGTATTCCGCCAGTCAAAGCGCGTGTGAGATAGATCACAAGTCCTTGCCTTGTTTTCCCTAGTGCAGTCGGCTGGCTTCCGACATGACACACGTCTGTTTTCGTCACGGGGGAAGCCATTCGACTGCACTAGGCGAAACAAGACAAGGACCGGATTGGCTCACGTTTTAACTGGTAAAACAGTAAAAGGATGAGATGGTATTTCTCTGACTCTGACTCTCCTTCGCGGACCCTTGGGTGGGCTTTGAGGCCGCGAAGGAGTTCAGGGACTGGACTACAGTTTTGACTGTAACTTCATGTAAGGTATTTTTAGGAAAGCCAAGGTACGCCTAGGTGGCGCAGTGTGTTTGTGCATGGCACACTGTGCGTACTGTCCTGAGATCGATTCCCGGATCAACCAACCGTATCGACTTTTCTCTGTTCCGAGTAGCTTGCTTATAGCTTTGAATTCCTTTCATCTCGAGCTCTGATAGAGAAAGGGGGGTAAGGTGTGCACCGTCTCCCCGATTAGTAGTGCAATCGTGCACAGCTAGAAGATCTGAGACGTTAATAAAGTTCCTTACTTCTCTACTTTCTGAAGACCGGAGAAAAATGTATGTAACATTTCGATATATTAAAATTCTAACTTGAATACGAGGCTCAGGGGAATAAAACAAAATAAATTAATTATTCATTTTTTGATGCCAATGCCACTTCCTCGGACTCAGGTAAGAATTTTAATACATCGAAATTGGTCTATTCACTACTATATACACGACGCCAAAATATATCGAAATTGGTCTTTTCACTTTCATTTCTATTCACTTGTATTTAATCCCCTGATTCTCGGACTCAAGTAAGAATAATATATCGAAATTGGTCTACTACTACACGACGCCAAAATGCACAATCTTCAGCGCGCCGCTTGGGGCTCCTGTTGTTCCTCCGGCTGCACTCGGATCTTCTGCGTCCAAGGACTGATAACTAGCGTCTGCTGATGAAGCTAAAACAAAAGGAAAACAAAGTAAGGATTACGTAACAGTGATCCCACAGGTCCGAGCTAGCTGACCCGGTGCGTGTACTCCAGCTAGCTGACCCGGTGCGTGTATTCCAGCTAGCTGATCCGGTGCGTGTATTTGAACTCTTCTTCGAAAGTATACAACGCGCAAGCAGGAGATGCTAAGGAAGGGGTAGATCCTTCACTTCATATATCATACACTGTGTCCTTCTGTATATCCTCGTTCTATAAGACATGGGAGATATTGATACGGAGGACACTAGTGTACCATATATGAATGATCTACCAAGGAAAGGTTTTGTGGGTCGCTCTGAAACTACTGCTAATGGCTAATTGTATTTTCTTTGCGCACCGAGGGGTCGAGGACTGTGGAAAATTCCAGGGGGAGGGGTCTATCAAGGCCCTGGAAATTTCAAGGAGAGGATCTGTCTGAACCCTGGAAATTTCTAGGGGGGAGGGGCCGAGGACCCCTGGAAATTCCAGGGGGAGGAGTCTTTATAAGCTTTGGAAAGGGGGGTGTTTAGGCAACCTAGAAATCCCAAGGGAGGGGGTGTTCAAATTCCAGGGGAGGACGGTGTTGAGGATCTTTTGGGAATTCCAGGGGATGGGGGTGTTGCGGCCTCTGGAAATTCCAAAGGAGGGGACCTTCAAATGGTAAGGTCCTTGTCTCCCGGTGTGGAAAAAACACAATAAGCCAATGTCAAGTAAGATATTGGATTTACCTTTAGGAGTGGACGCAAGGCTGAGCGCACTAGAATTACTTTCCCCTCTCGCCACGGGAGTGGTTGAATCGGCGCGCGTTGGGCCATATCCGTTGTCATAGTAATGGCCATTGGATTCCAGTCCTTCAGAAGGATGGTAGTCATCTTCATAGGATTCTTCTTCGTCGTACGACTCGCCAGTGTCTGGGGAACAGTTTGAAAAGATAGGTGTTACCAGAACTTATCTTTAGACTGTGGATTTTGAATTTAAACGGGAAATTGTTACTTTGAGAGTGAGAACGCTGGATCAAAGCACCTCAGTCAGGCGCCATTTTGTTGGCCTAGCAACATACCGTTTCGAAGAAAACACCCATTCGCATCGGTAAATGAAGAATATGACTTTGATTGAAGATATTTATTTCGAGATTTCTAAACGTAATTCTTCTGGTAATATCGAATGAAAACAATGGAGGCCTCTTTAAACACGTGTGAAGGCAGCGCAGATTATATTTCTTTCAAAAATAGTAGCGATCCTAACCGACACATCACAAAACCTTTGCGCCACGCTACTAAAACGACTGCTTTTTTATCTCGGGAAAGACACTCTATCGCTAAATGTCTTGTCATACGACATCATGTACGTTTATCGTACGGAACTGGAATCTAACGCACTATGAATCCATACAAACCTGATGTGTGTTCGTTATCTATTTGTATCGCCCTCTGTTTCGCTACCTCGGCGAGCGCATAGTTACCGACATCAACAGCTAGGTAATGGATGTCCTTTGAGCGAAAACAGATAAAAAGGATCAACAGAGGGATCACTTGTTCTGGAGGATAATTTACTATTGTGTGACCGAGAGCTTTCGCCAAACAAACAAACAAAAATAGACAACCAATCATCAATCAATCATCAATCAATCAAAAAAACAAAAACAAAAAATTAATAAGCAAACAAACAAAGACAAACAAATAATCAATGAAATAAAAAAAAAAACAAGCAAGGAGGCAAACAGACAATCAACAAACAAACAAACAAACAAACAAACAAATAAACAAACAAACGAGGAGGAGAAGGAGGAAGAAATACTAACATCAACACATATTTGTCGAGGGTTTGGTTTCTTACTACTCTTGTTTCTTACCATGAAAAGATCCTTAGCTCCGATGTCCACTGCTAACAAAAAAGCCTTCTCAAATCGCTTGTATCTAAAAAACAGTAGTGGTAAAATGCATAAAAAATAAATTCCCTGGCCCTTATCGTAACCTATCCGATTTCATTTACCTCAAGAGATGGTGGAAAAACCGCCGTGATAGTTTACTGATAGGATCTCTAAACTGCAGCACTGTTACATCTGACAAGGGTCGGGAGGGTGCGTAGAAACTGCCAAGTGTCTCCTCTAGTAACCCTTCCTTGTCTGAGTTGAGAGGAAGCTTGAGCAGATAGTTCATGATCAGAGACATGCACGCTAGGCACGTGCTTCCCTCTGTGTTCCAGTTCATGCTGTTCAGGAAATTTACCGCCTGCAAACGGGAGAAAAGGTGGCTGTGAAAAGATGTGCGGACTGGTGTGACAGTACCAGTGCCGTGACCGCGTGAGGTGGTCGTGTCAATGTCGTGATCTCGTGTGGTGAGCGTGTAAATACTGAGGTGACCGTGTCAAGGTCGCCACCGCGTGAGGTCCCCTTGTCAGTAATCGCGATCAAGTGAGACGATTGTGTCATTGACAAGAGCGTGTGGATTTTCTCGATCACAATTTCCCGGAAAATGTTGCACCGAAAAACCTAAGGTTTCCAAAGATGGCATTGGTTGATCTGAGGCGCCGCGCATGCGTTGGGTGTAGGTCACGCAACTTCACGTTTCCCTCCACACGTTGCGTTACCGATAACAAAGACTAGTGGGTAGGATGTACGACCATCCCTCTAGTTACCTCTTCGCCTTGCTCGTGTTTAATATATTCTGACGTGAGTTCTACGCAGCCTAACTTGCCATGACTCATGACGCCAAGCTCAACACGCAGCAAACATATTGGTCCCCTGGTAACAATAACAAAATACGTAAATTCAAAGGGAGCCTTTGACGCAACTGCGCCTTACGGCCTCGCCTGATTCCTCGTCTGATTCTCGACGTTGGTTATTCCGGATATCACAAATATAAAAACCTCATCCAATAATTGCTCAAAGTCATGCAATCATATCCTTTTTAACCTTACCTGTCCATCATAATGACGAGGTTGTCATGGCAACCGACACTGCCTTCAGTTATATTACTAACAGGAGCTTCGCATGACCAAGATACGGAGTCTAGTTTAACGGGGTGTCTAGAAATGGCATACAATATGATTAATATTTCATCTCCGGTTTCAAGAATTTTATGCTTGCTCAGACGACCATAGTGGCCTCGAAGGCATCGCAGGAATGCCTCAAAGATTCAGTGTGGGGCCCAGTAGAGTACTACTTGTAATCGTCGCATCTCTGAATTTTCAACTGCCTGACCGTTTGGATCTATGTTGCAGTAGCGTGCCCAGCCTGTATAACACACGTATTCCTATTGCCTTCGTGGCCTATTTGGCACAGAGCCTATTCGGCCTTATGAATAATTCTTAATGAACCAATATCTCTCAGTAGGTTCACCCTCTCAGTAAATAGATATTTAACAATTATTCGCCGAAGGCGAAGTGAATAGTGGCGAATAGTCCCCGAGACCGGAGGTCGAGGGGACTATTCGCCACTATTCACTGAGCCTGAGGAGAATAATTGTTTTAGTATATACTACACGGGAACACTCCAAAAAATATCCGAACGACACTAAATGTGGCATTTGCCGACATTTTGTAGCCTCTTTCTGTAGGCGTGACGTTTGTCACGCACGTGACATTACGTCAGACTTCACTTCAAGCATTCGGCTACTGAACACATGGTGGAAACTTGCTGCTGTTTTAGAGAAGCAAAAACGCTAGAAAACACTTGTTTTAAAACCTTAATATCGACTACGATAAACGATTTAAGTTTTTAGAAGGTTGCAAGGATGGATTCAAGGGATAAATTCGCATTTTGTGCCTTGGATTATGGATTGTGAAACTGCAGAGTTGCTTCGCTGAAAACACTTTGCCTTTGGTCGCCATTTCACCTCCGATGGATGACTATATTTTTCAACCTGCTGGCAGAGAAATTCAAGATTCGTTTGGAATATTCAAACAGAAATTTGGGAAATTAACATCTTCAAACTCTGGGGCAACGAGGAAGACCTGGTTCATAAAAAGAGAGACCACTTTAAATACGTTTGATGTCGGATGGCTCGTGATCAAGCGAATCAACAAGTCGACGGTAAGCTTAACTGAAATTCTCTCTTAAACTGCACTCAATGACTGGCTTCTACGATTTACTGTCCCTTCCAACCTACAGGTACATGTAAATGTTCGGCAAAGTAGATATGTTTTCGACAAAATTGCCTTAATTAATATGTTGTTGTGAATGTAATTCGTCTCTCAAAAGTGCCGTGAACGAATCATCGATGTCTGTGATTCCGAAGAACTGAAAAACAAGAACAGCACATTTTCGAAGTTCAAGAAATACATTCTCTCTCTGATTCACCTTGAAAAACTAAAGAGACAACATACGTTAATTGAGAAGGATTTTTCCGTTGCATTTCGAATCAGATAGTTCCTTTAGAAAGTAAAAATATCCGAACCACTTGCACTCGGGCTTCTCAATCTCGGGATAATGCTTTCGATCTCGGAATATTGTGGCATTATCCCGAGATAGCGAACCAATCAAAACGCGCGATCTATGGAGGTTCCCGTGTAGTATATACTATTTTGGATAGATACCGGTAGATACAGTGGATTACTTACGGGAAATATTTGTACAGTTCTAATACGTGGTGCGGTTGAGGATTTTCCGCTAGAAGACTGACCATCACTGGCGCCAGTGCCATGTCGAATATCTGGTAAACCAAACAATTTAGTCAACTTTGATCAGAAGATGGGGTTACAGCCAAGACGTTAACGAAAAGTCTCTGAAGATTTTCTTATAGTTTTTTAACCCGTTTGATAAGTATAATGAGGCATGGCTAACCGATGGCTGACCAGCATGCTAGGCCTCCCGACGGCCGTTGCCCATGACAACCGTACCTGTATCTCTCCTCGCGCACTGCAGATGAGAATAATAACATCTGCAGGGTGCCATCGAATGTAACACGGAACCTGCAATGATTTTTGTAAAACAAAAGATAAAAGGTCATTTGTATTATGACGTATTTTTCTAAACAGCAAAACAAGGGAGGATACATTTACCACAGCGGCTTTAGTCATCTGAGTGATCCTTCTATGTCCGTCGTAAAGCATCTGAAAATTCACAAATCATAAGGTATTGCACAAGGTTTAGCATAAACTAGTTTAGCACCCAACTAGTGGACTATTGCCAATGCTGCATTCTGATTGGCTACGCTACTAGGGGACTATTATCAATAGACCTCTAGTAGCAAAAGCGGCGAAAACAATGGCGGCCGCTTCTCGTTTTGTCGAGGTTTCTGGTGATTTTTTAGACAATTTTTCACTTTTTTGTCCAACTAGTTGGGTGATACTAAAACAATTAGACCTCTTGCCTTCAAGGGCCACGGGTATTGGCCCGTAGCCCTTTCGGGCTTGTCGTACCTGATTTGGTTGTCGTCCGTACATATAAGAGGAAGTTTATTCTACGCGCGCTTTTCACGGAGATCCATGGGAAAGCTGAATTTCCCACACGGCACACGCATGGGAAGTGTTCGGAATTCACATGGATAGCCATGGGAAATCCAAACACTTCCCATTCTTGTACCATGGGAAATTCAGCTTTTCCCATGGATGGGTTTCTGCAGAAGTTCCCTGTGTTTATTCATCTACGCGCACAAGGATAGCCAGTGGGAAAGCCGAACACTTCCCATTCTTCTACCATGGTAAATTCAGCTTTTCCCATGGATTTCCCACAGATTTCCCTGTGTTTATTCACCTACGCGCCTTGTTTTGGTGTCCAGTCACGCTCAGCACATTTTTCTCTTGTATTGTACCTATGGACTAAATCAAGCTCGACAGTGTCCGGACGGTCACCTTCAAATATCATGGAAACAAACATACCAGCGTGCCATCTTGACAACCCAATAGAAGTTTGTCCTCGGCGTGGTTCCTCTCTTGAACTACAACTTGGGCTAAGGAAGAGGAAAAGAAGAAAACAACGAATTTAGATAGAGAAGGAACACAGCTTGCATTATGGGGGGAAGATGTCAATAAACTAAGCTAGAGAAGAAAACACATCAACATCAAGAAAGGGCATCAGCAACAACTTGGCTTAAAGAAGAAAAGGCGTCAGGAATAATTTGAGCGGGAAGAAAAAAAGTGTCAGTAGCGATTTGAGCTAGTGAAGATGATTCACCATCAAGAGCAGAAACAGATTCATCAATAATGACATCAATTAACTTCAGCAGCTAATAGGTGTCGGCAAAAACGAGAAAAAAAGCAGTCAAGGAGGCCGTATACAGTGTACTTACAATTGATGGGGATTGTTGTCACTGTAACTCTTTCAATCTACAATTAAAAATATAATGTGAAACATGACCATCGAAAAAAAAAAAACGCTGGAGACCTTTCTCTTTACCTAAACCTTCCTTCAAAGAATTTGACATCTAAAATGAGAGTTTTTCATGTTCCATTGGACGAAAAAATGGATTTGCTCAAGTTTGCCGTCGTGAGCAAATCTAAACAAATATGGTGCAAACCTATTACATTCAAGGCAAATGCGGTGAATACCGTATTTACCATACGTTGCAAATATGGTCATTCGCTACATTTGCTTCAAGTCTACTATTAATATAGCTTAATTAAGCAAATCCGTTTTTCGTCCAAGCAATAGGCCCAATGTAGGCAAACAGAGAGAATACGTCTTATTCTCCGATAACATGGCTTTAGTTTATTCCTTACTTTATTTTTGGTGTATTCGTAAATACAATTGTCAATGCTAGAATCATCTCCTCCCGGTAGAGACTGTTCTACTGTGTGGACATGGTGGGGCTGGTTATAGCTGAAATGCGAAACATATGGTAAATGGTCTAGATGATAGGAAGACTGAGACATTTCACTGATCAAGGACAAAAGGGAGGGCTACCAGATGTCCAACAAAAACTATAGGTTCAAATGAAATATTTATTGGGTTCTATTACCCTTCTCTGTAGGCATCTCTCTCGAGAAGAAAAGTAAACGAAAAAGGCGCTTAGCAATGTCTCGGGCAATGTCTCGAGACAAGATCAATTTTTTAACCCGAAATACAGGAAGCCAAAACAGAGGTGGTCCAAAAAGATTGCTGCCGAGAAGGTTATGGTTCTATCGGGCTATCAGTTATTGATCGTGAAATGAAATGTTTCTCTAAAAACAAAACAAAAAAAAAACAGACAAACCAGTAATTGAAAGACGTTGCTGACCCATTTGATGCCTTACGAGAAACGTGTAGATCATGGCGGTAAATAATAGTAGTTCAAAACTTGCAACAGCTGTCACACGTTTTGTGATATCAGAGAGTTGTGAGAGAACTACTTCCCGAGTACAGTAATCAGAACAGTAACATACGAAACTATTCAACTTACCTAAAGGAAACATGTACCGGATCGCACTCCGTTCTGCAGAAGCACAGTATTTCTAACTTGGGCCTGAGAAGATCAAGTCAAAGCAAGCTGTTCATTACAGAGCCCTTGCCTGCCATCCCTTTGGTATTGTTACATGTACATTCCATATTAGAAGACGAATTAGAAATCTCGAAATAATCATCTACAAAATCAGTTTAGAAATTCCTAAGGGAATCAAAACAAAAATATCGCACCACAACCCTTTGAACAGCCGATGGACATGGATGCTTTCTCCGACTCTGTATTTTACACGGCTGAAATACCCTGAGCGTTGGTCCAGCCGAAGTTCAGACGCACGGACTCCAGCACGTAAGACCGGCTCTTCTATAACCAACTGAGCTAACTAGAGGTTTCTTGGACTCTCTTACCCATTGAGACCGAATATAATTATGTTGGATCTGTCCTTCTCTCCTGTCATTGGCGACCAGGGCCACGCCTCTTCACTCTGTGTTGCCCACCACACAAGTACCTAAAGGGCCACACGATGTATTATTTTAGGTTGGTATGTCACTTGAAAGCATTGTAGAACTAGAATGTGTTACTGGAAATACCGTATTTCACTTATTACTAGGACACATGTAGCACGCAACATCTGTGTCCTGCACGTTTCCCCGAGTGGCTACACTTAAGCTCTGGCTAAACTAGGACACAAAAAAACTAGGCACGCAACTTTGTAGCTGGACACATGCTTCCTCTATGTTTCCCAGTTTAGCCACGCAAGGAACATTCGCGCGCGACAAATTTTGTAGCCGGGACACAAAGAAATGGTTCTTCGCAAGACAAGAAACATTTTATGTATACAGCACACACGCACGTGATGTTTCCTATATATAGTTTAGCCACTCTGGGAATGTACAGGAGACAATGTTGCACGCTACATATGTCCTAGTTTAGCCATTGCTTTAGGAAACATCACACGCGTGTTTCTCGGAAACACATAATGTTTCTTCTTGTCTACAAAATTCGTCGCGCGCAACAATGTTTCTCGCGTGGCTAAACCGCGAAACATGAAGGAAACACGTGTCCGGCTACAATGTTGCGTGCTATGTGTCCTAGTTTAGTCATGACTTTAGCGATGATTTTGGCTGATTGCAATTTTTAAACTGCACCGGGGGTTGTGGACCTACGGGAAATTTTCCAGGGGGGTTGTATTGGAACCTGGAAATTCCACGGGAGGGGGTGTCTCTGGAGACTGGAAATTCCAAGGGGAAGGGGTAAAAAGGTGACTTTCCAGGGACATTCATGAGGCTGGAAATTCCAGGGGAGTGGTCTGTTTCACGAGCGAAAATTCCAGGGTAGGGGGGTCTTTTTAAGGGAGGTCCTCAACCCCCCGGTGCAGTTTAAGAAATGCAATCAGCCAGTATATCTCACCATATCCTGCCGCTGATTAACTGATAGGTGACGCTCTATTCTTTTGTTGGGAGGCCCAGGGAGCTCACAAAATGACGTCTGGAACCGAAAACAAAATTTGGAAGTCTATGGATTGAATGGAGTTGTTCCGCGTAAGAACGTTAGAGATGCAAATGAAGCGAGCCTTTTGTTTCCAATTGATTCTGGTCAACCTGAAACAAAAGGTTCGCCTCATTTGCATCTCTGAGGTTCCTACGCGGAACAACTCCAATTATTACCTGCACAAATCTTGATAAATGTTTTGTGAAATGAATTCTTATCAATATCGCATCATTCTGTGTGTACATATTACCTTCGGTTCTAAAGCAGTGATTCTTTCCAATTTCTTGAAGTCCAGGCTTGGTTTCTTTCCAAGTGAAATGTGAAATAACTTGGACTTGTCCGCGAAGGAGAATGCCAGGAAACCTTCAGTTATGACAGCTTGTGGAAGAAAGAAACCACAATTCATATTGTTGCCTTCTTTTTGAATGTCCTTTAATTGTCCACGGTACGTCCTCTAATACACCAAGAAATGACGTAATAAAGTGGCCAAAATGTACCCAATAGATCGTATTCAGCGTTAAAAGGCAGATTTTCGCCCGCTAGATGAAATCACATTTTGTTAGATGTATCTGAAAGACGACTTAAAACTATTCTGCGAAATTTTATCCGCATAGAATATTTGGTGTCCGAGATATACGCATTTTAATACCAATCTTATTTACAGTGAAATGTATCGCGCCGCCATCTTGGTGTACCTTGGTGGTACACCAAGATGGCCGCCAAATTATCGACTGTCGCAAAAGTGTGCAAAAACTAAACATATTCACCAGGATTCAACTGTAATATATAACAGTCTGAAATCGTTTAGATTGAACCGATGAATTTGTAAACGTATATGACCTCCCAAAAATCGTGACGTCATATGTAAACGATCTATCGACTGCATCTGGTGATTCCACAACTTTTTCATCATTGTATAACGTCATTGCGTGGTATATAAGGGGATTCCAATGCTTCAACATGCTTACCATGGCAAACATGATCAGGAACCTTGCCAACTAACGATTTGTCAATAAATATTTTCTCTACATCTCCAGAAGAGTGCGACACCAGAATTGAGAGAAGAGTACCATTACTAAGCAGCAACTAAAGAAATTGAAATAGTATTCATCAATTACAAAATTTTGCAGAATCACGTTTGTGTGTCCTGAGGTAAAAGCAATGTGCTGGAGTGTAAACATGAACTTCATTTTGTTGTTGCAAAAGCAGAAACCATTTAACAGGGCTCGTACGCTTTCTGAATGGCAAAAATCCAGGAGTTTTTTATTGGATAGAAATGTCCCTCCCCTAAAACATTCGACCGACCGACCGACCGACCGACCGACCAACCAATCAATCGGACTTCATTTAAACACAGAATCTTTTCATAAAATTACAATGTAAAAATATGATCTTGGACTTGATTGGACTGTAAGTAGGCTTACCTGAAAATTTCTTAAAGTTCTCCATCTTGAGTATATTACTGGATAATTTTGTAAACACTCCTGAACACAAAAACAAACATGGAGTGAATAAAGAAAACAATAACAAAAATTTAATGAATGACACCCAGGATTCTTTTCCCTGCTACCCAGGCTTGTGGTCATCAACAAGTACTAGAATTCCAAGGGTGGGTACCGTGGTACTGTAGCAAAATTCCAGGGTGGGTATCCCAAAATTATGGGAAGCAAAGCCTCCCTTTACCTTTTTTTTCAAGCAGTTGTGGACAGGCTAAGGTGGGATACCCATGGCTACTGTCCCTCATTGTTCTTTATGATATACTGTGACCGGATATCCATGTGATAAAGCCGTCAATAAAAATCGCATCAGTGAAGAGATACGATATCACTTCCAGCAAGAACGAAATGAAATGCAGTTCATCTTTACTTTTGTGCTATTTTATCTGACTCACAGTATAATATAAAAAAAACAAGAAATGTTGTTGTTTTTATTCACACGTTTTCGCGCTATGACACAACAACTTGTGAATACAAATGATATCAAGCGCTTGCCATGTAATAATCCCTATGTACCTCATATTCTCTCAGACCATCCCTTAGTCTATCGGGTCTCTTGTTCTTGGGTGTCCAGGCAATTCCTCTTCCCTCTGCCCACTGCCTCTTGTACTGGAAAAATTTGTCCTCATTTGGCACTGTTGGGGTAGACCCTGGGAATTGGATTCCATTTTATTTGATTAGATATTATGATGGTAAATTTGAACCATTCGCACGGGTTTCACATGACTGTCGTGAAAGCAATTCATGAGTAATTCGGGGATCCGAAAGCGAATACAATCCACTCAAATAGTCATTCAAAACAAACCAATCCGAGAGCGTGGTGATCCACAATCTCTCCTTTTCTCGAGAGAAGTAATCACCTGTAATTGTGTAAATGTTTTTGCTACGCAATCTGATTGGCTGAAGGATCGAATATCATGCCCTCGACCAATCACAACCCGTAGCAATCGCAATTACCGAGGAATTTGTAATTACTCACGACAGTCATGTGAAAACCGCTCATAGTAAGGAGCAATTACTGTTTACCTGAAGTTTTCTCATGGTAGCAGTGTGTCCCAATGTCCAGACCTAGTAAACAAAGATAATTATAGAATAACTGCGATAGTACACGCGCTCTGATTGCTCGAAAACCAATTACCATATCGAACAGAGGGGCTCGTGTTCCCACAGCCTTTGTTGTTCTCCAAACCTTTCACGCGTGCTACCGTCAGGCTATGGTACATGGAAAAATGTGTTCTGATTCTTAAATATAAACTGTAAGTAAACAATTTCAGTGAAATAGCAAAGAAACCCCAAATTATTCACTTCTTTAATTTGCCGAACAAAGGTTGCAAAGAAAATACTTACAAAAATGCACGTGTTAAATGCGCGTTAAAAGCTCCAAAACGTAGCGCAATATTGAAACCCTTTTCTATAATGCAATTTAATGTTGTTGTTTTTTTAAACCTTTTATATAATTTGAGCCTCAAAACCCTACCCCTTTCGGGCGGAGCATCCCCGTATAGTCGACACGAGGGAGTACCCTGGAGAAGACACATTTTACAGCTGAAGAAGACAACTTCGCGCAAAACTTCGTCCGCCGTGTTGTGTCCCATGGAAAAAAAACGTTGTCCAGCACATCTGTGGGTTTCTTTTTTTTACCTTTCTCGTGCAAAAAATGCCTCCAAAAAGTTCGGAAATTAGCTTTTTTCATTTTTTAAATTCAAGATGAGGAAACATTTGTTTTGTTTGCCGACGGGAAAATTATTTTTAATATAAAACAAACAGTCAAATGTAGCTTTTTTGACAAGTAGGTGATGGCACGCGCGCTTAAGGATGTTCCGACGCGCGCGCCATGACGTATATCGTGACGTCACAATAGACGACTCATTTTCTCATAATTTCACAGCGAAATCATGCTATACAAACGCAAAAACCTTTTCGAGAATTGTTAAACTATGTATCATTACATGATACTTTTTGTAGCTGCCTTCCTTGGCGCCGACAAGGCTATTATGAAGGAAGGGAGTGTCGTTAGTACCATTCAAGGATTTTACTCCATGCCTGTACAAGGTATGTACGATGATTTGCCTTCGCTCGCTTTCGCAACTTTCGGGCTCTTTTCAGGGGCAATCCTCGGGAAAATATCTGTTCAGGAGCCCTCTCAATAGCTTGTACTTTATTTCTATGTGTTCCTGATGTTTCTTCCGGGCTGGCTCCCCTTGGATGTCACGATTTACACCACGGGACATCAAAACGTGAATTTTGCGAAATGCTTCGTAAAATCTACAGATAAAAAGGTGGCCTAGAATATTTTTGGACAGCGATCCCTGATCCCTTGATCCCTGTGTTTTTGATCCTAGAATGTTCGAATCTTTAGCGACTCAGTTAGAGCAGCTCCAAAAAGAAAGAAAGAAAAGAAACTCTAGGGAAAAAACATATTTCGCGTTAGTTTGTCGTTCAAGATTGCTTATAAAGTCCCTTCGTGGACTTCCTTGACTAATCGTATTTACAATAAGCTTTTTATAATATTTTTCGATTGTTTTCTTTTTAATTAACGCAAATTGAAGATCGCGCCAGTTTCGTTTTTGATTGATATCCTATTTTGCTTGTTCATCTTTCAGTATTATCGGGCTTGTTGTATCACTTTTAGTTGTTGATTATCATTGTTGAGATCATTTGAATGCGCGTTTTGATTGCTAAAATTTGTCTGTTTTCAGATCTCTCCCCGCGCTTTCCTCTGCTGGCTGGAAATAGGATAGGTAAGTATTGCGGCTTAGGTAGGAAAGGAAAGCAGTAAGGGAGAAGGAAGGTTTAGAAAGAGAGGGAGAAGATAGAGGACATGAGGGGAGGATGGGGGGGGGGGGGGGGGGAGGGTGAGGAGAACAAGGTGGAATCAGCACAGGATTCAGCCCACACCATCTAGCAGCTGAAAGGTTATTTAAAGGCCCATCACCAACCGGGAGCCTTTGCGCCCCGTTTTCTTTTGTTTTCAAATTGTTCCATTGTTTTCCGGGTGCTCTGATTGGCTAAGAGTTCGCAAAGGCTCCCGGTTGGTGATGGGCCTTTAACAAACCTAGACGATTATTTTGCTCATTGCTTGTTAATTTGACTGTATTTAAGCAACCTAAATTATCCCTAAAATCGAGTAAAATCGTGACACTCCCCCCTTTAAAATTGTTACTTCTTTTTCTTCTAGATCAAGTATATTACCAACTTCCTCCGCCACCAGGTTTGTTTTCAGTTTAACATAATAATTACTCATTTGTATAGTTATCAACTGCATTTCTTACTTGTGGCTTATTTCTCTAGATTACGTGCCTATTAAAGTGGAGCAACCAACAGAACCAAGGCACCACATTTATGACGAGCTTCCCCAGCCAGGTTAGTCAGCCTGCGAGGCAATTTCTGCAGAAACCCTTCCGTGGGAAAAGCTGAATTTCCCATGGTAAAAGCATGTGAAGTGTACGGACTTCCCATGGCTATCCGTGTGAATTCCGTACACTTCCCATGGATGTACCTTGGGAAATACAGCATTTCCCATGGATGGGTTTCTGCAGAAATTCCCCAGGATCAAAGAAAAGCCTGAAACTACAAAGAGCGAGATTTTCGACGATTTGGCCGCGAAAAATATGGGACAAGCGCGCATTTCCCGCGCGGCCAAAGGGAAACGCTTGGTAACCAGGCTTAGGCTAGTTTTCTTTCTTTTTCCAAATTAATGGCCGCATAAAAGAATAAAATGATGTTTATAATGAAAGATTTGATTGTTTGATAGAGAGTTGACACACACGAAAACAAATCCCCTTTCATCTGGTAGTTTTAAGTCGAGCAATCAAATTACAGAATATAGTTTCCAATAGCTATCGTAATTTACGCCATGATTAACTTCGATGGTATATCTTTTTTCCACGTTCTTACGTTTCTTTAGATCAAGTGATTGGGACAGCAAAAGATCAAGTACAAGAACAAGAGCGGGACTGGCCGCTCGCCATCTTCGTAGGTTAGTAAGAACGGATATATCATCTAGTTAGCTACAGTAGCCTACTTAGTTTACTCATGACAGTGTTCGTAAAAGAGGCTGCATGGATAACCTGATTAGAAGAAGTTCATTTAGCCTGCGCAACTGACAGTGGATTTCAGAGGGGAGAGGCCGAAGAAACGCCAGAAACTTTGTAACGTTTTTCATCGGACCTTAAAGAGCCTGTGTCAGCCGCCATTTTGACAGCATAGCAACATACCAAGTCGGAGAAAGCATCCATTTCCATCGACTGATTTAGAGAATGTAGAGTCATTTTCTCGATTGAATTTGGTATAAAATCAAATCTGAAACTTTGTTTTTAGATGTTGATTTAGAGATTTCTACACGTAATTCGTCTTCTAATTGCGAAAAAGAACAATAACAGAGGGGTGGCTGACACAGGCTCTTTAAGGTATTGGTACGACAAGCTTCAACTGATTCCAGTCTTTTTTATCTTTTCAGATGCAGTCCTAGCTTACTCCCGGCAAGGTCAGTTTCTAAGCTCTGAGCCGCTTTCGGAGCCGCGTCCCTTCCGTGACGTTGATCTCTTTCCTGTATAATAATGTAGCCCATTATTTCCCATGCGTTCTGTAACTCAGAATCTAACACAGGGTTCCTACGCTTTCTGAATGACAAAAATCCAGGATTTTCCAGGGGGTCTTTAGTTAATCTTCCAGGAGTTTCTATGGGGAAGAAATGTTCCTCCCCCTAAAACATTTAAACTTTTTAAAGGAAGCTGCTTTACTATATTGGACCGATCTACGACAATTTATGTGCTTTCTTTTCTATTTACTATTGTTGCAGTAAGACTTTAACAGTGCTTATGTCATAATTTGCAGCCCAAAATCAGATTCACGAAACTAATACATTTTTCAAGGAGTTTTCCAGGATTTTCCTTAAAATTCCAGGACTTTCAAGGACTTTCCAGGAAGGAAATGAAAATCCAGGATATTCCAGGATTTGCAGGACGCGTACACGAACCCTGCTAACAATATTATCCTTGATTTGTATTCTCAGAACCTCCCAAGTTACCATTCTGGATTAATGGTACGTAGATTAGATATCTAAGTTTGCCATAAATCAATTAGGGATATTTAACATACTTTTCTCACCCTCTTTTTGGTATCTATATAAACGTTTTTTTGATATGATACACTATGATACACGCCATTGGGGACATTTTTACGAGAAGGGTTGTGAGTTACGAGCTCAACTTCTATATCTCGCATATCAACCTATCATCGAGTACTTTCGATTCGCTTTTGAACTAATTTAGCTCCCATAATTATTCTTGTTCTTATAAATTCTATTGTATATTACTATTATAATTTCATAGTTATTCATGTCCTAAGATATGCTATATGATTATTGTTCAACCATAGGGAATGTATTTGCAGCACATATCCGTCGGGAAACGACATGGTTCCGATTCACACCACCACCACCACCAGCGCCGCTCATCCATAGGAAAGGTCTGTCCATCATAGTACTAGCCTGCGAAAGCCGACACAACTTAGCGCTCGTCGAAAGAGACTCTCGCAAAGAGGCGTCTGCGCGCTTAAACCAAACATTCCATACTGAATACGTATTTTAACCTAAATCTGGTCAAAAGAACTACGTGGCCAATTTCACTTCGTGGCACGGCATTTTTTCGTCTTTTTAATTCCTCACTATAACTACTTTGTGTGCTATAAACATTAAATATGTACTAGTTAAATTGGCCACCTAATACTTTGACGACAGAACCCAAAAATGGCAAGATTTCTACCCTAAGGTCAGGTAAAGTCAGATAGGCTTGATTCTTTGCATAGAGTATCCTTATACAATAAGAAACAAAATAGAAACATGTCTTTTTTTCTTATTGAACCGTCTTTAAAATATGAGGAGTTACACTTTGGTTGCGGCAGCACTTTTTGACATTTTTTGGTAGAATTGTACAAATTTTGCCATAAAACGATGCAGTAACCAAAGTTTAGCAGCTGATATCTTAAAGACGGATCAATTAGAAAAAAGACATATTTCTATTTTGTTTCTTATTGTATAAGGATTCTCCATGCAAAGAATCGAGCCTCTGACTTTACCTGACTTTAGGGTAGAAATCTTGCCATTTTTGGGTTCTGTCTTCTTTGACCAGACTGGGTCAAAATACGTCATCAGTATGGAATGTTTGGCTTGAGCAGCAGACGCCTCTTTGCGGGCGTCTCTTTCCGCGAGCGCAAAGTGGTGTCGGTTTTCGCAGGCTAGTACCATCCTAGTACCATCCTAGTACCATCCTAGTACCATCCTAGTACCATCCTAGTACCATCCTAGTACCATCCTAGTACCATCCTAGTACCATCCTAGTACCATCCTAGTACCATCCTAGTACCATCCTAGTACCATCCTAGTACCATCCTAGTACCATCCTAGTACCATCCTAGTACCATCCTAGTACCATCCTAGTACCATCCTAGTACCATCCTAGTACCATCCTAGTACCATCCTAGTACCATCCTAGTACCATCCTACTACCATCCTAGTACCATCCTAGTACCATCCTAGTACCATCCTAGTACCATCCTAGTACCATCCTAGTACCATCCTAGTACCATCCTAGTACCATCCTAGTACCATCCTAGTACCATCCTAGTACCATCTCCATTCAACTTCAACCGTCCTCCTTATAACCAAGCTTAGTCCGTCCTTTACTTTAGTTCACTTTCGCTTGCAAGACCCTTGGTAACTCAAACATACGCAGACTAGGGGCGGTCTATTTCTCAATCTCCTGATACTTTACGTTACTAGTTTTACCCTCGATAAATCGAACTCCGGTCAACGCGTGCCCCTAGCCCGCCCTCTACGCCACACCTAAGAATAAATACTGGCTGCAGTCTTGGATTAGCTTTTGCAGAGTTTTACAGCTAATGCCATTATCGCGCGGCCGGCCGTTTCGGAACATTGCTCTCTATGGGTTCTTTCCGTCCCGTCAATCAAACAGGTCGAGCCAACCATGACGCCAGTTTCGCCTTGTGCAGTCGCATGTCTTCCGTCACGAGTGCTTAGGGGCCGACCATTTAACTTTTGAGGGGGGGGGGGGGGGGGCTTTTTTGTCAGTGCAATA
Source organism: Scolanthus callimorphus (assembly GCA_033964015.1). Taxonomy (NCBI): domain Eukaryota; kingdom Metazoa; phylum Cnidaria; class Anthozoa; order Actiniaria; family Edwardsiidae; genus Scolanthus; species Scolanthus callimorphus. The sequence continues at coordinate 36,297,013 of CM066913.1, forward strand.
TTTTTTTATACCTTTGTTATGCGGTGAGAATTTTTTTCCAATAAGAAAGAAGGGAATTTTTTCCAAAAAAAGCCCCCCCCCCCCCACCCCCCTCAAGAGTTAAATGGTCGGCCCCTTAACCAAGGGAAGCCAGGTTACTGCACTTGGCAAAACAGAGCTAGGATCTGATTGGTTCAACGGTTTGACAGGCGGGGAAAAAGAGCCTTAAATAATAACGAGATAAATGTTTAAGAAAACGGGGGTAGCTGATGTTTGCACAAAAAGAGAATGCATTGTAACAACGATATATTTCTACATTTATTTTTACATTTTTGCTTCAGAATCGGGTATACAATCGTCACACAGATTACCAAGCGCCGAACAAGTAGAATGTTGTGCGATAGCACTGTACACAAATGCCGACACGCCGTTAAACATCAAGAAAGCACTAATATTAGCCGCAGTGCTGATATGCTTATGGTAAGGAAGCAAATTCCTTGACACGGTTTATTTTTTTTTCCATTTACTGCGGAACATCAGTGAGACTCTTGAGTTTAAGTTGAAAATGGTGACTGAGATGACGAACGCTGGATAATAATAATGAGACAATTTGTTTATTTATTTTCAGCATCATCACATTGCGTGCAGTACATCTGGTATATAATGCCATATATCTGGTGTATAATGCTACATACCTGGTATATAATGCCATATATATGTTATATAATGCCATATATATCGTATATAATGCCATATATCTGGTATGTAATGACATATATCTGGTATATAAGTATCTGGTACATAAGGTACGTCGGTTCCATAAAACCCCCTTGATTCGCCTGACCTATATAATTTTCCGTAAACCATGTACATATTTAAGCCGGCTTTTCACTAGTGAAGTAAGCGGAGAGGAGAAGGAGACGTAAGGACGCTTACGTTCGTGTGAAAATCAAAGAACGGAGACGGGGAAGGAAACGTAAGCGTGAAGGAAGCAGAACGGAAGGTTTCCTTTTTCTTACGTCTCCACTTACGCTTACGTCGCTACTTTCACGGCGATTTTCATACAAACGTAAGGTCTTACGTCTCCGTCTCCTTCCCTGTCTCCGCTTATTTCACTAGGGAAAAGCCGGCTTTAACACGTTCCTGAGTGAAAGTCTCAGTATAGAGGATTTCAGATGTGGAAAACTAGACGCAATAATAAATACACTTAGAACAGAAACGAAACAAATTCAACAAGTGTCAAAAACTAACACAAATACAAAACCAGTAGCCAATCAGGAGTGGAACCCATACAACAACAAACCGATCAGGAGGCGAAGTAACTCAGACTTGCGTTTACTCATGACGTGATCAACCGCGCGTTTTGTTTTAGTTCTCAATTTGATTGGCTGTAAGACGAAAGACTCTCGACCAATAAAAACGCTGACTTAACTCAATTTTGATTTACTTTGGACGGTCATCTGAAATCCGCTCTATTACCCAAGGAAGCAAGAGTTATAGTGTGTTTGGTTATTTTCTTCGAATTCTGATTGGTCGACTAAACAATGAACCAATACCTCAACCAATAGGAGAAAAACGTAAAAAGCGTCCGCCCTATCCGCAACTTGTCCTTAGACTGCTTTTATTAAAGAACTGCAAACTAAACTACATTAGATTGTATTGGCGTAACTATCACTTTTCGGGTTATAGATCAAGGGAACAAACAAGAAAAAGAAGAAAACAAAGAAGAAGAAAAAGACTTCCGGTAAGAGTTGAAGGAATGTTTTATACACACTTTGTGTGTGGAGTGGAGTGGAATTGGAATGGAATTGGAGTGGAATTGGAATGGAATTGGAGTGGAATTGGAATGGAATATGATACATGCCCAAGGAGAGACTAATGTCGACTTACACAAACCCAAGACAATTGCAATATGTTCGTGATAAACTTTTTATCACATTTGATCCATTTGTAGGATACGTACAGTAGAGGTCGTATTCAGAGAATTATATCAGGTGTCTTTCCATTTTTTCTCGGCAGGTAATAACATCTTGTCAGCACCCAAGCGTAAAGAAGTGAGTACATCCTATTATTCACTTATGCCGGTGCATGAACTATGCCTAATAGCCCTAAGCGATGTTTTATGTTGTTTAGAAACCTCATGAGCCAAGTTGACCCAATCGGCTAGTGGTATTTAGTAGTTTTCCCCCAATTCTACCCTGGAAACCAAACCCGTCCATTTCTTGTAGGTTCCCTTGCCCAGACCACCATCGCCTAGGAGGGCCTACCCATCAAGATCATCGACCCCTCCACCAAGCCGACCGCTTCCAACAACATCACCATCAGCTCCACTATCATCCATCAAAACACTGGCTAGAAAACAACCAATCAACAAAACAACACCCAGCAAGCCATCCTCAGTCAGAACACCCAGCAAACCAACTAAAGTAAGTCCAGTGTCATCCAAAAAAAGGACAGTTCATATTGAATGATGAGCTGCTACATGTAGATCCTAGATGTTTGTGATACATGTATCACAATAAGAATACGGTATCACAATAAGACATTTTATTCTTTCACATTTCAGCCCTCCAAATCACCATCCACACATCCCAGGACTGCATCAAGAATTTACCACCCTGCACCAACTCCTTACATGGTATGGATACTTTAAATTAACCTTACATTTTTGTCTGCTCAACATCTGCATTGTTTGTCTGTTTGCATCCCCACTTGTGTGCCCTCCCTACCCTCCCCCCCCCCCTTGTGTGCCCTCACCCTAACTTGGGTGTAGTCTATTCAGACAAAGGTTAAAAATATCTAAAGCCCATGTTTTGAGAGATATTGCCTCCCACATGACCGTTAATGCCACCCTGCACCCACTGCCCTCATGCCAATTACACTATTCAACCATTAGCCACTATGTTTGACAGTCAAATTACTTTTTGATGAAGAGAAACAACCATCGGCTGATTAAGGATTTCAATATTTTCGAATGAAACTGGTCATTTTGAGGTTTGTACAGTTCACAAAATACAATACAATACAATAAACTTTATTTGTCTTATGATACCAAATGTTATGTTATCAAATTGTTTTCTTTTTGTTTTTGTTTTTTTCAGCCTGCCCAACCTGCAGCACCTGTGGCTAAGGTGAGAAAAACATGATCTTCAGCGTGATTATAGTCAATCAGGGAACTCACACTTCTCTGCATAACACTGACGAAACAGCTGTTTCATGCTGTGAATTCTCAAAAGTGTCTGATGCCAGACTGGTTCTTGCCTGTTTTCCTGTGTTCCTGCCTATAGTGCAGTCAATTGGGTTTTCATCACGACAGAAAGCCAGGTGACTGCAGTAGAAGACACAGGCCTGGACAATCAACCTGACCTGATTGGCTTAAATGCTTTTAAAATGTGCAGTACGAAACAACACATTTAGCCGTTATTTAGTTGCCAGTAAGTTATATCAGTCTAGTGCTACTTTAGGTTGCCTGTACAAATTGTTTTACATCAGATTTTGCACCTATAAACTACCTGCCTCTCCTTCTATCCTTTTCTCTTTATCAAAAATCAACTAAACTATAGAAATGTACACAATAAATAAAGATTGTTACTGTCATTGGTATTAATAATAAACTTGAGCCTTGTTCATTAAAATTAATTTACAGCCAGCACGATCCAGACCAGCCACATGGAAGAAAGTTCCTACCATTGGACAACCCCTCAACCCAGTCTCCTGGCCAATCCTAACCTCTGCCAAGGTACGGTACTGTACAGTAACTGCATACTAGCCTTAACTACTACTTCCAGCTGATTCCTTGGTCTCGAATTACATGTAGCCCATCAGAAGGATTTTTGTTGCATTGCCAAGGGTTCCAAACAGACTTCTAAAAAGTATTGCAATTGAGCATAGTAAAAATGTTTCCTGTCTCCTACTGCTACTGAAAATACATTGTACTTTGAAAAAACTATGCATCCTCATATATGAAAATATGCACAGACTGTAACTTGTTGTTGCTGAAACTAATTCCAAATACAACAATCAGACACATGCACATGATTAATTCCTTGTTTCATTTTAAGAAAACACCAGCAGCCCCATCAGCCCCCACCCCAGCATCTCCCAGGCATCCTGACACAGGAAGGGCAAAGTGTTGGGATGCCACGGCCGAGATTTTAACAACACCTTATAATCCTTGGAAGTCTGTCCCAACTAGAGTAGCTACCTCCCTTGATCAGGAGCAGTGGCCAGCTCTGGGCTAAGTGGTAAGTGGCAGCTGGACTGGCTGTGGATTTTGTTATGAATTGCCCCAGGAGAGAATGAATGTCGAATGAAAACCACAAGTTTGATTTAAACAAACATGGCTAATAATTACTTTCTTTGGATGAGTCACAATCAAATTTGGAAAATACCTGGGCTACCCCATCCATGTTTTATTTAATCATGCCTGAGGAAGAAATCCAGCTCACTGCATTCAACCCTTTTTAAAAATATGATGCCCAACCCTGTTCAATAGAACTAATTCATGGAATTCCAATTTTTCTTTCAGAGAGGGCACTTCTTCTAGTGGGTTGGTTGGGGAGATTGAGAGGAAGGGTCATGGAAAGGGAGGACATGTGTTGTGCTGTTTCTTGTAAGCCAGGTGAGTAATATTATGGCATTGATTACTACTTACTGTATATGACTTTGAACCAGGTTCAGGGCACTAAATGCATTTAAAAAAAGGTGCCACTTGATGCTCTTTTGCTATATGTAGTCTTTAACATGATGGCAAAACTTTCAGCTAATATTAAGAACTTGCAAAACTCAAAATGAAGTAATTGTTTCTCTTCTCAATAATTGCAGATCATGATCTCTAAGAACAAAAGAGGTTTATTTACTGTATGCTGGGAGTCATATGGAGACCATCGCCAACCAAGTCAACAGAGGGACCACTGTTAACCATAGTACACTAAAATGTGTACTATTGTACAGTACCAAGCTATCAACCATTGGCAATATTCTGGCACTGATTACTCTACATAACTGGTGTATAATTGTGACCTAACAGAGAGTACATATTCAAGATATGCAAGGGAGTCCTTTACTCTACTCAATTACGATACGGTGGTACCTTTTATATCTGATGTCAGGTTAAAAACTTTAAATAACATTTATTCACAAACAGCTTTCAACAGGCAGGTTTTAAAACTGTGTCTGATACCTGGTCTCCCAATATGGGGGAAAATGCTTAATTAGTAAATCTGGTGCTTTTTGCCCAGTAACATTTTTCAATTTTTTCAGTCTTAACAAACATGTAGTTTTGCTGCTAGCAAACTGCATCACTTTCTGGGATATGACTCATTAGTTTGCTTTGTAAGGTGTAAACCTATGCCATGCCCTAATGACAGGCAACTTCATTGTTTTATTATACAATTATTATGAAATCTAGCAAACTAATGGTGATACCGCTACTCAATAAATTAGAATTGATTGTGTACTAATATCTGCTGCAAAGGTGGTCTCCAGATTTTTGACGTCCTGGGGTTGACGTCCCTGCTTTATGTGAGTGATAATTATGATCCCAGGATGGCCCTTGAAATATGGGGATCATTGTATTTAATGTAAATGGAATACTAGTACAAATGGCAGTCTTAGGGGGCATTGTTCCAGATGCAATGTTCATAGACTACTAGTAACCACCAAATGGTATATAGCCTATGTCATATTGGTCCCCACTGAAAAATGGAGGGTGGGGGGCAGATACGATGTAGGCTAACATGGGCTGACTGGTTTAGCACAGAGAGGTAGATGCAGGGCTTTGTGCTGAACAAACCAATACTCACAGCTGGTTTTTGTGGTTCACACAGAAGGGAAATTGCCCTTCTGAAGCAAATAGTGCAGTAGCCTGCTAGCCGGCTCTCCAGTGGGTTTTTTCGGATATTTGATTTGTTTGGTGCGCGGGATTCCTGTGTCGCGGGGGGAAGTAGCCTGCTAGCCGGCTCTCCAGTGGGTTTTCTCGGATATTTGATTTGTTTGGTGCGCGGGATTCCTGTGTCGCGGGGGGAAGTAGCCTGCTAGCCGGCTCTCCAGTGGGTTTTCTCGGATATTTGATTTGTTTGGTGCGCGGGATCCTGTGTCGCGGGGGGAAGTAGCCTGCTAGCCGGCTCTCCAGTGGGTTTTTTTCGGATATTTGATTTGGTTGGTGCGCGGGATTCCTGTGTCGCGGGGGGAAGTAGCCTGCTAGCCGGCTCTCCAGTGGGTTTTTTCGGATATTCGAGTTTTTGGCGCGCGGGATCCCTGTGTCACGGAAAAGAGAGCCGGCAGGAAAGGCCCACTTTTTTTCATGCTTCCCGTTTGCTGACGAACGGAGGCCGCTGATTAGCCAACTCATGTGAGCTGTCAGAAATGTGTCAACATTTCATCAGATGTGAGTTTATTCACGGGGGCATTGAAGGAAAACAACGGGGTTTATTAAGTCGAGAAAGCTATTCCTGACTATTTCATGCTTAGCAATCGATTGCTTTATTGAAATGAGATACATACTTGCAATTTTGCCAACGGTGAAAGCTCTTTTATTTTGAATAGCGAAGAATTTTGGACGCGCTCTCAAGCGAAGACAGTCAGTTGAGCGTATTATCGTGGAAGATGAATCTCAGAAGATGAAAAAGCCAAAGTACAAAAAATCGAAACGTTTAATTTAAGCTTACTAAATGAAAGCTTAATTTTGTCTTTGCACTTTCGAATGTTTTGACTTGTTGTCAAAGCAATCTTCACAACCAAACATATTTCCGAGCAATTCTTCTGTTTCTGTTTTCATAGCCTTACACGGCTTGGTCAAAAAGTCTGTGTGGTTAAAACACCAAACATAAGGAAACATTACAGTGATTTAGTAAGAACCAGAATCTTCTGTAAGCTAAATTTCAGCCGTTGATTGACTCGCTGTCGAGTGACTCTGCAAAGTGAGCTACGATCGAGAGCGAAGAGGCGGCAACGCTGGACACTATCTTCTGATTCTTCCACGGCACAGAATTTACAAAATGATATTCAAATTACACAGATTCCTTGCATGTACGAATTTCTCCGATTCTTTTCTCTCTTCTGGGTGGTAGAAATATATTTTCTGTCGAGGTCACTTGTACTTTGCCAGATACACCGAACTTTTCTTTCAAACTCAAACTAGTAAACTCAAGCACGGCAGGATCATCTACGGAATTGTGTGTTGATTGTTTTGACGAGATTGCTTTCAGTTTCAGTAGGTCCCGGTAAACCATCTTCGTGTTAGCAAGCGTTCGTGTGTATTTCCAGGGAAAATAACATAGATTGAAATAGGCATGAAAGCGGCGAGAAATTCGATGAGCGAGATCCCCAGCATGAAAACTTCACCAAAACGCACAGCGAGCGCTTACTGCTGATGCCAGTAGGCTAATTAGCAAGCGTTCGCGTGTATTTCCAGGAAAAAGAAAGAGAGAACCAGTGAAGAAAGCGGCGAGAAATTCGACGAGCATGTTCCGCGAGAACGCTAAAATACCAACTTGATGTTTATACAACTGTAAATAGGAAAGCTGTCATTTTGTGTTTGCATGTTCCGAGCGCTTATTGGCTAGATTTGACAGGTATTGTGCATGTTATTCGATGCGAGGCGTTGAGCCGTGACAGGGGCGGGCACGACAAAACATGGGCCTTTCCTGCCGGCTCTCCTTTCTTCTCTCTCCCCCCGCGACACAGGAATCCTGACGCCACAGGAACCCCGCGCGCGCCCTAACGAATTCTTCTCTGGAAAACCCACTGAAGAGCCGGCTCGCAGGCTAATAGTGCAGTACTCTAGCTGTATTGCTTTAGAAATACAATGAAAATGCACATTCATGTTAACTTTTGTTTTTGATAGTGGGGCAATCCTTTGTTTAGAGTTTATCATAGGCTTCCCAGGATCATTGAGCGAACTTTAGAGTTGATAGTTTGCAGTTTTATAGTGTCGCTGTGTGAAGTTTGACTGAGTTCGATGAGCGCTAAAATATGAGTACCTACGAAAAATAAAAAAGTTTGAAAAATACCCTTATCTAGTCCTTTAGTACTTTAATAAATCACTACTAGCATTTATTCGGTCAGAAATACACTTTTAAGCGAGTTTTAGCCAATTTTATTGTCACCTCTCACACTACTATATGTTCTGGAAGGCCGCAAACTGCAAAATTCAGAACGCTCAGCGATCCAAAAATTTCCCTCGATTTTTTCCCAAAAATCATCGTCGCTTGCTCAAACAAACCTCGCATAATAAAAGTAAAACTATTCAGCTTTGTTGTTTACCTTTCTCGTGGAAATCAAACCCTCTCTGGCTGATATAAATGGAGAATCTTTTCAGCCTCGTCCATTCGTCCTGAGAGCAATGGCGGCCCCGGCAGTAAATCCCGTTCCAAAACACAAACCGTTGAGACATTTTTTCTCCAGCCGAGGGGTGGGCCAGACATTGTCTCAGGCTCTAGTCACTTCCCGTCCTAGACCCGGTAAAATGTTTTTGCGCGTGATCATTGGATTTGAATCAATCAAGTCTATCTCGCCGGTCACGCATTCGCGCGCAATTTTTGGATCGCTGAGCGTTCTGAATTTTGCAGTTTGCGGCCTTCTAGAACATATAGTAGTGTGAGAGGTGACAATAAAATTGGCTAAAACTCGCTTAAAAGTGTATTTCTGACCGAATAAATGCTAGTAGTGATTTATTAAAGTACTAAAGGACTAGATAAGGGTATTTTTCAAACTTTTTTATTTTTCGTAGGTACTCATATTTTAGCGCTCATCGAACTCAGTCAAACTTCACACAGCGACACTATAAAACTGCAAACTATCAACTCTAAAGTTCGCTCTATGATCCTGGGAAGCCTATGAGTTTATAACTTGCCATTAGAAACAGCGCGTCTCCCAAACAAAATGGCCGACAAAATGACCGAAAAGGACTGGAAACCATCGACAACACTATCATAGGGATTCCTGTGTGTTTTATAGTGATCACTATAGGAACGCCTGCTCATATTTGCAGACTACACGGAGCGGAAAAATGACAACAACGGATTAGTTTATGTATACCATTTGCATTTATCAACTTAACGTCCATACCATCAAGCACAGAATAACTTGGGACTACATGAAGTATAAAATTCGTCAACATAGCATTCAATACACCAAACATAAGGCACGCCATCGTAGGAATAAAATCGGGAAACTTGAATCGGATTTAAAAAGAATAGAGGAAAACTTGTCTAAGTCACCGTCTGGAGCACTCCAGGAGGAATTACATTTTTTAAGGTCTGAATACGAACTGGAATACGAATATTTAACGAGAGGCTCAACTATTCGCTCTCGTGCAAAGTGGTTAGAACGCGGTGAAAAAATTCGAGATATTTCCTCAATCTTGAAAAGTCAAAGAAAAACAAATCATGTGTTAGAAAAATGTTTCTGAAATGTGGAACGGAATGTGTGTGTCCCAAAGTTATATTAATGGTTATAAATGGCGTACAAAATGGATTAATTTCGAAGGTACTATAAGGGCACATTGATATTGCTCCACTTTCATAGTCATTTTTTGGCCCTATCTATCTTGCACTGCAATTTTCGCTCGCACAATTCAGTTCTCCAAACTTGAATGACAAAAAACCGAAGGTATAACCACCGCAGTGAAGCTCCTTATGATTCGCGTTTCCCGATTCGACTGCTTACTGATTCGGCCATTTACCGATTCAGTTCCGGGGGGATAGTTCTGAAAAAAATAATTCAGTCAAACTATCAATGCAAAACTCTCAAACGCATTTTATTTCCATACATAACCGTAGTCCAATTTTCGCATATTTTGTTTTAAAACATTTATACAAAAAATACATTTTCGATTAAGGTTTTATTACACTATATACTACTACTTTATACAAAGAAAAGTACTCGATATTTCTTCAATTAGAAAGTCGTGATGAAAATAAAGTCTCTATTACTTCGTGCAAGTTGCAAAATGTGATCTGTGTGCCTAACATCGCGCTTATGGTCGCAAAATGTGATCTGTGTGCCTAACATCGCGCTTATGGTAGCACGACACATTGCTGTGTTGTTCAATTCTGCATGGCATGGCCATTGAAAATTTGTTCTTGACCCGGTTCACGAATCCTTAAAATTGGACCTACGGTTCTGTCATGGAAATAAAATGTGTTTGAGAGCTATTTTGAAATATTTACTTTTAAGTATCACCCGGAACTGAATCGGTCACGGCGATTTGGCGTTATATGACCTTATGTGAAATGCGAGATCTTTTACATGCCGAAATCTCTCAAATTTGGCTAATAAATAACCCGTTCAGCAGTTTCGATCACAAATAGCATGCGCTGGTTTTACAGTAACTTATTAAAAATAGCAGGGTTCGATAGAGAATTTATTGAGCTTTCCGTAGGTACCAAACGTGGTGTATTTCGATAATGTTTTGTGGTAGTTTTGTGGAATCTCTGCAAAGGGATCCACTAGTGCGGTATTGTGCGGTACAAAGGGATCCGGGCTAAATCTAATAAGAAAACGGCTTTTGAAGACAGTTTGAAAAGACTTGAATGTTGAAGGCTGCTGGTATGATGTCTGCAAAACATTTAGGTAAGAAGCTGTATCAATTGAACATATTAGAGGAGGAAATTCCAATTTTTAGACGGCTTGCGTGTTTTTCCTCACGGACTATAATGCATTCTGGTGCAACGAAGCATGACGACCGCGCTGTACACACAAAATATACCATATGTTTGTCTCGTTTCATTTCTTTGAGGAGGCTAAGGGGCCGACCATTTAACTCTTGAGGGGGGGGGCTTTTTTGAAAAAAATTTCCTGCACAGCAAAATGGTGACTAAAACCCTCTTTTCTTATTGGAAAAAAAATTCTCACCGCATAACAGAGGCATAAAAAAAAATCTTGCACTGACAAAAAAGCCCCCCCCCCCCCCCCCCCCTCAAAAGTTAAATGGTCGGCCCCTTAACAAGGATTTACTTTCTTTATATCATTAAATGTTGCAGAAAATTGTGATATCTTTCTGTTTTCGGGGGTATTATGAACATTTGAGCCTGACAGCAATTTGCAAGGCTTCTGGTCTATTAGGCTGGGGTCTAAATCGCCGTGGTAAATGGCCGAATCAGTAAACAGTCGAATCGGAAACGCGAATAAGTAAGGAGCTTCACCACGGTCGAATAACCCCAAGTCAGAAGTTTCAGAAAAAACGCGCGAAGATTTTTCGCACAGGAGGGACTTTGTAAAAATGCCACTGTTAGAATATCGGCTCGCATAAGCGAATGCGGCTCTAAAAATAAATTCGAACGAATAGTTTAAAAGGACCAATAGTCGAGGTTTAACATATCCTGAGCTCAAGTCAAAAATATCCGACCATTTTTGACGCGACGCGAGACGCGAGCGAGTTAAAATATTTCTGAAAAACGCGTTGTTTTGTTGGAGTCACCCTGCAGCAGTGTTGTTGCTATTAAAAAGGCGTGTTTTAAAAGTATAAAAACTTGTACTCTCCTTTGTATTTTGTATTAATATTCCACATTCGCAAATCCATGGGCGAAAAGCTAGCGGCTATAGATCTTTTTCAAAAACGGCGGAAAGTTGCATGGAAACGAGGCTGGAAATATGAGCATACATTACCGTTGCCCGAGGAAGCCTTCGCTGGTGAATGGAGACGGAAAAAATGTTTAATGTCTAGTGTTTTCTGATGTTCTTTTCTTGTCGGTCCCTATTCACCATCTAAGGCTTCCCTAGGCAGCTTTCATGTATGCTCATATTTCCAGCCTCGTTTCCATGCAGCTTTCCGCCATTTTTGAAAAAGGTCTATAAAGTGATCAGTATAAAACACACAGGAATCCCTATGATAGAGTTGTCGATGGTTTCCAGTCCTTTTCGGTCATTTTGTCGGCCATTTGTTTGGGAGACGCGCTGTTTCTAATGGCAAGTGAGTTTATAGGTGCAATTCGCACATATCTTGAAGGGTTTTTTGCCTTCACTGGAAAACTAGCCCTCCAAAGTTTCAGTTCTTATTAAATTTCCCAATAAGTTAGCGTTGTAATCCTAAGCCCATGTAACTTACAATGTAAATAAATTCTAAAAGGGTTCTATCTATTTTTTGAGAAGGCAACATTGTTGTAATTACATACCGTTTCCTGGCGAGAGTTTCTTCAAAGTCCAGAAATACAGTTGTCCCAGCAGACTTGTCATGCCTCTAGAACCCTTTGCTATCTCATTTTCGTGCCTTAACTGCCACAAACTAAACCAAACGGCTGCTACAAACTTGTTGTCACTTTCCCGCCGCCATTTTGTTTTGTTATGGTTGCGCCCTTGATCATTGCTGCCAGCGGCATAGGTGAGCCCACTGACATTCCATCAGCGGTTGACTTTTCAAGAACACGTGCAAAATGGCGGATGTGTTGTACGTTTCTTGGACGTAAATGTCAAATTATTTCCATGATTTAAAGTCGAAAATGGATGAAGAAACACAGGAATCGCATTCCAAACCTCAGACCGACCCTGAGGTAGCATTGAAGAAGTGCATTTCAATTTTAAAATCAGCAAAAAGTGACAACGAACGCTTGCAGGTTTGATGCTTGTCACACAACTTGTGAAATCGGAGTCCCTCGATGGAAAGCAAAGGCGGGAATTATTCAATGCCGTCGGGTTCAAATTTATTAACAGACTGCTAAACACTACAGCAGTCCCCGAAGAATGCCCTGAAGGAGTTTTTAAATCCTTGGCCATTGCTTGCTTGTTTTTTGTACGGATCAAGAACTTCTGTTTCATTTGCAAATGACTGAGAAAATTCCTCTATTGAATCACGTAATTTCGAACACATCCGAAGGTGAGGCTGTGGTATCTGATGCCTATCAGATTATTGCAGCTTTTGCTAGTTCTGCGAAGGGCTCTGAGTGCCTCATAGACCAGGGAACTGTAAACACTCTTTGTCAAGTTTCACAGAAGAGTACAGTCCATGGTTCGAAAGCATTCAATATCTTACTCAGCTTACTACATTTCCATTCAAGTAAAATATGGGAATGCCATTCGAAAGACATGCTAGAGCTTCTGTGTTACTTAGCTGAAAAGCTGAATACCCTCCAAGACTTGACAAAATTTGATGTTTGTAAAAGCTTGGTATCTTTTCTTTCTGGTACCGATAAGAGTTTGTTCTCATTGGCAATGGAAACCAGTGGCTTAGAAGAACATTGGAAACAGAACCTGAATAAAGGCATCAAGGACATTCTGAAAAGCAAAGTGAAACCAGAACATCGGGACTCTGCCCTAGTTCTCCTTTCCATTATAATCAACTTGGCTGGTGGTCTAGATGCCAAATCTCTTGGAAATCAACTTACAGGTGATTTTCTTGTTTTTATTGCCACTCTGGTTTCAATTGAAATCAGACTTGGCACGGACGGAACTTCTGATCACATCCTTTCAAGATCAGACATTCTTATTGCTTGTTATTGCATTCTGGAACATCTTATTAGTGAGTTGATCACATTGCCAGATCAGAAATCAAAGGGGGAATTAGGAAACACTGCCATGTCTTCTAAAGTTTACTCACAAATAACGGAGGCAATGCTCAGTGTTCTTAAGTTTCTCCAACAAGAGGCTATACATGGTGAAATACAGGATGTCAACAAGGGGTTTGTATTTGCATCAGCAAGAGTGTTGTTCTGTTGGCTTGCTGAAGAATCTGTAGCTTTACATGAAGATGTGCTGAAGGTTTTGCCTTTCTTGATGAAACTAGTCTGGGAGTCAGTGAAGTTGGATGTAAAAGGTAAAGTATAATTCTCAATATTAATAATAAATGAAATGAAAAATATATATGAAATGTTAGCACTTGTATACAGCAAATTAACAACTGTATACCTATGATCAAAATGAGGTTTAAAGGGGCTAGTCACGATTTAGGGGTTAATTTAGGTAGCTTAAATGGAAGTCAAATTCAGAAGAAATGAGCAAAATAATCGTCTAGGTTTGTTAAATGACCTTTCAACTGCTACATAAGTGCAAATTTGGAGTATTTTTTTGTGTGTGTTATCAAGTGGATGGAATTGTATTGCAAAATAGCATTTTTGATTTCTTACAAGGCTGAACAGTTTTCAAACTTGGAAATCTGATAGTGAAAGGTATCAATGCAAATTTATGTTTCCTTTTTCTTTCTAAGACTAATAGTATAAGATTCTGAGTTGTTTATGTAGATCACTGGCCTAAATTTATAGAATTTTGTTCCAACAACCATGACAGCCCCTTTAAAGTTGAGAGATTTTTTATCTCTTGATTTTGTGCAATTCTTTCACATAAAAACTCTTCTTTATTTCTCTGTTTTTTTTTTGTTCCTTTGACACTTGCTATGAAAATAAACAGATAAAGCACTTATTTGCTGGAACATCAGAAAAGCAGTATGTTTTGTGGTCCCTCGACCACTGATGTTTCCCTCCGCTTTGCTTCGGAAAATTTCAGCAGTCTCGGGACCACAAACATACTGTTTCCCTTGGTCCCAGTAAAGAAATGTTAATCGCAGTGGCGGATGCAGACCCCAAAGAAGGGGGGTGGCTAGTACAAAGGATATACTAGGGTCATTCCACAGTAAACTGTATGTTGCGGAGTCTACATTCAGAGAGATTTGAGGCATCATAACTTCAAATCTAGAACTTCAGTCAAAGTGACTTTACATGTCTAGGGTATAAGAGTATAATTGCTTTATACAGTAGAGTTGACCATCATTCTAGTTAAAGGGGTTCCAAGATATTTTATTGTTTATGGGTGTTGCGGAGTCTACTCAGAAGAACCTTTGATTTCCAACAAGTAACTTTAGCTAGAAATCTCTGTGAATTTTTCAGCTGTTTTGAATAGTGGTTTTTGTTAAAAGAAGAAGCATTGATCTGTGTTTATTTTAAACACAGAGAGTTTCTTTTTGTTTTATTTTTTTGAGAAACGATTTATTTTATAAAGGCTGGTGTTGTTGCGGAGTCTACGTTGCGGAGTCTACAATAGGGCACAAGAGGAAAAACTAAGGCAAAAATACAAAACAATCCTATCAGTGTACTTCAATGAAATAGAAAATTCCAAATAAATCAATATCATCCCTTTCCAGTAAATTTCCAGCTATTTGGTGATCAGAATTAAAATTTGGGAATTGTTGCGGAGTCTACTGTTGCGGAGTCTACAAATAAACAAGCTTGGCATCCTGCAATGCAAATATACTAATTTAATAGTCTTGCAACCTTTCCAACACTAATTTTTGGTTGTTACTTATGTATTACAACAATAATACAACTACTACTAACAAATTCAACAGTTTTCTAGTTAGCAGTCCAGAAGTAGTTGTAGATTCCGCAACAAAAATGTAGACTCCGCAACGAAAATTAATTACTTATTATTACTCGAAGGAAGCAAATTTTAAATAATTTCTTCCATATATATTTTACAACAGTGATAAATTAGAAGTTTACAAACTTTCAGAAAAACATGTTTATTTTTGTAACTTTTATTAAAACTAAACGTACCAAAATCGTTGCGGAGTCTACAATTCTTCATTGGACAGAAAATTCTCCCAAGCTCAAGCTAAACAGCCTAGACTGCTATGTGTTTTAGAGAGAGCACCATTAGTAGATTGTGTCTATCTAAGTTTCAAACTGTTTATGTTTTATTATTTTCTTCAACAAGCAGAATTGAAATGTAGACTCCGCAACAGCATTTTACCTAATTTGGATAAATGATGCTAATTTATTCATCAGTGCCGCCAGTTAGAGCAAAATAAATAGTAATAAAATAAACTTCAGACATTGTCCTGTAAGTTTCTCTGGAAAAGAGCCTAATATTTATGAATTTTAGAAAATGATGTTCAGGCTCAAAATACCGTGGAATGACCCACTACAGAGTTCAGACCAAGGGGGTGGCTAATCTTAAGGTTTTTACAAGAAATATGAGAACAAGGGGGGTGGCTAGCCACCCTAATCACCCCTGCTAGATCCTCCCTTAAATCGTGTTGCATGTATATACTGTACACCGGTAACATCCGGTACCGGTACACCATTTATAAATGTTATTGTTATTGTTATAACTACCACTATAAAATAAAGACTAATTTGTAAATATTTGAGTGTTAACATTGTATCTATTTTGCTGTACTTTTTCAGATGCACCTATGGAACTGGAATCACGGAAAAAGGTATCATTTGAAGATGACAAGACAAATAATAGCCCCAGTCCATCGTTGGATATATTCTGTTTTATGCTGCCATCCCTTTGCCATTTATCTGCTGATGACCAAGCAAGGAAAATTTTGATTGACAACAGCCTTCCTGATTTGCTATCTAAGTACTTTTCCATCCTTTGGGCAAGATGGTGTGATAGTCAAGGAACAGACTTCCAGTGTAAGACATCACTGGTTACTCTTACCGGGGTTTTGTTAAACTTTGCTGTAACTGAGCCAGTCTTTGTGAAGTCCAGCAAAGTGTTTCAGGATTTGGCTACTCATATTAGAGAAGTGACCCCGGGTCTGGTCAGCTCAAGTAATCTTGCAGATCTTGTCTCCAATTTCATTGTGTTAGGACTTATGCTTACTAAGGAACAAGTGCCAAAACAAGGAAATGAGGAATTGGTATCCTTTTATGAAGCAGTGATTGCCTTCTTTAGAGAAAGCAGTATATGTGCAGTTAAAGGTTCTCCAAAGATCAGGAAGTGGAGCAAGGCGTGCCACAAGGAGTGGGATACCATATCAGAGTTGTGGTTTCTGGGAATTCAAGTTCTTGCTGCTAGTATAAGACCGATGCCATTAGTCAGGGAAGTTATCATCAGAAGTGGATGGGTTACAGAACTGTCGCAAATTGTCAGTCAGCCAATAATTGGTGGTGATAAGCAACAAGGCAATGCTAAGGAGATGCTGCAATATCTGCTTAATGCAGTAAATGATAGCAGATGTAAGTAGGGAAACTGAGAGGTTACAAAAGGAAAATATTTTTAAAGATATCACTGCTTTATGGCAACATTTGAAGTACTGTTAGATATCAAGGTATGTAAAAAAAGTACTGCCATTGCTTGTATTATTACTCATCACTCAGTGGCGGATCCAGGGGGTTCAAAGGGTTCCATGGAACCCCCTTGAGCACCAAAACAATGTGAACTTTATTGTGCTACTAACACCAGGCATGGTGGAGATCTGGAGAGTTGAAAGAACCGGAACCCCCCTTTGTAAAAATCCTGAAACTGCCACTGTACACTAGTTTTGGAGTAGCCATGTAAATGTGTCATTAGAGTTCTGTACTATGATGGGCAGTAATAAAGATAATCTGCACTCCCCTGATGAAGACCTCAGGGCTTGGGTACCCACCCTAGAATTTTAAGTTGTCCCTATCCACCATGGAATGCCAGTGAAATTATCATGACCACCCTTGAAATTATGTTTGTTCCAGTATCAGGGTACCCATCCTGAATTCCTGTACTTTTTGATGACCACATGATCTTCGACAAGGGGTGCGGATATTAAATACAATTGCCCGATTAATGATTGTAATTGAGAATATTATTGCGTAATTACAGAAATGATCCATAGTACCCCCACCAAGGAGGGAATGGACAATTATTGGGTGGTGGTGGGGTTGGAAGGAAGGGAGTCAGTACACCTTGTTCTGTACGATCACATTATTTTTGCACTTAGCCGGCTTTTCACTAGTGAAATAAGCAGAGATGGAGGAGACGGAGACGTAAGAGCTTATGTGTGTGTGAAAATCGTTGTGACAGTTAGCGACGTAAGTGTAAGCGGAGACGTAAGAAAAAGGAACCTTACGTCTCCTTCTCCGTTCTTTGATTTTCACACGAACGCAAGCGTCCTTACGTCTCTGCTTACTTATACTTACTTCACTAGTGAAAAGCCGGCTTTAGAGTGCGTTTCTTTGGGAAAAATCTAAATCCGGATTTGGAATCCAAAAGTGGATTTTTCGTTTCTTTAATGGGTAAATGAATCCTCCAAATCCACGCCAAGGCAGAATTCAAACTTCCCGTCCACACTACGCCGGCTAAATTTGAAAACGGCTAATTTTTTATACGGTTGTGCCTTCCGTCCACACTACGCCGGCTAAATTTCCCACCGAAAACGGAGCTTTTCGAAAACGCTACCGAAAGTGGCTAAATTTGAAAACGCCGGCTACGCGTTTTAGTGTGGACGGCGAATATAAATAGAGAGAAAGGACAAAACAGATAAGATTTGTGCCGACGTTTCGGACTCTTTACTTTCAGTCCTTCATCAGGGCGGTTACAGAAATCAGTTACATATGCATACGCGTATATACAAACGTACCCTGCGTGCGCAGACAAATTCTGAATGCGCGCGCTCAAAGAGGAGAAAACGAAACTGAATACAATGGTACAATTTAGTAATAAGCTAAGTCTAAAGAGTTCTAAATTTCTTCTCTAAGGTTAAGTCCATCAGGGCTCATGGTTCTTAACTTGTCGATCCAAAGGCCCTCGACAGAAGTCAGATCCTCCTGTTTAGCCACCTTTTTAATGCACTTGATGGTGAGGTCTGATATTGTGTGCCCATTGCTTGAATTGAAGTGTGCCGCGACAGGATTAGCGTCAGCGTACTTTTGCCAATTTTTGATCGTACATTTGTGGGTTCTAAAGCGTGCATGTAACGGGAGGCTCGTTTCTCCGACGTACTGCTTTTGGCATTTTTTGCACGAGATGAGGTAAACCACGTTGCGGGATTTGCAGTTTAAGACGCTGTTGATGGAGTAGCGCTTTCCTGTCTTGGAGCTCGAGAAGGAATCACTCGTATCCACAAAGGTGCACGTGCCACATCTTGTGTCCCCGCATGGCCTCATACCACGTTGTGTGGGGTTATCCGGTGTTAGGCGGGCTCTGACTAGGATGTCCCTGATGTTATGGGGACGTCTAAAGGCTACCATGGAGGCTCCTTTATGACTTTCTTCATCCGTTCAGAGACGCAAAGGATGGGAAACGCGTCTCGTATAATCCGAGGTGCATTCCTTAAGAGTGGGTGATAGGTGACAACAAGTGGTACCCTGCTGGATTTGCTTGCAGTGTTGTTACGGCGAACCGCAAGAGCGTCTGCCCGTGAGATTTCAGAGACTCTGGCGATGCTTCTATTTACAAGGTCCTGTGCGTACCCTCTTTTTGCGAGGTAGGCGGACAGCTCAGAACAGCGTTGGCGATAGGAGTCTTCAGTCGAGCAAATTCTGCGGAGGCGTAGGGCGAGGGAGTATGGGATACTTGCCCTACAGTGCATGGGGTGGCATGATGTCCACAGCAAGTACTGGTGGGTATCTGTTGGTTTACAGTAGAGGTCGGTATGGAGAGAGCCATCTGATTTGATTACCTTGACGTCTAGAAAGTCAACAGTACTAACAGACTGGGTCGCCGTGAACTTTATGCTTGGGTGGATATCGTTGGCCATGTGGAGAAAATTCCGGAAGGTTTCTTCTCCGTGTGTCCAGATACCGAAGATGTCATCGATATAACGCCACCATATAAGAGGCTTGAGGTGTGCTTGCCTTAGAATGGAGTCTTCCACGTTACCCATAAAGATGTTGGCATAGGACGGGGCCATCCTGGTGCCCATGGCAACACCGTTGACTTGAAGATAGTTTTGTTCCATGAACACAAAATTATTTTGTGTGAGCACCAGCTCCGTCAACTTCATGAGAGCTTCAGTACTGGGCTTCCTGTGGTTTCTTAGGTTCAAGGCGTGTCTGAGAGCCGCCAGACCGTCGTTGTGGGGAATATTAGTGTATAACGACTTCACATCCATGGTGAACAAGATGGTCTCTTCTGTCAGATTAGATATATCCTGCAGCTTACGAAGGAAATCCGGGGTGTCATGGATGTAGGAGGGGAGTTTCTTGGCGATTGGGCGAATCCAGTGATCCACAAACTCTGAAGCCTTTTCAGTGGAACAACCATTTGACGCACAGACGGGTCTGCCAGGGTTGCCGGGTTTATGTATTTTCGGCAGCAGGTAGAATCTAGACGCCTTGGCATTTTCAACGAGCAAATAGTTTAGAGCGTCTTCATCTATCTCACCTTCTTCCTCCATCTTTTCCAGCTGATCGTTAATGTTCTGGCTAAATACCTGGGAAGGGTCTTCATCTAACGGTTGATAAAAATTCCTGTCTCCAAGCTGTTTTTGCGCCTCTTCGATGTATTGCTGGCGATCCTGGATAACTACTGCTGAGCCCTTGTCTGCTGGCTTTATTACGATGTCTCGCCTTTGCTTGAGCGATATAAGAGCGTCCCTCTCGGACTTTGGGAGGTTGTCACTGAAGGCTTGTGTTTGTATTTCCTTCTTAATGTTGTCCGTAATAGCTGTGACAAACGTCTCGAGGGCGTGGTCTCTACCTTTTGGGGGGTTCCACGAGCTCTTCTTCTTAAAGGTTGGTAGTTCCACTGGCTTATCAAGGTCACTCGGTTTGTTCTCGTCATAAAAGAATTCCTTGATGCGCAGCAGTCTGGCGCCAGCTTGGAGATCTTTCTTGAGCTGGTGTTCGTCCAAATGTTTGGGTACAGGGCAGAATCCCAGTCCTTTGGATAGAAGTGATGTTTCGGTGTCTGTCAGAACTGCTGAGGAAAGATTGATCACCACATTTTCAGAAGGAATGACCTCATTTTCTCGTTGGAGGATGCGATGTTGTTCTGGATATCTGCGAAAGCGGCGATTTCTACTACGTCTTCCGTTTCTAGGATGGGAAATAGCTGGTGAACTGTGTGTGTCGCCCTGTGCTGGAGATGAAGTGGGGTGAGTAACATCATGCACGGTAGGAACATGTACAGGACTCTGCCGATTTGCATCGCCACTGGATTGAATACTTGCGTTTTTCTTATGATGTTTCTTTTCTTTATGGTCCCTTAAATACATTTCAAATTGAGTAGCCTTCAAATAAAAATTATGCTCAAGAAACTCAAAGTGTTCCTTGGGGACAGTGCTTTTGATGAATGAGAGAATTTCATTAATTTCTAGGTCTAATTTTTTCACGACATCATCATAATGGGCTATAATCAGATTCTGCAAATCTAGCGATGTATGGTGTAGCACTGTATCCCACTTAGTAGTAAAATCTTCATGTATACAACCTACTTGAGGCTTCCTATGGAGCTTTAGGCTTCCATCAGGATGGTTTCGTAGGAAATCAATGTGTAAGAAGTAGCGGATTCTCTTTTTCTTGATGTTGAGCAGATGGAAATACGGTTTCTAACCTCTTGTAGGATATCTTTGTAACTGATGTAACCAGGTTTATCTTGCTCGACGCTGGATCCGTGTTGGTGGGATTCGGGTGTTTTCAGGGAAGACATTTGGCTTGAAATAGTTTTGAAAACACTAACAGCGATGGATCTGGATCCAAATTGGATGCAATGTCCCAATAAAATCGAATATAAATAGAGAGAAAGGACAAAACAGATAAGATTTGTGCCGACGTTTCGGACTCTTTACTTTCAGTCCTTCATCAGGGCGGTTACAGAAATCAGTTACATATGCATACGCGTATATACAAACGTACCCTGCGTGCGCAGACAAATTCTGAATGCGCGCGCTCAAAGAGGAGAAAACGAAACTGAATACAATGGTACAATTTAGTAATAAGCTAAGTCTAAAGAGTTCTAAATTTCTTCTCTAAGGTTAAGTCCATCAGGGCTCATGGTTCTTAACTTGTCGATCCAAAGGCCCTCGACAGAAGTCAGATCCTCCTGTTTAGCCACCTTTTTAATGCACTTGATGGTGAGGTCTGATATTGTGTGCCCATTGCTTGAATTGAAGTGTGCCGCGACAGG
This sequence comes from Scolanthus callimorphus, assembly GCA_033964015.1. Classification (NCBI taxonomy): domain Eukaryota; kingdom Metazoa; phylum Cnidaria; class Anthozoa; order Actiniaria; family Edwardsiidae; genus Scolanthus; species Scolanthus callimorphus. The sequence goes on from CM066913.1 coordinate 36,318,754, forward strand.
ATTAGCGTCAGCGTACTTTTGCCAATTTTTGATCGTACATTTGTGGGTTCTAAAGCGTGCATGTAACGGGAGGCTCGTTTCTCCGACGTACTGCTTTTGGCATTTTTTGCACGAGATGAGGTAAACCACGTTGCGGGATTTGCAGTTTAAGACGCTGTTGATGGAGTAGCGCTTTCCTGTCTTGGAGCTCGAGAAGGAATCACTCGTATCCACAAAGGTGCACGTGCCACATCTTGTGTCCCCGCATGGCCTCATACCACGTTGTGTGGGGTTATCCGGTGTTAGGCGGGCTCTGACTAGGATGTCCCTGATGTTATGGGGACGTCTAAAGGCTACCATGGGAGGCTCCTTTATGACTTTCTTCATCCGTTCAGAGACGCAAAGGATGGGAAACGCGTCTCGTATAATCCGAGGTGCATTCCTTAAGAGTGGGTGATAGGTGACAACAAGTGGTACCCTGCTGGATTTGCTTGCAGTGTTGTTACGGCGAACCGCAAGAGCGTCTGCCCGTGAGATTTCAGAGACTCTGGCGATGCTTCTATTTACAAGGTCCTGTGCGTACCCTCTTTTTGCGAGGTAGGCGGACAGCTCAGAACAGCGTTGGCGATAGGAGTCTTCAGTCGAGCAAATTCTGCGGAGGCGTAGGGCGAGGGAGTATGGGATACTTGCCCTACAGTGCATGGGGTGGCATGATGTCCACAGCAAGTACTGGTGGGTATCTGTTGGTTTACAGTAGAGGTCGGTATGGAGAGAGCCATCTGATTTGATTACCTTGACGTCTAGAAAGTCAACAGTACTAACAGACTGGGTCGCCGTGAACTTTATGCTTGGGTGGATATCGTTGGCCATGTGGAGAAAATTCCGGAAGGTTTCTTCTCCGTGTGTCCAGATACCGAAGATGTCATCGATATAACGCCACCATATAAGAGGCTTGAGGTGTGCTTGCCTTAGAATGGAGTCTTCCACGTTACCCATAAAGATGTTGGCATAGGACGGGGCCATCCTGGTGCCCATGGCAACACCGTTGACTTGAAGATAGTTTTGTTCCATGAACACAAAATTATTTTGTGTGAGCACCAGCTCCGTCAACTTCATGAGAGCTTCAGTACTGGGCTTCCTGTGGTTTCTTAGGTTCAAGGCGTGTCTGAGAGCCGCCAGACCGTCGTTGTGGGGAATATTAGTGTATAACGACTTCACATCCATGGTGAACAAGATGGTCTCTTCTGTCAGATTAGATATATCCTGCAGCTTACGAAGGAAATCCGGGGTGTCATGGATGTAGGAGGGGAGTTTCTTGGCGATTGGGCGAATCCAGTGATCCACAAACTCTGAAGCCTTTTCAGTGGAACAACCATTTGACGAACAGACGGGTCTGCCAGGGTTGCGGGTTTATGTATTTTCGGCAGCAGGTAGAATCTAGACGCCTTGGCATTTTCAACGAGCAAATAGTTTAGAGCGTCTTCATCTATCTCACCTTCTTCCTCCATCTTTTCCAGCTGATCGTTAATGTTCTGGCTAAATACCTGGGAAGGGTCTTCATCTAACGGTTGATAAAAATTCCTGTCTCCAAGCTGTTTTTGCGCCTCTTCGATGTATTGCTGGCGATCCTGGATAACTACTGCTGAGCCCTTGTCTGCTGGCTTTATTACGATGTCTCGCCTTTGCTTGAGCGATATAAGAGCGTCCCTCTCGGACTTTGGGAGGTTGTCACTGAAGGCTTGTGTTTGTATTTCCTTGTGGAAAAAGCTAGCACTGTGGACGTGTAGCTAGTCGTGTGGACGGCGAAAACGGATCTTTTCGAAAACGATGACGTCGTACCACACGTCTGTGAGGAAATTATGACCGCGGGCTCTCGTTTTTCTTTTTCGCACATGCGCTTAGCTGACGTTCTTGTGCGTTTTCACATTTAGCCGTCGTAGTGTGGACAGAAAATATTTGTTGCGCTTTCGAGGCAAATTAGCCGTTTTCAAATTTAGCCGGCGTAGTGTGGACGGTGCATGGATTTTACGGATTCATCATGTTGTTGTTTCTTTGGGAGAGAAAATCCGGTCCTTCTTTGCAGGCGTACTGCTATTGGCTGATTGTCAGATAGAGGGCACCACTTGTCTTGGTTTTGTTACAAAAAATCCAGTTTCAGATTTTACGGAAACACAGCTGCTCATGTCGAATTATGGCCTCGAAGTAGTAGACACAATTGCATTGAGAGTGCGTTTCTTCTGGATCTGGATTTAGATGTTCTTTTGGATCGTGCAGATTTTTCTTGAACGAAAGAAACGTAAAATCTGAAACTGGATCTTTTTTTGTTACAAAACCCAGACAAAGTGGTGCCCTCTGTCTGACAATCGGCCAATGGCAGTACGCCTGCAAAGAAGGACCGCTGGCAAAGTGTATCGCTTTGGGATTTTTCTCCCAAAGAAACAACATAAATCCGGATTACGTTTGAATCCTGCATTTGCGTTGATTCGAAGGATTCATAACCATTTTCAGAATTCAGTAAAGAAACGATAAATCCACTTTTGGATCCGAAATCCGGATTTTAGATTTTTCCCAAAGAAACGTACTCTGAGTGTTGTTACTTAGTGTAGTTTAGTTTGCCTAAATTCAAATAAAGTGCCTTTCGCTATGATACATGGTTCATCATACATGGTTTCACGAGCAACGTTAATTGGAACAGGAAAATTGAAAGACTACTGCAAATATTTTTATTCTGTCACTCGCTCAGCTCTTGGCTGTTTTGGGGCTTGTTATTTTAATGAAAATCGTTAAACAGTTGTGGCTCAAATTGCCACAAATCGTATGTCATGGTGCATTTATTGCCTTTTTCAGAAGGCGACTTTAAATGTCTAATGTCTGTAAAGAGTAGTACTATAATATATTTTTCAGCAGCTGCTTTAACAATTTAATCCGTCTTTTTCCCGCCACTCATTTTCAAAACGGCGCTTTGGGTTTGGGATTTTTGTGTTTTCTGCTCCGCAGTCCAACCATCTAAGCCAATCAGGTTCTTCATTTCTTTGTTTCTCCTCTTGTGCAGTCTAATGGCTTTCTGTGTCCGCGCAACAAAATCCCAGTTGACTGCACTAGGCGAAACAGGAAAATAATCTGAATGGGCCAGATGGCTAATTTGACTGTCGGAACAGAAAACCCGGAAAATTCCCAGTGCGAAACAAAGCCATTTTGGCTGTAAAAACAACAGCAATGTAACAGGAAAGCTAGCTTTATCCAATTTAAGCAGTAAATGTTATCTTACATAATTAACTTAGCTACGTTTATCTAATCTATTACTGCTTTGCGGCGAAAAATAATTGAAGTCTTTCTTGGGTTTAATATTTCACCTGTCCCAGTTTTCAAGTGTTTGACTTTGGGTTTGGCATCGTGAATGGAACATGCCAAGCTATCAAATAAATACTGACACTTGTAAAATAACTAAATGCCAAAGAGAGGCTTCGTGTTTGCTTAAGTGCCGCCTTTCTTCGATGTAAATTGTTCAATGCATATCTTTTTCGCAATCACATAAAAATGTGGAATTTTCAAAGTACTATTTAGGATTTATGGAAAGTATATATGAAAAAGTTCATCATATTAAACATGTTTTTTCTTCAAACAGCACTAGTATGAACTTGGCATTTGCCGAAGTTACATATGTTCATGGTCTCCCATTTATATTCAGCGCGAAAGTTATAATGATGGCAAAAAGTCTGTGCAGCTAAAGTATACCAAATAAGGTTAGTTCATGGTTTTATTCCTCTCTCCATGTAATCGTGGTTGTAATATATAAATGGATGTATTGTTTTCAGTAAAATTATCCATTCAATTGCCCTGTTCGCCTTCATGATTGAAGTGAAAGGAGTGTTGAAATTAATCTTGTTGAGACGTGTACTACATGTATGAGTTTCAGAGCCAAAGAAACATTTTAGCCCGCATATCACAGAGAATGACTGCAGAAACTCATTAATCTGAAAAACTGAATTTTCCAAGACACAAGAAAGGAAATTGTTAGGCTTTCCCGTGGTAAACCTGTGAATTCCGAATACTTCCATGTCTGTGACATTGGAAGTTCAGCCTTTCTCATTAATGGGTTTATGCAGAAATTCCCTGTATATCCATTTCCAAACACTTTCTATCGCTATTTTGATCTTCTTGGTCTGTTTTTAATTAAAATTTATCAGTGAACTATAGAGAGTTTCTTTCTTTAAACAACGATCCTTAATCTATACATTTATTCAAACTGTAAGCAAGTCCGCATGAACAAACAGCGGCAAATTTTAAGAACTGTTATATCTGTTATATCTCTGTAAAGCTCAATTCAAACTAACTCCCACTATTTGCTTCCATTCCAAATATAATTATTTACAAAAAATGAACTGGCCGCGCCGGATTGTTATCGGCCATCATCTCTAATCATCACGAAACTTCCTTCTCCCTAAAAAAAAAAAAAAAAACAGTGTCGATCTTAAAAAAATATTGTTTGACGTTTAATCTGCAAAAAGGCCGCAAACGGTTACATGAACGACAATTAGAAAAATTGTTTACAAGCTGTCACACATCGGATATACACTTATTTCAAATTGTTAGGGAATCCAGAAATGGTCGATCTTGTTATAACTGTTCATTTTGTGCCTTTTCTTTCCGCCAGCTCCGCTAACACCTGGATCTAATCATGTACGTATGGCTCCTGTCATTATTATTCTTGTTGCGATGGAAACCAACTCATTCGAGTAGATGCCTATCCGCACAGAGTCAAGAAAGCACACTAGTGGGTCACGTGATACACAGGCAACCCGAAAATGATTTCGCGAAGTGCGCTCTACTATGTGGAAATCATAAACATTGCTACAGTTTCAACCTCTACACCCAAGGGACATGTGAGCTCAATAATGCGACCCATCTCTCACACCCACATCATATGAGGCCCTCGGCAGAAGGACATTATTTGCTCTACTTCATGCGCCCCTTTGCTTGCAATGACGTGCTGTGTTGTACCGGAGTAAGCGGGGACTGCGATTATTTATGTGTTTTGAGAGAAGATGGCTTGAGCTACTGGTGTGAAGGTAAGCTATGTACTTGCAACTTAACGACAAGTACCAAATTTAGTGCTTTGAAAACATTGAAGTAAAAAAAATAACAAGATAAGACTGCTTTGGTGAAGTTAATCGAAAGTTAAATCTAATAATGATCCAAGAAAAATGCTAATTATTTCAATTATTTTCCCACTCTTTTATCGTTGCAACAACGTCCTTATGTCGCCAGTATGCGCCAGGCATAAAAGTATGCACCAGGCATAAAACTGTGTCACCGGTTTCCAGCTTCGATCTCACAACTAAAACACTTATTACAACCGCAATTGTCACTCAGAGGTTTTGGAAAAGCTACCGGATTGCTTAGATGTTTCATTCGGGGATCGCTTTGAAACGCAAATAAGAGAAAACCGCGCTGTAAAAAGGTGCAACTGAGGGAAATGAATGATCCAACGATAAATGGGACTATGCTTTCCCTTGTGCTTAAACAAAGCGCCGGGGCGGCCAGTGTAAATTATTGTAGCCGAGAAAGGACATCCTTATTTTGTTCACGGGAAGGCAGTAAAACAAAGCAAGTCAGAGCATTATGTATTTGTTATGAGAAGCGATACCTATCTAAGTACAAAGGCAATATAGCAAACCTATAAGGGTTGTATCAAATTCCGATGGAAAAGACAGGTTTTATAGTGATTATTGGACTCGGTTGTATGTTTGCTTTACGAAAACGTTGTAATAAGCCCCATTGTTGTGGCCTGGATCTGATCGGCCGTCTCTTCGCTCTCGGTCGTGGCTCACGAAAAGGAGACGTCTGAATAGACCTTTTTCCAAAATGGCCGCCGCAAATTGGAATCGATGTTTGAAACAAAAAAATTCTGTCTTCTTTGAGTTGCCCTGGTGTTGTCTCATTGCCTGGCTTACATCACCGCCAGACTCGTCCACTAGAGCCTGGCTCAAGAAACTCAACCTTTTAAGCGACAATTAATTGCTAGATCTAGCAAATAGATACTAAGTTTATCCGTAGAAACATAAATGAAATAAGTGGATATTTTTTATTATTATATACTGTGACCAGATACCATGTGATAACACCAGTGAATAAAAATCGTATCAGTGAATGATACGATATCATTCACGGCACGAATAAAATGCAATTTTTCTTTATTTGTTTTGCTATTTTATCAGACTCAGGGTATATAATAAACAAATTATGACCTGGCAAGAGATTGATATCGTATTATTCACTCATAAAAACGATATCAAGTTCTTACCATGTAATAATCTCTATATACTCGGCGAAGCATTTGTTAGCCTGTGCTTATTTGGTTTAAAGGAAGATACGCCGCTGGTCACGACTTTATTTTATCTCATGTTATCTATCTGGTCCAGGGTGCAAGCATGCAGCGCCTCTTGGTATTGAATCTGAAAAGATCACGAACAAGCAGATGACGTCATCATCGAACTACTCCGGTCATTTTGCTTACAAAGCTCGATTGAATGGCGGAGAAGCGTGGGCAGCGTCGTCGTCGCGCCAAGGAGAATACATCCAAGTTGATCTATCAAAGAGGATGATGATACAAAAGATAGCGACTCAAGGCCATCCAAGATCCGGGATATCACAATGGGTCAAGTCTTACTACCTGCGCCACAGCAATGATGCCATTACATGGACATACCATCAACATGACCAAGTCGCGGTGGTAAGATTGTGAATATATGTTGTAGGTCAAATTGAATGCTAGTTAGAAATGATTTCAAACTAGTTTGAATTGATTTCAAACAGCTAAAACACAAAAAGGACTTTCCCACTCCCATTTCCCTCTATTCCACTTTTACTCCTATTTCCCTCTATTCCATATCTTCCTATTTCACCTGCCTACCTTATCTAATGAGTACATGATTCTTTACCACTAGGCCATGTAGTCGTTGCGATGGGGTAGAGGGCCAAGAAATTAATCTTAAGACTCACGTGTGATATATGAATGTATTTATCACTAAATGCAAACCACATTAAAAACCCAAACCCTAACCATTGTAAAACTAGTGTTATTCTGATTTTAGCGCTAAAAGGAAACTAAATGCAATCCCCATTTCTAAACCAAACCCTAACCAACTTTTCTCTTTGGACTTTTCAAAATCACCTAGTTCAAAATCATTTCTAACTGACATTCATTTCAACCTGCAACAAATATACCTTTGTTAATTAAGGCTTGCACAAACTAGGCATAGGATGAAACGCTGGTGCCAATGAAATATATCGTTGTGCTTCTGAGCGTTAGTCGCTAGTAAGCGGAGAAAGAGAACGTATATTTTGCACTGGTATTCAAGTGAATTCCAGAGCCTATTGTTTTGCACAAATGCTGTCCTATTTACTGAATTTCAGGGGTAAAGCAATTTACGATCGTTTGAACAAAGCGTAATTAGAACGTAACAATTTCTAACCCCGAGAGGGATTCGAACCCACGTTTGGCTTGCTCAGTTCCTGTAAGGCATGGCTCTCGAAAATCACCGACCTGAAAACCTTAGGGGGTGGTCTATCTTCATCAGTTTTAACAATTTCAAGAATAGACATCGTTCAGCTTGTAAGTGGCCAAGAAATAAGTATGTTTTGAGTTTTGTCTCAATGACAACGAGGAATGTGACCTTTGAACTCTGTGTTTTAATCATTTTCCAAAAACCGCCTCTGAAAACGTAGAAAGACTGAAGTTCCTAAATATGTTTCAATGTAAGGTAATTAAAGTCGGAGCAGGTATTACCGATCTAACTGGAAATCGTGACTTTTTCAACGGGAGCCATATTTAAGGGGATTATGAAATTTGATACCTTCCAATAACTTTGCCATCTAAATTGGTGTACATGTTTTCCAGTTGGATTTGTAATCCTTGCCCTTAGTTGAATAGGTGTTCGTTTAGACATGCTTGGAAAACCTAGCTTTTCCCCATTTTCAGAGACGGTTTTTCAAAATCTTAAAACACAGAGTTCAAAGGTCACATTCCATGTTGCCATGGAGACAACACTCAAATCTAGCTATTTCTTGGTGCCCCATAACATGAGTGAAGTTTAGTAATGAAATTGTGAAATGTACTCAAAGATAGACCACCCCTAAGGTTTTGGGCCACCACCTTTGAGAGCCATGCCTTACAGGAACTGAGTGTAGAGACCTCCACAGAATTATGAACATTGCAAGTGAGTGTAGTCGAAAATTGAAAAATATGTCTTGACTTCAGGTATTCCACGGAAACAGAAACAAAAACACCGTCGTTACCAATTCTATACGCCCACCGATACGCGCGAGATATGCGAGGCTGGTAGTCAAGACATGGTATACATGGATTGCCCTTCGCCTCGAGCTTTATGGCTGTGAGCTCACATAAATCGTCGTCTACACGAACAATTGTTCCTTGACAAGTAAACTTGACCGTGTGGCCCCGTGTATCACCCGGATATGTAATAACCAACAGGATTTGTAATAACAACCGGATTTGTTATAACAAGCAACCGGATTTGTAATAACAACAGGATTTGTAATAAAAATCAACCAGATTTGTAATAAAATATTAACCGGATTTGTAATAAAATTTCAACAGGATTTGTAATAGCATAACTAACCGGATTTGTAATAACCAATCAACAGGATTTGTAATAACGCGTCAAAATGATGTTTTCGTGGGGCTTGGAATGCCTCCAAATACTGACTATTTCCCCCCTCCCCCCTTTTCATTACACAGATTCGCAGAGTACAGAAGACTATACCTGGACAAGATAACAACAATCAACAATGTGATATATTATAAATGGTGGTTTTGACTGGCACCTCTAACTCATAACATGAGGAAAATCTTTGAATGTCTTGAAATGATTATTATGTCTTATTAAGCCAACAAATATGTGGGGGGGGGGGGGGGGGGCGGGGGTGGGGGCGGGAAAAAAGCAAAGAAATATTCATACAAGGGAAAAAATAAAGAAATAAAAATCATGTGAGGCTCCCAAAAAAATTCTTGCCAGATTCATCACAAGTTTTGATTGGGCAACGCTTTTCTAGTTAATTCAATTGAGTACTCTAAAAATTTCATCCAATCCAGAATAGCATCCAAACTAAGTATATTACAATTATGTTTCTTGAGAACTCACGCATTGATACAATACTTGTGAACAATTGCTTGTGAACATTACTCTTTCGTAATAAGAGCGCGAATTGTTGCAACAGTGTTATTTAATGAATGTAAAGAAATAATTTCATTGTGTATCTGCAAATCTTCAAGAGTGTTTCATCTCATCGTGTTATTACAAATCCTGTTGATTGGTTATTACAAATCCGGTTAGCTATGCTATTACAAATCCTGTTGAAATTTTATTACAAATCCGGTTAATATTTTATTACAATCTGGTTGATTTTTATTACAAATCCTGTTGTTATTACAAATCCGGTTGCTTGTTATTACAAATCCGGTTGTTATTACAAATCCTGTTGGTTATTACATATCCGGGTGATACACCCCGCCAAATGTCCAATTGTTGCCGCACGAGAAAATAAAAATTGTAAAGGGAAAAATTGTCAAGGAACTTGACCGTGTAGACGGGCCAGCAATTTTCCTTGACAATTTTTATTTGCTTCTGTAGACGAGACAAAATTGACAAGTGTTCCTTGACAAGTATCCTTGTTGAAAAGCTTGCATGTTTAACTTTTAAACAAGGATACTTGTCAAGGAAAAATTGGCAATTTTGTCTCGTCTACACGAACAAATAAAAATGTCAAGGAATATTGCTGGCGTGTCTACACGGTCAAGTTTCCTTGTCAAGGAAAAACTGCTCGTGTGGATGATGCTTAACGACAAGGAGGAGATGAACTCTAACCCGAAACAAAACACGCTTGCCATACAAACCTGTTTGTTCCCGGGCGCACAACGGTCACCCCTCGATCAAAATGCGTCAAAACAGCGTATCATTTCTACTTACGTTATGACAGCAAAGCTGCAGGTCGAGCGCCACTTTATCATTTGTTCCGCGCTTCTCGCACATGAAGAATAATAAATTCGTCATTTGCGGAGCGTTTGCGGTGCCAACCTTTTTTAGCCTAAAAAAGCTAATACGTAGTACCAGCATTGTCTTTTTTTTTTCTTTGCCTGTCATCACCTGTGGTGGCCATGCCCGTCCCATTATGTTTCCTGGAAATAGCTTCAGCTTTAAGCAGTTGGAAAGAGTTTTAAAGACTTTTGAAAGAGTTTCACGAACAGTAAATCCGATAGGCTATTCTCATGTTCCATTTAGTCACTAAAATAGTAGGATAGGGCAATGAAATCTCTTATTTCAACGAGTAACAGCGAGTAACCACGATGATAGAAAAATAATGATTGACTTTGTTCTTTTAGACTGTGTGGTTACTCGTGGCTACTCGTTTGAAAATTAATATCTGGCTATCCCATTGCTCGAAATTATCGCCCCATGTAAGGTAATCCAAGCAGGTCTTGTATTCCGGATTCCAGCCCTTGGATTCCGGATTCCAACCTGCTGGATTCCGGATTCCATAAGCGGATTCAGGATACCATAAATCTCAAAGAATCCGGATTCCAATATTTCTTTATCTGAATAAATTCTTGGATTCCGGATTCTCAAGGCCTTTGGATTCTGGATTCCTGCTATATGGATTCCGGATTCCATTTTACGGATTCCGGATTCCAAAGCTAACAAAAAGTCGGATTCTGGATTACCTTACATGGGGCGAAAATTAGATAATGTGCTGTCAAAAGAGACTGTGGTTTATATAGGAATAATTTTAAAGAGCTCTAAGTGATTTACAACATGCAAATTGGAAGTTTTTCCCGACCAAGTAACGGGCAATTCCAAACCGGAAGTGACAACATAGAACCGGAAATGCAAATTCGCTTCTGTTAATGTTCTAAAAATCGCACTGCAAATTTTATCGTAAGAAAACAATTCTATTTTATAGAAGTATTGGTAGTAGCAATCTTCTTGTCGCAGCTTTGCCTTCCTTGGCCTTTGCCTCTCCAATTTGTCTTACTATCAACCGCTCCTCCGTTTTAGAGACTTCTTCGGGCGCCCCCGCTGTTTTCCTTCATCTTCCTTTTTTGGCCTTTTGCAGGCATCCGAAGGCTCTTTTACTATTTAAAAATAGAAGCTGAAAGTATTGTTGATATTTTGGAAACGCTAAATCCTGAATCTTTTTTCAAATACTTCACATATGCTCGCTTTTCTGGTGATATAGCCGTCTACATGCCCATATCTCAAGCGTGCGCCCAATTCCAAAATCTCTATTTCATGACGTCATTAATTAGCACTGCAATTAGCGAGGATAATTGACTATGTAAAACGTTCAGCTTCTCGAGATCTTTAAAATAAGACCAAGTTTGCTCCTCAACTCCCTTGTTTCGATGAGATACAGCTAATATTGCTTTCAGACACTCAGGGGCAAAATAGCTGAGACCCCCTAAGCAAATTACGGTTAAAATAAAATAATGCCCTTAAACACCTACAAAATCCCTTTTGCAGAGCCCTTCACCACCTCCCCCACATCAATGTTGTTTCCAGACCAATCAGTGTCCTCCAGCATTGAAGAGGTGGGAGGGGGCTAGCTGAGCATGTTTTTAAAGTGAGTTTTAACGAATTCTCTATTTTTCGTGTACAGTAAGAAAGAGTCTCTATTTTTGTCCCTGAGTGTGTGTGTCTGGACAGACCAATGAAGACGAGAAACGACTGTGAAAATTATGTATTTCAAGATGCTTATTAAAGTATCGTATTTATTAAGTACAATATATCTGAATAAAGTGACAGTGCAGTTTTTTTTTTGTCGTACGAGTCGCGTCGATTGTTCTCGCACGTACACAATTCCAAATCACTAAATGTAAACTAGGTGCAACTCGGCGCGATCTGCCGCGAATTTTGTCGCGTGATGTCGCTGAGATCAAGCATGTTCGAAACTCTTTGCGAATTTATGCGATTTAAAGAAAAGAGAGCACAGAAATCGCACCGGATTTGTATCTTGGGGGGGGGGGGGACTCCCATATTTATTGGGCGGGGGTGCTCGTCGTACCTTTTAGGGTTTAAAATCAGGCCTCTGGTACCTTTTAGGGGTAAAATTCGAAAGCGTGTATTTTTTTCCAGATAGGTACCTCTTAGAGGTCCGTACCTTTAAGGGGTCAAAATCAGCTAAGCGACGCCATGTTTAGTACCTTTAAGGGGTAAAGTCGAAATTTCCCGACGAGCATCCCGCCCAAAAAATAGAGTGCCCCCCCCCCCCCCCCCCCCCGGGATTTTGTCAGTGTCGTGCCCAGACGTGTACATAGCAAGAAAATTTCGCCAAAAACTGTCGTTTTGCAGACGCTGCAAAAATTCCTTACTAGGAAATCCCCCTTACCTCCTTATTTGGAAGGTCTGTAAGTACTTTGTAAGTACTCATATCTTAGCGAAAAAGCAGGAAAATACCAAAACTTGCAGATACTCGAGAAACTTCGTTGTCTTGGTCGCCATTTTGGTTTTACCACCCGCCGAGGGGCCTGAGACGCGATTTGAACACCACAGGCAACCCGCGCGGATTTGCCATAAAAACGACAGCACTTTCTTGATATGCTCATTCCCAGTCTCTTTAAGGCTCCAAAACAATTTCATAGAGAAATCGATTGGAGAAATAACCGCAAGAGATGGGAAAATAACGTCTGGGCACGAGACTGCCATTTTGTTGAAACAGCCCCCGGGGGGACTCCCCTATTTTTGGGGCGGGGGTGCTCGTCGGGAACTTTCGATTTTACCCCTAAAAGGTACCTAAAATGGCGTCGCTTAGTTGATTTTGACCCCTAAAAGGTACCAACAAGACGTGTTTTCCCTCGTAATTTTCTCTTGAATTTTTTTCCAAGCGCATACGTCTCAAATTCAGGCTCCAAACAAGCGTGATTTGCTTAATTTGCTAGAACGGACCCCTTACTGGTACCTATCTGGAAAAAAATGCAAGTTCTCAAATTTTACCCCTAAAAGGTACCAGAGGCCTAATTTTAAACCCTAAAAGGTACGACGAGCACCCCCGCCCAATAATATAGGAGTCCCCCCCCCCCGGGAAACAGCCGTGACCACTGTTTATATATTGGTCGTGACGACACAGCCCCTAAGTATCTCCAATACCTCTTACCAAATGTGATGCTGAGTGATTATGAAATTTAAGAATAAGCGTGAAAATATTGATTGCTGCCATTCGTAATTTACTATTCATCAACACAAAATGTAAGCAGCGTTATGTCGTGTATATTATATCCGACACTCTGTATCCGATCTTTGTATTTATAGCTGATGCTGATCCGCAAATGATTAAACCTGAAATTGGAAGAGAAAATCCATTCAGTAATGCGGAATGTAGGTGACCTTTCCCTTTCCATTATTAACAGAAACCCGCTCGCATTTCCCAGGGGCGTAGCAAATTTCTTCAAACGCTAGTTTTTCTCCGAGATCTATGCGGAGGTTTTTATTTTTTGAATTTTGGAACCCCCCTCTCATAAGTGCTGGCTACGCCCCTGTTTCCCATACTCGATACCGTAAAACTTTGTAAAGCAATATAGCGCTCCACACAAATTCTAAAATCAGATCACGAGACTCAGGCAAATAATCCCTCTGAAATCCCATTCAACAGGATCACGCTCGAAATACGAGCCAGGGTAGGAGTTCAGTACATACAAGCTCTGCTATAGTGAGTGGAATCACCATCAAATTACCAATTCATTCGAAATTAATCGCGTCAGATTGATTTGTTGTGTTGATGTAATGTACGGTACGAAACTTTCAAAATAACACTTTCAGCTAGTTTGATTATGACTTCATTGAAAGGCCAGTGTTACACCAAGGGATGGAGATTTAAACGAATTTCGTTTACTACTTGTACCGAAGGCGCGATCAAATGGTGATGAGAGTTGATAAGAGCTAATGACAGCTGATGAGAGTTTTCCCGTTTGATCGTGAACTCTCATTCTCTCTCATCCGCTCTCGTGCACTTTGGACACTTTGAGTTGTTGATCGTTTGATCGCGCGGATGAGAGCTTTTCAGTCAGCAGCTGCCGCCAAAAGAACTGCAGGTTCATTTGGTTCCTGAACTGCAGGCTTTCCTCCGCGGACAGAAACTGGTTGCTAGTGCTCACGCTGACTCTCATCAACTCTCATCACCGTTTGCTCGCTTCTCGTGAGATTTTTTTTTTAATTCAAATTTAATAAGTTAATTTACAAAAAGTTACAAGGTTCTTTTTTTCATTTTTACAATGTTTGTTGATACTGAAAAATAACATGCGTACATGTATACATACATCCGTCAATTACAACAACACAGGCTTCTACTCGTGAGAGTTGATGAGTCAGAGTGGAAGATAGTTGGAACTCTCAGCTCTTATCACCTCTCATCACTGTTTGATCGCTTCTCGTGAGAGTAGATAAGAGTGGATGATAGTTGGATATCCCTGATTAGCTCTCATCAACTCTCATCACCGTTTGATACTTGCAGTACTTAACAGTAGCGGATCCAGGATTTTAAGAGGGGAGTTAAGTTTTGCTGATGACACCACGCCTAAAAAAAAATAGAGGTATACCAATCCTTCTCTGTTGTCCGTGGCCCTCTCACGAGGCGAAATCGTGGTTGCTACATCATGAATTTAATATTGGTATACATTGGGTCACATATAAAAGAAAAGAACCACTCTGAAATGATAAAAGGTCTTTAGCGAACCGAACCTAAAAAAATTAGGTTCGTTGGGAGAGGTGGGTTCATTTTGCACCGGATGACCCCCCTCCCCCCTCCCCCCTCCCCCTGAATCCGCGCCTGCTTATCAGACTCATTTATGTACTACAAAACTACGCGCCGCGCCGCCATCGGACACTTACTGTTTCGCGTTCGATCCACTCTTCATTCGGCCGGATCCACTGAGTGAAGTTGTAGAAGTGGAATTTGTGATCGCATGAACGTTTTAACAAGATCTTTAAGATAAAAAAAGTGATAAGACAATACGGAAAAATTTTACCAAGACATAAATCTCCCAAATCAGCTCATAACAAATCTAGCGATAATAATCTAGCGATACGTTTTCTGGAGAGTTCCGCGTAGCCACCTTAACAAAAATTCGGGAATGCCTCGAAATGGCAGATTATTTCCGTTTTTGTCAGCAAAGAACATAAAAACATAAAAAGTGCACAAAAATGAAAGAAATCAGGCGTAAAGATCTGGGGCCGGTTCTTGAAAGGTTGGATAAAGTTATCCATAGATAAATGTTATCTGTTGTATAGGATTTGTTCAGGATTTATCCGTTGGATAAGCGTTTATCTACAGATAACTCTTAACTGACCGGTCTAGGAACCGGTCCCTGGTAAATATCACTATGGGAAAGTTAACTTTATTCTCTGAGCTAGTTGCCTTCAACAAAAGTTAATTATGGAGTGGAATGGTAAGGAAACCCGGCAAACTTCAAAGATACAACATAGTAGCGTGGGCTGGATGTTGAGAGGGGCTATCACGTGATATTGACAGTGCATAGTTTATAGTGTTTTAAGCTCATATAATGGCTGTTTGCAATTTTTAAACCGCATTTGGGGGGGGGGGGGGTATGAGAACGCATTTTCCAGGGGATTGTATTTGACTCTGGAAATTCCACGGGATCAGGGGGTGTGCTGGAAATTCCAAGGGGGAGGGGGTAAAAAAAGGTGACTTTCCAAGGACATTTTATCCAAAAATAGATTTTCGGCCAGAAGAAATGGAAATTCCAGGGGAGGGGGGTTCTTTATGAGGTCAGAAAATTCCAGGAGAGGAGGTCTGGGGAGGGGGTCAGGGAGGTCCTCAAACCCGGTGCGGTTTAAAAATGCAATCAGCAAATGCGCACAGGTAAAAACACATTGTCTTTCATCTTATTG
The DNA here is from genome assembly GCA_033964015.1 of Scolanthus callimorphus. Taxonomy (NCBI): domain Eukaryota; kingdom Metazoa; phylum Cnidaria; class Anthozoa; order Actiniaria; family Edwardsiidae; genus Scolanthus; species Scolanthus callimorphus. The sequence continues at coordinate 36,334,653 of CM066913.1, forward strand.
GCTGCATTTTGGCATGTGTACGTGACAGTGCATAGACAAAAGGATTCCATAGGAAAACTGTCACACAACACTTTGGTGTTGGGTTTCATAACTTTTTTGGGGGGGAGGGGGGGGGGGCAAAGGGTCTGAGATGAGATTTCTAAAAACAACTTTAAAAAGCTCACAGCAGGAATCCCACGCGGATTTGTAATATGTTGCCATGTTGCCATCTTTTCCATAGAATTTATAGGTATCATTCCTGTGAAAGATACAGATAAACATGTATAACAATAGTTGTCTGCCTTTCGGGCTGCAATGGCGGGTGAGTGTAGCCTGAATTTCAGCCGTTTTTTTCCTACACTCCAACGTGACGGCTGAAATTTAGGCTAGGTGAGTGGGGCCTATCCTGAATTTCAGCCGTCCGTTCCCTGTCGACCACAAGAAATTTCTGCAGAAAACCCATCCATGGGAAAAGCTGAACTTCCCAAGGCACACGCACGGGAATTGTTCGTAATTCACATGGATAGCCATGGGAAATCCTAACACTTCCCATTCTTCCGCCATGGGGAATTCAGCTTTTCCCATGGATTTTCCCATGAAAATTCCCTGCGGACCGTGTCTTACTTTAAGAGGGAAGACGTTAACGATGGATGGCTAACGAAAAACAATAAAGAGGATTGCGATATTCTTGCGCGAAATGGAGGGAAATGGAGGGAAATCTGTCTGGCAGCTGCCCTTGTCAATCTATTGTTTGGCTCGGACTTGTATGGAACAAGACTTTACGATTCGTCTTACCAAAAGTTAATCGAGTGGAATGGTTAGGAAACCTGACACCCTGTTATTGTACTATCTCTTTGTTCAGTTTTTCAGAGGAATCCTTCTGTCTGTGTTTCTGTCTGTGTACTGTGACGGAACATGAGTACCACTATCCAGCCAATAAGATGCAAGAATACTTTCACCTACGCACGTTATATGAGCTTGAAACAAAAGATTGTGCACTCTCAATGTCACGTGATAGCCCCTCTGAACATCCTTTGATGGGCTTCCTAACCATTCCCCTATGGTCTTACGGATAGACGTATTCTTAATATTACTGAAACCATTTACAGAATAAAAGACTAAGTTCCGCTATTTCTGCACGTCAACAGACATAGAGCACTTAAAGGCAAAACAGATTCCGCTTGTCCCGTCTTTGGTAGTCTAACAATAATCACATCATTATTCACATCAGTCACATCATTATTCACTTCATAACAAGAATCATGGCAGCTTCATTGGGATTCAAAGCTAGACGAATTCTGTCTTAAGGGAGTTGAATTTTGGAAACGCAAATGCCTGTAAATTGAGTCTTAAGCCTTGTAAAAACGTTGATCCTAAGGCCCTGGGCCCGGGAAGAAGAGATAGCGCTGTAGAAGCCCTAAATGTAATAACTGGCCCTAAGTGTAATAGAAGCCCCAAGTGTAATAAGAAATGGCCCTAAGTGTAATAAAGGCCCCAAATGTAATAAAAATTGGCCCTTAGTGTAATAAAAGCCCCAAATGTAATAAAAAGTGGCCCTAAGTGTAACAATGGCAATGGTTATACAAACTGGCAGGGTAGCGACTTTTGTAAGTTCCCTAGAACAGGGATACAGAATAGAACTTAGTTGCAGGTTTAAGGTCAGCTTCTCAAAGAGTAGCGGCACACACCTAGTCACGTGTTCCATGAGTACCCCGAAGCCGGTACTTAATATTACAAAGCCCGCGGCGTTTACATGCGGTAGAATATCCCGCGCCCTAGTTTGAGGGACAAATACGGCATTTTGGGACTTTACAAAGTGGCTGCTCAATAGAGGATGGCCGCTTAATTGAGGTATCACTGTAATATATTGATATAAGGGACGTGTCATTATTTACCGGGGGGGAGGGCTACCATTTTTTCAAACAAGGCTAAAAAAAATTAGGACCCTCCCCTTGAACATAACAAAAAAATGTGACCCTCCCCCAGTCATAGGTAAAAAAAATTGGGACCCTCCCCCATGCAATTTATTCTGAAAAACCTGTTAGATAGACTATTCTTGGTGTTCAGATGACGTCATCAAAATCCTAACTTTGAAACTATTGACTTTGTGAAATTGTGCTTTTCACACCAGTTACAGTTCCCCAATAGGAGTCTTCGCACCAAATTTAATCGGATTTCCGTTTTTAGCTCCTGATATATCGGTGCTGCAATTTCTGTCACGCAACACTAGTCACGCTTCTTAAGGCATTGATTTCGCGCCATATTTCAGGTAATTCTCCCGTTTCGAGCATTCGGTGAAAGCAAACGTTATAAATACGTGTAAATTAATCACATTTTGGACAGTACTCGCTCATATTGTGGCCTTAAGGCACATTTGGTAATTTGGCCGCCATGTTGGAGTCCTTCCGAGGGACTCCAACATGGCGGCGCCATACATTTTACAGTAAGCAGTTTGCACATTCGTTCGCTTATATCTCGCTTGCAATATAAGATTTCAGTCTAAAACTTGGCAAATCTATTGAAGATATAGTGCTCTTTCAGAATATTGGCTTTTTGTTCGAAATAACCCGCTAAAAATCAAAGGTCTCCGAAGGTGAACACCAAGAATTGTCCAAGTGACTTCTGTCATGCACCAGTCAATTGACATCACGGCCCCCCGATTTAACATTCACTAAGTGTTAAATGTTACTTTTTTCCCGGCCCCGGGGACACTTTTGCAACATGGCGAAACGCTCCTTTATTTTGATAAACGCATTTCATCAAGCCTCCAGTGAAAAGATAAACGTTTTATTTTCTGCGTGTAGTAAAAAAGCTTGTTGGTTTTATTCTTCACGCGCTACAAATATTATTATTCATGTGCGTGAAGCGCAGCCGAAAAACAAATTTCTATGCAGCTTGTATTAAACGTCGAACTCACTTCTTTCGAACATATTGATTGCCAACCAGGCGTATCACTGGAGGGCTTTTGGGGGTTTTCATTTGTCCTTGCGAAGATGCACATGCTTATAACGACATTCGTACGCATTCCATTTAAGCGCCACAAGCGTATTGTTTTCTTTGGGCAACTCTAAAACTAGATTAGATGTCATTCCTTATGCGCGCGAAGCGCGCCGAAATTTTCAACATATTGAGTAAAATAAAACTTGAAAATGATATAGAACTCGTTGCTGGAATCTCTCTTTCAAGGCTTCAGGTTTCGAGAGATCCTCCTCTTTCACTCGCCCAAAAATGAAGTGATCCCTCCCAAAATCCTCCGACCTCGGTCCTTAAACCAATATATTTTCGCACGATAATCGAACTTCTGGTTCAGCGTTAATTTCCCGCTAAATATCCCGCTATAGAAGGTCCGTGTAAATTCCCTGCCCTTCCGTAGATTAATGTGTTAAATCCCCGGCCTGACCGCGTTACTTTCCCGCCCTGTCCCGAGGGTGGGGGCCGGGGTGTCAATTGACTGTGCATAAGGAACCGCGGTTATTATTCATCGCCCCGATTATTTACGTGAGAATGTTTGGTAATACACGGGTAAAATGCAGTGATCCTCCCTCCAAGTACAATGATTAACGTAATCCCACATCTCCCGTCCCCTGTTTGACATAGTACTGTAGACATTTTACAGAAAAACGTTTGTCTGTTCATCGTTTTTTGTTTGTTCATCGCATTTATCAAGCCTCAGAGAAAGGGTAGATGAACATGTTTTGTGTACGACATAGTAAACAAAGCCTGTCAGGAGCTCAGGAAGTACACTACCTCAACTATATAGGTTAGGTTATATTATTCATGCGCACAACTGCGCTCCGCAAATGATGAAGTTATTAATATTCATGTGCGTGAAGCGCGGCCCAACGGACGAATTTCTATGCTTGTAACGTCGAAAACTCACGCTTACCTAAGGAGTCTTCTTTCAAACATATAGTGACATGCCCTCCAGGCCGATCATTTGCAGAGAAATTTTGGGAGAGTTTGATTTTCCTCGTCAAGATAACTTGTTCTTGTCAACGGTAGTGTCCTCATTGCTCAAATAATATGGGAGATGTCATTGTTTATGCGCGCGAAGCGTGCCGAAATTTTTATGGAGAAGTTGCTGAAATAACCACTATCGCTACTTGTTTTACCCTCTTCACCAGTTATGTTATTACATTTAGGGCTGGATTTTTTATTTAGACCATCTGAAGATACACAGAAAAAGATGAAATTGAAAGGTAAACACATATGCTACAGTACAACTTCCTTCAAATGAAACTAATTGGATATCTCGGAATGTCTCAAGAAATTATCAGATTTTTCGTGCTTTTGAAATGTATGATATTGTGAAAAAGGTCTTTATTAAAACATGATCCACGATATCCAGTTAGTTTACAGAAAGACTAATGAAAGAAAGATTATGCTGAAAATAAATTTCTATTTTTCATCTTCTCTACATACCTGCACGCCGGCGCTAAAATTCATCCAAAATGGCGGATGGTGAGTCACGTGACATCATTACCATGGCAACAACAACTTAATCGAAACCAGAATTCCAAAACGTGTTTGTGGGCCAAGTTCGAAAGATTCTCGTTGAAAAATAACATAGTTACAAAAAAGCAGGCCGCCCCCCTCGTTTTAGGAGCCATAACTTAATGCCACTGAGGTACTTACCGACCGGGTTCGAAATCATCGATCGGCCCTATATCCAACGGTCCTAGCTTCCCCGTATAACCGAGGGGGCCACTTAAGGCTATGAAGACATCGCCGTGAGTCCCGGCATTTTCATTGCCGCCCGTAGCAATAATCTGTGTGCAGAAAAATGACTACAATCGTGAATAATTGATAAAGCACAGAATTAGTTTCTGCAAGTTATTGCCAACCTCTGAAGTTTTCCGACGATATTTATATTAGTCGAGAGGTTTTAAATTAGGAAGACCTCAGATTATTTAATGTGGTATTCATTTGAATAATATTTCTGGGATGCTCTCATATTTTATAAATCATTTGATAATAATGGGAAGAGATTACGCTTAAGCCTTTCCTTCAGAGTTTGTGGAATGGTTTGTCAAATATGCATGGTATATATGTGAAAACAATGGTCATTATTTTGCGAGATACTGCAGTCAAAATTTGGAACTTTCTTTAGAAATAGCTTAGAGTTTTCGGGCCATACCCCCCCCCCCCCCCCCCCCCCCCCCAGTACCACTGGTTTCACCTATTTTCAAATGGGATGATGCGATGGAAATACAGAGCAGGGTCCGTGAGATTCAATTTTGTAGTACCAACCCTGGAACTCCATTACATTTGGTAATAGCTACCCTTGAATTGCGTTTGTACCAGTGTATCCACCCGGGAGTTCCAGGCTTCGCGACTGCCAATAGGGCAACCAAAAAATCGCAGTCAATGCGAGATCCAGCAACATACCCAAACACTTTACTGTGACGTAAATAGCATCAAGATCCTGAACAATCTTGTCTGGATGGGAAACATCAAAAGCACCATTCATTTGGCACAGTGACCGTGTAGGGAGGAAATTGACACTCATACAAAGAGGCGACGAATGGCAAGCGTTCATACAGTCTCCAAAATCACGTGTAGTCTTCGTGCTGATCACGTGGTCATGCAGTGATTTCCCATATTTGGAATAAAAGGTCTGACAACATCGGGTGTCATGCAGAAGTGCCACTGATAAGAGCGCAGGACAAATCCACACCAACAATGTGAACAATCTGTTTGAAAGAGAAACATTGATCGTAAAATATCAATGAGTCATTGTCGTTTTTGCTGAATGCGCTTGAGAGGACTGGGTCGAGTAGAGCGCGGGCTAGTGTGGGTATTTTAGCGTGGTTACCAAGCCAAAATCAATGGCGGACTGATCGAGAACTCGAGTCTCTGTGATTCCTGCAAGTTTTCATTCAAAATTTCACAGTTTTATTGCTACATTTAAAAGTAAAGTAAAGTAACCGTGCTCTTATATAGCGCTTATCCTCGCGGCTCAAAGCGCTTTACATTAACGGATAACCCATCCTAAAGAAACCAGCTTTATAAACATGAGTGTGTGTTAGCATTGTGAGTTCTGTGACACAAAGGTTGGGCAACTTCCGACGGTCCTCTTGGTTCTTTAACGTCCCTCTGGTTCCGGTTAGTGTAGTGTATGTGAGAGACGGGACCTACGCTTTAACGTCCTTATCCGAGAAGACGCGAAGGCCTAACCATTTGCAGATATTAAAGCAAAGACATCACCTTCTCCTCATTTATTTAGAAAAGACCCTGAGTGTTGGTCCGGCCAGGGTTTGAACTCCCAACCTCCCGCACATAAACCCGGCACTGCGCTAACCGGTCGTCGGCCGAAATTCTTATCAAAAGAGGATCTCCTGTCACTTCCTTATAAGATAAATGATTCCAAATTTGGTTTTGGCCGCGAGGTGTTGAAAAACGACAATTTTTGGTTGGAGATTGTTTCATATGAATATTAAAGATTTTCCTGAAATTTTCTCACTGAAAAAAATGGAGAGTTCGTAATCTTCAAATTCGGTGCTCAGCGCGGTTGTTGCACGGCGCGGCCCAAAAGTGGCGGGAAAAATAGATATCCTATTTAAGGTATGCAGAATCAAGGAGTCTTTGCAAAAATGTATTTTAAGGGCCGACCCATTTGACTCTTGAGGAGGTCGGGGTGGAAGATTGTGAAAAATTAAAATAAAATTCCTACATGGGCCGAAAGGCCGGATAAAAAATCCTGTAGAGCACATTTGTTAATTTACTAGAATAATCATAGATTACTAATTACGCTCGAAGGGAGTGTGTTATGCGGAAAACCGACAACAACATGTTACGATTAAACGTGGGAAGGAATATACCCTGCGAGCAGTGATGAAATCACTGCTCGCAGAGTAGAAGGAATATGAAATGAACATGTTTTTAGGGACGTGTCATTATTTAGCGGGGGAGGGCTCCTATTTTTGTCGGGAGGGTCCTAATTGTTTTTCGCGTTTCTAAAGGGAGGGTCGAAATTGTTTCCACTCCTGTTTGGGGGAGGGTCATAATTTTTTCATCAACATTTGGACGATGAATAGGGTAAAACAGATGCCGATAGTGGTTATTTCAGCAACCTCTATCCTTCGCATTTGTACTTAATACAAGGCACTACCTTCACGCCGTTTACAAGACAGGTGTATCTTGACAATGGAAAAACAAACTCTCCGAAAAATGCCCTGCAATGATAGGCCTGGCGGGCAGTCACTATATTTTTGAAAGAATAATATATACTATATGTTTGAATAATAATAACTTCGTCAATTGCGGCGCGCAGTTGTGCGAATTAATAACCTCAACAGAAGCTGTCATCTAACCTATATAGTTGGGGTAACGTACTTCCCTGGGCTCCTGACAGCTAGGCTTTGTTTACTAATACGTTTACTATACCGTACCCATAACATGTTCATCTACCCTTTCTCTGAGGCTTGATGAAATGCGTTTATCAAAATTCGGGCGCGCTTCGCGCGCATTGAAGGAAAAATGCGACCCGGCCCTTTTTTTGTAAATGTCTTCAGACTTGGTCAAATAAGGGACGGGAGAGGAGGGATCAAGGGAGAGGGAGGATCACTGCATTTTTACCGTGTATTACCCAAAATCCTCTCACTTAAATAATCGAGGCGATTAGCTTAGACAGAAGTAAGAAAAAAGTATTTATGTTATTATCTATCAAGAAGAATGAAAGAGACATTGCATAACTCGGACAAGAGTCTATCTGACAGTTTTTCAGAAATAAATTACATGGGGAGGGTCACAATTATTTTTACATACGACTGGGGGAGGGTCACAGTTTTTTTTGTTACGTTGAAGGGGAGGGTACTAATTTTTCTTAGCCTTGTTTGAAAAAAAATGGGAGCCTTTTGATCCCGGTATAAAACATTCGAAATCTGCATACTTGAGGAACTGTACCAAGAAAAAAAAAATAAATAATTGCTCGCAGTCGAAAGCAACAAGGACGTCCAAACCTACGCAGTTCTCGCACAAATAACACAGTAATGTTCAGGCAAAAGTCGTTTTTCCAAAACAGATCAGAGTGGACAAGATATCCCATTTAAAAATTTTAACGCGCACTGCACGAAGCCCCAGCGCGCCATTTATACTCGGTTCACAAACAACAGAGGTTTAACAGTATTGTGAGTCTGGTATAAAACAGAAAGGAGGAAATTTCGCCAGTTTGCGAGGGTCAAAGTCGCCATGTTGGAGTCTCCCACAAAAACTAAAAAAGAACTCAGTTCGCACAGCCGAAAGCACCATAGACATCCAGCCCTAAATGGTTATGTTACAGATTGCTTATAGTTATGTGCAGGGATAATTCTAATTTGAAAGCTTTGACCTGAGAATAATTTTCATTGAAGTTTGAACAAACGTACACCACTTTCTTGCTTCGCAGAGCGCGCGCTAAATGGAATGGCACATTTTCAGAAAGACAAATCATAATTCTATGTCCGTTGTGAGCTTTTTTCTCTTTTTCCGTTTGTTTTAAGCAAATTTTAAAGCTCATTTTTACTGAACAGAAACACCTTTGTGTCTCTTTTTCGTGCCTTTTTCGTGCAATATTCTTAGTGGAATCTAGCCTCCTAGCGCTTTGAACAATCCCATACAATCTGTTTAGAACGCTTGGCATGGCGAAGATGCAACAAAAGGGTTGTGATTGGCTAATTTGAGAGCAAGGAAAGGCAGGTGCTGGTAAAGAAGTTTTATTACATAACGAGAGGGGAGCTCAATTCCCTGCTGCGATAACATGTTTGAACAACTTTTATTTCAAATTAAGCCTGCTCTCGCTACGAAAGAATAAAAAATTTAGCGTCTGTTTTGAAAAACAAAACAAGTACTGAATTAAACAAACCAAAAGCATTATGAACTTAGTAAGTTTCTATACAGAGCTGAATTTATCTTTCGACGCAGCAGTAAATATATATTATGCACTTCTAATAATATATCTTGCAATGCAAATTAATAGATTAGTTTTAGCTTTTCTTGTGCTTAATTAATGAACCTTTGTTCCTAAGGCCTGGTTTCTCCTCTCTCATTTTCTCACAGAAAAATGAAATTCCGCCTGATATTCAGGCTAGGTTTCCAGATAATCTTATCTGTTGTATCAGTTGTATCAAGTCCCCAAAAGAAGTAAAATTGTACCTTTTTTGCGCATTTCGAAACTGATCCAGGGGATCTTATAATCTATATACGAAAATATTTTTAAGCCTCGAATTCTGAAGCGAAAATGTCAGCTCTCAGTAGCGCCATTACCGAAAATGATCGTAGGGTACCCTTGACATTTCGCCAACATTCATATTTCATGGTTTTAGCCAAAAAAATGTTTCCCGCGCATAATATGGAAAGAGTCCCGATAAAAGGAAATACAAACTTGAAAAACTTTTCTCAAAGTTGTAAAACTCGCAGTAAAAAAGACACTAGTTTTAGGGAATTTCTATCCTACCTGATACTTGTATATCTTTTCATGGCCGGCGTCAGTAACAAATGTGTTAGAATCAAAGATCAACGGCTTTAATTGGAAACAAGTTATTTTATCTTTAAAGGAATAAATATTTTATAGAAGTAGTCTGCAATTCATGACTTATTCATAAGTTCTGTGACCAAGTTGATGAGCCAAAATTGACGTCGAGGTACGCTTGCCAGTTTTTTTATAAGTAAGATTCAATATATAAGTCTCTCGTAGATTCCGCCGAAAATAGTACTCAAAAGGCGACTATATTAAGGACGGTGCCTACAAAAACGAGTACTTTTTCACTCATTCTCTGTTAACGATTGCCACCCATGTCGCATGGTAAAATATCAATATATTTTATTCTGAGCGTGCAAGTAATCATCAATGCCACGAAATAATGGAAGTTTAGAATATATTTCATGTAAATAAATTCACCTTTACGGAGTTAGCAGACTTACAGAGGTCTTCTCAATACCATTTACCTGTGACATTGTGATAAAAACACGTGTCGCACGGAAGAAATTTCACGCAAAAAAGTTATGAAACATCATTTTCTCAAGCAACATTGGCCGGGATGAAAGTTTAAGTTGAAGATACATATGTCAGACATAATTTGAGTGACCTATGGTGGACCCAGAGCTTAATGTTTTTGTTTGAGTCGTGGCGAAAGTGGTGTCGCACACATTTTGGTCATATACGTTATTTACTACAAAATTGCCGATATTTTCTCCCTTTAAGCTAATTTTAAGTAAAAGGCGAGTATCCTATGCTTTGGTTATATCCTACCTTCGATACAAAATACTTTTGATCTGAAGAAAACAATCGCTCGTCGACGACACATGCCTTTTGAACACCAATTGGTGTAATTGTTTCGTGTGCGTCATTTACGTTATGTGATAAAGGTCAACGTAGCGTGCTGAACTTTAAGCAGATTGAAACCTAATGAAGTTTATCTTAGAACATGACCCACCACGTAATAACATTGTGCTATTCATTGAACGTTATCAGCCAGTTGCTAAAATATGGCTTGTCAAATGTCTGTCGTCACAAACGTTATCATAACGTAGATTACAGTGTAATCTTGTTACCTACAGATAACCCTAAGGAATTCATGAAGTTGATCGGAAATCTGTCTGATCTCATTGCTAATTACCCTGGTGATTGAAAGCATGCACGTTTAAAGTTTCAAAGTTCATTCTTTTGGCCAAACAGCAAGTAGAGAACACGTGGACAGCCTCTTTACTGTATTCTCCAATTAAAGCTTTCCTTTGGAATTTTGTTCCCACAGAATGTAAATGTTGGCTTTATGGGTGTAAGGGGATGCTTTGGGGGTGTATTGAATCGTTTACTTTTAAAATACTTAACTGTATAGGTCACCATGTGCAATTAAGTATAATATAACGTAAATGACTTGCGTTATAACGTAAATGACAGGAAGTTGTTTAATGTGTTGTTTCACTTGGAAGTGGAAATTGTTTTCTAAATTGTAACAAATTACATTTTATTTATTTCTTAAAGCATTTGCCACACAGGCCTATATAGATCATGCCGTTAAGCTGAGTTTTTTGTCTATTTTGTTTTACTTGAATTTTAAAAAAGTTTATCCCACTAAAATCGCTTTAACTTTTTTTCTTTTCAAGATATCAAGGAACAAATTTGGGAAATTTCTCTTGAGATACCTCGCAGCAATTTGCAATAGTTCCCTTGCTGTTACAACAAAGTTTATTTTTTTTCGATTTTTTGCTATTGCTGAACCCACTGGACTCCGTTAACAGAGAATGAGTGTTTTTTTCGCACTTAATGACTATGTGGCATTGAAAGGTAATGTGGAAGGCTATCCATTTCCGAACAAAAAAGGTACGGTAACCACGCACGTTTTCGAGATAACCCATCCCAGAAGCTCATAAGTAGGAGCGTGCATCCCACGTAATGGGTGTTTGTCTCACAAGTGTTTTATAGCTTGAGCTATTTTTAGAAACAGTTGCGCGGGAAAAATTAGCCAATCAGAATTCTTCCTTACATAGTGACGTCACGCGTCAGAGCTCTGCTTTTAGCCAGTGGCTAAATCTATTTTTACTTGCAGCTCATTTCGAGATGGAAAACCGAGTGAAATTGTTATCTCTTTGCATGGTTTCTGACTGTACAAGTTGAGTAAACTAAAACAGATAACAGATGGCTTCAGACATCAAGAAAAATTACTTGAAAACAATCTAAACGACTAAGGGAAAGCAGAAAAGAACCGCGGCCTCGCCACTTCTTCTCACGGTTCTCGCACAGCGAAAGTTGAAAGTTCATGAAGGACTATAAATTTATGCACTAAGCTGATAAATCTGGTGGCTACGGATGGATTAGGGAAGCATAAAGGATTTACAACGAAGTACCAGGACTATGTGGATGATTTGATTTCTAATTTGGTACACTGACAGATGAAGTTCGCTACATACAAACGATCCAAGCAGGAAGGCGAGAATGAAAGTTTGTCAAAAACTTTACAACGTGTTCGCCGAAAAAAAAACTGAACACATATACAACTCGGTAAGCCGGGACTATGAACTTTTTCAATTCCTAAGTCGATATGGACGTTTTTAGTTTCTTCTTTTTGTTTTCATTTGTGTGAAATTATTTTTTTGATGCACGAAATTTGTCAAGTTTGTTTTTTGTTTGCGAGAACTGGAGTCGGTAAGGACGTAGTAGCGTTGAACTTGTACTTGAACTGCTTGAATGAAGCACGACTTAAAAGAGTTTGATCAGGCGTTTATTAAAAGGTATACTTTATAAACGACAGAAGTTTATTCAGGATCCAGCTTGGCAAAATACCTCGTTCGCGGATTTTCATATTTTAGTCTACATTTACGTCCTTACAAGCCGCAGGTCTTCACAGATCCGAGGATTTGCTTACTTCAAATTATTTAAAATGGGGATTGATACTTCCTCTTGGAGATGTCGCATTGGACTTTTCATAATTACCACAACAAGGCAAAGCTGTCAAAGAGTTTCTACGCCTACCGGAATCGTCAACAAACTTTCCACCTCGTTAACGCTGATTGCTGGAGTCATGATACTCCTTCATGCAACATGTCTGACTATTTGCATGGATATTCACCCAAATCCTGGTCCAAATTCTACTGGAGCAACACACATGATAAACAGAGAATCAGCTCATAGCTTTCGTAATTCTTCTACCACTTCGCAGAGTCATGGAATTACACGTCCACCCCTTCCTCTCTACAGACATCACCAGCAATTTAGATTCTCAAGACTTTTCAACACAACAAAACGAACTCAACTTAAATTAATCAGGTACCATCATCACTTGGCAAACTACACTTTCTTCAAGCAACATTGTTTAGTTCCTAAACATCTTCTTCCCAGGCGGTCTCCACCTCTAGTAGCGAGCAACCGCGGTTTCTACAGAAAGTGGAACTCGACTTGGTTTTTTGCAGCTAACAGACAATTGGACCTTCTAATTAAAGAATGCAAACTAATGATACAGGAGCTTGAACGAGAACTGGCTCAAAACAAGGAACTTTTAAGGACTTCTTGTACACCGGATTTTTTTTCATATTATTGTAACAAGTTGACCTCAATGGCTTCATCACTGGAATCGCTTCTCTTTTTAACAGACGTGCTAGGAAACAGTCACGGTATCGTATACACAGTAACAATAACTTTAATCACGCAACCACTGAGCCCGATCCTATCCCTGATAACAACAATGACCCCACACCCTTAACACGCAGAAGATGTAGGCGTAAGCGACGCAAACAGACTCTTTCCACTGACTCAGTAATAAACCTATCTAAGGTTACTCTTTCTAACGCTGAGACTAATGTTCTTGCCAGAGGCCTTACCTTCTGCCCCACTCCTAAACAAATCAATTGGTGTGAGGTTTCTGCAGACATTGCTGATTTCTCAAGACGAATGCGTCTTCAAGAATACTTTGTTGACAATGATCAGACTAACGATACTAATCTAGCAACTAACAACCAAGCTTCCAATCAGTCGTCTTCCGTTGCATCTTCTTATCCCTTTCATAAAAAGAGTTCTTGGACTCCACCCACTGATAGGAATGAAACTCTTAATAACTACCTTGATGCTGTTAAATTTGAAATTACATCTTCTCCTCTTCAACGCATATCAGACAACTTGTCTAATACAGAACGTCAAGCTATAGACACTCTTAAGCAACGTAATGACATAATCATTAAACCTGCTGATAAAGGCTCAGGAACTGTCGTTATGGATAAGGACTGGTATATAAACGAATGCTTAAGACAACTTAATGACCCTAAATTTTACAAACAACAAGATAAAGATATAACTAGTGAAGTTCAGAAGCGCGTAACGCTATATTTAAACGGCATGATTAAAGATAACATAATCGATGAAAAACTTCAATCATTTCTTTTCAATAACAATGCTAAGCCGGGTCGATTTTATATACTTCCTAAAATTCACAAAGCTGGCAATCCAGGACGTCCCATTGTTTCTTCTAATAACCATCCTACAGAACGCATTTCTCAGTTCGTAGATTTCTTTCTCAAACCACTAGTCTCTAAACTTCCCTCTTACATTAAAGACACTAATGATTTTTTGAAAAAACTGCTTACTCTAGATTTACCCGATAACGCTATGCTTGTGACCCTTGATGTTTCCTCTTTATATACTAACATACCACATAACGATGGAATTAAAGCTTGCCGTCATTATCTCTCCACCCGTTTCAGTAAACAATTCCCACTGAAACTATATGTGACCTTATTCGCATGATCCTCACTATGAATCATTTTACCTTTAATGATAATAACTACCTCCAGATTCACGGAACTGCTATGGGCACTAGGATGGCGCCTTCTTTTGCTAACCTTTTTCTAGGTCTCTTCGAAACTAATGCACTTGCTAAAGCTCCCTATAAACCACACACATGGTGGAGATATCTAGATGACATCTTCATGATTTGGGACAGGTCCGAAGAGGATCTTGTTTCTTTTGTTTCATATCTCAATGGCATACATCCTACTATCAAATTTACATGCGAGCACTCTTTCAACAGTATTCCCTTTCTTGATGTTTCTGTCTCCATCGTCAATGGCGCAGTAGAAACTGACCTTTACAGCAAACCTACTGACAAACATCAGCATCTGCTTTATTCTTCCTGTCATCCTTCTCATACCAAAAAGGGTATCCCCTACAGTTTAGCTCTACGACTCCGCCGTATTTGTTCTACACATGAATCATTCATTGCTCGTTGTAATGAACTTACTGAATTCTTACACAAACGCGGTTACAAACGCGATTTTGTTAATCAGCAAATCTCACGTGCGGCCGCTATGTCCCGCGCCGACGCCCTTAAACCCAAAGGCAGTACTAACAATTCATCTGATCGTATTCCTTTCGTTTTAACTTATAACCCTAGCCTTCCCTACATTTCTGGTATTTTACGCAAGTATTTTAGAATTCTCCATACCTCTGACCGTTGCAAAGAAGCTTTCCCTGATCCTCCTTTAATTGCCTTTCGCAGAAGCCCTAACCTTCGAGACCTTCTTGTTAAAGCTGAGCTTACTAAACCTTTCATAAACAACCTCCCTACTGGCTCGTACCGTTGCGGCGATAACTGTAATACTTGTAAATATATCGCAGATGGCATAACGTCCTATTCTTTTAACGCCACTAACGAAACCCGAAACATAACTTCTAGAATAACCTGCAAAACTAATAATGTAATATACATGATTGAGTGTAAACGCTGCCACCTACAATATATAGGCGAAACTAAACGTCAACTTCGTGAACGGTTTAATGAACACCGACGTACTTTAGATTCTGACAGTCAATCTACTCCTACTACCGCTGCCCTCCACTTCCATAATACAGCTAACCACATCGCCTCTGACATGCTTTTAATCCCTTTAGAAAAACTTAAATCTAACCGCGACTCTATACGCAAAGCCAGAGAAGCTTTTCTCATCAACAGAGCTCGAACTCTAACTCCTAATGGTCTTAACATAAGGGGCCGACCATTTAACTTTTGAGGGGGGGGTGGGCTTTTTTGTCGGTGCAAGATTTTTTTTTTCTACCTCTGTTAAGCGGTCAGAATTTTTTTTCCAATGAAAAAGAAGGGTTTTAGTCACCATTTTGCTGTGCAGGAAATTTTTTTCGGCCCTTCGGGCCGTGCAGGATATTTTTTTTCAAAAAGCCCACCCCCCCCCCTCAAAAGTTAAATGGTCGGCCCCTAAGAGATGAAAGTTTTGTTAATTTTAGCTGTAATTAATCCTTAGTTTTGTTTGATATTATTTTATCTTTTATCTGTCACTTCTCAAGCACCGTATCATATGTATTTTTCTTTTTTTTAAAAATGTGACCGTTATTTTATTTATATCCAGCATGCAATGTAAATATCTCCATTCAAAACCTGAAGAAGATCGGTAATGGCCGATTGAAATATCGTATTAAATAATCATCGTTTAAGCTGTTCGTCGACCTTTCATTATATATAGTTTTCTCAGTTCAACTGGTTGACAGGTCCGTTTATCAGGATCCAGCTTGGCAAAATACCTCGTTCGCGGATTTTCATATTTTAGTCTACATTTACGTCCTTACAAGCCGCAGGTCTTCACAGATCCGAGGATTTGCTTACTTCAAATTATTTAAAATGGGGATTGATACTTCCTCTTGGAGATGTCGCATTGGACTTTTCATAATTACCACAACAAGGCAAAGCTGTCAAAGAGTTTCTACGCCTACCGGAATCGTCAACAAACTTTCCACCTCGTTAACGCTGATTGCTGGAGTCATGATACTCCTTCATGCAACATGTCTGACTATTTGCATGGATATTCACCCAAATCCTGGTCCAAATTCTACTGGAGCAACACACATGATAAACAGAGAATCAGCTCATAGCTTTCGTAATTCTTCTACCACTTCGCAGAGTCATGGAATTACACGTCCACCCCTTCCTCTCTACAGACATCACCAGCAATTTAGATTCTCAAGACTTTTCAACACAACAAAACGAACTCAACTTAAATTAATCAGGTACCATCATCACTTGGCAAACTACACTTTCTTCAAGCAACATTGTTTAGTTCCTAAACATCTTCTTCCCAGGCGGTCTCCACCTCTAGTAGCGAGCAACCGCGGTTTCTACAGAAAGTGGAACTCGACTTGGTTTTTTGCAGCTAACAGACAATTGGACCTTCTAATTAAAGAATGCAAACTAATGATACAGGAGCTTGAACGAGAACTGGCTCAAAACAAGGAACTTTTAAGGACTTCTTGTACACCGGATTTTTTTTCATATTATTGTAACAAGTTGACCTCAATGGCTTCATCACTGGAATCGCTTCTCTTTAACAGACGTGCTAGGAAACAGTCACGGTATCGTATACACAGTAACAATAACTTTAATCACGCAACCACTGAGCCCGATCCTATCCCTGATAACAACAATGACCCCACACCCTTAACACGCAGAAGATGTAGGCGTAAGCGACGCAAACAGACTCTTTCCACTGACTCAGTAATAAACCTATCTAAGGTTACTCTTTCTAACGCTGAGACTAATGTTCTTGCCAGAGGCCTTACCTTCTGCCCCACTCCTAAACAAATCAATTGGTGTGAGGTTTCTGCAGACATTGCTGATTTCTCAAGACGAATGCGTCTTCAAGAATACTTTGTTGACAATGATCAGACTAACGATACTAATCTAGCAACTAACAACCAAGCTTCCAATCAGTCGTCTTCCGTTGCATCTTCTTATCCCTTTCATAAAAAGAGTTCTTGGACTCCACCCACTGATAGGAATGAAACTCTTAATAACTACCTTGATGCTGTTAAATTTGAAATTACATCTTCTCCTCTTCAACGCATATCAGACAACTTGTCTAATACAGAACGTCAAGCTATAGACACTCTTAAGCAACGTAATGACATAATCATTAAACCTGCTGATAAAGGCTCAGGAACTGTCGTTATGGATAAGGACTGGTATATAAACGAATGCTTAAGACAACTTAATGACCCTAAATTTTACAAACAACAAGATAAAGATATAACTAGTGAAGTTCAGAAGCGCGTAACGCTATATTTAAACGGCATGATTAAAGATAACATAATCGATGAAAAACTTCAATCATTTCTTTTCAATAACAATGCTAAGCCGGGTCGATTTTATATACTTCCTAAAATTCACAAAGCTGGCAATCCAGGACGTCCCATTGTTTCTTCTAATAACCATCCTACAGAACGCATTTCTCAGTTCGTAGATTTCTTTCTCAAACCACTAGTCTCTAAACTTCCCTCTTACATTAAAGACACTAATGATTTTTTGAAAAAACTGCTTACTCTAGATTTACCCGATAACGCTATGCTTGTGACCCTTGATGTTTCCTCTTTATATACTAACATACCACATAACGATGGAATTAAAGCTTGCCGTCATTATCTCTCCACCCGTTTCAGTAAACAAATTCCCACTGAAACTATATGTGACCTTATTCGCATGATCCTCACTATGAATCATTTTACCTTTAATGATAATAACTACCTCCAGATTCACGGAACTGCTATGGGCACTAGGATGGCGCCTTCTTTTGCTAACCTTTTTCTAGGTCT
Organism: Scolanthus callimorphus; assembly: GCA_033964015.1. Classification (NCBI taxonomy): domain Eukaryota; kingdom Metazoa; phylum Cnidaria; class Anthozoa; order Actiniaria; family Edwardsiidae; genus Scolanthus; species Scolanthus callimorphus. The sequence goes on from CM066913.1 coordinate 36,352,690, forward strand.
CTTCGAAACTAATGCACTTGCTAAAGCTCCCTATAAACCACACACATGGTGGAGATATCTAGATGACATCTTCATGATTTGGGACAGGTCCGAAGAGGATCTTGTTTCTTTTGTTTCATATCTCAATGGCATACATCCTACTATCAAATTTACATGCGAGCACTCTTTCAACAGTATTCCCTTTCTTGATGTTTCTGTCTCCATCGTCAATGGCGCAGTAGAAACTGACCTTTACAGCAAACCTACTGACAAACATCAGCATCTGCTTTATTCTTCCTGTCATCCTTCTCATACCAAAAAGGGTATCCCCTACAGTTTAGCTCTACGACTCCGCCGTATTTGTTCTACACATGAATCATTCATTGCTCGTTGTAATGAACTTACTGAATTCTTACACAAACGCGGTTACAAACGCGATTTTGTTAATCAGCAAATCTCACGTGCGGCCGCTATGTCCCGCGCCGACGCCCTTAAACCAAAGGCAGTACTAACAATTCATCTGATCGTATTCCTTTCGTTTTAACTTATAACCCTAGCCTTCCCTACATTTCTGGTATTTTACGCAAGTATTTTAGAATTCTCCATACCTCTGACCGTTGCAAAGAAGCTTTCCCTGATCCTCCTTTAATTGCCTTTCGCAGAAGCCCTAACCTTCGAGACCTTCTTGTTAAAGCTGAGCTTACTAAACCTTTCATAAACAACCTCCCTACTGGCTCGTACCGTTGCGGCGATAACTGTAATACTTGTAAATATATCGCAGATGGCATAACGTCCTATTCTTTTAACGCCACTAACGAAACCCGAAACATAACTTCTAGAATAACCTGCAAAACTAATAATGTAATATACATGATTGAGTGTAAACGCTGCCACCTACAATATATAGGCGAAACTAAACGTCAACTTCGTGAACGGTTTAATGAACACCGACGTACTTTAGATTCTGACAGTCAATCTACTCCTACTACCGCTGCCCTCCACTTCCATAATACAGCTAACCACATCGCCTCTGACATGCTTTTAATCCCTTTAGAAAAACTTAAATCTAACCGCGACTCTATACGCAAAGCCAGAGAAGCTTTTCTCATCAACAGAGCTCGAACTCTAACTCCTAATGGTCTTAACATAAGAGATGAAAGTTTTGTTAATTTTAGCTGTAATTAATCCTTAGTTTTGTTTGATATTATTTTATCTTTTATCTGTCACTTCTCAAGCACCGTATCATATGTATTTTTCTTTTTTTTAAAAATGTGACCGTTATTTTATTTATATCCAGCATGCAATGTAAATATCTCCATTCAAAACCTGAAGAAGATCGGTAATGGCCGATTGAAATATCGTATTAAATAATCATCGTTTAAGCTGTTCGTCGACCTTTCATTATATATAGTTTTCTCAGTTCAACTGGTTGACAGGTCCGTTTATCAGGATCCAGCTTGGCAAAATACCTCGTTCGCGGATTTTCATATTTTAGTCTACATTTAGGTCTAAATCACTAGACTAGTAAAAATATTTGCTTCATTTTGGCAAAAAAGGGATAAAGTAAAAGCCGTTCTTGTCGGTCGTGTCAGAGGAAGATTTCGTATTTCGTGCGCCTGCTGCGTGTATGACGTAATTTGTTTACTTCTCTCTGATTGGTTGATTTTTCGCGCGAAAATCTAAAAATAGCCCAAGCTATAAAACACATGTGAGAACCCCCCAATAGGGGATGCACGCTCCTACTTATGAGCTTCTGCCCATCCCCAACACCCTAAAAAAGCAGAATTATCGTTTCATTTAGAAATTACGGAAAAAAAAAATCAGCAGCTGTTATTACATTTATTGGATTCCATAACAAATAAATGTAAATTTCGGCTTTTAAAAGTATTTTAGGGGTTAAAATTTTCTACAGAAGGCCCAAAATCTACCCTGACACCCGTTACTTTATGCGTTAAAAAATAGCCTCAGCATATTTTTCGCACGTTAAAAATTGCAAATACGCTGCGGAGGTTTCATATTTTCGATTGATGTAAAAAAAATATAGGGTAGCCACGCAATTTTTAGAACATCATGCATTTTAACAGCAGGTAGAATGGTTAAGTGACAAATCTGCGCACCCCTCCCCTGTGAGTAGAAATTGACATTCAAAATGGCGACTATTTAAGTAAGAGGGGAAAAGTGGAAAAATCAAGGTAACTACGTGGTACATTGACTAAAAATCATTTAAACATTGATTTTAGACAAAAATGTAGTATATTTGATTCCACAATTAATAACAAGCAGGTCGAGATTATTGGAATTAGCAAGGCGAAGTTACGAAGTCAGGTTCTCTTTCAAACGATAACAACGACGTTTTTGTCATTTACAAAGCGAGTCTTGTACAAACATTATTGAAGTGAAACTGCATGTACGCCATATAACTTAAAGTATAATACATTAAGTTTTCTGATTAATTTGTGGTATTTTTTTGCGTAAAGATATCTAGACTTTTAGTATCAAACGGATGGCTACTTTTACTCAGAGAAAAATGTAAACAGTTGTAGGATATTTCCCAAAGAAAGTTCCAACTGAAGGTAATTCACAGGGAAAAACAAAGAAAGAAGAAGAAAAAGGAGAAAAAAGAAAAAAATCCACGGCCCCGAGTGAGTTCCGAACCTGGAGTACTTGCAGTCCTAGCGCGCTAAGCACTTGCGCCATCGATACTTAGATGAAAATGTAGTGGAGAAAAAATGCTACAAATACAGACATTAGAATGCGCGAGCAGGATGCGCAGTAGCAATTGTAGGCACCGTCCCTTATTCCCTTTTCGTGCTATTTTCTTACACAATTTCGTCAGAACGCTTGGCGATCTTACATTAGCGATCTGATTGGTTAATTTGAGAGAAAGAAATAAGCTGCTACAGAAGTTTCATTTGAGATAACGAGATGGATTCAATTCCCTGCTGCGCAATATTTTTCTAGAGGGTCCGTGGAAAGTCTTGATTGACGTCCACCAGTCGCGACAGGGTGCAAGCGTGATTGAAAACAAATTAAGTAATTGTTCTCGCGTTTTAATAGCCCAAAAATTGACCATAATATGGTCATTTGGCGGGAATTTTTTTTAAATTTCATTAGCTGCCCTTTTATTCAATGGGGAGTTTGCAGGTGTTGCGTGACATTTTTAATCTTGATCCTAATAAAATGAAAATACCATATTTGAAAAGAGCTTGCCGGAATTAGAAAAAGCCGAACATTTGAGTTGATTTGGGTAGATATTAGCAAAGTTATTGGCGCCCGAAGAAGGCTGTTTTTCTATACGTTTAATGTCTTGGTGGGTAACTGTTGCCCACCACAACATTAAACCTATAGGAAAACGACCAACTTCTGACGCTCATAACTTCTTTTATTTATCGAAACCATCTCAAATTTTAGGATTTCACAAAATTCAAAATGTCACGCAACACCTGCAAACTCCCCATTGCGATGCGATTAGTCAACAGAAATCATAAAAATTCTATAAAGAAAACTACATGTCTGACTATTCGACTCCTGAATTTTTATCCTGATGCCAAATTTGGTCATCATTTATGACGTCACAATAGCAGTCACATGGGATCAAATGATACAAATTGACAGATAATTTAGTAACATACATACATACTTTATTGTAACTCCTCCAAAAAGGCTATTCTGTTGCAATTTACAAACGAACAAAGAGGACAAAGTAAATTACTGAAGTCAACAATAAAAAAACTTAAAAAATCCATATCTATATACAATCTATATACTTTAACAATTGCGAATTGAGATTGAAATTCTAATTATTGGCCCAAAAAGTGGGCGGTTGCTTTCCGTTTAAAAGCTAGGGTTGTGTTTGCAGCTCAGACATTCTCGGATAGAGAGTTGTAGAGATTTGCCCCACGAAAGGCAAAGGAACGCTGGCCCGACTTTAGCCTACATTTCGGTAGATTGATGGTTAACATGTTACGGGTGCGTCGACCAGTGATGCTAAATCTGTCCTGAAATAGGTTCTGTAGGTAGGCTGGTGCTTGGTTGGTCCGGCACTTGTGTACCATAAGGACAGTGTTCAGCGAAAATTTGTCGCGAACGCTGAGCCATCCGAGAGATTTCGCGCAGTAGACACATATTATTGATCAAATTTCCTTAAGCCTGAGATGATGCGACGTGCAAAGTCGTTGTCAGCTAGTCTGGCTAGTAACCTCTACTCCTGCCAAGTTTCGTCGCATTCGATGCAGCCTATTTCTGTCTATGGGCGCCTGCAAAAGTTTGCATCTGACAGCAATACAAACCAATGTAAATTCTTTTAACTTTTCGAGATCACATGTTTACTATTTTACATTCTATGGTTCTATAAATTGGCATATCCATTAAATTCGGGATGTCTGATTGCGAAGGAATTCTGCGAAATCCATACCTGCCAACTCTCCCAGATTTCCCGGGAGTCTCCAGGTCTTTTTGTCGGAATCTTTCAGTTTCCAAGATAAAGCATCAAATCTCCCGGATTTTTCGACATACTATTCTATGATTCATACTCAGACACAAAACCTAAGTCAGTACCATCGACAAAGATTCGGGAAAGACTCGGGGAAACGACATGGTTCCGACTAATTCTCCAGATTTCAAAACTTCTTGGGTTGACACATGGAAATTCCTCCTATCAAGCCAACTTGTCTACAGCTACAATAACAAAACTTTTGACATTTTTAGCGAGAAAACTCGCTGAGTTTTTAAAATAACTGGGTCTGTCAGTACAAAGGATCTCTTAGGGACGGACCACTTGATATTTGATGGGGGGAGTGGCTAATTTTTTTTGGCTCGAAATTTTTTTCGCGTCCAGTTTTGCTGCTCGATTTTTTTTTCCCTAGAACGTGACTGTGCTCGATTTTTTTTTTTTTTTTTAATCTGATATTTCTTCTTTTGGTTCGATACATCACTGAATTGATTTCGCCCTCGAAACGGCAATTGATCACTTCAATAAAGTTTGATTTCATGCTCTCCTGTTATGTTAGCATTTCGCGAATCTAAGCATCTGGATCGGTTCGATTCGGGGCTGACAACTGAGAAGTTTGCTTGTATGTTTTTGAATGCGCGCGAAGCGCGCCGCGATTTTGAAAATCTTCGAGGTTAATGATATTTTTATTTCTGGGAGATGAGAATCACGCTGAAGAAATGGTGTCACTGAATAAAAACATCATACAAATTTTCACAAATTAATCATGCCTAGTACTTACGATGTTATAGTTTGTAAATACTACACCACAGCATAGACTTTTTATGAGCGCGGCGCTGCTGCAATTTTGGACATATCAATTGAATGTAAGTAAACCTTTACTCATCGTTTTCTGAAAATATTTAAATTTGAAAACGAATATCTAAGCGTTTTAATTGTTGTAGATGGCGAGCGCGCAGCGCGAGCCGACCAAAAAATCCCTCTATTTATCAAGACATCAGGTTCCCTAAAAATGGTAAATCATGGTAAATCAAAATGGTAAAAATGGTAAATCATCCCCCCCCCCCCATCAAGTATCAAATGGTCCGTCCCTTACGAGTTCGGGATTGCAACTAGCCTGAGTTAACAGACGCCCGCTCAAAATCAAAAGATTTGAGCAAATCTTTTAATTTTGAGCGGGCGTCTGTTAATTCAGGCCAGATTGCAAGATTCCTTTGGGAATTAAATAACAAAAGCACAGCGGCCATGATGGTGCCCAGAACAAAAGGAGCAAATGAACTTTCTTTTGTTCTGTTCATCCAACATGGCTGCCAGTGACGTCACATGCAATATATTATCGCCATCGGAGTGTTCTTCTATGATACGAATTGTACTCTTGCTTGCCTGGATGACGTGGCATTCCCATGAGCATTACTTCTTTGTTTTTCTGCTACGCATCGAAGGATGCATGAATATGGAAGCAACCCAAACAAAGGAAGATTATTCAAATGAATGCCACGTGATCTGAAATGGGAAAATACGCCAAGTCGACGAGGTCTGTGAAACAACTCCCTATATTCATAGACACAAAATGTAAGCAGTGTCATTTCTTGTATCAGTGTTTTATATATACAGCACTCTGTGTTTAATATTCAATATTTGTGTAAATATTATAGCTGTTGATCTCCAAAGGATTACACCTGAAGCAGGAAAAGAAAACACGATCAGTATGTCGAAATGTATAGGGTGGCCAGCTCACCCTTTGTACGTTAGACACCCGGTGGGGCGGATCCCCTTTTTGGGGCGGGGGAGGGGGCTCGTTGTACCTTTTCGAGGGTAAAATCTGACCTCTGGTACCTTTTAGGGGGTAAAATTAGAAAACTAGCTTGACATTTTTTTTCAAGATAGGTACCTCTGGTCCGCTGTAGCAAACCGAGCAACAGTGGTTTTAGCAATGTCACACTTGTCGGTACCTGTTAAGGGTCAAAATCAATTCAGAAAGCGCCCTTTTTGGTCTGCTCAAAAAAGGAGTCACCCACGGGATACATATTATCAATATAGTTGGTGTTCGTGGCCGTAAATATGTTTTATGCCGGGTCGTTCCGCGCAATTACAACGTAACAACAATGATCAGAATGAATGACGTAAATCCAATGTGGATTTTAATGGCCACGTGAGTGGCGTTTAATGATCAAACAATCAAATAAATCAGCTAAATTGTACAAGTTATGAAAACATGCAAAAACCTTGAAAGCCAAACGAAGGTGGGGCGCAATTTACGCCCTCCCTTCTGGTAACAAGAAAACTCTATACAATCATGCTCAGCCAGGGCGGAGATGCGGGCGGCGGTGGTACGCCACAATGCTCGCCAAAGTTAAAACAATCTTTATTGGTAGAAACCCATCATGATTCCTGCAATCTGATTGCCTCACCTACTTACTACGGCTATCCACAGATGGGGAAGTGAATAGTAGGGAACGTAACTCGTTTAAATCTCATGGAATTTCAATCCATGTTTGGTGTAAGACTGGTTTAAAATGAGTAACAGAAAGCAGGGGCAACGAAAGAGACAATGGTGTACACAGGGAATTTCTGCAGAAACCCATCCATGGGAAAAGCTGAATTTCCCATGGTAGAAGAATGGGAAGGTGTTCGGAATTCACATGGCTATCCTTGTGAATTCCGAACACTTCTCACACGTGTGACTTGGGAATAATAATAATAATAATTTATATAGTGCCTATACATATATGTTCTAGGCGCTTTAAATCCCCTTAAAAAACAATGATAACAATTTGATACAAAATAAAAACCACTGAAACAATAAGAATAGTTATCGTAATAAAAATAAAAAATTACAATATATTTCGACTAAAAATTATCCGTTTAAATCTACAATTGATATGCCTGCTTGAAAAGATGGGTCTTAAGAAGCGATTTAAAAGTTGAAACAGAGTCGGCACAGCGGATCTTCAGTGGCAATTGGTTCCAGAGAATCGGGGCATGAACAGAAAAAGCTCTGAGACCATCGTTTAAGGATTTAAGAGTAAGAAGATTTATTGTAAAAATGATACGATATTCAACGGGCAGCCAGTGTATCATCAGCTTAGAGGTGAAATGAATACAAGATCTGCTTGCATTACCTTACATGGGGCGAGTGGAAGCTCAACTCATGTCCGCGTATAATGTCGCCAATAGGCGAGGTGTAGAGCAAATATAGAAGGGGACCTAGCACGGACCCTTGAGGCACTCCACATGCAAGTTTGCGTACACTTGAAGAGGTATCATCCATGCTTACGAACTGAGATCGTCCTCGAGATAAGACGTGAACCATGCTAGCGCAGATCCTTTGAAACCAAAGCGAGAAGAGAGTCGATTAAGCAAAATCGAATGGTCCACAGTGTCAAAAGCGGCAGACATATCAAGTAACAGGAGTACCACAGAACGACTATTATCTATCGATCGAAGGATATCATCTTGCACTCGCCCTTAAGCCGTCTCGCAACTACGATGTTCCTTGTATGAAGATTGTAGGCATTGAATTGGGAAATTCAACTTTTCCCACGGATGGGTTTCTGCAGAAATTCCCTGTGGTACTAGCTACAAATTCCATTATAAGTCTTACTGTTTGGCTTTCGATCCACTCTCCATCAGGAATCCATTGAGAGAAGTTGAAAAAGCGGAATTGGTGATCGCATGAACGTTTTAACCAGATCTTTTAAGTAAGAAAAATAGTGATAAGACAAATTGGACAAATAATTACACGTCACCAAAATCTCCCAAATCATTCCATACCAAAATCTAGTGATAAATTTGTTATGGGTTTACCTCAGCCAACAGCCAGGGCATGCCATCCCTTAATAAAATGGCGACTTTACTGACATCTCCAACATCTTTTCCATAGAATTTATAGGTATCCTTTCTGTGGAAGGTATAAATAAACATATTTTAAGCATTAGAGCACAACTTTCTATGACTTTATCGGCGTAATCTTTTCCATAGAATTTATAGGTATCCTTTCTGTGGAAGGTATAGAGCATAGATTTGGACCAATCAGAGCGCGCGTTATATCGTAGCTATATTATAATAACAATAGTTAGTTTTCCGCCTTCGAGCTGCAATGGCGGATGAGTGGAGTCTAGCCTGAATTTCAGCCGTTCGTGTGCCTTTGCGGGGGGTAGGCTTTTACACAAGTTGCTCGGATTTTTGTCAAAAGTTGCTCCAAAAATCTTCAAAAGTTGCTCAAAAGTTGCTCATTTTTTCAAAAAGTTGCTCAAAAGTTGCTCTTTTGAGAAAAAGTTGCTCAAAAGTTGCTCATTTCGTAAGTCTTAAGAATTAGTTTTACGTCTTATTATAAGTATAAACTGTTGTATAAACTGTACATACAGTACAAATAATCTGTAACATCTGATTTTAAATACATTGATATAACAAACGTTGGCCGCCATTTTGAAAACGCATGGCTACCGCTGACCGATAAAAAAAATCACACAGGTATCCCAAAAATCATTTACAGGTGTCTATAAAGTGTTGTCAAAAGCAAATCTAGGCACTCGGCAGTTAGAACCATATGATTTTCGGCAAAGGAAAATACAAAACTGCCGTTTTGTCACTTTAAAAACGACATAAATTGCTAAAATAGATATAAGTTGCTCGAATTAGAGGAAGTTGCCCCAAAGTTGCTCAAATCCAAAAGTTGCCAAAAAGTTGCTCGAAAAGGCAAAAGTTGCCAAAAAGTTGCCGAGCAACTTGTGTAAAAGCCTAGCGGGGGGAGACGTCTGAATTCACCACGACATTTTCTCGTTTCATTATCTCTAATAGGACAGGGCGCAACGAATTACCCATTTTTTTTTCGGAGCTAGGTGCGGAGCCACGGGTCATGAGTTATCTTCAAATACAATAGGTTGCCAAATATGGACTCTTCATTTGTGACGTCTAGCCCATGACGTCACAAATGAAGAGTCCCATATTTGGCAAACTACTGTATTTGAAGATAATAGAAGGATACTCCCATCACCCCTCCTATTTTCTCAAGACACAATAGAAGGACATCCCACCCCCTTACTTAAGGGGGTGCTAAAAGTCCTCCAACCTCTCCTTGTCTAGCGGTTGTGTACTTTCAGCCGCTTTGAGTTCCCTCACGATGAGGAGAAGATCCTTTCTTTCTTTTCTTTCTTTCTTTCAAACGGGTTTTTAAAGGGTTCTAAAAGACCTCCAATATGTTTTTGTAGGATAGACTAGCGATCCTTGTTTTACGGAGGGACATATATATTTATGTGGAATTTGAAGACTCCGAGATGTTACAAACAGTGCTTATATTTTCCTTTTTTTCCCGATAAAAAAAGATTTGATAACCGCCCTCTCTGCTCTGCGCCACTTTATTTCTTTTTTGTTTCTTTTGTCTTCAGGAAGTAGGGGTTGGGGTGTCCTTCTTTTGTGTCTTGAGAAAATAGGGCGGTGTGGCAGTATCATTCTATTGTCTCCAAATACAATAGGTTACCAAATATGATAAGAAAAAGAACACTAACCATACACACATTGTACAGTCGCAATTTGTAATAATTGTCGCAATTTGTAATACCTGTCGCAATTTGTAATAAAGTTGTCGTAATTTGTAATACATGTCGCAATTTGCAAATAAAGTTATCGCAATTTGTAATAAAAAAGCTGTCGCAATTTGTAATACAGCTCCGTCGCAATTTGTAATAAACAAAGCTGTCGCAATTTGTAATACCCCTCCATCGCAATTTGTAATAAGCAATTATTTTTGAGCTACAAATGAAATTGCAAAGCAATTCAACTGAATATGGCCACTGCCATTGAACTAAATTGATTTTGGTATTTCTGCAAGGTTTCATTCGTGGAAAATGTTAAAGAAATGTCGCGTAATGCTGGAATGGTAACTTCTCCAGTTCTCCATTTCGATTCTCCGTTACTCTTTCCTCGGAGCTTTTACCTGCACATCTGCGAGAGATTTGCACGAGAACCACTTGGTTTCGGAGCCCAGCAGCGTATTTTTCCAACGTGACTCAGAGTAAAATTCTATACAATGTATCACCGCTACCCTGATATCTCAAAGTTTTTGGAAAATCCTCATTTTCCAATAAAATTGCCCAATTAAAAGGAATGTTGAATGGATAGTTTGGGCGATATTAGCACTGGCCTGTTTTGTGGAGATACCGAGACTTGTGCCATCGAAAGTAATTCATACCTCCGTTGCACCTTGTTGACCTACAACTTTGGCTGTAGAGCAACTTGCGTATCTAAATGCGAAGCATATCTGGCCAGAATGTTTGCCGAATATTATGAAACTGTTAGACCTGTCATCCTTTCTTTTAAACGAGGGCTGTGGCAGCAATTATAATTCTTGATAGCTGTTTATTACAAATTGCGACGGAGGGGTATTACAAATTGCGACAGCTTTGTTTATTACAAATTGCGACGGAGGTGTATTACAAATTGCGACAGCTTTTTTATTACAAATTGCGACAACTTAATTACAAATTGCGACAGGTATTACAAATCGCGACAACTTTATTACAAATTGCGACAGGTATTACAAATTGCGACAGTTATTACAAATTGCGACTGTACACACATCATCTGTGACGTCATGGACGCTAAAGAACCAGTGTCCACTCTTCGTGTAAGGGATTGTGCCTTAACTATAAACAAGGCCTCATGATTTTAAGTTGCGCACAGCAATTTGCGCAATCTAGTGCAGCCCATTGAGTCCTCGAATTGTTCTCGTGTCTAGTTGTCGTGTATGTCGATGAGGAGAAGACAATGCGGTGTTCCGTGCCGTGTTTCGTGCCGTGTTCCGTGCCGTGTTTCGTGCCGTGTTCCGTGCCGTGTTTCGTGCCGTGTTCCGTGCCGTGTTTCGTGCCGTGTTCCGTGTCGTCTTCCGTGCCGTGTTTCGTGCCGTGTTTCGTGCCGTGTTCCCTGCCGTGTTTCGTGCCGTGTTCCCTGCCGTGTTACGTGCTTTTTACAGTCATACGGAATCAATGCTCTATTAAAGGACTTACCGACCACGTCTGAAATCATTGTATAGCTTCTTATCCAAGCGTCCTAACTGCCCCGTGTTACCGTGGGGACCAGTTAAGGCTATGAAGACTCGACCGTCAGTTCCGGCATTTTTCTCGTCGCCCGTTGCAACAATTGCCGTGTATTCCACAATTGATTTATCTGTGTCTAGAAAAAAGTGGTTACACAGAAAAAGAAAAAAGTTATCGCGAGATATCGGGCCACCTCTAAGGTTTTCCGCAGACTCGTACCGTAGCTAAGTAGGTCAGTCACTGCTTCGCTACTAATAGATGATAATAATAGAGCGCAGGGGATCATGGGAAAGATTAGCGCGGAGCGCAATGCATGCATTGTGGAACAAACGAAGGAGTGGTATTCATTTAAATAATCTTCCTTTGTCTGGGAGGCTTCTATATTTATATCCCATTCCGTACATAGCGGATAATGAAAGAGAGAATACATGGGAATGCCACGTGGGAAAGATTAGCGCGGAGCGCAATGCATTGTGGAACAAACGAAGGAGTGGTATTCATTTAAATAATCTTCCTTTGTCTGGGAGGCTTCTATATTTATATCCCATTCCGTACATAGCGGATAATGAAAGAGAGAATACATGGGAATGCCACGTGATCTGAAATGGGAAAAGATTACGTCCAAGCCTTTCCCCTGATTTTACGGTGGGATGCTTGTGAAATATGCATAAAGGGAAGAGGTCACACCAATGATCATTATTTTGCAAGATACTTGCATTCAAAAATTGGAATTTCCTTTAAAAATATGTCGGTAGTTTCGGGTCATATCCCACCCGGCCGGAATTCGAGGCTTGGCGAAGTTTTTGCATGCCGGCCCGTAGAGATAGATACAGACAAAAAAAAAAATTCAGATATTTCCTGTGTCCATAGATATGCGCTGCCAAACATAGCGTTCTTGTAACGTTTTTGTTACACGTTCTGTGCTCAACATCGTGCGCGAGGCCGAAACGGTGTGACGTTTTTATCACGTGTTATGACGTCATCAGAGCATTACAAAAGTTGGCCAATGATATGCGCAATGCCAGAACCAACAACATACCCAAACACTTTACTGTGACGTAAATCGCACCAGGATCCTGAACAATCTTGTCTGGATTAGAAACATCAAAATCGCCATTCATTTGGCACAGCGAACTTGTAGGGAAATAATTGACACTCATACAAAGGGGCGACGAATGGCAAGCGTTCATACAGTCGCCAAAGTCACGTGTAGTATTCGTGCTGATCACGTGGTCATGCAGCGATTTCCCATATTTGGAATAAAAGGTCTGACAACATCGGGTGTCATGCAGAAGTGCCACTGAAAAGAGCGCAGGACAAATCCACACCAACAAGGTGAACAATCTGTGTGAAATTATTCAAAGTATTAACGCAAAAGATCGAAATAGTTAACCCTATCCAGACTGGGCTTTTTTGACCATCTGTGACTGGGGGGGGGGGGGGGGGCTAATTCGCCCCCCCCCCCTCTATATCTCTGGAACCACTGGGGCTATGATCATCAAACTTTCACACAATGACCATGAGCATTAGACAAATCACCACACCTATTTTTGTCACGTGGGAGCAAAATGTGACGTCACAATGACGTCATTCTCAATGTTTTATCAATTTTTAAGTAATTTTAATTAACTTCGAAAAACTTGGTAGATAATACTCTAAAAGCCAACTAATTAACATCAAGATAATGTAAATGTAATAATTTGTGACATTACCACATAAATTTTATTAAACTTGCGTCATAATGATATTGTCCGCCATCTTGGATCCGCCATCTTGGATCCGCCATCTTGGATTTCATTTAATTTCCATTTGACTCTTCAGATAAATACTCAATGAGAAAAAAATGGTCAAAACGTACAAAATACTCATCAAAGAAGTGTTTGACATTGAAAAAGTTGAATTAAAAGGAAATTTGTGAATCCCAGAGATAGTTTTAGACCATATGTTAAAATGAACAAAATCCCCCTACCCCTCCCCCCCAAAGATTTTGTGTCAACAATTAATTAGCCTGTACATAAATTACTAAGGAGTACAAGCTCCGATAGTCATAAATTGGGCAATGTGTCCAACAATTAAGCTTGAAATATGAAAAATTCACGTTTTTTTCGAGTTTTGCAAAACATGCATGTCAAAAAGTGGTTGCCATGGAAACTGGGACATTAACACTGACATGTCATTGACACCAAAATGTCCCCAGATAAATTTTAGGAAAAGTCACGAAGTTTCACCATCATAGCTGCAGTGGTTTTAGAGTAATCAGGATTTTACTGGAGGGGGGGCTCGAAAAGCCCCCCCCCCCCCAGTCTGAATAGGGTTAAATTATTGCTAAAACATACCCCCTACTCACGGCTCCAAGTTTGATATCCGTCACAAGAATTTTATTAAAAGTTATGAACGAATTTATTTACAGAAAATACACTTGGACTTTTCGCGGAGTCACTTATAGCTAGCTAGATACCTATATTAATCATTTACAGGGTCGATTCAACAACCTTTAGAATCAGTTGGCGATGTAACAAAAGTCGTTCTGATTGGCTAGTTCAGCTGCTGCTACACAAGTTTGATTACATAAATGAGACAGGTGCTCAATAGACCTCCTCTGCTTGCCGGTTTATTTTGCCCATTTCAGATCACGTGGCATTCCCAAGAGTATTCTTTCTTTCTTTTTCTGCTACGCACCGAAGGATATATGAATATGGAATCATTCCAAACAAAGAGAGAATACTCATGGGAATGACACGTGATCTGAAATGGGCAAAACATTACGCCCAAGCCGAGGAGGTCTGCGCAACTTGTTTGAACAACTTTTATTTCAAATTAAGCTTGCTCTCTCGCTGCGAAAGAATCAAAAGATTTAGCTTCTGTTTTGAAATATGAGTGAACTAAACAAAATATATAAACTTAGTAAGTAGTTTCTAAAAAACTAAATTTCTCGTCTTTGGCATAATCAGTAAAAAAAATCAGCTTTGCAAATGCTGAAAAGGCTGCTTGATGAATTACGAGTCAGAGCTCTCTTGCGCATAATTCAAGTCCAGAGTCAAAATGCGAACGGCATTGTTTCTATCATTAGTCTAAGTAAACTGCAAAAAGCGATGTTTGACTAATACTGCGATTTTCATAATTCCGCGAACTCTACACCGACAAACAAACCGCGATTTGGCTTCCGTCAATCAAACGAGCGAACAGCTCTGCTGATTTCACGCAGGATTTGGGAGTTGTTTTTTGAACTAATATTGACTACAATTGCAGCTAGGCTTCAAATGAACGAGATTTTCCAAAATTGCTCAAATTGCTAAAGAACTCCCGCGTTTGCGTTAAAAAATGTTTAGTTGGAGTTCGCAGAATTTTAAAAATCGTCAGTAAGGACATAAGTTTTAGGGAACTTCATCCTACCTAATATTTGTAGATCTTTTCATGGCCGGTGTCCGAGATCTAGCGTCAAATGATTAGAATCAAAGACAAACGGCTTAATTTGAAAACAATTTATTTTAACTTAGGAGGAATAAATATTTTATGCCCTAAGTCAAAAACAATACGCGAGACTTGCTTAGTTACGAAAAAAAGGCACTGAATCTTATGCATAGATTTGAGTTTGCTGCTAGAGTGACATTTAAAAGCCGACAATAATAAAGAAGTTAAAGAAAGGACTTTCAAGACCGGCCGCGTATTGTAGAGCGAAGTCGTGAGGCAGGCCGTGCATCTCCCGACCACCGGGGACTGACAAATCAAGTACTGAAGTAATCCCTGCGATCAGATGGCGTGAAGTGCCGAAGGTACGAGCGCCCTCGAGCAGTCCGGTTCATTACCAGTTTTGGTAATATGTTGTAAACAAACCGCTCGGCCAATCAGATCACAGAACTCTCCCCCTCCCCCCACTGTAGTTCCATGTACTTTCAAAACAAAAATGGCGGCGCTTAATAAAACGACGGCTATAATTCGAACAGGACTCACAGAAAATCATTCTCGTTACACGGCCTTAGTATTTTGACAGAGAAATAATGTATTTTAGTTTGTAAGGCAAGAACAGACCCTTGAAACCAATTAGACGGTCTCGGCTGTTATCATTCGAGCGGGTTTTTGGCATCGCCCCGCGGGGTTGCTTTCACTTCGCCCCTCACGGCTTTATTTGTCGTCCTATCGAGGAAATTAGCCTCATCTGCAATGGAAAACAGAAGACTAGGTGAACAGAAAACTCCTGGCTATTCAGTATCCGTTGTTTCAAGGCTTGGCCGTTGGTCACTGCATGGCGCTCCCTGCCACTGAACTCGAGTGCCTTACAAACTTATTATGGCTTTAGGCTTCGTTTGCGTACCAGTTGATTTTGTTTAACGATGCTGAAACCACGGACTTTCGCTTCGAGTTTAGTTGGTCAGTGCCTTATAACTTTAAAAGGGTACGCCATATTTGTATGGGGTTTTGTATTTACCCTGTTATAATTTGGGTCATTTGTCGGCCTTATAAGCTTATACAGTTCTAATCCGAGCTCCCGGGTCCATATCAAAACCAAAGACGATGGAACTGAACGCAGAAACTCGTTTCCTTGCTGATCTTTGATGAGCTCTTCCCCTTGCCTTTTTCCTCTGGTAGTTATTATCGACTTCACGAGACCAGCACATATAAACGGCTCGACTTCTGACGTGGCGTTGTTACTCGCTTCGAGTACATCTACCGATGGCGAAGAGATTTTGACTTCACATCGCGAGTACCCCACGAAATCGCCGGGTACCCAAGTAATTCTTGTATATATAGGAAGCAAAACTACTATATTTTCACGCCTATGGGTGCATTTTTTGTAAATATGGGTGGAACTTACTTCAATTCGGCCTTTTTCCTATACGATCAGGCAAAAATTAGTGTAAAAACTTGATAGAGGCAGCAGTGTAAATCTTCAAATATTTTCGTACTTCGCTCCGATTTCGTTAGTTTCGCAAGCAATATTGAGTTCCTGTTGCCCTTGTCATGTCTTTCAGGCAAAGGTTCATGGGTAGGGACGTTATAGAGGAAGAAAATGTACATTTTATGAAGGGTACGCTAATATCAGCTACAGCCGCCATTTTCTCCTATTATGCATGCATAATGAGCAAAATTGATATTACCAAAACTGGTAATGAACCGGACTGTCGAGGGCTTCGGTACAGGTCGTTCCGTTATCACGCAAAATTGATTATAATATTTAATAGTTATCAGAAAATGAAATCCAGTTTCCAATTCTCCGTATCCATATTAGTAAAATTGCAAAGTTTGATGAAGATTGCTTGAATGACTGAGCAAGAAATAATATTTATTGACCTTATATCCAATAACTAGATACATCGGTTAATCATACATGTTATTAATTTACAATAATAATAATAAAGTTTGTTAGAAAATAACGGATCTTAAGCGACTGAACATACTGTGATGATGATGATGATTATATGTATGGGAAAATACATTGAAACGAGACTGGACGGGCATGGATGCCCGTCCAGCCTCGACTTGATGTATTTGCCCATGACATTTCTTTATAAAAAGTAAGCCAGAATACGAAGTTAGTGAAAATTCATATCTCAGCGCCAGTTTCAGTTTTCAAGTAATTATTTTGAAACTTTGCAATTTTACTAAAATACGGATGCGTAGAATTGAATACTGGATTTCATTTCAGTCCGGTACATACCCAGATTTAGGTACATTTTTATAAACAAAAATTCAACTAATCACAGCAAAGCACAAGAAAGACTCTACAGACTATAAATATAAACATAAATATAAAATAAATATAAATATAAACACTCGAAGATAAAATTCGCATCTCCAAGCGGTCATGAAATGTTTTGTTTATTATATAAACATCAATGAAATACCAATTCAAATTTTATTTGAGTTAAGCTTAAAAATCGAGCATTCAGCAAAGTAGTAATAATTATTAACATATTAAACATATTATATTACTAATCAAAGATACTTACAGCCGAACCCTCTTAAATAATTATCATCCTAATCTCCGGTTTGAGCATGTCTGGGCAAGTCTATCTGACACACGCCTAAATCGAGGAATGCTCACTGGCACTTAGAATTTTTTTCTAAACAAGCGCTCACCTACAGATCAAATGAAAAAAAGAATTTTCACATGTGAAAATAACACGATTTTTCACGTGTGAAGATATCAAGTTTTCGCGCGGGAGATCACCTGGTATTTCATTGGTGTTTATATAATAATAGTCAATTTTGCGTGATAACGGCCTATTAAGCCGCCAACGGCGCTCGTTTTTTCACGCGCTCGTTTTCACGGGCGTTCGCCAAAGAAGGGAAGTTTCAAGCAGCCTAATTTTAAGCTTGCGCTTGCGTCCCTGAGTCTGCGTATTCGTCGTGTTAGATGAAATCGCTCCTCGCGACGCGGGTACCCTGCAGTTTTGATGCTCAAATACACAATGCCCTGTAATACCTGTAACTCCTCCTAAATTCAATTTTTGTACAACCCTCGGACTTAGCTTTCAAATGATATATGTTAGTGTCATTAGTTCGTCTTCTGGCCGGATCCGGACTATAATATATTGCGGGCTTCCTATGAAAGCTCGGCGCTCGCCCCAGTCTCCAATTACGCATGCGCAATAACTTTGGCGTCCTTGGCAGCGCGAGCCTTCTACATAAGATCAGCTGTTTACAGTAAAACAAGCATCACACATTGCTGTGTCCTTGTAATCTAGCAAAAATGCCACAGAAAGCAATAACATGCACTACAGAATTCGATGCCTATACGGTAGGTACCACATATTATGAGAAATCGTCCAGACGTCGAAGCTTCGATCATGAGATCGATTTCACTTTTGACCACAAACCTCAAATGCTGTTTCATTTTTCAGGTGACTTGTCCGGGAACATTGCACCTGTCAGACAGAAATATGGTTTTCTTGTTGGTGAATATCTTTGGCCAAGTCAACAGAACGAAGTCTGTGTTTGCAACGTTTCCCCTCAACTTCAACGAGCGTATGGTGTTTGAAAGAGTGAGTTTGTTTTTGTTTGCTCAAGTTCGTTTACAGCTAAGCTTGTGTGTGCTCTGTCTAGCCTTTTCAAAGCATATAGTCGGAGCTTTTATATTAAAACGGGGATTGAAAGACAGACTCTATGGGGAAAGGGTTCACTGTATTTCAAATTAAGACTTCATACACGGTACGGTCTGCTGCAAAGCTCGACAATATTGAGTGCGATTAGGCAATATTCCTTTAAATCAGTTTCCACACTTTTCTTTCACATACGAGAGCACAGTTTACAATCTAGCCTTTTTATTTCGGCCTTTTCCTCCATGTCTAAGTATCACCCTTCGTGTTTTCTAGACTTTCACTGGTGTTTCAGAGCCAACAGAAGTTGTAGAACTTTTGGAAGGTAAGCTTTAAACAGATGCTACTTAGTTACGTTTTTTTAAGCTTGCTTACAGCTAAATAAACATACGCTTTCCCACTGCCATGATTTGTTTGGTACAGCTATTGTGTTGATCTCCAAGTTATTAGATGCTCAATAAGAGGGATTCCTAAATAAGACATGCACTGTATACATTTTGCATATTGTAGCTTTCTTTAAATATCTTTCATGTTATCAATAAGATAATGCACCTATTAATGTTTTGCCCTGGGGAATTCAACATTTTTAGCTTTTGAAATGTCAATTTCCCCACTCTTGGAGCTCCATTAAGGATCAGATTCCAGCACCTGGAGATCCCAGACCAGTGTAAAGGCATTCATAGATACTTCAGCAGCCCAAGACCAGTCACTACCACTTAACGAATCAGGACATTTTCACAAAGAAAATTGAGTCTTTCCAGGACTTCCAAGATGGCACTCGAGTCAAATTTCCCACCCTGGGGACTGCTGTAGATGTAAAAATCCCCACCCTTGGAGAGCTTTACAAAGTCAAATTCCCCTGGGTTGCCCCCACCCTGGGGCAAAACATTGATAGGTGCATAAAGACACATTAGACACTGTGTAAAAATCACATGAAAAAAACAACACTGAACATTCAAGTTTACATTACAATTGATCAACGAAAAGGGAGAAAATGTAGCTAGGTGCTGTTCAGTTTTGACTTCAGTACCGTTTTATAATTCCGATCCCACTTCCTGTTTCAGATGAGAGGATCATGTTGGAACTTCGACAGTATTCTGAAGTTCACAAAGGTCTGTACAAATTTCTTTGAGAGCCCTGTGGTGTTGCAATGCAATAATCTGTTATGGATTTGTGTTGATGTGATAAGTTATGTTGTTTGTATCAACATTTCAGGTGGAAAGCTTTTAGCTCGATACGAGCAGATTGCTAAAGAGTTCCTGTACCCGACCCCTACCCTGACTGGAAAAGATGGCCTTGAGAGAGAGATCTTACTGAGTAGGACAGCACACTTCAATGTAAGTTCCCAGTTTTTGAACTTTGCACTAATTAACAAAATTTGCTAAAATGCATCGTTCTTGAACATGCTTACTAGGGGATTGATCCTAAACTCGAGTTTGCCTCTACCACAACCATGCAAGAAATCACAGTGCCTGGAGTGGCTCTTCCTCCAAGAAGCAGCTTAGATGAAAGTGAGACAGAGGTAAACTTGTTGTTGGAACTTTAATCCTTGATTCTCTACTGGTAGGGACTACATCTCTGTGCAGCCATTAATCACAGGATTATACTTAAACTAATTATGCTTACTTAAACTAGAATGTGCTATTCCAGCCTCGGGAGGGGTACTCCCTCATGTCGATTATACAGAGATGCTCCGCTTGAAAGGGGTATGATTTGAGTCTCAAATTATATTAAAAGGGTTATTCATCTGTAAAGTATTGTATTCAAATTAACTTCCTCCTTCAGGAATCTGATGTAAGCTCAGAAACAGATGAGGAGATTGTAGTGCTCCCACCCTCAAGCATCTCCACAGAAGAGCACTGTGTGTGCGAATGCCCACGGAGGCCAGAAAACCTGGGTATGACAATCCCTAAGACTCGCTCTGTGTCTCCCTCTCGTCGACCTCGGTCTGCCTCTCCTATTGGCAGGCCACCATTTAAGGCAGGGAAAGCAGATCAGAGTATTATATCTCGAAGATCTTTTGGCTCTTCCAGAACATCAAGGCAGAGGCTGTTTCTTCCAGCAGAAGGGGATCCAAGTGAGTTTACAGTAAATTAGTTGTATTTAATTGCATGATTCCAGAAAAAAATACACAATCCAAAGGAGTTTGAGATAATTGATGACCCCACCCCCATACCTAGTGACCTTTAACACAGTATGAGTCTCTTTGAGAAATATAGCAATTTGTCCACGACACCCCATGCTCCCTACAGGAGAAAAATGGGAAAGCCTGGGAAGTGGGGTGATCTTACCTTGAGTCATTCAATGTTAGACCCGCTGGACCCAAAAATTGATATGTATAAATTTCATCAACAATACAATATTATTAAGTATAACTCACCTTCACTTTTGTGTTTTTAGTGCCCTGTGCTTTCTGCAAAACCCCACATACAGATTGCATAGTCTGTCAGGCATACTATAAAGTCTTTGGAAGAGACTTCCTGAAACATAGATTTACCAAAAAAGGACATAAAAGGACATTGTCTACACCAGCTTATACATCATTTGCACCTGCATCAGAGCCCCCCAAAATAAGGACCCAGAGGTACATTGAGGACAACGAGGACCCTCTGTATCAGTCCCGAGCATATAGTGCACCTATTCCTAGAATCAAACCAAGGTTCCTGTCGACACCAAAACCTGTGGACACGTCTTATAGAGCAGTCTCTCCATCAGAACAAATAAATGACAGAGTGGAGAGAATTATAAGAAGACACTCACCAATACCTGTAAGTACCATGAACATTTTTTTAAGACAGGCCAATGTTGAAAAGAAGATCTCAATCTGACGGACACAAAATACTGCCCATACACAATATGCACAAAGCAGGGATTTCAAACACAACTGATGGCTACTAGGGAAGTGCTGGCAAATGGTATCTTTAGACTTAGGAGAAGGCAAGGCCTGTATTTTTAGTATCTTAGCCTGTGAGTCCGAAAATAATAAATTAAATAAATAATGTTAATGCTGCTCGCATTCTGGCAAATATTCTCCATGCTATTCACCATTGCTAGCATAAGGCCAGCAGTTCTTGTTTCCATCCTGCTAAGTAACCTCTCAACCAGTATGACAGCATGCTCTTACTAATAAAATATGAGGCTGACATTTCAGCATTTTTTGGTCCATTGAATAATGTGTACCCTGCAAGCAGACAGGTTTCTTTCTGTCAGTCTTCTATTAGCTATCAAAGTTGTTTGCGTGTCTGGTATTTTGCATGGTTAACAACCACATGAAATACCAGACAGATGCATGAACAACTTTGCCAGCTAATAAAGACTGATAGAAAGAAAACTCTGCTAGCAGGGTGAATACTGTGAAGCCAGTGTTACCACCTGTACAATGTACACCAACTGGTGTACATTGTACAGCTTCAGTATTTATTCTAGTTGTTAAATATGTACCTCTTACTTATTTACTGACTTAAATTGACATTCATCTCAGGCATATCATAGATCATACATAGAAGAATCTGATTCAGATGACGACAGCTTATTGTCTCTACAAGAACTCAGGTATTCATTTCCACGTCCATTTAAAGTTGATTTGGCAATAGAGTTGTCACCACCTTCATCTTTAACATGGGATTGGGCCTTTTACCATATTTGAGGGAGTGTAGGTGTTTTGGGCAGGGCAAGATAAATTATTTTTGCCCTGTGGGTATTTTTGTGATGTCATGTCCCTCCTTCCCAAAAGTTTAATGATCAGCCCCTATGGTACTTCACTCGGATAAGTTTAGGTGTATAGCTAAATGCAAAGTGGCATCTCTCAACCTGGTATGAGAGATATTAATTTTCTGGTTTATTGCTTTCCTTGCCCAGGTCAGAGATCAATTCTGCCAGACTAGAGTCCCTTGATCGATCATTTGAAGATCCATCCAAGCCTACACTAGGAACAAGGCTAGACAGAAGGTACAGTTAGTTAAATATTTCTCTTTAAAACGCAGTTGAATGCAGTTGAGGTCACATCAGTGTCATTAGCTTTTGCTTTTGATATTTAGATTGCTAGGGATCAATTTTTAAACACAAGGGAAAGAAAATGAAAAAAAGGATGTGTCTTTTTGTTTTACAATTAATTTAATACTGTCCCCATTTCTTTGTTCAGAATCTTTAACACTTTAACACTTTCCTTGATTAACCTTCCTTTTTCAAAATTTCAGCCTTCGAGGGTACTAACAACAACCTGTTTGGCCTCAATCAGGTGAAAACTAACTTATGCCCAGGCAGTTTATAGGCTGTTGTAATGTAGGCAAACAAAATTGTACATTTTTAAATGAATGAATGTTCCAAACAAATAGGTTGCCATAGTTTTTAATAATTATGACAACATCCTAATCATGTTAATACCTACAGTAACTCTTCTTTGTTTAATTTCTTTGTTTGTCACATTTGTTTGTGTGATTAATATTAATCTGTCCACATTTCTACTTTTTAGTGGTAGGACTAGCCACTTAGCCAATATTAGTATCAATATTTTTGTTGTACTTTTTATGAAATGCAAACTGAAACTTTGTATCTTTATTTCATCAGTATCACTGTTCCGCTCTCCAAGGGTAAATACTGGTCCCATCTAAAACCTGCCTACACTGGGCGGTCGCACAGGGTCATGTTTGATGAGTCTATTGAAGATGTATATGACGACATGTATGACAGAGCAAGTAGATGAGGTCAATAAACAAAACAGTGCTTTACAGTAAGATTGTAAAGACTGTGTATTGCATATTGTATAACATGGTGACATGTACGGTACAAGGCAGTCTGTTGACAAGACTTTGAAAAACACCAGTCTTGTGATATTGCTAGCAAAATATGTGCCATGTGGCATTAGCGTGTCTGTAAATGAAGTGATGCTTGGATATTCTGGTGCCAAGGGTACATATTTGTTTGCAAAGTTTCAAACTAATTTGTTTATTTACTTTTTACCCTTTTTATTTTGAACACATTATTTTATTCTGTTATCAAAATCAGTGAGTATACATATACATACAAAACTACAATTTAAAAACTGTGATACATGTATTAAATCTCTTCATGAAGTCATACTTTTTACTCATATTTTAAAAGTAAGTTCTTAGTATCATAGAACATAGATATGATAAAAATTAAAATAATGAGTAATATATATATAGATGTAAAAAATAGGTGTGTATTATTAATACAATATTATATTAAATACAAAGTAAATCGTTTACTTTGAGATTCTGAGTGAAACCAGTACTTATTGCACCTACCAGACAACAGAGGGCTTAAAATATAATCCCCTTTTCCAACACACTCACATTCAAAATAGCAGTCCTTATATCATACTACCCTCCAAATGTAACAAGATTTATGGATAAGAAACCTTATGTCCACCTACACAGATATGAGGATACCAGTTCAATATTGGGCGAGCCATTCATTTTCTATTCAGCTTCGAATTTCCGCTTGTGCATGTTTGTTGATGTATTTCAAATCCCATCCAGTAAATTAAATCCAAGTGCGCAATCATCTTATGATATGAGCATGAAACAAAATATTGTGCAGGATCAAAGTCACATGATACCGATAGCTAGTCCCTCTCAATATACAACCCAATGATATTGAAGATGCACAATTTGTTTCTTCCCCAGCTGCAGGCTTCACAATTCCACTCCATCAATAATGCTCGAAAGCCACTTGTCACTCTTTAATATATCTTCTGACTATCCAATAAACACTCTTGTAGTATCTGCTTACTCGTAGGAATCCAGTTTTTCCCACAGATATCCACTAATACATTGCAGATGATTTTCACTAGCATTTTAGGGATGTCAGCTCTCACAATTTTCACTGCCAATTCTCAAGATTTTTCCTGCAAAATTTTCCTGATTCAGATGCCATTTTATTATTTTTCTCACAGTTTTATTTCTTGAAATTTTATCAAAGCCCAAGGATTCTCTCGATTTCTCGAGTCCTGCGGTTAATATCCCCGCACTTAAGTTTCTATAATGTCCACGTTTTCTAGTCATGGGAAGAGGGGTGGGGTATAAAGGTCGCTGTAGACAAGCTAGTTCATTCGATTTCATGTCATTCTAGTTCCATTTAACGTGCTTTATTTTATCAAATATAATCTCTCCCATTCGTATATAGCCCTCTGGTGTCAAATGCAAGCCATCGTCCCAGTACTTATCCAGCTCTTCTGGTGTGAGGCTTGCTTGGGGCATTTCTTGCTCGAAGTCGCACAACACCACGTCATCGTGCGAAGACGCAAATTCGCGCAGCATTTCGTTCACAATTACCCTCCCTTTCTCTCCCGGCTCCTTCACGTAATTAGTATTATTCTTCGCAAGATCCTTGTAGAACAAATCGGTCTCCGGTATCGTCAAAAGCATTGTTTTCGCGCCATGCCCGTGGGCCATTTCATGGAGACGTTGTATTCCCTTAATTAAACCCTTCTCCTCGCCTGTTTTGTGCTCACTAAGATCATTTGTTCCTCCCAAAATAATCACCAAGTCATAAGGCCCTTTTTTCTCCAAGACTTCGGGCAATCTATTAATCAACTGATCCCTTACAAACTCCCCAGTTATGCCCTCGTTATCCAGATCGAATGTTTCGAAGGTTACATCTTTCTTCAAAAGTTCAGCAAGTTTCTCGGTGTATGGGAAATAGCTGGTGGAATTGTAAGTTTCTCCTTGAGTCAGGCTGTCTCCAAAGGCAAGAATGCGGATTTTTCTGGACATTTTCTGCACGGAAAAGGCGATCTTTCTGACCTGAGAAAGTCCCCTGAACATATGACGACCTGAGTTCAACAGTTCATTGCTCCACCTTCCACCGAAAACACGAAAACTGCCAGGCGTTCAATTCTGCCTGGGTCCGAGAAAGGAGATTGGTGACTAGTTGTTTTCAAAATGGCGGCCTACATGACAAGAGGCTTTTGATGTCCTAAAATTCGAGCCTTTACGATAACTGGAACCTAAGTTAGTGTTCTTTAACAGTTAGTGAATTCCTATATACATTATGGTCAGTGTAGTACGTCGATTTGGATTGCAGTTTGGAGGTACGTGTTGTAATAATGGAGCGATAGATGGACTTTGACCGCATCACACTGTCTTAAAGCTTCATCGTACTCACAGCAAAAGTTTGATATGTATCAGTATTACGATTGAAAATTACTCTGGGAAATATTAATTAACTTGAGAACCTCATGAATTGCTTTCACGACAGTCGTGAAAACCGCTCTATCATAAGCAATTATTGGATGAGGTTTTTGTGATCTCCAGAATAAACAATGTCAAGACAGGTGGAATCAGGCGAGGCCGTGAGGCCGAGCTTGATTCCACTTGGCGAGACATTGTTTATTCTGGGGATCACAAAAAACGAATTCAATAATTGTTTTATTATACATTGATTCAGTAGAAATACTTTGCTTTCTGTCAAGCAGTTTATTTTACACAAACGCCTTGTTAAAATAGGGAAAGTGCTCTAGTCCCATGATGCATTGCGCGCGTATCAAGAATCAGACCCTCAAAGTGCGTGATTCCCAAAGTAAAGCGCGCGCTCTTAGCCAATCAGAATCGA
This sequence comes from Scolanthus callimorphus, assembly GCA_033964015.1. NCBI lineage: Eukaryota > Metazoa > Cnidaria > Anthozoa > Actiniaria > Edwardsiidae > Scolanthus > Scolanthus callimorphus. The sequence continues at coordinate 36,378,765 of CM066913.1, forward strand.
TATAGTGAGTGCAATGTATAATAATAAAAATTATTATACATTGTACTCACTATATCGATTCTGATTGGCTAAGAGCGCGCGCTTTACTTTGGGAATCACGCACTTTGAGGGTCTCCAAGAATCAGCATGCTGATTCTTGAAGAATCAGCTAGCTGATTCTTGATACGCGCGCAATGCATCATGGGACTAGAGCGCTTTCCCTATTTTAACAAGGCGCTTGTGCAAAATAACTTGCTTGACAGAAATAAAAGTATTTCTACTGAATCAATGTATAATAAAACAATTATTGAATTCGGTTTTTGTGATCTCCAGAATAAACAATATCTCGCCAAGTGGAATCAGGCTCGGCCTCACGGCCTCGCCTGATTCCACCTGTCTCGACATTGTTTATTCTGGAGATCACAAAAACCTCATCCAATAATTGCTTAAAATCAGGTAATGATATCAAGCAAAATTACTGATCAACCAATCAGAATGCTACCCTGCAAGCAGAGGTTTCTTTCTGTCAGTGTGTTTACCTTTTATTGAGGCTGTTCGCATTGCTGGTATGTCATGTTGTCCCCTAATGACAACGCGACATACCAGTAATGCAAACAGCCTCAATAAAAGGTAAACAAACTGACAGAAAGAAACCTCAGCTTGCAGGATATCAGAATGCCTACAACACAGCTTGCAAATAATGCTTATGGCATGGACATGGAGTGCTTTATAACGTTTTATCTGTTATACAGAATCTGCTTAAAAGAGGCTTGTCATGATACACGCATGCTTATGGAACGATCACTGACTGAGTTATCTGCAAAACTATTAATTTCATCCTATCAGCAGATAGAGCAGTTTTCATATGACTGTAGCACCCACCTTGACCATCGTCTTGTTGTGCTCAATCTCCCACCTTGACCATCGTCTTGTTGTGCTCAATCACCCACCTTGACCATCGTCTTGTTGTGCTCAATCTTTGACACAATCGTATTCAGCCGGATCTTATCCTCAAGCATTTTCACCGTCTCATTAAATAGAAAGAACATCCCGCGGCTATCAGAGACAAAAAAGTCCTTTCCCCTAATAAACAAAACCTACAGGAGTAATTACAAAGTAATTACAAATTACTCACGACAGTCATGTGAAAACCGCTCAACTATCATTAAGAAGAATGATGAAAAGCATGGCAGGATGGATTGAGAAATAGTGACATTATACAATTTGTTTTCTAGGTTTTTTTATCCTTCGCTGGCTGGCCTTCATTACGGACAATACCTCTTTGATTTGATAGATGCACAGAACAGCTGTGCAGTTGTGTGACAGGCTTCCTTTAATAACCATGCCTGCTGTCAAACAGTTTCTATACTGCAATCTTTCTGTGTATTGATCTATTTGTTTCAGTTCTAGCAAGAGTCTTAACTCGCCCTCTAGTTACTAGGATGTGTAGCACTAGCACATACAAATATGATACACTGGCCATCACAAGCCCCAGACAGCATGTGCTACAAGTTGAGATGAATCGACCAGAGAAGAGAAATGCCATGAATCAGGCATTCTGGAAGTAAGTAAAGACAGCAATGGGTCCAGGGGGGGACTCCCATATGTCGTCGGGCAGGGGTGTTTGTCGGGAAAATAAAATTTCAACCCTAAAAGATACCAATCTATGTGTGGTCAACCAGACTTTTAACCCCATGGATCTCAAATTCCAGTCACAATCGCGCAAGAAACAATGGCTGGGAATACAGCCTACCGAGTACCAGCACTAGCGTCGTCCATTTTTGCCGCGAGCACCCTAAAAGATACCATTTTCTGGGAAATATGGCCTTTTTTGTCTTATACCCTAAAAGATACCTGGAACCCGAATTTTAACCCCTAAAAGATACGAAGAGCACCCCCGCCCGACGACTTATGGGAGCCCCCCTCCTGGGCAATGGGTACAGATGATCAGGGGCAGATTCTGATTGGCTTATACTTACCATCTATCTTAAACCATCTAAATGATACATACTCTGTCAGCTGGTAAATAAAATGTCAATTTATTTGCCATTTCTTTTTTACAGTAACAGTTATATTTGAAACGTGTAAGTAGAATAAGAAAATTTAAAGGAGATGGTGAGAGCGCCTCAAGAAACCACCGGGCTTGTGCTATGTTCTCTGACATTTATGTGGTTAATCCTCTATTATTTGAAGACTAAGCATGGCATTACACATATTATTATTGGTGGGGATTAATTCTCAAGTCCCTTTATTGCATTTGATACCACTACTCCCAGAATCCTTTTCGTAATCCTTTTGTTTGTCTGATTCACACCATTATCGTGCAGCTCCCACAGGAGCTCAAGCTTTTGGATAACAAAACAAATTTGAAGAGGATTCTGGTGGTAGTGGTATCAAGATGTTAGAAGGGGAATTGTGAATTGGTGCTTTGTATATTGTTTTGCGGTTGGGGATTTATGTGCTTTAGTGCATTTTGTTTGCCCTTGAGGGTGGGGGATTCGTAATTGTCAGGTAAGAAGTGGGGGGATTGGTTCACATTGACATATTCTTTGCTTGTATTCTAGAGAAATTAGGGAATGCTTCACACAGATTAACAGTGATGCAGATTGCAGGGCTGTAGTCCTAACAGGAGCAGGAAAGTTGTTTACTGCAGGCAAGTACACACTAAACAGGGCCCAACATAGACTTTCCCAAAGTCCATTGTTCCTCTTTTTTTTAATTGGCTTATTTTGTACAACTGACTTTTCTCGCTCACTTCCCGCCGGGGATGTGTCTGATAAACATCCAATCCAGAGTGAGAGAAAGTTTGATGTCACATTTTACGCCATTGCTGTTCATTCGCGTTCATTTACGCCATCGTCGTTCATTGAGTGCGCACTGATTTGCATTCGTTTTTCGTGGCAAAGTCAATTCAAATTTTTCAATTCAAATCGAAAGCGTGCGAGCAAAACAAGTCATACTCTCCCGCGCTCCACCGTGTGCTTTTTTTCACTTTGTTCTAAGGAAAAACATAGAGTACGACTTTGGGCAAGTCTAGGCCCAACATTGCCACCATACATGGTCACCAATACCAGCTAGATTGAGGTTGGTGAGCAAAAATTGTCAACCTGGTCACCAAATTGCAACTTACCTTTCCAGTCTGTTAAAGAAATGTCCTTCTCAAAATTAGCTGTCAATAGCATTACTTCGTGAGAAAAAGAACGGCATCCAGATTCTATTATTATATGGCAACCAAACTTCATTATTATTCAATCCACATATTTTTTTGCTTCTGATTGGTTGAGCGCCACCAGTGAATTCTTGATGCTGTTAAAGGCAAGGGATTTATTCCATCAATGATGTCATGTGACATCATGCACTTGTTGGAAGTCTGGCAAACTGCTTGCTCTCTCAAAGAAGTAAAGCAGGGATATTCATTTTGAATGAATAATAAAATAATTGCACCTCTCGAAAAAAGTGAGCATAGCCAGGGGGAGGGTGCAGCCCCTCTTCAGAACCAGAAATACAGGTAATGTATGGGACATAATTTGAAATACAGGAGAAAATGTCTTATGAAGGGACCCTTGGGCCTCCTCTTTTTAAAAATCCTGGCTACGCCCCTGGCCCTGACTAACAACTGTGTGGTCCAACATAATGTTCTTATTACTAATAACTAATTTGTGACCCTGCATGGGAAAACGTATAATAACGACTTTCCGTTTTTTGCCTTAAGTCGTTCGGTACCCGTTCAAACGACCTGAAAAGTCGTTTGCACGGCTGAAAAAGTCGTGCTCATTAACTTCAAAGTCGTTTGAACGACTTTAAAAGTCGTTTATGCTAATTCAAAAGCCGTTCAAACGGAACGCAAAGTCGTTTTTAAAATTTTCGATAACGTTTGAACGAGAAGTAAAGTCGTTTATTTCAATGCGTTCGTAGTTTTGTCGGAAAACGAGCGGCGTACGATGGATGGCAAAAGCAATTCAATGCAAAGTGAAAAACAAACATGCACAATATTTATGTTCTGATTAAAATACTCCTAGATTACCCGGGAATCCCCCGGGTTTTTTTTACGTCATCTCCTGGGCTCTCTGTATTCAAGTAAAATCTCCCGAATTTGTTATATCTTGGAAATAGGTGCTCAATGGAAAAATGTATTTTGAGTCATGTTCGATCTTTCATCTTGAAACGTGCTTTCTGTGCTTTTCCGTGAAGTAAAATGTCGCGGCGTGGCGCGACGCAATGTATCTTATGAATCTGTTGTTGTTCACTTTTATTTTCGGTTGTTTATCGAAAATGCTTCCCTTTTTGCATTCCAAAAGAATTGCAGTTGAGTCTCTGCTTTGTGGATATAAAGAAAAAGAAGAAAGAACGAGAGAAGAACAAAGGAATTCTACTGAGAGATTGAATAAAAAGTGCGAACCAGTTTAATGAATATGTAATTAGTGTATATCACAAACACGTCTTGTCCTCTGGGCGGCTAGAAGTTCTCCCGTGCTCAGTACTGCAAATCGCACTCAAACTGTGCTTTGAAGGGATAAAAATCATGCATAGTGCATTCTTGGTATTTCTGAACCTTGAAACAGGAATTGGAATGCCGTGAAATCGACTGAGACGTCGGGTAAGTTTTACACGAACTTTTTGTTTACGTTCTGCGCTTGACAATAAATGGCATCAGTTTCAGGCTGCGCCAAATTCACCCTGCTTGTTCTGGAGGCCTATACTGTAAATACCGTAGTAGTTCTTGCAATCTTGTCTCTTTGTAGTTTACAATAACTATTTTTCGTGCTCTCATTATTGATCTAGACTAAAACTACATACGAGTAACATACGAGTAACATACGACTACATACGACTACATACGAGTAACATACGAGTACATACGAGTACATACGAGTAACATACGAGTAACATACGAGTACATACGAGTACATACGAGTAACATACGAGTAACATACGAGTAACATACGAGTACATACGAGTAACATACGAGTAACATACGAGTACATACGAGTAACATACGAGTACATACGAGTAACATACGAGTAACATACGAGTGAAAAAATGAAAACCTCTTTATAGCTTTTTTCCAGCGAATATCATAGATGAGTTGAGTTGAGTTGGTAAATATTGATCTTCGCTAAAAACAAAAATACCCCAAAATGTCGAACAGTTGTTTCTTTGTTCTTTGTAATAGTTCGCGGTAGGTAGTCGCTTTGTAAGAAAAGAGAGAGGCTCACATGCGCCGTCGCCATCCTCCCCACAATCCTTTGCGATCCTGTTATAGACGACTGGGTACGAGTCTGGCACACTCTTCAACGCACCAAGCAAGACAAGTAAATTTCCGAGGGAATTCTAAGAAAAGGTAACAGTTTCAGCATTCTTTAAGCTTCCGGAGATCGCGGAATACTTTGCGTTTAGAGCCAAAATTGTGTTATTGAAGTTGCATTGCTTCCTTGGTCCTATGAATCGAAATCAGTAACTTTGTAATTCACCTATAGGTTTTATTCAGAATTGTTGTAATTGAAATGCAATTGGTTTCACGAGAGTCATGTGAAAACCGCTCTTCATCTGTTCTATTTCTCAGCCGCAAGTGCCCAAAGCCCAAAGCCATCGAGAAGACTATAAGCTATATGACAAAGGTACTAAGCCGACTATCTTTTATTTGTTGCTTGAAGCTCACCCAAACCAATGTTACTTCTCAGCCTTTTCTAGTCATGGGCTTGAGATTATATAGCATGTCAAGGAGCAGTCCTAAACGTATCTATAGTCATGACGAGGGAAAGCTCAAAGAGTTGTTCCGACAAAACGCTTTATTGCATGAAATGAAAACTTGTAACTAAAAATGTACAGTCTATACCCCACAAGTCATTCCCTTTTATCTGTTTGATATCTTGTTTAATGTTTCGCCTTTGTAAAGGACTATTTTGGAGTACCCACAATTTATTTCGGTCTACCCTGTGAGCTTTTCCCTCGTCAAATGACTTTATATGCGAGCACGGGGACTAAGGTCAAGTTCAGTCAGTACGCTAGTGTGGTGGGAGGGGTCACTAATGGGTATTGAGTGGGGTCACTAGTGGGTGGTGTCACTTTGGGTGGTAGGTTGGGTCATTGGTCACTAGTGGGGGGTGGGTGGGGTCACTGGAGGGTGGTGTCACTTGTGGGTGGTAGGTTGGGTCATTGGTCACTAGTGGGGGGTGGGTGGGGTCACTAGTGGGGGGTGGGTGGGGTCACTAGAGGGTGGTGTCACTTGTGGGTGGTAGGTTGGGTCATTGGTCACTAGTGGATGGTGGATGGGGTCACTAGAGGATGGTGTCACTTGTGGGTGGTAGGTTGGGTCATTGGTCACTAGTGGGTGGTGGGTGGGGTCACTAGAGGGTGGTGTCACTTGTGGGTGGTAGGTTGGGTCATTGGTCACTAGTGGGGGGTGGGTGGGGTCAATAGAGGGTGGTGTCACTTGTGGGTGGTAGGTTGGGTCATTGGTCACTAGTGGGGGGGTGGGTGGGGTCACTAGTGGGGGTGGTTGGAGTTATTGGTCACTAGTGGGTGGTGGGTGGGGTCACTAGAGGGTGGTTGGCAGGGTCACTAATGGTTGGTTGGTGGGGTCATTAGTGGGTGGGGGTGGTGAGTTGGGCCACTAGTGGATGGTTGGTGGTGGGGTCTTAGTGGGCGGTGGGTGGGATCACAAGTGGGTAGTTTGTGGGGTCACTAGTTAGTAGTGGGTGGGGTCACTAATGGGAGGTTGGTTGGGTCATGGTTAGTGGGTGGTGGGTGGGGTCATTTGTGGTTGGTTGGTGAGGTCACTAGTGAGTATTGGATGGAGTCGCTAGAGGGTGATTGGAGGGGTCACTAGTGGTTGGTTGGTTGGGTCATTAGTGGTTGGTTGGTGGGGTCCCTAGTGGGTGGTAGGTGGGGTCACAGTGGTTGTTGTCACTATTTGGTGGTGGGTGGGGTCATTAGAGGATGCTGTCACGCTCGTTTGTGATTATAGGAAAAGGCAAGAGTCTCAGTTGTTTTAGACATTCTTCCGGAGATCGTGGATTACTTTGCGTTTAGAGCCAAAATTCCATTGTTGAAGTTACATTGCTTCATTGGCCCTACTAATCAAAATCAGTGATGGATGATTGGTGGGGGTTTACTTTGGGTGTTGGGTGTTGTTATTTTAGGTGGATAGCGTCACCAGTGGATGGTAGGTGGCGTCATTAGTAGGTGATGGGTGGGGGGCTACTTGTGGGAGGTGGGTGTTGTTACTTTAGGATGATAGGTAGAGTCACTAGAGGGTGGTGTCATTGATGGGTGATGAACGGGGTCGCTATTGGGTGGTTTGTGGGGTCACTAGTGGGTGGTGGGCTGGGACAGTACTGCGTGGTTTGTAAGGACACGGTTCCAGGCACGACGCACCTTATTAAAAGTATGTGTAAACATTGTTTTTACAGGAGGCTTTGGTCCAGCATGTCAGAGAAACGAAAAAACTTTACACCTAAAAAGGATGAGGAGCTCGTATCTAACAAACGACCACACGTCGAGGTGGTTGATCTTACTATCAGCGACGACGACGACGACGTCGATTATGCTCGTGATATCAAGAAGAACCTGTTCAGCTCTCGTGTCAAAGAAGAACCCCTACTTGACTACGATCATGCACCAGATAACTTTTCTCTGGACGACGGTCCCGACCATCACATCATCGGAACACCAAATCAGGACCAACAAGACTTTTACAGAGGAAATCCTAGACTTCCTAAATTCTCCGAACATAGCCCGGATTTAGATGAAATATTCAATATATGCCTGCTAATGCCGTTCCAGAAGAGAAGATCGTAATGGAGAAGCCTACCAGGATTAAGGATACTGCGACCTTCGTCGTCAGTCAGACAAGTATTAATTTGAAACATCCGTACGACTTGGAGTCGGATGATACTGCTGGGGCGTTCTACAAACACGACCTGGTAAGATTCTACCAGGTCGATGAAAATGACGGTGAATTGGCGGTATCCACTGAAGTCAAGGTTACAAAGAATAAACACGGGGACGTTATCAGTGGGACATACAATCGACGGGAAAAGCAAGCCTGGAAGCCCAAAAAAGCGAAGCTGAGCAAGGTGTATGCAGTGGTGCGTAAAAGAGCAGTTCACAAGGGACTCTCAAAGAGTATCAAAGTGCCTTTACACGTTGCATCATTTACGTAATGCCCTTGGAAGAATACAACCGAGTACACGGAAGAATCAAATCATTCAAGAATTATAAACTTACTCTGGGCACTCTCATCGTCCACTATTACTTCAATACCGGATACTCTGTGCCTGTCGTTGCGTCTAAACACGGGAATGCAACTAAGAAAGACACTCCCGTGTTCAGGCCAACAGAACATTCCCTGAAAAAAGAGTGCCAAGAAACTGCAACGACTACATGCGAAGCCCCGCGGCTTATGGCCCAGTCTCTGGGAGACGCCGAAAGCTCACTACTTGATGGATCTTCAATCTCTAAACGCCCAAGAGATGTAAAACAAATCAAGAATTACAAGTACAGTTACGGGCAAAGCAGCGCCGACGCCCGCCGTGACGAACTTAACGATGTAATTCTTGGTTTGCTTGACCAGAATACCGATAAAGACCGGTTGTTTTAGACGACAATCAGCCTTTTGTGAGGGAAGTGTTGTTTCGTCATGGACGTCAGCCATCTATCGTGGCTTTTGCTAACCAGACACTAAAGGACATGCAACGCTTCTGTACCCGGTCAGGACACCAATCGTACTTCTCCCCAATGCTCGTAGACACTACGTTCAATATCGCGGAATATTACTTCACTCAAACGGCGTATGAGAATCTTAGTCTTCGCCTGAAGGATTCCAATAAACATCCTTGGTTTCCGGGGCCGCTGTTGGTTCACAGGAACAAAGCAACTGAAGATTTTCAGTACTTCTGGCAATCGGTGAAGAGGGCGAATAAAGACTTGGAAACTCTCCATGTGCTCGCCACTGACGAGGACGATGCGCTCTTTGGGGGAATTCTGAAAGAGACAACCGGCACAATGCACCTCCTTGGATACGAACACGTGTACGATAACGTGGAAAGAAAATTAAAGGATTTGAGCTTTCCGATGCAGGAAAGGAGAACAATACTGACTGATATATTTGGAGGGAAGTACGTCGGAGGGGAGGGCAGCCTGTACGACTGCGAGAGTCCCGAACAGTACGACACGAAATGTGCTCAGTTGAAGATTAAGTGGGACGGGATCGAACGACAGTCGACAAGGAACAACCCCCCCAAGTTCACCCGTTACTTCACCAAGTACAAGATGAACCAGATAAGAGACAAAATGGCGAAATATGTCCGCGAAAGAGCAGGTAAGACTAATAAAAATCACATCCATCGCAATGGTCACGGGCATTTAGGGACGAGGTTTTAAGGTGGCTCGACGCTTTTTTTAAAATTATGCAAGTTTTATAGTTTTATTTACAAACAAAAAAGATAATAAATTCTAATTTGAAAGTTCGCCCCCCCCCCCTCCTTAGAAACAGATCAAAGTTTTTCTTGGTATAGTTTATATTATATTGCAATTGGACACGCCCTTACCACTCAATGAGCTCTGTTGGGTCTCTGAAACTTAACAGGGATGTAAGCACAAAAACAACTCGCCAGAGCAATTGCCTCCACCTTCCGCTAGTTCGGACAGAAGCTGCAAAGCGCGCATTTTATTATCACGGCTGCACTATTTTTAATAGCTATAATTTGTAAATGGAATTGGTATTTTAGCTTAGTCGTGTCTGTTAAATATTTATATCTCATTATACTTCTATATTTTATACATTTATATATTATTTATATCATATTTTGTACATTTTTATATCATATTATGTAAAATGTTTATGTATGTCAGTGTATATTTTAGTTTATACCCAAGGGCTCCTATTGATAGCAGGATGGCCCTTTGTGGCTACCTGAATGGACAACCCTGGGTGTTTTAATTGTTTTATTTTTGAAATAAAGGCTTCTCTCTCTCTCTGCGGGCATGACATGAAACAACCAAAGACATTTTTTTTATATTTACATTTCAAGCTTTTCCACATACCTAACATAATACACATTCATCTAACACTACTAGCCCATGCATTACCTTTCTAAAATATTACTATTACTAATTTTTAGAAGCATTTTAGGATAAGATTTTCGATACGCTGCCCACTTTTTTAGATGTAGGATTTCTTTTTTCTTATTTTTTGCTAATTGGCTTTCATTTTTTTCGTATCTATTAAGGTTGTATATAAAATGCTGTAATGTAATGAATGAACTTGGAGATTTCAAGGATTTTTTTATTCAAAATTTTAGCTTTTTTTGGAAACTGCAAATCTCACCTCCATTTTTACGCAAGGGTTTTCCCGCTCCTCGAACCCTAAAAGGGAGGCTTCACTAAATATCACTGAGGGGATTACGAAGTCGATTTATAATCGAGGAATCACATTAGATGGTTCTCGACTAAGAGCCTCCCCGTGGTGTTTTAATACTTCTTGTTTTTTTTAGGCGTCTCAAGAGGTTTCGGCCAGAACCCAATCGAGTGGTTACACTTTATGTCGAAAACTGAGATCAACGACGTGTCAGGGGTTGACCACAGAGAAGCTAGATTGTCGACAGCTCTTGAGAGTCTAAAAGGCCGAGTACTACGCATGTACAAAGACGCTGCCAGGGCCTTGTATGACCAGGGACCATATCGAGTTTCCCCTGTCTACCAGAAGTTCTGCTTGGACTACGACGAATGGCAGGACATGTCACCACAAGCGAGAAAAGCTCTCCTCGTTGCTTTTTTCACAGAAGTCTGCTCTCCGGTTGTCCCTTCAGCCATGGAACTAAGCTCGGATGAGATTGACAACATCGATGATACCATGGGCAACGAGAGCACAGGATCGTCAGAACTGGAACAGCAGATTAAAAGACTGTCCCTAAGACATGAGGACGTCCTTGGAATCCCTGGCATCCCACAAAGCAGCATCAAGGACATGATGAGACACGCAGAAGCTCTCCTCAACGAGCCTGGTGCTATTATGCAAGCAGCGTCAAATGATCCCAGAATGCGTACAGTGAAGAGTAGGCATAGCAAAGTACCGCTTTTAGTTCAACCTTCAAAAAAAGGCAACCAGTTCGAATGTCAATGCGTGGTTTTCAAGGCCTCCGGGATGTGCCAAGACACCATTGCCGTCGCAGAAGACGTTGGATGCCTCACAGAATACATCTCAGAACTTAAAAATAAGTTCGCAAGGAAAAGGGACTGATGGTCAATCTGACTACGGCTTACGATAGTCGTCGGTCGACGAAAGAGCAGGGCATGAAGCCAAATGAGATCAGCAAGGCAAACCGGCGAAAGAAACAACAACAGCAACAACAAAAGCAGCCTTGGGTGCCACCCCAATCCACTTCAGGTCCTGCGTCATTCCCAGATCCCTCACCTCGCCAAGGAACCGCGACATTTCAAGATCCCATGCCACGTCGATCCGCGTCATTCCCAGATTTCGCACCCCCTCATCCTCAAGGGCCCGCGACATTTCAAGATCCCGCGCCACGTCGACCCGTGTCATTCCCAGATCTCGCACCCCCTCATCCTCAAGGACCCGCGACATTTCAAGATCCCATGCCACGTCGACCCGCGTCATTCCCAGATCTCGCACCCCCTCATCCTCAAGGACCCGCGACATTTCAAGATCCCGCGCCACGTCGATCCGCGTCATTCCCAGATCTCGCACCCCCTCATCCTCAAGGACCCGCGACATTTCAAGATTCCGCGCCACGCCGACCTGCTTCATTCCCAGATCCTGCGCCCCGCCCAGTAGCCCCGCCACAGTTCCCGTCATACCAACACGGACTTTGGAACTCTTGCATGTCTCCGTATCGTTATGAGGTATGCCTCCTGACAAATAACGTAAAAAAAATGTTATGGCTGCAACCAAGAGTTTGCCCAAAAATACCGAAACCAACCATTGAACGTAGTCATACGACACGTTGACCGACGGATACGGGGCATGGGAGCGGACGGGGCTATCCAATACAGCCCTGATTTCGCCCCCACCTATTACCACTGTGATGTGCAGCACATCAGAAGGAAGAACCCATACTTCAATGGGACTGTAGCAATGGACAAAGGGCTAGCTTTAACCACCGAACAACAAAGCTTATTGATAAGTGGAGGGTTCAACGTGGACTTTGTTTAGTTTTAACCAGATGTCCTAACATGGAATTTCCATGAGGAGCAGGAAACGAAGTATAATTTTCTTTGTTTTCGAGAAGCATAGTTGTAAATTTTGAGAGGCAGAACGGCCACATTTCGAAAATGTTGTAAGCAACTGTTATTTAATGTTGAGTATACTTTATAGTTACAGTTTCACTTGTTCCAGTTGCACGAGAGACCAGATGTCAAATGTCTCCAAACTCTTGGTATTAATTATTTATAATACATAAAACCCATGGTGTAGTCTCTTTGTAAAGTCTTTGGCGACCACAGGTTACCCGGAGTCGCGTAGGAACATTTAGGTACTAGAGTAGACCCTAAAGGTAAATATATGATGCAGAATTGCTGGTGCACCCCTTGATCGTCTGCCGATGTTCCATTATTGATGTTGCACCCCCTTGTCTCGAAGATAATTTTACACGAGTTCCGTTCTCGAGATAATGATTTTTTGATTACCACGTGGCATTTCTGGTGCACTCCCTTGCGTTCCTTCGTTTGGAAATACAGTCGAAGCTCTCGTAAGCGACCACCTTGGGAACTGAAAATTGCGGTTGTTAATGGAGCTGGTCGCTGACGAGAAAGGCTATCGTAAGTGACCTACTTCTTGCAAAAGGTGTTGATCGCTTACGAGAGCTTATTGCAATCAAATCTAGAAAACGTTTTTGGCCATATAACACCGTAGTATTTGATTATAAAGCTGTTCATACGTACAATACCACCTGCTAACAAAGCACGAAACGGCATCATTCTGATTTTCGTGTGATTTCAACATGTACGGAATCTAGCATTTATCAATCGATGAGTATGATTAGAAGACAAAAGGTATCGGGTCGCGCTCATGAGAGCTTAAAAACAATAAAAAAACAGTTGATGGCGACTTGAATTTTGGTCACTAACGGAGCTGGTCGCATCGATATGGCGGTCGCTTACGAGAGCTTGGTATAACAGAGTTTATGGGACATTTCAAACGCGGGGTTTCGGGAAAAATGGTCGTTATGAAAGCTGGCCGCTTACGAGAGCCGTCGCACAGACAGCTTCGACTGTATTTCAGTTTTCCTGGTAAACTGAATTCAATTCAAAGAGTTTAAAATAACGTTTTCACTCGTATGTACTCGTATGTTACTCGTATGTTACTCGTATGTTACTCGTATGTACTCGTATGTACTCGTATGTACTCGTATGTTACTCGTATGTTACTCGTATGTTACTCGTATGTACTCGTATGTACTCGTATGTTACTCGTATGTTACTCGTATGTACTCGTATGTACTCGTATGTACTCGTATGTTACTCGTATGTAGTCGTATGTAGTCGTATGTTACTCGTATGTTACTCGTATGTAGTTTTAGTCTAGATCCTCATTATTTGTTTATTTGGAGAGCGGGAAGTAAACTTGACAGCGCGTGTTGCGGTCGACATTCGCGCCATGTCACTAGTATTCGCACGTGGGTATTGTTATTTTTGCATCGTAGGATCTACCCGCATACATGAAATTCTTACTTTTATCTCTCACTTTGAGAACATTATTCTTGATGTCATTTTGCAAAGCCCTGTTCATTTTTATTTCTCGATGTCCTGATTGTTGTTTTAAAGGCATCGCACGCTCTATGGCAGATCGTTTTCAGGGGACCGGGCTTCAGCAGTACTTTATCCGATGCTTTTCGTAATTTACTCGGCGCTCGTTCGTAAGCAGGGCTTGTTTCGTAAACTCGTTCACTTATTTAAAGAGCCGTTCGCTCGTTTGAAATTCCCGTTCGCTCGTTTAAAATTCCCGTTCGGTCGTTCAAAAATTCCGTTCGGTCGTTTATGCAAGACGTTTAAACGGCTGCAAAACTCGTTTGAACGACTGAAAAAGTCGTTTGCTACCCGTTCGTTTTGGCCCAAAAAACGGAAAGTCGTTATTATACGTTTTCCCATGCAGGGTCACATTTTTATTACCATAGTAATAGTGTTGTATTGTTATTTTATTGAAATAAAAACACACTGAAAAAAGTTTACAAACCTTCATTTAACATATTCTTTGCCCTACAGGTCTGGATCTGATGGACATGGCTACACTTTTCATGCAAGCTGGTGAAACTAATGATGCAGGCAGAAAAGCGTATCACTTACGGAAGATAATCACAGACTTCCAGGACTCTTTCACGGTCATAGAGAAGTGTGACAAACCAGTGATTGCTGCTATCCACTCGGCTTGTGTGGGAGGGGGAGTGGATATGGTGTCTGCATGTGATATTAGGCTTTGCACTGCTGATGCCTGGTTCCAAATTAAGGTACGAGTAATTCCTAAGCAGGACCCTATTTAGGTTTTTTGCCGCCATGGCATGATTAAAACTTGTTCATCTCAAACATTGGGCAATTCCAGAAAATAAAGGTACCCCTACGGGCAGCATTTGGAAATTCCGATGGGATGGGGGGGTTAAGAGCTCGGAATTCTGATTGCAAGGGGGGATTTTCGAAGCTGGATTTAACCTGCCCGGAATTCTATATGCATGGGAGGGTAAACCATTTTTTGCATGGGGGGGGGGGGGGGGGGGGGGGGGGGTCAAAAACTAGTGCCGCCCATGGGGAGGGTACCTTTATTTTCTGGAATTGCCCATTTTACAAAGAAGACATGGAAAAGACTATTGGCCTTAAAATGTAATTTTATAAATTGGGATTTTTGTCTTTATGGCAGGAAGTTGAGCTTGCTCTTGCAGCAGATGTTGGGACATTACAGAGAATGCCAAAATTATAGGAAATGAGAGGTAATTAAGTTATAGAAATAAGGCCATGTTTTGGGGCATAAACTTCAATTCCTTGCAGCTGTGTAATCTCCTGGCTATTTGTATCAAAACATACCCTCATCATTTTTAAGCATTTTGTGTTGTTTTACAGCCTTGTAAGAGAGTTGGCCTACACTGCCAGGAGAATGATGGCAAATGAAGCCAAAGAAGCAGGATTTGTAAGGTACAGTAGTGTACACTGCTATTCATAATCATAATACTGTTGTTTTGCTTTGATGACCCCTACCAGTAGTATAAGGAACAATTTTGAGTGTTACAAAGGGATGGAATCTTTTTTCTTGTTATCTTAATAGCACAATATATCCTGATCGTGACACGATGGTTGCAGCTGCTCTAGAGATGGCATCTAGGATAGCAAAGATGAGTCCTGTAGCTATTGCTGGTACTAAACACAATCTAAACTACTCTAGAGATCATTCAGTTGATGAGGGACTTAAATACATTGTAAGTTGGAACTCAAACTAAATTGAATTTACATGTACAATGTACATGTACCTATTCTGCAGTTAGCTGGTGACAGTTCAACAAAGTCCCTTGATGTTACATTAAATTTTAGCAGGAATTTCATATTGATCCCAGTGCTACAAATAGGTTCCTTAATTTGCAACATCACTAAACTTGGTAGAAGTTTAATTCTTGCTTGTCTACACTAGGAGCTTAACAAGTATGTACATCACAACAACAGTCTTACTGAAGTTTTGCAAGTTCTCTGCACCAACTAATTAAGTGATTTATTCAAAGCATTATGTGAATAAAACATCTTTTTTTTCAGACAAATTGGAATATGGCAATGTTGCAGACAGAAGACATCCTTAAGGCGGCACAGGCAGGAATGGCTAAAGAGCAAGCAACGTTTCCAAGCTGTGATCTGAGGGTGCATTTTGGATAAAATGATACAAAAATAATACAACATCATTAAATAACCAGTCACATACATTTGTCATATACATATGTACACTGTACAAATTGGATAACGTTTCTTTATTAAAAATTCACAGACACTATTACACAATTTTCAAAACATTATAATTTACAAATTATTACTTTACAAACATATAATAATGGGTTCTTTTTAGACATAGCTTGTCATGTTTTTGCTTTATATAAATTACTTATTTGTATCCTTTTGGCTTTTGACTATACATAGTCAGTGATGTTCCGTAGTGGTGGTTTGGCTCATACAGTAGCAAGTATTGAGATATACATTTTAGGTCAGCAGGTTTTTAATTGCTTCAATTATTCTTCCCTTGGGCGTACACATTTAAATTGTAGTCCGTTTGCATAATGAATAATCTGTATATGGCACCTCCCTTCACAATTGCTATCTAAATGGCAAATCATCTAAGGAATTTGTTTTTGTAACCAGTTTAGCCCATCATGAAGTCCATCTAGATTCTCCACACATATAGAATTCACCTGGAGATCAAAATAGGAAGATTAGAATTTAGTACAAGTGGCTAGCTTGACCATAAAAATATTTTCACTGTATTTAGCTGGGTTTTTTCAAAGAAAACCGGGAGATTTCACTTAAAAGCCGGGAGACTGGGATATGAGGTAAAAAAAATGGGAGACTCCCAGCAAAACCTGGAGAGTTGACGTCACCGCATCACTTCCTGTATTGTAATTTAAATTTGAATTTTTGCCATTGACCAAATTTCCTTCTCTTTTCTTTATTCACTGTCTTTAACGGAAAATGAAATCTTAACAAAAAAACAGCAGCTATACCAAAAGTTGGTCCACGTAATTCTTGATTCCAGGCTATAATTTCAATTTGAAGATGATAGAGCAAGCAACTATGAAGAGCACTATTACATCACAACCAGCAGCACCGCCCTCATCCTTGGAAAGCCAGGCATGTTTTCATTGAACATTAATTTCCTTTTCTCCCAAAAGATGGGAAATGTTTGACAAAAAAAAACCTTGGGTTTCAGAGGGTTACCATGCACCCTCACCATCAACGCCAACCTTAATCATCATCATAACACCATCAATGCAATCTCAATATTGCCATAACGACCTTAGAAACCAGTCCAATCACTGAGTATACCGAGAGAGGTTTATTACCTGCCAAGGGTGATTAAATTGGTCCATTCTCAGCATCTCTGTCACTTTCACACATGCCAGGTATGGTGTTAACAGAGTGGCATGTGCTGACAGCACCAACAGGGGTACCCTGGGTTGTGTCCAGCTGTTGTTCACCATAGCCTGAAGCTCTTGGTCTCCTATGTTTACTAATAAAATAAGCAGATGAAACACATTGTTTAGTGCATTATTTAACTACTGTCACTTGATGACAACATTACCACACATCAACTTGTCTGTTGAGGGTATATCCATTATGCACATGTGAAAACAATTTTGGAAGTGTGTGTGTGGCCTTAATTTTGTTGAGTATAAGTGGCAAGTGTCCTCTGATGTCATGTCATTACCCCCGATCATCATAAAGCTTAATACATTTTTACAGGTGCTAAAGTTGGTTTGTGCTGTGAATTTTCAAAGCATCCTTGGTTTCAATGCTTTGTCAGTCAAACCATCTAAGCCAATCATCAGGTTCTTTCCCTGTGGCTTTTGATCGCGATGAAGCATGTTGTCTTGACAAGACAAAAAAGGTAAGTACCTAAATTGGGTTTAGGTGGTTTCACTGGCAGAACAGAAAACCTATAGTCAATCCATGTTTTGGGAATTCCCAGCACCAAATAACAATTTCTGGTGCACTCTCTACTACAACATGATGGTTTTTCAATGTTATAATGATGCAGTTGGTGCTCTATGCTTACCTCTTTCACTATCAGCTGCAGCATCTACCACATATATAAAAGCATCAACAGTTTTGCAGAGTTGTTTGACAGGATGGCTGACTTCTACAGACCCATGATGTGTTGCATCAACATCATTAACACCTCTTTCATCATATGCATCACCATGTTCTGCTGCTAACAGCTTACTTATTCTATCTCTACCTTCTCTTGCATTCTTCTCTCTTTCAGCCCTATGAGGAAAAAAAGAGTTTATGATGTGGGTTAAATACACTGCATTGAATTAAACAGATGTTGATTTTCAGCTGATGGAAATAGTACATACTACAGCCTAGGTCCTGGCGATTTCACTGGGCTCCCTGTGGTGGGTAGGAGATAGGAAGTGTGACATCACAGAAGACCCTCTCCCTAGGCGAGCTCAGCCCAGCCTTCATACTTCCACACAGTTTATCTCTGAGCAAAGCAAGCCTGCTCAGAAACTAGGCTGGGTAGTGTACCAGGAGAGCTGATACTTTCTTCCTGGAAATGAAGCTCACAATTTTGAGGGAGAGAGAGCTGACCCCTGATGCTCATTATATTACTGGAAAAGAAAATAGAAGTTTTACCTGCAAGCTGCATAGAGTGTTATTAGATTCATCTCTTTTCCATTCACAGACAAGCGAACACCTGAGCCAATACCTTGAGTACAAATCACAAGTTAGAATAATTGTCACACAGGGAAATACAGGATTCCAACATTTTAGAAAATGATGTCATCTGGTCCCTTCTATTCATAGTCCTGTTCTGGTGTAATGGGCAGTTGCATTTCATGTAACAGTCATCAAAAAGAACTAGAATTTCAGGGTGGGTGCCCTGGTATTTGAGCAAAATTCCATGTTGGGTTCCCAAAAATATGGATTTCCAGGGGTACCGTAAACATAATTTTTATGGTGGTCATGAAAAAAATTCACTGCAATTCGAGGGTGGGTCTAGGACAACCTAAAATTTCCAGGGTTGTAGCTGCAACCTGGGATCCTAAACAGCAGGTGCAATTATTTTAGTGACTGCCCAATTTATTTGATGTAACTGAAATTTATGTATTCTGATAGGGCAAACTGAACCCCACATATTTGGTAAATGTTAGCCTTGGCAACCATCAAATTGCTTACCTTCAAATTCTCCTGGAAACATTCCTACAACTGTAGCTGGGGAAAATGGTTGACCAGCCCAGAGCAGGCGATGAACGAGTTTGCTAGTGTCTGATTCTAGTCCAGGTCCAAACATGACTACTTTAGGAGTGTGTTGTCTAAACATACTAGGCAGGCTTTGGAGATTGTGTAGAACTAATGATGCAAAGGAGCTTCTAGTAGTTTTTGAATGTCGCAATGACTGGCATTGTGGACAACATCTTAAATATCTGAAGAAAAAAAAACATTTTTTTTGTTATCAAATTACTGTATAATCATATTATGGGATAGTACCCCTTGGTTATGGTGCTGTTAATGCTGACATCATCCACTGTAGTGATTAATGTACCAACCAGAGATTTTTTTGGTTCAAAGAACAAATTCTATTTTTCTGTGATTGCACATTAGCATTAAAATGTAAATGTTTATAAACCACATGAATTATAGTGCTACATATAGCACTATATATTAATTTTTCGCTTGTGTGAATTCACAAATCAAATTTATGTAGACTTACATTTGCTTAGGAGACAATCTGAGCTCGCTTCATAGTATGTGGATGGGTATGTAATATGACTGATGGATTTCCATGTCTGTAAGTCAGTCCATAGTAGGTTCTCCCATAAGATTTTATCCTCACTCAACATGAGCCAATACTGACATGTCGAAGATATTTTACATAAAGTACGAGCATCCAGATATGAGAAAATCAGTAGCTGGAGGTTCACCTGAAAATGGAATTAGATATGATGAAAATGTGCAAATGGTTGAATTTTAGCAGGCTTATGATAAAATTCCGAGGAAAAGAAAGCGGTAAAATGGATTTCCCAATTTGGTAGATTTCGAGTACATGTGTAAAAAAGTAATTTTAATAAAGCCGGCTTTTCACTAGTGAAGTAAGCGGAGATGGAGAAGGAGACGTAAGGAAGCTTGCGCTCGTGTGAAAATCAAATAACGGAGAAGGAGACGTAAGCGTGAAGGAAGAAGAACGGAAGGTTTCCTTTTCTTACGTCTCCGCTTACGCTTACGTCGCTACTGTCACGACCGATTTTCACACAAACGTAAGCTCTTACGTCTCCGTCTCCGTCGCCGCTTATTTCACTAGTGAAAAGCCTGCTTAAGTGAAATGCATTCGAGTTGCATGGTTCATAAGAAGTTTCGCCAAGCAACGAAGGAAGCATCTGAAAACTTTGACAACTACGAATTAGTTATAAACATAATCGCTTACAGGTAAATCGTTGAAGCCAAACTCCATATTAGACAATTCTCTCGCTATAGTTCTCTTCTGGTAATCTGTAGTAGCTTTGAGAGGCATTTTAACAACTTCTCTTTTGTTTCCTCGTAAGAAATCTGGTAAAGTTTCGCCAAGTATCGAAGTGGGTACGTTGCTGTGGAAATAAAATTCTCGATCTCCAAACCGGAAGTCAAGTTTTCCGATTTCTTGTCTTTCATACTCTTAGAAAAATACGCTATAAAGCTACTTCTTTACAGATTCCAAGACTCAAAGGTCGTGTCTCTTTGGCGGCTAAGTTTGTTCTGATTGTCCTTTGCGATGTGCTGGAGAATTTAGCCGAGTTTTGCAACGCCTCCGTGAGACGTGGATGAACTCGCGGATTCGGCCAACGTGGCAAAAGTGACGTCATAGCGGTCACTGCTATTTCTACAGTCCCGCTGGGAAAACCCCGCAACTAGACGAAAAAAAACAAGAAGGCTTTCAGGCTAGTTTGCTTTTATATTTCGCGTACATATTGTGAATTTGAAAACAGAAGAGACTAATAAAAACTAATAAATTATTTTCCTTAGGTAAATCAAGAAGAAATATTAAAACTACTAACTAGCAAAATTCGCGCTGAGAATACGACTTACTTTCTTCGATTGTCGAATTATTATATATATTTTTTAACACGATTTAGCGGCCATGTAATGTTCTCTTCTCTTCGTAAGATAAGCAGCAGCGGACAGGAGGAGCAACAATTTATGTTAACCAATGCATGCAGCACATAAAGTCCACCAAAACGACTGGAGAAGGGAAATGAAAACAAAAACCTAAAAAAAAACGCACCCCTGGTGGGACTCGAACCCACAACCTTTGAATTAGAAGTCCAACACGCAAGTCCATTGCGCCACAGGGGCGATATTTGTTACTACTCATAACAGGATTAATAAGGAAAGACGTCTCACACAAAATGAATCAGATTACGAACTTTTGGCTTCCTTGATGATTGCATAATATCTAACAAAAACTATTAACTTCTCTCGGCAGGCAGAGTGGTTTCCATAATCCCGTGAATTAAACAAAGTATAATAGTCAAGGAGTAATAGCCCATACAATACAAAGGGACAATGGAAGGAGTGGCGAATGGTCAATGCGAGAATTCCGAGAACGCGAGAACGCCGCTTTCAAAATCCGAGATCGAGAACTCGATTTGAGGTTCGCCATATAAACACAACAAACTGGAAAATCCGAGACGACCTGAAAAAAAAAAAACGAGATCCGAGAATGGCAAATTTAAAAATACGAGAATTCGAGAACGCCTAAAATTTCGCGAGAAAAACATTTTTTTTTTGAAGGACCATTCGCCACCTCTAATGGAGTTATTGGAGCGTAAAGAGTCTGATATGCTAAGCGTGTTTCACGGGGTTTCGAAAACCACTCTAACTGGAGTCTATTACTAAGAGCGAATCTTGGTTGTGATTCTAAAATACAGTCGAAGCTCTCGTAAGCGACCACCTCGGGAACTGAAAATTGACGTCGTTAACGGAGCTGGTCGCTTACGAGAACGGCTCTCGTAAGCGACCACCAAGCGGCTTCTACTTGAACAATAGGTGTTGGTCGCTTACGAGAGCTTAGTACAATAAATCTAGAAAATATCATGTTATACTATAATGCTTAAAATAGTTTGACTTATTTCCCGACTTTAATTAATAGATAACCGCAAATATGTACATAGAAAATAGCATTTCGCCCGGTGAAGCTTGTATCAGTTTAGATATTTATGAGGTGATGACTGATGTTTTAAAGACAAAAAGTACTGGTGATTTGAAATTGTGGTCGCTAACGGAGCTGGTCGCATCGATAAGGCGGTCGCTTACGAGAGCTTGAAATAACAGAGTTTATGTGACATTTCAAACGGGGTTTCAGGAAAATGGTCGTTATGGGAGCTGGTCGCTTACGAGAGCGGTCGCACAGAGAGCTTCGACTGTAGACACTTTTCTGACGCGAGTTTTGAGGGCGAAATAATATAACAGAGGCTCGGTGGTCTAGTGGTATGATTCTCGCTTTGGGTGCGAGAGGCCACGGGTTCGATTCCCGTCTGAGCCCTCTTTTTTTTCGCTTTTCGTTCAGGAACTCAGAATTGCGCACATCTTTTTGATTTGTTACCCCGGCTTCCATTTAAAATGGGCTTCGTTATTTTTTTCCTGGTAAGACGCAAAAGGCAGTTTTAGCAGCTCTCATAAAAAAAGTCAATCAGCGCGCAGAAGCTTTCCACTAGTTTGTCTGCATTATTAAAATATTCACTACATTTTCGAACAAATGTGTGTCGTGAAAAGGAAAACCGCTGGATTCCGTCGGCTCATAAACATAGGCATCCCACGGAACTAAATGTTGCCAGACTCCTCTCTGTACGAGTTTACTGAGCAGATAAGTGACATCACAGTCACAGCACAATAAATCATAATTTATAAACATAAGGGGAGGTTAATAGGAAGATAATATTGTATCACAGTTATCCTGTTGCCCGTGGTTGAGTTTACGAAATGTGACGTGAGCGAGCGACAGCGCGGGACTGAGCCCTTCCAATATCCTCATTGTGACTTACCACTACGCTATCAATGATGATAAAAATTGGAGTGTGGGGGAAAATAACAGCTCAGATCAAACCACAGGACTCTCCAACCCGTGGCCTCTCGCACCTAAAGAGGAACCCATACCTAGGAGCGTCCATCTGCCTTGTTTTTACAGTGTAACATTTGGAAAATGAAGCCTGTATGACGTCACTTTCACGCAAACCTTACGCCACACATTCGCTCAGCCAATTAGAATGCGCAGGTAGCGTATGCTTTGTCCAGAGAAGGTTATTAACTTGATTCAAGCGGCAATCCTCCCCTCCCAGTATGTTCTAAGAGCATCACATCTCTATTAAACCAGCCCCTGTGGCGCAATGGATTAGCGTGTTGGATCCTTCTAATTCAAAGGTTGTGGGTTCGAGTCCCACCACTGGGGCGTATTTTTATTATTGTTCTTGTTAAGGTGGATCGACCCAGTAATTTTGCACCCATGCCAACCAATTTTGAACCTCTCATATATAAAAACAGGTTGAATTCTATCGCGCAGCCAATATAACACACATACTACCCATAGACTGAAATACACTGACAGTACAAAAGTTGAGGAGATCGGAGCTTGTATCACGTGACAATCGGGCCACGCCTATTTTTACTCTCCGTCAATCCGTCAATCAAACTGTACACCGCGTGGCCTCTCGCACCCAAAGCGAGAATCATACCACTAGACCACTGAGCCGTACCCTGGGTACCAGAGTCTCCAAGCTTCACTCCTTTACAAAACGCATAATTTACTATCGCGGCGTCTTGGCTTAGCGTGTCAGTAAACGAGTGAAGCTTCGAGCCTCTGGTAACCAGGGTAACTGAGCCGAGACGTAATATATGACTTTCTTCTATTTGCATTCGTCGCTTTGCGGCCATTGTTTCGTGACATGTTTAAACTGACGGATTAGGACTGACAAAAATTTATATCATTGACAAAAATTTTCCTTAAATATGTCACTCCGAATATGATGATTTTCCAACCATCTCAATGCGTCAATAGAGGTTTCAGGTGCACTCATAGTTAAAAAAAAAGAAGAGCCGGGGGCAATGCGCGCTATAACAAGAACACGAATAAAAAATACGCACCCTTGGTGGGACTCGAACCCACAAGTGGTTTAATATGGTCTCAGGATGGTCTTGTTAGGAAGGATTGCTCGGTGCAGGGAGAGACAGGACGATAAGTTGCTGTCTAATGAGATCCAATACCTGAACTGATAGGAACGCATAGAATAAACGTAAGTAGTAGTTCGATTTACTTTTGATAGTTATCTATCCCTTTTAACTGCATATTTCTATTGCTTACCCACCACAGGGAATTTCTACAGAAACCCATCCATGCATGGAAAAGCTGAATTTCCCATGGTAGGAGATGTGTTTAGATCCCATGGCTATCCATGTGAATTCCGAACACTTCGTATGCGTGTGCCTTGGGAATTCAGCTTTTCCCATGGATGGGTTTCCTATTCCCTAGGAGTCTGCGTGCGTCCCCTAGAGAGCGCTCTTAGATAGATAGATAGATAGATAGTTTATTTAAAAATCGTATTGCAGCCCGTAGGCTGAATTACACAATTATTTACAAACTGTAAAAGAGACATAAAACTATATGTATACAATTTATAATAAATATAATATAATATAATATAGACGAGTTACACCGCTGGAAATGTAGGGAGACCTATCGGATCAGAGATCTACAGTCTTTACTCGGCAAGCTCTCATTTGTCACAGCTTGTGTCCCTGCTGGTAGGATCTTTATGTCTCGCCTGTTAAATAACCTGCGGTCCTTTCCACGGTCTCGACGAGAGTCACGGATCTCGCCTGACATGGCACTCGACATCGACTGGTGGTTACGTTTTCTACCCTCTTTCAACGGTGTTTCAGTAATCAAGCCTTTATATGGGACTTTGATGATCTTACATTTTCTACAGACGCCTGTCTCACGGGCGGCGGAGCAGCGTGCTTGGATAAGTGTTGCCATTTCACTTTCCCTCAGTCAATTGTAGACCAAGCCGGACATATATCGGCGTTGGAGCTGTTCGTCATTGTCGTCGCAGTGCGTCTGTGGGCTCCACTGCTGGCCCATCGACGGATCAGAGTTTCTTGTGATAACCAAGCCGCGGTCGCGGTTCTGAATTCAGGGGCTACGAGGGATTTGTTTATGCAGAGATGTTTACGGCAATTATGGTTCACTGCTGCCTTACATGACTTTGAAGTCAGAGCAACATTCATCTCTGGCGTACACAACTCGATCGCCGATGCTCTTAGTCGCTGGGACATTGCGTCCAATTTTAGACAGGATTTTTATTGCGAGTGCGCTAAATTAGACAAACAGTATAGCTTCCAATCGGTTACGCCGAACCTTCTCACTTTCGAAGTAGATTAGTTAGTCTAGTCTTCCGCTCACGGATATCGTTTATTTACTTTTTCTTTTCTCTCGATTCTAGGACGTCAACAACACAGTGATGTCGACCTCGATCAATTGTGTGATCAGCTTATGCATCTTGCTGTCGCAGATTCGACACATCGGAACAGGCTAGCGCACTTACGTATCTTAAGAAATTTTGTTTTGATTTTAGTTTTAAGCCGTTTCCGGCTTCCTCGGAATTGGCTTCGCGTTACATCGCATTTTTAGCACATAAACGTCTTAAGTTAGGTACGATTCAAAATCATATTTCATCCCTCAAGCATTTTCATCAATTACACGGTTTTCCATTAGACTGGGATAGCGATTACTCCTTTTTATTAGTTTCGCGTGGTCTTAAGCGTTATTTAGGTAATCATATTGCTCGTAAATGCGCCATTACACCACAAATGTTACATGATATGTGCTGCTTGTTTGACCTTACAAATCCTCTTCACGCAGCGACTTGGGCTCTGTTTTTAGTCGCCTTTTTCTCCTTTCTTCGGAAGTCCAATCTAGTTACAGACGGTAAACACTTTTCTCCAAAGATTTTGCGCCGTGACGATTTATCTTTTTTAGGCCATGGTGCAGTCTTGCGCATCCAGGAATCTAAAACAATTCAATTCAGAGATCGCTCGTTCCTTGTACCGATTCCATCTATTCCAGGTTCCGTTCTTTGCCCAGTCACGGCAGTCCATAATCATTTACGTATCAATCAAGTCTTGCCTCAACAACCTTTGTTTTCGGTGAAATACACTGCCACCACGGTCCCGCGTCCTTTGTCGTATGTTCATTTTTCTCGTATTCTTAAGCTTGCGGTAAAGGCGCTAGGCCTTCAGCCTTCCAGTTTCTCCCCTCACAGTTTTCGTCGTGGCGGTGCTACGTTCGCTTTTGAATGCGGTCTCCCTGCAGAGCTGATTAAGACACAGGGGGACTGGCGCAGCGATGCTTATTTAGTATATTTAGAAATGTCTGACTCACATAAAAGGAAAGCGGTAACCACTATGGCTCAACACATTAAGGCACAAAAACTTTAACTCGCCTTTTATATCATTCAAATTTTTTTTTCTCCCCATTTAATTTTTTTTTCTTTTCTTCAGTATTTCCATTTGTAAAACCTTTCGTTTTCTCCTAGCCACACACACATCCCCGTTTGGGTTTGGCGTGGGGAGCTTTATGAGCGGGAGTTTGTTCGCGCATTTCAATCTAATAAAGCTCCAACATTTTGCCCAACTCGGTCTCTTGTGTGTGTCTAGAGTAAAACAATTGGTTGGTCATTACTAAAGGTGATGACAGTTAATGTTAACTTAGTATAAATTAGCTAGCTACGTAGCGTAGGAACTCATAATCTCATACTGGAGTTGGCCACGATCTAGACTAAAACTACATACGAGTAACATACGAGTAACATACGACTACATACGACTACATACGAGTAACATACGACTACATACGAGTACATACGAGTAACATACGAGTAACATACGAGTACATACGAGTACATACGAGTAACATACGAGTAACATACGAGTACATACGAGTAACATACGAGTACATACGAGTAACATACGAGTAACATACGAGTACATACGGGTGAAAAATGAAAACCTCTTTTAAGCTTTTTTAGTGAATGAAAAAAAATTCATCTTTGATCGTCCTATAATTTGATCGTCTATATATTTTATTCCATTAGTGGGTGGTGGGAAGGGTCACTAGTGGGTGGTGGATGGGTTCGCTAGTGGGTAGTGGGTGGGGTCCTTGTGTATGGTTGGTGGGATCACCAGTGGATGGTGGGTGGGGTCACTAGTCGGTAGTGGATGGGGTCACTAGTCGGTAGTGGATCAGGAAAGTGGGTGGGGTCACTAGTGGGTAGTGGGTGGGGTCACTAGTGGGTGTTTGGTTGGGTCACTAGTGGTAGGTCATAAGTGGGTGGGGTCACTAGTGGGTGGTGGGCGGAGTCACTAGTGGGTAGTGGGTGGGGTCACTAGTGGGTAGTGGGTGGGGTCACTAGTGGTGGGTCATAAGTGGGTGGGGTCACTAGTGGGTGGTGGGCGGAGTCACTAGTGGGTAGTGGGTGGGGTCACTAGTGGGTTGGGTCACTAGTGGTGGGTCATAAGTGAGTGGGGTCACTAGTGGGTAGTGGGTTGGGTCACTAGTGGTGGGTCATAAGTGGGTGGGGTCACTAGTGGGTGGTGGGCGGAGTCACTAGTGGGTGGTGGGTGGGATAACTAGAGGGTGGGGTCACTCGTGGTGGGTGGGGTCACTAGTGGTGGGTTGGGTCACTAGTGGGTGGTGGGTGGGGTCAATAGTGGTTGTTGTTACTAGTGGGTGTGGGTTTTTCTGTTTTTCATGTGATTTCAACAAGTAAGAAATCACATATAGCATAGATATCAGTCGTGAACCCACCACCCACACCCACTAGTGATTTTTGGCATAGAGCGCGGAAAAGACACGATTGCAGGGACGTGTTAGAAGTTGTTGCATGCAATTTGGATTTTATATTTTTATCTTGAAATGCTGAATAATTATTGAAAAATCTTCGATATTCAAGTTTGTTGCTCGGACATTTTGAATTCCGTAGGGAAAACTTCCTATTGTTTGCTATGAGTGGGCGGAGCTATCGTCAAAATAGGGATCGGTCTGTGAGAAAATTTGCATAGTGTTCCCTTTTGTTGTTTGTTTTTATGCAGACCAGATGATCCCACCCACCACCCACTAGTGACCCCGCCAACCTTCCACTAGTGACCCCACCAAACACCCACTAGTGACCCCACCCACTACCCACTAGTGACACCATCCACTACCCACTAGTGACCCCACCCACTACCCACTAGTGACCCCACCCACCATCCACTAGTGACCCCACCCACTAGTGACCCCACCCATTAGTGACCCCACCCACCAAACCACTAGTGAACCCACCCACCACAGGCCAATGAAATGAAATATATAGACGATCAAAATATATCGGGACGACAGTCAAAGATGAAAAAATTTTATTCGCTGAAAAAAAGCTAAAAAAGAGGTTTTGATGTTTTTCATCTGTATGTACTCGTATGTACTCGTATGTTACTCGTATGTTACTCGTATGTACTCGTATGTTACTCGTATGTTACTCGTATGTACTCGTATGTTACTCGTATGTTACTCGTATGTACTTGTATGTTACTCGTATGTTACTCGTATGTACTCGTATGTAGTCGTATGTTGCTCGTATGTTGCTCGTATGTAGTCGTATGTTACTCGTATGTAGTTTTAGTCTAGATCGTTGGCCACTCGGTTTTTTCGCTCCTACCTCTCCCGCCCGTGGGGAGCTTTATGAGCGGGAGTTTGTTCGCGCATTTCAATCTAATAAAGCTCCAACATTTTGCCCAACTCGGTCTCTTGTGTGTGTCTAGAGTAAAAACAATTATTAAAATATGCTAAAATCTGTAAAAACAGTCCATCTAATCATTCATTATTTAGCCATGGCAAAAAAGGAATTCCTAGTCCTGTTGGTACGTAGATGTGGCATGGCATATTTACGGTTGCGCCTTAGGTTATATGCTATATCGTTGCGTGGTGGAAGCAAACTGTGGAGTTTGTGTTTTTCATCAGACTCTATGTTCTTAAAAAAAAGATCGCATAAGAACCTGTGATGATCCTTCATTGGAGTTAAACCTAATGTTTCGCACGCATTATTGTAGCTCGTGCCGGGCATTATAATCGAAAGCGCTCTTTTTTCGATACGCACGAGCTCGTTTACTAAATATTGCGGGAGAGCATTGTAAAAGGCAGGAATAGCATAATCGATGGTGCTTCGCACGCATGCTACATAAAAGGGGATCAGATCTGACGCTGGAAGTCTCGCGCGCTTAAGTTGCACTAAAAAGTATAGCCTCTTACTGGCTTTCTTGACTAATTCATCTACATGGGCATTCCACGTCAGATTATCACTGATAGTCAATCCTAGCAATTTGGCACTACTAACAACTTCTAGCTCTTTGCCATCGACAACGACAGCGTCAAACTCTTCAGGTTTTCGGGCAAAAGATATTCTCAACTCTTTGCATTTATCAGGATTTAGTTGTACTCTATTTTCCTGAGACCACTGGATAATCTGCTCTGTTAAACACTGAGCTTCGCTAACATTTCCCTTCGGAATAATCTCGCATGCCGTGGTATCGTCAACAAATTTCCAAATATATGGTGAATGAATACCCAGATCGTTAATCATTAAGATAAATAACCATGGCCCCAATTTGGTTCCCTGTGGTATCCCGGAAGAGACTGGGCCCCACTCAGAGTAGCAGCCCTTAGCTAGTTTGATTCTTTGCAATCTATTTGATAAAAAATCAATTATCCAGTTTACAACACTACGTGGTATGTTTAACTGACTTAGTTTCTTTACTAAGATTTCATGATCTATAAAGTCAAAAGCTTTCGATAGTCAAACAATAGTGTTCTGACTGTCGCTCCGTTTAGATATACAGTGTTGTTGATATACAGTGTTTCATTTTTCTCCTATCTCATCCTACACGAGCCATGCATGTATCCCTCCCAGCATGTTTAACAACGTCCGATGCACCAATACACCAGACTGTTTTACAATTGCAATAAAAAAGCACAAAAAGAAACCAAAAAAGGGGCTCAGACGGGAATCGAACCCGTGACCTCTCGCACCCGAAGCGAGAATCATACCACTAGACCACTGAGCCGGTTAGGGTGATGATTCATTTTATTTGAGTCGTGTTTTTGCGATCGTTAGAGCGGATTTCACATGACCGTTGTGAAAGTAAACGCAATTGTGCAATCACTAGCCAATCAGAAACAAGAGTAATTACAACTTACTGCTGAATGGTTTCCTGCCCAGCCAATCAGGAGCCGAACCAATTGGCTAGTAATTCCTTGCTTGTAATTAGTTCGCAATTTGATTGGTTGATAGAAATAAGCAGCCAATGAGAAAGCAAACCAATTGCAAACACGACGGTCATGTGAAATCCGCTCTATCTTATGACAAGCCTCAATAAAATATCATAGCTCATCAGTCATCATCATCGATCTTCATCGAAATGATTGGGATCATCATCCCCCTCCTCGTCATCACTTGTTACAGGAACAGGAGCACAATGAGTAGGAGCTAAGAGGCAACGTTTTCAGTGACCGACACATCAAGAGAAATTTTGTCAATATGCCAACCTGTGCGTGGCGCGGGCTGCCTGTGTAAGTATTTCCGGGCTCCTGGGGCCGGTTCCTGAAAGGTTGGATAAAGTTATCCACGGATAAAAGTTATCTGTTGTATAGGTTTTGTTCAGGATTTATCCGTTGGATAAGCGTTTATCCACTGATAAATCTTAACTGGCCTTCTAGGAACCGGCCCCTGGAGACTAAAACAAAGATGGCGGCCTACGTGAACAACGTTTCTCTCGAAAATCTTCAAGTTTTGACGAACTTTTTGACAATTTTGGGTAAGAAATAAGCTAGGAAAACTTCTGGAACTACAACTATGGTAAGTAGATTAGAAAACGACACATTTCAATGAGAACTATCTTGATATGTCTACTTTTAGAACACTTCATGGCACAATTATAAATTACTTACATGTGAGTCAGCCAGTTGGAGGTTCCCATAATACTTTTTAACGTCCGCCCCTGTGGCGCAATGGACTAGCGTGTGGACTTCTAATTCAAAGGTTGTGGGTTCGAGTCCACCAGGGGTGTCTTTTTTTTTCTTCTCTTGGAAGAGCCGAAATGCACAGTCCCAATGTATTGTCGCACATTTGGAGCTTCCATTAGATATTATTTTGTCATAATATTATCATTATCAATGATGATGTGGGCAGTGATGGCACTTTTGAGGTTTTAAGGTGGGTGGGTTAAACCGAAATTACAACTTTACGACGACAACGACTCACTGAACCAATTTTATTACGTGCGTCCAGGCACTATGTCCTCAAATTGATTAATCCACCTGGGGCGTAGCTACCAATTCATGGTGTTCACTTCCGGAGACGATTGATTTTTAGGGAGATATTTCGAATGAGAAGCCAATATTCTGAAAGAGAACTATCTTCAACTGCTTTGCCAAGTTTTAGACTGCTATCTTATATTGCAAGCAAGACATAGGCGTTTACAGAAAACGTATGGCGCCGTCATGTTGGAGTCCCTCGGAACTCCAACATGGCGGCAAAATTACCAAATGTTATGTCAGTCCACAATATGAGCTCTTATTGTCCAAAATGTGATTTAGTTGCACTTATTAGCATGTTGCCTTTCATCGAATGCTCCAAACGGGGGAATTGCCTGAAATATGGCGAGAATCAATGGCTAAAGTAGTGTGACTAGTGTCGCGTGACAGATATCTCAGGAGTTAAAAACAGGAATCCGATTAAATTTGGTGTGAAGACTCCTATTGGGGAACTGTAAATGGTCTGAAAAGCACAGTTTCATAGAGTCCACAGCTTAAAAGTTAGGTCAACACAACTGCGTACTAAAATATTCACTCTGTTATATTTATTCTTCTGATGTTTTTTTCTGATTATGATGTCCATCGCAGGTGCGGGTTGTTCAAAGGTGGATTAAATTTAAACCAGGTTTAGTTCTGAACAAACCACCCGGGGGAGGACTCCTATATTTTGGGGCGGGGGTGCTCGTCGGGAACTTTCGTTTTTACCCCTAAAAGGTACCAAACATGGCCTCGTTCGTTGATTTTGACCCCTAAAAGGTACCAAACACGGCCTCGCTAGTTGATTTTGACCCCT
Source organism: Scolanthus callimorphus (assembly GCA_033964015.1). Lineage (NCBI taxonomy): Eukaryota > Metazoa > Cnidaria > Anthozoa > Actiniaria > Edwardsiidae > Scolanthus > Scolanthus callimorphus. The sequence continues at coordinate 36,410,615 of CM066913.1, forward strand.
AAAAGGCACCAAACATGGCGTCGCTCAGTTGATTTTCCCTTGTAATTTTCTCGCGTATTTTACGAGGGAAGATACGTCTGAAATTCAGGCTACCAACAACTGCGATTTGCTCGATTTGCTAGAACGGACCTCTAACAGGTACCTATCTGGAAAAAAATTACACGTTTTCGAATTTTACCCCCTAAGGGACGGAACATTTGATATTTGATGGGGGGAGTGGCTAATTTTTTTCGCGTCCAGTTTTGCTGCTCGAATTTTTTTCCCTAGAACGTGACTGTGCTCGATATTTTTTTAACCTGATATTTCTTCTTTTGGTTCGAGACATCACTGAAATGATTTCGCCCTTGAAACGGCAATTGATCACTTCAATAAAGTTTGATTTCATGCTCTCCTGTTATGTTAGCATTTCGCGAATCTAAGCATCTGGATCAGTTCGATTCGAGGGCTGACAACTGAGAAGTTTGCTTGTATGTTTTTCAATGCGAGCAAAGCGCGCCGCAATTTTGAAAATCTTCGAGGTTAATGATATTTTTATTTCTGGGAGATGAGAATCACGCTGAAGAAATGGTGTCACTGAATAAAAACATCATACAATTTTCAAAAATTAATCATGCCTAGTACTTACGATGTTATAGTTTGAAAATACTACACCACAGCACACGCTTTTTATGAGCGCGGCGCTGCTGCAATTTTGGACATATCAGTTGAATGTAAGTAAACCTTTACTCATGGCTTTCTGAAATTATTTAAATTTTAAAACGAATATCTAAGCGTTTTAATTGTTGTAGATGGCGACCGCGCGCAGCGCGAGCCGACCAAAAAAACCCTCTATTTATAAAGACATCAGGTTCCCTAAAAATGGTAAATCAGGAGAGTTTTAAAGTGAGTTTGCTCGATTTTTTTTCGCCACCAGCTTTGCTTGCGCGATATTTTTTTCTAGGTCAGAGGCTTGCTCGAATTTTTTTTGGGGAATCAGCCACCCCCCCCCCCCACCCCCCCCCCCCCCCCCCCCATCAAGTATCAAATGGTCCGTCCCTAAAAGGTACCAGAGGCCTGATTTTAAACCCTAAAAGATACGACGAGCACCCCCGCCCCAAACATATGAGAGTCCCCCCCCCACCCCCCGGGCAAAAACATCGAGTCATCATAGATTAATCCTGGATTAATGCTAAACTACTTTCGAGCAACCGGACCCAGGCTATTTGCGTATGTTACAAACATGCTCTACCCTCCTGAATTCATTAAACTTGAAGAATTTACCAAGAAAACTCACTTCGATATAAATTTCATCTACAAGATTTTTTACATCATTTTTTACATCATTTTGCTCCATAGCTACGACATAATTACAAAATATACAAAGATCTACATACTACTACATACATACTATCACAGGGAATTTCTGAAGTGTTCGGAATTCACATGGTGATCCGAACACTTCCCATTCTTCTACCATGGGAATTTTTTTGTTATTATTGCCGGTCAATAAAACATATCTATTATATAGCTCGTGTTTATTCGATCAAAGCGCGCGCTCTGGTTGGTTCTATCATGGTCACGTGGTAAAGTTAAGTGGGCAACAACTTTCAATGTAGCCCGCGCGGGCTACATTATACACTTTTAAGTAAATGACTGCTCCCGAGGGAAACATCAGTTTTGTTTCCCGAGAATCTCGATGTTTCTCGAGACGAAGTCGAGCATTAGCAAAAACTTATCAAAATTAGTAAAGGTTTTTAAAAAGACTCGCGTGTTTACAATAAACTTTCTCTTTTTTTCCCGCTCTCAAACACGACGCGCGAAAGCAATATTCCCCGACCAGGCAATAATTTTTCGAAATATTGACTGATCGGGGAATATTTGATTTGTACTTCACCACGTGACCTTGATTTAGCCAATAAGAGCGCGCGCTCGGTTGGACACATTAGTTACGAACCAAGTTAATGAGCTGACTAAGTGCGCGCTTGCGCACTACGTTCAAACACCAATTTAATTGATTCAAGACACAAATTTGTATTCAACTTTAGACGGCAGACTAGAACGGGTCATAGCAACAGGAGTGAGAGCATTTGTTTCTTCCTTTATATTTCCCTGCACCAGAAATAATGGCGCCTTTTAATCAATCAAGCATTATGAAGAAAGATGACAATATCCCATGTACTGGACAGTTTAAAGATCGACAATTCGTAGGATGAATAATTTTGCTCAAAGCGTTGCTATGCAAATCAGTGTTATCTGGAAAAGCTTCAAAGCGCGTGCAAACTTCTTCCGCAATTTATGACTTACTCGGCATTTTCCCAACGAAATGAAACCTCACACAATTGTTATCAATGTTTCCTTGAGATAATGTGCTATAACGAATTTTAATCCGGTACGGTTTTAACATATTATTTCACAAGTTTTGATACCCACTTCATCTCAAAAGTTCCACATGAATAGGCTCATTGTCATATTGTTGCTCCATAATATTGCTTGATAAATTTGAAAACATTAATAGGTTTGCCTCTTAAATTCATTTCACTAGCTGGAAATTTAATCAGAAAGTAACCTGGTTGTTTGTGCTCGCAATTTGGGGTTTCTTTCTAATGTATAGACTGCAAATGCACTCTCGTTCAAGAATGCTACACAGTGACTCGCGCCCGGATTCAATTGAAAATCAAACGCAGCACTCAAAATTCGCGTTCTATAAATAAATATATTCAACTCCATAAGCATAAGCACTGATTTGGAAAGTCATTTTGCTGGATAATTCTAAAGCATAAAAGCAGTGTGTGTGCTTCAGCCTAAGCTAAAAAAACATGACTAGATGACTAACTAACTGAGTACCGTGGATGTTCGAGCCAACGCGCCTCTTCATTTGGATTAACTTGAATGTTAACTTTACAGGGTGCCTGTTACTTTATATATCAAAAGTGTTAATAAATAGGCCTATAGGTCGTCAAAGGACATTTGAAAGATTGTCTCCGAGACGCTTTTTTATATAAAAAGAATAACGATTGCGATTAAAGACATTAAATACGTTTTTTGCTGAGTTGTTTTGACGGTGGCACCCGTGCGGGAAATACCCGTCTCTCTCTACCCAATAATAACTAGTATAGTGGCTGAGACTAAAGCAAGGCAATTTAGATCATCTGTATTGGGCATCAACATTTTGTGTGGGTGTACGTGAATTTCGCGAAGGGAATTTTGCCTGGTATGTGTGCCGCTGAATCTAGAGGGGAAACCTGTTTCTAGAGAATCTGAAAATTCACACATAATTACATCATGGCGCATAAACAACAATGACATCTCACATACTCTTTGAGCAATGAGGACACTACCGTTGACAAGAACAAGTTATCTCACGAGGAAAATCAAACTCTCCCAAATTTCCCTGCAAATGATAAGTCTGGAGGGCATGTCACTATTTAACAATAAGACCTCAAGGCCGAATGTGCTATGATGAATAGACCATGAGGCCGAAGGCCGAATGGTCTATTGATATCATAGCACATGAGGACGAGAGGTCTAATTGTTTTAGTATAAACCAACTAGTTGGTCAGTTTTGGCAATGAATTCCATTATTTTATGTTGAAAAAATCAAGTTTTCTTGCAAAGAAAGGTGGTGGTTTGCCAGGCACGGTCTATCACTAGTAGATCATTAGTAGCTCAGCCAATCAGAATGCAGGATTTGTAATAGACCATTAGTTGGTTTATACTAAATGTTTGATAGAAGACCCCTTAGATAAGCGTGAGTTTTCGACGTTACAAGCATAGAAATTCGTCCGTTGGGCCGCGCTTCGCGCACATGAATATTAATAACTTCATTTGCGGAGCGCAGTTGTGCGCATGAATAATATAACCTAACCTAATATAGTTGAGGTAGTGTACTTCCTGAGCTCCTGACAGGCTTTGTTTACTATGCCGTACACAAAACATGTTCATCTACCCTTTCTCTGAGGCTTGATGAAATGCGATGAACAAACAAAAAACGATGAACAAACAAACAAACGTTTATCAAAATTTGGGCGCGCTTCGCGCCCAACGAAGGATATGCGAGCCCGTTTTTCTGTAAAATGTCTACAGTACTAGGTCAAACAGGGGACGGGAGACGTGAAATTACGTTAATCATTGTACTTGAAGGGAGGATCACTGCATTTTACCCGTGTATTACCAAACATTCTCACGTAAATAATCCAGGCGATGAATAATAGCCGCGGTTCCTTATGCACAGTCAATTGACACCCCGGCCCCCACCCCGGGACAGGGCGGGAAAGTAACGCGGTCAGGCCGGGGATTTAACACATTAATCTACGGAAGGGCAAGGAATTTAACACGGACCTTTTATAGCGGGGATATTCAGCGGGGAATTAACGCTGAACCAGAAGTTCGATTATCGTGCGAAAATATATTGGTTAAGGACCGAGGTCGGAGGATTTTGGGAGGGATCACTTCATTTTTGGGCGAGTGAAAGGGGAGGATCTCTCGAAACCTGAAGCCTTGAAAGAGAGATTCCAGCAACGAGTTCTATATCATTTTCTAGTTTTATTTTACACATTATGTTGAAAATTTCGGCGCGCTTCGCCCGCATAAGGAATGACATCTAATCTAGTTTTAGAGTTGCCCAAGAAAACAATACGATTGTGGCACTTAAATGGAATGCGTACGAATGTCGTACAAGCATGTGTATCTTGGCAAGGACAAATGAAAACCCATAAAAGCCCTCCAGTGATACGCCTGGTTGGCAGTCAATATGTTCGAAAGAAGTGAGTTCGACGTATACAAGCTGCATAGAAATTTGTTTTTGGGCTGCGCTTCACGCACATAAATAATAATTATTTGTAGCGCGTGAAGAATAAAACCAACAGGCTTTTTTACTACACACAGAAAATAAAACGTTTATCTTTTCACTGGAGGCTTGATGAAATGCGTTTATCAAAATAAAGGCGCGTTTCCCCATGTTGCAAAAGTGTCCCCGGGGGCCCTGGAGCTTTAACAACGACCATGTCCCTGGTGACCGGGAAAAAAGTAACATTTAACACTTAGTGAATGTTAAATCGAGGGGCCGTAATGTCAATTGACTGGTGCATGACAGAAGTCACTTGGACAATAGTCTATCTAACAGGTTTTTCAGAAATAATTGCATGGGGGAGGGTCCCAATTTTTTTACCTATGACTGGGGGAGGGTCACATTTTTTTTGTTATGTTCAAGGGGAGGGTCCTATTTTTTTAGCCTTATTTGAAAAAAAATGGGAGCCCTCCCCCCCGGTAAATAATGACACGTCCCTTAGCAAAACCTTTTCGGACGCTCCAGACGTTCCTGGTGATTCCATTTGTTTCTCTGTCCTTCTATGATAACTCAAAATAGAAGAGCAAATAAAACCTAACAGAAGCTTTCTCGTGGCAATATATGCTTAAAAGACAATTATCCGCCTAGACAGAGGACGAATAGAGAAAGACTTCGAGTTGCGAACCTCACGCCCTTTACATTGGGATTAATGCTTGCATCCCTCCGATGACAGAACAACTACAGAATGTGTGGTATAGGGGCTGGGGGAATGAAGCACACCAACCCAGCAGGTCATGACAGAAACTAGGTACTAATCACGTAACATGAGGACCCGCCCTCTCGGGGAGGGGGGTCTAATAACCACCCCGCATACTTGGAAGTCTCCAGGTGCGGGTTGTTCAAAGGTGGATTAAATTTAAACCAGGTTTAGTTCTGAACAAAACCATCGAGTCACCATGGTAATTAATCCTGGATTAGTGCTAAACCACTTTCGAGCAACTGAACCCAGACATGTCCAAGAGTTGCCTAGTCTCTAAGGTTAGTGATGACTTAGTAGCGGGACACCTGAGATACGTAAAGATTATAGTCCTGCGGTTATCCATGGAAAGAGAGATGGGTCGGGCGGGGGTGCTCGTCGTATCTTTTAGGGGTTAAATTTCGGGTTCCATGTATCTTTTAGGGTATAAGACGAGGCCAATTTTCCAAGAAATGGAATCTTAACAATTTGCCATGTAGTTATTTATTTGAGCGCGAATTTTGAGTGTTTAGGTTCAATTGTTATGTTCAATTGAACCAAGGCTCTCGTATAGGATTCTCTACCGAGTGACTTCTTCTATATATTATAAAAAAAGAAACCCGCAATAAATTTGCAAGCACAAATAATTCGCATGGAGTTGAATTTATTTATTGAGAACGTGAATTTGAGTATTGCGTTTGATTTTAATTGAATCCGGGAGCGAGTCCGGCACTGTGTATCGTGTGTAGCATTCTTGAACGAGAGTGCATTTGCAGTCTATACATTAGAAAGAAACCCCAAATTGCGAGCACAAATAACCAGGTTACTTTCTGATTAAATTTCCAGCTAGTGAAATGAATTTAAGAGGCAAACATATTAATGTTTTCAAATTTATCAAGCAATATTATGGAGCAACAATTTGACAATGAGCCTATTCATGTGGAACTTTTGAGATGAAGTGGGTATCAAAACTTGTGAAATAATATGTTAAAACCGTACCGGATTAAAATTCGTTATAGCACCCCGGGGGGGGGGGGGACTCCCTATATTCGAATGCTAGGGGTGGCCGTCGTATTTTTTAGGGGTTGAAATCGGCGATCTGGTATTTTTTAGGGGTTCGAAAATAAAAAAACGGTATAGTAAGAAAAATAGGTATTTTTTAGGGGGTTCTCACGCAAGTAAGGTAGTGTTTTTGAAAGTCGAGAGGATACATTTGATGTATATTAAATAAACAGCCAGAATAATATTTAATCTGTCAAAATTGTTGGTATTTTTTTAGGGTATTTTCAGACTGAGGGGTATTTTTTAGGGTGGACATTTTTTCCGACCAGGTATTTTTTAGGGTCAAAATTCGAGTTTCCCGACGGTCACTCCTAGCATTTTAACCTTAGAGTCCTCCCCCCGGGTATAGCACATTATCTCAAGGAAACATTGATAACAATTGTGTGAGGTTTCATTTCGTTGGGAAAATGCCGAGTAAGTCATAAATTGCGGAAGAACTTTGCACGCGCTTTGAAGCTTTTCCAGACAACACTGATTTGCATAGCAACGCTTTGAGCAAAATTATTCATCCTACGAATTGTTGATCTTTAAACTGTCCATTACATGGGATATTGTCATCTTTCTTCATAATGCCTGATGATTAAAAGGCGCCATTATTTCTGGTGCAGGGAACTATAAAGGAAAAAACAAATGCTCTCACTCCTGTTGCTATGACCCGTTTTAGTCTGCCGTCTAAAGTTGAATACTAATTTGTCTCTTGAATCAATTAAATTGGTGCTTGAACGTAGTGCGCAAGCGCGCACTTAATCAGCTCATTAACTTGGTTCGTAACTAATGTGTTGGAGTGAGCACTCGCTATATAACAATGAAAGTTGTTGCCCGCGCGGAAGACGTCGCTAGAGCGAGAAATTTCGGCGGGCTATTTTTACACCGTATTTTCTTTTTGCTATATAATAAAACACTTAATGACTGCATCCTCGGGAAACAGCGAGTTTCGTTTTCCCTCGAATCGTGATGTTTCCTCGACTTCGTCTCGGGAAACATCGAGTCTCGGGAAAACAAAACTCCCCGTTTCCCTCGGGAGCAGTCATTAAGTGTATCTGTTGATCTCGCGACCTGTCGCCATTGAAACAGTCGAATTTCTCACGTGATACACTCTCACCAATAAGATACTAGTAAGTGAACTTTGACACTCTTAATATTATATAATAATTTCCATTAGTTCGAGTCATTTCTTTTTATATATGCCGATGTTCAAATGTTGATGTTTTCGGTGACCATCCCATCCCATATCCCTTCAATTTTTGAAATAATGGATTCGTTTCCTGTTTTTTCGACATCGGAAACAAATTATTTCCAGCACTAATAACAAAGCACATACAACACTGACACATGCCACGACTACAAATAATCCTGCTAGATTCTGCACACCGATCTGATCCACTGTGGTCGTCTTCTCGCTACACGTGTTCCATCTGTAAAACCATTTTTGCTTTAACATATCGAGGTATTCAATAGACTGGTATTTTTGAAGCTGCAGTGATATATTTTCATTCCATCTTTGGCCCTTTGGAAGGAGAACGTTCCAATTTCAACGTTGATAGGTTCACCGATAATTCTAAAGGTGCGACTTGAATTCTGACCGTTATAGATTTGTACGAATGGCGTGTAAGAGAGAACTGCGTCGAACATCCTGGAAGAGAAACAATGGCTATTATTATAATGATCCAGCAGAAAAGTGAAAAGGAGTGGTCACGCATTCCTCTTTGTCACGGCGCCGCCATTTTGGTTCCAAAATGACCCGGCAGAAAAAAGCAATCAGCCAATCTCAACTTTTTGGTTCTAAAACAAAATAAGGAGTACTTTTGGTAGCTTTGTCAACTTTTGTACCATAAATCCCAGCAGACTTCGCTTTCGAACATGGCCTCGTTTCCTTGAATAAATCGGCTGAAAATTTCAAGATGGCGCTTTTGTGACAAGGCGAATAAGACATTTCTCGAGCGTCGAGTCGCGAAGAGATAGGCTACGGCTCTAATAAAGGTCTCGCATGACAGAAATGGATTGCTTCATGGGCTTCTTTATTTGATTCAGGAATAGTTTATAGAGAGGAATGGCTTTGAAATCTGACACTGTGCTATCTTCGTACTATCTCTGTGTTCACTTTTTCACTTTTGTTTGTTAAGGGTCAGCCAGAACGATTCGGTGTGCACTTAGACATGTATATTAAATGAGCAAAAAACAAAAGATTGTGCAGGCCAATAAAACAATAAAACATCCAGCCCACGCTATTGTGTTGAGCCACCGTTCTACTCTTTTAGGGGCGTATCCGAAGGGGTGATTGCACTATGCCATGCAGTAAACATGTGATGACGCAATTTCTAAATGTATTAAAAAAATAGGCAAACGTCTGGCTACGTCACTGGGATCACATGGATTTATAAACCCATTAATGGGAAATGCTGAATTTCCCATGACACCAGATGAGATTGTGAGTGTTCGGAATTCACATGTGTAGCCACGGGAAATCCGAAACTTCCCATTCTTCCGTCACGGGAAACTCAGCACTTCCCATCGATGGGCGCCTGTAAAAATTCCATGTGGATTTCATGCAATCACATGGATATTGCTTCCCAACCTTAGCTTACCCCATCCCCAGCTCGACTAACAGGCTGTCTTCTGATTTGTGGTAGATTGCCTTGGCATCTAAGCGTCGTAGGTTTTCATCTTTGGTTCCCTTTAACAGAGCCTCGGTACTCGAGGACGCGATAACCCCCAGTTTGAAGTTTGGATCATGTAACTGTATATATAGAATATATAATTTAATCGAAATTCAAGAAAAGAAAACAGTTAAATAGACCTCCTCGGCTTGGGCGTAATGTTTTGCCCATTTCCGATCACGTGGCATTCCCATGAGTATTCTCTCTTTGTTTGGAATGCTTCCATATTCATTTATAAAATAACTGCGATAGTACGCGCGCTCTGCCTCTGATTGGTCGAAAACCAATAACCATACGCTATGGTAAATCTTATAGTACATGGCTGTGTATGGAAAGTGTGTTTCCATTCCCCAAACTTTGACATAACTTCAGCAGTTTCTATCATTTCTCCATGTAAATCTTTAAAAAAGCAGCATGTATGAAATGATGGAACCTCCAGAAAACAATAGAAAAGATTGGCAGCGTGAGGAAATAGCGAGATGGACATTCTTTCAAAATTTTGCTCGCCCATAAAGCTTTGCCTCGCCATTTAAAAATGTACTCCAGATTGTCACGCCACTTTAATTTGCCATTTATATAAATCGTATACTTTCTAATGTTTGTCATTCGAAAAGTTTCGATATCATCACTGTAAGTAAGAGTGTGCTACCAATCAGCCCCCTTTAAATTTTGCTGCGAAGTACAAATTTTGCGGCGGAGGTCAAAGGTCATGTTTCTTTTTCTGTAGCATATCGGACTTCGCAATGGCGTAATGGGTGAGCTCATCCTTTGAGTATTCCGCGAGAAGGGGGATACATCGGTGCATACTATTGCTCATTTCTCACCTTCTTGTCACGAATGCCAGTGATGGGGAATGTCAGCTCCTGCTGCATCAAACTCGCAGTTAGATTAGCAGTGTAGGCGGACACCAATACGAGCGTCGCCAGTGAAAACACAGCGTACGTCAAGCGAGCTGCCGGACTGACGGCTGTTTTATCGTCAACTTGGATCTTAAACACCGCGGTGCACAAATACGAGAAGCTCTCTTTTAGACCCAATCCGTGTTTACTTGCATGGGATCGGGCACGCCGTTTCTGCCGCTTGTAGCGATCCATCAGCCAAATAATGAAGACAAACAGCAGACTACCACAAAGATATGCCGCCCATAAAGCGCTATCGAACGGCCGAGTGAAGCCAAACAGACTGAGCTGAGCATCGGCGTCTCTCTCCATCATAACCAAGACAGTCTCAAAATACATCAATGGTATATTACTAAAGTCCACTACTTTTGATCTAGCATAAGTTGTAGAAAGGGGAACCAGTATCATGTCGGCTTTGTTGTCGACCAGTTCTCCTATCAGTCCAACCCAACGCCCCGCATTTTTATCATAAACTCCGATTGATTCGTCTTCAGGAAGATATATCTCTGCTTCAAATCCAAGATCTCTCTGGAGTGCAATCAAGATATCTATGGCATATCCGATGCAGCAATGATGCACATAGCGAGGTGTGGTTATTCCGACTTGATCTGTAATTGTTTGCTGCCGTGTGCACATCAGAGAGGCGATGCATTCATTGTGGCTTTTGACTTCATATTCGGACACCATTATCACGGGAGGGTAAAGCCTCGTTACCACGCATAGTGCGTTAGGGTTTCTACATCTTGTTCTTAAAGGCTGAATGAAGTTGAATGTGTCGTAAATATTTGAGAGTGTCCCTGCCTTGACCACAGCAACGTATTCACTAGCTCCATTTACCTGACGCTTCAAGGAATAGACTGTGTTAATTTGTTGGTCAGTGCTGTCCAAGTGTGATGATACTGGGTCGAGCAGCCTAGATAGAACAGAGATGTATAACAATGTTTTTAATAAATATCGGTAAACATACATACCAATAAAACCGATTAAAAATATATAATATATAAATACTATTATTATTCAGCCATGCCACTATCTCGATAAGAGTAAACAGCGAAAGCATGTTGGCGCACAGTTCGTGACGTCAAACTCCAGACATTAGGATTGATGCACTCTAATGACGTCATAACGCACGCCAATAGGTTTGGCCGCCATCTTGGTTTTCATTTCGAAGGTGAAAGCCAATTAGCCAATATTTTCGTTGAATCTGCTATGCTTTTTGGCGAGAGATCATTGCTCGGGATAACGATCAAACATCAACAATGGCTTTTTGGATTGAATACGAAGAGGAAAATACTAATGGACGTAAGCTGAATTTGAAAAACCGTTTCGCCTTGCAAGGCCTCATCGTCGACTTCGTTTAGCTAGGTAAGAATTCCTGGTTGCTGAATAATAAAACAATTATTGAATTCGGTTTTCGCATGATAGTGAGATTTGTCAACGCCTTGAAATATAGTGTTAACCCGCTCAGCTTCGCTTCGGCAGATAACACAAACCTCGGCACAAATCTCACTATCATGCTCAACAAGGGTTGGGACGTCAAGGGAAAGATCAGTTTACCGGTTGAGCTCATCTCTAGAGAGATTGCTTAGAATCATCAAGTTATTATTAATGAATAGCAACAGAAACATATAACTTAGTTGAAACATGTAACGGCGATCCAAGCTGTGGATTATTCGAGATGAATTTATGACCATATTTGGTTAATAATGAACTCGCGACTGCTAACCCAAGTAGGTTTTCTCTTCATAATATTTCATTTTTCGCTCAAATAAAGTAGAGCAACAGTGGCAAGTGATAATATGCTAACATTTAACATTTAAAGATAGATATAGATTTTGGACGAAGCGAGAGTTGCAGCGACAGCGAAGGAGAGTGCCGCACGCACCTCGATCAAGGCCTTACAGATGTGCAACAGAGCGCGAGGAGGACAAGGAGGCTAGGAAGCTAATACTACATTTCGAGTTGCACAACAGCATTTTTAAACCGCAACGGGTGGTGGTGGATTGGTGGTGGTGGAGGGAGGGGGGACCTGCGTAAATGTTTCAGGGGGTTGTATTGGACTCTGGAATTTCCACGGGAGGGGGTGTGTCTTTCCAGGGACATTCTATCCAGAAAAAAGGATGGAAATTCAAGGAGAGGGGGTCCTTTATAAGGTTGGAAATTCCAGAGGAAGGGGTCTATTTCACGACCAACAATCCCGCCTCCCCCGTTGCGGTTTAAAATTGCAATAAGCCATTACAAAAGAACTGATAAAATATTCTAAGCAAATGAAGGTCTTACCAGTCAACCTTGGCCTTTGTTGTGGCCCAGCAATTGAGGAATTTGTCTATTCTGAAAAAGGTTCTGGTACCTACCTGTACAAAATATTAGGAGGGAAACTACTACTCAAGTTTGAAAATGTTGTCTTGTTGAAAACCAGCTTTAATGCTTCCCACACAACCTCATGAACGTCTATGAGCGGCTTAGCAACAAGGATGACTTTATCTGCTGGAACATCTTCATCTTCATATGTTTCTTTGGCGAAGTACAGCCACGTCCTTGGGAACATGTTCACCTGTCGCTCTACAGACTTCATGAGTTGGATCTTGTTATTCTCTTGGCCAGGTCTCGCTAGAACAACTGCAAGAGTATTGGTGTAGCTTTCATTTCTCAACTCGATTGTGAAATTAGTATCATCGAGATCCAGTGGATGGTATTGTCTTGCTATACTATTTGTCTTCGTTAGAAGAGATGGTAAAGCGTAATACATGTGCGCTGCAGATCCGATAAGTACGACGTCTGTAGCACGCGCCTCTTCAGCTATCCCATGAATAGTGCTTGTAACTGACTCAAGAGACGCCCCCATGCTTACGTATTTATGACCCTAGAAAGCACGGAAAATAGGTCAACATATAGAAGACTAATCGAGTTTTATATATTACTCTAAAGAAAGGCGTATTCGATCTTCTTCATGTTTTATCAACGCTGATGATACCAAGTAATAACGTTTTTTTTTTTTCACGGCTTTGCTTAACCTCATCCACTTTTGCTAGATGTAACATTTTTTATTTCAATCGTGAATTAACTTTATATACGATTGGTCAAAATCTGAAAATATGTTAAGATTGAAGATTAGCTTGAATTTACGCCATCCCTTCGCTCTCGATAGAAACTTTCTATTCCATTGGCTTTTCACCAACTACCAAAATCTAGAAACTATGCTTCCAATTTTGGCCCATATAACCGATTCCGTCTCAAATATAACACGAAACAATTTCCAAAATTATGTTAAAAAATAGTCATAAATTTGCCGTCGTGTACCCGTGTCTCTTTAGGGACGTGTCATTATTTGACGCGGGGGGGGGGGGGGGGGGGGGGGGGGGGGGGGGGGCTCCTATTTTTGTGGGGAGGGTCCTATTTTTTTCGCGTGTCTAAAGGGAGGGTCCAAATGTCTTTCACTCCTGTTTGGGGGAGGGTCATAATTTTTTCAGCGACATTTGGACGATGAAGAGGGTGAAACAGATGCCGATAGTGGTTATTTCAGCAGCTTCTCTGTCATTTGCATTTTTTGCTTAATAAAAATTTCAGCACGCTTCGAGCGCATAAAGAATGACATCTAATGTACTATTTGCCCAATGAAGACACTACCCTCGCGCCGTTAACAAGAACAAGCGTATCTGGACGAGGAAAAGAAAACTCTCCCAAAAATGCCCTACCACTGACCTGACGGGCAGTGGCTATATGTTTGAAAGAAGACCCCAAGGAAAGCGTGAGTTCGACGTTACAAGCATAGACATTCGTCATTTGGGCCGCGCTTCACATGAATAATAATAAATTCGTCATTTGCGGCGCGCAGTTGTGCGCATGAATAATCTAACTGGCTCAGGAGCCCATCAATAGAAGATTTCATCTAACCTAGTTGAGGTAGCGTATTTCCTGGGCTTCTGACATGCTGTGTTTACATACCGTACACAAAACATGTTCATCTACCCTTCTCTGAGGCTTGATGAAATGCGTTTATTGAAAATTTGACCGCGCTTCGCACGCAACGAAAGAAAAATGCGACCCCCTTTTTCTGTAATGTGTAGGTCAAATAGGGGACGGGAGAAGTGGGATCACGTTAATCATTGTACTTATAGAGGGTGGATCACTGCATTTTTACCCTGTATTACCCCAAATCGTCTCATGCGAAGTGATAAAAAATGACTGCGGTTCCTTAGCTTTGACAGAAGTAAGAAACAAGCATTTCCGCTTCTGGTAAGAAGAATGAGACATTGCAAAAGAGACATTGCATTACTCGGACAAGAGTCTGACAGGTTTTTCAGAAAATATAAATTACATGGGGAAGGTCACAATTTGTTTTAGACCTACGCCTGTGGGAAGGTCGCATTTTTTTGTTATGTTCAAGGGGAGGGTCCTAACTTTTTTAGCCTTGTTTGAAAAAAGTGGGAGCCCTTCCCCTCCCCCCCCCCCCCCCCCCCCAGTAAATAATGACACGCCCCTTACTTACCGATAGCACAGATGCTTCAGTAAAGTTCAATTCACCAACACAAATAAACAGCATGAAATGCTGCTTAGCAAAATGGATGAGAAATTTGTCAAATCTGCTGCCAAGACAACCCAAAACGACTACGACATTATTTTCCACAGCTCTGATAACGTGGGAAATAATGTTTTCCATTGATGTGTTAACTTCAGACGTTAGAAGAGTGACGTTGAGCGAACCGCTGAAGCTCCTCAAAACACCTGTCAGGGATGCTTCCAATCCCCTTGAACAATCATTCTTGTCGTATGAAACTAGAATATTCGTCACGGCGGAGGAAAATCCTAGGGAAATCACTGTAACCAAAAGGACTACTCTTGAATGTAAAGACATTTGCATTGACGTTCCTTTATCGGGCAGCAACAAGCTGCTAGCCAATTTAAATATTCCTCTGTTTACGCCGCAAAATTGTTGACGACCTTCCTAGGAAATGTCGTCATGGCGTTGGGGACCTCTCTCTGGGCTATTTTGGTATCACCTTACCAAGAAATAAAATTACATAAACCATTTTTATTTAATTAATATTGATCAAGGTTAAACAAAGAAAATCAAAAGCGTTGATGACGTTTCGATACACAGTCTTAATATGCATATGTTTGAGATTATAGTTCTTCTTTCTGCTGGACATGAGTACCTTTTCAGTGTTTCCAAACACCTCGAAGTCGGTTAAAAAATACGGCTTTCGTACCCTGTTTTTTTTTACGCACTTCTTGGTAAAATCCTGATGAATCACGCGCTGTCGATGTCCCATGTTTAATATACAGTATACCTAATTCAACAAACGTAGCTAGGTATGTACAGATCTGTACCACTACCTTCTAGAAGGTTTATTTAAAACACGCTAGCCTATACTCAACATGAAGCTGATTTTCAATATGGATGTTCAATGTGCTTTGGGATTTGGTTGTTTTAAACGAGGAATACAATGCGATTATTTGCTTGTGGCCACCAAATAATGGCGTTACACGATTCCCAAAGCATCGTTTCTTTAAATATGTCTATTGCTTTACAACGTTTAAATTGTCTCAGATGATAACAAAGCCCTCGCGAATAGCAGGACGTCAAAAAGTCAGCTTGATCATGTTATTCCATTTCGTCTGAGAACACTACTTTGCCGGCTGTTATACAGAACAGGAATAAGTAACAATATCAAGAGATTAATTTGTTTCGGTATCTCATTCAAAACCTGAAAAAAAAGGAACTTGGGATCGGGTGAATTGAAACCAAATAATATATAGAGAATGTGTTCAAATTTCAAATTTTCAAGATTTCAAATTTGAACACAAGCAGATAAACCTCATATCTCCATGCGAAGCGTGGCCCAAATGTCCAAGTATTATTCTGCATAATTAATATATAGATTTAGCCGCTGGCTAAAAGCGGAGCTCCGAACTATCATACGGAATGAAAGATGTCAGAAGAAGCAGTAGTAGTTGTATGGAAAATAGGTTTATTTTATCTAGACTAATTTTATTTTATCAATCCACAATATAACAAGATAGTGTTAGTGGATGTGATCTCATGATAAAACTGTACTTTACATTATAAACAGTCCTTTCAGGTTTAAGTTATTTTTTATGCACCTATAGCCAAAGTTAAAATACTTTTGCCACCTCCCTTGTATACTATAAAAAGAATGATGCCCCTATACCACACACTCAACAAAAAATGATAGGAGAATGACAGTGCAAAAACCTAACAATAAGAAACAGGGAGAGAGACGTGCTTGCAAGCATAGTGCATTTATTTTATACTTAAAAAATATCTCAATAAAAAAGAAATGAAATGAAAATGAAAAGTTTTAGTATTGGGTGATTTGCCAGATTTCACACTTTCAAGACGTCAATTTTTTGTTGTTCAAAAATCAAGGCTTGCGATCTTTTAGCGTACCCCTTGGTATAAAAAAGCAAAACACAAAGTGTAAATCTACGCAGGTGTGTTAATAATGGTAATTGACCTGTGAGTGGAGTGCAATTTGGTCTGAAATCATACATGTGATTTCAAAAAGTGCGAGGTCAATTTGAAATCACAAGTATTATTTTGACCAAAATTGCACTCCACTCAAGTCAATTACCACTTTATTATATCAATGTTGAAATCATTTCCATAGAAAATATTTTTCGAACCAAATGAAGGGAAATAACCAAACTTGAAAATGCAGCGCATGC
Organism: Scolanthus callimorphus; assembly: GCA_033964015.1. NCBI lineage: Eukaryota > Metazoa > Cnidaria > Anthozoa > Actiniaria > Edwardsiidae > Scolanthus > Scolanthus callimorphus. The sequence goes on from CM066913.1 coordinate 36,427,424, forward strand.
TAGAAGTAGAACATTCTGCTCGCGCAATGTCAAAAATCTTAAATCAGGTCAATTTAGGAATAAATTGACCTGCTGAGAGCCAATCAGATTGCAGAACACGTGTGTGATTTTAACATGGATATAATAAAGGCTTAACATGGGGCTTTATGCACTGGTACAAATGTCTCATGACAGTCAGCTTTGTTGTGCCATCCTTAAGATTCTTATTGCCAGAGCAACCAAATTAAGGGGGTGTGATGCTAATTTTGCTTTTTTTGACATTCACTTGACATTGGGAACATTTAATGAACATTTTACCATGAACTACATGTATTCAAATATTAACTGTAATCAGTATACCGATGGACTTTCTATTGCATCATTTGATAATGAGAAATGTTGCCATAGTAACAAAAAATCCCTGTCTATCACAGTTATATTGGGCAGGTGGCATGCCTTTTAAAAAAGGTAGGTATTGTTCATCATCTTGGGGAGTAAGGAAAAAACTTGCTCCTGTTTCACATGAAAAAAAATTGCACCAAGTTATCTGGTGTTGTGGCTAACACATGCAGCATGCACAACAAATAAAGTTGGCCCTACCCCCGAGACAGACAGTTTACATGGAGCTGATGGCTATCCTAGCTACAGAGATACCATATCTCCCAACCCAGAGTTGTCTCGGTCACATGTGAATTGGGGATTGTAGGGATGTCAACTCCCCAGGTTTTGCCAGGAGTCTCCCATTTTTTTACCTCATATCTGGGTCTCCCGGCTTTTAAAGGCCATCACCAACCGAGAGCCTTTGCGGACTCTTAGCAAATCAGAGCAACCCGAAAAAACAATGGATCAATTTGAAAACAAAAGAAAACTTGGCGCAAAGGCTCCCGGTTGGTGATGGGCCTTTAAGTAAAATCTCCCGATTTTCTTTGAAAAATTGCTATAGCTTTTTTTTTGAAAAATTGCTATAGCTTTTTTTTTGCTTCTGGTCCACTAAAATACAGCAAAATTTTTGACATATTTAGGTATTTTCTGTGTCAAAAGCCCTATATTTTGGTATCTCAAAGTTTTTCAAGCGACAGGGTTGATGTAACTCAGTATAGAAACTTGTCCAACCACCTTAAATGGTTTGCCATGACAACAAATTGTCATTCCTCGGGCTTCCGGTGGAAGGCCCGAGGTATAAAATGGGCTTTCGTCGTATTTTTCCTCTTTCAGTCGCAAAACGCACCTTTGACAGCTGCCAATCAGTGTGTATTTAGCCAATCAGCAGTACACGATATTCAGATTTCGGCTATAGCCTAGTCGTCAAAGTTTACAGCCGGTGAAAATATAGCCAATCGGAAGTTCACTGTGCTTCGTAGACTTAAAGATAACCTCACCATGCTCAAGTTGGAGAGGTACACTCTGCAAGCAAACCCAGGCGTGAGAGATGCAGTGGAGATTGCCACTCTGGCTTACACCTCTACAGCATAAGAGGCCCTGTAGATGATGGGACAGATCAACATACCTGCCAACTCTCCCAGTTTACTTGGAAGACTCACAGTTTGAACCTTGCCTCCCAGAAAAAAATGGAAATATCTTATACATTTACAGTATATATATCTCTCAGTAAATTTGTGTGATTACCTCTTTTTAGTAAAATTACACAGGTGACTATCGAAATGGAGTGTTCTGATTCTTATAATCTCACACTAAATTTCAATAGTCACCTGCCAACATTGGCAGTTTTATCGATGTTTCTGGATTCGAAAATGGAATTCAAAAATATTTAGAATAATCACCTGTGTAATTAAACTAAAAAGATTGGTCACCTCAGGCTCCGTGAATATCGTCGGATAGTCCACTCGACACCGTTTCGGGGGACTATCTGACGATATTCATGTTGTGACTAATAATATAATCTCTCGGTTTTGACTACTCTGAGGTTGGCAGGCATGGATCAATGGTACCAATGAAAATTCTTAGGTTGGGATTGGAGATTAATATCTGGACAACTCACCAGAGCCTTATATTTTTGATTTTAGATTTTCTATCTTCATCTTACTTCTTATTTCAGTTTTATTGGCTAGCACTATCATGATTAGGTGTCCCATAAGAATCTCACACTAAATTTCAATAGTCACCTGCCAACATTGGCAGTTTTATCGATGTTTCTGGATTCGAAAATGGAATTCAATAATATTTAGAATAATCACCTGTGTAATTATACTAAAAAGATTGGTCACCTCAGGCTCCGTGAATATCGTCGGATAGTCCACTCGACACCGTTTCGGGGGACTATCTGACGATATTCATGTTGCGACTAATAATATAATCTCTCGGTTTTGACTACTCTGAGGTTGGCAGGCATGGATCAATGGTACCAATGAAAATTCTTAGGTTGGGATTGGAGATTAACATCTGGACAACTCACCAGAGCCTTATATTTTTGATTTTAGATTTCTATCTTCATCTTACTTCTTATTTCAGTTTTATTGGCTAGCACTATCATGATAGGTGTCCCATAAGAAGATGCTGTGGGTTATTTGCTACCCTACCAAAACAAAGTCAAATCATATCATGCTTTTTTTCCTGACTTTAATCCACTTTATGCACCAATCAATTCCAGCAGTGACCTTGCCCATGTAAAGCTATTGCGATTGTTGAGAAACCACGCTTCAACACGCTTTTGCAAGTTATTTGTAACAATAGATATACATTGCCACTCTATTTTCTTTATTTCACAGTCGTGAAAGTGCCCCAGGGCCGGGCACTTTGCACCACTTTTTTGCCCCACCCCGGGGAAATTGCACCCCTACATCGTGTGGGGAATTTTGCAATTAAAAAAAAAAACATGGTCACTGCTGGAATTGATTGGTGCATTACTGGTAACCATTCTCGCCAATATAGCTATTCATGGGAATTGCATTCATACTTCTATAGTAGTACTTCTGGTGAATTAATATGTTCTGAAGTAAACCTTAGGAATATTGATGTTGCTTTATAAATAACCAAAGATAAGCCAGATAAGATAGGGGTTACAAGAGACCAAATATTTTTTATAGCCTACTAGAGACCTGGAGATCATATTAGATTACCTAAGCATCCAAAAACAATGATGGGTGGGACAATAATAGGCAACAGCAAAAATGATAATAAAGGCTCTTTTCCGGTGTTCTTCATCAGACCTTCCTGCCACTATTACACATATAGATTATACCTTTCCTTTGTTAGTTTTTACCAAGCCATCAATTAAAACCGAACAAACAAAATGGAAAGTTTTGTTTCCTCATAAATCCTGAAAGGGTAAATAAGAGATATTGTTTTTGTTGTGATGACACCAGTGATTCTTCTATGCTTATTGCTTCAATGCAATTTGACAAAAAGGTGCAAAAATATATTTAATTCTTTTTAAACAAATCCGATCATCTAAGTTAATGCAGGCACACACCCATTATTAAAAGAACTTACGCCAGAGAAGCCCGAGGTCACGCAGTTTCTGCGTCTAGTTTTTAAATATGGCTGGCACAAATAATATAGACTGCCAGGTTTGGTTGCCTCAGCTGTCCCTCAACAGCAAAATATTGTGCTTGTCAAGCCTTTACATACCTGAGTACAACAATCAACTTCTGTCGCTTAAATTTCCTTTGATAACTGCACACAAATTTCAGGGCATCTGACAGGGTGCGGAAATTTTTTGGAAATTGTGCGGAAATTTCAGGGCAAAATGTGCGGAAGAAAAGGCAAATTGTGCGGAAAATTAAATGCCTCTAAAACAAATTTAATTCATCTCTAAAACAATTTCAGAGTTTAAATATGGTCTACCATTATGTATACACATTAAAGATGCTTTTGCACACAAAGCTTTGATAAAACAGGGGGGAAAATGTTAAAAGTTAACTTAGCTTAAGCTTAAATGTACAGAGAAATAGGCCAAATCACTTACTGGATTTCTGATAATAACACCTCTGAAACTGGCCTAATTTGCCTCTAAAACAATTTATACATACTGAAAGTTGCACTCCAATCTCAATCAACAGGGCATTTTTGTACTCAAAAGGGCTAGAGGGAAAGTTTTTGGACAGAAATTTGAGGAGAAAACTCTTGGCAAGCTCTCGTTTTTTGAAAAAAAGGGCCCAGGCTATTTTGTTCACCAGGAAAGCTGGTGCGGGGAAAGCTCTGAAGGTGCGGAAATGACCAAATTGTGCGGATCCGCACCACCGCACCCTGTCAGATGCCCCTGTAGCTGTTGTTACAGTAAAAAAATTTTAAGGTCTTGCCTTTTCTCCCCAAGCATACTGATCAATAGTGAACAAATCAAGTCATGGATCCTATTTTTTGGGACCAGGGGCTCAAACGTATAAAGATGATGGCGGGGGGGGGGGGGGGGGGGGGGGGGGGAAGCTAAGGCAGGCATCTAGCCAGCAAAAAAACAGCGGGTGGATCCTCAACATAGGAGTCCAGTGAAGCTTAATGATTGCCCCCCACAAAATACTGGGGTATTTAATAGCAAAAAACAGCAGAAATATCAGATTTGAAGAAAATACAGCATTTTACACATTTTGCACTAGTTTATCAAGTCTTTTGAATCCCCTAAAATATCTGGTAACCTTTTCAGTCATCAAAAAGTCTCTGCAGTTGAAAATTTTGTCATGACTAGATTTACTTAATGTGCGTTTCCAAAAAATATCCATCCCCCCCCCCCCTACGGAAGGGATTGGAAATTCCAGGGGGGTAGGGGGGGGGGTCAATTTACCTGATCTTTTCCATACAAACACTGTATTTTTCTTCAGAAATTCCAGAGGGGAGGGGGGGGGGGTCATTTCTCAACACCCTTCTGTGTGTGTGGGGGGGGGATGGATGTTTTTGGAAACACACAATCAATTTTATTTGAGAATTAAATAAATTTAGTCTTTACAAATTTTGCAACTGCAGAGACTTTTTCAGGGCTGACAAGATAACCAAATATTGATAACTTGATTAATGTATTGCTTGGCATGTCAGGATTAGCATGCTCTCAGCAATAACTTTCATGATTTGTTCAGGACAATATTATCTTGGTGGAATAAACATGCATTATCAGAACAATTTTGTCACCACTGAAACAAAATAATCCCAGCAAATTGAACACTGTGAGACACTTTGTCAAGTTGGGACACCCAAAAATATCTTTCCTACAAGTGGAATAATTTTACTTTGTTATCTGTTCAGTGGGCATGATATACAGGCACTCATTACAGGTATGCAATCATTGTGTATGTCGGGGGGAGAAACAAGTGAACTTTTTTCCCTATATTTTAAGATTCTCCGGCATGTAGTCCCCAAAAATAGCATTCCCCCCAACTCATCAGAGAAATAATTATGAGACATTTTACTAGGATTCCAGGCAATTGTGGCTAAAAGTGGCACAACATCCAGTTACTGAAACACTTAGAAGCTCTTGGCTTGATTGCGGTTTGTTTTGGGAGAACTATAAAATATGTCATAACAACTAGTGAAAATTGAAGAAATAAAATTTCAAAGTTCATCACCTTGGAGTACTACAATAGGGAAACTATGTCAACCATGCAATTCTATAAAAATCGTCAGCTGTATATTGTAAATAAACTGAAATTGACTTTCCTCTGTTTGCAATCTAGATTTCATAATGGAAATAACATGAGTTACTATTTGCATGCAGACCCTACAAAAAGATTAAGGGTGTTAAATCATTAAGCCGCAAAGTCTAAAGTGTTCCAAATAATATTGCATGGGTGGAGCAATTTTGGATGGAGCAAGTTTCATGTTCACAAGATGCCATAAAAGCATCTTATGGTACTCTAATTTTCACCTAATTGCACTTGAAATACTGAAAATGGAGGTTTCGGGGGGAAAATTGAGAAAATAAGAATGAGACATAAAAGCAAAAGAATTTCAGTTTGAGGGGGCATGCTCCCCCTGAGAAAATTTTGAAAAACTTGGAACAAGATACTCCTATTCTGTCTGTTTCATTTTCTTCATCTCTTTCTAAAATTCCATATCCTATAGAATTTTAGAAAGACATGAAGAATATGAAACAAAGACAGAAACATGATAAGGGCTATTTTGATACTGAGCCAACAAATATGGGAAAACGTGAGTGTCTTTCTGTGCACTCTGCTACTTTTTATTTCGGCCTTGAGCAAGGAAATTGTTCTTGATAATTCACATTTCGATTGACTGGGAACAAACCGATCACTCACTCAGAATCCAAAACAAATTTAACCACATGTGAAGGTTTTATCTTCAAGAGATAAAAGATAGCGTTATCAGTGCCAATAGAATAAAGTAATTCTATAATTCAATGAAAGACCAAAACACTCAAAACACAGTTGAAGTTAGTTTGATCATCTTTTGACTTCTAAATATACCGAGGAATCAAATCTCCTTTGGACTCGTCCATACAGTAATTGAAAATCATGTAAACGGGTGCAAAACGTTCTTAACCAAAGTGTCTTAGCAGTTTTAGTCCATCTCATAAGCTTTAATTCGCCCATTTCACTGAGGAAAATAAGCTTACCGAATGTTTGTCCAACTGCAGCGAGCAGGGAGTTTCCAATCCACACCGCAACCATCATGTCCGTAACTGGTGACAAACGTTTTTAGTTCCTGTGACTTCAGCTTTCTGACACTTTCGTATTCAGTAGAGAAGTAGAACAGGTGTGTTTTAACAGAATTGCAGCCTGTAATTTTTCCTCGTGTGTAGGAGCTTGTGTACAGAGAACTCTAGAGATCAACTTCACTATTAACTTTTGCCGCGTCGTGTCACGTGTAGTGGTCTGAACAATAGAAATTATTATTTCCGCTTCCTGTAAAGTAAAGTGACTGTGATTTCCGGTGATTAAACAGAGATGAGAAACAAACTTATTTTTGGGACCAGGGGCTCAAAAGTATAATGTCTTATTTTTTACTATACCGCGCATGGTTTCGACGCGTCGACGCTACTCGTGAGGAGTGTGTGTTTGTTTAAGATGGTACGGAAACTTTGTTTTACCCCATCAGCTCGAGGAGAGCCGAAAATTTGTGTTTTTATGGCTCACTGAAGGTCTGAAACGAGGACCGTTTCCTCCTCGACTATCGAGTATCTTGTATAGATATGATGGTTACCTTCTTTCTCCTCTGATTTTGCCGGCTTTTTCCCGGAAGCACCTAGCTCTGGTGCTTCAGTTTTTGGCGTTTTTTCTGCTTTTCTGATAATACGACCCATGTTGTTGTATTCGACGGCTTTCTCTTCACGTTGTTTATCCTTTGTGGCATAGTTTTTATAGCATGGTACTCCAGTTAGTTGTCTTTTCTTCTAGTCCTTGAAACTCCGACTGGGAGAGAATTTCAGGAGCATTCAAGCCGGCGAACTTTAACGCACGTTAAATTTCAACAACCCCCCTTCCCTTGACAAAGCGACGTACCCTCCCCCTGTTAGCTGAGCATGCTTGACGTCACAATTGAGCTATTGTGACGTCAGCGATCACGGCCACGTTACACATCCGGGACTGCCAAGACGTCCAAAATTCGGATCGACCCCTAGCAATTTCCACAGGTTACCCAATACTACGAATTGCTGTATTTACAGTTATCTGCCTTTATTTGACGCTGTTTTTTAGGTATGGTGCTCCGCTCTGCGGCGGCCTTCGGCCGCCGCAAGGAGCTCCGCTATAAACATTTTGTGAAAAAAAAATTCGATTGCATGAATTCATCACAGTAGTGGCATGGCTGAGTGGTTATCGTAATTTTTCACACTTGCGAATTACGATATTCTCAGTGGCCGAAATCCTGATTATAGTTTATATAATAAAACTCAATATGGTCATCCTAAGGGTTCTTTTTTTAGAAAAATGTTTCGAGACGTCCTAAACAGACAAGTTTGCGGTCTTGGCGCGCAAACGGTTCAGACAACGTTTTGAAATAGCTGTATATCTCGTTACCATTCCAGTGGGCACAAACCCCTCTGATGATAGAGTACTAGAAAGTTTGGAAACGTTTTAGCTGGGAAATGGTATTTTGGGCTTCCATCAGACCAACAAGAAAGGGATGGAGAAAGAAGGGCTAAGATGCTAAGACGGAAATCGATAACCCGTGACCCTCACATCCGAAGCGAGAATCTTACTGCACTAGGCCACTGATTCAGGAGGTGATTCCCTTTTATACAGTTCTTTATATAGCCGGTGTTTCTACGGCATTAGATTTGGCTCAACAAAACACAATAAAATAACCATCTCCAAGATAATCATTACCACATTCAGACATCATCATCATCAAAATTTTGCAACTAAAGTTAGAGGTGTCCCTTTCAAACCCCCCTATCCATGTTTTCGCACCTACTTTGCCATAACCAGTGCCAACAAGAGTGAGGTACAAAACCTACCATGTTTAGTCACTGGCAGAGAAGACATTGACCAAGTCAAATATACATAAAGGGGGTGTCAGATAATGCTTCGTGGGCTGTAAGAGAAAGTCGTGACTATGCAACCATTTCTAAAATTGGTGTCTGCAGTCTGATGCTCGGAATAACGTCGAATGTATGGCGCTCCGCAAACAGCGCGTTGCGCCGCGAGGAAGCTCCGCTACAAACAGAAAAAAAATAAGTTCCCAGTAATTGTGACTTTCAGACAGAAAGAAAAAAAGGAAACCCCAAAGGGCTCAGACGGGAATCGAACCCGTGGCCTCTCGCACCCAAAGCGAGAATCATACCACTAGACCACTGAGCCTCTCGTGCCGTGACATGTTGGCATTCAAAAAGCGAGCGCACCGCTCAAAAATTAGGTTTCCGATCGGGCGAGTCAAAACTTCCAAAGATTCCTTTTTCATTTATAAAGTTTCCGCTGCTCCCCTTGGATTGTGTTTGGTATGAACTGCCAAGGTACTAATGTTTTATGTAATCTTTGTTTATCTGACTTAGGCGTACGGAAAACGTCGTGCTCTTCCAGTCCAACACATATAATAGTCTAATGAAGCGGCATCCTCCGTAATTTGACTCATTTGTGGCGGACGTTTTGATTCGTAAGTTATAAGACTTTCGTTAGTATAATAACCATCGCCCCTGTGGCGCAATGGACTAGCGTGTTGGACTTCTAATTCAAAGGTTGTGGGTTCGAGTCCCACCAGGGGTGTTTTTTTTTCTCGCTTCTGACAAATGGACCAATCCCTATCAAGAATTGAAATCAATGAGTTCAAATTTTACAATTAAATTTTCGTACCTTGCACGTCTCGCATTTTTGCCGCGAACACCCTAAAAGCCATTTTCTGGGAAAATTGGCCTTTCTTCGTCTTAAACCCTAAAAGATACCGGAACCCGAATTTTAACCCCTAAAAGACACCATATCAAGATAACAGTGTCGTCTTTTTAGAGATCGAGCGGGCTTCCTGTGGTGTCTTATTTACCTTGTTTCCAGGTTCTTGACCGTGAAAAAACACAGTGGAAAATGCACAAAACATCTTTTCTCAAGTGTATCTGAGTTCTGGTTGAGTTTTAACCTTTCTAGGTCAATAAAAACTAGTGAAAAGAAAATATGGTATGCAGATATTCCTTATAAGGAAGTTGAAGAATGTCGACACTTTTTCAAGGGAACTATCTTGATATGGACGAGCACCCCCGCCCGACGACATATGGGAGCCCCCCCCCCCCCCCCACCCCCCCCCCCCCCCCCCCCCCCCCCCCCCCCCCCCCCCCTGGTTTCGAGGCTTCCTAAACAGACAAGTTGCAGTCTTGGCACGCAAACGGTTCAGACAACGTTTTGAAATAGCTGTATATCTCGTTACATATTCCAGTTCGCACAAACGCCTCTGGCGATAGAGTACTAGAAAGTTTGGAAACGTTTTAGCTGGGAAATGGTATTTTGGGCTTCCACAGAAGCCGGTTCAGAAAACATTTTGACCAACAACAAAGGGATGGAGAAAGAAAGGCTAAGACGGAAATCGATAACCGTGACCCTCACATCCGAAGCGAGAATCTTACTGCACTAGGCCAATGATTCAGGAGGTGATTCCCTTTTATTTAAGGAATGGTCCATGCTTAGCGTGCGTATATCCAGTTCTGGAAGCACGCGGATAGTTGAGAGAGCACGAAGGTAGCGTAAGAGTCGCACGAGGCGTTAGCCGAGTGCGACTCTAGCTAGCTGAGTGCTCTCTCAACTATCCAAGTGCTTCCAGAACTGGATATACGCACTGCTAAGTATGGACCATTGCTTTTATAACATAAACAACGAAGTTTCGCAAAATAAAGTTGGAAACAAAACGCACGCAAACAACAATCCCCCTTAACTTACAAGAAAAATTCTTAAAAAGGCTTAAATCATGCTCAAACGGGAATAAAAATGCGGTTGGAATAATAGAACTGGATATACACACGTACTGACAAATCTCTTCTCTCTTTTAGCCGTTTTAGTTACACTGTAAGTGGACTTTTCAAAAGCTAGTGGAAAATAATACATCGCTTTGTGAGGTGAAAAATAATAAGCTTACATCGCTTTGTTTTTGAACAACATCGTTGCATTCAGCACTGAAATTTTACAAGGAAACCCTTTTCAAATTAAATGACAAAATCAAACTTGACTATTTCGTAGAAAATATAATGAAAACATAGTCTTTTCTGATTCTCATATTTTATTAGGCAATCATGGCATTGCAGAGAAAATAATACGAAGAAAATCGATAGCAGCGAAGGAAACCTCACTCGCCAAAAGAGAAATTGCAAACTACTATAAAATTTGAAGTAGCTCATTTCAGGGTTAAAAAAACATTAATCCCAAACAAAATTAATTTGGATCAATTGATTTGCTTACCTGCTAACTTGTCCCTTTCACGAATTTTTCACATGACAGTTTGTAGCCGCTGAAGTAGAAATTCTTCCATACTTGAATAAAAACAGCACTCAAAACAGAGCCCTCAAAACTCGCACGAAAAGGAGCAAATTTTGCAAAAATAAACCTATTTATCAGTCATCGGATTTCCGAAACTACATAAATCCATCTGAAACAGGTTCCTTTTCACTTGCTTTCAATTTCCAGAGCTTGTTTTAGATCCAGGGTGTTGTTTTTGACAGCTTTTGTGACATTGGCGAACTCAATATTGCCTCCCGTTTCGCTTGATTCCGAGTGTGACGTACTTTCTATGGGAAATCTCTATGGTATATCCATTTCTTTCACATAGAAAATCAGCCAATCAGAGCGCGCGTTATATCGTGTCTATGTTATAAACAGTTCTTATATAGCCGGTGTATCTACGGCATTAGATTTGGCTCAACAAAACACAATAAAATAACCATCTCCAAGATAATCATTACCACCATTCAGACATCATCATCATCGAAATTTTGCAACTAAAGTTAGAGGTGTCCCTTTCAAAACCCCCTATCCATGTTTTCGCACCTACTTTGCCATAACCAGTGCCAACAAGAGTGAGGTACAAAACCTACCATGTTTAGCCACTGGCAGAGAAGACATTGACCAAGTCAAATATACATAAAGGGGGTGTCAGATAATGCTTCGTGGGCTGTAAGAGAAAGTCGTGACTATGCAACCATTTCTAAAATTGGTGTCTGCAGTCTGATTGCTCGGAATAACGTCGAATGTATGGCGCTCCGCAACAGCGCGTTGCGCCGCGAGGAAGCTCCGCTACAAACAGAAAAAAATAAGTTCCCAGTAATTGTGACTTTCAGACAGAAAGAAAAAAAGGAAACCCCTAAGGGCTCAGACGGGAATCGAACCCGTGGGCTCTCGCACCCAAAGCGAGAATCATACCACTAGACCACTGAGCTCTCGTGCCGTGACATGTTGGCATTCAAAAAGCGAGCGCACCGTCAAAAATTTGGTTTCCGATCGGGCGAGTCAAAACTTCCAAACATTCCTTTTTCATTTATAAAGTTCCCGCTGCTCCCTTGGATTGTGTTTGGTATGAACTGCCAAGGTACTAATGTTTTATGTATCTTTGTTTATCTGACTTAGGCGTACGGAAAACGTCGTGCTTAGTCGTGCTGTTCCAGTCCAACACATATAATAGTCTAATGAAGCGGCATCCTCCGTAATTTGACTCTTTTTGTGGCGGACGTTTTTGATTCGTAAGTTATAAGACTTTCGTTAGTATAATAACCATCGCCCCTGTGGCAGTAGCAGGGACATTTACATACGCATGCGCGGCTTAGGTTTATTGAACTCCCTCATGCCTCGGAGAAGGGTCATGACAGCTCAATGTTTACGGGATTTGACCGTGATATGTGGAACGAAATTGAAATGAATTACTCCAGAATTCGCCTAAAGGTTTTCATCTATGTCTTTGCTGCCTATTCTATGGAAAGGAACATGCAATAGGTTCGAGTTGTTATCATGGGACGTTCAAAGAAACTCAAGCTTCGTCAATATTGCAGCCATGTTGTCTTGTTACATCCCGTAATTGGAGGTTGCTTGCTCATTTTAAAGGAGAACCTGAATCATTTCACATACGGTAAGTTTCTCTATGGTAAGCATTGGGCATGTTTGAAGTCAATCTTGATAATTCGCGTTTGCGATTGTCGAGAACACCAGTGAAAATTCTATTTAATTTCAGTTTACAAGTAAATTATTGAATGCTCCGAGCCCACTAAAATTCCAGCAAGGCCATTTCTCCATCTTAAATCTTTGTTGATTGTTCTCAACTAACCAAGGGTATCATCAAGAAACGATTAAACTAGCCATGAAAATTCGCTGATCATATGAATTATACTTTTGAACTCAAATGACTATTGAACCTGTTCAAATTTTGCGTAACACACTTGAAGCCGATACCACCACAGAATGACAAATATATCGTATTTATGTATCTGAACGATGTCGCAATACTATAAGGTTGTTGAGAGTGCAGATTAAACAGAGATCGCTTTGAGTTAAATACGTAATAAATAACAATATTTCGCCATCAATTTTTCTTGCATAATTTGCAATGGTGGCCTCCTCTTTTATGTGCTATAGAAAAATATCGAGCTCATTTCTCCATCTTAGTTTTAGCATGATTTTAACCAGTAATGATCCAGCTGTTAATTTGTTAACATTTTCTTGTGTTCAAAATTCGCTAACATAACTAAAACTTTTTTCATTGTAGTACTTTTGTGATTTTTGTTGCACGTGCAGGTCTTTAACGACTTTTAGTATCAGTAATGTTGACATATTTCATCCATCTTATTTTTCCAGATCTTCTGAATTGTAACAGGGGCACTTTCACACCATCAATGTTGTGATTCTAACTGTGACAGAATATGCAACTAAAGAGCTATAGGGATGGCCTCTAGGCAGGATAGGGGTTGGGTGTTTTGAGTGAATACCTTCTTTGTAATTGGAAGTGTTTCTCTAGCGTCTTAAAAATGACTTGTTCTGCCAAGAAATAAACTCAATAAACATTTCCATTTGTCGTTCGTCGTAAATTTTGTAATATTGATTGTGGCAGTCGTCCAGTGCTATAAACCTCGATGGGTGGGTGAGGGGGTCTTCAAGGTTTTAAATATTGTATGTATACTATCATAAATTACTTTTTCTTCTGAATTCAGCAATGGCTTTTCTATGGTAGTATATCGTGGTGCTCAAGCTGCATGCTATCATCGTCGTTTGAAACAATTCCGTAACACTGCTCGTAACATGGCTTAAAAGTGGAGTCAGAACATGTCCTGTCGACATCTTTTGTTGCTCACAGAACACTAGAGCTTATCGTAGAAATATTTTGAATTACAAAATAAAGAAAAAAGAAAAGTGCGAGCTGAAAACTTCGCGCCATTATGTCAATTTCGACTAAAACAATGGAAATTGGTGATTATAGCGCCCGGAAGCACATTGAATTGGTCAGCGGATTCGTCCATGCGCAGTACAGAAGTCCCTGCTACTCCCTGTGGCGCAATGGACTAGCGTGTTGGACTTCTAATTCAAAGGTTGTGGGTTCGAGTCCCACCAGGGGTGGTTTTTTTTTCCTCGCTTCTTGACAAATGGACCAATCCCTATCAAGAATTCAAATCAATGAGTTCAAAATTTTACAATTAAATTTTCGTACCTTGCACGTCTCGCATTTTTGCCGCGAACACCCTAAAAGCCATTTCTGGGAAAATTGGCCTTTCTTCGTCTTAAACCCTAAAAATACCGGAACCGAATTTTAACCCCTAAAAGACACGACGAGCACCCCCGCCCGACGACATATGGGAGAGTCCCCCCCCCCCTGGTTTCGAGACTTCCTAAACAGACAAGTTTGCAGTCTTGGCGCGCAAACGGTTCAGACAACGTTTTTGAAATAGCTGTATATCTCGTTACATATTCCAGTTCGCACAAACGCCTCTGGGGATAGAGTACTAGAAAGTTTGGAAACGTTTTAGCTGGGAAATGGTATTTTGGGCTTCCATCAGAAGCCGGTTCAGAAAAACATTTTGACCAACAACAAGGGATGGAGAAAGAAAGGCTAAGACGGAAATCGATAACCCGTGACCCTCACATCCGAAGCGAGAATCTTACTGCACTAGGCCAATGATTCAGGAGGTGATTCCTTTTATTTAAGGAATGGTCCATGCTTAGCGTGCGTATATCCAGTTCTGGAAGCACGCGGATAGTTGAGAGAGCACGAAGGTAGCGTAAGAGTCGCACGAGGCGTTAGCCGAGTGCGACTCTAGCTAGCTGAGTGCTCTCTCAACTATCCAAGTGCTTCCAGAACTGGATATACGCACTGCTAAGTATGGACCATTGCTTTTATAACATAAACAACGAAGTTTCGCAAAATAAAGTTGGAAACAAAACGCACGCAAACAACAATCCCCCTTAACTTACAAGAAAAATTCTTAAAAGGCTTAAATCATGCTCAAACGGGAATAAAATGCGGTTGGAATAATAGAACTGGATATACACACGTACTGACAAATCTCTTCTCTCTTTTTAGCCGTTTTAGTTACACTGTAAGTGGACTTTTCAAAAGCTAGTGGAAAATAATACATCGCTTTGTGAGGTGAAAAATAATAAGCTTACATCGCTTTGTTTTTGAACAACATCGTTGCATTCAGCACTGAAATTTTACAAGGAAACCCTTTTCAAATTAAATGACAAAATCAAACTTGACTATTTCGTAGAAAATATAATGAAAACATAGTCTTTTCTGATTCTCATATTTTATTAGGCAATCATGGCATTGCAGAGAAAATAATACGAAGAAATCGATAGCAGCGAAGGAAACCTCACTCGCCAAAAGAGAAATTGCAAACTACTATAAATTTGAAGTAGCTCATTTCAGGGTTAAAAAACATTAATCCCAAACAAATTAATTTGGATCAATTGATTTGCTTACCTGCTAACTTGTCCTTTCACGAATTTTTCACATGACAGTTTTGTAGCCGCTGAAGTAGAAATTCTTCCATACTTGAATAAAAACAGCACTCAAAACAGAGCCCTCAAAACTCGCACGAAAAGGAGCAAATTTTGCAAAAATAAACCTATTTATCAGTCATCGGATTTCCGAAACTACATAAATCCATCTGAAACAGGTTCCTTTTCACTTGCTTTCAATTTCCAGAGCTTGTTTTAGATCCAGGGTGTTGTTTTGACAGCTTTTGTGACATTGGCGAACTCAATATTGCCTCCCGTTTCGCTTGATTCCGAGTGTGACGTACTTTCTATGGGAAATCTCTATGGTATATCCATTTCTTTCACATAGAAAATCAGCCAATCAGAGCGCGCGTTATATCGTGTCTATGTTATAAACAGTTCTTTATATAGCCGGTGTATCTACGGCATTAGATTTGGCTCAACAAAACACAATAAAATAACCATCTCCAAGATAATCATTACCACCATTCAGACATCATCATCATCGAAATTTTGCAACTAAAGTTAGAGGTGTCCCTTTCAAACCCCCCTATCCATGTTTTCGCACCTACTTTGCCATAACCAGTGCCAACAAGAGTGAGGTACAAAACCTACCATGTTTAGCCACTGGCAGAGAAGACATGACCAAGTCAAATATACATAAAGGGGGTGTCAGATAATGCTTCGTGGGCTGTAAGAGAAAGTCGTGACTATGCAACCATTTCTAAAATTGGTGTCTGCAGTCTGATTGCTCGGAATAACGTCGAATGTATGGCGCTCCGCAACAGCGCGTTGCGCCGCGAGGAAGCTCCGCTACAAACAGAAAAAAATAAGTTCCCAGTAATTGTGACTTTCAGACAGAAAGAAAAAAGGAAACCCCTAAGGGCTCAGACGGGAATCGAACCGTGGCCTCTCGCACCCAAAGCGAGAATCATACCACTAGACCACTGAGCCTCTCGTGCCGTGACATGTTGGCATTCAAAAAGCGAGCGCACCGTCAAAAATTTGGTTTCCGATCGGGCGAGTCAAAACTTCCAAAGATTCCTTTTTCATTTATAAAGTTTCCCGCTGCTCCCCTTGGATTGTGTTTGGTATGAACTGCCAAGGTACTAATGTTTTATGTAATCTTTGTTTATCTGACTTAGGCGTACGGAAAAACGTCGTGCTTAGTCGTGCTGTTCCAGTCCAACACATATAATAGTCTAATGAAGCGGCATCCTCCGTAATTTGACTCTTTTTGTGGCGGACGTTTTTGATTCGTAAGTTATATAAGACTTTCGTTAGTATAATAACCATCGCCCTGTGGCAGTAGCAGGGACATTTACATACGCATGCGCGGCTTAGGTTTATTGAACTCCCTCATGCCTCGGAGAAGGGTCATGACAGCTCAATGTTTACGGGATTTGACCGTGATATGTGGAACGAAATTGAAATGAATTACTCCAGAATTCGCCTAAAGGTTTTCATCTATGTCTTTGCTGCCTATTCTATGGAAAGGAACATGCAATAGGTTCGAGTTGTTATCATGGGACGTTCAAAGAAACTCAAGCTTCGTCAATATTGCAGCCATGTTGTCTTGTTACATCCCGTAATTGGAGGTTGCTTGCTCATTTTAAAGGAGAACCTGAATCATTTCACATACGGTAAGTTTCTCTATGGTAAGCATTGGGCATGTTTTGAAGTCAATCTTGATAATTCGCGTTTGCGATTGTCGAGAACACCAGTGAAAATTCTATTTAATTTCAGTTTACAAGTAAATTATATTGAATGCTCCGAGCCCACTAAAATTCCAGCAAGGCCATTTCTCCATCTTAAATCTTTGTTGATTGTTCTCAACTAACCAAGGGTATCATCAAGAAACGATTAAACTAGCCATGAAAATTCGCTGATCATATGAATTATACTTTTGAACTCAAATGACTATTGAACCTGTTCAAATTTTGCGTAACACACTTGAAGCCGATACCACCACAGAATGACAAATATATCGTATTTATGTATCTGAACGATGTCGCAATACTATAAGGTTGTTGAGAGTGCAGATTAAACAGAGATCGCTTTGAGTTAAATACGTAATAAATAACAATATTTCGCCATCAATTTTTCTTGCATAATTTGCAATGGTGGCCTCCTCTTTTATGTGCTATAGAAAAATATCGAGCTCATTTCTCCATCTTAGTTTTAGCATGATTTTAACCAGTAATGATCCAGCTGTTAATTTGTTAACATTTTCTTGTGTTCAAAATTCGCTAACATAACTAAAACTTTTTTCATTGTAGTACTTTTGTGATTTTTGTTGCACGTGCAGGTCTTTAACGACTTTTAGTATCAGTAATGTTGACATATTTCATCCATCTTATTTTTCCAGATCTTCTGAATTGTAACAGGGGCACTTTCACACCATCAATGTTGTGATTCTAACTGTGACAGAATATGCAACTAAAGAGCTATAGGGATGGCCTCTAGGCAGGATAGGGGTTGGGTGTTTTGAGTGAATACCTTCTTTGTAATTGGAAGTGTTTCTCTAGCGTCTTAAAAATGACTTGTTCTGCCAAGAAATAAACTCAATAAACATTTCCATTTGTCGTTCGTCGTAAATTTTGTAATATGATTGTGGCAGTCGTCCAGTGCTATAAACCTCGATGGGTGGGTGAGGGGGTCTTCAAGGTTTTAAAATATTGTATGTATACTATCATAAATTACTTTTTCTTCTGAATTCAGCAATGGCTTTTCTATGGTAGTATATCGTGGTGCTCAAGCTGCATGCTATCATCGTCGTTTGAAACAATTCCGTAACACTGCTCGTAACATGGCTTAAAAGTGGAGTCAGAACATGTCCTGTCGACATCTTTTGTTGCTCACAGAACACTAGAGCTTATCGTAGAAATATTTTGAATTACAAAATAAAGAAAAAAGAAAAGTGCGAGCTGAAAACTTCGCGCCATTATGTCAATTTCGACTAAAACAATGGAAATTGGTGATTATAGCGCCCGGAAGCACATTGAATTGGTCAGCGGATTCGTCCATGCGCAGTACAGAAGTCCCTGCTACTCCCTGTGGCGCAATGGACTAGCGTGTTGGACTTCTAATTCAAAGGTTGTGGGTTCGAGTCCCACCAGGGGTGGTTTTTTTTTCCTCGCTTCTTGACAAATGGACCAATCCCTATCAAGAATTCAAATCAATGAGTTCAAATTTTAAATTAAATTTTCGTACCTTGCACGTCTCGCATTTTTGCCGCGAACACCCTAAAAGCCATTTTCTGGGAAAATTGGCCTTTCTTCGTCTTAAACCCTAAAAGATACCGGAACCCGAATTTTAACCCCTAAAAGACACGACGAGCACCCCCGCCCGACAACATATGGGAGAGTCCCCCCCCCCCCCCCCCCTGGTTTCGAGACTTCCTAAACAGACAAGTTTGCAGTCTTGGCGCGCAAACGGTTCAGACAACGTTTTTGAAATAGCTGTATATCTCGTTACATATTCCAGTTCGCACAAACGCCTCTGGGGATAGAGTACTAGAAAGTTTGGAAACGTTTTAGCTGGGAAATGGTATTTTGGGCTTCCATCAGAAGCCGGTTCAGAAAACATTTTGACCAACAACAAAGGGATGGAGAAGAAAGAGGGCTAAGACGGAAATCGATAACCCGTGACCCTCACATCCGAAGCGAGAATCTTACTGCACTAGGCCATTGATTCAGGAGGTGATTCCCTTTTATACAGTTCTTTATATAGCCGGTGTTTCTACGGCATTAGATTTGGCTCAACAAAACACAATAAAATAACCATCTCCAAGATAATCATCACCACCATTCAGACATCATCATCATCGAAATTTTGCAACTAAAGTTAGAGGTGTCCCTTTCAAACCCCCCTATCCATGTTTTCGCACCTACTTTGCCATAACCAGTGCCAACAAGAGTGAGGTACAAAACCTACCATGTTTAGTAACTGGCAGAGAAGACATTGACCAAGTCAAATATATATAAAGGGGGTGTCAGATAATGCTTCGTGGGCTGTAAGAGAAAGTCGTGACTATGCAACCATTTCTAAAATTGGTGTCTGATTGCACGGAATAACGTCGAATGTATGGCGCGCCGCAACAGCGCGAGGAAGCTCCGCTACAAACATAAAAAAATAAGTTCCCAGTAATTGTGACTCTCAGACAGAAAGAAAAAAAGGAAACCCCTAAGGGCTCAGACGGGAATCGAGCCCGTGGCCTCTCGCACCCAAAGCGAGAATCATACCACTAGACCACTGAGCCTCTCGTGCCGTGACATGTTGGCATTCAAAAAGCGAGCGCACCGTCAAAATTTGGTTTCCGATCGGGCGAGTCAAAACTTCCAAAGATTCCTTTTTCATTTATAAAGTTTCCCGCTGCTCCCCTTGGATTTTGTTTGGTATGAACTGCCAAGGTACTAATGTTTTATGTAATCTTTGTTTATCTGACTTAGGCGTACGGAAAACGTCGTGCTTAGTCGTGCTGTTCCAGTCCAACACATATATTAGTCTAATGAAGCGGCATCCTCTGTAATTTGACTCATTTTGTGGCGGACGTTTTTGATTCGTAAGTTATAAGACTTTCGTGAGTATGATAACCATCGCCCCTGTGGCGCAATGGACTAGCGTGTTGGACTTCTAATTCAAAGGTTGTGGGTTCGAGTCCCACCAGGGGTGGTTTTTTTTTTCTCGCTTCTTGACAAATGGACCAATCCCTATCAAGAATTCAAATCAATGAGTTCAAAATTTTACAATTAAATTTTCGTACCTTGCACGTCTCGCATTTTTGCCGCGAACACCCTAAAAGCCATTTTCTGGGAAAATTGGCCTTTCTTCGTCTTAAACCCTAAAAGATACCGGAACCCGAATTTTAACCCCTAAAAGACACGACGAGCACCCCCGCCCGACAACATATGGGAGAGTCCCCCCCCCCCTGGTTTCGAGACTTCCTAAACAGACAAGTTTGCAGTCTTGGCGCGCAAACGGTTCAGACAACGTTTTTGAAATAGCTGTATATCTCGTTACATATTCCAGTTCGCACAAACGCCTCTGGGGATAGAGTACTAGAAAGTTTGGAAACGTTTTAGCTGGGAAATGGTATTTTGGGCTTCCATCAGAAGCCGGTTCAGAAAACATTTTGACCAACAAGAAAGGGATGGAGAAAGAAGGGCTAAGACGGAAATCGATAACCCGTGACCCTCACATCCGAAGCGAGAATCTTACTGCACTAGGCCATTGATTCAGGAGGTGATTCCCTTTTATACAGTTCTTTATATAGCCGGTGTTTCTACGGCATTAGATTTGGCTCAACAAAACACAATAAAATAACCATCTCCAAGATAATCATCACCACCATTCAGACATCATCATCATCGAAATTTTGCAACTAAAGTTAGAGGTGTCCCTTTCAAACCCCCTATCCATGTTTTCGCACCTACTTTGCCATAACCAGTGCCAACAAGAGTGAGGTACAAAACCTACCATGTTTAGTAACTGGCAGAGAAGACATTGACCAAGTCAAATATATATAAAGGGGGTGTCAGATAATGCTTCGTGGGCTGTAAGAGAAAGTCGTGACTATGCAACCATTTCTAAAATTGGTGTCTGATTGCACGGAATAACGTCGAATGTATGGCGCGCCGCAACAGCGCGAGGAAGCTCCGCTACAAACATAAAAAAATAAGTTCCCAGTAATTGTGACTCTCAGACAGAAAGAAAAAAAGGAAACCCCTAAGGGCTCAGACGGGAATCGAGCCCGTGGCCTCTCGCACCCAAAGCGAGAATCATACCACTAGACCACTGAGCCTCTCGTGCCGTGACATGTTGGCATTCAAAAAGCGAGCGCACCGTCAAAATTAGGTTTCCGATCGGGCGAGTCAAAACTTCCAAAGATTCCTTTTTCATTTATAAAGTTTCCCGCTGCTCCCCTTGGATTTTGTTTGGTATGAACTGCCAAGGTACTAATGTTTTATGTAATCTTTGTTTATCTGACTTAGGCGTACGGAAAACGTCGTGCTTAGTCGTGCTGTTCCAGTCCAACACATATATTAGTCTAATGAAGCGGCATCCTCTGTAATTTGACTCATTTTGTGGCGGACGTTTTTGATTCGTAAGTTATAAGACTTTCGTGAGTATGATAACCATCGCCCCTGTGGCGCAATGGACTAGCGTGTTGGACTTCTAATTCAAAGGTTGTGGGTTCGAGTCCCACCAGGGGTGGTTTTTTTTTTCTCGCTTCTTGACAAATGGACCAATCCCTATCAAGAATTCAAATCAATGAGTTCAAAATTTTACAATTAAATTTTCGTACCTTGCACGTCTCGCATTTTTGCCGCGAACACCCTAAAAGCCATTTTCTGGGAAAATTGGCCTTTCTTCGTCTTAAACCCTAAAAGATACCGGAACCCGAATTTAACCCCTAAAAGACACGACGAGCACCCCCGCCCGACATCATATGGGAGAGTCCCCCCCCCCCCCCCCCCCCTGGTTTCGAGACTTCCTAAACAGACAAGTTTGCAGTCTTGGCGCGCAAACGGTTCAGACAACGTTTTTGAAATTGCTGTATATCTCGTTACATATTCCAGTTCGCACAAACGCCTCTGGGGATAGAGTACTAGAAAGTTTGGAAACGTTTTAGCTGGGAAATGGTATTTTGGGCTTCCATCAGAAGCCGGTTCAGAAAACATTTTGACCAACAAGAAAGGGATGGAGAAAGAAGGGCTAAGACGGAAATCGATAACCCGTGACCCTCACATCCGAAGCGAGAATCTTACTGCACTAGGCCATTGATTCAGGAGGTGATTCCCTTTTATACAGTTCTTTATATAGCCGGTGTTTCTACGGCATTAGATTTGGCTCAACAAAACACAATAAAATAACCATCTCCAAGATAATCATCACCACCATTCAGACATCATCATCATCGAAATTTTGCAACTAAAGTTAGAGGTGTCCCTTTCAAACCCCCCTATCCATGTTTTCGCACCTACTTTGCCATAACCAGTGCCAACAAGAGTGAGGTACAAAACCTACCATGTTTAGTAACTGGCAGAGAAGACATTGACCAAGTCAAATATATATAAAGGGGGTGTCAGATAATGCTTCGTGGGCTGTAAGAGAAAGTCGTGACTATGCAACCATTTCTAAAATTGGTGTCTGATTGCACGGAATAACGTCGAATGTATGGCGCGCCGCAACAGCGCGAGGAAGCTCCGCTACAAACATAAAAAAATAAGTTCCCAGTAATTGTGACTCTCAGACAGAAAGAAAAAAAGGAAACCCCTAAGGGCTCAGACGGGAATCGAGCCCGTGGCCTCTCGCACCCAAAGCGAGAATCATACCACTAGACCACTGAGCCTCTCGTGCCGTGACATGTTGGCATTCAAAAAGCGAGCGCACCGTCAAAAATTAGGTTTCCGATCGGGCGAGTCAAAACTTCCAAAGATTCCTTTTTCATTTATAAAGTTTCCCGCTGCTCCCCTTGGATTTTGTTTGGTATGAACTGCCAAGGTACTAATGTTTATGTAATCTTTGTTTATCTGACTTAGGCGTACGGAAAACGTCGTGCTTAGTCGTGCTGTTCCAGTCCAACACATATATTAGTCTAATGAAGCGGCATCCTCCGTAATTTGACTCATTTTGTGGCGGACGTTTTTGATTCGTAAGTTATAAGACTTTCGTGAGTATGATAACCATCGCCCCTGTGGCGCAATGGACTAGCGTGTTGGACTTCTAATTCAAAGGTTGTGGGTTCGAGTCCCACCAGGGGTGTTTTTTTTCTCGCTTCTTGACAAATGGACCAATCCCTATCAAGAATTCAAATCAATGAGTTCAAAATTTTACAATTAAATTTTCGTACCTTGCACGTCTCGCATTTTTGCCGCGAACACCCTAAAAGCCATTTTCTGGGAAAATTGGCCTTTCTTCGTCCTAAACCCTAAAAGATACCGGAACCCGAATTTTAACCCCTAAAAGACACGACGAGCACCCCCGCCCGACGACATATGGGAGTCCCCCCCCCCCCCCCCCCCCCCCCCCCCCCCCCCCCCCCCCCCCCCCCCCCCCCCCCCTGGTTTCGAGACTTCCTAAACAGACAAGTTTGCAGTCTTGGCGCGCAAACGGTTCAGACAACGTTTTTGAAATAGCTGTATATCTCGTTACATATTCCAGTTCGCACAAACGCCTCTGGGGATAGAGTACTAGAAAGTTTGGAAACGTTTTAGCTGGGAAATGGTATTTTGGGCTTCCATCAGACCAACAAGAAAGGGATGGAGAAAGAAGGGCTAAGATGCTAAGACGGAAATCGATAACCCGTGACCCTCACATCCGAAGCGAGAATCTTACTGCACTAGGCCACTGATTCAGGAGGTGATTCCCTTTTATACAGTTCTTTATATAGCCGGTGTTTCTACGGCATTAGATTTGGCTCAACAAAACACAATAAAATAACCATCTCCAAGATAATCATTACCACCATTCAGACATCATCATCATCGAAATTTTGCAACTAAAGTTAGAGGTGTCCCTTTCAAACCCCCCTATCCATGTTTTCGCACCTACTTTGCCATAACCAGTGCCAACAAGAGTGAGGTACAAAACCTACCATGTTTAGTCACTGGCAGAGAAGACATTGACCAAGTAAAATATACATAAAGGGGGTGTCAGATAATGCTTCGTGGGCTGTAAGAGAAAGTCGTGACTATGCAACCATTTCTAAAATTGGTGTCTGCAGTCTGATTGCTCGGAATAACGTCGAATGTATGGCGCTCCGCAACAGCGCGTTGTGCCGCGAGGAAGCTCCGCTACAAACATAAAAAAATAGGTTCCCAGTAATTGTGACTTTCAGACAGAAAGAAAAAAGGAAACCCTAAGGGCTCAGACGGGAATCGAACCCGTGGCCTCTCGCACCCAAAGCGAGAATCATACCACTAGACCACTGAGCCTCTCGTGCCGTGACATGTTGGCATTCAAAAAGCGAGCGCACCGTCAAAAATTAGGTTTCCGATCGGGCGAGTCAAAACTTCCAAAGATTCCTTTTTCATTTATAAAGTTTCCCGCTGCTCCCCTTGGATTGTGTTTGGTATGAACTGCCAAGGTACTAATGTTTTATGTAATCTTTGTTTATCTGACTTAGGCGTACGGAAAACGTCGTGCTTAGTCGTGCTGTTCCAGTCCAAGACATATAATAGTCTAATGAAGCGGCATCCTCCGTAATTTGACTCATTTTGTGGCGGACGTTTTTGATTCGTAAGTTATAAGACTTTCGTGAGTATAACAACCATCGCCCTGTGGCGCAATGGACTAGCGTGTTGGACTTCTAATTCAAAGGTTGTGGGTTCGAGTCCCACCAGGGGTGTTTTTTTTCTCGCTTCTTGACAAATGGACCAATCCCTATCAAGAATTCAAATCAATGAGTTCAAAATTTTACAATTAAATTTTCGTACCTTGCACGTCTCGCATTTTTGCCGCGAACACCCTAAAAGCCATTTTCTGGGAAAATTGGCCTTTCTTCGTCTTAAACCCTAAAAGATACCGGAACCCGAATTTTAACCCCTAAAGACACGACGAGCACCCCCGCCCGACGACATATGGGAGTCCCCCCCCTGGTTTCGAGACTTCCTAAACAGACAAGTTTGCAGTCTTGGCGCGCAAACGGTTCAGACAACGTTTTTGAAATAGCTGTATATCTCGTTACAATTCCAGTTCGCACAAACGCCTCTGGGGATAGAGTACTAGAAAGTTTGGAAACGTTTTAGCTTGGAAATGGTATTTTGGGCTTCCATCAGAAGCCGGTTCAGAAAACATTTTGACCAACAACAAAGGGATGGAGAAAGAAGGGCTAAGACGGAAATCGATAACCCGTGACCCTCACATCCGAAGCGAGAATCTTACTGCACTAGGCCACTGATTCAGGAGGTGATTCCCTGTTATACAGTTCTTTATATAGCCGGTGTTTCTACGGCATTAGATTTGGCTCAACAAAACACAATAAAATAACCATCTCCAAGATAATCATTACCACCTTTCAGACATCATCATCATCGAAATTTTGCAACTAAAGTTAGAGGTGTCCCTTTCAAACCCCCTATCCATGTTTTCGCACCTACTTTGCCATAACCAGTGCCAACAAGAGTGAGGTACAAAACCTACCATGTTTAGTCACTGGCAGAGTAGACATTTACCAAGTCAAATATACATAAGGGGGTGTCAGATAATGCTTCGTGGGCTGTAAGAGAAAGTCGTGACTATGCAACCATTTCTAAAATTGGTGTCTGATTGCACGGAATAACGTCGAATGTATGGCGCTCCGCAACAGCGCGAGGAAGCTCCGCTACAAACATAAAAAAATAAGTTCCCAGTAATTGTGACTTTCAGACAGAAAGAAAAAAAGGAAACCCCTAAGGGCTCAGACGGGAATCGAACCCGTGGCCTCTCGCACCCAAAGCGAGAATCATACCACTAGACCACTGAGCCTCTCTTGCCGTGACATGTTGGCATTCAAAAAGCGAGCGCACCGTCAAAAATTAGGTTTCCGATCGGGCGAGTCAAAACGATTCCTTTTTCATTTATAAAGTTTCCCGCTGCTCCCCTTGGATTGTGTTTGGTATGAACTGCCAAGGTACTAATGTTTTATGTAATCTTTGTTTATCTGACTTAGGCGTACGGAAAACGTCGTGCTTAGTCGTGCTGTTCCAGTCCAACACATATAATAGTCTAATAAAGCGGCATATCCTCCGTAATCTGACTCATTTTGTGGCGGACGTTTTTGATTCGTAAGTTATAAGACTTTCGTGAGTATAATAACCATCGCCCCTGTGGCGCAATGGACTAGCGTGTTGGACTTCTAATTCAAAGGTTGTGGGTTCGAGTCCCACCAGGGGTTGTTTTTTTGGCTTCTTGATAAATGGACCAATCCCTATCAATAATTCAAGTCAATAAGTTCAAAATTTTACAATTTAATTTTCGTACCTTGCACCCACATATAGCAATTGACCGATCCCCGCAATTGAGAAGCTAGGCAATGATTTGATATTCCCTAGTGCTCTAGCTAAAATAACTCTTTAAGTTAAACTAAGACCCCGTCCACACTACATCGTTTTCAAACGAAAACGGATACTTTTTGCTCCGTTTTTAAAAAGATTTGCGTCCACGCCTTATCGTTTTCGTATTGTTTTCGCCGTTTTCGGTGATCGTTTTCGGCGTTGTAGTGTGGACGATAGCCGTATCCGGAGCAAAATGTATCCGGTGTAGTGTAGACGGGGCCTAAGAAAATATGAGGTCTAGCCCTGAAAAGTGTGTATTTATTATTATAAAATACTGGAGTGTTGCCAGTGCACACGCATGACTACCACAAGTCTGCCTTTGTTTGCTTCTTTTTGGTTTGTTTACCGCACGTTTACCGAATGGCTTCCACCAAAAGCTCTTCCGATTCCTATTGGCTAGAGACTTGAAATTCGCTCCAATTATTAGGTGTACTTGGTGTATAAGCCGTTATCTTGTTTGTGTTGTTTGTGCTATCGCGGCGCTGAGCTTGGCTGGTCACTAAATCAAGCGACATTCGTTTCTCTGGAACCAGGGTAGTGGCAAGGTCATTTTGTGATAAAATTATGAACTGCTTTTGTGAGTCGTGCAAGTAGTATAAATCATTTGCATGTCCACACCACCAATGCAAATTCACCAATGCAAATTCAACATTTACTTGACTCGAGGGAAAAAAATAGGACCATACTTCCAGACAAAGAGCTGAAGCGTCGTATGGCGACCGCACGGTTCTTACGCCCACGCCAGAGATTTCGGCCCTGACAGTCGCTATCCTGGTGTTGAATTGCTCAGTAGCTAGATACCTATGGGTGAGAGTACGCCCGGCCACCAGACCATATAAGGACGCCCCTTGTACCGTTAGTGAACAATCAACTAATTAATAATGCATCACAAACGTATTTAAAGGCCTGAAGAGTGTGTTAGATATCCATGTGGGACACGTTGTTGGCTTTCTTTTTAACTTAGTAGTAGCTTATCTCACGATAAATGCAGAAATGTTCAGGTGCCGTTTAGCATGTTTTATTGCTCATATTCCAATAGTAGGCAATACATTGATACGGGAACGAGTTTATTTTTAAATTGTCCGTTTGCGCATGCGCACACTCGTCATCTTGCCTAATTTTATTTTCCATGAACAGACGACCATATTAATCCCCTGAAAGATCATCTAAGGATGCCCAGAGTGTAAGTTATACCTGAAATTCAGTAATCTCTGCCGGTAATTTGAAGCTCGGGAAGGGTCACAATTGAACGGAGCTCACTTACTTTCAGGCGCTGAAAAGTCCAAAGCACTCGCTATTTCTCAGAACAAACTTTTTATTTCATTAATTCGCTGGAATAATTTCTAAAAACGTCGGTAGCCGGTAAACGTTTTTTGTCGTTAATCGGTATTTTTGATCCAAGTTTGTCGGTAGTCGGTAACTAATTATGCCCATTTGTCGTTAGTCAGTTAACCCCATCCAGACCTTCACGAATCCGACAATTTTTAACTGTAAGCTCGAATGAGTTTTGTTTCTTTGCCGTGTAGGAGAGGAGATGGGGACGGTCGGAGGTGTTAAAACCTGCCTAGAAACCCATGATCAGTTCAATCAAGTTCAAGGTGGAAATTTTGATAAATTCATACGAACGAAGGCAATTGACCGATCCCCGCATTTTAGCAGCTGGACAATGGCTTGGTGTTCTTTTCATGTCTGTTGTGCAGCTATAGTTAGGGCCCCTGCTCAAAACTAAAATATTGAGAGAGTTTGAGAGTAAAACGAGATAATTTGGAGCGAAGTTATAGCTCCAAATTCATATTTTTATAGCGTTTGTATGCAGGTCGGACGGATTGTGTCCGAGTCTCATACAACGTCTCAAAAATAGGGAATTTTAACGGCCTATAAGTTTGCTCCTAATTATCAAAATCATCAAGATGTCTTAGTTTTGGGGTAGTTTTACCGATTACCGACAAAGACCGCAAATTTTACCGACTACCGAAAACCGACATCCAGATCCCCCTATCCAGACCCTGTATACACGTATGATGGGATGAAGATCTGGCAGCAAAGCTAACGGGCCAGTGCGCGCGCGCTTAATTCTACTTAGAACGCCTCGTCTCCTTGAAGTTCTGCGGATTCCAACTTTGTGTTTCCAATCGCCAACTTTCTATGACTTTCTCGGCGAAATAGAGCACGTGTGATGCTGAGAGACACGAGAACGTTTTGAAATCACGAGTTGTAGTGTGCCTTGTACTGTCGCACTTTGTAATAATTGACGCACTTTGTAATAGCTGACGCAATTTGTAATAAAGTTGACGCACTTTGTAATACCTGACGCAATTTGTAATAAAGTTGACGCACTTTGTAATAAAAAAGCTGACACAATTTGTAATAAGCCACTGTCGCAGTTTGCAATAAAAAAAGCTGACGCAATTTGTAATAGCTCCTGTCGCACTTTGTAATAAAGCGTATTACAAATATGGTTGGCTTCTCAAATTTAAAAAAAAGATTAGTATTAGTGAAATGTATTATTAGTATAAAATGTCACAGTTGTTAGAGGGCAACGTAAACAATGATCGGCAAGTCAATATTGTGTGTCCCCCCAAAACCCAAAACGCGTAAGAACATAAATTTATATTATGGAGTGGCCATACAGGGGGAGATGTTTTTAATATAGGGTTACCTAATTAATGCCCCAGCCCTGCGCAGGAAAATAGTGCCCTTCCCCCAGAGTTTTACTCAGATGTTTCCTTGTTATCTTTTCTCATAAATGGCAGCAAATATAAACCAACTATGTTTCATGTACACGATTGAGCCAGAGCCATTGGGATTGACTTCGCTTGCGAAAACAATTCGCTAGAAGGCCGGACCGTGGCGACTCATAAGCTTTCTTACACTTACGAGAACAGTATCGCCACCATTGCGAAAGTATAATAGTTAGGAGATTATCACGGAATCGCCTGTTTACGTTTTTAATGTTGTTCGTGTGATTAGGCCAGCACAATCCAAAAGAATCCATCAAGATGATTTTCTATAGAATTAACTTTATTACATATTGCGTCAGGAGATTATAACAAATTGCGTTAGCTTTTTTTATTACAAACTGCGACAGGGGTTATTACAAATTGCGTCAGCTTTTTTATTACAAAGTGCGTCAACTTTATTACAAATTGCGTCAGTTATTACAAAGTGCGTCAACTTTATTACAAATTGCGTCAGGTATTACAAAGTGCGTTAATTATTACAAAGTGCGACAGTACATGCCTCTCCCAACATCACAAGTGCAGCTCTATTTTTCTCTTTGATAAAATACAATAAAGAACGTTGTGCTCGTATGCTTTTATATGCGGGGGAGAACCATTACTTAATCGATGAAATAGAGAATAGATTTGGACCAATCAGAGCGTGCGCGCCCAGACAGCAAAGTTGTCTGGGTAGGTAGTCTTGAATCGCGCCTCATCGCTGTTTGAGTACGCGATTTGCTATAAGTTGACTTTGCATAATTAATTTAGCAGGCAGAATTGTGAGATCATCGAAATAGGATGTTTTGTTTCCAACTACACTGCATTGGAGGTCTGTAACTTGGGTGGGCTTGAGCGCACACAAACAAGGCCAAACCTTTATTGAAATAGCTGTTCGTTCAGCTTATCCTCTATGTAAATAATGGGATGTAAGCTGAACAAATTATACATTTTGAACAATCTTAGACGAGGAAATGTTTTGTAATGAAAATATAATTCAAGGTAAAACTATTTCCGTTCCATGATTCATTCGTTTGTTCGAGGCTTCACTCGTGCCTACAGTAAAAACTTCAAGCACAGCACGTCACCAATTAAAAAAACACTGGAGACGCAAAAAATATTAATCTATGTTGATCATTCGTTCTAAAGAGCAAACGTTTTGCATATAAATCAGAAATTTTCTTAGCGGTTAAAAAATTGATCAGAGAGAGTAAAGGAACCGTCAGAAATATCAATGACATTTGTCATCTACTGTCCCATTTGTCTACAGTATAAATATGTCATAAGTGAAATCAATATTATAGTATAAATGTTAAGCGTTTTGCAGGTGCATTCCCTTTTTCTTTCTTTTCCTGTTAGAGTTAATTATTTCATAAAATTCATAGAGACCGAAATAAGATGTTTAGTAATTCGTCTTGTGTAAGCCATTCTGTAGCAAGTTTAGTGTTGGTCTTTCCATTCTCGTCTGCCTCCCAAACGTTAATTTTTGGAAGGACGGGAATCGTACTTTCAGATCCATTTCTTACCAGCTTGTGGTTCCCATTGTTATGAAGCAGGTTTCTCTCTTCGTTCTCGTCCAGTTTTATCTTACTTTCAAGTAATGATATCTTCCTTTGAATTCTCCGTAAAGTGTTTGACTGTTTCCGTTTTCCGAAATATGGATCCGAGACCTTGATGCAGCCTTGTTTTGCTCGAAATTCAGACAAGAACGAATTGTCAGTAGCTTGAGTAAAACCAGATGGCGTGGAGGTTGTAGAACGTAATTTATCTCGCAGTTCGATAAGTGCATTGCTGGTTTTCGCACTCTTATCAAGAACAGACATCTTAAAATGGGTCGTCTTGGCTTTCCAACATTCCAGGTACTTTCTTTACCAGGTAGTTTCAACTACTCTAGCGCAAGAACTGAAATAGCTCCCTTTTATACACTGTTTTCGAATTGCGAATGACGAATGCAATGTTGTTTTGCCAGAAGTCTTTGGAATTATCTCTAAAAGGAACTCAAAGAGTAAGTTCCAATTGATGTTATTGTTGCTTCAAATCTTGTTCCACAGTGTAAAACTAAATGGATAGTCGCAACTCTCTTCGTACACAAAGCCAAATGAACAATAGTCCAGTGCAGTTGCTTGGTATCAAATCAATGCTTCACTCACTGTCCAATATATAAAGTAATACTTTACTGAGTGTTAATTATCGAACAACGGGAGCACAGCTACAGCAAATCACGAGGATAAAAGACCAAACGACTCCCAGGATATCGGATTTCAAAAGCTTACTGCCTTTTATGCCATAATGTTTACTTCAATGTTATTATTGAAAGTGTTTTGTGAGTTGACAACCGTTGCCCGTGTATCGAAACCATGGATTACTAGTGAATCAATCATAAATGGCAGATTGATTCAAATTCATACTCGATCAGAAAATCTAGCGACACTGATCATAAAAAGACTCTCCAGAAATTATGGGCAAACATATTTTTTTGTCACCGTAAAGTTTACAAAATAACGGACTTGCTGCCACTCAGACGTCCTATTTTCAATGAGCTTTGCCTCTTAGATTTTCCTGTATGTGAATTGTGTTTAATTTTAGAGATAAAATGTCATGTTCGAATAATTAGACAATGTTTGTTTTAGAGATCGGTCGAATCCGCTTTAATAGGTTTCTATATTAAAGGGCTGACGAAATAGGCCATTTTCAAACCGAAACCAAAAAAAAGTAATGGATGATTTGCCTCCATAACATTTTTTTTTCGATTTCGGTTAGATTTTTTAATATTTTTTTTAAAGTTTTTGTCGTTACTTTGTATATGTCTTGTTTTAGTTTGATAAACAAACATGCCTTTTATCGAGCCCTGTTGGTTGGAAACCTCAAACAAACTGGACATTCATCAAACGACTAAACGTCAACAAACGTGCGGTCGCGCTAATTGCTTCCGTTTCGACTACAAAAACATACAAATAGTTCACAAAATACAAAAATACGCCGACTGAAAAAGAAGGTTATTAACGTGTTAAAGGCGAGAAGAGGAGGGCAAATGTCTGGAAACACGATGGTTATAACGTAGCTATTTTCCTCCAGTTGGACGGCTTTCATACGAATTACGCTCATAACGTTTTAACACGTAGCGCAAATGAGCTATAACTTGGCAGGTGAGCAGCCCAGGGAATGCCAATCAAAAATATGATGACACGGTTTGATTGATTGACAATGTGACGTCATAATCACCGTGGGAACATAGCCCAAAAAATTTTAGTTAGGAAATCAGCTATGCAATCAGTTTCTATTTAATCGTCGCAGTAAATGACCGACTGTATCGATAACCGGACTGAATTTTTTATAAAACCAAGAGAAGTTATGACTAATTAAAAAAGTTCAAATTTCCCGCTTTAATGGTCAATTTGACCATATATGGTAAAAATTCGCCGATTTAGAGAGGGCGCTGCTTAAATCTGTTGGAGACATACGTTCCAGATATAGGAATGTCACAAAATTTGTAGTTACTTTGACTTAGTCATCTGATACTTTAGACGTCATATTACGTCAGTATGACGTCTTCTAACATGCAATTTTTACGTCAAAGTGACGTAAACAAGGTATCGAGTTTCATGTCAAAGTCAAAGTAACTACAAATTTTAAAATATTGCTATAACTGCTTGAAACAACATCATAGGAGTTAACGCGTTGACGTTTAAAATCGCCGAAATTTTACCTTATATGGTCAAGGAACAATTAAATTCCAGAGATTCCGGCGGGAGCTTCGAAATCACGATTTCTTAATAACTTTTGATCTATATGTTCGATTTTAATGAAGTTTTCGGTTTTGGAGTCGGCTTAGTGGTTAGAACATTTACCAACGTTTAAAATGGTTGATATACAAATTCCTAACTTTGGCGCCATTTTCAACGGCCTGTAGTGACGTCACGTTGTCAGTCATCATCTTTAGATTTCCATCAATCGAAACATCTTTCCAGATACTAATACCTTGCCAAATTTGACATAAATCGGATAAATTCCCAGCTCTCTACATAGCGAGATGGAGGAAAATGATCTCGTTTAGGCCATCGTGAAAGTCTTTCAAGAGCAGATTTAAGAAGCAAAAACGCAACAGAGTTTTTTTTTTTCAATTTCCTTGAGGAAGCAAATGTGTTTTTCAGTCAGCCCTCTCTCAGACCATTCTCGTACCCAGACTCCCCGGCTCGACACCTCAAGGGGAAGGCTCTGGTGACACTGACGTATGCGCGAGATTTGATACCGAGACCTGAGAGAAAGAGACCTTTCTGGCCGTCAACGGTTGCCACCAGAGCCTCAGTCAGGTGCCCTGGATGACTCTTGAGTTATTCTATTAAAATTGTTTTCGAGGCGTAGGGACTGGGTTTGAGGACTACAGCACGGCGCGCAATGAGCTGTGGGACAGGCACGGAAACAATACGTCTGGCAACAAACCAAATAAGATGGCGGCCAAGGTTGAAGTACTTACAATCAATAAGAAAGGCGTTTTCTCGAGGGATTATAGCAAAGGCGATTCTATGCCCCTACGAGAGACGCAATAAAATGTACAGGAGCGACGGTTTGGGACACCACTACAGAGTAGTTATCTGTTCCCTAGCAACGGCTCTACATTACTATATGCAGCCCCGCTCCCTCGTGTTTTCTCTCTTTGCTCTGACGAAGGGCTAACGCTCGAGACGTCAGCAAAACACTATTTTTCCACGGCGTTTAACATAATCTCAACCTTTGGTTGCTGTTGTTCACTACGGAGTAGGTGTGCTCATAAAATACATGAGCAGTCAGGATTTAGCGAAGGCTATAGAGCTCTGCTGACGTGCTGAGGGAAAGTATACCATTCAGGGCAAACGCTGAGATTCCGGGAATCGATATCGGAAGGGTTAATTAAAATCAAATAAGTTGAATGCTATTCTGGCCCATCCGCGACCCTCGATGTTTTTAGTTCGACGATCGATCAGTTCGTTTCGAAATTGACGATCTAAATGAGGAAAGATTCTCTTTTTGTAGGTTGATAGATTTTGTGAAGTTCTTTTTTGATGATTATAGAAGACTTACAGGAATTTGGCAGAAATTTCAACAAATGTGGTCGTTTGCATGCTTAGTTTTCCGCTCTGCTTTGCAAGATTCTGGACATGCTTTGCAAGGTTTTGGACATTTGTTGCCAGACGCTTCCTTCTTTTTCTCCGCATATCCCATATAATTAACTCTTGCGCTCCCACAAATCCATGCGCGCCCTTGTAATGATTCGTTCGTTTTATTTGACAATCATTAATCGAGAATATTTACAGAGGTTTATTGGTGTGTCTTGATCCGAGCGCATGCAGACGAGAGAGAGAGATCAAATATATAGGATCCGGTTACATAACATATATGTTGCGTGATTAGTTCTTGCTACGTTGCGTGATATCATGACATCCCCCTTTCCATGATTAATTTCAACAATAATTATAAAATCGTCACTTGCTGATAAAACTGTAACATGCTAAAATAATGTTCAATTTATGAGTTCGTTTGTGATTCTAGTATCTATCAATCTACACAAATCTGTCTGGTGGTCTAACGATCCTTCCGCTGCGCGTCACAGTCATACCAGCAGGCTTGTCACTGGCGAGGTTGTCGGTCGCTACCGCTGGCTCTGAGTTGGTACTGCGTGGCTGCATGGCATCACTGTTGCTGCTGGATTGAGTTGTTGGAGGGATGCTTCTGATGTGTAGCCTGTTGCGCCTAAGCTCTCCTCCTGTAGGTGTTTCCAGACGATATGATCGTGGTACGTTGGTAAGCTTCTCTGTGATCACTGCAGGTTTCCATGTTTTCGTCTTGTGGTCTTGTAGCGTCACAGGTTGTCCTACGTGTAATGGCGGTAACGGTTTTACATGTCGGTCGTAGTAGAATTTCTGAACATCCTGTCGGTATTTGAGTCGGTCTATGACGTCGTCACTGTCGGTTTGTCGCTGTATTGCACGTGGTAGGTTATCTTGTACTTTCCTACCTAGGAGTAACTCGGCTGGTGATGGTAACTTGCTGTCGATTGGTGTAGCGCGTAGGTACAGAAGTGCAATGTTCAGGTCTGTGTTGTTCTCTTTTGCTTTTATGAGAGCGTTCTCCACTAGCTTCACTTGGCTCTCAATGAACCCGTTGCTGCGTGAATGCTTGGGTGAACTTGGTATATGCTGGAATCCGTACTCCTTTGCAAATTCTTCGAACTCTTCACTCGTGTATTGTGATCCACTGTCAGATCTAACGACAGCAGGAATTCCGTGTTCGCCAAACACCTGTTTCATGGCGTCGATTACAGATTTGCTCTTGCAGTTTACCTGGGGCATCTTCCTCACGAATGGGTACTTGGAGTAATAGTCGGAGATAAGCAAGAACTCCGTGTTTTCGATATGGAAGAGATCTGATGCGATGGTATGCCATGGACGCGGTGGTACTTCTGTTTGGATCAGAGGCTCTTTGCATTGAGCAGGTTGGTATTTCTGGCATGTAGGACAAGACTGGGTGAGTTTATCTATGTCCTGGTTTAAATTTCTCCAGAAGACGGATGCTCTTGCACGCAGTTTTGTCTTCTCTGCTCCTTGGTGGGCGGAGTGTAGTTTTGCAAGAATCTCATCCTGGAGAGCTGATGGAATTATGATGCGTTGCCCTTTCATCAAGATTCCGTCGTCAATAGAGATTTCGTCCCGGTATGACCAATAGGCTTTGGCTGTGGGTGGGACTTGCTGGATGGTGGTCGGCCAGCCTTCGTACACGATCTTCTTAAGTGTGTTCAGCTCCTCGTCCGTGCTTGTCAGGTTTGTTATCCGATAGATCATGTCGTCGCTGAATTGCGGGCAGACTTCGTGGATCTGCACGTCCATATTATCGATGGGATGCTTGTCTTCGGGCGATAATCTGGACAAGGCGTCGGCTATCAACATGTCCTTTCCAGGAAGGTACTTGATCTTGATGTCATATGGCTGCAATCTCAGCAGCATCCTTTGTAGACGAGGTGGCGCTGCTGTTAGGTGCTTCAGATGAATGCTTTCTAAAGGCTTGTGGTCGCTCTGGACTGTAAATGGTCGGCCAAACAGGTAAGTATGGAAACGTTCACATCCATATACCACAGCCAGCAGCTCGCGTTCGATATTAGCATATCGTGTCTCGGCTTCTGTTAACGACTTACTTGCGAACGCGACAGGTTTACCATCTTGGAGTAGCGCTGCCCCAAGACCTTTTGTCGAGGCGTCAACTTGTAGGGTCACTTCCTTTTCCTCGTCGAAGTATGTGAGTGTCACCTCCTCGCTGATCGAGTGTTTTATGCGGTCAAATGCTACTTGGTAATCAGTGTTCCAGTCGAATGAGCTTTCGTCTTTCAGCAGATCTCGGAGTGGCGCTGTAAGGGAACTTAGGTTAGGTATGAATGGACCCATGTATGTGGCGAGACCAAGGAAAGTTTGGAGCTCACGGCGGTCTGATGGACTTTCCATGTGCTTGAGTGCCGATACTTTCGCTGGGTCTGGTTTGACACCATCTTCTCCGCAGATAACTCCAAAGAACTTTATTTGCCTTTGCTTGATATAGCACTTGTCAGGGTTTAGCTTGAGACCTGTCTGTAGGCATCGTGAGATCATTCCTTGTAGGTTTTTGTCGTGTTCCTCAGTGGTCTTTCCAAATACGACGATGTCGTCAGCGATTCCCACTGTGCCTTCGCAGCCTTCGAAGGTCTGATCAATCTTGGCCTGGAACACGTCTTGTGACATGCGCAAACCGAACGGCATTCGTAAATATCTGAACCTGCCGAGGGGCGAATTGAATGTCGTGAGGTAACTGGATTCTTCGTCGAGCTCAACATTCCAGTATCCGCTTCGCGCATCTAAGATTGAGAAGTATTTCGCTCCGCTAAGCTTGGGGAGTATCTCTTCTAGTGTCGGTGTCACGTGATGGTCACGCTTTATTGCTGCGTTTAGATCTTTGGGGTCTAAACAGATGCGAAGTTTTCCGTTCGGCTTCCTTCTATAAACAAGGCTGTTTACCCAAACTGTGGGCTCGCCTTCGCGCACTTTCTTGATAATGTCTTGCTTGACCATGTCGTCCAGTTCTTGCTTGATGTCCTCTTTCAGACTGATGGGAACTCTCCGTGGGGCGTGGATGACAGGCGTCACGTCAGGGTCGAGAGTAATGTGGTATTTACCCTGGAACTTTCCGATGCCGTCAAAGCACTGCGGGTATTGCTTGATTAGATGCTCGCGATCTCGTACGGGTTCTGGCGAGGAGTTTGGGGCGATTTTGGCGACTGGCGGGTCAGCAGTTTCTGCTATGTTTTCGATGGCGCAATTAAGTGTTATCAGGCTTAGGTCTAGCGCTGATGGAAGGCCTATTATTGCTCGCCCGGGTGCGTCGGTGACGTAAAAACGTGCGTTTGTTGCCTTGTTTTCGTGCGTGCATTGTAACTCACAAATTCCAAACTGCGCTATGTGAGATCCACCACATGCGGTTAGAGTTGTGTTTGATTTAATGAGTGCACCTGGCTTAGGGTACCCGTCAGCTCCTATGTGTTGTGAGAACATTGCTTT
Source organism: Scolanthus callimorphus (assembly GCA_033964015.1). Taxonomy (NCBI): domain Eukaryota; kingdom Metazoa; phylum Cnidaria; class Anthozoa; order Actiniaria; family Edwardsiidae; genus Scolanthus; species Scolanthus callimorphus. The sequence continues at coordinate 36,465,004 of CM066913.1, forward strand.
ATAAATTCTCAACGGAAGAATGTTCGCTTGCGCACCTGTGTCAAGCTTCGCCTTGAGTCGCGCATCCTGATTGCTCGCTCTCGGTAGTGTTACGCCTAGTGTTACAAGGGCTTCATTTTTGGGACTGCCTCCCGACTGCTTTGGGTCTATGGAGTTTATATTGATAGTCTCAAATAACAGGGAATCAAAATCGCTGTCTTCCGCTTCAAGTGCATGGACACGCCCTTTCCCCTGGGACCTCTGCCGATTTTGGCGCGGTGCTTCTATCGCTGGTTTTCTACCGTGATTAAGGGAGTTTCGGGGCCCACTATTTTGCGCTTTATTCCCCTGGGCTTTTTGCCTGCATACCCTGCTCCAGTGATTTAATTTGGAACAGTTATTGCAAGTCGATCCGTACGCGGGACATTTCCTTGGTTCGTGCTCCGAGCCACAGTTTCCACATTTCTTATTCCTGGTTCCGAATTTTCCTTTGATTTCGCTTACATTTACTTGAGGCTCGCTATGAAGCTGCGCTACATGTTCTAAGGTTGCTTCATAAGTTCTGGCATAATCAATGGCCTGATCTAGGGTTAACTCGTCGCTTTTCTCTAGGATTCGCTCTTGGGCTTTCTTATGTTTTGTGCCAATCACGAGTTGTTCGATAAGGCGCTCATTGATTTCATGTTGGTCACGAAATTTACATTTAGCGGCCTGAGTTCTACATCTAGTCATAAAATCATCGGTTGTTTCGCTAGGTAATTGTTTGAATTGCTGCAGCTGGTATCTTGCTAGTCTGAAATTTGTTCTCGGGGCTAAATGTTTCTCGAACTTCTCCCATATCTTGCTGGGTTTTGTTTTGTCTCCGTCGGTATCCCAGACAAAGCTATTGTAAATGTCTACCCCCTGACGGCCTATCCAAAGTAGGACGTACGATGCTCTCTCTGCTTCAGACTTTTTGGAGAAAGGCCCGTCAAAAACTAGATTACAGTATTGTTTGAACCTTTTGAATTCATCTGGGGTGTCTTTTGCTTCCCAGTTCATGCTAGGGGGTGTAAATCCTGCTGCAGTCATCGTCTCAGGTGATTATGTTACGACTCGAAGATTACACCACACGTCTTTCTGGCTTCTTTGCTTTTATTTCGTCTTTTGCCATTTACCGGCTCGGCGTGCGCTCTTGTGGATGTTCTATCCCACTTCTTGGCACCATGTAATGATTCGTTCGTTTTATTTGACAATCATTAATCGAGAATATTTACAGAGGTTTATTGGTGTGTCTTGATCCGAGCGCATGCAGACGAGAGAGAGAGATCAAATATATAGGATCCGGTTACATAACATATATGTTGCGTGATTAGTTCTTGCTACGTTGCGTGATATCATGACACCCTAAAAAAAAAAAAACGGAAAAGGTCTAGCTGGATAGGAGACTGACCGAGCCTAGCCTTCCCCGCGAGATACCGAGTCAGTGAACAGTGAATTGTTTCGCGTTTTTAGTTCTGCTGTTCCGCCAGTCAAATGTTATGAGCCAATCAGATTGTTGCCCTGCTTCGCCTGGATGCAGTAGCCTGGCTTTCCAACGCGACGTTGTCCTGGTTTTAGTTTAGAGGGAAGCCAGTTGACTGCACTAGGCGAAACAGGGCATGAAAGTTTTATTGCCACAGGTAGCTTGATTGGCAAAACAGCAAAGTCAAAAATAAAACATATTTTAGCTAGGGCCGATTTTCGCCTACAACCATCGTATGCGACACGCTTGCGGCATGGGCCTCACGTAAACACGATCAAAAAGGGTGGTGATTACGAGACCGGTATGAACTCAGACCGGGCTAAGTTCGCCTGCTCTCTGTAATATTGACACCCCGTGTTTTTCTGAGTGAAAGTCTAGGTACCTAACTATGCTTATTATTTCCCAGCGATTTGAAATTATATCTTTTAAGCTCCGGAAATGTATTTCTGAGCTATTTCAAAAGTATCAACTTTACATATTAACCATTAATTTTAATGGTAATTGGATTTAGCTAACTGCGAAAATTGCCCTCAGCACACAGATACGGCGAAAAAACACTTCGTTTTTCATAAAAATTGTGTCTTTGTTTTTGTCCCAATTCGATTTCAATAGAACGAATCACACGACGGCAAATGATTTTCCTCCGATGTTTATTCTGATCAGCGATTTTTTTATTATGCGACGATCAGTTATAAATTGTACTGTTTATTGTCAATCGGTTACTTTTGACTAAATTTAATCCCGACAGTTAAATCAAATCGATGTCAGCGGCAGCCTCCTGTATGCATCAAATAATGCATGTGTCATTTTACTAGTCGCGCACCTGCCCGGAAAAGTCATGGAGAATTTTGATGTCTACGCAACAAAGCTTGAAGAGAAGCGCTTTTGAACTCAGGTAAAATGTTCTTTCATTTACTAACTGTTCTTTTTACCTTGAGTAGGCTCTAGTTAGGCTCTCCTGTTTATTAATCTATCAAAGTAACGAATCTATGTATAGACTATATATCTCAAGCAACGAGCAGCGTTGATAAGTTGTCTTTAAAAACAGATCCATTCTTCCATGTGAAACATCGACTGGAAGGCAATGCGCTATTGGGCAATTGACGTTAATAACTAACAGAAATGTAGAAAACGTCAGGTTAAAAGAGCGATAAAGTGAAGTCATTTTGACTCATCTCCTATCCACAACTTTCGAACGTTTATTGCATGCTAGATGCTAGCTAGACAACATTACTGCCTTTTAATAAAATACTTATAATTCAGTAGGTGCAAAACAGATACATTGCGTGCCCGTTCATGTTAATCAACGTTTTGATGTCAAACAATCGCATGATGGTAAATTTCACTAGAAAAACTTCGCGACGAGTGCAAAATCGTTTTTCAAGTGAAATTCAACGTGGAATTCAAGAGTCGAGTGACGAATTTTTCTTGAATTCCATAGCACTGAGATTTAATATTATTTTAGTGTAATGATTCGAGCTTTGAACTTTCTTTGCGCGCGGGTAACCTGTTGTTTTGTCGAATTCAGCTTTCAACCATTGAATTCCACGTTAAATTTCACTCGTCTTTAGCCAATCAAGAATTGAGCTATGGGTTTCTATGATAAACACACACTTCAGAATGGTCGTATAATGACTTATTTACACTGACCAAAACTCATAGCTCAGAGAGTTCGCAGAATTATGAAAACCGCAACTATTCTACAGGGAATTTCTACAGAAACCCATCCATGGGAAATCCATGGGAAAAGCTGAATGGGAATAGGTCGGATTTCCCATGGCTATCCATGTGAATTCCCAACACTTCCCATGCATGTGCCTTGGGAAATTCAGCTTTTCCCATGGATGGGTTTTCGCAGAAATTCACTGCAGTAGCACAAACATTCACTTCAATGAAACTCGTCCAATTAAAGTATTAAAGTCACAGGGTCTTGAAAAATGCCAGGCATATCAAGAAAGTGCCGTGTCGTTTTTGTGCCAAATCCGCGCGGGTTGCCTGTGGTGTTCAAAACGTGACTGAGGCCCCTCGGCGGGGGGTAAAAACAAAATGGCGACCAAGAGAAGGATGTTTCTCGAGTATCTGCAAGTGTTCGTCAATTTTCCTGCTTTTTTCGCTAAGATATGAGAAAAAGTACTTACAGACCTTCCAAATAAGGTAAGGGGGGATTTCCTAATAAGGAAGTTTTGCAACGTCGGCAAAACGACAGCTTTTGGCGAAATTTTCTTGATATGTTTTCTCCCAGATATACCGTATCTCCACTCTCCTGAAAAATGAGCCGAATTCCGCAGAGGATCGACTGGGACCATTCGGGATTAAAAGTCGATTTCCTAAAAAAAAAAGCTGGATGACGGACTCGGAAAATTTGCTTTTAGGGAAGAGCGTAGCCAAATATTTGGAAACGATCCATTTCGCTGTGTGAGCAATTAATTCACCCGCCTCTTGGTCGCAGTTTGGGATTGATTATGCCTAACATCAATTCGCAAAATAATTAATACTTTTGGTACAAATTAATCCCAAATTACGACCCAGCCTTGAGGAATTGGATGATTTCTCATTATTTTACAAAAAGCCATAATTTCCAGAAGCAGTTTATGCGAGTCGGTTATACGTTTCCTATTACAAAATCGGCTTTTTGTCCTGAATGGCCCCAGTCCTCGGCGGAATTATTCCGCTTATTGAAAATTTGTTTGCAAAAGGAGAGAGGATTGGACGAGGTATAAGCACACGTGCTAAAATTAGATCAACTTTTTGTTGAGCCTGTGATCCAATTGCGTTTCGGAGAGGCTCCCTGTGCCAATTAAAATACATTAGAAAATAACACGCATGTTGTATTGTGAATGGTGAGCATTCTGATTGGTTAAAAAGGGAATGTTGGTCGAACTGATAAAACTTGAAAGACACTCGCCTTCGGCTCGTTCTTTCAAGTTTTGATCAGTTCTCCCAACATCCCCCTCGTGTTTGTAAGAAAGCAGAGAGCACGCGGAAAGTACTTTTATTGCTTAAATCAAGCATGGCTATTACTGAGCTCGCATGATATCGAAACTGTATCAAACATATCTTTTCAATCCTGTTTTTCTGCATACTTCTTCAGAGTTCTTATCAGAAGGGGAAAGGTGATCTTTTGACACATTCTTATGCATTAAATTTCCAAATTTGGCTTTAATGGCATTGAGCGTTTCAATTCAGGGCATTTGATTGATATGCGGAAGCTTCTCAAATATCACCAAAAGCCCTCTTGCGGACCTTTCTCGATGTCCTAGCGGAACAAGCTTATCTCATGTTTTCTACCTACATCCAACGCAAGAGGTCTTTTCTCGTGATTGTACGTAGTTACCACACATTTATACCCCTTCCACATCCTCTGCCCCCGAACACCACCCATACTTCCTGCCGTTGCCGCGACCATGTCCTCCTCTTTCCTCTCAATGTACGGACCTTCCTCGCTACATTAGGCATGAGAACAATCTCAATAATTTTAAGAAACTTTTAAAAACATTTTTGTTTCAGACCGCGTATAACATCACTTAAATATATTTTATTTCATTTTACTTTTTATAAATATACATTGTTGTTTCTATTAAGTTATCGACTTTTTAAGAGCAAGTTTCTGTAAATATCAACCAAGTCGGGAAGAGTCGGAAAAATCAAAATTTCCCAAACTTTCCTTAAACATAGTCTATGATGAGGTGTCTTCGGCGCTGAAATTTTTTTGGATTTAATTTAAATGTCGGTGACAAAACCCGGATTTTTCATTTTTTGCCCAAAAAGGGGTGAAAACCTGGTAATTTTTGCCCCAATTTAACGTCTCCCTACAGAACAATCGCAAGTTTTTATCAAAATACCAAGTTATTTTCTGAAAAGTACATCATATGTGCGTTCGTTTTAACTTCTTTGCACAAACATCCGTTACACATACAATATTTTCTGTATTTTTGAATATTTTTGAAAAAGTGCACGTTTTCGAAATGTAACAAAATAACCATATTTGCGACCGAATATCGCCCATGTTGGGACGTGTTTGAACATAAGAAAGATATAATAGAAAAGGGCATTCATTTCCCTTCCAGAAAATGCAAAAACATTTTTGTGCAATTAAAATGGCGAGTTTCTGCAAATCCTTGAAGGCGACGCTCTGACCGCCTAAATTAACATGGGATTTCTATGTATAGCAGAATATTTTATTTTTACCACGCAATACGTTGTAAATGTTTGACGAAAGATAACTAAAGTAGCTGTTAAATACATTGAATTATAGCAAAACATATTTTATTGTCACATTTTGCTAATTTTATAGCATTTTAGTGATGTTTATACAACGGAGGGAGGGGAGGGCCACCCCCTCTGAGGTTTACTTGCGATATTTTCGACAGGCTTTAGAATTAGGACACCAAATTTTCAGTAGCTGTTGATGTTTCCATCGCACAATACTTATTGGGAAATTGTCATTTCGTTACCATGGTAACGAGTTAGAGCGTCATCATATGTTCAGGTTAGAGCTATGTTCGGCAATTTCTTTCTCTTTTGGCTTTCAATCAAAATTGTTAGGGTTTAAGACTTACTACCTATAGCAATAAGTTACGGAGGTTTCAAATCAATTTCGATCATGCCATCCTTAAAAAATCTTGACGGGAATGAGAACCCTTATTTGCATAAAATTTGCCTTTTTGTGCATATATTTGCCAGCCTTTGTGCTGATTTTGTGGAAAGCTGGTCAAATATGTAAGGCATTCTAAGTTGTCTACTAAAAGGGTTTCAGTTTGTTTGCAACATAATCAAAATACAGGGAAACAACGGTGAGTTCTATTTTGCTTATTCAGCACTTTTGGCTAATAAACGTTTCACTGGTTGGCAATGACTACCGCAAACCAAACAACAATATATCTAGTAAATATAGCTTCAATTAATTTTAGCTTAGAAAAATAAATAAATACACGGATATTTTCAATTTGTAAAAGAAAGTGTAAGCCGTACTCACTTGGCTTAAAGGCAGACACGCCCCTGGCATTAACTGTGTCAGCGGATTTGCGCCAAGCAGATATTAAATTTGCATTTTCGACTTGGAAGAAAACATGTTTGACTCTATTGTGAAGATAAAATTCGTATCTCCACGCGGCCATGTAGTATCCTCTATGTATTATCAAAGTGGAAACAATTTGGTTCATCCCTTCTCAAGATATAAACCTTTTCTTGTTTGATGACGTCATACCACTTGACCACGTAGTTGCACACCCATTGCCACTTAGACATTTTCACCAAAGTTTGGTTGTCTGAGGCTCATCCCTCCCTAAGATATAAACCGTTTCTCGTGATGACGTCATCCATGATGTCATAACACGTGACAACGCAATTCCACCCCCCTTGTCACTTAGATAATTCACCCAAGTTCTGTTGTCTGAGGTTTATCCCTTCCCAATACATATACACTTTCTCGTTTGATGGCGTCATCGATTACGTCATACCCCGTGACCATGCTGTTGTACCCCCCTTGCCATGGGAAGGTTCATCCCTTCCCATGATATACATAACTTTTTTTTAGCTCCGCTAAAAAAAATTGGTGGGTTGCCTGTGTGATCCCGGACGAACGCACAAACCGGAAGTCCATGACAAAACAGGTCGATGCCAATCTCGTTCCCAGAGCCTACTCCGCTGTTGTTGTTTGTCGTAGGCTCTGACGGCAGACAATCGTAGCCAATTCTGATTGGCCGATATTCCCGCCCGCTATTTTGAAATTTGCCTAACGAACAAAGACGGTCACCATATATGGAAAACCGGATACATCCGATTTCGTCTGCGTCCCGAGTAAGCATGACCGAGAGGCTCTGGGAACGAGATTGAGGTCGATGCATATACACTTTTTTTCTTCTTCTTTTTCTGCATGTAGCTATGGAGCTCTGCTGGAGCTCCGCTAAAATTAAATTTCAAGTTTGAAGAAAATATGTTTTTTTCTTCTTTGAAAATTGAAGGAAATTTTTTAAGGTGATAAAGAAATGAAGGTGATATTTTTACCGTGGATAATGAAGTGGAGATACACATAGGCATTTAGTAGCGCCTAATAATGTATGGACTGTTTTATTTGTCAAAATAGTTTGATATATTTTTCGTTTGCATCAATTCAAACGACATTGTTTTCAACGAACAAAGAATGCTAACATATATAGTTTAAGCACGTATCTATAAATCGTTAAGCCAAACAAAAGCATTTCATTGAAGTTCATTTTTACTATATTTTTTTCAAATTGCTGCTAAGTATTATATTAATGTTTAGTCCATTTCCAATAAAAGTAATTAAAAAAATACAGAAAAACAGGCTTAATAGTTTATTTTTAGCCAATAAGTGCTGAATCAACAAAACCAAGAGTGGATTAACAAGAGTTAGAATCTTTCGTACTGTATTTGTCCACATCACAGTCAGCAAAGTGTCTATTTTTAGATTTGAATTTCGCGCGCGAAAGTATTCGAATCCCCTCTTGATTCCCCTGAATTCATCGTATACCCAACACACAAAAAAATAGAGAATATCCTACCTATCTTTGCGACTTTAAAGGTTTTTTGAATGATCTGTGATTTAATTTTAGGCTGGATCTCACAACTCTTCGCGTGGCGAGAAAGTGGGAACCCTGTGGATGAAAAAATTTTAGCCGGAAACCTAGTTCTAAAAATAGACACTTTTCTGACTGTGATTCGGGAGTACATAGTAAATATGGAAACTCTCGGTAATCCACTCTTGACAAAACTGAATATTGAGTTTTTTTCTACCTTGATTTTCATTACGCTGCAACCAAATCGAAACCTTTTTAGTAGACAACTTAGAGTTCCTTACCTTACATACTTGACCAACTTTCCACAGACTCAGCACAAAGGGTGGCAAATATATTCACAAAAATGTCGATTTTTATGCAAATTAAGGGTTCTCTATCCCGTGAAGGTATCTTGTCTGCAAAACCTCCGTAACCTATTGCTAGGAAGTAAGTATTGAACCTGATAATAGTATTGGACATCTTCATCAAAAGCCTGCGCGGACAAAGAAATTGCTGAACATTTTTTGATGTTATAACTCGTTACCATGGTAACAAAATGACACCTTCCCAACAAACGTTGTGCAGTGGAAACACAACAGCTACTGAAAAGTTGATGTCCTAATTCTAAACCCTCTCGAAAATATCACTAGCAAGTAAACCTCAGAGGGGGTGGCCTCCCTCTCCCCTCCCTTGTACAAACATCAATGCTGTAAAATTAGTCAAACGTGACAATGAAATATGTTTTGCTATAATTCAATGTATTTAGTAGTTGCTTTAGTTATTTTTCGTGAAAAATGTACAAAGTATTGCGTGGTATAGACAAAATATTCTATATATACCTGGAAAACCTATCTTATTTTAGGCGATTAGGCCGTCATCTTTAAGGGTTTGCAGAAGCTCGCCATTTTAATTGCACAAAAATGTTTTTATATTTCCTGAAAGGAGAATGAATGCCCTTTTCTATGATACCTTTCTTATGCTCGAACTCGTCCCAACATGGGCGATATTCGGTCGCAAATATGGTTATTTTTCTACATTTCGAAAACGTGCACTTTTTCAAAACTATTTAAAAATACAGAAAATATTGTATGTGTAACGGATGTTTGTGCACAGAAGTTTAAACGAACGCACATATGATGTACTTTTCAGAAAATAACTTGGTATTTTTATAAATACTTGCGATTTTTCTGCAGGGAGACGTTAAATTGGAGCAAAAATTACCAGTTTTCACCCCTTTTTGGGCAAAAGATGAAAAATCCGGGTTTTCTCAAGGACATGTAAATTAAATCAAAAAATTCTTTCAGCGCCGAAGACACCTCACCATAGGCTATGTTTAAGGAAAGTTAGGGAAATTTGACTTTTTCGACTCTTCCCGACTTGGTTGATATTTACAGAAACTCGCTCTTAATGTTTTATTATACTAGTTTGTTTGTTTGTTCTCTTTTTGAAATGTTACGCGCATTTGATCATATATACATGAGAATTTGCGTGCTACAAATTTTAAATTATTATTATTATTACTAATATTGATCCACTTTCTTCTGGGGCGTCGACCGCCAATCTCGAGGTCCAATCTCGAGCTCAATTTACATGTTTTCATATGATACCTAAGTGAAATCGTGGTAAATATCCGTTTTCCTCGCAGGTCTTCAAAATGAGAGTTATTTCTGCACAAGAAATGCTGAGACGTGAGATAAATTTGTCTTGCTCACTACTCTCCCTCGTATTCCTAATCCATGTGGGATCCATCGAGGGTAGTTGCAGCAAATCATCTCACTCCCAATGGGGGTACTCTTTGGAAGATTTGCACTACCACACATTCGATGCTCAAGTTTTCCCGCATTGTCTGACAACCTGCATAGCAGATGGCCATTGCTCAAGTTTGACTTTCGACTACGAATCGAAAACATGTCGATTGAGTAACGAAACAAGGTGGAGCAGTCCAAACAACTACAAATCAAAAGAAAACAACATTTACATGGACATGGTGAGAGCAGACATCCCTACACAAGCGAGTCCACAGCCAACTACAGAAGCATTTGATATCAACACATTCTGTATTGGCAAAGCCCTTGGTGATTATGTGTACCCTCCTGACTGTAATAAGTACTTATCATGCGCAGATGGTGGCATATATCACTTGAGATCCTGCGGTAACAATATGAATTTTCATCCGATTAACAAAGTGTGTGACCATAAAGCGAATGTGAATTGTTAAATTTGCGATAAAACATATAATGCATGGCAAATAGCGACTTCAGCTTTTCTGGAGAAAAAAATCATCCTCTCTTCACTTCACAGGCCAAAAAAAGCACACCAGCTTCTCAGAAGTCAAATAGTGCATTCCTTAATCCTGGAAAATGTATCAATAGACCTACCATGCATCATTATCTTTGTCCATCGCCACTAACTCGTCGTCATCAAATAATAAATTTTGCGGAAGTGAGACCACTATTTGTCGCCATTTAAATACACTCTTTTTTTATAAGAACGTCTAATTTTCAGTTGAGGCTGGGCCGTTCTTATTTTTGGAGCAGTTTGAGGCTGGAAATGTTCTTACGGATGTTCTTAAATTTGAGTGACGCAACACGAAATATGATAGATCTCATGGCAGGATACTTACCAATGAAGTATTAAAAAGAGTTTTAAACAAATTATAAATTACAAATTGAAGGTCGTTATTATTAACACATTTTAAAATTCTGGATTTTAGAACGCATCACTGAAAAAAGTATATTTTGCTCCTATCTGAGCCTCGGGCATGTTCTTAGCATGTTCTTAAAATTTGGGTAACTTTCAGGCTGAACGTTCTTGTAAAAAAAAGGTTCTTATAAAAAAGTGTAGCCTCTTGATGAAAAACCTAAAGATACAAAATTAAGTGTCATGTTTTTGGCCGCGAGAAGGTTCGCGCATTTATACGTCAGTCAACAAATACCCCATCAACAATAAACAATACATGTTAACCATTGACAAACATCTCAAATCCATTTTTGTAAAAGGACAGTAAATCATATTCTATTTTCATTTCCTGGTTACTTAAAAAGTTACCTTGTCTTAAAGATATAAAACTGTCTTCAAATGTCAATTTTAGTAGAAAAGTTAAATATATTAGATAGGAGAAATTACAAGGAAACGTCCAATATGTTGTTAAAAAATGACAGACAAATTTAAATGTGAAAAGATTCTGCCATTTTTTGCCAATTAAAATGTGTTTCGGAAACAAAACATAAATAGGGTGTCTTACTTAAGGATTTTCAAATTAATTTTAAATTACTTCCGTCCACGTTAAAACTGTTAAAATAAGAAAAAAGTACAACCGACTGACCTGAATGAAGCGACGACTTTTGTGAAAACTACTTCAAAGGTAAGCGTCTCTCTACATGTTAAATGATATTTAAAATAATTCATCCAATTGAAGGACGTTGCATTGGACTTTTCGATAAAAGCCAAACCAAAACCCCTCATATTCAATAGTTTCTTTGTAATAAAAGGAACTGGAATGGGTATTGGAAAAAAGTCCATGAGTCTGGATTTCGACAGGGTCCCCACTTAATTAACAAATTTTTCAAAGTTTGCCAAAACATTTCCTGGCAACAATTTGCCGAAAGTGTTTTGCTCCAATGATTGTTGTCGCACTTGTGTGAAAGAGGATGTCGCCGTTTTTCCTATATCTGTTTCAGCGTAGGTTTTTTAATTGATTGGCAACGGCTTCTATTGTTCGTACAAAAACTTTGCCAAAAAAGACGGCCCAAATTGCTCGACGGCGCTAAGGTGGCAAAGTGACTGTCGCATTAGGAAATAAACTTTTCTGATAAATTCTGACAGCAAAGAAGCCAGAAAAGTTTGCCAAATGCGACCCATACCTAAATTAACGTGAGTCTCTTTTTATCTGACTCTTTTCATCGCTTCTAAATTTGCCGTACGATGTATGATATTAGTAGGTGAATTTTTAAGATTCACTCGAAACACTTGAAGCCTACGTTTATATTTTGAAATACTTTTTAAATAGAAATCACATCATATTGTTTCCAGGTATAATATTCTGTAGCTCTCCGTATTTTCAGGTTTGATTAGGGAAGAGGTTAAAACAACGGTACTTATATATAAATATCCAGTTTAGGGGTTGGGTACCCGAGACCCACCTGACCTCTTTCAATTTCCCTAAAAATCGGAGTTTTGACTGCTGAAATAATTCATAAATCACGTTGAAAACCCTACCATTGTGCTCTATCTGAACTGAGAACAGCACATTTCTGTAATACATTCGAGTATCCCTTATTTGGTGCTTCGAGAAAATAACCATTGGATACTTAATGGGGTTGTACCGATACTCACAACCTAATTCACCATGTGATCCCTGGATACCGATCGAGTACCGTTGTTTTGAACTCTTCCCTTATAATATTGTATTTTTGGTTAATCTTTTAATATTTTTCTGAACTCAGTATGAAATAACAACTGAAAGTAATGACGTGCTTACTGCGTTTTTCTTAATTCTGTGAACTCTATACCGACAAACAAACCGCGATTTGGCTTCCGTCAATCAAACGAGTGAACAACTCTGGGTGATTTCACGGAGGCTTTGATAGATCTTGAGAACTGATAGCGGCTAACTAGGCTTCAAAACACAATTGTTCACTATAAAATGAAATTCAAACTCAAACAAGCGTGGACTTTAACTTAGAAGGTTTGATTGACGGAAGCCAACTGGCAGTTTGGTGTTCGGAAATTATGAAAATCGCAGTATGAACATTCATATTTCCACTTTTATACTTTACTTACTGCTTTTTTATTACTTCTTTACTTGTTTGCCATCAATATTTCAATATAGTGTCATCTAATCGCAGTAAATGTAAATATTTCATTTCAATTAGCACTTTAGATGATTTTATGTTAACTATTAACTCCCTTGGTTTAGATAAGCGTCAACGAAAATGACACAAAAAAATCTGAACAGCAAACAAGTGGCTTTTCGTTGCTGATGATTAATGATTTGTAGAAAATTGTTTTTTATAATTATTTTATCTATATGAAGTACGTGATCCGTTCTGTTGATCGTTAGCTAGACTTAAAAGTCTAGCTAGACATAGATAAACACTTTCTATTAACGTTTTCTTGGCGCTTTGGCAAATTGCAGACTTTGTCCCATTATCCTTTTAGATTAAAATATTATCTTTAAAAGCATATTGAAGCTCAGTCATCTTTTTATCGTGAGTGAAAGGAAGTGTCGCACTGATTGTCAACCTAGGAAATCACCTGTAATTGTACAAATAAGCTGATATAACATAGAAACTATATACCCTTAGAAACTGTACCCTTAAAAAGAAACACTCCTGGTAAAAAGGTAAGTATAAAACATGGTTTTAGAACTTATTCCTGCCCTTAAATTGCCAATCCTCGAGCTTTCCTTAATTACGTGCGACCGATGAACTATTCTCATAGAAAACCAGAAACGAAAATCTAACACCTTTAAATTGAACTTGACTGCTGAAGAGAATTAACAACCTGTGTGAATCATGAAAACAGGCTGTAGATTTTGTACACTTGTTAGTTCGATTGTGTCTCTCTATTTATCAGCAAGACTTTTAGTGAATCGTGTCCCCAACAGAAAAAAAATACACTTTTTTGAAAGATCGTTAGAACCGTTTCTGTAGACTTGATTTGGTGGCAATATAGGACTTGGAAAAAATTAAAAACAAATGGTTACGATCAACGTTTTTGTTTAAAGGATGTAAACAAGTATCATCCTAGCAACCCAGAATGCAGGACGTTTTTAAAACAATAAGATCCTACGGCATACACAAGGACTAACAGCTCAATAGACCCATATCACGCTAATATGGCTTAATGATATCTTATAGTTATCATGAACAGTAAAACTGCAAAGTTTGGTGAATATTGGTTGTATACTGGTCGATATATAAGTTTTCTAAATTGATGATTTAGCCTCGTTTTGATGTTTCTGCCCATATTTCTTTGTAAAAAAAAGGCCAAAAAGCTAAGTTTTGATAATTCATATCTCAGCCAGTTTTCGAGTAATGTTTCCAAAACTTTGCAGCTTTTCTAATACGGATGTGCTGAATTAAATTGAAAACTGGACTTCCTGATAACTATAAGATATTAGTATAAACTAACTAATGGTCTATTGCAAATCCTGCATTCTGATTGGCTGAGCTACTAATGGTCTATTAGTGATAGACCGTGCCTGGCGAAACCACAACCTTTCTTTTCAAAGATACTTGATTTTTTCAACATAAAGTAATGAAATTCATTGCCAAAACCGACCAACTAGTTGGTTTATACTAAAACAATTAGACCGCTCGTCCTCATGTGCTATGATATCAATAGACCATTCGCCCTTCGGCCTCATGGTCTATTCATCATAGTACATTCGGCCTTGAGGTCTAATTGTTAATTAATAATCGTTTCATAGGAAACTAAAAGTTGAACTCAAATCAGTTAGCTCAGATGGTAACGATCATTAGATCAATAAAAAAAATGAAGAACGCCGTCGCCAGCGCCATGTTTTTCAGCTCACTTCTCGGTGCTTGAAAATCCTGATGAAACACTTTGTCTCGTGTTTGATATATTACATAAAGAATACAATGGTCTTTATTTTCAGCCATGCAGTTCCTTGCTATTGCCGTGGCCCTCGAAAAATGGTGCTTGAAAATCCTGATGAAACACTTTGTCTCGTGTTTGATATATTACATAAAGAATACAATGGTCTTTATTTTCAGTCATGCAGTTCCTTGCTATTGCCGTGGCCCTCGTAAAATGGTGCTTGAAAATCCTGATGAAACACTTTGTCTCGTGTTTGATATATTACATAAAGAATACCAATGGTCTTTATTTTCAGCCATGCAGTTCCTTGCTATTGCCGTGGCCCTCGGTGGCCTTCTTGCACTTACTGAGAAGTCTAATGGTCAGTGCGACGGTCCTTTACTGTCGAAATGTCTTGGAGACTATGTACAACAGTTCTCTCAAGGCAGCCAAGAGACAGACTTGAAATCTGTTTTAAGCATTCATTGCACTGCAGACTGGGTAATTCACCGATCCCGCATTCATTGTTATACCCCTAGTTACTGTTGCTACGTCGGACAAGCCAAATTTCATCTTTGGCATAGAGCGCGGAAAAGACACCGATTGCAGGAGGTGTTAGACGTTGTTGCATGCAATTTGGATTTTATATTTTTAGCTTGAAAAGCTGAATAATTATTGAAAATCTTCGATATTCATGTTTGTTGCTCGGACATTTTGAATTCCGTAGGGAAAAATTCCTATTGTTTGCTATGAGTGGGTGGAGCTATCGTCAAAATAGGGATCGGTCTATTGTTAAGCCCGGTGCACACTAGCGACATAACGACATAAGGACGTTATGTTGCAACGAAAAAAGCATGGGAAAATAATTGAAATAATATTTTCCATCGACCATCATTAGATTACTTCACCAAAGCAATCTTATGATATTTTTGTGGTCTTCAACTTTTTGAAAGCAGTAACAAAATTTTATTCGCGCGATCTTTCTGTTATTATGTCGCAAGTGTGTACCAGGCTTAGCGGCAGATATAGTTATTTTACTCATTAAGCGCATATCTAGCTACTGCATTTGCGCGCTTCGATTCGATCCTCGGTAATTATCTTTTACTTGAATTAGTCGCGCTTCTACAAAAAGCCACTCGATTGACTGGACTGGCCGTTTTGTATAAAAACAAGATACATAACGTGCTGCTAACAAATGAATGCATTGTATATTACTTTGTCAATCATGGTTATTTTGTTGAGGCTTCTTTCTGGTATACATAATAAATAAAGCCCTTCTTATTATCTACCTCGTGGCGGGAGTGTCCCACCGCGAGAGCGAGAAGCTGCCTCCTCTTATCCAGAACTTCCCGGCTCATCTCCAAGCCGTCATTGTATCATTTCCCATGGATGAGTCGCCTCTTGTCTTACATTTCCAGTTACTGGCCACGTGTGTGAGTGACGGGATGGAGACCTGCAAAACCGAGACTGTCCGCTCACTCGCCAAAGCCGTCTTGTCCTACATAGTGTTTGACAGACACCTCGGGGTGTGCACTTGGAAAGGATATAGTAAGCTATTCTATCAGATCTTCCCAAAAGGTAAGCTTGACATAGCCAACTGACACACGATGGACCTGTTCCGCAGAAATTGTCTTCCTCTCTTCCTCTCGCTGCCGGTTGCAAAATTTCAAGAAAACAATTTGCTGGGATTTTGTACTGTATTTAATAAAATTAAATTGGGCCACGTCACGTTAAAAGGACCCGGACGACATAATTTCACTGTTTGGCTTTGTGGGAGAAGTTTTTCTATTTCTATTGGCATTTTTCCTATTCTTTGTTTGCAGTACTCTGAAAATGCAAATATCAAGTCATGGCTCAAACACGATGCACATGAAACCAGATATTAGAAATTCAAACATAAATCTGGGGTGATTTTTGTCATGTCATCCGGGGCCCTTTTTGCGTGACGCTTGCCAGCGTATCACCATGTCACATTCAAATTGGTGGCCTCCTTAAAAACGATTTTACCCCTCACTAGGCAAGGTACGCTGTGGGATTGACAGGGGGAAAAATCTCGGCGCTCGGCTTTTTTATCCCCGCAACGACTGCTGGAGTGTAGAGAAAAGACGGCTGAAAGACAGGCTAGATGAGGAACCTTTTTTATTTTTTATACAGGAAATGATTTTGATGATGACAACTATGGCGATGATGATGATGACGATGATGATGATGATAACTCACAAGCGGATCCTGACAAAGGACTTTTTATGAGATTACTACGTAAGAAATTATTTGAAAAAGTTGCTTATGCGAGGCTTACAGCAAGACTGTCGCGTGAAAGCAATTCATGAGAAATTCACTATCCAATCCGATAGTAATATAATTCAACAGCAAACCAATCAGAGAGCGAGGTGGTCCACAATCTCTCCCTTTCGCGAATGAAGTAATCACAGGAATTTGTCATTGTTTTCGCTACGCAATCTGATTGGCTGAAGGATCCAAGATCATGCCCTTCACCAATCACAAACCCGCCGAGCAATCGCAATTGCTAAAAGTCAAAGTCACGTGATACAACGTCACTGATTGCGTCATAAAAATGCCAAAAATGTCTCAAACCACTTAAAAGCGACTTGATGGTTATGCATGTCTGATGCCACTTTTCCTTATGTATGGGGCTCCGCTTGCGCGGCGCGAAATAGTTCCTGAATGTGCTCTTGTTCTTTATCTTTCAGATGGCTCACCTTACAGCACATGTGCCAAGAAACTTGATGAGAGGTGTTTGCAAAAATTTGTCAAGAACATGAAATCATCACCAAACCTGTGTGCTAACATACCAGCAAAATACAAATGCCTTCAGGCAAGATCTTGTTCTGGAGGGAAAACAGTTATCCTAAAAAACCTTCTGGCCATATTCCAAAAGAGGCAGAGAAAGTCCTGGGTGTCATGGGTTGTCCTTAAGTATCATGTCAACGACACGCTTACCACAAATAATTCGATGAATTCCATGTTTGATTGTTAGAATAAAAATATGGGAAAAGCAACATATGATTTTGTTTGTACAGAGATCCCGTGGAAGGAGCAGAAATGATTACGAATATGGGAAAGCGGCAAAAAAGCAGGCGAGATTAATTCGGGATTCCGATTGTTCGCGGGATGCGGGATTTTGATTTTCATTACTTAATGCGCGGGATACGAGTTTTGAGCTTTTCTTGTGGCGGGATTCGGGACTGGCATGGAAATATGATCCTAGGCAGTTTTTAACGTCATACACATGCACGTGAACATGTAAACCGAAGAAATCCAAAATGAACAATCGTAGGTCTAACGTAAGTTTATAATTAATGGATATTTATTTTTGCCGGGTAGGACGGCCCTTCCGAAACCAAAACTAATATTATATCAGGTTAAAAGACACACAACCAGGGATTATTGCTTTTCCGTTTATTTTCAGTTTAATTGTTTTGCACTTATATTCATCCATCGGTTCCTTGCTTTGACAAAAGTAAGGAAAAGATTTCTGCTATTAAGAGGAATGACTGAAAGAGACTGCATCGGACAAGAGTCCCCCCCCCCTCCTTCAGTTTTACGTCCGCCATTTTAGGATATGGCTTCCACCCAGGCCTTTAGTTACCTGAGTTTATGAGGTAAAAACATGAAAAACGAATTTGCGTGTCCTGTAGAGAAAAGAGGCCTTCGCTAGCTCGTTTTTTGTGGACTAGGAAATTCTTCCTGCCGATTAAAAAAATCAGTGCAATGCTCGATTCACAATGAACAGCGAGGCTTTCCTTTATCCAGAGCAGCTCAGTGTTAATCCTGCATGGAACTGGTGCAGACTGGTGTAGACTGGTGTAGTTGCCGGCTCAAGAAGAAACTCTTTTGACTTCTTCAGACACTTTTAGTCCCGAAATTTGCGTAGTACGAATCTAGTTGGTCCTGCAGGTCTTCTGTAGTCGCTTAAAGTAGTTATTTTCTTCATGGTCACGATAGAAGTAGCACAACATTTTAAAATTTGCTCGAGGTACTGTATTTTTAAAATATTCTGTAATGACGTCACAATCACATGAACACCTCCTCCCCCCCCCCCCCCCCCCCGATCACCCACCCCTCCCCCGTCATTCCAGCTTGCTCGTCGCCTTATGCTCCATGTTGCGACGTCACTGGCGCGCGACCGCGCGAAGGCCACCAGTTCCCCCCCCCCCCCGAGTCATTCACATTCGGCGCCATGTTGTGACGTCAGAAGGCTTCACAGGAACACGCGGGAATTACGTTCAAAATTCACTTTGACCCCTTTCTGGACGCTTTTTTTCGTATTGGGTACCCTGTGGATTTGGCTTACCAGCTAGTAGGCACAGAGACACTCGCGGGAATTACGTTCAAAAATCACTTCGTCACTTTTTTTCTTATTGGGTACCCTGTGGAATTGGCTTCACAGGAACACGCGGGAATTACATTCAAAAATCACTTCGACCCCTTTCTTGACGTGTTTTTTTTCTTATTGGCTACCTGTGGATTAGGCTTCACAGGAACACGCGGGAATTACGTTCAAAAATCACTTCGATCACTTCGGCCGCTAAGGAGCTCCGCTACAAATGCCTTCAGGCAGGATCTTGTGATGGACGAGGGAATGAGTTATAAAAAAAACCTTCTGGCTATATTTCCAAAAGAGGCAGAGAAAGTCCTGGGTGTCAGGGTTGTCCTTAAGTATGATCATGTCAACGACACGCTTACCACAAAGAATTCGATAAATTCCATGTTTGATTGATAGTGAATAAAAATATGGGAAAAGCAACATGTGATTTTGTTTGTACAGAGATCCCGTGGAAGGAGCAGAAATGGTTACGAATGGGGATACGGGAAAGCGGCAAAAAAGCCGAGATTCGGGATTCCGATTATTCGGGGATGGCGGGATTATCTTCCTAACGTATTTGTATTTCCAGAAGAGGCAGATAAAGTATTGGGTATACTTTGCACTCAAGGATGATCATGTCAACACGGCACGCTTACAAATAATTGATGAATTCCTTAGGTGAATATTAATAGAAAAATATGGGAAAAGCAGTATATGAATGTTTGTGCAGGGGATTGGGTTGGGGATGGGGATTCTCCGTCATGCCCAAACCGAATTCGATACTGTTCATTCTGGAGCTCACGCAAAAAAGATAAAATTTATTGACTTGTCGAAATTATTTCTCTTTATTGCCTTCTACATAAGAAACTATATGATGCTTTAAAATAAACGTCAGTTGAAAAGCCGAATAATCAGGTAAGATGTAGATTTTTGTTGAAATTTTGTCGTGTTGACCCTATCAATTTACCACGCGGTCAATATGTGATACAATATGCATATGACTGGTTATTTTTACTATAACCCATGCAACTTCACCTTTGTGACTGTCTAAGCTACGCAGTTAACCCTTCATGCAAGGCAATTTTTGCGGCGTCATTTTGCGGACATTAGGTTTACAGCGATTGCGTTTGACTGTTTAACCCAGACAGTTCGCACGTTGCGTTTGAACATTCGAAAGTTGCGTTGGGAGAGAAAAAGTGAGACGTGTCTTAAGGACAACCTCAATGTTTATTTTCACTGACCAATCAGAGAAGACTTAGAACTCTTTGGTTCTCCATAGAAACGTCTCGTTCCATCCTAGAAACGCAACGTTCCAACGTTCAAACATAACGTACGAACTGTTGGGGTTAAACAGTCAAACGCAATCGGCTGTATGGAGTTAAATGATGTCCAATATTGCAGACAATGAGGTTTGATGTAGACTGAATTGACACAGGAGCGATGGTGAGTTTCATTTCGGACACGGAAGCCAATGTTTTCCAATATTCTGTTAATTTTGTTTTGATTGTTGGCCAGAGGGCTTTGTTCTCTCGTTTCGCCGTGGTAGGAATTCCTGGTCTCTGCATATGGTTATTAAATCACATTGACCATGAGCTGGACCGCAGGCCTAAAAAGTCGACTACAAGAAATCATTTCCAATGAGCACAAGAGGATTGAGAAGGAATCCGCCAGGAGTTCGAGTAAGCAGTGGACAAAAATATTTTACCAAGGTCGGTTTCTGATAACACCAAAATACTAAAATGAAATCGTCAAAGTTCTTACAAAACACTGAAATAGTAGCGGAATCTTGTGTTTGCACTACTTTTTTCAGCTTTGAAAGTTATTTTTACATACTCCAATGGGAATTTGTTTTAGGTGCTACAGAGTTAATTAGAAACATCTATAGCCTTTAGAAAACAGAATTTGAATATCTCTCATATCTGGATATTACTCTGGTAAAGGATTTTGTCCACCAAAGCCTGAAATTACTCGATTCTCCAAATGGATTTCCTCTAACTGTCTTAGACAAATTAACTTAGATAGCCGATCGATTGCGTCATAGCCAGGCGCATTCTAGCGATGTTCCAGGCGAGAGCAACTGGGAGCGAGCTAGTGCGAAAAGCACATGGCACTGGAAAACTTGTCCCATTTCCAAAGTATGGAAAAATCTAGCATATTACCATTTCCAATAAAGTTACATACTTTGGAAATTATGAGAAAGACCATTTCCAAAGTTTTTTCCTTGAAAGGACTTTGGAAATTCGCGGAAGACTTAGAATAGAAGATCGACTTTGGAAATACTTTGTAAATTTGTTTGGAAATGTCTTGGAAATATTACACGAGTTCCGGAAAGCATTATTTGGATTTCAACTGGAAATAAATGGCATATTCTTTGGAAATATTATAAAATGACTTTGGAATTACTTTGACGTTACTTTGGAAATTTCGCTTGCCTTTGAACTTTGGAAATTATTTGGAAATGCAAAAAGGGAGGCCCAGAATACTTTGGAGTTTCGTTGGAAACTCTTTGGAAAAGGCATACAGATTTGAAAATGCCTAATACCGAGTTTGGAATTTCTTTGGAAGTCTATTGGAAACGTGAGCTACAAACCCTGGAACTACTTTGGAATTACTTTGGAAATTGTTTGTAGCTATACGGACACTGAACTTTGAAAATTACTTGGAAATGCAAAAAGGGAGGCCCGAAATACTTTGGAAATGCAAAAAGGGAGGCCCAGAATACTTTGGAGTTTCGTTGGAAACTCTTTGGAAAAGGCATACAGATATCTTGAAAATGCCTAATACCGAGTTTGGAATTTCTTTGGAAATCTATTGAAAACGTGAGCTACAAACCTTGGAACTACTTTGGAATTACTTTGGAAATTGTTTGTAGCTATACGGACACTGAACTTTGGAAATTACTTGGAAATGCAAAAAGGGAGGCCCAAAATACTTGGAAATGCAAAAAGGGAGGCCCAAAATACTTTGGAGTTTCGTTGGAAACTCTTTGGAAAAGGCATACAGATATCTTGAAAATGCCTAATACCGAGTTTGGAAATTCTTTGGAAATCTATTGGAAACGTGAGCTACAAACCCTGGAACTACTTTGGAATTACTTTGGAAATTGTTTGTAGCTATACGGACACTGCACTTTGGAAATTACTTGGAAATGCAAAAAGGGAGGCCCGAAATACTTGGAAATGCAAAAAGGGAGGCCCAGAATACTTTGGAGTTTCGTTGGAAACTCTTTGGAAAAGGCATACAGATATCTTGAAAATGCCTAACACTGACTTTGGAATTTCTTTGGAAATCTATTGGAAACGTGAGCTACAAACCCTGGAACTACTTGGAATTACTTTGGAAATTGTTTGTAGCTATACGGACACTGAACTTGGAAATTACTTGGAAATGCAAAAAGGGAGGTCAAAAATACTTTGGAGTTTCATTGGAAACTCTTTGGAAAAGGCATACAGATATCTTGAAAATGCTAATACTGAGTTTGGAATTTCTTTGGAAATCTATTGGAAACGTGAGCTACAAACCCTGGAACTACTTTGGAATTACTTTGGAAATTCATTGGACGGGGTATCTGTGTTTGCATTCTACCGAAGAAGCCTGGAATTGAGATGTGAGCTTGCTATGGCTTATGGGATCAAACCGTTTTGGCGGCCATTTTCGATTGAGTGTCTTGTCCTCTTCTTTGACGAGAAATACTTCATCCAATAGCGCCCTTACAAGTTCTGTAAACATCTAAGGAAGTATGGCATCTATCGATGAGGTAATGTTTATTAAAAAGTGTTAAATTTCGTGTTTTATTTGTAGGCAGTTTATGCAATATTTGTAGGTAGTTTTATGCAAAGTTTGCCGTTAATGGACATGGTCGAATCGACTTCGAGTATCGCTCTTGCCGCTACATTTGTGTCGTGATAGGGAATTAAGATTGCTTATTTAAATGACCAATGTCCCTTTAAGAAGACAGTATTTCGAACGAATGAGTTCTTTCAAAAACAAAGAAATACGATGCAGGGGAGTACGGCAAATGCAACAGATTCACAGACATGAACCACAGGCTGTAGGATAGTTTACCTCCATATGATTGTGGAAACTCTATGTGAGTTTTGGGGTGCTTTCCATTTACCAACAATGTTCGGTATCATACTGTATGACCGGTGAGAAATCAAATGGAAGAGGCGAGCCCAGGGAAAAACGGCGTGTCTATTTTGCAGGTAGCAGGTAGCCGGTAACAGGTAGCAGGTAACAGGTAACAAAACCCAATGAAATTAAGCTATAAAATTTCAGAGATTTGAATTGTTTACGCAAAAAATCCAACAAAACGCTACCCTGCGAGCAGTGATTTCCTCCTCTCTTAGGCCGGCGGCTAGCGAGGGAGAGAAACCACTGCGAGCGACCGTTTGGTTTTCCATCGAGTAACGCAAGTCACATCTGGCGTCACATCTGCCGCTAATGGACTTGACCTTTCGCGTGACACCTTCCAGCTAGATTTTCAGCCAGTTTTCTGTAGTTTTCCATCTCGGAAGTGTTAGAATTTCCTCCAAAACATACAGTTAAGCTTACTATTGCTTGTAGAAATTTATTATGCCGTGTTTGGAGCTTTTTCGTGGCTTCTTTGGATTCATGGCGGTTTCAACTGTTGATTAAATATGTCAACACGTACCAGTGTCAAACGGGATTAAAACCGGTTTTACTGCTTTTAAGTTAATTTATTCATCCAAGTTTGAGGACGGCGCTAAATGGCCGCTCGCAGTGGTTTCTCTCCCTCGCTAGCCGCCGGCCTTAGAGAGGAGGAAATCACTGCTCGCAGGGTAACAAAACGCAGGTAGTGTTCTTTGCTGAAAATGGACCGCGCTTTGTCTTCTACTTGTATAATCTCTTAGGGTGGCCTATAAGTTTTGAGAATGAAACTTCCTGACGTGCACACAATACGATACAGCTAATAAAAGGTTTCGCTCATAACTGTAAGTTCTCATCACAGAGCTGAGTTTTGAGACAAAATAAAAGTAGCCAATCACAAGCAAACTTTCCCAAGGTAATTCATATTCAAGCCTAAAAATGGCATAGTTGCTTGGACTTGTTTTGGCGGGAAATCTTAGGAAAGAATGGGATTGTTTTTCCAGCCAAGAACACTACCTGCATTTTGTCAGATTTTTTTCGTAAACAATTGGAATCTCTGAAAGTTGATAGCTTAATTTTATTGAGTTTGTTACCTGTTACCTGCAAACCTGCTACCTGCAAGATAGACATGCCGGGGCAAACATTACCAAAAATGTACCCGTAGGACAATGCCTTTTGAGCTTGTCCAAGAAACTGATAATTTCAAAAATATCGGGAAAATGCTTTCCATTTGACATCTTCCTGGTTTTCTCCCCACAAAAATTCTTTCAATTTGATTTCCAATCAGTATTACTGGAAAATTGTGGTAAATGGAAAACACCCCGGCCTCAACTCAAACTGAAAATTTTTGGGAAATGGAGAGCACCCAAAAATGTAATGAATCCGGTTGAAACAAAAACATACAACTTACCTGTAGTTGAAACATGTAATGGCGAACCACGCTTTGGATTACATGTATACCTATCTGATGAGTTTATATATTTGGTGAATAATGAACTCTTGCCTGCTTACCCAAGCAGGTTTTCTTTTCATAATATATATTTCATTTTTTGGTCAAATAAAGTAGAGCAACAGTGATAAGTGATAATTTATGCACTAGTCATTTAACATCTTGAAGTCTTGCAACAACATTATTTTCAAAATCAGTTCAATTGTTTATTGTGCAAATATTCCGTAGCTTGGTAGTAAAGCAATGTTTGTTAGTACACGTTTCAACTTGCTTATGTTTCTGACGTTTCTGGTTGAAATTAGCTCATTATTCAGGTTCCAAAACTTCAGGAATAACCATGAAAATCATACTTTATTATACAGCTAAAAACTAGTTAGAGTGGTTTTATAAACCCATACAATACACTTTTGCATACAAGTACTAATACACTCTAATTTCTTTGTTTTCTTTTGTGCTGGCTTGATTACTACACTTTGACTATCACACTTTGTTTCATGGGTTTATGAAAACCACTCTCAAGCACACTTATGTTATTATCTGATCCTAGATACAGTACAGTTTTTTTGCTTACTGGTTTGTACGTATGAGATGTTTTTCCCCTTTTAAATAATGAGAGAGGAAAGTGACTTTGCCGGCTATTTCACCTCAAAATAAAGGAACAAAATAAATTTAATAAAATTAATTGTGTGGGACATGAGTCAAATTGTTTGCGAAAATGGCCAAAATCGATGGCAAATTTTGTGTTGCATATTTGTGGAAGGTGCAGAATTGCTTGATGATGCGTACGTAGGTATGCTCATTGCAACATTTTGTGAATTTTGTGCAGGTTGGTAGTAATAGTGCCCTTGAAGCCCCCAAATTTGAGCAGATTTTGCAAAAAATAGTTTGAACCCTGGAGCATCTGTTGTGTACATATGCTCTCTGTTCAAGAGACATGCCGCTAAGTAGGTTATTCAACCCAACTCACATGCAATGTAACTCAATCAGTAACCGACACCTTTTCCCAACTCAAGAGAAAAGAGCCAGGGTATGAAATAAACCTAGATGCCATTGTCTTCTCATCAGCCAATTCTCTTAGTTTGCATGTGACAGTTGCTTAAGGGCCAGTGTTATGGTTGGTACCTTTTGTTTGCTTGTCAACACTCCAGAACTTTGTGTACACAACAGTTGTGGTCTTGTTTGTAATGTTTTCACCTTTAAAGGTCAAGCATGTGTCACTACTGAAGTGTGCTTTCAGTGGTTTTTAGCTGTATAAAGTATGATTTTCAAGTTAAGCAACCTAAATAATGCGACCATTTCAACCCGATTTATCACACGCAAAAACATCATTGTCATATAATATAGTTTCCACAAAATTACTGGAGGTAAACTATCCTATAACCTCTGCATGAACTGTCGAACCTGAAGAGGTAGCTTTTTCTTTTTTTTTCGGGCTGATTTCTTTTATCAAAGAAAAAATCTATCAAACATAAAAATAGTTTCATATTACAGGCAACAGAATTATGTGTATTTTTCAGACTGAGTGTGGAAAGGAGTTTCTAACAAGACATGACATGAGTGGAACTTCTCCCAATGTTAAGTGATGTCGGAGTTCAGCATCAGGTAATTGATCCCTATACGGACACCAATACCATGCATTGCTAAAATTGTTTTGTGTGTTCAAGGCCAAAATATTTCATTAGTCTGCAACCATCTCCCTCTACCGTAGTAAATTATGCATGTTTGATTCCAAAATGGTAATAATAGTTTGAATCACTACATACATGACTACATACATGTAATAAAATAGGCCCTGTGTAAAAGCAGACCCCCCTGTGTAAACGCAGACCCCATGATGATCATTGGTAGCATTTCCCTCCCCTGGTGCTGTAGTCACCAGGAACGCCTGGGCATAAATTTCAGTAAGGAAGCGATATGCAATTTTTAGAGTCGAGTTTTCTAGAGTTTTTCGTTCTTTTATCATCCAAATCGCTCAGAAAATGCTAGAAATTGAGGAAATATGTAACTGTAATTTATATATTTCCAAGGCGGGAAAAGCTCTCAAGGTGCGGAAATGGCCAAATTGTGCGGATCCTCACCACCACCCCCTGTCAGATGCCCTGTACATGGATAGAGGGCCTTTAGGATTTTTAGGATTCTTAGGATTTTTAGGTTTCCTTGTCTGTACTACATTGATAGAGGGCAAGAACAATATTTAACGAATAAGGGCAGCGAGTAAAATATTTTTTTGACACAAGAAAATAAAATGGGCAATTCCAGAAAATAAAGGTACCCCCCCCCCCCCCCCCCCCCCCCCCCCGGGCGGCATTTGGAAATTCCGAAGGGATGGGGGGGTTTAAGAGCTCGGAATTCTGATTGCAAGGGGGGTTTTCGAAGCTGGATTTCTTGTCACAAGGGGGGTCTGAAGATGCCCAACTTCTGAAGGAGTTCGCGTGTTTTTCAGTCTGCTAAAATAGCGTTTTCAGAAAGAAAATAACGTCATTTCACGCGAGGAAAAACAGTCTTCGCCGTCATTCGATAGATAGAGAATGCTTGCCAGTTCGTACTTGTCCCTTCTAAGACAGAATCTCCATAATTTTCGACTGATTTCGACTGTTAGTTCAATCACGCAGCAGGTTCAACTTTGTACAATCAGCACATTGAAATTAATATAAAGGATGTTGGCGATACGGGATATGAGCTTGCATGGATGCGCAACTTTCACCAAAACCCGCCGCAACTTTCCCTAACATATCTAATGAAATCCCGGAACAACACGGTATAGTTTAATAAACGTTTCTCAAAATGGTACATGTGATATGCATGTTGAATAATATGTTTTTCTTTTACTCCTTTTCAGTTTCTAAGCCTCAAATATTCGAAGATCCGCAAAAAGTAACAACTAGGCTTTCCAAGCTTGGTCTAGCTCATTCTAATGTGTTTTCCTATTGGTTATATTTGGAAAAAATGTTTTAGAAAGCGATTTGAAAATGTGTGTTGCAAGTAAATAGCTTCCACACTTCATTTGAAATGTCTATTCCCCCATTTCACGATCGAATGGCGAAAGTCTCAAGTTTTTCCGCGATAATATCATCCGATTCTTTGCCCCTACAATTCAAATCTTACAAAATAGCCAGTTAGCTACTAGTTAAACACGCTAAAAATGTAGAGCTCATATTCAGTGGATGTTGTGAATGCCGGTGGTATTGTTTTCTTCAAAATCAAACTATCATGCTCTGTATTAATATTCTGAAACAAGATTATGCGCTTTTTGTGTTTTCTTTACTTTGCAAATTTAATAAATTCCCGCAACCATCCCCGCAACTTTTGCCTTTTTCTCCGCAACGTTTCCCTCTCGCAAATTTTTACTTTTTCTTGCAATAATAAACAAGGTGGTGATTATTTGGATTCCGGAGGGGAGGGGGGAGGGGGGGGTTTAACCTAAATTTCTGAAGGGGAGGGGGGTTTAACCTACCCGGAATTCTATATGCACGGGGGGTAAACCATTTTGGAAATTCTGGATGCATGGGGGGGTCAAAAACTAGTGCCGCCCGTGGGGGGGTACCTTTATTTTCTGGAATTGCCCAATACATATCTTCAAGCCACCGTGTAATGTTCTTTTTATTATGGATAAGATTGACATAGCAAAATATAATAAATTGAACAACTCACTTGGTAAAGTCAAAAGTACTAATATTTTGTGAAATGCTCCCTTTCTGATTCCTTTCTGATTAGTTAAGAACTCATTAATTTCCCTTTGTGTTGCTGTAGCTTTCTCTTCCATAATTGAGCTAAGGTTTTTCTCTTTAGAGCTAGAACAAAACCTAATTTTTGTGGCTTAAAACTCGAGTAACTGAGCGAGATTTCACTGCAGAAGTGAGGAAATTAGTGAGGAACCTACATAATAATACGGAAAATATGAGTGTTTTAGTTTCCAGTAAAACACTAGCATCCCTAAAATAAATTATAGTATTTTAATGCTCTGAGGTAGAAAACCTGTGCTAACTACTGGTACTATCATACAGGGTTACGGTACAAGCAATCTCGTACCCATAGCCCGTCATCTTTTGGCCAGCGACAAGATTCAGGGCTCTGGGGGAATCAATTTTTTTTAACCCAGATTCTGGGTTTCGGGTTTGAACGTTGTATGAAAGTTCATTACGTTTTTGACCTACCACGCATGTTCACAAATCAGATTCCCCCAGAGCCCTGAATCTTGATGCTAGCCAAAAGATGACAGGCTCTGGGTACAAGATTGGGCTACAAGTTGGTGTTATTTTTAAATCAATGCAAGGAGAGAAACTGCGGCTGTTCAGGCATTTTCTTTAGTAGGGAGATGCCCTGGGGCATATATTTTTTGGTTGGGAATGATTGTTGTAACTTTTAGGGGTTAAAATCATCTTGTTTGGTCTCTTTTATCTTGATCTTCAATTTTAGGGAGATTGCAGTACAACATTTGCCATTTTGAGCTACAAATTGTAAAAAAAACTAACTAAATTACACTTCTCCCGTTAAATGAAATGTTCTAAGTTCTAAGCATTCATTCACGGAAAATTTATCTTTATTTGTAAAGCATTGCCAAACAACATGCCAAACACAGTATTTCCCTGCTAAAGAAAATGCTGAATGGCAGCTTCTCCTCGCATTGATTAAAAAGAAGACACTAACACCAGCTTGCAACCCTGTGAGTGATGTATCAAATCCACACCCTTTCCAAAAAGGTTTTCTAAAAATCTAAAAAGTATTTTTCATGGCGAGTCCATGGACCACAGGGTTCACAGGAGCGTGGAAATATAGAAAGTTTACTTAAAATATTCCATCAGTTAGAAGGAATTGCAAGAAAAATAAAGACTACTTACTAATGTGTTTATCTGATGGTTGTTTTGTCCACTTTTCCGTGGATTTAAAGTCCTTTTGAACTTGAAATCCAGTGTAAATGCCCCCTGGTAGAAATACACTACAGTAGTCCCAACAGTCAATTCAGTATAGAGAATCAGGCTACTCAGCGGAGATACAGTAGGTCCCAAGGGGTTCTTATTGTTCTTCGCAATTCAAAAGTTCAAACTGCAAATTTGCATAGAGTTTTCAACTGCGTTTTATTCTCTGTGAGCCTGCAATGCAACTTGGCGGCTTATGGGCCTTGTCATTTTTGTTCTTTTGTACTTATTAGAAATATGAACAAAAGATACAAGAGCGGCTGCACCAGAACCAACTTAATCTGCTCAACAAGGCAATGTCCTAGCTGAACTGGTAGGTAGACTTGTAGGTGATCCATGGTTTAATTTCAATGCTTATTGTCAGTATGGAATTCTCACCCCTGTTATTACTAGGGCACATACAGTAACTATTGTGGGAGTCTCAATTTCGATAGTGAATGTCAAGCAGTTCTTCAATGAAGTTTTTGTGATTCTGGAGAAATATGTAGTACTAAAGTTTGCATTTTGGCGGGCTTCAAGTAGTTTGTGATTCCACTCACAAAAACATAGCGAACTTGAAATTGCTCTATCCCTGTGCAAATCCAGAAGTTCTGTTTTTCAACCATTTGGGAATTTCAGTTTTTCTGTAAAATTCAAGATCCTCTAGCACGACCCCTGTGAAATTCAAATACCTCAATAGAGGATTTACAAAGATTTACATGGATTAGCCCAATCAATTTTTTGCAGAGTTTGCTGCCATACTTTTTTTTACATAGATTTTTCTTCTTCAAATAATTCAGTAAACTGCTCAAAGATCATGTTTTTCTTTTAATTGTGGTATCTATTCTACTTAATATTCAGGGAGCAGAGGGAGATGACTGAAAAGTTGTGCCCCTAAATAAGAAGATTACAAAGGAGGAGGCCGTCAAAGCTCTTGGGCCATCAAAGAGGTTCATGTAATGTATGCTAGTGAACCCTACTTTAACCTTAAAATAATATAATTGCCACTAATTGCAAGCTAATCCGGCAATGGGTGGTCAGTGGCGACTGACCCCTGAGGACGATGACAGACAATAATGAATAAAAACAACAAACAATACAAATAAAATATTGCAACATACTGTATATATATAAACAAATGTAAAAGACTAAAAGACGATCACTGTAGCTTACTAGGTTCCCTTTATTAGACTGTTGAACCCCAATAAATTAAAGTAATTATTTAATTAAGATTTGAATTCATGTAATGTAGACCATGTAGAGGAATTTGTTGTGAATTGCTAGCTTTTCTCAGCTTCCACTTATATTTTTATTGGGAAAATAATACATAAACTATATACGTACTGTATGGTCACGAAAAGTCCAATAGCATATTTTCTGTAAAATATGAATTTGGTCATAACTTTTATAATAATTATTCATGTAATGGATATCAAACTTGGTGGACAGTAGGAGAGATCAGAGTTAAACACATTTCGATCTTTTAATAATATCCCATTTACAGTGGACTCCCTTGTTCCTCTTTAAACATCTCTAAAACACAATTTTGCTATCACGTTTGCACAAAATTTCAAAATTGGCGTTCAATTTAATTGCCTCAGATATTCAGAAAGTTTTTAGCAAAATCGGCCAAACCAAACTTGAGCTTTGTTTATTTGTTTGCTTTTTTGTTTATTTATTTTAGTTAGTTCCACTGAATTGCCTAAAGCCCGGTGCACACTAGTGACATAACAACATAAGGGAGTTATGTTTCAATGAAAAAGGCATGGGAAAATAATTGAAATAATCAATATTTTCCATAGATCATCATTAGATTACTTCACCAAAGCAATCTTATGTTATTTTTTGTCGACTTCAGTGTTTGGAAACCACAAAATTTTGATCGTGTGATATTTTTCTTATGTCGTTATGTCACAAATGTGCACCAGACATGCCGATTATCGATGAATTAATTAAATTAAACACCATTTTTAAAATTTCATGCAGAAATGATCACAATAATTTTGTTTTAGAGATGTTTAAAGAGGAACAAGGGGGGTCCACTATAGCAGGGATGTTCTTAAATGTATTAACACATGCTAAGTGACACCTCCTACTGTCCTCCAAGTTTGATATCCTTCAACTGAATATTATAAATGTTTTGACCCAATCTCGTTACCAGAGCCCCTCGGTCATGCTGACTCGGAGGCTCTGGATGCAGGCGAAACCAGATGTCAGAATCTAGGACATCCGGTTTTCCATTATGTGGTAACCGTCTTTGTCGGTTAGACGAATTTCAAAATGGCGGGTGGGAATATCGGCCAATCAGAATCAGCTGCGATTGTCTGCTGCCAGAGCCTACGACAAACAACAACAGCGGAGTATACACTGGGAAAGAGATTGGTTTTGACAAAATTGATATTTAATGGAAATGCACTTGGACTTTCTCAGCTTCCACTTGATATTGGGAAAGTAATACATAACCTAAATGTGGTCTGTTCTACTTATTAATCAAAGAGCAGACACAGATGACTGAAAAGGGTCAAGAAGCTTTGTAACCTCAAGGAGGAGGCCATCAAAGCTCTCTTGGGAGGCATCCACGAAAAATCCAAGTGGATTTTCTGTAAAATGTGAAATTCAGTCATAACTTTTGTGTGACCAATAACAAACTTAGAGGACAGTACCAGTAGGAAGTATGATTTAGCGATATTTTAAAACATTTCAAACTTTGTTTGCGTTAATACTTTTAATAATATCCCAGCTACTGTGGACCCCTGTTCCTGTTCCAAAATTTTGCTAATGAGTTTTCCACCAAATTTGAATATGATGTTAAATTTAATTGCTTCACATAATTAGAAAGTCTCAGCCATTTGGCGAAACCATAATAAACAATTGTGAACACATTAGCAAATAATAATATAAAGAAATCTCAATATTGTATTTCAAATTAATTGGTTTTGGTGATGTCAAGAGCAGCAAGGGGGTCAAATCTAGCTGCGATATTATTAAAAGAAAATGTGCTGACTTTTTGTGGATCCACCATGTAGAATCATTGTGGATGATGTTGCTAGATTTAACAACCTAAAAAGATTAAAGGATCCCAAGAATTAAGACAAATGTTTTCTTTGCTTTAATTTTTTAGGTGCAAAAATTCATCTCATTGCAAAAACTAAAATTAATTTTTCTCAGCTTTCAGTTGATATGTTTTATCGGGAAAATACTTTTAACATTAACAATATTTTTGTGGACTTTCTGCCAAAATTATTGCTCCAAGTTATGAAAAAAAAAATCTGCCTTTTAAAAGCAGGGATTTCAATAAGTTTTGATGTACAGTAGCAGGCTTAGTTTTGGAAGTAGGTGGCTGGGTTTTGGGGTCCCATACGAAGGCAGTAATGCCTGAGCCTTCTTGGTAGCTGTAGTGATAAAAGACAAGAAAACTTAGGGCAAGTCCGGTTGGTCAGGTCCAAGGCAAAATTATTTCTGGGTTGGTTGAGAGCTGGGTCATCAACAGGCATCTGTTTTTCCATATGATGCCATATCGCTGGTTTTATTAAAACACTAAAATGGATATTATTTTTTGTGGAGTATTTATTATTTATCTATATTAGATATTATATGCTTATATTTTTCAAAATAAATGTATTTCAAATTGCAATGTTTAGTCAAGTCTTTGTATTCAACTGAAGGTAAAAGTGTAGTGGTATTTCCAAAGTATTTTCAATAATGTTTGTGGCATTTCCAAAGTATTTCCAATCAATGTTTGTGGCATTTCCAAAGTATTTCCAATCAATGTTTGTGGCATTTCCAAAGTATTTCCAATCAATGTTTGTGGCATTTCCAAAGTATTTCCAATCAATGCTTGTGGCATTTCCAAAGTATTTCCAATCAATGCTTGTGGCATTTCCAAAGTATTTCCAATCAATGCTAGTGGCATTTCCAAAGTATTTCCAATCAATGACAGTAGCATTTCCAAAGTATTTCCAATCAATGCCAGTAGCATTTCCAAAGTATTTCCAATCAATGCTAGTAGCATTTCCAAAGTATTTCCAATCAATGTTTGTGGCATTTCCAAAGTATTTCCAATCAATGTTTGTGGCATTTCCAAAGTATTTCCAATCAATGCTTGTGGCATTTCCAAAGTATTTCCAATCAATGCTAGTGGCATTTCCAAAGTATTTCCAATCAATGACAGTAGCATTTCCAAAGTATTTCCAATCAATGCCAGTAGAATTTCCAAAGTATTTCCAATCAATGCTTGTGGCATTTCCAATCAATGCCAGTAGCATTTCCAAAGTATTTCCAATCAATGCCAGTAGCATTTCCAAAGTATTTCCAATCAATGCCAGTAGCATTTTCAAAGTATTTCCAATCAATGGCAGTAGTATTTCCATAGTATTTCCAATCAATGCTTGTGGCATTTCCAATGTATTTCCAATCAATGCTAGTGGCATTTCCAAAGTATTTCCAATCAACGACAGTAGCATTTCCAAAGTATTTCCAATCAATGCCAGTAGCATTTCTAAAGTATTTCCAATCAATGCCAGTAGCATTTCCAAAGTATTTCCAATCAAGGCTAGTGGCATTTCCAAAGTATTTCCAATCAATGCCAGTAGCATTTCCAAAGTATTTCCAATCAATGCTTGTGGCATTTCCAAAGTATTTCCAATCAATGCTTGTGGCATTTCCAAAGTATTTCCAATCAAGGCTAGTGGCATTTCCAAAGTATTTCCAATCAATGTCTGTGGCATTTCCAAAGTATTTCCAATCAATGTTTGTGGCATTTCCAAAGTATTTCCAATCAATGTTTGTGGCATTTCCAAAGTATTTCCAATCAATGCTAGTGGCATTTCCAAAGTATTTCCAATCAATGTTTGTGGCATTTCCAAAGTATTTCAAATTCATGCTTGTGGCATTTCCAAAATATTCTATTATATTTCCAAAGTATTTCCAATAAAATGCAGTCTTAAATTTCCAAATTATTTCCAGTAAATGTTCAACTTTGTAAATGTACAATTTTTTGGAAATTGCTGTTTCCAATTAATTTCCAAAGAAACGACACATTTTTTCCATACTTTGGAAATGCGAAAAGTTTTCCAGTGTGGCTCGGTTGAGCCTTCCCATAGTCCTTTTCGCGGATCGCCGCGGCGGGTGTTTGCTCTTTTTGACACAGAGACGCCAAGGTACGAAGCACCCCATTCTCACGTTGACATTTCACTGTCAACCATGGTTTACCATGGTCGACCGTGCTTAAGGTGACTCATTCGAAATTCAAAATGCACCCAACTGTGTCTAGAGCGCAAATCTGCGTCGCCAAACTCAAGGCTATAACTTTTGCGTCTTTTTCTCTATTGTTATAATTCTTTTTTCAAATCCTACTTTAATGATGTATAAATAAGTTCTTAATAACCGATCTTCTTGGAAATATTTCTAGAAGTCACAATCTAAATTTTTGTGAGGCCCTAATTTCATATTCAGGTCGTACTAGAAAAAAAAAATTGCCGGTTTTTTTGGCCCAAATTCCAGGAATCGATTCCAGTTGAAGTAATCTCAAATCAAGCTAAGTTACAGAAAATTCGTCGGAACAGAAACGCGGTAATAAAAATGCTGCCAACTTTGGCCAAAGTAGAGGGCTGATTCCAGTGATTCTGCTTGGCTTGAATTGAATTTTAATAGTGCTCCGAAAACTCATTATTGTGGGCTCTTCTCTTGGCACTATATTGTATAGTAATGTATTAAACATTACCGAAAGTCCGATTGCAAATACCATGAACTACTAAAATGTTCGAACATTATTTACCGAGGAAAGAAATCGTGAAAGTGCAATGAATTTATTAAAATAATGTCGCGTTAAAATGTGTTGTTATTAGGAATTATTTCTTGCTAACATGTATATAGACAATAACCTTGTGGCATTGGTAAAACTTAGTAACCAAGTTTGACCATTATATGTGCTTATTCGGTATAGAAGAAAATTGCAAAGTTACGACATTCACCCTTTAGTCTTGCGCGCAGATTTGAAGCTCTCTTGTTTATGAATGATAATGAAATCTGACGCTTTTCCAGGGGGAGCTCATTAGGCCAAATCTTAGATTGTGACTTCTAAAAATATTTCCAAGAAGATCGGTTATTAAGACCTTATTTATACATCATTAAAGTAGGATTTGAAAAAAGAATTATAACAATAGAGAAAAAGACGCAAAAGTTATAGCCTTGAGTTTGGCGACGCAGATTTGCGCTCTAGACACAGTTGGGTGCATTTTGAATTTCGAATGAGTCACCTTAAACCATGGTGACTGACTGTGGTGAACTTTTTGTATAGTCCATTGTCGATCGATCTAAGCAAAGACAAGACACGGCTGTTCAAGAGCGCCCTGAGCGGACATTTAGTTAGTGCTCACTGGAGCGCGCAATTTATGCAAAACTGTTCCATTTCATATCATGAAAGAAGCATAGGAAGAAATGAAATGTACAGAGTTAAAAAGCTTCAGTGATATGGTTTCAGAAAATAAATTCGTATCGCAAAATTACTGGGAATAAAGCGGTTTTCGATAACATTAAAAACACTTCGGACACCACGGCGTTGAAACGTAATATGATTTTATTATAAGATTGAAATTGGGAAATTTAGAGAGCCCACAAAGCACATAACTTTCAAACCTTTATTTCAAGCTACTTTCTAAAAGCACGGATTTAAAAAATTATAGTGCGAAAACGTGATTTTTCCAGCATAATAGACCTAATGTATGATATTCTATCATGTTTTGCGGAAACAGCGAGCATAGTCTGCGCTTGCTAGGAATTCGTGATTTCGAATACGTGAATTTCAATCTAAACTACGCAATTAGGTCAACAAAATGTTTCTCACTGACGTTCTCTGTTATTCATTGTCAAACTATATTTGCGCATTAGCCTTGAAACATCGTAACATGCGAGGTAAAGATGCCGCAAGGTCTCGAGGGACATATTGAGATTTTAAACGTGTAGTTTGCGGTGATCGCTTTAAATAAGTCAACGTCAATAAAACCGACAGAACAGTCGACTGTGTCGAATACAAAAATTGTCTCGCTACTAGGCATCAAATCTATACCACGAAAAATGAGAACGAAATTCATACCAACGTTTCTGTTCTTCGTGAAAGCTTTGTTCAACAAGAGAACGCGTTTTTCTGGCAAATACACGGCGATGAAAACTGACGACGCCTGTCCCAAGGCGTGGCGGACGGATAAGAGAAAGCCCTAGGCTGATAAAGCTACGATTTCCAATATTTACACGAAAGTGGTGAGCGACCTGAAAGATCGCATAATTTCTATTGGTCAAGGAGTGGCAGCCATGCGCCCGGAACATTTCTCTGATATGTTTTGTTAGCCAAGAGTACAGGGAAGAGAACTTATTCTGCCCCATTTACAAGGACATGCTATAAAAACCGTCTGCACCCATTATACTTGCGCCGAGTGGTTTAGGGCTGTTGTAAATGCCTCATTTAACCATGTGGCTGCCCTGTGTCAAGTTCACTTCTCTCAAATGATCTAAGGGATCACTCATTATTTTTCGTTTTTTTTTTTTTTTGGGGGGGGGGTGGTTGGGCAATACAGGTCAAAATTAAATGATCACCCCTCTAATAGAGCGAATTTCACATGACTGTCGTGAGTAATTCGCAATAACTTTGTAATTACTCCCATACCTTTCGTTCAGAATTGGTGTATTACTTTGCGATTAGTTTCACAACAGTCCTGTGACAACCACTCTAAGTAATATGATTAATGTGACCCCCCTTAAAGCTGATTTTGTGACTCCCTCCCCCCTATTCAAACTAATGGAAAACAAATTTATTATTTTTCATGTGTGAAGACAGCACCTGTCAAATTTCTACTGTCGTAATGTCGAGCTCATGCTCCTAGTCAAAGGAATGGAATCTTCTTTTGAACTCTAGAACTGCCCCCTCCCCCAAAAAGGTATTTTTAGCAAGGGGTTTGTTTTTTCCTGCCCAAGATACATGTTGTTATAGCATTTTATAGAAAAGTAGATGCGCATATTATTTCGTTATTTGAGTTCTGAAAATCATGAGTCTGTAAATAATTTAGTTTTTGAAATAACTTGTCTAAAAGTTTCCTGTGCCCCTTCTCCCAACCCCCACAATACATAATGACTGGTGAACAGTATGTGATGCACCCGTATCTGAGGTGTCATTGCATAATCCAGTATCAGGCATCGATTCACCATGCATGTGTAGCCCTAGTTAGCGAGACTGAATCCTCCTGAGACTCTCTGGATCAGCAGATCCCCCTGAGGCAATGTGAAACAGACAGATTTCCCTCAGGCAATGGTGAATCAGGCAGATCCCACTCAAGCCCGACACTACATTTGATAGCCTTACATACACAATAATAACCCAATCACATTACGCAAACTATTCTTTTTTTTCACAACTTGCCACTCTAAGTGTAACTATGCCATTGTAATGGCCTACAGTATTGACACATTAGTAAGATCTTGGACATGATCACTGCTATGTATATTATGGTAGCTAATGGAAATTATGTAACCAGAATAATTTCAACACCATGGCCAAATTTGTACCTACAATGTACTTCTTGGTCACCCATCACAAGTAAGGGCTTGTCATGTTCTTTTCCCTTTTGTGAGAGTTACATCAAAAAGCTTCGCTCATATTTCCGTACATCTTTCATAAACCAGCACATTTCTCCCAAAGTTCCATTATGCTGGTGATGCATACCATTCCATTCATTCATAAAATAATTGCCATTTCCATTCGGGTTCGTTGGAGAACAAGGAGGGTGGTCATTTCTCAAGAAAGTACTATGAACAAATCCACAGTGCCACTCCATGTTGTGGTGCCTTGAAGAAAATCCTAAAGCAACATTTGTCTCCTCAGTCTAGAGCATGGATCCCGAAGAAGAAAACAAAGGCTCTGAAAGGGAAATGTAGGAAACAAACTGAATTCAGGATTGCAAAGGCAGTTTAGATAAATTCTATAGACATCAATATTTTGATCTCATCTAATTTTTGAGATCAGATGCTCGAAGTTTTCCTTTCCCCTGTTCAGCTGATGAATTTCTAAATATAGTCAATAAGGCACAGCTGCAGTCTGTTTTCTCTGGTGCCAGGGGTTTCAACAGATCTTTCCTTACACCTGTTGTCAACTACATACTTACTTATAAACAGAGAATCCCTAAAAATTCTACCACTCCAAACATTTTTTTAATAGGGTGCAAGTGCACTTTCATTTAATCTTCTGAATACCAGAGAGAAAACACAGATCTGCGGGATAATGAGAAACTTTCAACAATTGTATTGTAAGCTTTAAGTAAGCTTACTTATCTTTCGACGAGTCTGTGCGTAGCTTAGCCTGCGAAAGCCGACACCACTTGGCGCTCGTCGAAAAAAATAAAAACAGGATGCAACGAATTCCTAGCATCAAACCTACCTCTTCTTGCTGAAGCTGAAGACCCTTCAAATAGCATGTGCTGATCCTTAG
This sequence comes from Scolanthus callimorphus, assembly GCA_033964015.1. Lineage (NCBI taxonomy): Eukaryota > Metazoa > Cnidaria > Anthozoa > Actiniaria > Edwardsiidae > Scolanthus > Scolanthus callimorphus. Next base: position 36,503,805 of record CM066913.1, read on the forward strand.
TTCCCAGAAAAATCACAAAGTCAAGCTATCGTGGCTGTAATCTTTTGTTGGTGGCCCGAGATCACTAGATCTGAGAGAATACATGTGTCCAGTCGTTCATGCGTGGTTTGAGGCAAATGCGCGTTAGATTGCTGTTATTTTGTCTCTTCGAATTTAGTTGACATTATATCTTTTAGTCTGCTACTATTTCAAGGTTCTCCTTGTCCAAAAACACTTCGTTTGAGCCGTAAGCAAATTGGTATACGCTTGGAAGCTGTTTGTGCCTTGGGCGCCATCTTTGATTTTTCCTTGAGCCATGGGGAAGACCGCTAGCAATACTGTCCGAGGGCTCAAACTAAACGCTGTTATGAATAATTATGAACTAGAACTAAATGTCCCCTCGGGAGCAGCCGTGAAGAGTTGTCGTTTTAAGGGCTTTTATCACACGGCAGTCATCTTGGATAAAATTCATTGTTTGTCCCCGTGGAAATTCGTAATCATGACGAGGCTGCACATGTAAGAACAAAAGATTCATCAAAGATGGCCGCCGTGTGATAAAGACCCATTGTTTATTAAATCTGTGTACAAACAATGTTTCTTCATGCAAATTTTTAATAAACAAACATCCCGCAATACCAAGAGTGGATTACCAAGAGTTTCCATATTTACTATGTACGCCCGAATCACAGTCAGAAAAGTGTTTATTTTTAGAACTAGGATTCCCGCGAGAATTCGTCATCCACAGGGTTCCCACTTTCTCGCCACGCAAAGAGTTGTGAGATACAGCCTAAAATTAAATCACAGATCAATCGAAAAACCTTTAAAGTCGCAAAGATAAGGTAGGATATTCTCTATTTGTTTTGTATTGGGTATACGAGCATTCGAACCTGAGCATTCGAATACTTTCGCCCGCGAAATTCAAATCTAAAAATAGACACTTTTCTGACTGTGATGTGGACAAATACTGTACGAAAGATTCTAACTCTTGTTAATCCACTCTTGGCAATACCCATACCGAATCTATCATTCACCTCTTTTTACGACTATAGTTCTGAACCCCCGGCCCCTTGGATTTTGTAGCTATCTGGCGCACTTGCACATGTCGTTGCTTCTGTGCATTTATCGTTGTTCAAACGGAGCTATTTGATCACAAAGTTTTATGCAAATTAGGTAAGTGATGATGTCGAAACTGGCTAATTATAAATTCAAGCTCAAGATCGTACGAGCAAACTTTTGACATAAATCAGATATGCCCCTTGATTGGGCTCCTATTATTTGCCAAATCTGATAATTATCGAAAACAGTTAGCTATTATCAAGCCCGAAAGATTTAGCCTATCCTGACGTCATCAAATTTGCATAAAATTAAAAATGGCTATATCTCTTGAACAGGTTCTGATACTAAAACAAAAGAAACGGCATTCTTATTTACTCAACCCCTACTTCTTGCCATTTCATTTTCATGTTAAGGGTGATATGCACGATTATTTTAGAGAATCAAGCAATGATTGGCCAACAATATTGTTACTAAAGAGATTGATACCTACTGCCTTTATTTTGGTATGATTTTGAAGGTTTCCATGAAAGAAATAAGCAGTCACAGTTCCTCCCTGACATTCTCATGGAGACCCGAGTAGCTGAATTTCAAAGTTTCCTAAAATAATAGAGAAATGTATACGATTGCATTGACAAAGATGTTTCATGCTTAATGCAGCATTTCTGTGAACTTTGAATTTTTTTTCTCAGGTTCCAACGAGAATTGTTTGGCAGAACGATAACAGCTTATCACCTATAATCATACCTTTCAAAAACAGCAACCAAATAAAAAAATTGTTGCTTTTTAGTAACAAGATTTTTGACCGCACTTCATGTCCAAATTGCTCGAGGTTCTAAAACAAGCTGTCTTAACACTGAACCAAGTTTGCATGATTACAAATTCCTATGCTTTCGTCAAACTTCGTACCATTTCCGCAAGGTCGAACCACTGATGTAACGGTTGAAGAGCATAAGACGTAATTCGAACAGTCGTCTGGGTGTGCGTGTCTCCCATCTATTCGTCCTTCACAAAATTCACGCGGATCGAAAGGATCAGCTAAGATTTAACAGAAGAAGAACTTTAGTATGTATTCGAGGTGTCTCACAGGACATTCGACAGGGGCGAATCCGATTTAAAAAGGGGTGGATAGCTATAGGAGGAGGCGGACCAGTTTATTTATTGATTTTTATTTTATTTTATTTTTTTTTGTTTTTTTTTGGGGGGGGGGGTGCGGGAGGAAGGGAAGGGGGGGGGACACTTGGAGTGAGAACAGAAAAAGCCCCCTACATCCAACTAATGGTCCGACGATCGGTACCCAGAATGATTCGATAAAAAGAAGGGAACAATTTTACTTTATTTATTATATCATTTAAAACAAAAAGATGGACATTTTTAACAAAAAGGGGGGGGGGGGGATATCCATTCGCCCCTAAACGACATCCACTCCCACAGTTGTGTTTCTTATTGGTGAGTCTTAGAAATTGCTGGGGAAATGCTATATTTTTCTTGCCAAGCGGGTGGGGGGACTTTTTGTGCTATTCTACCCAAGAGAGCCTTGTGAAGCTGCAATATTTCCCAGAGCAAGGAGGGATAGATGACGTTCAGTAGCCAGCCAGCAGGAAATATCAAACTTGCGTTTTGTCATGATTTATTAAAAGCACAAAGAAAGCACACGGAAACACAGAAATGTTCGCATCCATGACCGTTTTCTTCACAAATCTTTTAAAGAGCCTGTGTAAGCGGCCATTTTGACAGCATATAGCAGCATACCAAGTCAGAGAAAGCATCCATTTCCATCGGCTTATTTGGAGAATATAGAGCAATTCTATCGATTCAATTTGGTAAATCAAGTTTGGAACTTTATTTTTAGATGTTAATTTAGATATTTCTACACGTAATTCGTCTTCTTATCGCGCATACAAAAACAATAACACAGGCTGACACAGGTTCTTTAAAACGCAATAGAGCAAGTATGATTCCAAAGTTTAACAATGCGATTAAAATAGGAGGCCATTCTCGTACCCAGAGCTCCCCGGCTCGTCTGCTCGCAGGGGAGGCTCTGGGGACATCCAGTTGAGGGCCGTCGCCGATTGGCTGATTTTGAGCGTTGAAGCATGCGCTGAAAGGTCTTTCTCTCAGGCATTTTTCCCAGGCAAACGTCGCGTCCAAAATTGTCCCATCCGGCTAAAGCTAAGGAAGGGGTGGTGGGTGAGATCCTTTTTTGGCCTTTAGCTGATCATTTGATAATAGAACCTCATGATCCAATTTCAATAATTCGATGTAGAAATTCAGAAAAATATAAAAAAAGAAAATCCAGCATTTCTCGTCATGGGTTTCAGCAGAAATTACCGTTACCATGCGTCCGATGAGTGTGACAATGCTACGATTGGTTTGTTGTGTTTATCTAAAACTCTCAAAATAACACCATTAGTTTGTTGTTCTATGACTTCCGTGTCACTGCATCAATCGAGTTTTAGACCAAAGGATGGTCGGAATTCCACAAGATTTTACATTTTTCATACCTTGTTAGCATAGAGTCAATATTCGTCACGCCCATTTGGTCACAGGGTCTTTAAGCCTCAAGAAATACCTAACCAACTGCTCGCTAGCCAAAACCAAAGACAACAGAATATCTACCTGTATTCGGCAACGAAGCCGGTGAATCAGACGGCTCTCGATCCATGTAGATGTGGTTGTCTTTGACTACAAAACACTTGGGCTTCGTCTGGCGGGTTTCATTGTTCAGGCGACAAACATTCTCCATAACATCATAACCGAGGCTTTTGCAAAGGGTGTCACCGTGACAGCGGAAAACACAATCTATGAGGCTGGCCTGACGCGAGCTTTCGTACGCAGCATTGTTCAATGTGTATCCCCACTGAGAGTTTGCCGATTTACAAGCATTGGACATCAAAAAAGGAGGAAATACAGCGAGGAAAAATACAATCGCCCACTGTATCACCATAGTTCTCTGCGTAAACAAACATAGGAGAATTTGGCATGAGAACAATAGTCGTCAGGGCATAAAGCCCGTGTCAGCCACTCCTTTGCTATTGTTTTCGTTCGATATGAGAATAGAGTCCTAAACTGTAACGTCACAAATGTGAAAAATTTCGAATTCCGATTTTAGTCCACGGATAATGAAAGACCATCTTCGAAGAACGTTGCATGCAAAAAGTGAGGTGAATCGGTTGAAACGCGACCGAGCTATGGCGCAATGAATACATAATTTTCTTTAACAAATCACTGTATTTTGGGCTCAGTTCATAACTTTATGAACTGAACCAAAAATACAGTGATTTGTTAAAGAAAATTATGTATTCAGCTGGCCATATATCGGTCGCGTTTTAACCGATTCACCTTATTTTTGGTGTGTAGCTTTCAATGGATATGCCCTTTTGAAATCAAGGAACAAATATTGCTAAATCGAAAGTTTTGTTTTTGTGACGTCATCACTTTAGGACTCTATACAACGTGTAGAAATCCAAATTCAATCGAGAACATTGCTCTATGTTCTCTAAACCAGCCGAATGCAAATGGATGCTTTCTCTGACTATGTTGCTATGCTGTCAAAATGGCGACTGACACAGGCCTCTTTAATGATGGAGCTATACAGATAATCTTGAGAAACCATTTGCGAGTATCGCGATTCGCCTTGCCACTTTGAACCGTCGGCAGCATTACTGATTATTTTTAATTAGTCATCAACATGATTTCCCATTAAATACATTTATCTAAATCATTTTTTCGAGTCTGCAGTATACTTCGCCGAGCCCGTTAGGGCGGGACAAAAAGCAAAGACGATAAAATATAAAATTTTCCATACAAAGGAATAGAGTGAGGTAACAGGTGCAGATGCTCTAGGGTTGTTGTGGTTTGTTGATGAAGGCCGGTTGATGAAGGCAGACTAGGACGCACGATTTGTCAGTCCCTCGGGGATTTTTCGTCGTCTCAGTTTGAATCAGTTGATCATGCTAGGGTTAGCTAGAATTAAATTAATTAAAAATTCCATTACTCCTGAGGGAGAAAAAAAAATCGTGCGCCGTGGCTTCTCTCTGCCTGGTTTTACGAACTCTCGAAATGGCCAACTTTCTTGTTAAGTAAGGGTTAGAGAATGAACGCGAGTGTTCTATGGGATATAGACCACTAATGAACTTTTTTAGAACATGATCAATGCCACGAAGAAAGTCTTTTGAAAGTTTTTGTGCTACAATGTTGCTTGTCATTGACATATCAACATCATTACAGAGCATGCATTGTTTAGAGCAATACTTCATCTAAGGTTTTTTACAATAGTAGTGTCAATCAAAGTTTTGTGATTGAAAAGATCTACCGACAAAGCGGTTGGTTTTGAGTGTATTCATTGTTCTAACTAATTTCCAAGTGTGTTTTGAGACGATAGCAGTTGAAACTGGCCATACTGAGTTGCTGACAGGTTTCGTTCCCGAAGTCAGGTAAGAAATGAAAAGATCGATTCTATCGCAAGCTTTTGTAATGGATTCCTCGACTCCTATGGCCCAAAAAAGGGTGAAAAAGAAAAGCGTACATAAAATCTCGATCAGAATTCGTAAATATTTACGAATTCTGATCGAGATTTGATGTCCGAAAAAAACCTGTTTCTTCCAGGGGCTTCCTTATGAGAATTGCAGGAGCGCTGATGTTCGAAGCTGGTAATTCGAAGTGCTCTTAATTTGTTTTAGCAATTTGAGACTCAAATGTTCTTCAAATTAATATCAGCTATATAAGATCGATAACGTCATCACGTTTTGATTGATACATCTCCATTGGCAATGTGACAGGAGAGATGTTGACATAGTTTGGCGGCTTTATTCTATGAATTCACAGAGTTATAAACAGTTTTGTGAAATCATGTGATCGATGACGTCAACATATTTTAATTAATATGTGCCATTTGGCAGTGTGCCAGAGCAGATGTTGACAAAGTTTGACGATATAATGTATTCCCGTATTTTTACTTTTAGCGGAGCTCCCGCGGGCGCCGAAGGCGCCCGCGAGCGGAGCCCCATAGCTACATGCAGGAGAAAAAGGAACAAAAAAAAGTGTATATGCATCCAACGATTCTGTCATGGACTTCCGGTTTGTGCGTTCGTCCGTTCGTTCGTTCGTTCGTTCGTCCGGAATGACGTCATCCAAACTAGAAAAATCTCAAGAAGGCAACATCGATAGGTGACCAAACTTGGGTAAAGTTATTCTGGAGGCAAGGGTGGTGCACTACCAAGGTCACGTGACATGACGTCATCGATGACGTCATCAAAACTAGAAAAGTCAATATCTCAAGAAGGCAACATCGCTAGGTAACCAAACTTGGGTAAAGTTATTTTGGAGGTAAGGGGGGTGCACCACCAAGGTCACGTGACATGACGTCATCGATGACGTCATCGAAGCTAGAAAAGTCAATATCTCAAGAAGGTATCATCGTTAGGTGACCAAACTTGGCCGTAAAGTTATTTTGGAGGCAAGGGGAGGGTACCACCAAGGTCACGTGACATGACGTCATCGATGACGTCATCAAAACTAGAAAAGTCAATATCTCAAGAAGGCAACATCGCTAGGTGACCAAACTTGGGCAAAGTTATTTTGGAGGCAAGGGAAGTTCACTTCCAAGGTCACGTGACATGACGTCATCGATGACGTCATGAAAACTAAAAAAGTCTATATCTCGAGAACGCAACATTGCTAGGTGACCAAACTTGTGTAAGTTATTTTGGACGCAAGGGGGTGCACTACCAAGGTCACGTGACATGGCGTCATCGATGACGTCATCAACTCTAGAAATGTCAATATCTCAAGAAGGTAACATCGCTAGGTGACCAAACTTGGGTAAAGTTATTTTGTGGGCAAGGTGGGTGCACAAACAGGGTCACGCGACATGACGTCATCAAAACTAGAAAAGTGAATATCTCAGGAAGACAACACCGCTAGGTGACCAAACTTGGCATATCAAGAAAGTGCTGTCGTTTTTATGCCAAATCCGCGCGGGTTGCCTGTGGTGTTCAAAACGTGACTCACGCCCCTCGGCGGGGAGTAAAAACAAAATGGCGACCAAGAGAAGGATGTTTCTCGAGTATCTGCAAGTGTTGGTCAATTTTCCTGCTTTTTTCGCTAAGATATTAGGAAAAGTACTTACAGACCTTCCAAATAAGGTAAGGGGGATTTCCTAATAAGGAAGTTTTGCAACGTCGGCAAAACGACAGCTTTTGGCGAAATTTTCTTGATATGGTAAACTTATTTTGGAGGCAAGGGGGGTGCACTACCAAGATCACGTGACATGACGTCATCGATGACGTTATTAAATCTGGAAAAGTCTATATCTCGAGAAGGCAACATCGCTAGGCGAACAAACTGGGTACAGTCGAGAAAACATCCGGAGTATGTGGGTATGGAGCTCTTTGAAATGTAACATAAAAAAATCTGAATTTGCAAGTATGGCAATGGAGAACAAGAATGTTTTCTGTAGCAAGTGACGTCGCGACACGTCACATTATTAATATTTTGCAGGACTTATAATTTTCCCTAGCAACGGCCCAACAAGATAGGTAAATGCATCCTTTTATAAAAATATGTAACCGGGAGCTCCGCTTTTAGCCAGTGGCTAAATCTATATATTAGCTTATTCTATACATCTTGTACATTCATGTGACTGATCCGCCTCGATTAGCCTCGCTACCTGCGGATCAGTCTCACATCAGTCCAGGAGATATGATATTTTGAATTTACCTGATTTTAGAGCTTTAAAAAGAAAATACAGGGTAGGCCATAGGTAGGCCATTGCCTAGGCCACGTTTTGTCCCGACCCCCACCTTTTAACAACATCGGTCCCCTCCTCCTTATTCACAATTAGCGGGCAAACCATCCACATAAAGGAATGATAAAATAATTAATCGAATTATTCCGGTAAAGTAAACAGCTACTTGCACAAAATTGGTATCGCCTCTTTCCTTTTTTGCCAATCGGATGTCGAAACCTTGGAGCATCTCTCTTATTTTGTCACGAAGTGCAAATTTTCTGGCAAGCTATGAAATTTTCTGATAGCCTGGCTATCAAACATCGATCTACAAGTACATCGCCTAGAAGTATCAGACATTCTCCTTAGGGTTCTAGCAACCACTGAAAACTCCTTGCTGATCAACCATTTGTTGATTTTGGCGGGTGCTTTTTCTTCCTTGTAGTTGTGGGGATATTAAGGTTGTCATTTTTTAAGGTTATACATATAAATGTAAAAGAAAAAAAATGTTATGTAAAACCAGGGTAAAACCAAATTCTCAATAAAACTCAATGGAAAAAAATCCATATAACGAGGTCGCAGCTCCGACTTTTGCATCGGGAAACATTTTCAAGGAAAAGTTCTTAGATTTCTTGGAACGTTTTAAAAGGGTACCTACAGCTCGCACTAACAGAGGAAAAATCAAGCCACAAATCAATTATTAGTGTATTGGAGGGAGCTAACAAGAATTATTGATTTTCGAGACTTTCGATTCGCCGAAGAGAAAAGGAAAACAAGACCAAATCATTGACCAGTGAAGATCACTATTTATTTTATTTTTTTATAAATGAATGGTTCGAAAATGACGATGTTTCTCAAGCAGAAGCAAGTTTTCAAGCCACAATTGAGTATTGTCCCAGACCCCGTTTAATGCAGCTTAGATAAGGCTGTGTAAACATGGAAAAATTCATCTAGATGAAATTATGATTCCAGGAAAAATTGAAACGAACCACGGAAAGCACTTTCGTGGATCGATGTTAAAGCACACCAACTTCCTGTTCGACGATTGATTGTATCGACAGAATTTTATAACTGAGCATATTTTATGCTTCTGCCTGATCGCCTAACCGCGAATACCGCTATGCAAAGCATTCTACTCAATACATTTCATAACTTTTGTCGGGGACATACATTGTCGTTTATCATACTACGGTTCCTTCAAACTCTTACCTTTCTCATAAGGCCATCGGATATCGCCAATTGGCCTCTGATCTCTATTTGTGCATGACAATTGTGAAGTATGTTGTGAGATATCTTTGCACGAAGTCCACTATACCGTGCAAATAAAGTTATCAAAATATAAGACTAACTCTGTCATTGCAGGTGCTATAAGGGCATTTTATTCAGTATTCAGCTTATCGCACCGAGATGAAGGCCGCTTATCCACTAAGCCAATAAAACACCAGCAATTATTGACGCGATAATATTATTATTGTCAAGAAACAGTTTCCCATGAGCTGTCATAGGGTTTCTTTGGTGCCTTATTAAAGGCCGACCATTTGACTTTGAGGGGAGGGGTGGATGATTTTTTTGAAAGATTTTTTTTTATTTCTCTGAAGGATATAAATTACGTAAAATTACTTGAGGATTATAACAAATATGATGTAAATTCTTAAAATTATAACAAATATGCTGTAAAAATTGTTCGGCCCTTCGGGCCGTGCAGGATATTTTCTTTCAACCCCCCTCCCCCCCCCTCAGACGTCAAATGGTCGGCCCCTTAGTAGCCCCCTGGAGTTTTATAATGAAACCCTGTCTGTTAACGTCACAGTCAGTGCGCTGAGAGACGTCGACAAGGCGTTGCACCGCACCATTGAATGAAAACATTAGATTTATCAAATGAACGTAGCTTAGTGTTAATAAGTTATGATGTTTGCAGTTAATATTTTGGGGAATCAACACGGATACCCTTTTCATATAAGAATGCATGATCAAACAGGCTACTTTATCGAAATAAATACTTGGAGGCGACGAAGAGCGTCGGTGTTTCGTCCCTTTTAAGGGAGATTTTAAGGTCATTAGGTGGCAGGCCCGTAGGCATTATCTGAATCAAAGGCGAGGTTGGGAGAATTTAACTGATTTATTGATTAAAAAAAGTTTCAAACAAAACAAAACAAAAGCTATGCTTGAAAGGATTGTACAGATTGATTTCGTTTTGAACAAATTGATTTCGTTTCTCCGAAAAGCTGTTATTTTTCAACCAATCAAATTGGCCGTTTGCAGGCGTAGTTAGGCGTGGAATTGATGCTGAGTCCACGTGGGACTTTTAAATTATGGTAAATTAATTTCTAAAGATTTCTTGCTGACACAAATACCTGTCATAAGAAAAGGCAATACCAAGCGCTGTAACTGGTCTTTTCGACGGCCACAAAAGATTAAAAAGTTGGTCTTCCATTTCTGCATCCTTGCCTTACCAAATAGCCTCTGATTTAGAGGCATTTATCTGCAGCTCACTGCAGTCTCTAAACAATTGTAAAATATGTAATAGTTCAGATAAAGAACCCTCATCTTTACAAAATACTCTTTAATATATAGGCGCAAAGGGATTTGTCTCTTTTTGGTAAAATAACTATCATCAAAGCACTTGAAATGGCCTGTCCAAGCTAATTTTTTCAAGCAGTTGTCTACACACGCCTCCAGGGGTGATAGAAATAGTTAACCACATGGTTGATAATTTTGTATGGAATAAAGAAAAAGACCCAAGATAAACAAGCAATCTATATAGGCCCTAAAAGGAAGGGTGGATTAGACCTGCCAGAGTATAGTATAATCACTCAATCATTGCATATTCCATGGGTGCAAAGGATGATCGCCAGTGTTAACGACGATTGGATGGTAATCCCCATTTTTTATTTACGAAGTGTAGGTGGTACCTTTATTTTTAAATGCAATTATGAAGTTGATCTGCTTGATATTACAGCCTTACCAGTTTTTATAAGGATGCGCTAAAATATTGGAAGGATGTACAAGATTTAGTTTCTGGAGTAAGACTAAATATAAAGGAAGAAATTATTTGGAATAATAGAAATGTGTTAATATAGTAAATCTGTGTGTGTGTGTGGGGGGGGGGGGGGGGGGGGGCGGTGGGCTCCCATTTTTTTCAAACGTCGAGGCTAAAAAAAATAGGACCCTCCCCTTGAACATAACAAAAAATGTGACCCTCCCCCAGCCGTAGGTAATTTTGGGAATGGTTGCCCAAGTTCAGAAAGTTTTTTGAATCATCTTTTTATAAGATGGAATCGAAAAACAAATATATCAGTCATGATTAATGATATTTAGTATCACCCGACTAGTGGACTATTGCCAATGCTGCATTCTGATTGGCTACGCTACTAGGGGACTATTATCAATAGACCTTTAGTTAGTAGCGAAAGCACTGATTTTGAACATGAAAACAATGGCGGCTGCTTCTCGTTTTGTCAGGTTTCTGGTGATTTTTTTGACAAATTTTCACTTTTTTTGTCAACAACTTGGGTGATACTAAACAATTGGACCTCTCGCCCTCAAGGGCCACGGGTCAATAGCCCATGGTCTATTTCAATTATTTATTGTTGTTAGGAAAATTTTATATTTATAAGCATAAAAAGGAGCAAAGCCATGGTGGTTATTTCAGCAACTTCTCTATCATTTGCATTTTTACTTTAAAAAACAATTCAATGAAGACACTACCCTCACGCAATTTACAAGAACAAGTGTGTATCTTGACAAGGAAAAGCAAACTCCCCCAAAAATTAATGCCCTGCAATGATAGGCCTGGCGGGCAGTCACTATATGTTTGAAAGAAGACCAAATAGGAAAGCGTTAGTTCGACGTTACAAGCATAGCAATTCTCGTCATTTGGGCCGCGCTTCACGCAAATGAATAATAATATTAAACTTCGTCATTTGCGGCGCGCAGTTGTGCGCATGAATAATATAACCTTGTTGCCTCAGGAGCCCATCAATAGAAGCTTTCATCTAACCTGTAAATAGTTGAGGTAGCGTACTTCCTGGGCTCCTGACAGGCTTTGTTTACTATACCGTACACAACACATGTTCATCTACCCTTTCTCTGAGGCTTGATGAAATGCGTTTATCAAAATTCGGGTGCGCTTCGCGAGCAATGAAAGAAAAGTGCGACCCCCTTTCTCTGTAAAATGTCTTCAGTACTAGGTCAAACAGGGGACGGGAGGTGGGATCACATTAATCATTGTACTTATAGAGGGAGGGTCACTGCATTTTTACCGTGTATTACCCAAAATGCTCTCACGTAAATAATCGAGGCGATAAATAATGACCGTGGTTCCTTAGCTCTGACAGAGGTAAGAAAAAAGTAGTTCTGCTATTAAGAAGAATGAAAGAGACATTACATCACTCAGACATGAAGAGTCTATCTGACAGGTTTATAAGAAAATATAAATTACATGGGGAGGGTCACAATTTTTTTTTACCTACGGCTGGGGGAGGGTCACATTTTTTTGTTATGTTCAAGGGGAGGGTCGTATTTTTTTTTAGCCTTGACGTTTGAAAAAAATGGGAGCCCCCCCCCCCCCCACCCTTCCCGACAAATAATGACACGTCCCTTATGAGCAGGCTAAAAGATTACAGTTCATTACAGTTCAGATACGTTTCAATTTGTTTTGCTCTCCAGTACTATCACGTGATATACTAACTGCAAATGGCCTATTACCTTGTGTTGTTCGCGGTATCGATGTTGAGGTGTGGATATCTTTGAAAAATATATATAATGAAAGGTCGACGAACAGCTTAAACATCGTTTAAGCTGTTCGTAGACCTTTCATTATATATATTTTTCTCAGTTCTTAACTGGTTGATAGGTCCGTTTATCAGGATCCAGCTTGGCAAAACACCTCGTTCGCGGATTTTCATATTTCATTTATCTTTGAGCACGATCTATCATATCCATATAAATATAATTAGTATAAACCAACTAATGGTCTATTACAAATCCTGCATTCTGATTGGCTGAGCTACTAATGGTCTATTAGTGATAGACCGTACCTGGCAAAACCACCACCTTTCTTTGGGCAAGAAAACTTTTTTCAACATAAAATAATGGATTTCATTTCCAAAACTGACCAATTAGTTGGTTTATACTAAAACAATTAGACCTCTCGTCCTCATGTGCTATGATATCAATAGACCATTCGGCCTTCGGCCTCATGGTCTATTCATCATAGCACTTCGGCCTCGAGGTCTAATTGTTAAATATAATCCGACTTCGCTATGTACCGCGATGGCTTGGTCACTATGTGTTTCGTTGTTCACGTGGCACATTTTTTGCATTACATCATAACTTAGACTTTCACATCGAGATGCAGGGTGATCCAGCGAGTATCCCTATTTGGAATGAACTGCCGAACGACATTCGCTCAAGGTGGCGGCTGCTGCTACTAGTATCAGGTATTATTATACATTGTACTCACTATCTCGATTCTGATTGGCTAAGAGCGCGCGCTTTACTTTGGGAATCACGCACTTTGAGGGTCTCCAAGAATCAGCATGCTGATTCTTCAAGAATCAGCTAGCTGATTCTTGATACGCGCGCAATGTATCATGGGACTAGAGCACTTTCCCTATTTTAACAAGGCGCTTGTGTATTTTTACTGAATCAATGTATAATAAAACAATTATTGAATTCGTTTTTTGTGATCTCCAGAATAAACAATGTTTCGCCAAGTGGAATCAAGCTCGGCCTCACGGCCTCGCCTGATTCCACCTGTCTCGACATTGTTTATTCTGGAGATCACAAAAACCTCATTCAATAATTGCTTAGAATCCCATGCCATGACTCTATCTCGCGTGCTGATTGGCTGAAATCGAGGGAATTTTTTTGTGGAATTACATGGCTGCAAAAGTAGATTTTAATGAAAACACAGCAGGACACCCACGAAATTAAAGTTCAACACGACAAATTTACAATTTATCAAGCAAGAAAGCGAGAACAATTACTTTCTAAAGTTTTAAACTCTGTGAAACACTGCACGAAACGTCTTTTCGTCAACGAAGACGCTTCGCTAGCGCAAGATTTTTAAGTTGCATTTTCCTGAAATTGAAACTGTTTAGCAATGGCTTCCTTGGCGCGCGTAAAGCCTTTTTTGTAAATTATTAAATCAATAAAACCTCCGGCTGCGCGACTCGGGCGATATCAATTTTTCGCGTGAGATTTAGGCTGCGTACACACTTGGTGCCCGGGCACAGCACCCGAGCACGGGCACTAATGTGAACACTCCAGTTTTTCGAGTGCCCAATCCCAAATCCCGGCACAGCACTGGTGCCCGAGTACAAGGTCCGGACCTTGTACTCGGGCACTGCTAGTGCCCGGGCACCAAGTGTGTACGCAGCCTTAGGCTGCGTACACACTTGGTGCCCGGGCACAGTACCCGAGTACGGGCACTAATGTGAACACTCCAGTTTTTCGAGTGCCCAAGCCAAAATCCCGGCACAGCACTGGTGCCCGAGTACAAGGTCCGGACCTTGTACTCGGGCACTGCTAGTGCCCGAGCACCAAGTGTGTACGCAGCCTTAGTGTGGAAGGCCATATTCGAACTACGCTCCAATGCCTACAAACAATAACCTCAAGTCGAGGCTTTCTTCTGAAATTACTGTAAATGTTTAAGAACTTGGAGAAAGGCATGATTTGAAGCTTTAGTCTAGTGGGCATTGGAGCGTAATTCGAACCTGGGCTATTCCCTCGTCGGGTAATGGATTTACCTATAGAACATCGTAGCTAGAAGTGTCACGATAAAACGTTCTTCGCTAAAGCAGGAAAGTGATTCAAATATACCCTTGCTCCCACGGGTACAAGATAAATCCTTGGCTACTTGCAGTGGTAGTACCGAACCCTGTTTTGGGATTGACATACAACTGTGCCACCCCATCTGTTCGTGGGAGCAAAACTTGCGTTTGTTATTAATTAATCATAGTTATAATATTGAATCACAACATTAAAATTCAACGGTTTTGTTTGTCTCGATTTTTAATTTGGTTGGGATAACAGCATCAGTCTTTTCGTTCAATGCCATGGAGTGATCAAAAGTCTGCTGTAGAGACTGTAAAGTTATTAGACAAAAGTTGTGCCGCGCCGCGACCACGACCGTGCCGCGCCACGGCTGCGCGATTTCATTGGCTCTCGTCCGGAGGACCGTAACTTTCTGCTGCGACCATGCAATTTGATAGGCCGTCCTTGATTTGCCGTGCTTGTCACGATCGTGGCACTTCAGTACTTGCCGTTAGGCACAGACAGATTCTGCTCGGCAACTTTTGAGCAACTTTTTCAATTCTGAGCAACTTTTTTCAACTATGAGCAACTTCTTCGCATTTTCGCTATTTCCTATTGAATTTGTACAACAAAATGGCAATTTGTGATACATTTGCCATTTCAAATCAACACAGAATGAAAAATCTTGCTAAAAAGATAATAAAAAAAGTACTTTCTTCACCTTGGGTGCTCACTGCTCAGAGGTATCTTCAAGATATGGATGTCTCGTTGGGTATCACATTCCAAATATAGAGCAGAAGCAAAATGGCGGAAGACCCTATTCAAATTGCTAGAGAAAATGGGGCTGAGGTGACGTAACCTAAAAGGGCTTCCTTATAGTTTCTTTCAAAAATAGTAGCAGCAGCTATTATTGTATGAGTTTGATACTACAAACTCCCCATTTTTTTTTTACTAAGCCAACAGAATGGCGGCAAGTGAGTCTCTTTTTAAACAACGGTATTGATTAGTATAATTATTTATTATATGGCAACGATAGTACGCGGGCTCTGATTGGCTAACGTTCGGGCGTAACTCTCCGTAATGCCCACGGGCATTATGGAAATTCTTAATGCCCGCTCGCAGTTCTGACGACTGACAAAAAATCATCTCCTTGAAATAACACAAATTCAACAAGATTTTCAGCGAAATTCACAACAAGGAATATTGACACAGTATAACACAAATCTAACTTGTAGTGACAAGAGGAAAATAAAGGCTTGAATAGCAGAAATGACCTGTTTACAAAAGCAAAAGCAGAGCCAAAAAGTTAACTTACTCTACTAAGACATTCGAGTCTATCCGGAGAAAATGATAACTTAAGGGAGTCAAAATAGCAGCAAAAGGTAAAAGCTACATGTAAAGTCAAAATTTATTGGGAATTCAAGAAACTTGAGAGCTGAGAATAATAACAGAAAGCGAGTTCAAACTTGTGCTTACCGATAACTGATAGTGAAGTCGTTGATTTCTTTAGTCTCTCTCCATCTCCTCAAGTTAAATTCATTCTTACTTTTACGTTTGCTTTTGCACAAATAAAATAACCATTGCAATTTTCTGGAGGATAGCTTGTGAAATATCTTCTTCAGGTTTAACTCTTCTTCCGTATTTATTAAAGGCCGTTTCCTAGTGCAAAAGGAGCAATGTTTTCCCCAATGGTGCTAAAAAAGCTGACGTCGAAGACTTGCTTCCCAGTTGCTTGCCGTTTGAAACTTCTGTAGCTCCCTCAAACGTTTCTCACAAATGACTAAACAACATTATAAAATATCTGTAAAAGAAAGGATTCCGAAGCATTTGATATCCATAAGAGATTGATTACTTTAGAGCAAGTCTGGCGTGGTTTGTACACACGGGTTTGTTCTATCAATGGCTGATTGCATTTTTAATCCGCACCGGGGGGTTGAGGACCTATGGAAAATTTTCCAGGGGGGTTGTTTTGGACTCTGGAAATTCCACGGGAGGGGGTGTGTCTGGAGACTGGAAATTCCAGGGGGGAGGGGTAAAAAAGGTGACTTTCCAGGGACATTTTATCCAAAAATAGATTTTCCAGGGGTATTTTGCCAGAAAAAATGGAAATTCCAGGGGAGGGGGTCCTTTATGAGGTTGGAAATTCCAGGGGAGGGGGTCTGTTTCACGAGTGGAAATTCCAGGGGAGGGGGTCTTTTTAATGGAGGTCCTCAACCCCCCCGGTGCGGTTTAAAAATGCAATCAGCCAATTTGACTCAGAAAAAAACTCTGAATGAACTCGAGCGCGACGCGGGCGCGCGTGTGAGTTATTTCGGCGGGAAAATGAACGAGGCGACTTCTGGTTCGTAAAAAGTTTGTAGAAAAAGTGCCATATAATAAACAACTTACTAACCTCGACCGTTCGGGCATTACGTGAAATATCAAACCTCGGTTTTGGCGTATCAACCTCGCTATCGCTCGGTCGATACGCCAAAACCTCAGTTTGATATTTCACGTAATGCCCTCACTCTCGGTTAGTAAGTAGTTAGTCATATGGTGTTTAGAATATAATTGCCTGATCTTATGGAGATGTTGAGTTGAGTGATTCTTTATCATTTTTTAAATAAATCAGGCGACAAGCGTGAAGAAATGCTCTTTTTTGGGGAGCAACTTTTTTGATTCTGGAGCAACTTTTTCGAATTTGAGCAACTTTTCAGCAACTTTTGAGGGTATTTTGCGGCAACTTTTAAAGAATTTTTGAGCAGAATCTGTCTGTGCCTACTTGCCGTGATCGTGACAAGACACGGCAAATCAAGGACGGACAATTAAATTGCGGCAAGTACTTACGTGCCGCGACAACGCAATCTGATTGGTTGGCCGTGATTTTTCAGTGCAATCTGATTGGTTGGCCGTGATTTTTCAGTGCAATCTGATTGGTTGGCCGTGATTTGTCTTACCGCGAGGCGGAGAAGGCAAGGTTCCGTTCCGTGTTGCGACCGCTCAGGAGAGTTAAGGCCTGGGTCTCATTTGCATTCAAAATGGCGGATCAAAAACGCTAGGGGGTGGTCTACCTTCAGTGGCTTTGCTACTTCCAAGGTCAAACATGGTTAAGGTTGTTAACGGTCATGAAACAAGTAATTGTTGTGTTTTGTTTCCATGGAAACATGGAATGTGACCTTTGAACCTTACCTTAAAGCAATTTTCAAAAAAGCCCTCGGCAGGTCGGGAAAAGTTTCAAACTCTGAAGATTTAACAATGTGATGTGTTAAAGGCCATCACAGGTATATCTGATCCAATTCGAAAACGTGACCATTTCATTAGGAATCCTATTTTAGGACATCTTGAAATTTGATACCCTTTAATAACTTCGAAATAAAAAATGTTGTGCAAGATCGGAAATTGGAGTGATAAATACTACCTTATTCCCTACCATTTCCATCCGGTGGTTTTAAGAGTGGTGCGAATTTTCTGAACCTGCGGAGGCTCTGAAGTTTCATTTCTTTAAGTGGAGGTCAAAGGTTAGGATTTGGTTCCCATGGAAACAAAAACAACTCAAATTAACAAGAATGACGATTTCTATGACGTTATATCAACACAAGAAGCCTATCTTTAATTCATCCAAATTAAGGCCTGATTGAATGTTTTTAAGGGCGTGGCCGCATGGACCCATGCCTTAACTCACCTGAGCGTGTAGTCCGGTCAATTTAGCGATTAACTTGGAAAAAATTGCAACATGGGATTTTTATACAGCAATTTCTCAGGAACATATGTGACAAATACGTGTCCAAATTTTGTGAAAATCCGTTCGGGGGAAGTTGGTTAAATTTGGGGTTTTCTGTCTGCACGAAGGCAAGCCCGTTGTTTTCGGTGGCAGACAATGAAAGCGAACAATTCGAAGATATGGCTATAGACTGTAGAGCCGTAACTCGGTGTGATATTGAACGAGATATCGAGCAATTTCTGTTTTACTGCATAATGTGATTGCATATATGTGAATTTTGTGTTTGTTTATAACCAATTCTGCAAAATAATAACTAAATAATTCTGAGTTTTGACAAATCTCATAGCCATATGATCCTTGTATTTCCCGCGTGGTGATATACTAAAGTTCGAATATTATACGCTAAAAGAAATAAACTGATCTTAGCCGTAACTCATCCCTCAGAAATTATTTGTTTCAACCGAAAAACCTTATTAAATCGTCCCCGGTTTCATCTGTACATTCAATAAACATTCTCCCAGTTTCTGTGTTTTCAGTGTCGAAGTGCTGCCGAAAACAAAAGGCGCCCTTTCCAAAAATTTTAACCAACTTCCCCCGGTCGGATTTCTACGAAATTTGGATATGTTTTTCCTACATATGTTTTTGACAATTAGTACCAAAAAAAATTCCCATGTTGCAATTTTTTCCAGGTTCGGGGTTTTTTCTGGCTAATTTTACCGGACTAGTGTGCCGAGCCGTGTCGCGGCACTTTTCACAGTCATACGAAATCCACTCTTATAGGGGAATGTTTTCGAGTAGCAGCTTTGTCAACTTAACAATCATATTACCAAGACTGTATTCCATAGTAGTTCTCGTGTCTACAACAGTATCCCGACGGAACGCTACTGTATATAAAAGATGAGAAAAAACTAAACAGCGACGCTCCCGGATCCTTAAGGATGCTGGTCTCTCCGAAGATAAGTTAAATTATAAAAAGAAAGAGAGACTAACGGAACGCTACGTAACACTTACAATAAACACTTATACAATATCAGCATAAGCTTTCCATATTTTGATGATGACGACGACTATCCTTTATTTTAACAATCTGGTAACAATCTCATTCTATAATGGTATTCTGATTGGCCGTGTGCTGTTGAACCTCCCTCGCAAAATGAGAGGGAAACCCAGCAGCAGGATTCATGGAAAATTACAAAATGCATTAAAATGTAATAATAATAAAAATGCAATCATATGCGAGTCAATTTTGCAGGTGTGTTGTGTGCGGTAGCTAGTTCAATATGTAAACTGAAAGAAAACGGAAAACTCTGGGATCAATCTATTAAAATTACTGAACAAACTTTTCGGGCTCGAGAATTATCGAGTCTTTCGATCAGAAACGACCCCCTGGCCAGAGGTTTATTTTCGCTGCGCGAAACAATTTCCTCTAGCTGGCAGAAAGCATGTTTAAAGATCCGACCTTCCTAATATCTTATACCGATCAAATACAATACTATATTAGCCTTTGGTTGTTAAGTGCCTATAAATAATGTTGTCATTTGCATGTGTTTTGGATATTTTGGTGATTAAAATTGGGTTCGACCACGCCTTCGCATCCAAGTAAAATGTTGCATGCAGTATCACATAGACATAGCTCCTGCTCCGTCTTAACAAGAAACCTGTGATTCATGGACACAGCCTTTGGTGTTGTCGTCATATTTGTAGGCGGAGGAGCAGAAATGAACCTGGTTGTTGCCGACTGAACACGTGACAAACTTTGAGCAGTCCTCAGGGTGCACGTGCTCCCCATCCTTTCCTTGACAAAAGGTTTCCAAATTGAATGGTAATGGAGCTGCAATAAGAAATGAGAATTAAGTATTAGGCTCCAAGGCATTGCTGTTGTAGATGTCGACGACGATGGTGATGATGATGACGATGATGATGATGATAATAATAATGTGCATTAAAAAAATCATGAATCATTTATAAGAACAACACAATAGAAACACAATAAGAATTATTGGACCGTAGCGTGTTGTAATTTTGATACAACCGCTAGTGGTTGTAACTAATTTGCATAGTAACTTTCATGAAACATCTTATTTTTTAAGGTAGTTTACGACATTTCGCATCCGTGTTGTATCAGATCTACATCACTCGCGCTGCGCGCTCGTGTTGTAAATCTGATACAACATGGCTGCTCATGTTGTAAACATTACACTTGCATGGCAGTGGAAAAAAATGATACAACGAAACAGATTGAGACTCTATTGACAGCGAGACAAACAACTACCAATAACCACCCTAGCTCAGAATTAAAGAAAATTAGCTGAGACGACCCTGTTTCATATTTCTTAGCGATCAGAATTGATGACGTCAATACGGAAGCTCTATATTAAAAAAATGAAGCTTGTTCTCACCTTACAGTAGCCCCTCACTTTATAATAATGGTTGTGAAAAAAAGTTTTTATGTAAAAGAAAATTAACTACGGAATTAACCGAACCGTGGTGCGCTTCGAAAAAAACGATTCTGCCCGCTCAGGCTCATGTTTTTGTCTGCATTCCTCTCTCCACGGGCCGGCATGCTTTTCCAAAACTTCTCTGAGAGATCTGAAAACTGGCAATGTCTATGGAAAAAAGCCATCAGTTAAAGTATCACTTTGCTTCCATATTTAAGCAGGATTGTTGAACAGGCGAGTTTTCTATTTCAACTCATTAATTGTGATGGTTATTTTCAAGACACAAAAAGGCCGCGGAGAAAGGAATGCAGACAATTAAAACATAAGCCCGAGCGGGCGGAATCGTTTGTTTTTCAAATTTCCGTAGTACTAGAACTTGTTTCTTCGGGCTTCATTTTGTTTCGGTGACTTTTCGCCGATATAATGAACAATGTTCTGAGTGATTTGCTTAAAAGATAACTTATGAGTTGTTGGAGGCGTTGCCGTAGAAGTCTGGATGTCGTTCGAGAGGCGTGAGTGAGCCCCGCAAACCAATTTGATCGATTTTGATGTCAGTACCGTAACAAAAACCTATAAATGATCTGAGTGCTTAGCTTAAAAAAGTATTACCTTGTGTTGTTGGCGGTATCGATGTTGAGGTGTTGATATCTTCAGAGGCACGATCCATATCCATATAAATATGGTCCAACTTCTCGATGTACCGGGATGGCTTCGTCAGATGTGTTTCAGTATTCGTGTGGCACGTATTTTGCATTACATCAAAACTTAGACTTTTACACCGAGAATCATCAAAGCAACGCATCAGACAATCAGGAAAGTTTTCGGCGCGAAACGAATGAAACGGAGGGTGATCCAGTGAGTATCCCCATTTGGAATAAGCTGGAGGCCGACATTCGCTAGAACCAATACATGGGAACAGGGCGGTGGTTGCTGCTACTAGTATTGGGTAGATCATCGTAGCTAGAAGTGTCAATAAAAGGTTCTTCGCTAAAGCAGGATCAAAGTGATTTAAATATACCCTTGCTCACACAGGCACACGATTGCAATGGAAGCACCCTGTTTTGAAATTGATATACAAACTGTGCCACCCCATCTGTTCGAGGGGAGCGAAGCTTGCGTTTGTTATTAATTAATCATAGTTATAATATTGAATCACAACATTAAAATTCAAACGGTTTTGTTTGTCTCGATTTTTATTTTGGTTGAGATAACAGCATTAGCTTTTTGTTCAATGCCATTGAGTGATCATAAGTCTGCTGTAGAGAAACAAAGCTATTAGAGCACAGGTTCCCGGCCAAGCTTAATGGGAGTTTAGAATAAATAGTTGAATAAGCTGAAGTAGTTTCAATACCGTAATGTTTGTTAATTTACTTCACTTACAGGAACTGTGCTTTGTTAGCAACTGTAGTGGCCCTTAGTAAGAGAAATAGCAGTGCAATCAATAAACTTTCGTTCAGTCATATTTTGAGGCCGTTTTTAGCGATTTCTATTTCACCCCTCAGTAGTATACCAGCGATGACTAACCCCCTTCATTAAAGTGAATTTCAAATTTCAAATAAAGTGGAATGCCTATGATTGGTCGGGGATTACCATGACAACCAACAATGATTGCCCATTTCAGACAATGACGTCATGATGTTTTGTAATCACTGGCGCCAGGGGTGCAGGATCGGTGGTAAAGGGGTGGGATTGGAGAGGAGATAAATTCCATAAAAAGGGGTGTGGGAGATAACACATTCAATCAAAAAGGGGGTGCAAGATAATCTATGCAGTCAAAAGAGAGGTGGGAGATTATTTATTCGAGCACCAAAGGGATATGATAATGTAAAAGGCTACTGTTTTAGCAACCTTTAACAATTATCCCCCGAAGATTAGGATTATGTTCCGGGGTATGGCTGTTGCAGATGATGATGGCCATGATTATGATGATGATGATGATGATGTGCATTGCATATAGGCTATTATTTTGTTTACAGGTTGAGCTCATTAGCACAAGTAATGTTCAGAATCGGACTATTCGAGGCAGCTGTAAAAAGAAGAGTTCTGTATATCAATAGAGAACTGTAAATAAAACATAATTGTTTAAGTAAGTTTATATTTTGAATTCTAAGCGCGTGGTGCAATGTTCAATTTAGAGAAAACAGGTGAGCTAAATGAGCGTTTAACGATTTCATGAAATTTTGAAAAAGCTTCAACTACCCAGAAAATTTTTATGAAAACAGGTCAAAACTTTCTTAAGAATATCGTGAGCTTTTTATTGTATTTTTGACAGCATATTCATTTTTTTTTTCGTGAAATCAATGGGGCAAGACGCTCATTAGCCCCCATGTTTTCTCTAAATTCAGTTTTACTCCACACGCTTATATTTTCCTTTTTTTAGTACAAAATTTTCTAATTACGTTTTATTCACTGGACTTTATTAATATTCAGAACGTATTATTCTCTAGCTAGGCTGCAGAGTAGCCTGATTCTCTATATTGCTTATGCAAATGAGCCAAAATGTAAGCAATGACGTCACAGTATACATGGCCTAAAGCAGCGGAAAAAGTATCTCAAAAGAAAAAAACAAATGATGCAAATATAAAGTAGGTGATGGAACCTCTTGACAGAGAAACAAACAAAAATAATCATAGAATTAAAAGAAATTTACGTGAGGCGACCTTGTTTCCTATTTCTAATATTCCGAGATCGAAAGCATTATCCCGAGATTGAGGAGCTCGAGTGCACGTGGTTCGGATATTTTTACTTTCTAAAGGAACTATCTGATTCAAATCGCAATAAAAATCATTCGGCGAATAATTGTTAAGTAGATTATCGTAGCTAGAAGTATTGTCTATTGATAAAATATTATTCGCTACGCACGAAAGTGATTCAAATGCTACACACGCCAAATCTCCGGTTTGGCTACTTGCAATGACAGTGCCCTGTTTTTAGAATTGACATGCGTCATCGTTTCAAGAGTGACTGCGTTTGCTAAACATTAATCATAGTTCACAAAGGAAACCATGCTGTTTTTCTGTTAACAGAAGTTCCTTTTTCCATTGAAATGCTTTATTCTGAAACATATCTTTTTTTAAGAAGCTCAAAATAGTTTTTCAAAGATGTGCACTCCGTTAAGTTCCTTGTGGTTTTACTTCTCAAGCTGTCACCCAAGCATTGACTAGAAGAGCAACTATAGCAACGACACCCAAATAAAGCAGTTTTTACATATCCCCTGTTTACAAAAGCTCATATTCTTACAATTAAAACGCTTTATTTTAGAACCGTATATTCGCTAAGGAGGCTCGAAATAGTTTTTTTAATGATGTGCACTCTTGAGTTAAATGCAGTTTAGTTCCCTGTTTCTATACTTCTCAAACTGGTACCTCAGCATTTGACGAGAAACGCAACAATAACAACGCAAGACACCCCTAAATAACGCATCTTCTTTTCCTTTGAATTTTTTTTTTTAATTTGCGGTGAATTTTTCTTAAAATCACAAACCATGAGCACGATTAAGGGAGCTTGATCTATTTGTTGAATATAAAAAATATATCAGTAGCAGGGGCTCTCTCATAAGTAGGGGCGTTCCTCTGAGATATATATTCTTGATAAGGCGTTTTGACAGACCTTGTAGTTATTTTAGATTGGTATTTACTCTTGTTTCTATGGCGTTGCGGTCGCACGTACATTAGGTCAGAACAACAAGAAATCAGTGCTTGCACGTGCATATCGGTTGTAAATGGCAAGCGTCTGTAAAGCTACTAATAAAACGAATTTGTTTGGCTATTATAAAGTAATTGAGTAAGTTCGCGCGCTCTGATTGGTCGAGAGCTGTGTTTCAAAACTATATGTAGGCCATAACGCGGCAAATCGGCCGGCAAATTGCTTGAAAATGGCGGATTATTTTATAAAAGAAATAAACATTTTTTCTGTGCCTTCATAGAATTTTGAAAACCGCTTTTGTTTGGGAGAATTCTCGAGTCAGATCATGAAGCGCTCGACTTTGTCTGGTGCTTCATGATCTGCTCTCGAATTCTCCCAAACAACGCCTCGGTTTTCAAAACTCTATGAAAGCACAGGCGCTGAATTTCGATATTAACATGCGCACGTGATCAAAACTATTCGAGCCTCCTTGCCCACGACATATATACAGGCAATGTCACGCCTGATATCCTGAAGCTATTCAAATTGGCATCCTTCAACCATAACCAGAACAATCAACCTATATTTACAAATTTCATGCATGCAACGAATATCATTTTGTAACGAAGTCTAAAAAATTTATTTAAAAAATTCACGACTTTTAAATTGGGTTCTAACAGGTCTATGAATCCCGTGTACAAATAAAATGATGGAGTATTATCCACCCCCCGGGAGGGGAGGGGAGGGGAACTCAGCTGCTGCTCCATCTTAACAAGAAAGCTGTGCGGCATGGACACAGACTTTGTTGATGTTGTCAAATTTGGTGCCGGGAGAGCATGGTCGAACCACGTTGATGGCACTTGAACATGTGACAAACTTTGAACAGTCTTCGGGGTGCACGTGATCCCCTTGCTTTCCTTGACAAAACGTGTCCACATTGAATGGTAATGGAGCTGCAATAAGAAATGAGCATTAAGGATTAGGTTCCGAGGCATTTTCGGTGAAAATGATAACTGTGAGGTTGATAGAGCAGATTTCGTATAACTGTGAAAAGTACCGCGATATGGTGCGGCATGGTCGCGTCCGCGGCGCGGTGCGGAGCCTGGCCTGCTGTGTAGATACGGAATGTAATCGCGTGGTCGCGGCACGGTTACGGTCGCAGCACGGCACAACTTTTCAGTCATACTAATCCTGTCTAGTACGTAGTGGTGGGCGTTGCATGGCAGTGGTGATGATCAGGCTATGATAGTTAATCATTGGAACAAATGATACAACAAAACATCTCAGTCACCCAAAGAAAAGCAACTATTGCAACGACACCTAAATAAAGCACTTTCTCCCTATCTTCTGTTAACAATAGCTCATATTCTTATTAAAAGGCCTTATTTTAGAACCAGGAGGCTCGAAATAGGTTTTCAAAGATGTGCAGTCTTGAATTAATAGCAGTTAAGGGATCGGTCACTATTTATCGCCGGGGGGAGGGCAGAGGATTTTGGGTAAAACAAGGTCAAAATGCAGTGATCCTCCCCGTATAAGTACAATGATTTTGCCCCCCCCCCCCCAATCACTTTTCTAGTGGTCCGTCCCTAAGGGCGTTCCTCTGAGATATACTATTCTTGATAAGCCGTTTTGACAGACCTAGTTATTGTAGATTGGTATTTACTTTTGTTTCTATGCCGTTGTGTTTCTATGCCGAAAATTAGCTAAGACGTCCGTTTTTTCCTATTTCTAAACAATAAAATGAAAAGAGATGCCGTCCCTACTGAAGCTCTGCTTTAAAAAAGTGAAGCTTGTTGTCAATAGCCTTACGTCATAAAAAGGTTGTGAAAAAAGTTTTTAATGTTTGTAAAAAACATTAGTCACTTGAGCAATTATGATGTAAGTACTGTAAAAAAATTAACAATATTCTGAGTGGTTCGCTTACAAAAATACCTTGAGTTGTTGGAGGTACTGCAGTAGTAGAGGTGCTGATATCTCTTGCAAACCAATTTTATCGTTTTTGATGTAAGCTTTGCAAATCAAATTTATTAATGCTCTTAGTGGTTCACTTCAATATTACCTTGTGTTGTTGGCGGTGTCGATGTTGAGGTGTGGATATCTTTAGAGGCACGATCCATCATATCCATATAAATATAGTTCGACTTCCCGATGTACCGCGATGGCTTGGTCAGATGTGTTTCGCTATTCATGTGGCACATCTTTTGCATTACATCATAACTTAGACTTTTACACCGAGAATCATGGTAGCAACGCATGAGACAATCTGGAAAGTTTTCAGCGCGAGACGAATCGAATGCAGCATGATCCAGCGAGTATCCCCATTTGGAATGAACTGCAGAACGACATTGGCTAGAATCAATACATGGCAGCAAGGCGACGCCTGTTGCTACTAATATTAGGTAGAACATCGCAGTATTAAAGCAGATAAATCCAC
Source organism: Scolanthus callimorphus (assembly GCA_033964015.1). Classification (NCBI taxonomy): domain Eukaryota; kingdom Metazoa; phylum Cnidaria; class Anthozoa; order Actiniaria; family Edwardsiidae; genus Scolanthus; species Scolanthus callimorphus. The sequence continues at coordinate 36,530,519 of CM066913.1, forward strand.
ACGGTTGGGCTGCTAGTGCAATGGCAGTATAGGCGCCATCTGTTGAATAGAGAGAAGGTTGCATTTCTTGTGTTTTATTATCCCAGGCTTATAAATTAATCATATTTATAATTGTCGATACACAAACATGAAAATTCAAACAATTCTGTTTTTCTCAATTTTCAATTTGGTTGCGATAACTGAATTGTTATTTTCATTCAATGTCATGGAGTGGTTATAAGTCTGCTATAGAGAAATTAAGTTATAAGGTGAATGTTTATGAAAACAGCTTTTATCAACTTTAACAAATAGTCAGGACTCTATTTCATCCATTTTTTGAAAATCTCATTTCAAATATTAATACTATTTTAATTATTCTTGCTTGTTGTGGAATCTTGACACATGCTGACTGAAAACTTCCCTGCTAGCAGCAGAAGCCTCTTTTCAGCGGATGCAAAGGATTAAAAGAGGCCTCAGCTAGCAGGGAACCAAATAAATAATAATCAATATCGCTCTAAGATCAATTTGTCCAGCAGTTCAGGGAAGAGCTTTATCTTTGCTGTGTTGTGTACCTGTGATCTGTGCAGTGCTATTAGAAATTATTGCTGCACTATGTAGGTGACAAAGGTTTCAAATTTCCGCAGTGGTTCTTGTCAATGTTGTTTTACGAAAAACATTTAATAAAGATACTTGAAAGTTATGTATTGTGAATGATAAGGATCTTTTTTTGTCTGTTGGATGAAACAATAAACCGAAGTCTCATTTCGCCTTCGCTGCTCTGCCAGTTTCAGCGGGAACGTTAATAAAGAACCACTTCGAACGCAATAAACCCTCTAGCAATGATGACAACCGTCAGTGACTGTTTTTATGTTCGCTTAGCTGCCGTATGGCGCCGTTGGGACCCAGCGTGATTCAGCATGCGATTTACAAGGCTACGGAGTCGGCCTCCAAAAGTTTCACTTTTTCATTACATTTTTTCACATTCTAATTTATATCTATACCGTTCAGAACAAAGAAGGTATAAACCATTGTAAACATTGTATCACCGATATGCTATATTGCCAAAGAACCGAGGTAAAACAATCATTAAGTTTGTCACAATTGATTTGTAATTACGTTTCCTCGAATGATTTTGCTTCCAAGTGATCTCTAATGTTCCAGGTGTTCCGCGTGGTGTTTGAGAAGAAATCCATATATCCCATAGGTCTTTGCGCAGATTGCTGAATATCGGATTGATTGATTGTGTCATCAGAGCCTTCCCGCCTCTCCAAAACATAGATGTATAGTTTCATCCTCCTTGATAGTGATTGTCGAACTGATAAAATACTTCATAAAGCTTTAACAAGAAAATCATAACGGACACATCATTATTTAGCGGGGAGGGGGGGGTGTCATTTTGGAATTTGTGACCCTCCCCCCGACTTGACACCCCCCCCCCCCCCCCCCCCCCCTCCCACTAAGAGTCAGTGAAACAATCAGATAATTCTGATATCTAGACATGACATATATGAAAAAAGTTGAATGGAAAACAATTCTGGAAACTAACATAACACGGAGAACTATTCAATTAACAAACACACAAAATTATGAGTTTATATAAACAAATAAATCCTTATACGAGGGCAAAATGTCCATTCGATGGCAACAAATTTTTGCAATTTGTGCTGGAACGTAATGCGCGTGCGCGTGGGTTTTCACCACTGTTAAGCCCCTAACAGGGTACGACATGAAAGCTTGCTGCTTTATGGCAAGCGCGAAGCCCAAGCCGAAACCAAAAACAGGCATAAAATTGACGAAAACGATATGATATGCGTCAATCAATCAATCTTGATTGATACTAATCAATCAATATGTTTATCATTTATTCAGTTGCAGCCAAAAGCTGGATTATTGAGGGGAGAGCTACAAAGGATCGTTTACACAATATACAAAAAGACAATTAACATAACATATCATAGGCATAATTTACAGTTATAAAATTATTCATACGGTCCGTTCGACCTTCCAGGCATCTCACACTGGGAACTGAGCGTAAACTGTACCGGGTCACCTCAGAGGGTAGGATCCTGTTCGATACAATTTTATATAAGGGGTTGCCTGGCTTGATGCTCTTGATGAATGCTTTGCACAGGCCAACCCTCCGTACATCTTATGGCTCCAGGTGAGCAATAGCCAGAGCGTCATGGTATGGAATGTCAGGGAGAATGATCGAAAGGGCACGTTTTTGCACCCCTTCGATTGCACTATCCAAGAATGCAGTGAAGCCGAAGAGGCAGGGCAAGCATACTCAAGCACCGAGCGAATAAGAGCGCAATACACCGATACCATTCCTGCTTGGGCCACGCCACACTTCCTTAGTGTCCTTAGTGCGTAAAGACGCTTATTTGCCTTCTTATTACAGTAGGTCGTGTAATTATCAAAAGCAAGCGAGAGTGAACAACTTCGATATGATATTCTTGAGAGATCCTTTTTACTGTTTTTCTCGCTAAAAATGCAAAGCTATTGGTTTTGTAGCCAATCAAATTCATTTTAAACAGTCTCATTAGACCTTTTTTTCTGCTTGTTGTTCTTTGTGCGTGACCTTAGAGATATAAAGGATCGAGACTAAGTCCATAGGTCTAAAGGATCTCTCGCATCCTATTATCATGTTGTACATTCTTATTTATGTATTCTTGTCAAAACGACTTCTATAGTGTCTCCGAAACTAAAAACTATTGTGAAAGCAGCGATAGATACGTGTATTCCTAACCCAGCGATCCAAGCCTCCTGTACGCGTTGCATACCTATTTTTCCCTTGGTAACAAACTCCGCTAATAAACTGTGTAGTTATTAACAACAGCAATTAGCACGTTTAAATGACGAAGTCGGTTCTTATAAAGACAATTCCAATCGATCAACTTGATAAAAACGTTAATAATTAATGACAAATAAGTACTCCTATTGAGTTTTTTATTTGTTAGTTATTGTGGTCACATTTGTCAAAAAATCTCCTCAAATCTCGACAACTTCTGGCCTCACTTGTATTTCATTGAATATCCGAAGTTTGATAACTTTCAAATAGGACTCTCAACATTTTTTGGTCTCTATTCGGTCGCTATTTTCATCAGTTGTAATGAAGTTCTGATGGTATTTGAACATAATTGTTCTTGCTCATTGTATTCTAATATTCTAATTTTCTTGCGTTACTGTCTCCAAGGAGATATATGCAAAAGAATGAACAAAAAAGTTCAATTTGAGAAAGACAGAAAGAACCCCAGGAAACCTCAACCTTCAGTTCACAACGTTTATCCTGAAAAGCTGGTCTCGGAGCGAGTAAGTGCGAAGGAAGTTTATTATTTTGTGCTGAAATACCACCAAGGAATACCAAGCATCAATCAAATTGAAGAATACTCAAGAAACTCTACGCCTGCGACAACTATTCTCGTTGAGGACGACTTGGAAGAAGAAGATCTAGAAACAGGTAAGACTAATGAGTAAATTCTTAATCGTGAAATTGACAGCTTTTAAGCAAATTTTAAGAGAAGCCTTAGTGGGTTTTACAGCTAAGATGAGATCGGAAAAATTGTAGTTATTTTGGTATAACAAACAAGTGTACAAAGACAAGTCAGCAACTGAGTTACTTGATAATAAACACTTTTTTTATAAATGGACTTGTACAAATTGTTTAAAAAAACATTTTTTTCTGTATATCACACGCAAAAATGGGTCAACATCTTCTTTCTAAATTGTTATATTTTGGTTTGTTTGGTTTTGGCAATTATTTATTTAATAAGTTAAGTGGAATTGCTCAGGAGGTATCAAGTAACGATCATATGTCCCTATGAGACAACAGCACCATGACCACAAGTTTTCAAGTGGTCCAATTGTCAGAGCATCTTTTACGGGCGCATTGAATTTGCAAACAATATTGCAATCGTGTAACATCCAGCTGCAAATCGCAATGATTTTTGTTTCGTCACCGTTGCTTTGCGAGTTGCAAGAAAAAATTTTCGCGTGTAACATGGCCTTAGGCAAAATGTCACTGAGTGTTTTAGTTTTAGAGTTTGGTTTGCCTAATTAGTAGAAACATACGGGAAACAGCGTCTTCATTATGTTCATTGTTCATGGTTTTAACCCCCACCCCCCCCCCCCCCCCTCCCGGGGGGGACTCCCATATGTCGTCGGGAGGGGGTGCTCGTCGTTCCAGGTATCTTTTAGGGTATAAGACGAACAAAGGCCATTTTCCCACAAATGGTATCTTTTAGGGAGTTCGCGACAAAAATGCGAGACGCTAGTGCTGGTACTCGGTAGGCTGTATTCCCAGCCGTTGTTTCTTGCGCGATCGTGGCTGGAATTTAAGAGCCACGTTGAAAATGGTATCTTTTCTTTTAGGGTTAAACTTCTGGTTGACCACTCCTAAATTGGTATCTTTTAGGGTTGAAATTTTATTTTCCCGACGAGCGCTCCCGCTCGACGACATATGGGAGGGTTGTTTACGTTGTTCGAAGCAATGTTAATTGAAATGAGTATACCAACAATACATATTTCAGGAAAGGTTGCATCGTCAAATCTCAGAAGAACCAAAACCACAGGGAATTTCCGCAAAACCCATCCATGGGAAAATTAGCTGAATTTCCCATGGTAGAAGAATGGGAAGTGTTCGGATTTCCCATGGCTATCCATGTGAATTCCGAACACTTCCCATGCGTGTGCCTTGGGAAATTCAGCTTTTCCCATGGATGGGTTTCGGCAGAAATTCCATGTGAACTCATATCCTGTGAGCGATGTATTGTAGATGTATTATAGAATCATTTGTTATAATAAATTTGTTATAATAAATAAAACAGTGGTCAATGATTCTGTTTTGCACTATTCGCTCCCATGGCGCATTGCGGGCTTCAACAACATTTGTGACCTTTTCTGAAATAGGTGTATACACCTATTTGTAACTCGAATTCACTAACATATTCTTTAGAAATGAGCGCTCAAACACGTACAGAAAGTCGGAAGGAGGGAGACGATACAGACCATGATCGTCTTCACAACGAAAGTGAAGGGAAAGAGGAAAAGAAGCATACACGTTATAGCGACTATGATCGAGAAAACGAGAACAGAACGGGCAAGCAAATTATGAACGAAGACCAAGATAATAGTGATGGCAAAACAGCAGATGAATACTCCAATGATAACTCTGAGAATGAAGGCGACTGCACATTACAGAGTGTTACCACAGGTAGTTCAAATAACAAGAGCGGCAACAGTCTCAAGAATGTTGATAAAGAAACTAATCGAAAACAAAAAGGTGCGTCTTAAATCACAGGGAATTTCTGCGGAAACCCATCCATGGGAAAAGCTGAATTTCCCATGGTAGAACAAAGGAAAGTTTTCGGATTTCCCAAGGAATTCCGAACACTGGCAATGCGTGTACCTTGGGAAATTCAGCTTTTCCTTCATGGATGGGTTTCTGCAGAAATTCCCTGCAAATAACACTAGTAACCTAATGAACGGCAAACTAAGCATGCTAGCCGTCGCTAAAGTAGTAGTCTATCCAGGAATGATTACGGGGATTCCAGAATTCCCCTCTTGAGGTTCTTTAAAAAAAAAAGAAGAATATTGTTGTTTGCATTAAATTTTTAAAAACGGAGGTTTTTGATTCAAGACATCCTAGCAGCGTCTCATTTGAGACCGGACGTAGTTTTGTTTCGTGCCGGCAACATCAGAAGACAAAGAACAGTGCGCGTAAATAACCAACTTTCACGTGTAACAATTGACAACATTAGAAGACAAAGAACAGTGCGAGTAAATAATCAACTTGCACGCGTAACAATTGACAACATTAGAAGACAAAGAACAGTGCACGTAAATAATCAACTTGCACGCGTAACAATTGGCAGCATTAGAAGACAAAGAACAGTACGCGTAAATAATCAACTTGCACACGTAAAAATTGACAAACATTAGAAGACAAAGAACAGTGCGCGTAAATAATCAACTTGCACACGTAACAATTGGCAGCATTAGAAGACAAAGAACAGTACGCGTAAATAATTAACTTAAACGCGTAACAATTGACAACATTAGAAGACAAAGAACAGTGCGAGTAAATAATCAACTCGCACGCGTAACAATTGACAACATTAGAAGACAAAGAACAGTGCACGTAAATAATCAACTTGCACGCGTAAAAATTGACAAAGATTAGAAGACAAGGAACAGTGCGCGTAAATAATCAACTTGCACACGTAACAATTGAAAACATTAGAAGACAAATAACAGTGCGCGTAAATAATGAACTTAAACGCGTAACAATTGACAACATTAGAAGACAAAGAACAGTGCGCGTAAATAATCAACTTGCACGCGTAACAATTGACAACATTAGAAGACAAAGAACAGTGCGCGTAAATAATCAACTTGCACGCGTAACAATTGGCAGCATTAGAAGACAAAGAACAGTGCGCGTAAATAATCAACTTGCACGCGTAACAATTGGCAACATTAGAAGACAAAGAACAGTGCGCGTAAATAATCAACTTGCACGCGTAAAAATTGACAAACATTAGAAGACAAAGAACAGTGCGCGTAAATAATCAACTTGCACACGTAACAATTGAAAACATTAGAAGACAAATAACAGTGCGCGTAAATAATTAACTTAAACGCGTAACAATTGACAACATTAGAAGACAAAGAACAGTGCGCGTAAATAATCAACTCGCACGCGTAACAATTGACAACATTAGAAGACAAAGAACAGTGCGAGCAAATAATCAACTTGCACACGTAACAATTGACAACATTAGAAGACAAAGAACAGTGCGCGTAAATAATCAACTTGCACGTGTAAAAATTGACAACATTAGAAGACAAAGAACAGTGCGCGCAAATACCCAACATGCACGCGTAACAATTGACAACATTAGAAGACAAAGAACAGTGCGCGTAAATAATTAACTTGCACGCGTAAAATTGAGAACATTAGAAGACAAAGAACAGTGCGCGCAAATACCCAACATGCACGCGTAACAATTGACAAACATAAGAAGACAAAGAACAGTGCGCGTTAATAATCAATTTGCACGCGTGACAATTAACAACAACTTAGAAGACAAAGAACATCGTGAGTAAATAATCAACTTGCACGCGTAAAAATTGACAAACATTAGAAGACAAAGAACAGTGCGCGTAAATAATCAACTTGCACACGTAACAATTGAAAACATTAGAAGACAAATAACAGTGCGCGTAAATAATTAACTTAAACACGTAACAATTGACAACATTAGAAGACAAAGAACAGTGCGCGTAAATAATCAACTCGCACGCGTAACAATTGACAACATTAGAAGACAAAGAACAGTGCGAGCAAATAATCAACTTGCACACGTAACAATTGACAACATTAGAAGACAAAGAACAGTGCGCGTAAATAATCAACTTGCACGTGTAAAATTGACAACATTAGAAGACAAAGAACAGTGCGCGCAAATACCCAACATGCACGCGTAACAATTGACAAACATAAGAAGACAAAGAACAGTGCGCGTTAATAATCAATTTGCACGCGTGACAATTAACAACAACTTAGAAGACAAAGAACATCGTGAGTAAATAATCAACTTGCACGCGTAACAAAACTTTGCAGCGCCCACAACAACACCAAAATAGCAGTATTGCGAAAAAAGTGACTATAGGACATCATTCATTGACTTTAAGAAATCATAATATCAATCATCATTTTCTCAGTGGGCTGGACCGTTTACGCGGTCTGTTGTTATACGCGCGTCTGTTTGTCGGTGGCGCCTTCCTCTTTTTCCGATAAAAAACCCTGTCATTATTGTAAGTTCTGAATGCGCGCAACGGAATGCCGCCCTTTTCTCCTCTCTGGAGCCAGAGTAACCAGAGTAACCCGCTCCTCAGATCCCGCAAGTCAGAGGTCCCGGCACCAGGGCGCTACGCGAGGAAGACTCCTGCCGATAATAGCCACCTGATTGGCCAATAAAGCGTTTCGAAGGCATGCGCACAGCGTGATTTTCCACTGACTAAACATTCTCAAACCTTGAGCTCCCCCGTCTCGTTCATCTCGCGGGGGAGGCTCTGGTGACAGCCACTGACGCATGCGCGAGATTTGATACAGAGATGAGAGAACCAGCTTTCTGCGCATGTCTCAACGTTCAAAATCAGTCAATCAGGGAAGGCCATCAAATGGATTCCCTAGATCCTCGGCTCGAGCAGACGAGTCGGGGAGCTTTGGGTACGAGAATGCTTACTACGAAAACTTTTCCTTGTAGTCTTGACGTGTTTTGCCATTGCGCTAAAAAAAAGCGAGTATTCCGTTAGGGATGCCAGACAATTTTCCGGTTGGATCGAGTGGACAGGCTTCCAGAGGTTGTCCCGTCATTTCGGTTGGAAATGCGCCATTCCACTCGGTTTCATGCATCCCTGCAAAACTGGAATTTTTTGTAGCATTTCACGCCGATCATGAAACCAACCGGTTTTCTTTCACCAATGGTAAGCACCCTTGAACTTCGCTCATCGCGGTGTCTTTACATTAGTGTCTTCACCAAAAGTCCCGGATTTTCATACTATAAGACCTTTTTGTATACTAATTGCTAGTTTATTACTTTTTCTGTTCTTTCAGTTCGAAAGCACGTGACGATCCGAGAGCACCTTTCCAGTAGAGATGATCCGGAAGAAGAAATTGACGAGCCGCCGAGGAATCGGCAACGTAGAAATGGCGAATTATCAAAAGGTTGGCAAGTAGTAGATTAGTAAGAACTTTAACGGTAGTCTTTTGTATGGATGGTATCAGGTTATCAATCTTTGGCCTCATATCGATGGTATTAGGTTATCAATCTTTGGCTTGATACCAACAAACTTTTCGCATGACAAAAAAATATATATTACCTGAGAGTGGTGTCGATTCGAAGGTTTCCCTTAGTCGGTTAAAAAATTATTCTCTGAGGGACGAATACCCAATAATAAGCCCCCCGATTATAGCCCCGCCCACCCATATATAAGTCCTCTCCAAATAAGCCCCCTCCTTTTAGCCCCCTAAAAGTTTTTTTCTGAATTGTACGGTGTTTTATACTATCGTTTCCGTACCCGAATTTTGTTACTAATTCTTCCCGTTTGAAATTAAAAGTCCCGTTTGTCGTAAAAATCACATCTCTGTAAGAATGCATAGCTTTTAAGCTAAAACAAAGGTTGCAGCTGGATTGGTAGTAAAATAAAGACATTTTGATAACTATCGGGCCGCACCGGCGGGAGAGAGTTTCTTGATTCCCGGATTTCTAAGAACTCTCTTTGCAGCTGTCAATTCTTTTCTTAATTAAATATACTCCAACATAATTTAACCCACAACTCCATAAAGTCAAATTTGAAAAATTAGTTTTCTATTCGCTTTATTACAAGACGTCAAAACAGTTTTGACACTTTTATTGTTCTGGATTCTATAGACACCTTTACTTTGAATCATTAACATTATAACGCGCTTTTCCGATTGGTTCACGTAGGCGGAAAGGGCAAAGCGTAATTAACGGGAAACACGATAAAACAATTCCACAACATTCATCAAAAAAGCTTTCAGCGGATTCACTAATATCAACAGAGTTTGTAACTGCTTGCTGGGTTAAGCTATTTCATAGCTCTTTTCATCTATAGAAATTTTAATATTTATAAATTCATTATAAGACGGGACGAATGACGTTTATTTATATATAATTTCATAACTTGTATTCGCACTAAACAGCACGGTTAAAAATCGCCTGCATATATCTATATTGCTTCGAGTAAAGATGGTAAGTAAACCTACGAAACATGCGACGAATGCACTAGTTTCCTAAGGTTTTTATTAATGTTAACTTAAACATTCTTCCAGGGAAAAGAAGAGCGTACAAAGATCACCGAGGGAGCTCCATAGAAACAGCAAACTACCGCAAAGGAGAAGAAACACCTACTACCATTTCCATGAACCACAGAGAAGATTCATATTTTGGAGTTTCTTCGCTATCAGAAAATCAAGGTAGGATTCGAAACAATTATTTAATAGTGTTTGGGTTTATACACTAGCTCTCAAAGATCAAAAGGAGGAATAAATAACTTGAATAATTAATTATGTAGGTCGACCACAACATCGAACCAAAACTACGCTTAATGCAGAGACCAAAGACTCATTTTTTCGGTGAAAACTTTAGTGCCGGCATAAGCTTTAGATTTAGCTGGTAGTTTCTTATCCTTTAGACGGTAAAAATAATTAATTGTTTCTCATATTTTTATTTCCTAGATAATCTAACTGTATTCATACAATGTACATGTAAATTAAGCCGGCTTTTTTTCTTATTCAGTGCAATCAATCTTTATTATGATGTTGCCGTTGAAGGATTCTCCCTATTTTTGCACCAGTCCCCGCTAGAAGAATTAACATACGGGCGCAACATGGCAACATTTTGGAGTGAATTTCGGCTTGTAATAGATAAAGTCGCTTGCGAAGGAATAGAATTGGATAATAAATTCGATATAAAATTCGCAGAAATTCGCCCATCAGCAGGGATGCACGTTGATTCAAGAAACTGAGCCTCGATTATATAAACATCAAGCTAAAATGTAAACTGCATGCTAGTGGTCTAGCTAAAACCATTACGTTGTGTTTTTTCACAAGCCGTTCTCAATAGCTCAATGAGTGGGGAACTAGATAACAGCAAAAGACTAGACGAACTTGTAAGAGAAAATGGTATAGTGATGTAATATTTCTATTGCATTTTTCTCTTGCAACTCGCTCCCTCGATTCGTTCACGTTTTCGTTTTGTTTGATTGCATTATAATTCACTGTTTCCGGTGCAAACTATGAGCCTCTGGTTCTTTATGTTAAATACTGCTCTAACATACATGGAACCAGATAGACGTTCCTAGCAATAGACTCCTGGTTTGTGGGGATATGTGTTTCTATTTTTTAGCACAAATAGAGAGAAAGGACAAAACAGACAAGGCTATGTGCACAGAGTTGGTGACCAATTGCGTTACACTAAGAAAACGCACCGCTAGCGGTGCGTTTTGGCACCGGTGCCTTTCAGCGGTGCGTTTTGATTGATTAGCGGTGCGTTTTGCGATGCCTTTTCGCGGTGCGTTTTGCGATGCCTTTCCGCGGTGCGTTTTGCGATGCATTATCCGGTGCGTTTTGAGGTGCCTTTTCGCGGTGCGTTTTGCGATGCCTTTTCGCGGTGCGTTTTGCGATGCCTTTTCGCGGTGCGTTTTGCGATGCCTTTTAGCGGTGCGTTTTGCGATGCCTCTTTGGACGTGCTGATGCTCGTTGTTGTTCTCTTGCTATTTTAATTACTATAGCAATGTCAACAATACGGAAAAACGTCTCTACTAACTGGATAAGTTTCAATATAGAGGCTATTTTGTCGCAATTGGAAAAGGTGCAGAACGTGATTACAGGGTTCTTGCGATTGTGAAATCGCGGATGATGCAGAACGAGTTTAAAGAATTAGTCATCATCAAAATGACTTTGCTTGTGAGGGATTTCTTCCGAGTTGAGGATACATCATCTCACCTTGGGAACCAGAGATTCTACTTAATAAAACGGCTCTTTCAAGAGCCACTATATCAACGGAAGTGAGGTCTAGTTTGATTCGTACAAACTAGCGAGTTCCCGACATTTACGCTCGTGATAGCTAGCTAGCGTAGCGCCTAGTTCTTTCCGCATTTTGCTTGAGGTTTCTCGAACTAACGTCTTGATTATAACACTAGGCGTTCTGCACCAGTTTTTCACATATAACAGAACACTTAACTGGTTCAAAACTATTCTATATGAAAAGACAAGTTGAGACCGACGATAAAATTCATTGCTAGGGTTCGTAATCCAAACACTACGCCAAAACGCATTGCAAAATGCACCACTAAAAGGCATCGCAAAACGCACCGCTAAAATGCACCGGAAAAGGCATCGCAAATCGCACCGCAAAAAGGCATCGCAAAACGCACCGGAAAAGGCACCTCAAAACGCACCGGAAAAGGCACCTCAAAACGCACCGGTAAAGGCATCGCAAAACGCACCGTGAAAAGGCATCGCAAAACGCACCGCGAAAAGGCATCGCAAAACGCACCGAACGAGTGTAAAATTGTAAGAGAGGATTGGAAATTCGGTTCAGACGCTGGATTTGTATTTCGCTTGAAAAAACTAAAGCAGTTTCAAAAATATAATTCATAGCAAGTTGAAGCATACTTAATGTGCACCTTGTTGACAAAGAGGCTTTCGTTTTAACCAGAAAATACACACTTTTTAAGCAATATCATATTTTGTGTACATCTACCGGAAGCACAATCCTGACATTGTTCAGACGCTAGATTTGATATATTTTCAGGTGGTAGTTGATAATAAAGTAGATAATAAATTATTGTATAACAATCTATAGTTCATGTGCATCTGATTGCATGTTTTTGTTTTTCAAAACGGAGCTTAGATCATTCTATAATCTATGTTAATTGAATTTAGATAAGGAAAATGTTACGCACGGTTTTCAGTTTTCGTGACTTTATTGACATTTTTTCCGTAGTAATTTTGTAAGATCTTTGAGTTTATTGCCACGTTCTCATGCTTTAGCAGTACCTTTATTGGTATGTCAAATATGAAATTATAATATTGTTGCGATCAATTTATTTTTGACGATAAAAGCTTATTTTTGGTGCCGTTTGCAATTGGTCACCAACATCGCGCACGTCGCCACAAGATTTGTAGTGCCGACGTTTCGGACTCTTTACTTTCAGTCCTTCATCAGGGCGGTTACAGAAATCAGTTACATATGCATACGCGTATATACAAACGTACCCTGCGTGCGCAGACAAATTCTGAATGCGCGCGCGCAAAGAGGAGAAAACGAAACTGAATACAATGGTACAATTTAGTAATAAGCTAAGTCTAAAGAGTTCTAAATTTCTTCTCTAAGGTTAAGTCCATCAGGACTCATGGTTCTTAACTTGTCGATCCAAAGGCCCTCGACAGAAGTCAGATCCTCCTGTTTAGCCACCTTTTTAATGCACTTGATGGTGAGGTCTGATATTGTGTGCCCATTGCTTGAATTGAAGTGTGCCGCGACAGGATTAGCGTCAGCGTACTTTTGCCAATTTTTGATCGTACACTTGTGGGTTCTAAAGCGTGCATGTAACGGGAGGCTCGTTTCTCCGACGTACTGCTATTGGCATTTTTTGCACGAGATGAGGTAGACCACGTTGCGGGATTTGCAGTTTAAATCGCTGTTGATAGAGTAGCGCTTTCCTGTCTTGGAGCTCGAGAAGGAATGACTCGTATCCACAAAGGTGCACGTGCCACATCTTGTGTCCCCGCATGGCCTCATACCACGTTGTGTGGTGTTGTCCGGTGTTAGGCGGGCTCTCACTAGGATGTCCCTGAGGTTATGGGGACGTCTAAAGGCTACCATGGGAGGCTCCTTTATGACTTTCTTCATCCGTTCAGAGACGCAAAGGATGGGAAACGCGTCTCGTATAATCCGAGGTGCATTCCTTAAGAGTGGGTGATAGGTGACAACAAGTGGTACCCTGCTGGATTTGCTTGCACCAAACGAGTATACGCTATCTCACATACATGGTACTAGATGGAGTCTCCGGCCTAGTAATGTAATCCTGGTTTGCGGGGATATGTGTTTCTATTTTTAGCACCAAACGAGTATACGCTATCTCACATACAAGCTCCTAGTAATGTACTCCTGGTTTGTGTTTTAGCACCAACCGAGGATACGCTATCTCACTGATACATGATACTAGATGGAGACTCCTGGTTTGTGGGGATATTGTCATCTCGTCTGCTTTTAAGATAAAAAAAATTTCAACATTGATCAATTATTTTCTTCTTTTGGTAAGTGGGGTTCTTGTCCTTGAGAATTCAATCGATCGAAGCATCGAGAGAAAAGTACTGAAAGTCTGAAACAAAGTCTGAAACAAAATAATTGCAAGATAAAAAAAAATCGTTCGCTTTTGTTATATCGCTATTCACTGCTGTTTATCAACACTGCCATGATTCTAATGATAATGTTCCAACCGAGCAGTAGATGAGGTGAACGGCGCACATACTGAGACAGAGTCGGGTTCTCCCTTTAAGACAAATTGGCACTAACACAAAAGCGAAAAAATATTAATGTAAATATTTTTAATGCCTTTATACGAAACCTACCTACTACAAGACAGTGCGCTGTGTTTCTATATTTCAAATTTATTTTTAGAACTACGTATGCTGCCAGATGATCACTGTTACAAAGCATCACCCTGTTATGCGAATATGCTAGGCTAATTCTATAGCTCTGACAAGCGTTGGCATGTTTTAAACAAAGAGCGCGTTCTATACCAACATTTGTACGTTGCCTTTCTTTCATCAAATTTCATCAATTTTTTCCTTGAAATTAAGTTTGTCAAGCAGGTACAATGTTCAGGGCATTTTGGGGACAAACCTTCCATGTACCCCGAAAGGTGTTGTAAAAGGCACTTCCGCTCTTCCAAGCTCGGTCATACTCTCCGCATTCAGCACCAGTAAGAACGTCTTCCCCTCCTTGACGTCCACCACCACAGATAACACAACGCCATCGTCTTCTTTACTGGCGTCAGGTCTTGCCACAAACACTGGTTCCGATGCGCACAAACCATGACCTCCCCACACTTTGCTTTCCTTGTTTTCGACATCGATCTTCACGAGGGAGTCGAGCAATGAGTTTGGACTTCTCCTTGTTAGGGCATAGACAAAAGAGTATGGTCTACAGTTGAAACTCTCGTAATTAATGCGTGGAAGCTCGAGGTTGTCGTCAAACAGGACTTCGTAATCTTCTATAAAATGGGGTTCCACACTGCTCGAGTTTAGGCCCTTTAGAGGAATTCGGTAACGTCGAAGTGTTCCATCAGAAGCGTCATCCCAGGATTTCTTTCCACTTGAAACTTGGCGGAGCTCGTGGAGGTAGAGCTTTTGAATTAGTGTGGCATCATCAAACCCAACGACATCGAACACGATCTCCTCATCGGTTTCAAAGGCATTCACGTGATGGAAAACAAACACAGGTTTAGTGGCAAACACACCCAACTTTTCACCAGTTGTTTTATCAATGACGTGAATTCTTGAGAGATGACTCGGATCCCAGT
The DNA here is from genome assembly GCA_033964015.1 of Scolanthus callimorphus. Classification (NCBI taxonomy): domain Eukaryota; kingdom Metazoa; phylum Cnidaria; class Anthozoa; order Actiniaria; family Edwardsiidae; genus Scolanthus; species Scolanthus callimorphus. Next base: position 36,545,618 of record CM066913.1, read on the forward strand.
AGAAACACTCTGCAAATGACCACCCAAAAAGCAATCGACTCAGGACTTTCGGCTTGCTCAGAAACAGTGGATTCTCCATCAAAATGATGTAATTATCGCTCATCCCGAAGCTGTGGACATACGACTCATCAGCATGCGCGTGTACGGAGCTCAACACTTGGCCGCCTGATAGCGCGTCTTCGTGAGGCATCTCTATTGACAAGGGAGGGACCTTGAGGATGTTGTACCTGGTGAAGCGACTTCGTGATATCCCGTATGTGTAGAAGGTCCCGTCCGGCTCCTCGTGGGGGTGAGCTGACGAGCTCATCAATGAGAAAGGTACTAAAAGAAAGAGAAAGATTCCAATATATATCATTATTATTTTTATTATTACGACTGCAGTAAAACCAATCGCAAAGTAATTACACCAAAAACCTATAGTGAGTGATCACAAAGTAATAGGACATTTGCATGATGACGTGGTTGACTACAACTACCAGAAACCTTTGCGTTGTGGTTTATTGTGTAGAAAATTTTGGCAATTGGGCTCTTATTCATGAAGGAATTTGTTGATCTGAATAAGAAAAAGAAACAGAAAAGAATTCTGGTAGTTGTAGTCAAATGACGTCATCGTGCAAATGTCCTATTGCGAAATGCTCACGACAGTCATCTGAAATCCGCTCTATTAATAATTTAGTGGTCTTAAGGTTACGGACTACCTTCGTGGTAATTTTCGATAAAATGCCATAATTTTGCGAAAAAATGTCGCATCTTGATAAGTGGTGCCTCATTTTAAAGCTTATTTCTTCTCCTCGACTATTTTAAAATGACACATCAAGCGCCAATCCTTAGGTAATTGTCTATACGATGAAGGAAATTGTCCGATGAAAACTGCAGCAGCAGTTGGTGAACTTTGGAATTTTACCAGACACTATCCGCGACGTAATTTTGTTAGTTAACGCGGACAGCATCTCGCTAATATGGTAAATTTTAAAGGGGCACTGTCACCATTTTAATCGATTTTAGGGTTAATTTAGGTAGCTTCAATGCAGTCAGATTCACAAGAATTGCAGAAAATATCGTCTAGATTTGTTAAATAACCTTTCAGCTACAAGATGAGTCCAAATTTGGAGTATTTCCGTGTGCTATCGAGTGGATGGAATTGGATTGTGAAATGACATTTTTAATTTCGTATCAGCTGAACAGTTTTAAAACTTGGAAATTTGATAGCGAAAGCTATTAAATCTTACATAAGAATGCCTATATAATCCAAGTTTCAGTTCCTTTTTCTTTCTAGGACATAATATAAACAGTATACATAGGATTCTGAGTTGTTTCTGTAGATCACTGGTCTTATTTTATAATATTGTGTTGAAACAACCGTGACAGTGCCCCTTTAAGTTAAGACCGCGACAAAAAATTCGGCATCAGGAACATTATATTACCTCAATGCTCTTATAAATGTATATTAGATATAAGTAGAAATTTTGAAATCGATGCGAGGAGAGAAGCTGGCCATTCAGGCATTTTCTTTAGCGGGGAGACGCTGTCCGCCATGTTTGGCGTTGCTTTACAAACAAAGCTAAATTTTCCGTGAATGAAAGCTTGAAATTTAGACCATTTCATTTAATGGAAGCTGTCCATATAAGTTGAATTAGTTTTGTTTTTACAATTTGTAGCTCAAACCTGGGCAAATATTTTAACAATTTGATTTGCCATCCACTCAAAGACACCCACCCTTCAAAGGCTGACTGAATTTATTACGGGTAATCAACTAGTATCACATAATTGGTTATCACTTTTTATCAATTACGCCAAAGTAATTTAATCTTACAGACCTTAGCGAACAGCAAGACGCTACGTAACTTTTTCCGGGATAACACTGACTTACCTGGGAATTCGTTTCTGACATCAACTCGATTTAAAACCTCCAAGCTGTCTGGGTTTATCTCGGTCATGTAAGGAGTCTCGGTGCAAGCGTAAAACTTCTTCTTCATTTCGCAAATGCTGACCAGGCATTATCCGTCAGACCGAGCCCATAGAGACCGTCAGTCACGTAATACGAGAAGAACCGATCGAATATGTTCTTGCAAGGATCTGGCACATGATTGGTGCCGTATTCAGTAAAAAGAATGCTCTGGGTCTCATTATTTCGTTCAAACGCTTTACTACGTAAGAACTTGTTGAAATATTCCACTTTTCCTTCACGTATGGCGAAGCGATGGAGCAACGCTTGCCCGTCAAACCAGTGGTTATATGACTTGTCGCCAAATTCGAACTTCCCTGGACCATTTCGAAGCAAGGAACCACTCAGCCAGAGTGGAATTTCTCCCAAGACTTTAGCTTCGATTGGTTCCTTGATTTCTTGGTGAGTTTTGTAGAGAATAGAGGCATCGAGTGGCTGCTCTGAGCTCTCAGAAGCCATTTTCAGTAGCAATGTGCAAATACGAACACTTGTGCTGGCCCTTCGAATTATTCCTTTGTGTGTGAACGTATCGCGTGACCAAGCATATCGTGTAAACTGTATTTGCATTGACCTTCAAGCTACTTTGACCCAGAAAAAAAATATGCAAAAGCAAAAGAGTAAAAAAAAATCCTGCACGATTTTGCTTCTATATGCGGTAATTTCACATGCTGGGCTCTAAATTTTCGCAAAAGAGTTCCAATTTTCCCTGCAAACTGCCTTCAGTTTTTTATATGCCGTGCCCCCCCCCCCCCCCCCCTATGTTTTTGGATGCTTGCTTGCGCCCTGGTTCTGTTAGTGTTACAGCTCCCGTGCTTATCGTTGTGTGATTCAGAGGGCTGCAGAAACGAAATTAAGGCGAGGCCATTTTTTTAAATCCCCTATTAGTATTGAGATATACTTTAATTTCTATTCGAGCATATCAAGAAAGTTCTCGTTGAAATGTGTCGTTTTCTACAATTACCTTATATGGAAGTTTCTACTTACCATATTTGGAGTTCCAGAAGTTTTCCTAGCTTACCCTAAATTGTCAAAAGGTTCGGGCGTCAAAACTTGCAGATTTTGGAGAGAAACGTTGTTCGTGTAGGCCGCCATCTTTATTTTGGCCCCAGGAGCTCGGAAATACCTACACAGGTAGCCCGCGCGTCACGCACGGGTTGGCATTGACAAAAGCGACACATTTATCTTGATATGGCATGGAAAAAGAAACATAAAACAAGGATAACCAGATCAGAAAATAATGTTTCCAAATAAATATGCATAAACGACTCCACTACAATAGAGAACCCAAATAGAGAAATATTGTCGGCTATTAACTTTTCAAAAAGGAGTGAAACTCACCACCGAATACAATCAAAACCAGTAGAGTGTCAATTCTGGCGCGAAAAGATTGGTCGCGTAGTGGCGAAATTTTGATCACGTGCTCACTATTTCATGTAACACGTGATTAACTTTTTCCGCTGGTTGTCTTGTTGTTTCTTGTCTGCTGTGACAAGATGGCTAACTTTCAGTTCAAGGTTGAGCTTTTGCGAAACGACTTTTCGCAAATTTAAAAGGTTTTTCTTACCAAAGAATTGCTAGTGAACTCTAGAAAAGAACTCTTGATCTCCATGCTAGCAATCCCAAGGCTTCAACATTTTCAGTCGTGTTTACTTAGTTGTTTACGTCGACTCGCACCTAGGTCTGAAAAATATCTGATCACGTGGTACACGAGAAAGTGAGCACGTGATCAAAATTTCGCCACTACGCGACCAATCTTTTCGCGCCAGAATTGACACTCTACTGGTTTTGATTGTAATTTTTAAACTTTGAAAAGTGAAAATGTTGCGTGACTGGCCACGTGACCAGTATATCAGCTTGTAGATAGAACTTTCAATAGATCTATACCAGACTATAGATCTGTTCAAACTAAAAACAACAAGAGGCAGTTACCCCGTTCTACTGAAGTTCAATTTGTGCATTATACTGTATGGCTTTAATTTATTTTGCACATAAATTTCAACTGTGTGAATATATAGAATTTGTGGCACTCAAGAAATTAGGCATAAATTCATTTAGGCATAAATTCCTTCTGGGCATAAATTCCTTTTGTGCATATATATTCCTTTTGAGCATATTAAATAAATTTCTTTTTGTGCAAATAAATTTCTTTTTGTGCATATAATTTTAAATCCTGTGTATTCATACAATTTTAGAAAACATTTTTAGAATACATGCACCAATCATTCGTAACATAACACCTAGAAACCTAGAATGGAATCAAGCATAAACAAGCTTACACAAAAGGAAGGGCACACATCAAGTATATACATACTAAAATCTATACTAAAGGATTTCACTCATGAATGTAGAGTGAAAAGTCCGTCTCGTCCTGGTTTCACACTAAGACGAGTTTCCCTCCTCTAGATACACAACTTGTCGGTCGCGCAACATTTTATTTTTATGATCACACATCGCCCAAGGCTTATTTTGCATATCAAGAAAGTGCTGTCGTTTTTATGGCGAATCCGCGTGGGTTGCCTGTGGTGTTCAAAACGTGACTCAGGCCCCTCGGCGGGGGGTAAAAACAAAATGGCGACCAAGAGTTAAGGATGTTTCTCGAGTATCTGCAAGCTTTGGTCAATTTTACGTCGGCAAAACGACAGCTTTTGGCGAAATTTTCTTGATATGCACATCTCATTTCTACCGACTAATGAATGTGAATTGCAGACAAAATGTAGAATGTCATTGGTTGAGTTTCTCAGTAAGACGTGAAGGCGAGCGATTCCGTGAGAACGCCCACTCCCCCAAGGGAAAAAGCGCGCGAAATTTTAATACTCCCAAGCCAGATAAGCAGGCGCAACAACTGTTGAAGCAGACGTGTGTTGCATATCAAGAAAGTTCCCGTTGAAATGTGTCGTTTTCTAAAATATCCTTATATGGAAGTTTCTACTACCATATTTGGAATTACAGATATTTTCCTAGCTTATCTCTTACCCTAAATTGTCAAAAAGTTTCTCAAAACGTGTTGTGCTGTTCGTGTTAGCCGCCATCTTTGTTTTGGTCCCCAGGAGCACGGAAATAGCTACACAGGTAGCCCGCGTCACGCACGGGTTGGCATTGACAAAAACAACACACTTATATTGATCTGTCTTGGAAACGTTGTAAAAAGTAGTTATTTTAAATAGTATATCGATATAGTATTATCTGTCGTATCAGTCGACCATGAAACAATGGAAATCGGAATTATTCTATTGTTTCACGGTCGACTGATACGACAGATAAGACTATATGGAAACCAGGCTTTACTTTGTTGTGATTACATAATGGATAAGAAAATCTCGTGGTGAAACGTCTCCTCTCGAGATCGAAGGGAGGAAGGACGGCTGAAATTCAGGCTAACCACCCAAAGGACGAATCATCACATGATCCATTGGGTGGCAACAAAATTTATACCACAACGCGCGCGCTTCTCGAATTCGGATTGGTTCTCAGCCGTGGGTACATAAAAGTTTATACCACAACGCGCGCGTTTCTCGAATTCTGATTGGCTCTCAGCTATGGGTACATAAGAGGACATACCACAGAACACGCCATCATAAGCGCGCGCGCTAAAAAGAACCAACGAAAACACCGTTTGGCTGCGCGCGCGCTGCTTTTGTCTTTTTATTTTTGCCTTTTTGTTGTGGTATAAAACAAATGTCCTCTGATTTTCCGTGGTATGTCCTCTTATATACCACGGAATGACGTAATAAAGTGGTCAAAATGTACTGCGGACCCACTCGGCTGCGCCTCGTGAGTCCACAACATTTTGACCACTTTATTACGTTATTCCGTGGTATATAAGAGGACATACCACGGAACAACAGAGGACATTTGTTAAATATACCGCGAAACGCGCCATCATCAGCGCGCGCGCTAAAAAAGAACCAACAAAGACACCGTTTGACTGCGCGCGCGCTGTTTTGGTATTTATTTTTGCCTTTTTGTTGTGGTATAAAACAAATGTCCTCTGTTTTTCTGTGGTATGTCCTCTTATATACCACGGAATGACGTAATAAAGTGGGCAAAAAGTACTGCGGACCCACTTGGCTGCGCCTCGTGAGTCCACAACATTTTGACCACTTTATTACGTTATTCCGTGGTATATAAGAGGACATACCACGGAACAACAGAGGACATTTGTTAAGTAAACAACGTTAGCCGATTTGGTATATCTGATCCAGGACTTGTGTTTATCGGGAAACGACACATGTTTTACCCCAAATATCAAAAAATATCAAAATATCATAGATTATATTTTGGTGCGATTACAGCGGTGAACCAATAATGACTCGTTGTCCCATGTTTCATTATTGCCTCACATCAAAGGTATTAACCCTGCATGTTGCAGAGATAGATCTCATTAGAAAGCTGTATGGAAACAAACAATGTAAACTTATTTGGAATCAAGAAAGATGTCAGAATTTGTCATTTGATAACCATGAAAAAGCAGCTTTACATACTCCCCTTGTAAATTTCGAAATCTGGTGCGCAAAACAAAACCGAACTCTACTCTATACAGAAAAGGTAATTATTCCTGGCGCGTCATCGTACGCCGGCTATGTATATGCGAAAATGAGGCAAAGGAAACTGAAACACTGAATAGATTATTGACAATGTATACGTTCAAAGGAACGAAATAAGGTGAAATATCACAATACATCGATTGAAAAAAATATCCAATACCTTAGCGACGACAATGCCAAAATATTTGCCGGACACATACGGAGATATTCTTGGCAGGCGCGCATCCAATGTTGGTATGTTTTTAAATTATAATTATTTTCATATTTCACTGCGAAATTCACGCGAAAAAGCTGATCGTAAATAAGTCAGATTGTTTTCTGGATCCGCGCCTGCTTGGCACTTAACAAATGTCCTCTGATTTTCCGTGGTATGTCCTCTTATATACCACGGAATGACGTAATAAAGTGGTCAAAATGTTGTGGACTCACGAGGCGCAGCCGAGTGGGTCCGCAGTACACTTTGACCACTTTATTACGTCATTCCGTGGTATATAAGAGGACATACCACGGAAAATCAGAGGACATTTGTTTTATACCACAACAAAAAGGCAAAATAAAAAGGCAAAAGCAGCGCGCGCGCAGCCAAACGGTGTTTTCGTTGGTTCTTTTTAGCGCGCGCGCTTATGATGGCGCGTTCCGTGGTATGTCCTCTTATGTACCCACGGCTGAGAGCCAATCAGAATTCGAGAAACGCGCGCGTTGTGGTATAAAGAACAATATTCTCTTCATCCTAGGGTATTAATAAATGCGTGCTGTGATTATTATTATTATACATTGTACTCACTATGTCGATTCTGATTGGCTAAGAGCGCGCGCTTTACTTTGGGAGTGGATTCTTCAGGAATCAGCTAGCTAATTCTTGATACGCGCGCAGTGCATCATGAGACTAGAGCACTTTCCCTATTTTAACAAGGCGCTTATGTAAAATAAACTGCTTGACAGAAAGCAAAGTATTTTTTACCGAATCAATGTATAATAAAACAATTATCGAATTCGGTTAATGTGATCTCCAGAATAAACAATGTCGAGACAAGTGGAATCAGGCGACCAATAATTGCTTATTATGCACTTTCTTTTGAAATAGTTTATGTTACGAATTTTATCGTTGCGAATATCTGCTCATAAAATTTTACGGAATACAGATTGTTGATACTCTCATAGTCGCCCTCGCAGCTCGTTCTTTGTGTCTGACACACAATGCTTCCCTCCCCACGGTAGACTGCTTGCAGTCCCTTGCTCGGGGAACATCCGTAATAAGAGGTTAAAAGTCTTACGTTGCGCGCGCCTAGTACTGTGCATTTATGCCGGGTTCACGATCAGCACGCACCACGGAAGGATTCACTCTGGATTCACCCCTTGTTTCGGGGTGAATCCCCCTGTGGTGCGAACTTATCGTGACGTGACCCCTAGGTGCGTTCTTATCGTGACCCCGGCATAGGCGCGCGCAAAGTAAGACGTTTAACCTCTTATTACGGACGTTTCCCGAGCAAGGGACTGCAAGCAGTCTATCCCCACGGCTGCTCACATTCGAACCACATTTCTTTCTAGCCTACCAGCTAATTACATTCGAGGTACCATTATCGCAACATTTTCCCGCCATCCCGACTCATCCAATCAGAGGACTTGTATGAAACTATGACGTCGATACTCAAATTCATTTTGCTTGAAATATTTCCAGAGTCAAATCGTGTAAATCGAAGCATAGAAACAGAAACAATCTGTTAGATTAACAGAAAGTACAATTTCCAATAAGTTTTGTTCACATGTTGTACGCTCTGAACGTGATTGCGGGTTTGTTTACCTTTTTAAGTTCTAACGGTTTCGTTCTAGTGATGCGATACGCACCGAACGTTGGAATTGGAGGCTTTTCATTGGCTGGCATCTTTCTTTTTGTCTGGTTGCCTTGGAAATGTCACGAAAGTGACTAATTCGTCATTTCAGGACAAAAAGAAAGAAATGTGGTTCGAATGTGGGGAGGGGAGCGTCGCGTGACCGACACAAAGAACGGGCTGCGAGGGAGACTAGTACTCTGAAGATGGCATACTATTGCCAAAATATAATTTCTCTATTTTGGTCAGAAATCCACTATGAATCTTCTCAGGTTGACATTTCACGGTGTACTTGCTGAAAATATCAGCGGAAAAGGATTCTAACAACTGTTGGTACTCAAATGTTAGATTTTCTCCTTGAAGTATGTCAAGCAGACATGATCAGGGCATTTTGGGGACAAACCTTCCATGTAACCCAAAAGGTGTTGTAAAAGGCACTTCCGCTCTTCCAAGCTCGGTCATGCTCTCTGAATTCAGCACCAGTAAGAACGTCTTCCCCTCCTTGACGTCCACCACCACAGATAGCACAACGCCATCGTCTTCTTTACTGGCGTCAGGTCTTGCCACAAACACTGGTTCCGATGCGCACAAACCATGACCTCCCCACACTTTGCTTTCCTTGTTTTCGACATCGATCTTCACGAGGGAGTCGAGCAATGAGTATGGACTTCTCCTTGTTAGGGCGTAGACAAAAGAGTATGGTTTACAGTTGAAACTCTCGTAATTAATGCGTGGCAGCTCGAGTTTGCCGTCAAACAGGATTTCGTAATCTTCTATAAAAAGGGGTTCCACACTGCTCGAGGTTAGGCCCTTTAGGGGTAGTCGGTAACGTCGAAGTGTTCCATCAGTGGCGTCATCCCAGGATTTCTTTCCACTTGAAACTTGGCGGAGCTCGTGGAGGTAGAGGTTTTGGATTATTGTGGCATCATCAAACCCAACGACATCAAACACGATCTCGTCATCGGTTTCAAAGGCATTCACGTGATGGAAAACAAACACAGGTTTAGTGGCAAACACACCCAACTTTTCACCAGTGCTTTTATCAATGACGTGAATTCTTGAGAGATGACTCGGATCCCAGTAGAAGCACTCTGCAAATGACCACCCAAAAAGCATTCGACTCAGTACCTTCGGTGCGCTCAGAAAGAGTGGATTTTCCATCAGGATGATGTACTTATCGCTCATCCCGAAGCTGTGGACATACGACTCAGCACCATGCGCGTCTACGGAGCTCAACACTTGGCCGCCTGATAGCGCGTCTTCGTGAGGCATCTCTATTGACAAAGGAGGGACCTTGAGGATGTTGTACCTGGTGAAGCGTCCTCGTGATATCCCGTAGGTGTAGTAGGTCCCGTCCGGCTCCTCGTGGGGGTGAGCTAACGAGCTCATCAATGAGGCAGGTGCTAAAAGAAAGAAAGAAATATCCGAATATATTATATGGATGTCAGTGTTTACCGGAAACTAAAACACTCGTATTTTCCATATCTTCACTAGTGAAAATATGAAAAAGTTATGTACCGAATGTCCCGGATGTGCGCGTTTGCAGTGTTGTTTTCTTGACTTCGTCTGCAGTGAAATCTCGCTCGCTCGGTCACACGAGTTTTAAGCCACAACAATAAGTTTTGTTCTAGTTGTAAAGAGAAAAACCTTATTTCAACTATGGCAGAGAAAGCTACAGCAACACAAAAAGGGAAATTAGTTCTTAACGACACTAAAGATTGAGGGAGCATTTCACAAATAAACACTTTCGACTTTACCAAGTGAGTTGTTCAATTTGTAATATTTTGCCGCTATGTCAATTCTAATCCATATAATAAAAAGAACATTACACGGTGGCTTGAAGATATGGATTTCATTTTCTCGTGTAAAAAACAATATTTTACTCACTCGCTGCGCCCGTTCGTAAAATATTGTTCTTGCCACTCGAAAATAAAATCCATATCTTCGCGCCACCGTGTAATATCCTCTATATATATGACTGTAGTAAAACCAATCGCAAAGTTATTACACCAGTTCTGAATAAAACCTATAGGAGTGATCACAAAGTATTGCGAAATGCTCACGACAGTCATCTGAAATAGTGGTCTTAAATATCAACCCATTGGTCGACGTTACCTAATTTCATATTCATATAGTTTTAGTACTTCAGAGGGCATTTAGTAACTAAATCAAAGACATTCTTGATTGGCGCATAGCTGCGAACTAAAGCGCATTTTAGTCCGCTAAATCCTCCATTTTTGCCCACAAAATACCCCAGCAATCGGCATTTCGCTAGACATCACATGGAATTTCTGCAGAAACCCATCCATGGGAAAAGTTGAATTTCCCAAGGCACACGCATGGATAGCCATGGGAAATCCGAACACTTCTCATTCATATACCATGGGAAATTCCGCTTTTTCCATGGATGGGTTTCTGCAGAAATTCCCTATGCATCACTTTACTGCATCGCAGTCTCAAAACATGAGCAAAAGTTAACAAATTCATACTGAAATGTTTACTATTTTAATTGAATAACTGAAAATGACAAACTGATACAGCCAGATGAAAATGACAAACAAAAAAAGCTTAATATGTTTTCTCTAGCATGAGCTTTGTTCTTACAACAAAACAGAATAAAATAGAATAAACTTTATTCTTGTGTAGGCGAAACTTGACAGGGTGAAGTCCCGCGTCGACGAATTTCTGAGAGATGTTTTAGGTTGCTAATAAGTGTTAGTTAATATTTTGGACTGGATATCTATAAGATTAATGATTTCAATTGATAAATTTGACAATAATTGGTTATCAATATATCATATAAAAATTGCTTTAATCCCTTTTTATCAATTGGTTTCGCCGAGATAATTTGATCTAGCTGACCTTTATCGAACAGCAAGACGCTACGTAACTTTTTCCGGATCACAATTTCGTGATAACATTTACCTGGGAATTCTTTGCTGACATCAACTCGATTTAAGACCTCCAAGCTGTCCGGGTTTATCTCGGTCATTATCGGAGTCTCGGTGCAAGCGTAAAACTTCTTCTTCATCTCACAAATGTTGATCAATCCATTATCCGTCAGACCGGTCCCGTGGAGAACGTCAGTTATGTAATACGAGAAGAACCGATCGAATATGTTCTTGCAAGGATCTGGCACTTGATTGGTGCCGTATTCGGTAAAAAGAATGCTCTGGGTCTCACTATTTCGTTCGAAAGCTTTACTACGTAAGAACTTGTTGAAATATTCGACTTTTCCTTCACGAATGGCAAAGCGATGGAGCAACGCTTGCCCGTCAAACCAATGGTTATACGACTTGTCGCCAAATTCGAACTTCCCTGGACCATTTCGAAGCAAGGAACCACTCAGCCAGAGTGGAATTTCTCCCAAGACTTTAGCTTCGATTGGTTCCTTGATTTCTTGGTGAGTTTTGTAGAGAATAGAGGCATCGAGTGGCTGCTCTGAGCTCTCAGAAGCCATTTTCACAAACGATGTGCAAACACGGACACTTGCTGGGTTGTTTGTTAATTATTCCTTCGTGTGTGAACATATTGCGTGACCGTACGCGAACTGTACATGTATTTGCATTTAATTATACCCCTCTCGCGGCCCATGGGAACTGCAAATTACTTTGTCACACATTTTTTTCACAATTCTTTTTTTTTCTCTTTGTAAGTAATGTAATATATGAAAACTGATTGTAAAAATATTTTAATTAAAAAAGGAAAAAAAGGAAAAAAGGAAAAAAAGGAAAAATTGCATTGGATGACCAATATGCTCAGTGTTTGATCAATCTCGTTCCCAGGGTCTTCTGGGTAATATAATTTTCAAGATGGCCGGTCACCTCAGAAGACCCTGGCAAAGGCTGGGGCCTTTCCACAGGGAGACCGCCTAAGAAAAACAGTTAAAATCCAATATGGCAAGCGGACAGCCGAGATTAGAGAGGGCGGAAATGGGAGTTAGAATTTATCTTCATGACTTGTGATAATTTGTCATCTTCCCGGCTGCGCCCGTCATATCGGATTTTAGCTGTTTTTCTTTGGCGGTCTCCCTGTGGAGAAGCCCCAGCCTACTTTGCCAGGGTCTTCTTCCGAGTGACCCGCCATCTCGAAAAATTACCTAGAAGACCCTGGGGACGAGGTTTTGTTTTGATATCTACATTAGCTGCCCAAAGCTATTCAAAACATAAATTTGACAAAATACCGTATAAGGTCCCCTTTTCGTTTGTCGGGGCTCATATTACCAAACACAGTAAAATATGATAAAATATGCAAACTACGTATTATGTAGGAGCGCTATGTGGCACCTTATAAAGTCTGGGAATTTGAATTAAGAAAACAGATGTTTGCTCATAACGTTTGAAAGAATTGCATTAAGGTTACTGAGAACCTTCGCGCACGTTGTTCGAAAAAAAAATCATACACGGGCTTAGTTTAACCAAAATATGTCAACCTATATATCGTTGGAAAGCTTATAGAATGGACTAGCGGGCTATGGCAAAAAGAAATCACTTATTGATACCTGTAATTTTTGTTAAAGCATTGATTAAATATTCTTGGTGTGCTAGTTTCACGAGCTAACGCTGTCGAACTGCTGGACCATGACTCCCAAGTAACACATTGTTTTAATCCTTAAACCGTGTCTGCGATTTTTTAAATTTTGTGTAGTTCAACAGTTATGAATTTTTAAATTTTTAGAGCGTGAAAATTCTACAAAATTTGACCTTCGAAATTTAAAAGTTCGATAACTTTTGAGCAAAGCAAAATTTAAAAAAACGCAGACACGGTTTTTGAGAAACACCTTTAAGGATTAAAACAATGTGTTACTTGGGAGTCAAGGTCTAGCAGTTCGACAGCGTTCACACCCGAATTTTTAATAAAACCTTCTAATTTCTAATTATGAAAAAATTATTTCTTTTTGGCATAGTTCGCTAGTCCATTCTATAAGCTTTTCACCGATATATAGGTTGATATGTTTTGGTTAAACTAAGGACGTGTATGATTTTTTTTCCGAACACGTGCGCGAAGGTTCTCAGTAACCTTAACAATATAGCGGTTTTCACGTGACTGTCGTAAGAATTTACAAATTACTCAGTAATTGCGATTGCTCCGGGTTGTGATTGGTCGAGGGCATAATCTTTGATCATTCAGCCAACAAGATCGCGCATAGAAAAAAAAATTCACAAATACTTGTGATTACACGAAAATGAGAGATTGTGGATCTCCTCGCTCTCTGATTGGGTTGTTATTGAATTGCTATCGCATTTGATTGGATAATAAATTACTCATCGAGGAATCGTCCTCGAGAAATCTTGCTCATAGAGCTGTGCAAGCGAGGCACTAGGCCTCAAGAACGCGCGCCTCTCAAAATCCAAGATGGCGCCCGACCAGCGAATGGACCAGGTTTTCCGCGATAAAAACACCCAACAAACGCATGCAAGCAGGCTAGGCAGAGTGCAGCATTATATGACTTTTCCTATTCTAAGGTTCTGAGATTTCGCCTGAGTTATCTATCTCAGGGCATATCTGTGATGAACCTCCCATGAACACCGATAGGTGTTGTAAACGGCACGTCCGCACGCCCAAGCTCTTTCATGCTTTGTGCATCCAGTACTAACAGAAACGTCTTCATATGCATGATATCCACCACAACAGACAGAATAACGCCATCGTCTTCTTTACTGCCCCCAGGTCTTGACACGAGCACAGGTTCTGATGCAAATAACCAGGACTTCCCCAAACTCTGCTTTCTTTGTTTACGACATCGATCTTTATGATTGAACTGAGTGCGTCAAGGGCGTAGGCAAAGGAGTACGGTTTAGAGTTGAAGTTCCCGTAGTTTATACTAGGTAGCTCGAGGTGGCAATCATACAAAACCTCGTAATCTTCTACAAAATGGGGTTCCGCACTGCTCCACTTTAGGCCCTCAAGAGGTAGCCGGTAACGGCGAAGTGTTGCCTCTGTGGAAGCATCCCAGGTCTTCTCGCTGCTCGCCGCATTGCGTAACTCGTGTAGATACAGCTTTTGGAGTATTTGTGCGTCGTCAAACCCAACGACATCAAATAAGATCTCGTCATCGGTTTCAAAGGCATTCACGTGATGGAAAACAAACACAGGCTTGGTGACAAACACGCCCACCTTTTCACCAGTTGTTTTATCGATGACGTGAATTCTTGAGAGATGACTCGGATCCCAGTAGAAGCACTCTGCAAATGACCATCCAAAAAGCAATCGACTCAGGACTTTCGGTACGCTGAGAAACAGTGGATTCTCCATCAGAATGATGTACTTATCGCTCATCCCGAAGCTGTGGACATACGACTCAGCACCATGCGCGTCTACGGAGCTCAGCACCTCACCACCTGATAAAGGCTCTTCATGAGGGCTCTTTGTGGACAATGGAGGGACCTTCAGGATGTTGTACTTGGATAGCGGCTTCTAGTTGCACTGAATGTGTAATAAGTACCGTCTGGCTCCTCATGGGGGTGGGCTAGGGAACTCCACAATGCGTCAGGTGCTAAAAAGAAAAGGACGACAAGGCTTAATTAATAATGATCAGATGTTCCTGCAATTGGTGTCTTATTTATGCTCTATCAGCCAATACCCTAGGGAGATTTTTTCAGTGTTTTTCACATTTTTGTGAAAAGCACCCATGCCTGAGTGAAAACTAGGAAAGTAGTCCATGTGTCATTTGATGTTTAAGAAATATACTTTTAGGACTGTATCAAATGAATTTCGGGAAAAAAGTCATGAGACCTTAAGTGAACAGAAGTAAAGGGTCTTGAATAACAATAGAAAAGGTGTCAATCATGTAATAACTAACAATTATTGGATGAGGTTGAGCATGATAGTGAGATTTGGCAACGCTGAGGTTTGTGCGCTTCGGCAGATAACACTAACTCGAGGCGTTGACAAATCTCACTATCATGCGAAAACCGAATTCAATAATTGTTTTATTATTCAGCAACCAAAAATTCTTACCTAGCTAAACGAAGTCAACGATGAGGCCGTGCACGGCGACACGGTTTTTCAAATTCATCTTACGTCCATTGGTATTTTCCTTTTGTATTCAATTCAAATAGCCATAGTTGATGTTTAGATATCCTGAGCAATGATCTCTTGGCAAAAATCATAACAGATTCAACGAGAATATTCGCAAAACCGGCTTTCAATTCGGAAATGAAAACCAAGATGGCGGCCAAACCTATTGGCTTGCGTTATGACGTCATTAGAGTGCATCAATCCTAATGTCTGTAGTATGACGTCAGGCACTGCGCGCCAACAAGGTTTCGCTGCGTACTCTTAGCCAATCAGAACCGAGATAGTGGCATGGCTGAATAATAATGATTCTTAACACCATAATGACAGAAAATGTTGTGACAATTGACAACAACAGCAAATTATTATTTTTATCTTTGTTGTGACAAAATGCAAAAGCCGCTAATGCAAATCAAAACATCCGGGGCGGTCATTTGAGAAAGCGTTTTTAAAATAGTTTCAGCGGACATTAACGAGCAACAGTAATATACTATTCTTGTATGAAAGACATTAGTGGCTTGTAAGCTTTGTACTACCTCGATCAGTCGATTAATCAGTCCGGAGCCGGCTTGTTTTCAAGGAGAAAAAGTACAATCTAAATGCACAAATGTGGTAATACTGACCGCGCTTTGACATACTGACCGCGCTTTGGCAACCTGGCTATACCATGCAACAAATTCGCTCACTGTTTAAACTTAATGTAATTCTGACCTTCCTTGCCTCGGTCCCAAGTGTGGCCGCTTTTAGAGGTACCACTGTATTATGAAGAATACTGATTGGATTTGAACAAAATACATTTCTACGAAAACAAATGTAGAGGAATTGTGAAATACAAATTATTTGAAAGGCAATAGTCGTGAATATGATTTAGGGAACTAAGGCAAATAATACCGTTTCCGGGAAACGTTGTCACCCAAAAAGCCTATAAGCTTGAAGCGCAAAGGATGATGGGGGCATTTAAACTGCTACTGTTTGATCTGAATTCAGACAGTTATCGCAAACACAGGTGAAACGATTAAATTTCAGCACATTTCCAAGCATGTTTGTTTCTAATATTTTACAGAAATTGAAAAAAATGTTTACCCATGCTCCCTAGCGCACCAAGCTTATAGGCTTTTTTGGGTGACAACGTATCCCGGAAACGGTATATACACACCAATTAATCATTTCAAAGAAAAGAATGCAAGGGCTTATAAGCGTCCTGCTGTTATGTACCTAAGATTAATGGTGGGTGTACAATACCTAAGATTAACTATTTAAAATCAACCGCTTTGTGTGTTCTTTGTGATCGACGCTGAAGAAACATACTGAGGTCCAAATAAAATCCGATCGAAGAACGTTTTAACTTTTACACAACCGACATGTAAAGCAACATCAACGAATGTTCTAATTTTTATAGGATAGGTTAGGAGAAAATGGTCTCAATATAAACAAGGTCTGTGATGAAATATATCTCTTTATATTTTTCTCGGCTTGTATCACTTATACTATGGGGTATCAAAACTAGCGCGCAACATTATTCCCAACACACACCCCTAGTACATTGTTTCTCACCCATAAGGATAGCTCTTCACTGATACGATGAAAATGAAGATACCCCTGCTTGGATTTTCGATTTTCTTCGCATTTTTTTTTTTTCTCGTTGTAAGTAATCTTCACAGAAAAAATGCCCCTACCACATTAGAATGGTAATGTTGATAAATAGTGAATGCCTGGCGAAACTTTGAACATTCTGGTCTTGCAAAAATAATCCCTTCACTTTATTTAGTTAATACTTGGCAATAAAAGCGCTTAGGTAGACAGTTTCTTACGAAGACATATTTCGAAATTTCAGGCAACCTCTGTGGAAACCAGGAAAAGAAATCCAGAACTTTTGAAATACCACACATCGGCAAACAGCGTGATATTTATTCATGCTTTCGTCCCCATTTCGTTCCCGCTGGTAAACGAATGCTGCGGCGAGCACCATGACTAATCTGGGATTAATGTCTATAGGCAAACTGAGCCTATAGCCCCTCAGTTGAATCTTAAACGTGATATTAAATTGACTAGATTACTATTTGATTCTGAGATCCCATTAAAAGGGAGGGCAACACAAATGGCAGAGCACTGGGAGTGGTCAAAGCGGGATGATACTGGAAGTCTATATCACTTCTGGGTATTGCCGACTACCGCCACGAAACTCACAATGAAGGCCACGGGCTATAGAAAGAAATAGGAATTTTGATTTTTCTTAGACTCCGAGTATTTCCTTTGTACTTAGAAGCATCCTTCGCACGACCCCCTGTCCAATTACTAATGCACAGCACACATGTAAACACATTGTGAAGTACGCACAAAACTGCAACTTCAAGTCAAACTCTTACCTGGGAATTCTTTGCTGACATCAACTCGATTTAAGACCTCCAAGCTGTCCGGGTTTATCTCGGTCATTATCGGAGTCTCAGAGCAAGCGTAAAACTTCTTCTTCATCTCACAAATGTTGACAAATCCATTATCCGTGAAATCATCCATGGATATAGGATCAGTTATGTAATACGAGAAAAACCGATCGAATATGTTCTTGCAGGGATCGGGGACATGATTAGTTCCATACTCTGTGAAAAGAATGCTTTGGGTCTCGCTATTTCGTTCGAACGTCTTACTGCGTAAGAACTTGTTGAAGTATTCTACTTTTCCTTCACGAATGGTGAAGCGATGGAGCAACGCTTGCCCGTCAAACCAATGGTTATATGACATGTCGCCAAACTCGAACTTCCCTGGACCATTTCGAAGCAAGGAACCACTCAGCCAGAGTGGAATTTGTCCTGAGACTTTGGCCTCGATTGGTTCTTTGAGTTCTTCAACAGTTTTGTAAAGAACGGAAATGTCAAAGGGTTGCTCTGAATTTGCAGCAGCCATGTTCGTGGTGTGCAGTTGATTAAGAGATAACACGTTGGGATCTATATTGTCTGTATGTAAGGGGAGACGTCAAAACAATGGTCCTCTAGGGGACCCGATTTAAGGCTTGGGAACGGAACCACCAACCTAACCACCAACGGAACCACCAACCTATTTTTTAAGGTTAGGGACGTGTCATTATTTACCGGGGGGGGGGGGGAGGGCTCCCATTTTTTTCAAACAAGGCTAAAAAAAATTAGGACCCTCCCCTTGAACATAACAAAAAAATGTGACCCTCCCCCAGTCATAGGTAAAAAAATTGGGACCCTCCCCCATGCAATTTATTTCTGAAAAACCTGTTAGATAGACATTTGTCCAAGTGATGTAATGTCTCTTTCTTTCTTCTTAATAACAGAACTACTTTTTTCTTACTTCTGTCATGCACCAGTCAATTGACATCACGGCCCCCCAATTTAACATTCACTAGTGTTAAACATGTTACTATTTTCCCGGTCACCAGGGACATGGTCGTTGTTAAAGCTCCAGGCCCCCGGGGACACTTTTGCAACATGGCGAAATGCGCCTTTTTTTTGATAAAAGCATTTCATCAAACCTCCAGAGAAAAGATAAACGTTTTATTTTCTGCGTGTAGTAAAAAAGCCTGTTGGTTTTATTCTTCACGCGCTACAAATTATTATGATTCATGTGCGTGAAGCGCAGCCCAAAAACAATTTCTATGCAGCTCAGTAACGTCGAACTAACTTCTTTGGAACATTTTGACTGCCAACCAGGCGTATCACTGGAGGGCTTTGGGGGGTTTTCATTTGTCCTTGCCAAGATACACATGCTTGTAACGACATTCGTACGCATTCCATTTAAGCTCCACAAGCGTATTGTTTTCTTTGGGCAAGTTCTCTAAAACTAGATTAGATGTCATTTCTTATGCGCGCGAAGCGCGCCGAAATTTTCAACATAATGAGTGAAATAAAACTAGAAAATGATATAGAACTCGTTGCTGGAATCTCTCTTTCAAGGCTTCAGGTTTCGAGAGATCCTTTCACTCGCCCAAAATGAAGTGATCCCTCCCAAAATCCTCCGACCTCAGTCCTTAAACCAATATATTTTCGCACGATAATCGAACTTCTGGCTCAGCGTTAATTCCCCGTTAATAAATATTCCCGCTATAGAAGGTCCGTGTTAAATTCCCTGCCCTTCCATAGATTAATGTGTTAAATCCCCGGCCTGACCGCGTTACTTTCCCGCCCTGTCCCGGGGGTGGGGGCCGGGGTGTCAATTGACTGGTGCATAAGGAACCGCGGTTATTATTCATCGCCTCGATTATCTACGTGAGGATGTTTATAATACACAGGTAAAATACAGTGATCCTCCCTCTAAGTGCAATGCTTAACGTAATCCCACATCTCCCGTCCCCTGTTTGACCTAGTACTGTAGACATTTTACAGAAAAACGGGCTCGCATATCCTTCGTTGCGCGCGAAGCGTGCCCAAATTTTGATAAACGTTTGTTTGTTTGTTCATCGTTTTTTTGTTTGTTCATCGCATTTCATCGGGCCTCAGAGAAAGGGTAGATGAACATGTTTTGTGTATGGCATAGTAAACAAAGCCTGTCAGGAGCTCGGGAAGTACACTACCTCAACTATATAGGTTAGGTTATATTATTCATGCGCACAACTGCGCTCCGCAAATGACGAAGTTATTAATATTCATGTGCGGAAGCCGCGGCCCAACGGACGAACTTATATGCTTGTAACGTCGAAAACTCACGCTTACCTAAGGGGTCTTCTTTCAAACATATAGTGACTTGCCCTCCAGGCCTATCATTTGCAGGGAAATCCTGGGAAAGTTTGATTTTCCTTGTCAAGATAACTTGTTCTTGTCAACGGTAGTGTCCTCATAGCTAAAAGAGTATATTATATCATTGTTTATGCGCGCGAAGCGCGCCGAAATTTTTATGGAGAAGTTGCTGAAATAACCACTATCGCCATTTGTTTTACCCTCTTCATCGTCCAAATGTTGCTGAAAAAAATTATGACCCTCCCCCAAATAGGAGTGAAAAAAATTTGGACCCTCCCTTTAGACACGCGAAAAAAATTAGGACCCTCCCCACAAAAATAGGAGCCCTCCCCCCCCGCTAAATAATGACACGTCCCTTACTGAGAACCTTCGCGGCACGTCCTTGGTAAAACATCATACACGTCCGTAGTTTAAATGTCAACCTATATATCGTTGGAAAGCTTCTAGAATGGACTAGCAGGCTATGGCAAAAAGAAATAACTTATCAATATAAATATTTTTTTTTCTCAAGGATTCATTAAATATTTTAGTGTGTCATCGAACTGCTGGACCTTGACTTCCAAGTAACACATTGTTTTAATCATTAAAGGTGTGCCTCAAAAACCTTATATACCTTCGTTTTAAATTTTGTTTAGTTCAAATGTTATGAAACTTTTAAATTTCAAAGGTCAAATTTTATAAGATTTTCACGCTCTAAAATTTTAAAAGGCTCCTAAAAATAAATAAAAAAAGTAATAAGTTTTACATATTTAGTGAATAATCTGCATCTCGCGCTGCATGATCAAGAAAAATTGAATGGGAAAATCTGCTCACGCAATATTTTTCCCACTGGAATGCGTAGCCATGAAATTGCTGTAATGCCTTTAGACATCACTCAAGCGTTTATCCATAAGGCTAGTTTTAGACGTCGAACGTAATTCTGTCGCACTAAATTGACTGGGTTTATTAGCCAGTGAAAACAAGTTATTTCGATATGAGTGATTTTATGAGGTTAATATAATCTGTCTGGCTAATGGAGAAGATCTCAGCCCTGATTTTAGGAGCGCTGGAAGGATTCAAAATTCTAATTAGCACGGCAGTAGCGCGGCGTTGGCACGGCAGGATAGTGCCGTTCCTAATGCAAATGAGCTCAAGACAATAGCTCTAACTAACTAAACAATGGGAAATTGACATTTAGTGCGCGACAAGAATCAAGTTCGACGTCTAAAACTGGCCTAAGTTACAATATTTGCGAGAGAGCTTAAAATATCTATACATTTCTGGATAGTAGAACGATAAAGGGTGGCCTTGGTGTTTAAAATGGCAACTTGTGGCCATTGGTAAGCAGTTACCATTTTTCCACGAAAAGCAAAACAGTTCATAATAATAATAATAATACAAATACTTATATTGTTATTTAGTAACTAATGGTCTATTACAAATCCTGCATTCTGATTGGCTGAGCTACTAATGGTCTATTAGTGATAGACCGTGCCTGGCAAAACCACCACCTTTCTTTGCAAGAAAATTTTTCAACATAAAATAATGGCATTCATTGCCAAAACCGACCAACTAGTTGGTTTATACTAAAACAATTAGACCTCTCGTCCTCATGTGCTATGATATCAATAGACCATTCGGCCTTCGGCCTCATGGTCTATTCATCATAGCACATTCGGCCTTGAGGTCTAATTGTTAAATAGCGCTTATTACTAAGTTTCTAAGTTTCTTTACAGGTAGTTGTTAAAAAATAAAAATAGTGTGTTGTTGTTGTTGTTCGTTCTTTGTTGTATGAAGTTTGTCCCTACATAATCAAATGTTTATTATAATAGCCGGAGCTAACCAGAAAACGTAAGTTTATTTAGCTCCTTGGACGTTAAACCTAACTAGATTACTTTCTTTTTTGCTGTAACTTTCACTACCCCCTTTAACAATAAAAGTATCTTTCTCAAATTGTAAAGATATTAAGGAAAAAAAGGTGAAAAAAGTATGTTGTATGTATTACAA
This sequence comes from Scolanthus callimorphus, assembly GCA_033964015.1. NCBI lineage: Eukaryota > Metazoa > Cnidaria > Anthozoa > Actiniaria > Edwardsiidae > Scolanthus > Scolanthus callimorphus. The sequence goes on from CM066913.1 coordinate 36,567,633, forward strand.
TGGTCGCGGTCGCATTATTTCTTGCTTAGGGTCTTGCATGATAAGTCGCATGAAAACATTTTATTGTGTGTCATGTTTACTGATAATTAAAGGAACGGTGTCACGAATTTAGCACACTTTTGGTGATGTAAAAAACATACAAATAACTGATGGATAGCCAAAATACTAGTCAAAAACTACTAGGTTTGTTAAGGTGACTCATGCGAAAGTCAGAGCGCATGAACTTCAATCTTGGAGAATATCAGCAGGTATCTTTTGGCAATATGTGCGCATTATCTGATCTCCATTAACGTTAATACTTTTAATAATATCTGAGCTTAAATGGACCCCTTCCTTGAGAGATCAACCCCGCGCAAAAGAAAGTTGCTGGTATTTTTGAACGAAACCCCGTTAATCATATCATATTCAAGTCAGTTCGACTAAGTGTTAACGAAGTTTCAGGAAATTCTTTGGAAGCAAAGTGCCTATTTTAAAGTTTTAGTCGTATATTTTGGCCGTGTTCTATAAATAGGGGCTGAGTGACTAACATGGGCAAGTTGCATCAGTGCAATCAAGCACAGTTAGAATGTCTTCAGCTGCTAGCACCGTATGCGAAAAAATGTACTAGATACCGCACTTGAAGAGCATCTAGTGCCTATTCTTGTCAGGAATAAACCTTCCATGAAGTCCAAAGGGTGTGGTAAAGGGAACTTCAGCTCGTCCAACCTCCGTGAAACTCTCCCCATCAAGAACCAACAAGAAGGTCTTCTTCTCACATACGTCAATCACAACCGATAAGACCACACCCTCGTCTTCTTTAACCGCGCCGGGTTTCGCCACGAACACGGGCTCAGACGCTGCAAGCCCAGTTCCGCCCCATACAGTACCCCTTCTTGTCTTTGTGTTGACTTTGACTAGAGATTTCAAAAGAGCTTCGCTTCCCTCTCCTTCCCTAAGTAAGGCGTATACATAGGTGTAGGGTTTGCTGTTGAAACTGTAATTAATTTGAGGTAGAGAGAGCATTTCACAGAGAACTTCATACCCACTTATTAAAGGCTGGGATTCGGAGGGATCACACTGCTCGGAATTTTTGACAGGAAGGCGATAACGCCGCAGCTCTGATGGCTGAGGGGCTTGTTTCTCTAATGATGCGGCGACCTTTCTAAGTTCACGAAGATACAACTCCTGTATTATTGTCGCGTCAGGAAATGCTACTAAATCCAAAACAATCTCATTTTCCTCTTCAAAAGCATTCACGTGATGAAAGACAAACATAGGCTTCGTAGTATAAACACCTACGTGTTTACCAGTTTTCTTTTCGATCACGTGGAATCTGGAGAGCTGTGAAGGGTTCCACTCGAAGCACTCCGCAAAAGACCACCCAAAGAACAACCGAGCAAGAACCTTTGGTATGCTCAACAGCAACGGGTTCTCGAGCAAAATGATGTAGTTCTTTGTCATCCCAAAGCTGTGGACATAGGCCTCTCCAGAGTGGGCCGGAATGGAGCATAATACCTTACCCCCAGAGAGGACGTCTTGTTTTGGCTCTTCTGTGGACTTTGGAGGGACCATTATGATATTGTAGGTGGGGTGTGGACCACGCGTGACGCTGTAACTGTAATATGTCCCATCTGGGTCCTCGTGTGGATGACCAACAGTGTTGTCTAATAGCTCTGCTGGATCTAGAATGGAACACGAAATATGTTATACGTTACAGGGAAATACAGCCAATCAGGAGACAGGGAAGTTTTGTATTCGAAAGTTCCACTCTAACATCTCATTGTCCACTGCGCCTAAACGTTTTTTTAAGACGTTTCGCCCAGTACTTTTTTTGTAGCTAATTGACATAGTTATACAATGCGGCTTTCTTGAGTCGGCAGATTACAATATAATTATTTGGATCTCCATATTGTATTAAAGTTCTTTCAACGCAAGAAAAAAGGAAAAGTATATTGTAAGCCAAGGACGACGTATCCAGTCGAATTTAAACGATCAGGATTTATAACAAATAACCCCCCTCAGAGCAGGCGATAAATAATGACCGGTCCCTAAGGGTCATTGCTTCCGTGATGGAATTTAAAAAACGCGATGTGACTAATGGGCTAGAAGTCAGTAACATTACTGAAATCAACTTTGTATTTCCTTCAGGGGCGTAGCGAGGATTTGAGAAATGGGGATCACATCTGTTTCCATTTATGTACGCATGTACGGTGGCCTTAATTTTCCTGCTTATCGTTTTTTTCTTAAATGTTTACTGTATTTTTCTTCTTAAAAGGGGGGTCACACCCCAGGACCACCCTAGCTATGCCCTTGTAATTCAAACATTATTTGGCTTACCTGGAAAATCTTTACTAAGATCCACTCTGCCCAAGATATCGAGATTTTCAGGATCGATTTGCGTCATGACAGGCGCTTCTGTTACTGCGTACAGTCTGTTTTCCATTTCAACAATATTGACTACAGCATTATCGGTGATATTATCCATTCCACTGAAATAATAAGAGAAAAACCTACTAAAGATGTTCTTACAAGGATCAGGTAGAAAGTTTGTACCAAACTCGGTTCTGGTGATTCGATTATGTTTTGTATTTTCGAGGAAAGCATTGCTACGCAGGAACTTGTTAAAGTATTGGACTTTTCCATCTTTGATTGTGAATCGATGAAGCAGCGCTTGTCCGTCGAACCAGTGATTGAACGATGTGTCGCCAAACTCAAACTTCCCTGGGCCATTTCTTATTAGAGTTCCATTTAGCCATTGTGGAATATCACCAGTAACTTTAGTCTCAATTGGCTCGTTTATTCGTCGTGAGTTTGGTAAAGAATTGCAGGATCGAGTGCAGCTGCCTTCGCCTCCATTGCATGATCTCTCTCATTTCAAGATGACACGCTTCGCTGTTCACTGATTCCTGCGTGAGCACAATGAATATTACCCTTCAATGAATCTTTATAATTGCAAATCAGAAATTTATGTAGACACTATTTATAGAAACACACTTGTCTATAGAGTACCGTTAGTTGTGTTCATATTAAAATCATCATATTACTGTAAAATCATTGATGTTATTGGTGTTTAGCATGTATGGCAGATGTCATTTCTAAAATACACATTCTTTTGTAATGGTCCTGATAACTTGGTAACATCAAATACATAGAGAATAATAAATGGACGCGCGGAGATATTGAATTTATCTTCGAGTATTCAAATTTTGACTATCTCATGAACGAGCACAGTGAACATCAAGTGGAATATCAAATTTGAAAACGAGAAGATAATGTTGTATCTCCTAGGCGTCCATGTATTATCAAGTTAATTGTGAAAATTTTACGACTTGATGAATTCCCAATATACTGTGAATTATCGTTATTTTTCACGCGTGCAAATTTCGATATTTCTCAGTTGCCGAGATCCTGACAAGACATTTTTAGTTTATATAATAAATTCCTTTCATTGTTCTACATCCTTAGCACTGATGTATGCTTTTTAGCAGTACTACTTTTTAGAAATTTCTTTTTTTGATTTTAAATCTACTTTTTTCAGCTCCTTCCTGCTCCTTCTTGCACCTACAGATTACACCTATTTCACAAACGGTTCGACCTTTCAAAATATTCGGTATGGCACTGGTTTCACGATAAATATAGCCCGCATACTTATCACTATGCTTTTGCTAAAGATAAACTGACAGAAAACAAAGCTTTTTTTTCGAATTCTGATGGTGTCGAAAACAGCGGCGAAGCAGTGCAGGGTTAGTCGGTCCCGAGAAGATGATAATAACTTCGTTCTTTTGAGTTTCTCCCATGACGCAAGTGCGGGCTACAACAGATTTTTGTTTTGAAACATTTTTTATTCAATTTCATATAATATTAACCAACACACCTACAAAGAAACGAACAAACAATTAACAAACTATTATATACAAGCGACAAAACGAGACAGAGGAGAAGCGTCTCTTCCCTCCATTAAAGCATGCAAAAAGAAAAATAGAAAAATAGGCTACAACAGATGGTCCAATTGGTGTAATGGTTTAATTCCCCTCATATTTCGCTGTCCTCAAAACGTGTTTTTTTATTTCTTATTTTTCAGGGATTTTGCGAACTCTTAATGCGGAGATATTCAATATTTTGTCTCTATCTTTCAGACAACAACTATTTGAGGTCAACGACTGACTATCTGTTGAATTACAAGCTATCGAGAAAACCCACCAGGAAAATACGATCTCTACCGGCGGCCATCACGAATCGTGAGTATATCGAGAAAGGACAAAAGACAAAAATTTCCATTAATTCCTTTATATCGTTTATAGAGACCACAGATTTCCTGAGATTTCGTAAAAATGCCGCCTTTGTCTGCCACGGAGGCTTTTTTCAGAATACCATGTAAAAAGATAATTTCGATCCCATGGCATAAGATTGAGATTTGTACGGATTTCCCATGGATAACCATGGCTATTCATAGGGATTCAGAATACATCTCATTGTGCCATGGCGAAGTCGGCTTTCTCCATGGGTTTCTGCAAAATATCCCTGTGTCTGGCGCCAGTTTCCCATAAAGCAAGGGAGGCGTCGCGGGTGTGCGTACACAAATGATAGAATAAAGTCCAACTTTCACTACGTTATCAAGAAAAATGCAAGTAGTATAGCCGGGATGACTAAACCCCTTTTACTGAAGTGGAATCTAATTAAATTGAAGTGGAAGGCTTCTGATTGGTCGAGGGGTCACCATGACAACCGTCAATGGTTGGTCCAAACAATGACGTCATGGATGTTTGTAATCGTCAAGGGGTGGGAGATAATATATTCCATAAAAAGGGGTGGGAGATACTATATGCCATGAAAAAAGGGGTGGGAGATGAAGGACAACAATGTACACCCCAACTTTCGACACTTTTGACAGTTTGGGACAAAGAAACCACCCCTAATGTTCACACCCCATAAAGCACACGAAAACAGACAAAATAAGGGTCCTGTGATTGGTCAACATGTCGCAGTGAGATATATAAGTCAGCACAACTCCCCTAGATTTTCATTTACAAGTTGAATTCACCAAGCCGATGGAAGTCACGTACAAACTTGGATCCCGCGATTACTACGCAACTGTGTGCCAATTCCGAGGCCAGGTCAAAGTCCACATTCGCAGATTTGTTCAAGTTTCTCCAACAAAGAGGCTCCCTACTAAGGACGGCGTGACATTGACGACGGATGAGTTTTTTACTCTCAAGAATACAATGGACGAGATGGAGGATTTGATTGATACCTTCTCAGACAACCCAGAAAACCCCGACCTTGAGGGGTTTGAACAACGCAATCCACCCAAGTCGCCGCCCGAGTCTGAAGACGTCGAAGACATAGAAGATGTACTTATTTCAGAGTGGCCTAAGCTGAAAAGACAAAACGCAAACACCAAGACCACGGCTTTGCCGAAAGGAGAAGAAGGGCCATCTTCAAAGAAAAACAAGAACGAACTTTTGAACATTTTAGAGTCCAGAACATTTGAAGCGCGTTGTGAACCATACAAATTATACAAATGTCGAGTGTGCGAGTGTCCATTGTATCATGGAGATATGTGCGAAGGCTGTATAACCATTGCCAATAACAAAATAAGCTCTGTAAATTTTTAATGATCAATGTAAATATAATAAAGTGCCATTTGTAATACACAATCATGTGGCTACGGCTAATAAATAAACGGGGTGGGAGATAAATATTCCATCAAAAAGGGGTGGGAGATAAAATATTCATAAAAGGGGTGGGACGTGTCCTCTCCTGTTATATATTAAAACTGTGACTGATGGCTCTATTTTGAAAGCGATCACTGTATTCACACAATATAGCTGTAATCAAAAGTGTTATTGTTTAATTCGTCAATAAAGCAGGCCGTTCTAATAACAACGGTGTCATTTATACCCAAGCCAGGGCCCAAGCTAGATATTTCTTCTCGCCATGCTAGTTCTAATCATTATACCCCTTATTTACTGTTTGATACAAGATTACCGTAACCCCCTAAGACGACTAGAGGTCACGTCAGTACGATGCACCAATAACTGTCCTCTTTGTCTCAGAGGACACGACTGTCACTGAGATATATAAATGTGTTGTACACCAGTCTTGTTTCATCAGTGCGAACGATAGGTCATGGGTCGCGGATGTCTTGGTGGGCTACCCAATATTCACTGCAAGACATATTTCGTAAAGTGCGCTGTGTATCAGCCTGTTGTGGTGGAACAATAAGCATCCAAAGTTCTGAAATCGATGGCGGACGAAACATACGACGAAGAGCTGAAAAAAATATATTACAGTCCAAAAAGCGGCGCAAGCTTTTCAGGTGTGGAGGCTGTTTTCCGTGCTGCAAAACAGAAAGGACTTAAAAAGATCACACGAAAGCAAGTAGTGGAGTCCACATTCGCAGATTTGTTCAAGTTTCTCCAACAAAGAGGCTCCCTACTAAGGACGGCGTGACATTGACGACGGATGAGTTTTTTACTCTCAAGAATACAATGGACGAGATGGAGGATTTGATTGATACCTTCTCAGACAACCCAGAAAACCCCGACCTTGAGGGGTTTGAACAACGCAATCCACCCAAGTCGCCGCCCGAGTCTGAAGACGTCGAAGACATAGAAGATGTACTTATTTCAGAGTGGCCTAAGCTGAAAAGACAAAACGCAAACACCAAGACCACGGCTTTGCCGAAAGGAGAAGAAGGGCCATCTTCAAAGAAAAACAAGAACGAACTTTTGAACATTTTAGAGTCCAGAACATTTGAAGCGCGTTGTGAACCATACAAATTATACAAATGTCGAGTGTGCGAGTGTCCATTGTATCATGGAGATATGTGCGAAGGCTGTATAACCATTGCCAATAACAAAATAAGCTCTGTAAATTTTAATGATCAATGTAAATATAATAAAGTGCCATTTGTAATACACAATCATGTGGCTACGGCTAATAAATAAACGGGGTGGGAGATAAATATTCCATCAAAAAGGGGTGGGAGATAAAATATTCATAAAAGGGGTGGGACGTGTCCTCTCCTGTTATATATTAAAACTGTGACTGATGGCTCTATTTTGAAAGCGATCACTGTATTCACACAATATAGCTGTAATCAAAAGTGTTATTGTTTAATTCGTCAATAAAGCAGGCCGTTCTAATAACAACGGTGTCATTTATACCCAAGCCAGGGCCCAAGCTAGATATTTCTTCTCGCCATGCTAGTTCTAATCATTATACCCCTTATTTACTGTTTGATACAAGATTACCGTAACCCCCTAAGACGACTAGAGGTCACGTCAGTACGATGCACCAATAACTGTCCTCTTTGTCTCAGAGGACACGACTGTCACTGAGATATATAAATGTGTTGTACACCAGTCTTGTTTCATCAGTGCGAACGATAGGTCATGGGTCGCGGATGTCTTGGTGGGCTACCCAATATTTCACTGCAAGACATATTTCGTAAAGTGCGCTGTGTATCAGCCTGTTGTGGTGGAACAATAAGCATCCAAAGTTCTGAAATCGATGGCGGACGAAACATACGACGAAGAGCTGAAAAAAAATATATTACAGTCCAAAAAGCGGCGCAAGCTTTTCAGGTGTGGAGGCTGTTTTCCGTGCTGCAAAACAGAAAGGACTTAAAAAGATCACACGAAAGCAAGTAGGAGAGTGGTTGAAAGCGCAAGAGGTCTACACGTTTCACAAACCAGTCAGAAAAAACTTTCCAAGAAACAAAGTTATCACAGGAGGGAAAAACGTGCAGTACCAAGCGGACCTGGTAGACGTTTCCTCTCTCAGCAAATTCAACAAAGGCTACAAGTTCCTGTTGACTTGTATTGACGTTTTTAGCAAGTTCGCATGGGCCATCCCTCTGAAAACAAAGACTGGAAATGAAATCACGGAGGCCTTCAAAAAGATTTTCAAGACACAAAAACCCAAGATCTTGCAGACAGACAAGGGATCGGAATTCCTCAACAAAATATTTCAGACCTATCTGAAGAAAGAAAAAGTTCGATTTTTCACAACACATAGCGAGGCCAAAAGTTCGGTGGTAGAGAGGTTCAATCGCACGTTGAAAACCAAGATGTGGAAATATTTTACCTACAAAAACACGCATCAGTATTTCGACGTTTTGCCCGACCTCGTTGAGTCGTACAACCACGCCTTTCACCGTAGTATTCAAATGCGTCCCGTGGACGTGACGAAAAGCAACGAAGATCAAGTATGGCATACCTTGTATGGAAAATCAGTCTCGCGCCCCGTGCGTTTTAAATACCAAGTCGGAGACAAGGTGCGCGTGAGCATAGCCAAGAAAATATTCGACAAGGGGTACAAGGCAAATTGGAGCACTGAAATATTCACCATTGCTGAACGACTGCGCAGGAGACCGCCCGTCTACCGATTAATCGACGAACTTGGCGAGGAGATCGGAGGCGTGTTCTATGAGCCGGAAATTCAAGCCGTGGTCAAAACAGATGACGTTTATAAAGTAGAGAAAGTGTTACGTAAACGAAAACATAAAGGAAAGACCGAATACCTCATCAAATGGTTAGGCTGGGGCGAGAAATTTAATTCTTGGGTGCCCGCAAGTGATGTAAAACGGTTGTAAAATGAGTGAATAAATAAATAAACGTATTAAAACACACAGCATTTGAGTTTTGTAGTCACTTTGGTCTGGTCAGCATGGAAAGTACGCAGTTTTATTTGTGGCTCCCCTCTAACGGGAGTATGGATGTATTTAAGGAGAATACCCTGTCCCAGTACCGAATTAAGCTCCCTCAAGCCCTCATTCTTTCCGGCGAATGGCAAATTGGAATTGTTGAAGTGCAATATCCCAATTCGTGGAAAAACGTGCGTAAAACAAACGACTGGAATCGCCTTTACTTGGAAGATACAACCACACCAGATAAAGCGCCAAACACATGTATAGTGCCAGAAGGTCACTACCCATCCATCGAAAGCATTATCCAAGCGTTGAACCAAGAACTTCAAAACTTAGAAAACAAATTTAAAAACACGCGTTTTACGTACGACAAGTTATCTCACAAAGTCACGCTGCAAACTACAGCAAACATTACAGTCTTGTTCCACGGAATTGGGGAAATGTTGGGATTCGAGAAAAACAAGCTCTATACGGGTACCACCACTGCAAAGAGAGAAGCCGATCTAGATCATGGATTCCATAATATTTACGTGTATTGCGATATAGTCGAGTCCCAGATTGTGGGGGATTCTCAGGTCCCGTTGCTAAGGGTACTGCCAGTGGAAGGTAGGGATGGGGAGCGGATAACGCATTCGTTTGTGAATCCACAATACTTGCCGGTCAGCAGGAAGTACTTCGATGTCATTGAAGTCAACTTAAAGACTAGTTCTGGCGATTTTGTGGCATTTGAAACTGGGAGAGTGCTGATAACACTTCATTTTCGAAAGGTCTCTCCTTACTTCGACTGAAGCAGAATGAGAGAATCTGAATTTTACAAAGATTACTACGTGAAGCAAGCGACGCAAAAAGGCGGCAACCTACCAGCCTTTCAAGGAGGTCACACTCAGCGAGGTTATGGATTGGGATCATTTCTCAAAGGGTTATATCGCTGGGCGGTGCCCAAAATCACTTCTGGTGCAAAGGCGCTTGTGGTCTTTGTTTTCTTGTGATAGTTAATGAACCAATCACAGACTCCTTCTTTGTCCCAAACTACCAAAGGTGACGAAAAGTGGGGTGTATATTGTTGTCCTTTATCCCCCACCCCTTTTTATGGAATATATTATCTCCCACCCCTTGACGATTACAAAAGAAAAATCATCATGACGTCATTGTTTGGACCAACCATTGTTGGCTGTCATGGTGACCCCTCGACCAATCAGAAGCCTTCCACTTCAATTTAATTAGATTCCACTTCAGTAAAAGGGGTTTAGTCAGCCCGGCTATACTACTAATGCACAAAATTTAACAACAATCGACGTTGAAAAAACACCTTTTTGGAATGTCTGTAAGTTTTTTTCTCTCAAAGGCAGAAGAAACCACCAGACATGTAGTAGACGTCCGAGAAACGTCATTCCGTTGGTCGCCATTTTTCACGGCCATGCGGTCCTGGTGAGGAGTTAAAAAAACCACAGGCTACCCGCGAGGATTGAGAAAATACGACAACAGGCCTCGGCTTGGGCGTAATGTTTTGCCCATTTCAGATCACGTGGCATTCCTCTCTACGCGCCGAATGATATATGAATATGGAAGCATTCCAAACAAAGAGAGAATACTCATGGGAATGCCACGTGATCTGAAATGGACAAAACATTACGCCCAAGCCGAGGAGGTCTATTATTGGTGATGTCTATATCATGTCAAAACACAAAGTCACTGTTAAAAGTGTTGCTTTTACTTACCACATAATAAGACATACAAATACAAATAATGTAAACGTAACAAAAAAAAGCGAAATGCGAATTAAAATAATGGTGATCACCATATTTGAAGTTCCAGAAATTTTCCAAAAATGAACAAAACTTGCAGATTTTCGGAGAGAAACGTTGTTCGTGTAGGTCACTATCTTTGTTTTGGTCCCCAAGGGCTTGAAACTAGTTACACAGGTTAGGCATGAATAGCCATAGACGGAAAAGACACCTTTTTCTTAATATCTTAAGCTGATATCAGACCACCTCGCAAACCACTCACCGTGCTCACACGAAAGGAACTTAAGAAGAGCAACATGCGGGAGGAAATGGAGAGAGCTCTGCACGACGTACTTTTGCGGGGAGAACATCACGTGAAGGAGCTCCAAACGGAGGCACAGAAGCTAAATGGGGACGCAGAGGACTTGAGGTGAGTGACAACGGGGATAGTAATGCCCTAGAAAGGGAAGGCTACATGGGGACGCAGAGGAACTGAGGTGAGGGAATAGGGGACACTAATGCCCTAGAAAGGGAAGGCTACATGGGGATGCAGAGGACCTGAGGTGAGAGAATAAGGGGATAGTAAGGCCCTAGAAAGGGAAGGCTACATGGGGACGCAGAGGACCTGAGGTGAGGGAATAAGGGGACAGTAATGCCCTAGAAAGGGAAAGCTACATGGGGATGCGGAGATCCTGAGGTGAGAGGGAAAGAGGGGAGGGAGACAGCAATGTACGAGAAAGGGGAGACTGCACGGGATCATGATCAGGAGTATATAAATGGTACAAAGGGAATTAGGGTATATGGGACTGGAACCACTTCTTAAGGAATTCAAAACGAGCGAGAAGACGATCATTGTAGTACGTTTTTCCAAAGTTAGCCTAAACAAGATCTTAGATAGAGGTTCTTAAATACTAATCAACTGATTGATGTGTATTCTAGAAGTTTAAATGGAGTAAGGCTAACTGGGAGGAGGAAGGAATGTGGTACCAGTGTTTATTTTTTTTTTTGAACAGTACCATATCACTTGCTAGCTCTTTCCATTCTAATTATATTTATGGAGCAGTGTCGGATCCAGAGGAGGTCTCAAGGGTGCCACGGAGGGTACCCCCCCCCCCCCGAACAATGAGGATTTTATTATGATGCCCAGACCGCTGGAGGGCGACTCTCCATAAGATATTTCCTGTATCAGTTTCGAAGGAGTGTAGAAGAAACGGAACTCCCTGAGTAAAATCCTGGATCCGCCACTGTGGAGTTGGTTTCTGAAGAAGCTCAGATGGCGACCCAAATACTAAATTTCTGAATAGATATTTCACTGACATTTTTGCAATCTTTGACTAGAGAGGAAAACAGAGCGTTAAAGAAAATGCAAAGAATGCAAGGTCGAGAGATGTACGACCTGACGAAATTCGTGAAAATGGCCAGCGAGTCGGTCAAGATAGCACGCAAGGACATGCGTGAGATTGAGGCTAACTGTGTCGCGGAAGCCAGTACTGTAAGGTAAGGTAAAAAAGGGTCCCGCCCACGAGAGCAATTATCTGTTCTTATTTTTGTCCGCATAAGCAACAGAAAGTGTATATTTTAGTAACACATTTTGTATTCACCTTCCCGACATTGTCCATATGCGTGGTTATAAAATCTTGTAAATAGACAAATAGAAACACCGCCATACAGCTCCACGTTTTTAGTTTATTGGATACTACGTCCTCCTCAGTGGCCGACACAATGTGGTATAATAAAAGCGGCCAATTAAAGGCACCGAGTTAAGTTGGGATCCCTGTGCGCAAGGCACAGGGATCCGCCCTGTTAAGGCCTATTTTAAAGGTTATAAAATCTTCCCAGCTCTTTGGAAGTGACGCGTGCAAGCGAGATCATGAAACAAGCTGCGCACACTCAGCTTGATGACGCAATACACAAAGGGCCAGCGTTTATTTCCACGATCAAAAGAAACAGCTAATTCAATGATATCTTATTTCTATTTGTCCATAGAATAGTAACAGAAAGTACAGCTATCTCTAGTTGTTCCTCAAATTGCTTTTTTCCGAGAAGGACGATTAGAGAAATTGCCGTTCGTAAAAAAAAACACTACACTGTCCGCAAACCTCAATTCGCATTGTTGACGGGAAGGTTATTGTTTTTTTTTGTTGTTGTTGATGTATCCGAAATTAAAACAGAAGAAGACACTGATACTCAGAAAAAAAATAATGCAGACAGCTTAGCTATGTTTCTTTTCTTACAGCCATTCTCAGTTACACGCGGTCGCCGGGAAAAAAGCTTGCAAGCGAAAACTCGTTTTTTCTGTCTTGCCGAGCGCGACAAGCCGGCGAAAGCACGTGCGTTGCCATGGAAACTTTGACAAAAAAATGAGTTTTCGCTTGCAAGTTTGTTTTCCCGGCGACCGCGTGTAACTGAGAATGGCTGTAATAAAGAGTGAATCCAAATGTTGATTGTCTTCTTCATTATTTAACTTTTAGAAAGAAGAACATGCAAATCAATCAGTTAAACGAGGAGTGCAAGCGCTATGAAAAGCTGTTAGAGATGGACAAGAAGATACCAAGACGATCCACGCTAGAGGAGAGAATAAGCCGAGCTGAAGTGCAACTTGAACACAAAGATAAAGAAATTGAGGTACTTGTAAGGGACCGGTCATTATTTATCGCCTGGGGTGGGGGGGGGGGGCAGAGGATTTTGGGGGGATCACTTCATTTCGGGGCGAGCGAAAGGGGGTATCTTTCAAAACCTGAAGCCCTGGAAGGGGGATCACAAGAAATTTTCTAAGTAGTTATTCCAGCAACTTCTCTATCATTTGCATTATTCTACTTCACTTCACTCAATGCATAATAAAAATTTCGGCGCGCTTCGCGCGCATAAAGAATATCATCTAATATAGTCTTTGGCAACTCGCGCAACGAAGACACTATACCTTCACACCGTTCACAAGAACAAGTGTATCTTGGCGAGGGAAAACAAACGCTACCAAAAATGCCCTGCAGTGATAGGCCTGGCGGGCAGTCACTATGTTCGAAAGAAAAGTAAGCGTGAGTTCGACGTTACAGGCATAGAAATTCGTCATTTGGGCCGCGCTTCACGCAAATGAATAATAATAATTTGTTATTTCGGCGCGCATGAATAATAAAACCTACTACAGGATTTGTTTACTATACATAAAAAAACGGAATGTTCATCTACACTTGCTCTGAGGCTTGATGAAATGCGTTTATCAAAATTTGGGCGCGCTTCGCGCGCAACGAAAGTAAATTTTCGGTAAATTTTCTTCTACTAGGTCAAATAGGGGGCGGCGGGGGGCGGGGGGGGGGGGGGGGGGGGGGGGGGGGGGATCACGAAAACGTTTAACTGCTCTGAGGGGGGATCACGTTAATCATTGTACTTATAGAGGGAGGATCACTGCATTTTGACCTTGTATTACCCAAAATCCTCTCACCCCTCCCCCCCTCCCCCAGGCGATAAATAATGACCGGTCCCTAATGTATGCTTGTCAGTCAGCGTCTGTATAGATATATATGATGTCTCCATCTATCTGTGTCTGTATATATAACTGTTGTATGTGTATATCTGTCTGTGCCTAATGTCTGTGTCTATCTGTCTGTCTTCGTATAATATATAGATTTAGCCACTGGCTAAAAGCGGAGCTCCCGGTTATATTTGATATGTAAACAGTCTTTTCTTTGGTGCCCTTGTTACAATACATGCAAAAAGGTATATGTACAAATAAGCTTGGCCTGTCAAAGTAAGGTAAAGAACCCCCTTCAGAAAAAATAGAAAAATAGGGTACTTATACCCCTCCCAATGGAAAGACTGTAACAAAAAACAATAGTGCAATAAAGAGATAAGTAAATATTTGTCATAAGTTTTTTAATTGAAATCACAATACATGTACCATTTATTACATGTGCAGTGTATTTTTCCTAAAATATGTCATTCCAGAAAGACCAATACCCACCATTTAATGTGAAGAGAAATTCAGAAATAAATGCCTGCAAATTTTGGTCTTTTTATTCATACCTTTTAAAATTTATTGGAAATTGATTCTGTCTTGGCAAGTATTTAGTAATCATAAACACATGGATGGCAGAGCTGAGGGAGGAGGGGGCAGCCCCTCCATTTTTCAGCAGGATTTCAATTTTTCATCTCCCCACCCTTCCCCCACCCTGGAATTTCCAAAGAAAAATAGCTGAGTATCTGTATGAAATTTACTGCACTGTAAATGTCCACAAGTCCTCTTTTTTGTCAGGTCTGTCTTAGTTTGGAACAGCCTTCCTCGATGCATTTTTCCCTTTATTGCCTGTTCCCATCAAGCCTCCCTGGCAAGCTAATTCGGTAATGGCGGTTCTATGACATCTGCACATGATAACTATTTGATCAATTTTTTTTATCTGTTAATCTTACTCATTTTATTTATTTATCTATTATTTACTTATTAATACATTTTTTTTTTCGTTGTCGCACGCTGGCACATTGTCGTTAACCACCCATTGGGCAATTCCAGAAAATAAAGGTACCCCCCCTACGGGCGGCATTTGGAAGTTCCGATGGGATGGGGGGTTTAAGAGCTCGGAATTCTGATTGCAAGGGGGGGTTTTCGAAGCTGGATTTCTTTAACTTGCCCGGAATTCTATATGCATGGGGGGGTAAACCATTTTGGAAATTCTGGATGCATGGGGGGGTCAAAAACAAGTGCCGCCCGTGGGGAGGGTACCTTTATTTTCTGGAATTGCCCATTGCCGGATTAGCTTGCTAGTGGCAATTAATTAAAGATAGTTTAAGTTTAAGAAAATTGCTCTAGAATTTCAAATCCCTTCCTTAAATACTTTCTGAAACCACACATTTTATGTGTTTCTGGCTACAGACATTACTGAGTATATTCCACTGAGTGACTGCAGGGCCAGGGAGTGCCAGCTAATTCTCACAGAGTGTTCCCCATTTGAAACGCAAGCGAATATGTTTTTGATTTCAAACAAATGTGGGAAATTTGTTCTAAGAAAACTAAATTCAATAAAATCGATCCCCTTTAACTAAGAATGATGCACTTGTGAGTAGTTCCCAGCAACTTTATGGTTTTTATTAAGTACTTTCAGGCCTGTTTTCAGATGTCCAACTTTTGCCCGCGTTGAATCTAATTAGGGACTGGTCATAACGTGCAGGGGGGGTGGGTCGAAAAAGTCATATAACAGCAAGTTACTTTTCATGCGACCCACCCTCTTGTTGGCCAATATAATGGCTCACTCTTATTTGCAAGAGCAGAAATAAATGACCCAACCCCAGTAGCTATTGTTGCCCTTGTACTCCCTTTCTACTTTTCTTAGAATATGCAACAGGGCCATAGCCTCCAGAAACTGGGAGGCAAGACATATAAAAACACACAAGGCAGTTGCCAGACTATCAGGCTGTATTAGATAGTTACCAGGCTCTATATTAGATAGTTGTTATAGAAAATTGCACCTGGTTGGTGGCATAATAAAAGCCAGCTTGATTTCTATGTGGCCCACCCCAAATGCATGGCTTAAATTTTTTTTGGCCCATCCCTTTTGAAGGCAAAAACATTGTGGCCCTTGTACTTTATGACCAGTCCCTAATTATTAGAAATTTCATTTACAGTTTCAGTTTCTCTGGACACTTTTTCCAGTGCAAAAGGGAATTTAAGTTAGATGATAAGTTAGACGGGAGTGCGCACTCTTGATGTGCTTGGCCTGGTGGACGGCACATGTGACTGCAGCGCATGCTCATCTTAGTGGGGTGGGCATGTGGGGTGGTCCTGTGTGCTGTCTAGCGGTCTGGCGCATGAGGAGTGTACACTACCCTTGTACCATATTTTTAAATTAATTTGTTTGTTATCTATTTATATGTTGCTTTTTGTCTGTATGTTCGTTTTTGTGTCTTCTGTATACACATGTTTGTTTACTTGTATTGTGTTTGCCTTTGATTGTCTGTAAATATAGTGTGTATAGAATATAGGATATATTATATTGAATATTGTACAGATTTTTAATAATATTTAAATATTTATATATACAGTATATAGCTAGGTTAGATTTTAAACTTTTTTTTTAATTTATTTATTATTATTTTATAGTGTCCACAATTAGCTTGTAGCTAAATACCTTTGACACTTTAACAAAGTTTATGTATGTATGTATAGATGAACCAATGACAGAACAAAAAGAAATGTAAAGTTTGCCTATTAAGGTTACTGAGAACCTTCGCGAACGTTGTTCGAAACAAAAATCATACACGTCCTTAGTTTAACCAAAATACGTCAACCTATATATCGTTGGAAAGCTTATAGAATGGACTAGCGGGCTATGGCAACAAGAAATCACTTATTGATACCTGTAGTTTTTTTTTAAGCATTGATTAAATATTTTGGTGTGCTATTTTCACGAGCTAACACTGTCGAACTGCTGGACCATGACTCCCAAGTAACACATTGTTTTAATCCTTAAAGGTGTTTCTCAAAAACAGTGTCTGCGATTTTTTAAATTTTGTTTAGTTCAACAGTTATGAATTTTTTAAATTTTTAGAGCGTGAAAATTCTACAAAATTTGACCTATGAAATTTAAAAGTTCGATAACTTTTGAGCAAAGCAAAATTTAAAAAACGCAGACACGGTTTTGAGAAACACCTTTAAGGATTAAAACAATGTGTTACTTGGGAGTCAAGGTCTAGCAGTTCGTCAGCGTTATCTCTTGAAACTCTCACACCCGAATTTTTAATAAAACCTTAAAAAAATTTCTAATTATGAAAAAATAATTCTTTTTGCCATAGTTCGCTAGTCCATTCTATAAGCTTTCCAACGATATATAGGTTGATATGTTTTGGTTAAACTAAGGACGTGTATGATTTTTTTTTCGAACACGTGCGCGAAGGTTCTCAGTAACCTTAAAAACTTAACCCTACAACATAAACTCACTTTGCCCTACAACTGAGGATTGATTTGTCTTTGATTAAATTCTCCACTTGCTTGTTATTTGACCGTGAAGCACACCCTATCATAACCAGAAATATCTTGGGAACCTACAAATAATCAACCATTTCAAGAGTTAGCTTCTCTCCTCAGTCAGTTTGTCTCCTTAGTAAGCTTATCTCCTCGCGCGAAATGAATAAAATAATTTGAAATTCTGAGAATTACAGGTTAGTAAATTTAAAAAATACTGTACCTTTGCCAAAATCGGAAGCCTGGAGGCGTTTGGAAATTGCGTTGCATAGTTCTTTACATAAAAGTGAGACGGTATTTCACTAGGAATCCTCAAACATACAACAAAACGATCGTGAGCCAGCCGCCGGGGCGCAAAAAACTCTGAATGGAAATTTGCAGTAGTTGTCAAATGCCACTTTAAAACTTTTCAAGGTAAAACCTTTTATTTTTAAAGCTAAAACAACGAGCGAAGTTAGACGAAGTTAAACATGGCAAGGACCTACCTTTTTTCACTTCACGGTACGACCACAGTCTTTTGACCTTCCCTCTCCGGTTAATTTATCTTGCGCTTTCGTTCTATCTTTCCTTCTGAGACTCCGAGAAATGTTCTGGACATTTTTTCCCGTAGTTTTTGTCTATGCCTTTTTATCATCTTCAGTTTTCGACATGTTTGTTAGGGTAAGGGTAACCTCAATCCTCCTGCTGAAAACATTAATATCCCGTTCTCTCTCGATTGGGCAGTCGTGTTTGTCTTCCGACTTGTCATTCCCGCTGTATTTCTCCCTCATTCTCCATCCTTCGCTTGTCAACTTCGCTTATTTCCTCGTGAAACTCCCGTATTCATCGACATATCCGCCTCGACTTCATCGCGGTAAATCTGACTTTTAGTCTAATAGATTTAGGCACTGCCTAAAAGCGGAACTCCAGTGATTAACTCACATGGACGCGCGCGGTGTATTTTCCCGCCACTCACGAATTTGTACATTGGTTTGCCTGTGTAGGGGCGCGCAGACGGACGGACAGGCAGACACGGACGCGCCAGCGATACCCAAATGGGAATACCGCTGAACCATGAAAAATGAAGTCGATCGTATACCTGAGTTCTACTTCAGCTATTGTATTCTTCCTGCGATACCTATGGTGCTCCGCTCTGCGGCCTTCGGCCGCTAAGGAGCTCCGCTATTATATCCACCCTAAAAGTTAGTTTTTGCACTCCTTATATTATAGTGTAAGAGTGTAGCGCCATGCACACCAAATTCGATATCCAGAAGCCTCCCTTTCAACGTAATGCGAACGCTTATAAGGAGGGAGCGCGGCGCGGACTGTGAGTGAAAGATGTGAAGCCTGTTTTGATAAAAATGGAGTCTTCCATGATTTAAGAGTTTATGAGTTCGCAAATTTTTGTTTGCGAACTATGCCGTCCAACAGGGAAGAGCTCATACAGATGTCATCCACACAGTCAAGTCGACTCTCGAATGTTTGATTAGTCGTGTATTTTCCCAGGAATTAAACAAGAAGGCGCAAATACTTGGGAAAAGATCAGCACGGGAGATGCGTAAAGAGAACAAGAAGTACATGCAACTACAAGTAGAAGTGCAAGATGCAGTTGATGAATGCAATGAGCTTAAAAACAAAATAAAGGTGAAGTTAAGTGCATTTACACACGTGATTCCGCACGCTGATTGGTTGAGACGTTCGTCATATTTTGCATTGAAAGCATTGACTTTATACGAACAAAAAGCCTTACTTTTTATTCTACATATATGTTATTTACCGGCTGGGAGGTCCGGATCGTGAAATACCGTGACCGAAGTCTTGAAAATACTGACCGAGACTGGAGGTCGAGGTCAGTATTTTCAAGGCCGAGGTCACGGTATTTCACGATCTGGACCGACCCCAAGCCGGTAAATAATATATTTATTTTTTTGCTTTCACTGAAACAGCATAAAACTTCACAGAAATTAGCGCGCACGCGATTCATCCGGACCCGGGGTCCGGACCGTAGGATTCCGGACCGCTCGCGAGCCAATCAGAGCGCGCGATTTGATGGATACCGGACCGCTGAAAAAATAATTATGATTATTTCTCTTTGATCATTACGCAGGATGCGGAGCG
Source organism: Scolanthus callimorphus (assembly GCA_033964015.1). Taxonomy (NCBI): domain Eukaryota; kingdom Metazoa; phylum Cnidaria; class Anthozoa; order Actiniaria; family Edwardsiidae; genus Scolanthus; species Scolanthus callimorphus. Next base: position 36,587,035 of record CM066913.1, read on the forward strand.
CAGAATACACAAGTCCAATATCTACAGTAATCGACATCTCCCGAAAGCGCTGCCTTCTTCCCAGGCTCTCCCGGCAATCACATGGCACCCCCCTGATCAGGCGTCCAACAATAAAGTCAAGAAATGGCTCAACGATATAGACAAGAAGAGTTGATGGGAATATAGACAAACAACGCGGATTTTACATGACTGTCAAGACTTGTTATGTAATTGCGATTGCTTTGTGTTCAACCACATTTGAGCTGAAAACACTTTTCTAGGAGTTTTCCAGGATTTTCCTTAAAATTTCAGGACTTTCCAGGAAGGAAATGAAAATCCAGCTATTCCAGGATTTCCAGGACGCGTAGGATTTCCAGGAAGCTTAACATGCTGAACGCTGGTTGATACTATTCGATTTTGTGCCCAAAGTATTCACTTTTTTTCTATCTTCTCCGAGAAAAAGAAATTAAAAATTCCCAAGAAGCCTTTGAAGATCGATGTGTGTTTGTTATTTTTCAAAAATAGGAAATGTTTCCGAAAATGGCCAATTTCCCTTGTATCACATTACTTGGCTGCAAACAAAACTGGTCAAATGTGGATATTTTTACTTTAATGTATTCATACAATATTTCGGCTTTAAAATGATATTAAAAGTTTATTGATTTATGCTCATGATAATTATTAGCGAGTTACAACTAGGAAAATAGATGCCCGTTTTGACGATATCCTGATAAGGATGAAAGACATCAGTCTAAAAACATTACTGTGCTTGTGGAATAAATCTTCCATGAAATCCGAAGGGTGTGGTAAAGGGTACTTCAGCTCGTCCAACCTCCGTGAAACTCTCCCCATCAAGAACCAATAAGAAGGTCTTCTTCTCACGTACGTCAATCACAACCGATAAGACCACACCTTCGTCTTCTTCGACGGCGCCGGGTTTCGCCACGAACACGGGCTCCGACGAAACCGAACCTTGCCTTTTCCAGATCTTGCTCTCCTTTGTTTTCGTGTTGACTTTGACGAGAGAGTCTATAAAAGCAGTGGTTTGCCTCATACTGGTCATCCCATACACGAACTCATATGGCTTTCCGTTATACATCTCATAATTAATGCGAGGTAGCTCTATCATTTCGTAGAGAGCTTCATATCTATTCGTGAGAGGCTGGCTTTTAGGAATAGGAGTTGATTCACTGGTGTTGGTCAGGGGGATTCGATATCGCCGAAGTTCCGGAATTATGGATTCAGGAATCTCTTCTCCAGATGTGGTGCGTTTCTTAAGCTCATGCATGTAGAATGCCTTCATGACAGAGGGATCATGATAGGCCACTAAGTCTACCACAATATGATCGCCGTCTTCAAAAGCATTCACGTGATGAAAGACAAACATGGGATTCGTAGTATGAACGCCTACTACTTTACCACTCTTCTTCTCGATTACGTAAAACCTCGATGGCTGGCTAGGCTCCCAGTAGAAGCATTCCTCAAAAGTCCATCCAAAGAAAGTCGAGAGACTACCTTGGGCATGCTCAGCATGTATGGATTTTCCGCGAGGATGAAGAAGTTTTCCGTCATTCCAAAACTATGGATAAAAGCCTCTCCAGAATGCACCGGTATGGTGCATAATACCTGACCTCCAGCGAGCGCCTTTTCATTTGGGTCCTCAATCGACTTGGGTGGGACCATAAAGATGTTGTACTTCATATAACGACCTCTAGTAGGGCCATAGTTGTAGATTGTGCCATCTGGTTCCTCATGTGGGTGAGCTGTGGCCGAGTGGAAGGATGATGGGACTGGAGAACAGAAAAAAATGTTTTGGTAAAACATGACAAATTCAACTAAAAATGTTTCCACCCTGTTTCCGGCTAGACTGCTTCCATTCCCTTCTATTAGTGGCGAACATCCTTAAATAGTAGAGAATTGTGTCACGCGCGTTTTTATATGCCTACACACCTTGTCAATGTTCCCGTCCCACTGAGCGTGACTTGGACACGATGCGCTCGGTCAATAAAATGCGCTCGGTCAATAAAAGCACTTGCAGCCTTTGCGATTGTCTGGTGTATCGACAAAGAAGAGACTGCAAATATCCCACATGTCACTTGTATTTCTTAGTATTATACACGAACCTTTACAGGTCTCAAGTGGGATATTCCTTCGTGTGCCATTGAAGGCAATATTTTCACCATACCATTGTCACAGAACACTTGCACGAACTCACGCAGGACGATAACAAGATAAACAAGTTCTGTTGCATTACAATACACTATTTTATTATCAATGTAAATGATAAACAAATATGATTGACAGAACAATGGATTATAGAATTGGAAAAAAAGGACTAGGAAAGACACTCAATTCTAGTCTCATTCTCTTTTGTAATAGTTTTCGAAAGTTTTGCCTTATGAAATAATTGGAAGGGTCCAGAAAAGTCAACAACTCTGTAAATCCTTTCAAAGAATGTCGACGAACAATTAAAAGCTGTTTATGGAATTCCAACAGGCCCTGTCTTGCCCTTTCCCTGCGCACACCCAAGCTAGTTAGGCTGAGAACGCAGCTTACAACAGAACAGAGCTCATCTTTGAAGGGTCCTACGCCCTTGTACTGCATGCAAGATATTATCCCGTGAACCCATTGGTTAAACCCCACAAAACCGTTTCAGAATGTTGTTATCAAATAATATTGATTATTATTCAGCCATGCCACTATCTCGGTTCTGATTGGCTAAGAGTACGCAGCGAAACCTTGTTGGCGCGCAGTGCCTGACGTCATACTACAGACATTAGGATTGATGCACTCTAATGACGTCATAACGCAAGCCAATAGGTTTGGCCGCCATCTTGGTTTTCATTTCCGAATTGAAAGCCGGTTTTGCGAATATTCTCGTTGAATCTGTTATGATTTTTGCCAAGAGATCATTGCTCAGGATATCTAAACATCAACTATGGCTATTTGAATTGAATACAAAAAGAAAATACCAATGGACGTAAGATGAAGTTGAAAAACCGTGTCGCCGTGCACGGCCTCATCGTTGATTTCGTTTAGCTAGGTAAGAATTCTTGGTTGCTGAATAATAAAACAATTATTTAATTCGGTTTTCGCATGATAGTGAGATTTGTCAACGCCTCGAGTTTGTGTTATCCGCCTCAGCTTCGCTTCGGCAGATAACACAAACCTCGGCGTTGCCAAATCTCACTATCATGCTCAACCTCATCCAATAAGTGTTAATTCTCTTACCTGGAAAATCTTTGCTGTTATTCACTCGACTCAGAACATCAAGGCTCTCGGGGTCGATCTCGCACATGAGAGGACTTTCTGTCACAGCATAGAACTTGTTCTTCATTTCGATGACGTTAACAAGAGCATTGTCCGATATACCTTTTTCAAGCTCAAAATAATACGAGAAATAGCGCTCAAAAACATTCTTGCATGGATCAGGTAAGTGATTAGTACCAAACTCGGAGAGCATTATAGTGTTTCTCTCTGTGTTTTGTATAAAAGCATTGCTACGCAGGAATTTGTTGAGGTATTGAACTCGTCCTTCCTTGATGGTAAAGCGATGAAGTAGTGCTTGCCCGTCGAAGAAATGCTTGAAGGCAGTGTCGCCAAACTCGAACTTCCCGGGGCCATTTCTCAGAAGGGTTCCGTCAAGCCACAGTGGAATTTCACCAGTTATTGTGGTTTCTATAGGCTCCTTAATCTCTTCGTGTGATTCGTAGATTACGGTAGCGATTGCAGGTTCTGAATTCGGCTCCATTTTCCTTTCTTCCTGAACGTTGCAGAATGACGAGCGCTTAGGTAAAACTCTAGAAGGCGGAAACTACTTAGTGTGTCATTCGCAATATAAAAATGATTGAGAAGTCTGGAAAGGTCGAATATATCAATATCGGGCAAACAACCATGGTAAAACGTCAATTTCTGTAGCTTGCGTGACCCGAGCATATATCGATGGCGGCTGCACAATGCTATTATGCTGGAATCATGTTCACTATCGTAGTTTTCCCTAAAATTTATTCACTTCGCCAGAGAGCCAATTATTGGAATTTCTGCGATATTTTAATGATGTCCGACAAAGTATTTGCTTCGAACGCAAAAGGTTCCTTTTGTGACGTTTGTAAACCTAACCGTCAGACTCTTAAAAGGCGATGTTACACACGGGCTAACTCGCAACAAAAACTTTCCGCGGTTGCGCGAAAAGTTCCTGACGTCGAGTCATTCGGCAACGGGCATGTTACACGAGACAACTTTTAGCGCAACAACATCTGATACACCGTTAAAACAACTTTTAGCTCGAGCTGATGACGAATTTCATTATTGCCTCGCTTCCAGACAAAAATGTTGCGCGGAATGTTGTTGGACACATGTTACACGAGACAACATTTCAGATATTCGTCATTTTGTGTTGCAAGTTTTTGAAGCCAAGTCAAAAACTCGCAAACATGTTGCCGAGTGAAATGTTGCGCGAAAAGTTGTCTTGTGCCACATGTTACACGGTAAAAACGTTTCGCGCAATAATGTTGCGAGGAAAGTTTTTGTTGCAAGTTGTCCCGTGTAACACCACCTTAAAGAGTTACAGATCGACGGCGTCTAAAGATTCTGAAGTAATATATCGAACACGAAACATCGTGTTAACCACAATTTATCCAAACACCGAAATATGGGTTGAAAACGAGGCAAAGCCGACCACCTCGAGACGTTCGAACATCCCGATGGAAAACACACGAGGGTTTAATATTAAGTACCTTCTCAAACGAATCATTAAATGTCGAGTAAAAGAAGGAATACAATCTCAAAAGTCTATGCAGATTGAGGCCGCGTATCAAAACTTCCTCCACGCTTATGATTTTCTTGAGTTTAAGCTTGATGAGTTATCAATGAGTTTGGGAAATATAAACAGGGAAGTTATGCAAAGACGTTTCTCGGCGACAACAGGAAGTTCAACATTTTCCTTCTTGATAATACTTTGTTCATGACGCGGGAAAACTGTTGACATTGAGATTCTCACTCCATTTTCGAATGTGCTGTCCATCGTTTAGAAACTTCCTTGCTCAAGTTTCCTAGTGAGATAAATGAACATTAGGATACACCTTGTTTGCTGAAAAGCAAAAGACTAATCTCAAGCCCTATATTTGGCGAAACCCATGTGACTTCCGCTTTTAGGTGGACGGTCTAACATATGCACGGGCTAGAGCTCGTAATTTACGGTAGAATTTTTCTAACTTCGATGAACACTTTATTGTACATTTCTCTTATGTTGACTATTTTTTACAACTCTATAACTTAATAAATTGGTTACACTAAGAGAATTTTGCGCGTATGTCCTGATTTCTTAAAGCCCAGTTTAAGAAACGAATTACAAACGTTTATGAAACGAAATACAGTATATATATTGTTAACGGTACTGCAAGTTTTAATGAAATTTAGACAAAAAGTTACGTATTTTGCTCTGAGCTGTGGCTAGCACATTAGTCATTCGGGCTTAATCACTGTTTCGTGAGGTATTTTTGTTTCTAAACTACAAAGCGACATTAAAGAAGATGACGGATTCGGCCTTTTATACCCTTCAGACATACAGCATAAGGTTTTAAAAACATCTATTGTAAGCAAGTTCGCTTTTCAATGTGATCGTCGTCATCTCTGTACAGAAGCAAACAAAATGATGCGTAAACTCGTGACTTTCTTGACGCATGACTTCGCGGCTATTTATCAAAGCTCTCTCGGCAAACTTGCAAAATCTGCATGTTTGTCTAATATTGCTCTACCCAGAGATCCGAAAAATGATTTCGCTTCACATGCATTTAAATGACAGATATCTTACGGGTAAGGAAGTCATATAACGAAACATTTCACGACTTTCGTGAGTAATTATTATTCAGAATTGCGCTTGTTTTGCGTTGCGATTGGTCGACGACAACGCACGGTTTTAGTTTGTTGTTGTTTTTTTCTTTCCTTTTTTCCTACAGCTATAAAGAGTATATGCTTAAAGTATTGGGTATTGTTTTATTGTCCAATCAGAGAGGAGTTTTAAGCAACTACGTTACCGACCCCCCCCCCCCCCTCCAAAAAAAAAAAAAAAAAAAAAAAGAAACAGTAGAGTAGAAAACTAAAAGGAAAAATTTAAGGATCGATCTACTAAAATTACAAAACAAACTTTTCGTGCCCGAGAAGCCTCGGGTGTCTCAAGAAACGGGCCCCAGGAGTCCAACGAAGAACTGGGGTGTCACTTGTGTTTTGAATCCACAGTTAGCGGTAACTTCTTGATGATTTTCTTCATCATAGCCCTAAGGAAAAGAAGAGGAAAGTAAGGATCACCAATTACAAATGGTAACTTGAATGCTTCTATAGACCTTTTCCAAAAATGGCGGAAAGTTGTATGGAAACGAGGCTAGAAATATTAGCATACATTACCGCTACCCAGGGAAGCCCTTAGCTGGTGAAGGAGACCGAAAACCCGTTTAGTGTCTAGTGTTTTCTGATGTTCTTCTCTTATTGGTCGCTATTCACCAGCTAAGGCTTCCCTAGGCAGCTGCCAAGTATGCTCATATTTCCAGCCTCGTTTCCATGCAACTTTCCGCCATTTTTGAAAAAGGTCTATAGGAAAAACCACGATAAGTACTAATGTGCACCACCCGTTGTGGTGCTTATACAGAGACATGTTCTTCATTTATTCATTCTTGTACCAGAGACCCTCGGCTCCTCCTCTCGCGGGTCAGACTCTGGTGACAACCACTAACACATGCGTGAGATTTGATACGAGGAGAGCCGCAAAATACGTGGAAAAACATTGGTCTTGTAATTTGGATCAAATGCGGAAAGTAAGAAGTGTAACACACTCATTCGAAGCACATGAGAATCGTAAACCAGCCCCAAAGTGGAACTGTCGACCGCCAAAATGATCAAGCCAAACAAAACATCTATTTCCGTCAACTCATATCAAGAAGGTGCGCAAATCCGCGCGGGCTGCCTGTGGTATTCAAATCGCGTCTCAGGCCCCTCGGCGGGGGGCAAAAACAAGATGGCGGCCAGGAGAACGATGTTTCTCGAGTATCTACAAGTTTTGGTAAATGTTTCTGCTTTTTTCGCTAAGATATGAGTTGAAGTACTTACAGACCTTCCAAATAAGGTAAGGGGGGATTTCCTAATAAGGAAGTTTTGCAACGGCGGCAAAACGACAGTTTTTGGCGAAATTTTCTTGATATGGAATAGCCGACTTGCACTATCTGGGTCACGTGACCCCAACCACCTCTTAACGAGATGTTTTGTCAAAACCAATTCCAGAAATGCAAAGAACTAATTGATATTAGTCAGAAGTTTCAGCATAAAATCTTTAACCTGGAGCAAATGACAGCGAGTTGAATTTTCAAGATTTTACTCCAAACAGAATGTATTGGATTTGGGTCACGTGATCCAGTTAGTGCAAATAGCCTATTAGGTTAGTTGGTGCAATACTTTCAATGATTTCGGTAAATTTAGTATCCAAATTTGTTTGTCGAAGGCTCTTCATTGAATTACAAAGCATAGTGCAGCATAGCGCAAGTAGTGTACAAAAAGTCCGAACGCGCAATATTGCGTAAGTATTAAGACCTACCTAATGGCGTCCAGTTTGTCCTCTATACTCTCCCAGGGATGTCGTTCCTCACTGTACTCGAGTAGCTCTGTAATGGAGGGGGTAACATTGTTTTTACATTGTTTTTGTTAGTTGAAATGACTATCTATAAACGTCCACCAGTAAGAACACTTATACTGATCGCCCATGTAAGGTAATCCAGAATCCGGAATCCGACTTTTTGTTAGCTTTGGAATCCGGAATCCATAGAATGGAATCCGGAATCCATATAGCAGGAATCCAGAATCCAAGCGCCTTGAGAATCCGGAGTCCAAGAATTTATTCAGATAAAGAATCCAGATTCTTTGAGAGTTATGGAATCCGGAATCCACTTATATGGAATCCGGAATCCAGTAGGTTGGAATCCGGAATACAAGAGCTGGAATCCGGAATACAAGAGCTGGAATCCGGAATACAAGATCTGCTTGGATTACCTTACATGGGGCGATACTGACCTTTAGCTAACGTGATTTCGTCTATCCATTCTTCCTCTTTAAAATGCATCACTCTTAAATTCTGCGAAAGCAAAATCGTGTTACTACAAAACAACGTAGTTTCGATTTACAATTTAGTTTGTATTTATCAGAAAACTGTTTTTTTCGAATTCAACCACAGGTACGTAGACATAATTTTCCACAAACGTAGTTTTTAAAACGTTAAAACTGTCTTCGAAATCAACCTCGGAGTTTCTGAAAAAAGCGTCTTCAAAACTGGGCACTCAAAACGTAATACCAATTTTATTTTTTTACAAATTCCAATGAAAGTATCACAGCCTTGATTTATTTCAACTTGTTCAAGATTTTGTTAAGTCTGACTAAGGGCACCAGACATATTAGATGTGGCGAATGTGACTATGCGTTGGAGAGGGACGTTTCCTATGACGTCACGCATTTATTACCACAGCGAACCCGAGCAGATGCCAAGTACTAGGCTGACGAATGACAACATATCCTCCTCCTTGGATTACCTAGAATAGGTAAGTAGCTTTTAGGTTTCGATTACCCATTGCTCATTCTTGGTTATTTGATATGCGCAAGTGTCCTGTAGTTCTGTGGGTGGGGGTCAGGGGCTGTTTTTTGGTAGCCTGCTCGCAGGCGTTGGAGCGTAGTTTTAGGTCGAGAAACGCGAGTTTGCTTTCGCTTGGCCGCCATCTTGGATTTGTGACAAAACGTGACAAATCGGGGGGGGGGGGGGGGGGGGGAAGTAAGGCGAATTCAGACAAATTCAGAAGACAAACCCGACGAATTGTAGCTCAACCATACCTCTAGCCTGCGAAAGCCGATACCACTTGCCGCTCGTCGAAAGAGACTCTCGACTCTCGCGTTTCTCGACCTAAAACTACGCTCCAACTGTAGGTTGGCTGTAGGTTGCAGTAGTTCACTTGTGGCGTAAGCTTTTTAAGGTGCTGTGGGTGGGGGTCAGGGGCCGTTTTTTTTTTTTTTTGGGGGGGGGGGGGAGGGGGGTTCGCACGATTTGGTACATTCGCAGTTGGATTAACATTTAATCTTGAAATGCTCATTTATACACATTGCTTCGTTCTATTTGATTGCTTTTATAGAACGAAGCAAGAGTGGATTAACAAGAGTTAGAATCTTTCCCTACTGTATTTGTCCACATCACAGTCAGAAAAGTGTCTATTTTTAGATTTAAGTTTCGCGCGCGAAAGTATTCGAATGCTCAGGCTCGAATGCTCGTATACCCAATACACAACAATATAGAGAATATCCTACCTTATCTTTGCGATTTTAACGGTTTTCCCATTGATCTGCGATTTAATTTTAGGCTGGATCTCACAACTGTTCGCGTGGCAAGAAAGTGGGAACCCTGTGGATGGCGAATTTTTGCGGGTATCCTAGTTCTAAAAATAGACACTTTTCTGACTGTGATTCGGGCGTACATAGTAAATATGGAAACTCTTGGTAATCCACTCTTGAACGAAGATATTGTGATATAGTCCTGTTGGTCTTTGGATGAGCAATAATGAGTAATCGAAGCGCAAAAGTTAGTTACCTATTATAGAAAAGGAGGAGGCACCATATGGTCACCAATGACAGCTGAATTTGGGGGCTTGGCGACCAACATTTTAGGGCTAGTCGCCAAATGGTACCCCAGCTTTTTAGTCCGGTCAAATTAGCCCGAAAAAAACCCCGAACCTGGAAAAAATTGCAACATGAGAAACTTTTAGAGCGGATTTCACATGACTGTCAACACGTTATGTAATTGCGATTGCTTTGCGTTCTCATTGGCTACTCGTTTTTTCTCAGCCAATCAAATTCTTTAGTAAATACAATTGCATAATTACTTAGTAATTGGTTTGGCTTGTGATTGGCTGAGAGAAAAGCCATTTAGGAGCAAGTGGTGATTTCTCTCGATTGTGATTGGCTAGTGATTGCTCAATTGCAATTGTTTTCACGACAGTCATGTGAAATCCGCTCTAGTACTAATTTTTAAAAACATATGCAGGAATAACATATCCAAATTTCGGAGAAATCCGGCCGGTGGAAGTTGGTTAAATTTTTGGTTTTACCGGCGACGTCAAGGGCGCCTTTTGTTTTCGGCGGCACTTAGACAATGAAAACACAGAAACTGGGAGAATGTTTATGGACTGTACAGATGAAACCGGGGAAGATTTAACAAGGTTTTTCGGTTGAAACAAATAACTTTTGAGCGATGAGTTACGGCTATGAACCGTTTATTTCTTTTATTCCTTTTATCGTATAATATTCGAACTTAAGTGCATCACCACGCAGGAAATACAAGGATCAGGGATTTGTCAAAACGCACGATTATTTAGTTATTATTTTGCAGAATTGGTTATAACAAACACACAATTCACATCTATGCAATCACATTATGCAGTAGAAATCAATTGCTCGATATCTCGTTCAATATCACACCGAGTTACGGCCCTACAGTCTATAGCCCTCAATTCGAATTGTTCGCTTTCATTGTTTCATTGTCAAGTGCCACCGAAAACAACGGGCTTTCCTTCGTGCAGACGGAAAACCCCAAATTTAACCAACTTCCCCGGATTTCCACAAAATTTGGACACGTATTTCTCACATATGTTCCTGAGAATTTGCTGTATAAAAATCCCATTTTTTCCAGGTTAAACGCTAAAATGACCGGACTATTTTGAGTTCAGCTGACGTTAATGTGGCGACTAAATCTTTGCATTTTGGCGACTAATTTTTATAAATTAGTCGCCAATGGCACCTAGCGAAAAACGTTAATGTCGGGCCCTGAGAGGATATGGCCACTCACCAACTGTTTGAACCTGCTGTGTTCTAATCTTGTGATAATGAGCATACGGTCGATGTCGTACTGTAGTTTGGCGTTGTTCTTTGCCTCGGTGTACGTCGAGCTGAGTTGAGCGATGAGGATGTTCAGCAGAATAACCACCACAGCGGTCAGATAGAGAAGAACTACTAGAATGGGAAGCCATCTAGAAAAGAATTCAATAGAACTGATCAAACTCCAACTTTAAGATGACTTCTACGGTTAATTTAGGTAGCTTAAATGCAGTTAAATTCACAATTAAAGCTGTCACGGTACGCGCATGTGCGAATTTTGATCACTTTGGTCCGGGCCGGGCGATTTTTTTATTTACGCCCACTTTATGGCCTTTAGAATTTTTTCAGGCAAGTTATTGAGAAAAAAGGAAAAAGTATCCATGGTGGTGCGAACCCTCAACCCTGTGCAAATTACCTATTCATAACCCAACATCTTACACATGAGCTACGAGAGAGTTCGCAGGTCAACATCCTCCTTTTCATTCACTCATAGAACGAGGATATGTGAATCATAATGAATATTTATACTGGCTAGCCGCCATCTTGAAGTGGGCGTAAAAAATAAATTCGCCCGGGCCGGAACGATGGCTGTCAGAGGGAGGAAAATACGCTGGTAGAGTCCGTTCAAATCTTGTTGTTTCGGGGTCCATCTATCCTTAATTCTTAACGGGTATTCTCTCCTGAGATCTCCTAGTATCGTGACCAAATTTTGGAGTCGATGCAATATTGTTTGTCGTTTTAAATTGAATGAGACTCGAGCGTCATTTTCACTGATGGCTGCCCAACAAGAAAGGCCTTACGCCAAAATGGCTTGGGAACACAATAAAAACAGGATCTGGATATCGGAAAGGGTCCACGAGACATGGAAATTGTTCAAGGGCGTATCTTCACCAGGCAACGATTTTGCAGCTCATTTGCCTAAAAAAACCCTAAAAACTTACCATAATGTCGCCTCCTGACATGAACTCCAAATTATGTTTTCCCAGAGGCGACGTCGCGCGGGGCGTGAGTACTTTCCCGCGAAAACGAAGTGTCCCGTGATTGGTTTATTTAAACAGGGAATCCCCGTTTTGAATGATAGTTGTGGGATCGGCGGTCTTTGCTCGAGCATGCGCGTACCGTGACAGTCCCGCTTTAATGATGAAAATTTTTGATGAAGTATTTTCTTTGGAATTAGCGTTTTTTATCAGGCTGACCAGTTTTCGAACATTGAAATTTGATAGTGAAAAATATTTATATGCCTATATAATGCGACGTTCAGTTGCTTTTTCTTTCGAAGAATAAGTATTATAGAGGATTCAGAGTTTTTTATTTAGCCGCTGGTCTTATTTTATAATATTTCCATGAAATTCCAAATTTCCAATGAGGGTAGGTGAAAATCGCAACAAAAGCTTTCGGCAACCTTTTAAAAAGTATTACAAGCAGAATACTACATAGTATATACGTATATGCTATACGTATACGTATATGCTACAGAGGAGGACAGAAGCGTATGGAGAACATGGTGCATACAGCAGATCATACCAGATAACTAAAAGCATAGTTAACAACAGCAACAACAACAACAAACAAACAACAACATTTTTTCAGAATCAAGAAGAATCACTAAGAGCCTTAACCCGCAAATAGCAAGCTAGTGGAGGAGGGAAGGACTACATAGAACAATTATTGTATGACAAAACTACAGAAAATGGAATTGCACGAAAGACAAAAAATTATTTACATTTAATACACTTAAATACATTTAGAAAATCAGAAACAGAACAAAATCGACACTAAAGTTGTAAGAGATTGCAAAAACGTAGAACGAGCTGTTACTTGTTTGCACATACCTATATTTTGTATAATCATCAATCGGCGATTGCTGCTCGACTAGCGCTCGTATTCCAGACAACACAACTATATCAAAACTCCTAAAAGTAAAAGGAACATCCATATGAAACGGAAACTTTCAATAAAAAAGAAGAAACCACAAGAACTAATCAGACATTTCCTTCGAAATTTCAGCGCGCAGCTGCAGGGTAAACTGAGGAGAATAATTAACACAGGGAAATTCTTCAAAAAAAAACATCCATGGGAGAAGCTGAATCTTCCAAGGCACACGCATGGAAAGTGTTCGGAATTCACATGGATAGCCATGGGAAATCGAACACTTCCCATTCTTCTACCATGGGAAATTCAGCTTTTCCCATGGGTGGGTTTCTGCAGAAATTCCCTGTGTATAATCGAGGTGAAAGTGCTGCCTTTGCACTAACAGTTGCAAGAAAAGCAGTTGCATCTTCTCGGATAAGGACGTTAAACGACAGGTAGGGGTTCCATGCCAGGCTTACAATACTGTCACTAGCGTCATGTGTTGGAAAATACTACTGACTTATTAGCACGATAAGCGCTCTAAAAATGTTTAATTATCACCATTATATTATCACAAATTGTCCTGAGAGTGTCAAGTGAAAAAAAAATACATTTTCTTGATAGTTACCCGAATATTTTAATTGATCCTGATGCACGCAGAGAGATGAAGAATGTTCCACAGAAAGCTAAGAAGACGATGACGAAGACGACACAAAACCGAGTCATATCTCGGCATATAATTTCGCTAAAGTTTTGTATACAAGCCAGTGGTCCTGCAAAGAAAGGGAAAAGGTAGAAAAAATATTATTCATTACAATTTTTTTTATAGCCGTAATTATAGCCGTTTTGAGTTACACGCGGTCGCCTAGAAAAAAATACTTGTTAAGTATACGATTCCATGGCAACGCACGTTCTATTTTGCACATTGGCGACTTTTTGTCTGTGCTCTTAAAAGTCTGCACGCTTTTTGCTCCAAAAGGGCGTTGGTTGTCATGGAATCATAGATCAGAATAGATATTCAAAAGATGGTTTGATTGCGGGAGTTTCGTTTCCACCAGTCAAACCATCTGGTGGGCCAATCAGGTTGTTGACCTGTTTCGCCTGGTGCAGTCAAATGGCTTTTCGTGGAGACAGAAAGCCAAAACCCCAAATCCCAAACCCAAAGCGACGTTGTGAAAATGAGCAGCGCGAAAAACGTACACTGCTTGCAGTCCTTTCTTTGGCGAACGTCCGTAAATCGAGAGAAAGTACTAATTTATGAGAGAAACAGCGCCACTGGGAGTTTCGCCGAAGGCGCGACAAAGGCGTGAGTGCCAAAGGCACAAGCGAGCGCTACCCTGTGGCGTTGCTTGTTACCCGATATCTACAATGTAGACTCTCGCGCAAACAAACAACAATGTAGCTATAGGCTAGGACTTTCTTTCGATTTACGGACGTTCGCCAAAGAAGGGACTGCAAGCAGTCTAGAAACAACGACGAATTTAGCTATTAGGGAGGTACGGACAAGTCAAAATACATTCTCTATTCAATGATTAAAAAAACACAAAATAATTCAAAGTATTTCTCACCTAGTAACACAAGAATATTTGAATAATCGTAAGAAATTGAAGAAGTAAGCTATCGCAGCTATAACCCACTGGTCTTCAGTATCAGCAAAGCGAAGGGGAATAAGTAATAGAAAGAGCAGTAGACCCAGGCAGTCGAACACATTATATACATTCTTGAAATATCCCCATCGCTCCCTGCAAGAAATTGAGTGAAAAGGAAAGGGATGGTAAGGGATGCAATGGAATGGACGTCACGTCAAAACCAAGATGTGCAAGATAAGACAATGGATAGAAAAGGGTAATAATCAATAAAATACAAGAGAGCGGATTTCACATGACTGTCAACACTTGTTATGTAATTGCGATTGCTTTGCGTTCTCATTGGCTACTCGTTTTTTCTCAGCCAATCAAATTCTTTAGTAAATACAATTGTGTAATTACTTAGTAATTGGTTCGGCTTGTGATTGGCTGAGAGAAAAGCCATTTAGGAGCAAGTTGTGATTTCTCTCGATTCTGATTGGCTAGTGATTGCTCAATTGCAATTGTTTTCACGACAGTCATGTGAAATCCGCTCTAAACAAGGGCAATTACAGACTTTACAGTTTTATCGATGTGTAACGCGCGCATACAGTATAACTCGAATCGTCTATCAGATTTGCTCACATAATGCAAACTGTTTAAAACTAGGTGTAAACGTACTTTTCACATTGGTTGATCTCATCACCGACATAGACCAGTACCATCACGACAGTGCATATCTCGCATGCCTGACGAAGCCAATCTGCCGCACCAGAATACTTCAAGGGGTCTTCTCTTGTGCATCCATATAACAAAGCGTACGACATTAACAAAAGGAACGCCACGTAGAAACCTGCTTGCGCACTGAAAGGGAAGTTAAAGTGTAGGTCATCGGTAGATAATGTTTTATTTGTTGTTTTTTTCAGGACACTAGTCCCAGTCAGAAACGTCCACGAATGTATACACCTATTTCAATAGACCTTTCCGAAGTTTTTCTTATTTCCACAGGAGGCCACGGAGAAAAACCCATCACCATAGCTGGAAAGAGCAGCCTAAAATTAGTAAAATTGGAAAGTTTCGGAGGAAAATCTTCTGAAATAACGGAGAAATAGCCTGCCAAATTTCTCGAATTTTGTGCACGTTCGTATAGGGCTTTACGACCAAGCCTCCAAAGTTTGCATACTCGGTATGCAAGTTCTTCTCGTTTGCCGAACGAACTGGTATTAATATCGTGAACTTTACCTTGCAATTTCTTCGTTATTTCAAAAGATTTTCCTCTCAATCTTTCGCATTTTACTAATTTTAGGCTGCTCTATCCAGCTATGGTGATGGATTGTTCCTCCGTTGCCTTCTGTGAAATCAAGAAAAACTTCGGAAAGGTTTTTTAACGTTGCTCCGTAAACCGTAAAACCACGAATCATGCATCATAATAAAAACGGTTTTGTTCGTATTTTCTACGTATTAGGTAAACCAAACTACACTAAAACACTCAATGGCATTTTGTTTACTACTTTGAGATATAATTTGACTTGAATTGCTGCGATTTAGGTACGAATTATCATGTCCAACTATGGAGCATAGTTCATGATACATGGTTTTAGGAGCAACGTTAATTGAAATAGGTATAAACATGTACATCATAGGCCCGTA
This sequence comes from Scolanthus callimorphus, assembly GCA_033964015.1. Taxonomy (NCBI): domain Eukaryota; kingdom Metazoa; phylum Cnidaria; class Anthozoa; order Actiniaria; family Edwardsiidae; genus Scolanthus; species Scolanthus callimorphus. The sequence continues at coordinate 36,602,973 of CM066913.1, forward strand.
GCCAGGGATTTTTGTGGGGGGTGCTAATCTGGAAAAAGCGGACCAACGTGGTATGAATTTATTAACCGCTAGTCAAAATTCACTAGAAAAAGCAAATATATGAAACTGGCTGTATGCCAAAGTGACAGCAGTCTTCTGTTTGGCTAATTTAGTTACTAAAACAGTGTTCTCAAACCCTTAAATGTGGACCTTTTTGTCGCGTGGGGGGGGGGGGGGGGGGTGCTTGCGCACCTCCGGACCCCCCTGGCTACGGGCCTGCATCATACTGCCAACTGTTTCGCCCAGTACACTCAGCTGACTTCCGTCGCAACCAAAGACCAAATCCCAAAGCATCCTTTTTTGAAACAGCTGTATACGACATGCTACGTTACAGGGTACTTACCAAAACCACATGTGAGCGTATGCCTTCCATTTCCTTTTCACTAAAAGACGAATGACTGGGTGCTGAATTGCTTCCTGAAAACGAAAACGAAGACAAGTTGGTTCCAGGATTGACTTGAAGAAGTTTCTTTTTAACTTCGTGGTCGCAAATTGCCCGTTAAACCCTGGCATCAATTCGATCTAAAAAAAGGCTTTGACAATAGGCCTTTTTTGAGATACACCGGAAGTCGCGGATCGTGATGCATTGTGGTCTAGCTTCGGTACAAACAAATCACCAAACAATGGGCAGTTTTTCCCAGTACAATGTCGCGTCCAATTACTTTTAAAAGGACACAATGTTTTTTTCCTCAGCCCCGTTATCATATGAACATCGGAAACTTTGCTGTGTTTTGCTGTGAAAATGCGCAAATTGCAGGTTAGAACACATATTTTTCTCTTTTATAAATATATTTCAATATGAATAAATATATTTTCGCTAGTTTATTTTCGCTCTGACTCCTCTCTCTTTAGTTTTAGGCCAGTTTGATGAGTTTGATGAAATATTGTTGCTGCTGCTGCTGCTGTTCCTGTCGTCGTCGTCGTCGTCGTCGTCGTCGTCGTCGTCGTCGTCCCCGTATTTAGCACCGTTTAATTTCACTTGTTATCGGCTTTGTATCGCTTTGTTTCGTTCTTTATCCTACTATCCTTTCCGGACTCGGGTCAACGGTAAGTAAAAAAAAACTTTTCGACCCTCCCACCTCTCCTTTGGCGACGTAGCGCTCGCAGAACTACTCTCCTAGCTGCTCATTGCCTCAGCAAAATGAGGGTTGTCCAATACACTGACAAATTTATGCAAGGCATTGTCTAAAACAATGGAGTGCAATGGAGTGTATTATAGAACGAGGCAATACAAAGGGGGAGAACAATACCATGCATAAATTTGTCAGAGTATTGGACTAGTATGAGCAAAATCGGTTTCCCATAACCCCCCGGGGGTGGGATGTGGGGGGTTCCCATATATTTTGTTCGGGACGATCGTCGAAAATGGGCGTGGTTCCAACACTTTTTAACCCAAAAAGATACTTATCAAAATTTTCGTCTTAGATCACTTAGTAATGTCCTCGCTGTTTTGGAACCCTAAGAGATACCAAACATCGTTAAAGTGCTACTCAAGCCTGAAATTTTAATGACTTTGATTGCACATTCAAAATAAGGAAGAATGTCGCTTATTTCGCGTTCATAGCTCTTTTGGTTACAGAGATATTGAAGGTTTTTACTTATGCAAATTAGCAAAAAATGACGTCACAACAAGACAAGGACAAAAGAGGCCAACAATGTTTTATGTATAATTCTGTTTGGGATAATTAGATTCACTTCAAACTTGGTAATAACAAAGAAGAACCAAGACCTCATACATCCATATGCTAATTAGTGTTTCTATGGTAACACGTTTGGCTATAGAAGTGATTCCTGGAAAAATAGGTAACATCTGTGAAATATTCCCTAAGTTGTGAAAGTCTTCGAAACTTCCTGATTTGTTTGTCAACACAACCCAGAGTATTTTGGCAAAGTGTTGTAGTACTTCACTTGTAGGTGAATAAGTTTCAGATTTTTCCTATTTTTTAAACAGACAGCCCTAGTGTCAATATCGTTACCATGGAAACAGTAATAAACATGTCCAAGGTTGTGGTTTTGGTCCTTCTTTGTTATTACCAAGTTTTAAGTGAATCTAACTATCCCAAACAGAATTATACATAAAACATTGTTGGCCTCTTTTGCCCTTGTCTTGTTGTGACGTCATTTTTTGCTAATTTGCATAAGTAAAAATCTTCAATATCTCTGAAACCAAAAGAGCATTAAAAAATGGCATTCTTCCTTATTTTGAATGTGCAATAAAATAAGCCATTAAAATTTCAGCCTTGAGTAGCACTTTAAAGGTCCATCACCAACCGGGAGCCTTTGCGCCCCGTTTTCTTTTGTTTTCAAATTGATCCATTGTTTCATCGGTGCTCTGATTGTCTATGAGTCCGCAAAGGCTCTCGGTTGGTGGTTGGCCTTTAAATGGTTCAGCAGATCAGGATCACCCCTAAAAGAGACCACAATCAGTGATTGTAGCTCCTAAAAGATACGACGATCATCCCCGACCAAAAAATATGCCCCCCCCCCCTTCGGGGGCCATAACGTCCTTAGCATCGCCGAGACAATGAGTGGCAGATTTATCGGTGGGTGAAACTGGTTTACTATTACGTGGCATTATCACTGCCTCAACTATTACTGCTTCAATTTACCTTATTTCCACTATAAGCGATAGAAAACAACGAAGACTTGGCTTTCCAATTAAAATGCAAATTATTCTTCCTTTCCTTCCCTCCCTCTGTCTTGGATAGTAATGGCGTCCTCCCCTTCTCATCGCCATCCAGGATTTGATAGTAGAACTGATAGCTCATAGGGTCATCCGGGATACTGCCCCACGCATGCTCTGTACCTTCCTCCTCGTCACGTGACGGGTATTCGTCTTTTCGTTCCGGTAAGTATGGCCAGTGTGGTGTTATCATACAATCTAGGACGGCTATAACGGTTTTCTGCAAAACACAAGCAGAAAAATATCAAAGTTCATCAATTAAAGGCTCTCACAACTGTCAGTTGTGACAGAGCGGAAATGACCAAAAATGAAATGTCTAACTTTGCCATATTTTAATATATAAGCTCAAGATTCCGTATACAAAGAGTTTCTATGGCTAAAAGCTTAATTCCAAATTTTAAAGAAAATTGAAGAATATGAATTTTAGATGTGATTGAGCAAAGTTTGCAAAATTCCTGATCAAAGTACTAATTCTCCCATAAAATGGCACAGAAACCAATGTTTAAAGCCTAATATCTCAAAGACGGATCCATTAGAAAAAAGTCATTTTTTATATTTTGTTTTTAATCAGACAAGGAGTCTGTATGCAAAAACTCAAGCTTCTCTGAGCTAACCTGACCTTATTATTTGAAATTTAGTGATCTAAACAGGTCATTTCCGCTCTGCTGTCAGTTGTAGCCAACGGTGCATCCATTCTCGAACCCAGGGCTCCCCGGCTCGTAACCTCGCGGGGGAGGCTCTGGTGACAGCCATTGACGCATGCGCGAGATTTAATACAGAGCCGCTGAGAGAAAGACCTTATAATAACTTTAGTAATTACTCCCATAAAGGCTTTTCAGTAACTATTTACTAAAACTAGGAACTAATAATATGAATATGTAAGACCTTTCAGCGCATGCTCCAACGCTCAAAATTAGCCAATCAGTGACGGCCCTCAAATGGATGTCACCAGAGCCTCCCCTGCGAGCAGACGAGCTGGGGAGCTCTGGGTACGACAATGACGGCGCGTCATGGGAGAAACTAAGAACAACGAAATTCTCGTGTTTACCCAGTGCAAAATTTCTTGTGAGCGATGTATTTCATTATCATTTGGCATAATTTTAAGCAAGATGACAAGTGTGGCTATTTATCCTAAAAACCAGTATCCATGATTCTGTTTTGGTATACCTATTTCCTCCCATGACGCAACGCGGGCTACAACAGACTTATGTGACGGTGCAACCTTTTCTTAAAGGCCCATCACCAACCGACAGCCTTTGCGTACTCTTAGCCAATCAGAGCACCCGAAAAACAATGGGTCAATTTGAAAACAAAAGAAAACGGGGCGCAAAGGCTCCCGGTTGGCGATGGGCCTTTAAATAGGTGTATGTTCACAATAAACCAATGTTAGTATAATTACTCAAGCGATTCCGCGCGCTGATTGGCCGAGACGTCCAATTTTGATTGAAAGCATTGGGGATCGCGCGCGCACTTTATTACGAGAAACCAAAAACATATACCCCTAAACGCTTTTTTTTGTCGTCTCGGTAGCTATTCGCCGATATTTAAGTCGCCTTTGGCGACTAATTGTTAAATAAATACTACAAATATAAGTGCCTTTGCTTTAATACAATCCTTCCACGCGGTCGCTGCGCCTTTTTGATGATTTTGTTTCTACCAATTTCCACATCAATGTTGAAAAGGGAATATGAATGTCCTTAATTATGACGGTCATGACAGAAACGATATATCAATCAATACTGACCTTCATTTTCTGACTTTCCACGAGTTCCTTGAAGCTAAAATTGGTGGGTTCAGCTTGATTATCGCACAGGAAAAGATGCCGTACTCTAGAAAAAAAAAAACGACAAATCCATTAGTGAATTGAATAGGCTACTGTTAAACAATTGTTATTCATTTACTTTTTACATTTTATTTTTATATAACCGAGACTTAGTAAGGCCCTCTTAAAACCGTTATTCTCATTATTACACCTAAAACATTTAAGGACACAAACATTTCCCCCTCTAATCCCAGATATATTTATAGGTCGGGAAAAGGACGTTCATTTTCAGCTTATTAGCATACACAAAGACTGTTTGTCGGCGGCACATCAAAATACACTTTTTACGGACTGCACAGCTGCAGTGCACTTCCTATAGATAGACTAATTAAGAACTCGTGAGTATAAACCATGAGTTTCAGACCACGTGACATAAATTTACTTGGACTCTTTCTTTGTTTGGGATGCTTGTATACTCATATATCTTTCGGTGCGTAACAGCAAAGAAAAGAATACTCATGGGAATGCCACGTAATCTGAAAAGGGAAATTACGACCGAGCTCATGCGGTCTATTGGCATAATCCGGAACAATAAAGGGGGGGTTGATTGCTTCAAGACGACATCTTGCCTAATTTAGGAGCACTCCAGTACTTGATTATACTATAAGAAAAATACTCTAAATTTAGAAGAGATCGATCACACTCAAAATAGACCTGCTCAACGACAATACTGTTCATTAATGATCAAAATCGAAAAAAAAAAACTATAATTAGTACTACTAATTATATTAGCTTCTTTTAGAACATATTTGCATAATTGAGTTCTATGCTAGTATAAGAGTACTCAAGTGACTATAGGAAATGCTGCGTGCTGATTGGTCGAGAGTTTTGTTTTATCTTGCAATAGTCACCGTGTGGTCACTATAACACTGAATGGTTTTTGTAGTGCGCGGCACATGAACACGAAAACTAATCACACTGTGTCATACAAAATGAGTCACTTTGCCTCAGGTTTTGTGGATATAATACATGAATGAAGTAAACCACTGAAGTACACGAAGTAAAACACCACTCAAGCTTTTAGAAGAGATCAATCACACTTTTGGATGTGCTTAACACATTAGCAGAGATCGAACCTCGAGTTTTCAATGATGCTAAACGTACTCGACAAACAATTACAATGCGGGTAAAAATATATCCGGCGTTTTTCGAACTCCGAAAGTCATGATTGAGCCGAAGACACCTTCTGCTAATTATCGGAACACGGATCAAGAAATCGCTTATTAATCATATCTCCGTTCATAATCCTTCACAGGATTATCCTGCAAAGATTTATCCTACTCCAATTGTGCGAACTATACGCCAACTAACAAACCGCGGTATGGCTTCCGGGTGATGTCACGTAGGCGTCAGAGGTTTTGAAAATCCATACGCCTGTCTTAAAAGCCATTATCATTTAAAGGGGCTGTGTCACGGTTGTTTCAACAAAATGTTATAAAATAATCTACATAAACATCTCAGAATCCTACATATTATACTATGATTTAGTGTTATAAAGAAAAAGGAACTGAAACTTGCATTATAAACGCATCATTTTACGTAAGTTTATAACTTTCGCTATAAAATTTCCAAGTTTGAAACTGTTCAGCCTGAACAGAAATCAAAAATATCATTTCCTAATCCAATTCCATCCGCTCGATAACACACGAAAATACTCTAAATTTGTGCTCATCCAGCAGTTGAAAGGTTATTTAACAAACCTGGACGATTATTTTGCTCATTTCGTTTGAATTTGACTACATTTCAGCAACTTAAATTTGCTTCAAAATCGTGACCCTGCCCCTTTAATACTGAAACCTTCGCGGTTAGAATGAATTTCCGAAGAGCGTCGTGAGCAATTCGCAATTAATTTACGTTTACTCCTATACGTGTTTTTCAGAATTGGTGTATTTACTTTGCGATTGACTTACAACAGTCATGTGAAATCGGCTCTATCGTAGAAAGAAAAGGATATAATGATGTTTGAATAAGTCGCATAGAATGAAATTTCAGTCATTAGAATTTAATATTATTTTACACCCGATGTGCAAACGCCACCTGTCTGATCATTAATTCGTCAAGCCGTCTGTTTTTCGGATGAAGGGGCGTTTTTCACTGACTCGCTACATTTAGAAGTCTCTTATTTCATTACAATTTCCGCCCATTTAACCACCATTTCGTTTTCAGTGCTCTTAAATTTGAAAAATCTCCACAGGTTCCATTTTGATTATTAACCCTCGTAAATACGAAATAAACATAAAGTAAATAGCTCTAATACCCTTAGTCTCGCTAAGGCCTGGTAATTCGAGGGGAGGGGGTCCTTTATGAGGTTGGAAATTCCAGGGGAGGGGTCTGTTTCACGAGTGGAAATTCCAGGCGAGGGGGTCTTTTTAAGGGAGGTCCTCAGCCCCCCGGTGTGGTTTAAAAATGCAATCAGCCAATGGAAATTTGAATTATTCTTTTGTTTCACGGCTGACTGATACGACAGATACGACAGATAAGACTATATGGAAACTTTAGTACCTTAATTTATTCAAGCGCAATAGAGACATAAACTGTCAAGAACCATTTAACGACTACGTTTGGCTATCAAATTTACAAGGCATGCAAATAATATTATATATTCGCGACTTAAGCTATACATTGTATTTGACGTTCATTTAGAAAAAGAAATTGATGAAGAGCTTGTACTACATTCAGCTAAACTTGTAGAAACACTTGAGAAACAGTGAATACTTCTACATTGGAATTAGTAAGGGAAATGTCGAGTGCTATTTTGAATTCATAAAAATAATACAAATTAAATTATACATAATAGATAATGCGCACAGAAAGAAAACACCTAAAACGTTGTTGTATTGGGCATAAACTGCGATTGCCCATAGCGATTGGACGCACAAATGGGAATGGTATCGTTTGAGATATGATCATGCTATAATATAACATCCGCACACGCTGCAGCTTATTAACAACGCAAAGAAAAGTCGATTCAAAGAAACAAGATAGGGACAACGTGTCGATCGTATAGCCTATGAGATGGTGAAAAACTTGTAAACAGGCGAATAAGCTTCAACAAAAAATTATCACATAACAAAAACACAAGGTACTGAAAACTATGCTTTACACTTGCGGAAAGTGAAAGATAGCGAATTATAGTCAATGATTATTGGAAAAGTCAACGAGTATCATACGACATATAAATACATCGAAAGAGTGTGCCGAGCGACTTGTGACAGATGTCGGGTTGATTTGAAAGATGGAAAACCAAAGTGGTCAGTGTTTATGTTTTCCACATGCTCCGATGGACAACTGGTACTGGATTATACGCGGAATTATCTTCGCTTCTTCGCTAACAGGAAATGGCTTTGTAATTTTTCTCATTTTAACAAGGCCAAGGCTTCACATTACACCGAACTGGCTGATTTTCTCGCTTGCAATTTCGGATCTTGCCTTGACTATGTTTATAGCCCCGGCAGAGTTTGCTTGCACGGAGTTTTTCCCTGATGCATGTGACTTCTGTATTCTATGGCTGTTTTATACAATAGCGGTCAATCTTTCGACGTTCAATCTTGGCTTGTTGACTTGTGACCGTTATTTTGCCCTGGCTTATCCCCTAAAGCACCATCGCAAAATTTCAAAGCAAAGACTCTGGTTGGCTCTAACAATCACTTGGATTCTGGGAGCTTTCTGCCCGGTTCCCTCTTATCTCGCTTTAAAGTTTAATAGAAAAGAACTTTTCCGAGACTTAGAGTTTATCTATTTACTACTTTGCGAAGCTCTTCCATCTGTTTTACTTCTCTTTGCTTATTTCCACATGATTAAAATTGTCAAGGGACAAATGAAAAGCGTAAAGCAGCAGAGAAAAGACCTCAACTATAACTACAAAACACACAACGTCAACGAGTTTCACTACTACAGAAGAAATAGCCCCAGTGTACACGTCATAGGTAGCCTTGTATTTATTTTCGACTTATGTTTCTTGCTTTCTGTTTACAAAGGACTGCAAGATTATGTTTTACTTGGGAGAGCGCCGGCCGTTGTCGAGTACACAACTCGAATTTTGTACCATCTGAACTCTGCTGCAAACGGTCCCGTCTACGCTATTATGAAAAGTGACTTTAAACAGGAGTTTAAAAGACTACTAAAGATGCATCATTGAAAGAGAATGTTTATTAGCTTAACGTATAATCGAAATTTTGTATTCTCGCTAACGCCAGTAAAGCTGATCAAATTACAAGTTGCCAAAGCGTACATCAGTTGCAGGTGCAGTACTCAAATTATCACGAAATGGCTTCTCTGCTCTCTCCTATCGGAAAAGTTTACTTACGGCCTACAGCGGTTTTCATAATTCTGCGAACTCTAAAGCAACAGTAAAACCGTGCTTCAATAGCTTTCTTTGGGATGCTTGAACTTCGGTTGTTTCAGGGAACAATTTGAAAACCCAATAAGTGAGTGCAGAGTTCACAGAATTATAAAAACCGCATTAACGTATTATTTGGGAAGTATCTGCGGTATGTCGTCATTTAGGTTCTGGTTCATAGTTAGCAGGGGCGTACCTCACTGTTAGCCAGTTAGCACGGGCATAAAAGAGTTATTTTTTCAAATTAGGTTTGATAAAAGTCTAGAATGAAATGGTGCCTGGTTCGACAGAAGTACAAGGCACGAAAACTAATCTGTGTTGTAAAATATCCTTATATCAAAAACAAAAAGATGTTGTTAGTAGTGCAGTGTTATGTTCTTTTAGCCTGCAAAACAACGTCCTTCAGAATAACATAACCTTCAGAATAACTACCATCGCGAGAACAACAATGCGCGGCTGCGTGCTTAAAGGCCAAAAATGCCTAGGAACGCCCCTGGTTTAACAGCAAAACATTAAAATTGCTAAGCAAATGGCGACATGCGATACGTTTTCCATAAATATGCCTCCGTAAACCTATCCTTTTTATCGGCTAAGGACGCGGAAAAGTCCAAGAAAAAAATCATTTATTTAAATTATGGCGCTTCCAAAACGAATTTTAATGAAGGAAAAGCAGAACAAGTTCTTTCCGCTGCTTGTTAAAGAACGATATAAACCTTTTCTACGCCAGATGCATCGCATCTACCGCTTTCGTTACGTTTCAAAACGCTTTCAGAAAGTGGCGACTTGCTTGTGTTGTGACCATGATTGTGGTCGTTATTTAAAAACTTGTCGCCGAAGGCGTCGTGATTATCGGCGAAAAGTCACCGAGGCGAAGTGGATAATTACTCAAAACTCAACATTTATAGACAAAACAATGTTTTTGTTGGATTTTTCCACGATCATAACAAAACTCGCGCGCGCAGGATGAGACACTTAAACTCTCGAACCGTCACCACACATATTTTTTTAAATGTTTTTAAAGGCACTCACGTAATTATACTGACATTTTTACTATATAGCGGTCATTGTTTCACGTTCAATCGTGGCTTATAAGATAAGATAATAGCCCCATAGTGTAATGAATAGTGCTAAAGAATAAAACGACTATAAAACAAATAAGACCAGGTTAATGACTTATTAGAAAAAGTTAAATTGAGAAAATTTCATTTGATAATTTTGTAACCGATCGATCAATCTTAACCTGAAAACATTATCAATGCAATTAATCTAAACTTCTGACCTACACGCCCTTATAAAACAAACCTTTTTAAAAAATTACCACACGTGTAACTGATATATTTTGCAAATTTCTCAAAAGAAAGTTAAAATCGGAAAATGTGAGACTGAAGTGATGCTCGTAGGGAAATCGCTTGTCATCGTAGCGCGCCAGCTCGGCTCATGTAATCCGGGCCTAAAAATCCTAGTAAATCAAAATGAACCCTTAAAATACCAACCCTTCTTTGGAATTATAGTAAACGTATCACAAGTAGACATCTCTTAGGATACTGATTAAAGTGAGCGAAGAAAGCGAGGCGAGCTTGTGTGAGGCGCAAAGCAATGATCGAGAACGCGCGACAACGAGTTCGTTTTCTTGATTATTGAAATAAGGGCAATAACTAATCTTAGACAAACCTTGAAGAAGGCAGCATTGCCGAAACGTCAAACAAACAGCGACACAAACAGCGTTTCAGCTAACATTTTCAAGTGATTCTATTATAAAACGCTGCGCAGTACCTCTTATTGTTGGACAAACTCCGTTTTAATATAAAAGCTCCATTGGCATTGCTAGCTATCTTACTACACTGTGGCAGAGGCATTGACAATATGAAAAGATAAATTCTTAGTCTACTCACGAACTTCACTTTTATGCAAATCGTGTCATTGAAAGTAATTTTATAGATGTTTCCATCAGCTTCTGCTCTCTATTTTAAATCGAATAGATGACACCGTAGAATATCTGAACTGCAGATCTTATTTCTGATTGGCTAAAATTGTAGTGGGAAGATAATTACGAGAAAAACACAAACGATGCTAAAGCCCACCCAAGGTGCCTTATAATCATTTCTCCATCAGTTTCTGCTCTCTATTTTAAGTCAAATAGACAACACCGTAGAAAATCTGAACTGCAGATCTAATTTCTGATTGGCTAAAATTGTAGTGGGAAGATAATTACGAGAAACACACACGATTGCTGAAGCCCACCCAAGGTGCTTTATAATCCTTTCTCCATCAGTTTCTGCTCTCTATTTTAAATCGAATAGATGACACCATAGGAAATCTGAACTGCAGATCTAATTTCTGATTGGCTAAAATTGTAAGGGGAAGATAATAGGCCATGTTCGAATTACGCTTCAATGCCTACCTCAAGTCGAGGCTCTTTTCTAAAATTACTGTAAATATATTGGATGGAGAGAGCCTTGATTTTGTCGAGGTGAGCATTGGAGCGTAATTCGAACTTGGGCTATTATGAGAAACACACACATGATTGCTGAAGCACACCCAAAAAGCCTTATAATCTATGGAACATTAGGCTTGCTTGAAAGTGAACCGCTAGTATGCACCCGTTTTAGCATTATTTTAATAGGCTTGGTATACGGTACACCTAAATTTCAGAAAAGGTTGCACCGTCACAACTGTCTGTTGTAGACCGCGGTGCATCATGGGAGAAACTAAGAAGAACAAAATTCTTGTGTTAACCCAGTGCAAAATTTCTAGCGAGCTTTGTATTTTTGATAATCATAGTAATGTGTGGTTCCAGAAAATATCCATCCCCCCCCCCCCATGTGTAGTGGGCACGTGACTGATCACGTGCATAACATGTGCGAGAGGCGTGCGGGAGAGAGCAAAGGAGTTCACTGGAGTCTCAGGAGTCGTGATGTTATGAAAAACTCAAGTTTACAATAAACCGTTTAGTTAAAAGCTAGTCCTTCCTTCATACAAGTAGTAGAGAACCATCTACAAGTGGCGGAGAACCCTCAGTCAAGATCCAACGGTGGAGAAATCACAGCAATGGCGTCGGTGGCGGAGCTTCAAGGAATTGTCGCTGGACTTGTCAGTGTAGTCAAACAATCGGCAACGAATCTTAGCAAAATGCAGGAAACAGTGGGAAACCTGGCAGAAGGTTTACAAGCAGGAATGGCCACAGGAAATTCTCCAAGCTTACGTTTACCTTCACTTCAACTGCCGAAGTTCAAGTGCGATAAAACAGTTAAGGACGACATCACGGACTTCATAGAACAATTCGAGCAACAAGTCAGCCATCTTAACGGAGACACAAAACTAGCATTACTTGAGCAACAATGCGAGGGCGAATGGCCTAGATCGGTACTTACTAGAACCAAGACCACCGAAGGATATGCAGCGAAAACACCACAAGACAAATTCAAAGCATGCATCGATGCTTTGAATAAAGAATTTGGCGAAGCAAAACAAGACAAATGCCGCCGCCTCGCTCGTGAACTGAGCGCCATGACACAACAAACAAGCGAGACAGTCGAAGCCTTTGCATTCCGTTTCAGGAAACTTCTCCATCAACTCGACTCCCTTGGTGAAAAGATCGGCAAAGACTGTCCCACATTTGTTGTATCACAGTTCATTTCCAAGATTAAACCGGAGATTGCTCAACAACTAATCGTTAAAGCGGAGGAATTTACTTCATTGGATAAAGCCGTCGAAGCAGCGCGACGTGTAGAAATCGCCCTATCACCGAGATCTGACAAGCCAAGTCTCGCAAGTCAGTCAAGTTTGCTTGATGAATGGAAACTCGAGGCAAACGCTTTTGTTTCGCTTCCTACACCTCGGAGTCCAAGAAAGTGTTATAACTGCGGTCAGACCACTCATTTGAAACGAGACTGTCCCAAGGAACGCAAACAGGAAGAAATTTGTCGGAATTACAATCGGTTTACGAAAGCACATTGCGAGGAGCAAAATAACAAGTGTAAATTCGGTCGACTACACAAGTGCTCAGAATGTCATCAGTGGAACTGTAAAGCCCTTAACCATGTACAGAAAGGCAAACCCCACGCTACAAATGATGAATTGGCCTCACTCCGACAACAACTGGTCGTTCTCACAACAAAACTGGGACAAGTTGAAAGTAAACTAAATCAAAATGGCGGCGCTTCGCAACAACAACAAGACAACTCAGTGGCACCTGAGATCACGGCGCACGTGTCAACGCCAGTGACTAGCGATCCAACTGAACAACAGTCTTCCAGTTCATTATTTGGACTACCTGCAGTAATATCTCCTGACTTGGACCTGCAACATAGGAACATTTTGTGGACTTCAATTTCGTCTGCAGGGCAAAAGCTACCACTACCGGTGGACAGTTGCTGTTCGGTATCATTGGTTAGCCTACAACATGCCGAATTTGTGGCTTCAAAGCGACCAGAGCTGAAATTTGAACGACTAGACCAGCCAATACCAGTCACAGTGGCCGACCCAAATTCAAATATGAGAGCTATTGGGAAAATGGACATCCCAATCACATGGAGCAATGGAAATGAAACATTGTTTACTATGCTAGTGGTTCCTGGTTTGGTCTGGCCTGTACTATTCGGAGAGAACCACTTACACACTACTCAAGCCTTAGTGGATCACCATACGCCATCAATCTCATTTCGACACCCTAGCATGCAGTTTGTTATCCCATGTTCTTTGGACAACCCACTCAAGGGATTTGCTGGAAACGCACCTCAGGGAGTATCATCTAGTCGTGGCTCGACTTCAAAGCCTCACGCTGGTGTTACTTGTTTACTCACGGCTGCACCAGTGCCTGGAACATTTCAATGCCCGATGCCTCTTCATCGAGGGCTGAATTTTATCAACGTGTGCATTACGATGTCAGCAGCTTTCCTTGTTTACGGTGCCCTTCAACCAGGTTTGTGGATCGATGGCACAGTGATTCAGCCTGGAGTTACAGTGATGAGTGGTCCATTCAGTATGGACACTATTACTAGTCATGCTTACCCGAAAGGAGATGCGCCAACCAATGTGCAACTTGTTGATCTGGATAATCATACAGAGGAACAATCTGTACAAAGTGTTCCGGATATGGATACTTCATACATTACTACTCTTGTGGTTGAGTGTAAGCAGAACAGAGCTGTTATTGACGATAACATTATCCTTGGACATGTTCGGGCTATGACTCACGAAGATAGCGAGCTACTCAATGATGCTGCCAATGACACTGCTAGTCAACTTGCGGACAGTTGGTTAGCATGGGCAGACACACAACAGAACTCAGAAAATCGGAACACTGACTCTACTTGTTTCGCAAATGCTAGTGAATTTGGATTTTGTGCACCTAAGGTATGGCAAATTGACATTCAGAACAAGGAAATGGAAGCCAATGGACTGGACTCTTCTATTTTATCACCTTTCAGTGACTTACTGGAACTGGTTCTATTAGTCCTTTTTACTTGGTCTTTGGTCGCATTGCACCTTCACCGGAGACAATTGCACTGGACTTACCACCAGAAAAACTTTCTCTAAATGATTATGCAGCACAGCTTGTATTGCGCATGAATGAAGCTCACAAGCACTTTAACAACATTAAGGCAGACATGAAGAGAACTCAAAGGGAGTACTATGATAAACTTTCTAAGGACACAGACATTGCAGATGGAAAGCTTGTTTTTGTTCGCAGACCGCCTCCTAGTTCTCAGGCTAAAGGCTCAGCATCAAGGTTTATTCGCAAGTTTGATGGTCCATATGTTGTACAGGGACACGTGCATGGAAGACAAGATTTGTTAAGCCTCAGACACAAGTTTACAGGTGCAGTGCTACAAACTGTAAATATTGAAAAACTTGTACTTGTTCCTGATTCATTGGATCAGGATTTACGTGAGGACATTGACCTACCCATTCCAGAGAGAGAACCTACCCAGAAGGCCATGGGGTCAAATGCAACTACAACTAACTCTAACAAAACTGTAGATTCAGATGTAGCTAAAGTGGCATACACCTTTGGACAATATCTTGTGGACCGCCCTAACTGTATGTCTTATGCTTCTGAAGCTTGTAAGTTTGTGTATTCCAAAATACCAGAGGCACAGGAAATACTGAGTCGGTGCGGCAGACTCAAAGGGCTGGCATCTAAATGCCCCTACTTGTCAATCGTAGGAGGCTCAACTGGAGGAACTTATCAGATCAAACTCAATGAGGACATGTTTGCTTCGTTAAGTGCTTAGCACCCTTTAAGAAGGGGTGGAGACAGGACACTTATACGTTTAGTTATGTTTAGTTCAGTTAGGAAATGCCCTTTTTAAAGAAGGGATGGACTGTAGTGGGCACGTGACTGATCACGTGCATAACATGTGCGAGAGGCGTGCGGGAGAGAGCAAAGGAGTTCACTGGAGTCTCAGGAGTCGTGATGTTATGAAAAACTCAAGTTTACAATAAACCGTTTAGTTAAAAGCTAGTCCTTCCTTCATACAAGTAGTAGAGAACCATCTACACATGGAAGGGTCTTTGAAAAGTGACACCCCCCGCCCCACCCCTATAGAATTTCCAATCCCATCCATATCCATCGGGGGGATGGATATTTTCTGGCAACAGTGGCAGTCGACGGCTTTCGTGATTGCAATGTTCAATACAAATTGCTTGGCCAATTGTCAATTTGGCATGTGGTTGCTTTAAAATAAGTGACCACCAGACAATTACTAGCTCCAAATGTGCAATGCCTAATGCTCAAAGCTACCTTTATTGAACACAAACAGTTGTGGTCCTACCTCTCATGTTTCATCTGCTTGACAAGAAATGCAGCAGCAGCATCATTGTATTTAATCAAAGCCACCTCCACAGGTAACAACCTTGCCTGATTATCATGAGGCCTTGTAGTTATGTACAATAACCCAGGGTATGAATTTAACAATGTCCTGCACACGCGCATGTAATTGAGACCAGCTGCAAGATGCAAGAGGGTCTTGTAGGATGGGTCTTCTTTGTCACGGAAGTATTTGTAGTCTACTACAATTTCATCTTGTTCAAGGATAATTTCAGCAAACCGGTTTATCTAGGAAAGAATTATAAATCATTAACAACGTTCCAAGTTGTTTTTTGACTTGAAAAGAGCGACTGAAGTTTGACGGTTGCTGTAGACCATAGGACTTAAGGCCTACAGCAAAAGTCGAACTTCAGTCGCTCTTTTCGAGTCAAACCAAGAAAGTTCAACTGTGCATGTGTATGTGTAGCACCGCATTTGCTACGCACGAGATCAACCTAATCCTATGGAGACCTAAGGCCTATGGGAAACATCAAATTTCAGTCGCCACACCAAAGAACCATTGGTTTGACAAAAGATCGACTGGCGGTGGCAAACATCGAACCTGAGACCAGTGAAATGCATAGAAAAGAGGCCTCTGCTATCAGGGAATGTCAGTACATAAAAAACCCTATAATAGTTGGCCTTAAATTCAAATCATAATTTTAAAATAGTTGCAAATACTACAGTTTGGTGAGTGTTATTATTATGGGTACCAGCTTATTTTATTACTGGTAACTGCATTGCAAATTGACAGGCAGATGGACAGAGGGACTGATGGACAAGCCTTACAGATGGAGAGACAGACAGAGGTAAGAATAGATGGAGGGACAACAAATGGAGGAAAGGACAGGCGAGGGAAAGGACAGATGGATGGAGGGAATGACAGGCAGACAGTCAGAGGGACAGTCTGACAGTTGGGCAGACAGACTGATGGATGATGGATGAATGGCTGATTGAACGAATGGATGAACTCATCAATAAACCAAGGAAGGAAGGAACGTCACTGAAAAACTAAATTTTTTTTTTATATTTTGTACTGTGACCCAGATATCCATGTGATAAAGCTGTGAATAATACAATCCAATCAAATCACCTGATGCAGTTGTATTTTTTATCTGATTCAGATTATTTTAATAAACAAATTATGACATGGCAAGAGCTAGATATCATTTTCATTCACCACTCACTAACTTCAAGACCCTTGACCCTTGGTCATTCAAGCTCTCGTGGATAAAAACAATATCAAAGCTCTTGCCATGTAATAATGTACTGTATGCAATATTTACTGTAATAAACCCATTAATACATTAATGTTTATCCAAACCTGATGCTCTAATGCAGCCAGTAGACTTGGGTTCTGTCTATACTTTTTGCTTGAAGGCCACCTCTTAAGTAACACAAGGAGAGGAGTCTCTGAAAGTTTCTTGCCGCTGCTTTCATATCTTTCATTCAGCTGTTCAATTCTAACTTCATCCATAGCCCTACACCATGGCATATCTGTTTCATTGTACTTGTCACGTACCTTCAACAAATAAACAAACAAATAAATAATGTGAATGAATGACTGAAGGAATGATTGAAGGTAATAAGGACGAATGAACGGACAAATGAATGAGAGCTTTTGCAGATATAGAACACAGGCAATTCCTGCAACACGAGTTGCAGCCATGAGTTGCAGCTGTCGTAGATCAACTTTGTTCACAATAGCGGTTGCAGAACAAGTTTGTCCATGACAGCTAGGACAGCTGTAACATATGGAAATCAGCCTTAATGAAGATAATAAAGGAACATTTGTGTTTTTCAATTGGTAAATATTATTTCACTGCAAGAAAACTGGAACAAATTTATAGTGAAATCAAAATAGCCACCCCACCCCAAATCACTGACTAGTGTAATGTACCGGTACCATGTATTTTTCTATTTTTTGCGTTTCCGACGAAGGAGGAAACGCCACCTATTCGGGGAGGTTTCGGC
Organism: Scolanthus callimorphus; assembly: GCA_033964015.1. Classification (NCBI taxonomy): domain Eukaryota; kingdom Metazoa; phylum Cnidaria; class Anthozoa; order Actiniaria; family Edwardsiidae; genus Scolanthus; species Scolanthus callimorphus. Next base: position 36,620,641 of record CM066913.1, read on the forward strand.
TGGATGCTATGCCATTTTATCCTCGAGACTTTGAGGAATGGCCTCGTTTTCATGCTAGAGAAGTGACGTAATATTTTAGCGCCAATGAGAGCGTACCCCTAGATCGTTTTGGGATGACCGTATGTCATAGAGATCGCGGGCTCAGAAACATGCTTTGTTTTCGTGCAGAGACATGCTCTTTCACGGGAAGGCTGTTTTTATACCTCGAGGTGAACTGTTGACGAGTCACTGAAGTTCTTGTGCGTGGATTTTTTCTGTTTTTTTACTTGTGCTTTGGACAAAAGACTCATTGATCACAACATCAAATCACTCTGCAGTACATTTTTGGCTAAGAAAACAACGCATATTTCTCTCTGAGAGCGAAATCCATCCAAGTTTTTACAGCGAATCGATCTTCGCCACCAGGGTGCATGTCTTCTACCGAATGTCAGAAGAACACAGAAAGCAGAAATTCAAGTTTCTTCGCTGGGTTGCCTGATTTTGGTCTCAACGACAACACAAATCCCAGTTCCTTCGCTGGGTGGCCTGATTTGGGTTTGAACGTCAACACAATTCCCAGTTGCTTTGCTGTGGCCTGATATGGGTCTTAAAGTCAACTCAAATCCCAGCTCTGATTTGTGCCAAATGTCAGTTTTCTATGATCAGACTTTAAATACAATTCCTACTTACTTGTCAGAATGGACAGTTCACAGCCCTACATATAGCTTTTCACATGTGTGTTCAAAATTTAATCATGGAACCCTGTATGACAATTAAATTCTGCTGTATGTGGCAGAGCTTCTGACATTGTGATCAATGTTTCCAGAAAAGAAAAAAGTTATGCTTCTGATGAACTTGACACTGCCAGTTGGCAATGTAATGCATAATATTAGAAAAACAGTAAGGAGTCCTACTAGAAAAAGCAAACTAACGAGAATTGACAGAGAGCCATCAAGGAGTCTGTCTGAGCCAGGACCAAAATATTCCTCGAAAAATACATGTGCCATGAATGAAAAGTTCAAAAGCAATTGCATTCTAATGATCTCAGTCTAATAGGCATCACAATGGGCTGTTTCCAAAAAATATTGTAACCCCCGGCCCTATTGATGAACCTTGAAATTCCACAGGGGTCGCTGTATTTGTCCCTGAAATTTCCACAGGGTTTGTTGATTTTGACCCTGGAATTTCCACGGGGGCAGTGATTTTGACCCTGGAATTTCCACAGGGCTATCCATTATACCCTGGAATTTCCACAGGGCTATCCATTATACCCTGGAATTTCCACAGGGTATCAATTTGTAACATTACTGTGGAATTTCCACAGGCCCAACAAGAGAATGAGGAATTTCCACAGGGGTTGCTTCAAATTTCCACAGGGGTTGCTTCAAATTTCCACAGGAGTTGTACAGGAGTCTGGAAGGGGTAAAGCAATTTTTGAAAATTTGGAGTTTTTGGAGGGTACAATTTTTTTGGGGGAACAGCCCAATTGTTCAAGGAAACGCACTTATTAATCTTAGATTATTTCTAGTTTCTATTTTAGTTTCTGTGCAGGTGAGCAAAATGAACCTAAATAGGGAACTTCAACTGTCCCTGAAATGCTGACAAATAACATCAGTGAAGTTAAGTTATCAGTTAATCGATCAATTTGGTAAAAACCCGGACAATCCACTGAAGACACGGTGAATGATTCATTGAATGTTTGAGGAACTGTGCTAAAACCAGCTTGAAACAATTTAGGGCACAGAGTCTTGCAGAGTCGATTTCAACTTATAATAGCCTCACACAATAAACGCAATTTATCTTCAGTCGCAATTATAAACATTGTTAATTTTGACAAGAAGTTGACAATGAAATGGGTGGCTTTTTTATATTCGTGTTGTTCAATTCTAGAAATCTGCGGTGTACCGTAGCAAACAAAACAGCCCACCTTTCTCCAAAACACTTCGTCGAAGTCGGTGTCTAGTTGATCTCGGTCATCTTTCCGTCCTTTCAGACTTCCATCACTTCGTCGAGATCCCTGATCAGACATTTCCAGCGCGAAGTAAGCTGTTTTGGGTTTCTTAGGTTTGTCACCCTTAGGCGCTGAAGTCTTTGAACTTGAAGTCGCCATAGAGAAACGGTTAAATTGAACAGGATTTTAAGGTTATTTGCAAAATTCAAGTATCAGTTCAATTCCAGTTCATCTCGCAATTATTAAAAACTATAATCGAGAATATTACTTAACGGAAAACCTGAATTTCAAGCAATTTTCTTCTGATTTTCTTCCAACGCCTTCAGAAGCCTTCGGAATGTTTTGATCTTTATGGTCAGCGGTTTCCTTATCAGACACCGGAAGTGATTGTGATCAAAAAATTTCTCTTTCGACTTTTCTTTTCTCTCTTCCCCTCTCTCTCTCCGTCTCCCTTCTCTTTTATGAATTCTTCCTAATCAATCTGCCCTTTCAAGGCAACAAATTCAATGGGATGTTTTATTTCAGCTTTTAAACAACATGCCAAATCATGCAAATTGCGGGCTTCCTGTGTTGGTTTGAAAGCGAGGCGGATTATCTACCGCCATTTTTGAAATCACAGGTCGTCAAGTCAGTCAAATAATGGGGATGAATTACCATCTTCCAGCTAGTATTTTCGTGTTTTTCGAGTCAGTTGGTAACAGCGTCAGGTTGTACGTTGAGCACCGCATCTTTTGTTTGTGTTACGGGACAGTAATTGGCGTTAAAACTCACGCGACGTTTAGCGCAGGGACCAAGTCTACCACAAGCTAGCTGGCTCTGAAGCAGACAGACCACTCTAGCGATATGGTACGTTCTGTACAAGAGTCTGACAGGGTGTTCCAGTTAGAATACCAGGACAAATTTAAGCGGTGAGAGGGGAGTTCCCCCTTTAAAAAAGGAAGAAGATGAAACACCTTCCCAAAATGCACTTGTCAATTGAAACCCCCACCCCTATGGTCCCAGGGAAGGATGGAGATTTGATTTAAAGTCCCCACTCCCTCAGGACGAAACTCCAGTCAAATGCCCTACCCCTTAAGCCTTTCAAAGCATCACAAGTTATAATTTATATGTTGAACTGTACAATGCAAGTCGTGCAATGTAAGTGACAGAGAGAGAGTTCAGCTCCCCCCCCCCCCCCCCCCAGAGTCAAAACCAGCCAAATCCACATCCCTTGGTACAGACTCTCGTTCAAAGTTGCTATAAACCCCTACGTCCCTGGGACTATAGGGATGGAGGTTTCAATTGACTAGTGCATAAGTCCACAGGGTTCCCTCTTGCATTGAAAAAACTGGAGAAAAATGAAGTTTGGGGGATTATCAGGGAATTTTTTAAGTTAAGTTAGGAGGTGAATGGTAAATTTGCAAAATGGTGAGACCCTGGACTGGTGTAGAGTCCTCTAAAGAAAATGTTTATGGCTGCTCATTTGCTATTTAACAATTATTCGCTGAAGGCGAAGTGATTATCGTAGAATATTTACCGAGCCGCTTCAGCGAGGTAAATATTCTAGCATGATCACTGAGCCTGAGTGCAAATAATTGTTTTAGTATAATTGTGACAGTAAATATCAGAGGAAAACATCAGGCCGAATAAATTAATTTTGTTAACATTTTTTCGCAACTTTGTGCTGCTAAAAGCGCAAGCTTGAAACATCATGTTTCTTGAGCAACAAACCTTTATTCCAAGCACTCCATTTCTTGCCTTTGATGAATTTGACACCAAACATAGCCGCTTGTTTCCTGTTTTTCGGAATAGCATTTTCTTTTTCTTTTATTTCAAATATTTCTGTTTGCAGCAGCCATTTTGACAAACATCGCTGCCAGTAAATATAACTAGTAAATATTGCTGAATAATTTAAAATTATTGGCCAATCAGCGCACTCGAACCTCTATATTTACTGGCAAAATTATACTAAATCTGAATATTTGAGATTCTGCCTGCCCATGTACCACTTTGAGACTACTCAAAAAAATACTACTCTTGAAAGTATTTTGTCTATTATTAACATGATGCCAATGGTAATTTATTAATTGGCCATTGATAGGATAGCACAAAAGGTGGCAATCCCTGGTTTCATCCCCTTTTATGCTAAGCAGCTCATCTTAAGTATGCACTTCATGATTCATATGATCTTCCTGATAAGATTTGCCTGTTGTTAGGTTGGCAATTACAATATCAAGAAAATGCCTTTTTTGATATCAAGTGGTCTGCTTGCCACACCTGGTCTTGGCCCATGCTATGTACAGAAATTTGGTAAGAAGTAATCATTACGATCATTACGATCATTAGGATCATTACGTTAGAGGCGGTAAGCTGGTTTAAAATTAAAATTACCTGTGGTCCAATCTTAAATTAAGCACCAACTTGCTCAAAATTATTATTTGAATGGGCTGGCAGGTCAATGCCTCAAGATTGTGTATGGAAGTTGTGTCCATAGGGCTTTAAGGTATCAGGAACCCTTTTGGTTGCCATATTTTCAGAAATTCATTATGCTTTTGGAATACAAGGAAACCCAAAGCAAACTATACATATTCTGAAAGTTACAGAACTGAGAATCTCTAATATTTTTGATATTTATTTTGATTTTTTTGCCTGTTTGTTCACCTCTACCTTTGAAACTTGGCATGAAGAAATATCTATACCTTCTCTCAAAAAGGGTGTCTGTGTTTTTCGATATTGATTTTCTTTCCAGAGATATGCTTCGGTATCATATTTCACTCCATGAAAACTAACAAATTAAAATTGTTTTTCAAATAACATTTTAGCTTTCAGAAAATATATAGTTTATTGGGTTATACTGTATTCCTAAGGGTTCCTGATACCTTAAGCAGGGATTCTGGCAGGATGCGGAAGAAAAAGACAAATTTGTCGGGATTTTTAGGTTCAAATTCGCGGGAAACATAGCCAATTTCGCGCCAAAATTCGCGGAAAACGGCCGATTTCGCGGGAAAAACAACCAATTTCGCGGGATTTTCAAATTCGTGGGAAAAAACGGCAGACTTCCGCGGGTCGAATTGGCGTGGAAAAAAAAACAGCCGATCGCGTATGAATTTTACAAGTAAATTTCGGAAAAAATGTTCCCGTGATAGATTTTAAATTTAATTAACGTTTTAATGAGAAAACAAATGTACGACTTGGTCACTTTGTCGCGAAATACTGTGATCATGGGTTGAGGCAATTACTAAGGAATAGTTTTATATAACAAACGTCATCATTTGCTATACTATTCCAACAACAATGCGCTGAGAAATGCACCAATAGCAACGCCTCTTACATCTTGGCTACTATCAAGTTTTCGCAACATTTAGAGTGCCTGGTTGTTTTGAATGTTGTGGTGCTCGTGTCAGTGGCGAAAGATGCGAGCTTTATTTGCAGGTTTACTTTGTTTTTAAGGCAAGTAGATAACTCGAACAGGCGAAGCGAGTTTCAAATATCCTGTGTCATTATCATTATTTAAGATTTAAAGCAAATTCTTACGGATTTCGCGGGATTTCGTGGCTTTGGTGAATTTTGCGGGATTTCGCGAATTTACCCAAATTTCGCGGGTCCGCGACCGCGCGAAATACCAGAAGCCCTGCTTAAGGCTGCATTTACCTATCTTTTTGAGCCTTTGCTAGGGAAAATTGTAAGTCCTGCAAAAAAATCACCTTGTAAGGAAAATCTTTGAAATTACGAACGAGAAGTCAATTTCAATGATGTCATCATGAGACGTCATTGCTACAAAAACATAGGTACGCAGAGCGTACAGGAAGCTATTTGCTGATGTTCTTCGGCACTTATAGGACAGGACGCCCCACATGGAAATCAGCTGTTTTTATGTTTGTAAATTCAGTTGTTGTGGCCAGCGTGGCTAAATAAAGGTTTATGTATGTATGTATGTAGGACCGGCCGTCATAACCGTGTTTCCAGCATTCCCATGAATGGGCTAATCATGAGAAAAGAGATTAGACTTGTTTGCGTCACCGGTTAAAGCAATGCAGTGTTAATTTTCATTTTGGTTTTGGTTTTAATTAAAGCAGGCGATAAATTCCAGAAAATATTGTGCATATGCTCACTGGCAACTTTTATTAAAGACTTCATTGTCTGAAGTAGTTCTACCCTTTCCCTATCGATTTGGAATAAAACATGACTTTTTTAATCACGACGCGTCCTGTAAGAAAACACAAAAAATACTTGCCTTTGAGAAAAATGCAAAAAAAAAAAAATGCCATCCCGGGATTCGAACCCCGGACTAACCCCTGTCCAATCGACAGCTCGAAGTGGTCGCCATGTTGAATCACCGATCATACCCCGTCCCGTTACAGGACGACTTTGCTACTCAAGCGCCATGCTGAAGTCCGTGAGGAAGACTCAGCCGAAGCAACAACTCCCGGCTGAGCTCTGGCAGAAGCTGGGTGACTTAGGGATCAGAAAATCATTTCGATCGAAGCGAAAACGATCAGCTCTTCGTGATAGTGATCGGTCAGATCCCGGTCTCCCTGTGGCATCCGCCTCCACAGCCAACCCATCCGAGGGCAGTGATAATGGAACTGATTCTCTCAGACCAACGCCGGTGCACATCCCTACAGTGTTGATATGCAATTCACGTTGCTTATGGAACAAGGTAGATGAACTATCCTGTGTACTAGCACTTAATGGAATCGGAGTTGCATGTATTACGGAGACATGGCTCCATAGTGAGATCCCGGACCCTGCCGTCGCCATTGAAGGTTTTGTCCTCTTTCGCAAAGATCGTGGCAGTCCCTGTGGTGGCGTAGCAATATATGTGCGCTCGAATATTCCAAGTAAGAGACTTACTCACCTGGAACCCACTGGTACCCTGTCCGAAGTGATGTGGCTCGAACTCAGGCCCACGCGTTTGCCGAGAGAAATATCTTCCCTCCTTATTGGCGCCGTCTATCACCCTACAAACGCCGTGGCCCAGGACAATACCTCCCTGTACGACCATGTTCAGCAGGTAGTAGATTCACACCTGCTAAAGCACCCGGACAGCCTGGTTATGGTCACCGGAGATTTCAACCCAAATGCGACAAAGATCTCCCCAGCAGTATTTAGACGAGCAAGTGGGCTAACCCAAGTTGTAAAAGTGCTTACTCGTGACACAGGGACACTTGACTGGTGCTTGACAAATCGACCAAAGCTGCTGAGTGAGCCGCGTCAACTCCCCAAGCTAGGGGCCAGTGATCATTATTGTGTCTTTGTGCAGTCAGGCGAGAATGCCTTCAACAACCGAACAAAAGAATCAATTACCAAGCGTGATACTAGACCCAGCCGCTTGCGCGAGTTCGGTCAGTGGATTACAACGTTCTCATGGCAGGAGCTGCTCTCTGCTCCCTCGTGCGAAGAGAAATTTCAGGTCTTCAAGGGGACAATATCTGATGCCATCAATAAATACCTGCCCCTGAAAACAACACGCCGGTGTAGCACTGACAAGCCCTGGATCTCATCCAGGATAAAAGCGTGGATTGCTAAACGGCAGCGTTGCTTCCGAAAATTCGGGAAAGACTCAGCGGCGTTTAAAATGTGGCGTAATAAGGTGGCTAATGCAATCAGGTCCGCCAAAAAAGCGTACTACGAGTCTAAAGTGAAGAACCTGAAAAGCACACATGTCGGACGTTGGTGGAATGAGGTCAAAGGCATCTCTGGTATGTCACACAAAGAAGGGGAATGGTACCGTCAACTTCTCAATGATGACATAGACACGATTGACACCCTATGCCATAGAATCAATGAATTCTTTGTTGGACTCACGTCGTCATTTATTCCTCTCTCGCAAGCCGATGTTGACACCATCGAAGTTGTTGACATCCCTGACTGGCTGTTGGTGTCTGAGGTCGAGGCACTCAAAGCCCTGCGTTCAGTCCAGGCAAGAAAATCTATGGGTCCCGACCAAATACCTAACGTTGTGCTCAAGACATTCGCTCCGGAGCTCGCCCCAGTCCTCGCCGATATGTACAACGCATCCCTCCGCGAAGGGTGCCAGCCCTGCTCAAGAGTGCGATTGGCCGTCCTCTGCCTAAACAGACCCCTGCCAAGACCATAGAAGATGACATCCGGCCCGTCTCTCTCACCTGCCAGACGGCAAAACTGATGGAAGGATTTACGCTTGTGAGAATGTTACCTGATATACTGTGCGATCTCGACCCAAAGCAGTTTGCTGTTGCTGGCAAATCAACCTGTCATGCAATTAGCTATCTCCTTCACCTCACGCTTGAGGCACTTGACAACGGCAACTGCTGGGTCAGATTATTTTTCGCAGATTTCCGCAAGGCTTTTGACCTTATAGACCATAACATCTTACTAAACAAGCTTAAGTCCTATAACGTTCACCCATGTTTACTGAGATGGGTCGCAGCATTTCTGCTAGATAGGTCCCAGTGCATCAAGATCGCGCTTTCAACATCCCCACTTTTGCCCCTTAATGGTGGCATCCCTCAAGGGACCAAGCTCAGCCCCATCTTATTTGCAATTATGGTCAACGACTTGGTAAAGGGGTGGGGTCCCAGAGTAAAATATGTAGACGATCTTACAGTTATGGAGATAGTGCCTCGCAACTCCCCCTCCATATTGGATAGTATTGTCAACGATATTCAATGCTTTGCTTCACGGAACAACATGCGCTTAAATCCAAAAAAGTGCAAAACAATGGCGGTGGATTTCTTGAAGTATAACAGTTTCGTCTGTCCCCCCCTTTCCATCGGCGGTGCAGTAATTGAATGCGTCAAGTCGTTCAAATTCCTGGGTATATATATATCAAACGACTTGTCTTGGGGGGAGCAGACGGACTATATAATCAAGAAAGCCAACCGAAGAATGTATGCTCTTAGAACGCTAAAGCGCTCAGGTGTCTCGAAAACAGATTTGGTGAAGGTGTACTGCACGCTCATCCGACCTCTTCTGGAGTATGCTACTCCTGCGTATGCCAATCTGCCCCAGTATCTATCGCATGCTATAGAAAAGGTACAGAAACGCGCGTTGGCCATGGTCTTTCCAGACCTAGCGTATTCAGAGGCTCTCTCTGCCGCCAATATCGCCACGCTAGCTAATAGGCGCGATGAAGCGTGCAGTCATTTCATAGAATCATTAACACCAGCGAATCCATTGTACTGTTTAGTTAGAAGCCGCTTGGAATATAAGAACACCCATACAACTTGAGAAATACTACAAAAACTACCATCAAACGTACAAATACGGACCGTTTTGGGAAATTCACTACGAGCTACTTTGCTTATTATCTTAATTATGTATAATTATTGTCGTCATATATTACCTATAATTCAGTGTTCTACACTGCGAGAGGTACTATTTAATAAACGAATTATCTATCTATCTATCTATCTATTACTTTACAGAGCGAAAATCATACCATTCGGCCACTCAGTAGATCAATTACCCGAAGAGGAACTCTTATTATTTATACATAAATATTGAAGTCGACCTTGGATTCAATAAGACTTTGATCTCGGAACTCATTTCTTAGACTCATTTCTTAGAAATCTCTGATCCCTCTCGGGGTCAAATTATTTCCAGCTCTGTAAACACGCAGCTTGATGCTATCTGTGGCCGGTTACATTTTTCATGGCAAGAGGTTGACGGGCTAGCTCAAGCCTAAGCGCCAATGCCCATCTTCTTATTCATTGTATAAACCCACTTCCTACAATTCTCAAGATTCTGGCGAGAATTGTGCAAAAGTACAACTGCGAAACTAATAAATGTATATCAAGAATTATGTAGGTGGTTAAAAAAGAATTTCGTTAAAATGGTTCCTAGGGCTCTAAACGATCTACTGTTAACCCAACTTGGTCAAAACTTCTCCTCACTGGCCATGTGGATACAGAAATGTATGAGAAAATACAAAGAGTGGTAAAATGCGGCTGTGAAACAGTAAATGTATGAACATTATGCGGCCTTAAAACTGTTGTGACACCCGCCTAATGTGGGTGAGTTGTCAACTATGTTGAGCAGCTGGGCCAGTGAATTGTCATAACATGAGAAGACCTTGTTGTTATTTCTATTTCTGGAAACTCCTTTCTATTTCTGACACCTAAAGCGTGGGTGATATGCTGGACCAACTTGGGTGGAAGACACTGGAGAGAAGAAAGGAGTCAAGAATCTGCATGCTGTATGTCCAGACTAGGCCGGTCGAGATGGATTTTACCAGACCTTCTACCACACAGAAGAAGGGGTTCTAGGACAATCAAATCGCTTGGATACGAGATACCTAACTCGCGCATCAACTACCACCTGTACTCTTTCTTTCCCAGAACATTTCGGAACAGGAACTCTCTCGCACGGATGACATTGTTACAAAACCCATCCTGAGCTTGTTTACTAGTGCACTCAGATCGTCTTTTGCAAGCTTAACATTCGTCGGCGCTGTCCGCGCACGAGATCATTAAAATGTGCGTTAAAATGTAGCAAATATTATCAATATATATCCATTCTCTTACCCAGAGCTCCCCGGTTTCTCTCCTCGCGGGGGAGGCTCTGGTGACAGCCACTGACGCATGCGCGAGATTTGATACAGAGCCGTTGAGAGAAACATCTTTCTGCGCATGCACCAACGTTCAAAACCAGCCAATCAACAAAAGTCCTCAAATGGATGTCACCAGAGGCCTGCGAGCAGACGAGCCGGGGAGCTCTGGGTACGAGAATGGAATATATCAGAAGGCTCCTGCAAGGAACTCTGCAGGTAATTAAGGTGTTCTCATTCATTTATTGGGAAAGTTTACAGAGTTTCTTGTGGGCATCCTGTGTCGCAAGTGCGCGCCAAAAACTATTAGAATTTAGGCAGGAAAATCAGCCAATGAGAGACGTCTCTCGCATGATGAGGACGAGAAGGATAGCAAAGTTTTTTTTCTTTTCGCCGTATTTGGAAATTAACTGACTTCTCTCGCTAGGAATCATAATAGATGCATGACTAGTTTTATAGATGAGTTTTTGGACTCATTTACTGTGGTTTTCCTAACTCTGAAGTAACCCTCTTTTAGCGGCTCCTTCGATCGCACAACACTTACAATGTAGCAATGACAAGCATCACTCGGAGGTATTGCAAAAGCTACCAGGTGCTTTGATGTTTGATTCAGGGAACGCTTTGAAAATACAATCAATCAGTCGGTGCAGAGTTCACAGAATTATGAAAACTGCAGTAATATTATATCTCCCGTTGTTCGTTTCGTTTTTTGGACATTTGCACTGGAGATTATATTGTATTTCAACGAACTCGTACAATTCTAAAATCGACAAAATGCAGCCATTAGAGAGCTTTAGTAATGTTGGCATTACTCAAAACAATAAAATGAATTTAAACTGAAAGCATTTGAATGGACGAATGTCATTAACCTCTCACCGTGATACATAGGATCATGTCGGTTTTAACAATATGGTAACTAGCATAGCAGACAAAGGGGGGAATTAGATACCTACTTAGAGCTATTTCCCATTGAAGATATCTGTTCGGCTTGTTTCATTTCATGTTTATTGACATCTGCTCTAGAGATCGAAACTGGCTTATTCCAAAGGACGCGTTACTGTGATTTTCATAATTCTGCGAACTCTACACCGACCAACAAACCGCGGTTTGGCTTCCGTCAATCAAACGAGTGAACAACTCTGGGTGATTTCACGACTTTCACGGAGGCTTTGATAGATCTTGTGATCTCATAGGGGCTAGCTAGGCTTCAAAACACAATTTTTCACTGTGAAATGAAAACCAAACTCAGAAGACATGCGTGGACCTGACTTAAAAGGTTTGATTGACGGAAGCCAAAACACAGTTTGTCGTTTGGAAATGTCAAGTGGGAGTTCGCAGAATTATGAAAATCGCAGTAAATTCTAACTTAGATCATTATAGAGCTGTGGAAGCTCGATATTATTCAAAGAGTACGAACTCGTAAATAAGAAAGCATGTGAATGCCATCATACCTGCTGATTACGCGGATGTCAAACGATTTTATGAACCACTAGGATTTCGCTCACCATGGGATTTTCTCGAAGTAGAAATTAAAATCAATCTTCATTTGACGCCGACTATGTTGTCTTTTACTGGACGTCTATCATCAAACTTTTATCTTCTTTAGTCGAAGTTGTTCTACTCGATCGTGGTTTAAAGTCATTTCTGTTATTGTTTTTTTGGGGGCAATAAACAAATCATTACAAAGAAATAAGCAACCACCGAATTTCATGTCCGGAAAACTTCACAGCACAATTACACTGCTGCTACTGACTCTAGAACAGAGCTGGCGAAAGTTGTCTTACTTGATTGGACATATGTCCGTTTTTTTGCTTTGTTGTCTCTACTGGGAAATAGGTTGGACATATCTGAAAACTGGTCGGACATTTGGCGATTTTGATCGGACAATTTCCGGCAGTAATTTCCAGCTCTGCAAGAATATTTGACAATTCTAAGATCGCTTGTTATTGAACTGAAAACGACATGTACTCTCTGTGAGATGAAGGTTTAGGCAGAAGTTTGAAAATGTCCGATAAAGCTGAAGATTTTGGTCTTCTACCACTTGTAACGATACTTTTTGAGCTGGTACTTTATTTTAGTCGCCAGAGGGGGTTCAAGTGCACCCCCTGGAACTAGTAACGATACATACTTTTTTGGAACCCTTAGGATATCAAAAAAACTGGTTTTAGATGTCCCACGGCCCAAAAAGTGTCCCACGGCCACTTTTTGGGCCGATTTTTGTTTTTTAATTATATTCTTTTGTTATTTAATGAGACTCAATGAGGCAATTTTATAGACTGTAGCACTTTTTAGAAAAGCATTCCAGTCTTACCACTTATGCTATTATAGTGTCATTAATAGACTGAACACATATGTACAATTTACATGCCCGTTTTATACATGTTATGTTCCTTACTGATATATATTTTCTTAGTCTCTGTCAGCCTTTGTATTTCTATTAGGAAATACCAAAACGATATGCGTATGTGACGGGAAATGGCTGAGACAGCAATTTAACTAGTCTACATGTGATCAGAGTATTCACAAGATCGTGAAAGTATAGTTTTAGAATCCAAAGAGCTTTTCTGAGGTGATACAGTCTATAAAATTGGCTCATTGAATCTCAGTAAAGAACAAAAGAATATAATTAAAAAACAAACACCGGCCCAAAAAGGGCCGTGGGACACTTTTTCGGGCTGGGGACACCTCAAACCAGATTCTAGACACCCTAAGGATTCTAAAAATATATGTCCCCATAAATGTTCCGGGGGGTGCAACCCCCTCTGGCGACTAGACTACTTGGGATCTCTCTCCGTGACAAAAGACGAAGGCAACTGTTTTATGTAGGTGTTCTTAGATGAGTTTACAAGTGTTTATGAGCATACTCACTTATTGATGAAAATACGTTTTAGAAGTAGATAGTGTGTAGTAAGCTGCGTCCTCTGCCAAATGGATTGGGCGCGCATTTTTTGGCTGGCTGGATTCGTGATACATGATATGCTGAATTCTGACTTGATGACACTGTTTATCGATTGACGAACGCAGTTGTTACATAAGAAATTCCTTAAAACTTTAAACTAATGTTTCTGGTAGGTAACGACCATAGTTCGTTACTAAACTTTATCAGCAATGAAAAGGGCGTTAGAAGAAATTTTGTATCAACTTTTATCGAACTTTTACTTGTAACGAATGTGAAATATGGATGATAGATCGCAGTGTCGACCATTCAGATTTACGAAATAGTCAAGGACAATAGCTCGAGAAAGTTATTCAATACTTCAGCGTCGGTACACTTGAGAAAGATTGAACGTGCACCATTGTGCTGGTGTTATTCTAACGATTCCATATCCTGCGACCATCTTTGTAGTCAAAAAGTAATGGAAGAATATGTCAAATAATGTTGGCATGGCCCAAGTGACGTTTTCTAGAAAATTCTAGAACATAGAGTTTAAAACTGTTTGTAAAACCGGTTTGTTTAAAAATAGACCTGTTACAGCTAAAATCGTTGCATCGCGAGTCGCGTATTCAAAACATCGATTTTTATTTTACTTTTTACTGTTCCGCCAGTGAAATCTTATGAGTCAATCAGATTCTTGCCCTGTTTCGCCTAGTGCAGTCGCCCGGCTTGCCGTCGCGACGTTGTCTGGTTTTACTAACAGAGGGAAGCCAGGTGACTGCACTAGGCAAAACAGGGCAAGAGTTTCATTGGCTCAGATAGTTTGATAGTGGAACAGCAAAGTCAGAAAATCAAAACAAAATTTTATGCTTTTGAAAACGTGGGTAAAGTAAAAGTCACTGCAAATAAGTTGTTTCAAAAGATAGGCCATTCTTTAAGCTTTAAAATGACATATAAACTACCCCCGTATCATGAATTTGTATGCATTAATTTTTATGCGACACGGATTTATTTTTCTCCGCGGAAACCTCAGACACCTCATTTTCGTGAAGCCATACCCATACCTTAAGTTTTTTTTGTTGTTGAAATCCTCTCTTGGCATATAAACACTGTCACTTTGGAAATAAAATGTATGTAATCTAAGTTCAATAATCATTTCTCTTTATGGGGGCTTTCTTGTGAGTGCTTGAATAGATGATTCCTCTCCACTTGACACTGGGAACTTCAAGTCTTTTCATTTGCTGCCCTTTGTTTGCACACGAATGAAGAGGTCCAATTCATTGATTATTAATCACCGAGTTCCACCTATAATAATATTGTAATAATTCAGCGTGTGAAAATATTTTTCAGAGAAAAAGATGTCGTGAAGCATACCTCTGTCAATTGGTCTGAATATACCTTTGAACTGCAACCCTTGCTGAAGGGATATTTTGAAGAGTCTTATGAAATAACCGTTGTGTTTCGGTAAGTTATTTTCCTTAATTGGTCTAACGATTTGTGAAAACACTCTAGATAAGTAGTCGAAGAGTGCTTGTTTTGGTTTTTACTTGTTTTGTCTGATTTGACTGTTTTGTTTTGTACCGGCATATATTTCACTAACAGCATTATGCTCAGTATTATATGTTCTACACGTAAAGACAATATTACTTCCACGCCTTGAGAATACCTTTTCCGGTTATTAACACTTTTGTTTAATGTGTCTTGAGTTGCACGCATTGGTGGCGACTTGTGTTTGTTTCGAGAATTGGATGTTGTTTCATAATAAAAAGATATCATCATGAACTACACTGCTTATAACAGTAAATCGCGCTTGTCCTTTCTTTAAAAAATCTTGTTGCTTCACCTGATATCAAAGGCGAAAATTCGTCGGTGGATTTCGTGGGGGAGGGGTGTACTGGTGACTTTAAAGGCCCACCGCCAACAGCCAACCATTGAGAGCTCGTGTTTTTGTTTTGAATTGCTACATCTTGCACTTTTTTAAAGAAATATCGCAAGAAATTGGATGGAAAATAGTTTGACTCTCTGAAAAAACTTAAATACCTGGAAAAAAAAGCATAAAATAGCAAAACTAAAACAGTTTGCTTCGAGTATAGCTGTAAGGAACAGTTTCTGTTATTGAGAAAATCGTGCTCTCTCCCCTCACGAAATATCGTCTCGAATATCCACAGTCAGCAAACAGTTACAAACAACTTAATGAAATCACTAATTTCAAATGCTGCCCGCCCCACGAAGCCTGGCACTTTCTTCGATTTCCGCCACAAGCAGCGTGGAAAGTACAGGAAGAACCCCGAATTTGTCAGAGAAATTTCTTGAATTTTTTTTAAATTTCTTGAAATTTTTTGAAATTTCTTGAAATTTTTTGAAATTTCTCTGTCGCTGACTGTACAAGCATGAATGATTGGAAAAGGTGTCTTTTCGTTTCAATAGTTATTAGTTTTTTTTTTGTGGGATGTTAAGCCATATTTTAATGCTTGAAACTAGCGAAGTTTGTGGTGCAACTACTCGCACATCTCTTTCGTTTGGCACCAGCTGAGCTTTTCCACGGAGCTTCTACAACACACAAGGTGTTTGGCCGAAGTTTGGCCATTCTGAGCTCCACAATTCTATAAAAGTTTCTCCTCTACTGTCTTTTGCTAGGCGATCTTGATCGCAAAAACTAATCCGTGCCGATGTAATAAAACAAATTACCGCCGCACGAAAGTTTGCCAGGAATGCGAAGTTTTCGACGCTAGCATAAACTCACAAGCCTGCCCTCACTTTGACGAACGCATTCGCCATACAAATTTCCCACATGCTGTTCAGGCCAGCTTGAGTCTCGTGTATTTAGCTGCGTGGATTGTGATTTGAATTTAAGAAATTGATCAAAGAAAGCAAACCCCGCTTTTTACTTGCAAGTTGTTAATTCTTTGTTAGCTAGCCCGCTGACTGTAGACATTCAAGAAATATACTTTCGTGGAATAGATGGAGAAAATGATAATATTTAACCAAAATATTTCACAGTGAGCTCAGAAAATATATCAAAATTCACGATTGAGTAAAATTTGTTGCGTGAACAAGAAAGCGCGCAAAGCATGATGGGAGCTGAAAGAGAGGAGTATCCTCGGGACGAGGCTTTAGTATCTACTAAGCATCGCTGATACTTTTGTGCTCACAGAAGAAAAATAGATAAGCTGAATGGGCATGTCAGTGAGCTCGAGTTTGGTCCCAGCCTTAGCATTTGCGAAAAACAACTGAGACTTGCGCTCGTCTGAAAACGTTCCCATCTATTATAACCACAATATATAGTTTTAGTATAAACCAACTAATGGTCTATTACAAATCCTGCATTCTGATTGGCTGAGCTACTAATGGTCTATTAGTGATAGACCGTACCTGGCAAAACAACCACCTTTCTTTGCAAGAAAACTTGATTTTTTTCAACATAAAATAATGGAATTCATTGCCAAAACCGACCAACTAGTTGGTTTATACTAAAACAATTAGACCTCTCGTCCTCATGTGCTATGATATCAATAGACCATTCGGCCTTCGGCTCATGGTCTATTCATCATAGCACATTCGGCCTTGAGGCCTAATTGTTAAATAACAATCACGATAATGGCCGTTTTCACACTAGAGACGAACAAATCGTCTGGACGGACAATTGTCTCAAGACGAACAAATCGTCTGCAGATGTGAAAACGAGACGAACAAATTTTCAGATTTAGCCGTCTAGGAAGACGATTTTTCATAGACGATTTGTTCGTGTAGACGAACAAATCGAGTAAAGTCCGACCTAAATTCACACTAGACGTAGAAACGACGAACAAATCGTCAGACGATTTGTCCGTCCAGACGATTTGTTCGTCTTTTAGTGTGAAAACGGCCAATGCCCCCAGTGATAATCGACTTCGTTCGCTGGAGACAAGGAGCTGTTTCCGATTTTTTTTTTTCAACAATTTAGATATATGTGTTTACATGTCCATACAATCTCACAACATTTATTACCCGTAGTAAAGATCCATCAAGTTAAAATCCGCAATAAATCTTGTGCTAAGGATAGATTTTTTGATGCCTTTTTAAAGGGTTGTGCAGTACTCATCAAGTTGTTTCAACAAAATGTTATAAATTCATACGTCCAGTGGTTTACAAAAACAATTCAGAATCATATATGATATTCAAAATGCCAATTCGCAATCCAATTCCCTCCGCTTGATAATACACTAAAATGCTCCATATTTGTACCTATCTGGCAGTCGAATGGCTATTTAACTAACCAAGACTATTGCTTTGATCATTTCTTGTGAATCGGACAGCGTTTGAGCACACTAAATTAACCACAATATCGTGATACTGCCCCTTTAGCCACATTCTTAGCGGAGCTCCTTAGCGGCCGAAGGCCGCAGAGCGGAGCACCATAGGTATCGCAGGAAGAATGCAATAGAACTCCGGTATACGATCGACTTCATTTTTCATGGTTCAGCGGTATTCCCATTTGGGTATCGGGGGCGCGTCCGTGTCTGCGCGCCCCTACCACAGGCAACCCCAAAACCGTATTTCATTTCGGCGGGAAAATACTGCGCGTCCGTTAACAAAAAAATATGTAACCGGGAGCTCCGCTTTTAGCCAGTGGCTAAATCTATATATTAGTTTTTATTGTTATGTTATTGCCCATGTTAATAGGAAATTTTCATTATGACGTATTTTACTACGACTACCAGAAACCTTTGCGTTGTCCCTTTTGTTCGTGTAATTACCGCCTATTGTTTCCAATAGCGGCTTATCTGCATAAGAAAAGAAAACTGAAAAGGATTCTGGTAGTCGTAGTCAAATGACGCAATAGTGCAAATGTCCTGTTGTCAAATTTATGGTCTCGCTCGATGATTCCGTTACCGTCATTCCATATCATTGGCCGTTATCATTCCATTCCTGCATTTGCAGGTCAGAAACGAAACGTTAATTGGATATGAAATCACTTATGTCCATCAGTAAATAGTCTGCGATGCGAGACAAGAAGCCTCCAATTGAGATTTTTCATTTAAGTTTGGTATTTTGTTTATTTTGGTCCAAAATAATCCAACGTTTGAAAATGTTTACCAAATTCATATGCTGTGTGCTGTTTGTTTCAGCTGAGGGGTTTTCTAATTCTACTGTTATATCATGAAGTATGTCGCATGTTAAGTATGTCGCTTCATTAGCTGGCGCATAGTTGGCTATGATTCCTTGTAATTAGGTTGAATTTCAGTCATTATCCTGCAGTTTATGATTTCAAGATTGGTACTTAAATAATGCTGTCTAATGTGATATATATCGCAATTGGTGGTTTTTCAAACAGCGGCAAAATAATACTGACAAACAAGTGAAACTTAACTTTTTTATGATCGATGAACTAAACCAGGGAACTAGCCCTGTCCTAAACAAACGAAACGCTGAACTTTTTTATGATCATTGAGCAAAACAAACGAAACGCTAAAGGCTTTTATGATCTTTGACCAAAACAAAAGAAACGCTGAATTTTTCCTTTAATCATTGAGCAAAGCGAGCAAAACGCGAACTTTTTTTAGGGTCATTGAACAAAACAAGCGAAACATTGAACATGAACATTGACGATCATTGTGCAAAATATACGAAACGCTTCACTTTTTCATTGTCGCTATCAAAAGAAAGGAACGTTTTGGCAGACGTTCATCCAGTAGTGTTTCTGCCCCCATGTAATGCAAAAACATTGATGCCTACAAGTTAGGCTGCGTGCAAGCGTTTCCCCTTGCCCCATATTTCGCGCAGCCAAATTATCGAAAATCTCTCGTACTTGCCTCGGCTCTTACCTCGGCTCGGGCTTTTCTTCGACCCTAAAACTAGACGGAAACGCTTGCTATGCAGGCTTCTTACAAATGTAATTATTGTTTTTCGTTACTTTATGTTCCAATGTTTTGAAATGTAGTATGTAGTAGTTTCCTAAATTAATAAAGAAAAAAATAATTTACAAAAAAGTGAGAAGACTTGAGTAACAATATCTCCTAGAATCTTGCTCTAAATGCCAAATAATCCCAATGGTTGTAAAGGATATTTAGAAAATAACACCTATGTTGTATTGTGAATGTGCGCATTCTGATTGGTTAAAAAGCGTGTTTGAAGAGACCTGAGAAACACGATTGTCACGCAACGCTGTCGCGCGTGTGTATGTTATTTTCTAAAATACTTTCTGCGTGCTCTCTGGTTTCTTACAAACACTCGGGGAATGTTCGTCGAACTGATAAAACTTGAAAGACACTCGCCACATCCCCCTCGTGTTTGTAAGAAAGCAGAGAGCACGCGGAAAGTACTTTTATTGCTTAAAGAGAGAAAATTTGAAGGCGCTGGCGATTTTCCTGACCGAGGTATACTTTTTTTAAACGCACGCGATTTTTTGCAGTAAAGTATGCCGCCCCAATTTTGTACTCCTGTTGAGGAGCACAAATATGGCCGCCAAATAACCAGCCTTCTCAAATCCCTATATACCAAGAATATGGACGAATATGCTATCTAAATCAGGGTACGACTACGCGTCCTGGAAATCCTGGAATTATCCTGGATTTTCATTTCCTTCCTGGAAAGTCCTGGAATTTTAAGGAAAACCCTGAAAACTCCTGGAAAAATGTTTCAACGTGGTGAATCAATCAGTTTCGTGAATCTGATTTTGGGCTGCAAATTATGACATCCTCCAGACTTCCTCGTGTTTTTTTTGTTGTTGTTGTTGTTTTTTTTTGGAGGGGGGGGGGGGCATTTCTACACAATAAAAACTCCTGGAAAATTAACTAAATTGTCATTCAGAAAGCGTACGACCCCTGTAAATGCTTCAATAACAACTTAGAACTTAGTTAACATGGTGGATCCTTTCAAACAAGAGGACGAAATTAACTTAGAGAAATATTGCACGAATCGGCTGTTTGAAATGCGTGTCTCGTGTTGCGTGACTCAAAATCCCTTCATCAAATTTCAGCGATAGCTCCGGAAATACGAATGACAACCAGATAAAACTTTGTGTGAAGACTCACCCGGATGAGTTGTAAATGATATATTAAGTTTGTCTCTATAGAGTGTTTGGTTTTAAAGTTAGAATTTTCATGGCGTCACGTGAAAACCACTAATATATATCGCTTGTCGCTGTGATATTTTGATGATAGCAATGCTTAAAGACAAACAAACAAACAAAATCAAATTTTGTGGACATGGACAACAGTTGCCGCGAGGGCAGTGCCAATCTCTCTGTCCGTTTCTCTATGAGAATAGCCTTCCCCTAGCCACGGCCAATCTTTTTGTGTTTTAGTATGTTATTCTGGTAACAATGCCACAAATAGCTAATATGATGCCTTTTAGCAGATCCCTGTATTTTTATTCATGTAGTGTACTTGACTACGTATCTTACGGACCCTCGCTCGCTAATGCAGGATGGAAATTATGATAAAGATTTCACATACTGATATGGAATGTCACCTATAAATTATTTTCAAAAATTGGAAAAGATCGGCAAGTCATAGAAAGAAAATACGAACTCTCTGTTTCAAAATACTCTACTCTACACTATAGTAGTAGAAATTTTGCTGATTATTCTTGCTTAACGTTTTACGCGCTAATGCAAATTAACTACCTTAATAAGGATGATCAAAGTTTGATAACATGAAGATTGAAGTAATATGGAAAAACTTTTATCAGCGATAGGTATTTCAAGAAAATGAACATTCCAAATCAACCACCCTGCTAAACTAGAAATAAGACGTTAGACCATAATTCTACTATATACCACCGATATTCACGAGGGGGAGGGGATTTGGATGATTTTACTTTCTTTCCTTCCTTTCTAAATGCCACTTTCCGATTGAATAGCAATATAGGGCGGAGAAAACTGCTAGTAAATGGGTGTACAGATAGTGAACGCCCAAAATGCAAATGTTCAAGGGCAGTACTTTTATATTTGTTAGAAGATTTCTCACTCAATCCAGATATAGAGTATTTCCCCTGCACTTTTTTCATTTTGTCGACATGTGTAATATTACATCGGGGTAATCTGTTTTTATCCTGTCAATCCAAGTCGGATCTTGCTACAGAATGATTTTCAAGATTAAAACATTCGAGTGCACGTTTCAAATAGTGTTTGATAATCTAAATCACTTTCTGGTATTATATTAAAAGAAAAACTGTCCTCTTGAATGTTTTCTACTGAAATTTGTCTAATCGTCCATGCTAAATAGCAATCATGCTTGTCACAATAAAACAGAATGCAAACTGCATGTTTCGAATGTTAATTAATATTCATATCTAGAAAATGTAACTGCTATATAACAGATATTTGTTTAAATCCATTTTATCACTTGAAGATTGCCTGATAAGGAAGTAGCGGAGCGCAGTCGATATCAATGATTATACTTTATTGGCATTTTTGGTTGTGTGAAATGAGTGCGTGTTTTTGATTGCCCTCTCATCAATTGCTCATTTTTTCTAACGTTCATCGTTTACCTGCAGGGGCTGAGGAGGTTGCCCACTTAAACGGCAGAATTGAATGCGATAAGTCTTCAGAATTTGACAAAAGCTGCGAACAGTTGTGCGTCTCAGTGCCCCAACAACGTTGGTCTTCAGATAGTTTTCTCGCTATGCATTCAAGATATGACGATTTCGCAGTAAAGAAAAAGCAGACTACATCTTCTAGTCTCGCTGTGGGTAAGTAGTCCAGAGCTATGCATATTCATCCTTATTCTGTCTATGTGGATAATTTTCCTTCTTTCTCCCTTGCGCAGCCCAAGAAGCAATCAGTGAAGAACACACAGCATCCTATGGCTTTTGAGTGAGCCGCAGTGAACTTCAACTCTGATTGTAGCAGACTAAAAGGCGATGAGAGGTGCTTTAAATTACGTAAGTTGTTTTGTACCACAGAAACGATTTTTATCCGGGCTTTGAAAGGAAGAAAAAAAAGAGAGAAGTACTCTTTTCCTTAAAAAAAACACACATTGGAAGTCATATTTGCATTTCCACTATCACAAATCAATATATTATTCATTAAACCTCAGAGGGGGCTTGTACATTTTTATGTCTCTTTTGAACCACGGTAAGTCCCATGTGTTGTTTTTTCTATGCATAAATTTCTAGCTAAAACATTTTTTTCTTGAAAATAGCTACTTTTTAAAGTAAATAACGCCATTGCAGCTTTCAATAATGGCTCACTTATTCATATCAGAGTCCATTATAGTAAAAGGTCAGGTGATTTAGATGGAGATTTCACAACTAAATGGATTCGTCATTTTTCTCTTAGTATATATTCTTCACAATGGGTTTTGAATGATCTTGTTTTAATCATACTTCAAGCCAGAATTTTTTATATGTAACGACCTGTCATAAATCACTGTTGGTAGACTCCAAGACTGATAGAGCTGGACTACTTTTGGCAATTGTTTTGTTTGGCAATCTAAGGCGAAATAAGAAACTAATTGTAAGAGGATAATTTGAGACAGTGGTCGATATGACACAATACATCCCGATAAAAGGGTTATAAAGGGATATTAAAGGAGACAGAAGATTTAGCAGCTTTTTTGAAAAGCATCGATTCTTATGGGTGGAGCAATGTTGCATTCGGCGACATTAAAATTCCTAGTAGGCGTTGTCAGTTGGTGTGAAGATAACTTCCTCACTTTGTCGCAAAAGGCGAACTAGCATAAACTGGTTACATATATTAATGGCCTGTTGTGCTCTCTGTTAGTTTATACAGCTCCCAAAATTTTTTTGAAAGATCAGATAGGAAAGCTCTATTCTAATAGTCATTTTTTTATGTCTCGGGTGTAGCACCAGCACAGAGGAGAGCAAACACAAACTTGTTACACAAATTAAAGGCATTCTGTGCTCTCTGCTAGATATATGTTTACTGTGTGTATAGCGCTTCGATAGAATTTTGAAAGATCAGATAGGAAAACTGAATTCTAAAAGTCAATATTTTATGCCTTGGGTATAAGAATGCTGATAGAGAGCAGGGAATCAGTAGAAAGGAAACATTGTTTACTATACTAGTTTCATTAGCACGACACTAAGCCAAAGAGAGTCCAGTAAGAGTTATCGTGTTTCGTGAAATTTTCCAAGAAAATGTATATTGTGACGTATATAAAACACTAAATCTCAGCATTCCATTAATAGGTGTTTGTTATTATGTCGGAGGTTAAATGTATTAATTAGTGTTTTTTTGTTTTAAATTTTAATTTCCTGTATAGACGTTATGAAAGAGAGATTGTAGCAATGTGAGGACAGAGAGGCGTATATATTGTTTTCGTTGAATTAGAAGGGTTCACCCTTTTCGTGCCAGTGGCCCTTGGGCAACATCCTTTCAATCGAGAACTAATTTCCAAAACGAGCTTACTTCCTTTATGTCATTATTTTTATTTGTTGTGCTGAGTGAAATGTAGGGAGATGGTTAAATTCTGGAAACGCTGCAATGAAAAATCGAAGCACTTCCGATAGTATCTTTGCTTAAGACGAACGCCGATCTCCGAGTAAAATGATTAAGGATGTTATTTGGAAAGCGGTAAGTACGTGTCGCACTTTCTCCAAATACTCTCCTTGTATTTTTTTGCTGCGCTATCATTTCCTCGAGACATTATTGATTTATATGTTTAACCAATTCTTTACACAAAACATTTTGAAATGTTTGTCTGAGCAAATATTTTCGGACTTAAACATTTCCTAAATGAAAGAAAATCAATCAAGCCTGATAGTGCATTTAATTGAGCAGAACATGAAAAGATGTTGATGAATTTCGTTTAGTAGAATTTACCGCAGACTTCACTCTTACCGTTGTTATATTCCTAATTTGTTCTTTGTCCGCCATAAATCAGTGTCCAAAGTTGCATATTATTTGAAGCTGGATTTGGGTAGATAATCCCACTACACATATTTTTGTGTAAAAAGATATCTGTTTTTTTTGTATATTAATGATGAAGAATCAACCATTTTTTTAGATTATTTTTATTATTCATTATGAACTTGGCCCAAAAGAATGAATTAACTGAAGGGGCAACGGAATTGAACTTTTCTCCTCCGTTTGATAAGTCCATTTAAGTTGGCTTTTAGACGTAGGAACCCACAAGCAAGTTACTGCCTTTTTCTTTTTAAAGGTCTTTTTTTCTTGATAGAGTCAACTGGTCAAAACAACTTCAGCTGATTTCTAAGGGCCATGCTGTGTGCTTCCATATTCATTTTCGGTCGTCCAGCTTAAGATGTCCATATATATACTCTATAATTGAAGGCAGGAAATGAATATCTAAAGTAAAGTAAAGGATCATCCTTTCTCCGGTGGTGAAATCACGTTGAAATCTTAATGAACGGGCAATAAAGAACTCTTCTCGGTAATTTGAAAGCTCATCGATGTTGTCTCCACTGGCATTTGATGGACGCATGTCAGGATACATACAATTCGTTTTTCGCCGAAGAGATTTGTCTCTTAGCATCTCTTAGCATCTCTTAGTATCAGAAAGCAGATCGGCTAACAGTGTTTAAATCGTGTTGCCACCCAATTCAGATCATATGGTGATTCCTTTGGTTGGTTACTTTTATTAGTTCTGCACATACACTCGTGCACTCGGCCAAACGAGAAAAATTGTACAATTGTAACCCAAAGGAATCATCACATGATCTGAATTGGGTGGCAAAAATATTATCAGTAAACACCGTTAGCCGATTTGGTCTATTAAAAAGGTGTTAGTATTGCTTAGACTCTAAGGCGTTACTTTATCAGGTGTCCTTACATAAGAACTCAAAATATATTTTGTTCTTCTAAACCCCAAAATACAGGCTCCCATATGGTGAGCTTAAAGTCACATTTGACAATAACAATGTCAAACTTTATAGGTTTGTCTTTAGATATCCCTGCCTATGCATTTTGGCATGACCTTAGTACAAAATGTGTAATACTAAAGGGGAAAGGGTTTTTCAAATCCACTTTTCCGGCTCTCTCATTTGCACCTTGCGCGGAAAAAGCTATTTATTTTTAGAATGCTTTTTCATACATCCAAGTCAAACATGCTCGCTGTATTTAGTAAATATATTACAATTACAATTCAAAACAATTACTATATAATGAAAATGCCATATTCTAAAAAAATCCATGCAATATTTCACGGAACGTACCAGGTGATTACGCTCTCTTCTTAGAGTGTAAAATTTTATGTTGTTTTGTTGCTGGGGGTGGGCTATTTGAGTATAAATGATAGATCACAAAGTGGATTAAACCCAGTGTTGCATTGTTAAAATTGCGTCGCGGGTTATTGAAGTATGCCAATTGTTCGTTCTTATACGTTTTGTGTTGCTTCACATCTTAAGACTATATAGTGCGAAAGGGACTATAAAATTCACTGAGTAAAACCTCGTTTATGAACAAATAGTGATGTAAGGTTAGGGGTAATTTTGTAGGAGACGAAAGACGGCAAACACCTGAAAATTGGCTTTATAAAGGAGATAACAGCAACCTTTTAGTGGATATCTTATGTACTTTTAATACTTAATTCACTACATCTCTTATGCACTGAATAGCAAACAGGCTTATGTTTTTCTGTCATCAATTAAGGAAAATGGATTGATAATTTTGCTGTGCCCTGCAGCAGGGGTCACGATTCTGTTTGTAAAGAGGGAAGACGTTCCTATTTCAACTTGCAAGACCTGCCGTGTCATGTTTAATGACGCCACTTACTACATGTAAAATCGCTGATTGCGCGTTGCGGTGACATAAAAATGCAGTGAAAATGCATGAGCGTCTCCAACCAAGGACGATTTTATGCAGGTTCTGATGATCTTAAATGACAATGACTTTCACCTTTATTTCCATGACAGCTTGTATAAAACGATGAATTATGGATAGTAGATATATTTTGTGTACGGCAGAGGCGGGTGCTTCATATCAATATCATGCTACCATATTGGCATTCTTTGTTATGGCGTGTGTTTTTTGCCGAAGCAGGAAAGCCAAAAAAAAGTAAAATCCCTCCCTCATGCGGGGTTGCTTTTTAGTTTTGACTAGAAATTTGGAACCTGTAAGTATTTCTACTAAACGCTCTGAGTAGTCTAATTTGTACAAATTAAGCCTTGTTTTTGGCGAGGACACCAGCCTTAAATACACTCAGGCAAACTTGGCGACACTACGATTTTCATTATGGATATCTCCCAACCTGCTTTCCGTAATAAGTACACGTATATTGGACCGCGGTTTCCTTTCAGTAATCGTGGTTACACAAACTTTGCTTACACTTTTGGTATTAATTTTTGGATGTTGTTTTTTGAAATAAATTCATTAAAAAGCGCAAATTTGTACGTACTTTTAGTAGTTTTGTTATACTGCCAGTTTCATAATTCTGCGAACTCTCTTTTTTCCGAACGCCAACTGTGTTTTGACTCCGATCACCAAACCTTTAAGACAATGCGCACACTAGATTTTTCTAAGTTTCGCTTGTATTTTATGGTACAAAATTTGTTTTTGAAGCCTAGCAAGTCCTTAAAAAAACTAACTGGGGCCTGTGTGAAATCATCCAACGCTGTTCACTCGTTTGATTGACGGAAGCCAATTCTCAGTTTATTTGGTTGGCGTAGAGTTCGCAGAATAATGAAGATGGCACTGAGTACCAGTAGCCCCTCTTACCAAACGTCTTAGAGGTTGAAATAACCATTGATTTTATGCAATAAGCCATGATCGGAACAAAACGGAAGCCAGTGTAGTTATGTACAAGTGAACTCTCGCACCGTCTATTTCAGTTGGCAAAGCACCGGTCCTGGGGCTTCGATGCACGATCAGAATATCCTTAAGGAGCTTTGAAAGGGTTTTGATTAGGACGTGCTGCTTTTGCTCTAACAACTGCCAATGGGTAGACCTTCGCGTGTGCTCGGACAAGGGCGTTGAACAGTATTTTTTTCTATACCACCTTAATCGAGAGTGACCATCTCCAGTGCTACGCGGGAGTGACCATCTCCAGTGCTTATACTAAACACAACGGCGGATGTGAAATTTCCAATAGTCATTCTCCTGGTTTTTCAAAAGTTGATTACAACCAAAACTGGCCTCTTCTTGGAGAGTGGTTGGTTACACATCAAACAGGAAAAAAAATGCCCTCAATTCATCTGTAGTGATAACTCCTTATCAATCGAGAGGGATTTCAAAGCGGTCGTCATACGCGACCGCTAGAAAAGGAGAGGTTGGAGGACATATCGGGCTGCATTAGATGCCGCAAATTGCTGCCGCGCAGCTTACAACCACGAGTGCGGTTTCACAGAATATGTAGTGTCTCCGAGAGGCAGGCCATTGCACCGGGACACAATGCCCTATTCTTACGAAAAGTGCAATGGGAAAACCCAACGGGGAAACAACAACAACAACAACAACAAAATAATTTATTTGTCCTCTGAGATAATTAATTACATAGTATTGGAAATAGATTATAGCGAAGAGAACAAAGCTACTTAAAAATAGCAAACTCAACGGGGAAACCCAACTAATAGGTGTCGCCTGATGGGGAAAGGTGGATTTTCTATGACAGGACCCTATCTGGGTAAAGTGTCATTTACAATGGACATGTGTTCCACGTTGGAACTTCCAGATTTAGAACAGGAATCGAACCCACGACCTGGTCATTTCTGGCTATATCGTAGCTCAGTTGTAAGAGCAACACACAGGCATCGCGAAGGTCATGGGTTCAATCACCGTTGAACTTTCATTCTTCGGATCTTCTAATTTATAGCGATCGCTTAGATTCCTTTCTTAACTGCGATGATCAAATGCTTTCCATGTATCCAATGCCTGAAAAAAAAATCATTTTCTAGACCAGGGGAAGAACGGTGTTTCCTTGCCCTGGATACAAGAGTCTCCAAGCTACAATAGCAGTAGACAAGCGAGGCTTTGGGACTCTAATGCCTGGGGTATAGTATTTCCTAGATGTGGGAGTAAACACAATTATTTTTTCCTGAATCTTTTTTATGCAAATTAGGTAGTGTAACAATGACCAATGTTAGGTTGAACAGGTTGAATGTCACGATATTTCGTGAGGGAAGGAGAATGCATGATTTCAAGACATGTTACTTGAAAATACGGCATTCTTTTCAGGGGGAAACCATCTTCGCAAATAAAGTATACGCAACCATTTACAAAAAAAGGCACCATACACTGAAGTATACTAAATTCGATTAAGAAATTATAAAATGAAAATGGAGTTCATCAGAATGATAATTTACGATGACGGCGGAAAGAATAATTTAGGCATAACAGACACAAATAAAGACGTAACCTGTAGTATGAGCTTTATTTATTCTGAAAAAATAGTTTTGCCACAGGCATACTTCAAAATGTCCACTTCTTGTTTCAATTTACAAACAACTTGTTACCCAAATGGAAATTCCAAGTGGATCTTTCAAGACCATATTTTGTCTAAACTGTCAAGGTGTTTTTCTAAGGGCAATTTAAACTTATCCACATAATTGTTGAAGTCTGTATATTTAATCTCCAGATTTTTAACATCCATTTGCTTTTGCTTTTGCTTCTGGAAATAGTTAGGCACAACATTCAATGCAGCTCTTTTTGTAAATGTATATTTTCGTTGACGTTTTTTCTATCAATATTTTTCTAGGCGATTTCAATATTGACTTGATGTACTCAGACGTAATACCTTGATAAGCTACAGACAACAGAAATGCCTTAAGTCACAGACTTAAGGCCGCCCAGGTTTTATACATTTATTTACTTTTTTGTCGTAGGAGCTAAACAGTAAAATACGTAGGTATTATGCTGCTATGTTTTTGCAGATTCGCATTTTAGTCTGAGATGACAATCATTTTGTTTGTGAAAGCTAATAGATTTTGACCCGAGGCAGCTCGGGTCAGATATAAAGAGCTCTGTTATTTACTGCTCTTCTGTTCATAATTTTGAAAAGCATAATTTTGCAACACGTCGGGTATAGAGATTTTAAATTGGCTCTAGCATTCTCTAGTCTACAAGCTGATTAAAAACAATAGAATTTCATGTTTAAAAAGGACTTTTTTGTATGAAAATGTTTGTTAACAAAAGCTACCAAACTTTTTGTTTCGGTGTTGCCCATGCTACTATTACGGCGTTATGCGGTATATTATATTTCGTTAATATAGTGAAAGTAAGAACTAAATGCAGTGCATCAACTATGTTTAAAAATCCATGAAAACAGGAATAAGAAAAGGAAGTTAATTCGTATGATAGAATCTTCTTGCCTCCAATATGATTGAGATAAAAGTCCAGACATTGAAAGAGCGACATCAAAATATTTTTAAAAATTCAATTATATAGAAATTGGTTGTGTGAAATAAATTAAAGGATACTTTACAAATTCGCCCGAAGGCATGAAAGCTCTTTCCGAAAAAAAAAGTAAAAGCTTATATAAGAATCCATAGCAGTATAAATGCGCTTGTTTTCATAACGTTTCTTTAAGAAAACAGATGGGAAATGAAATTGAGCGGGATCAGTGCACTTGAAAAGAGATTTTACTCGTTCTATAAGCAGACACAATATGAAAGGAATGAACCGCCTAATATAAATCCAAAGCTATTGAAATCCTTTGGAAATACCATCTGTCTATGGATATTTTCCATAATACATACTGGCAATTTGTTTCTTGGGGATTCAGTCTTGATTTGAAGATTTCCCATTTTTGCACGGTCGTCAAATAAACAATACCGGAAACGGGTAAGAACAAAAGATTCCGGAAGTTTTCGAACTTAGTTTTAATTTGGTGTAGAAGGAATTAGGTCTAATTGAAGGCATACCATAATATATGGCCTTAGTCTTTAATATAGAGGTTCAGTTTCATTTCATTAGCGACGTAGCGGGAGCTGATCAATAATTCACAGCTCAGAGCCTCTTGCTTCGTTTTATGACTGTTTGATTGAATTACAT
Source organism: Scolanthus callimorphus (assembly GCA_033964015.1). Classification (NCBI taxonomy): domain Eukaryota; kingdom Metazoa; phylum Cnidaria; class Anthozoa; order Actiniaria; family Edwardsiidae; genus Scolanthus; species Scolanthus callimorphus. Next base: position 36,650,846 of record CM066913.1, read on the forward strand.
TTTACAGAGGAGTGAGTGCTCAACCTTGTAATACCCCTACCCATTTGAAGAGGATTAGCGCCTTAAGATTCTAAACCGAGCTTCCTCTTCAAACCCGTTTTGTGCGTTGCTAGCATGATTGCAACAAAAACAAAGGTGGATATACAACAGGTTCTCGCGCCTGAGGAAAGTTTGATTAGGTATTGGAATCTCTAACCTGAATCTGATTTGTTTATATCAGATCTTACTACTCCTATTGTGCCAGTGGTCAAGCGGCCGGAGGCAACAGCATTCCTCGTGTTTTTCCAAATTCGGTGAGTAGCGTGCTTTCTTTTTTATTTTATTTTAACACATGTTTGAGGAAACAAAGCATCTGATCGGTTATTCGAGTATTAAAATTTAAATTTCGTATATAGTTTAACTGAATCTTTTTTCTCCCGTATCATATAATTGAGCTCCTTTTGTCATCTCGCATATTTTGCACACAATCATTTTTACATATCGTTCCTTTTCTTTTTAAATGAATTCAGGAACTGAGATATTAATTTCGGAGACAGCGCATTTTTCCATTTGTTTCTTTGATTTTCTGTAGGTTCACAAATTAGCTTATCTGTTGCCGTACCATTTTATTTTGCGTAAATCCGAATTACCATTATAGAAATGTTCCGTCTACAAGTTAGAAAATCTAATAATCGCAGATGAAAATACCTCCGTACGGGTGGTTCTTATAGAGTTACTGGCGAAAATATTGTAGCTGTTGGAAAAGGTGCAACGACGCGTTGGAATCAAGTTTTCTTCCGACTTTTACCCTGCAAGATGTGCTTACTTCTTATCTTTGAAACATGCAAAGCTTTTATATGAATGAAATTAAATCTCATACGAGACTATATAGAACTACAAACTGCAGTTTCTTAAAGGCCGACAGACTAAGTAATGTTTTTTATACTTTTATACTCTTTTTACACGTTCATGTGGTTGTGTTTTGTACAGAGCTATTACATGATAAAAAGCAAACATCGAAAATTGGCATTTTGCAAATCTCCTTGAGTCATAATATCCTACATCCATTTTAAACCAAAATTGGAACGATTTAAAGTCTACACTGGTAAATCAAATTAATCAACATGAAAGGAACGTTAGCTTTTAGTGCTTGGCCCCATCAAGTCAAGTGTCTAAAGTGCTACTTGGTGCTTATTAACACCAGTTCTTCTATGCGTTTGTTTTGTGGTGAACTAGATGTCACCAATCAAACATATCCATAACCGAAGTTTCTGCTGTTCTCTTCTTGTTTTTAAAGCAATTTGTCATCCTGTTCCGATGTTTCTGTCCAGCCTGTCTGAAACTGATATATGTTGTAGACAGTAAGGATTCCATCCACAACCTCCCTTTTTTTCCTTCCTTCTTTTTGTTTCATATCCTTTCGCTCACCCTATCATCAATCATTACCTTCTTCTCCTTGATTGAATGAAGTTTAAAAAGGACATTTTACAAGGAAACTGGACCACTTGCCACTCGCCCCATCTTCACCTCAAATATAGTACTTGTTGTCATAACTGGTTTCGAATGGAGATCTCATACATGGATTAAGATTTTTAGTAACAGAGGAAAAAAACCGTTCCTGCTTGTCATACCGGTGCCGTCCGCAGACAAGTTTACAAGTGAAGAAAGTACTTTCAATGTATACCATGGTTTTGCAGACGGACAGGCAGCTGCGTTTCTTTTTCTGGTTAAATTATATCACGGACACTTTAGATTACTTTTCTATGTCTGACACGATGCTGCGAAACACTGTGATGGCAAACAACTCCTGCTGTTTCACTTTCCTAAGCACATAACACTTTAGCATTAACATTTTAAACGCAACTTATATCTGAAAAATGAACAAGGATTTGGAAATTGAATGTTCGTTTACTTGAAATATGCTTCTATAATTCTTCCTCAAAGTACGCAAAGTCTGCGAAACACTGTGATGGCAAACAACTCCTGCTGTTTCACTTTCCTAAGCACATAACACTTCAGCATAAACATTTTAAACACAATTTATATCTGAAAATGAACAAGGATTTGGAAATTGAATTTTCGTTTACTTGAAATATGCTTCTATAATTCTTCCTCAAAGTACGCAAAGTCTGCGAAACACTGTGATGGCAAACAACTCCTGCTGTTTCACTTTCCTAAGCACATAACACTTTAGCATCAACATTTTAAACGCAACTTATATCTGAAAAATGAACAACGATTTGGAAATTGAATTTTCGTTTATTTGTAATGTTTCTCTAACTCTTTCGCAAGGTACGCAAACTCTCCTTACGAACAATTTAAGGATAGTGAAAAAGAACAACGCGGAACAGAGCTTGCTACCAAGGAGCAATTTTGCAAATAATAACGACTTAATATTATATGATTACTTTATTATCATTAAACATTTTAATGTTGGCTGTTTAACCCTTCCATTCAGAGACAATTATAGAATGGATTATTAATAGCTATTAATAATTATCCGTTGGACTCATCAATTACAAACGTGCTACTTGTAAATGCTGCTATAGAAAGCATTTCAGTGTCGATGAATCGGATATCTTCATTAAATCTTTAACACGGATATCAATCAACTTGCGCCTATCAATCTGACGTCGACAATGTCCTTTTACTCGCTGCGGCAAGTAGGAACGTGGTTTAAAACATTCTTGATGCGACTTGCAGATAGGAAAGAGCATAGTCTAAGGAAACTATTTATATTTTTCAAGTAGATACTTTAACAGTGACTGCTTATATGTTTCCGCTATTGGAAAAATATCATAATATTTCATGCTTTCTTGGTTGTTTGCAGCTTGACCTTTATGATATTTGCCTTAAGGAAGGAAGGGTTTGGAATATAGAAATTGTTTTCATTTTATTAAGAGTATGCAATCTGATACCACTTCAAACTATTTCCTTTCAATTTATAGTCATAGACGTTTTCTCGGCTACTTTGATTAATTGATATCTGCGTGAAACTTTAGTTGTTGTGGTAATTCTCACCACTCTACAATATTCCATGAGAGCTTCGATTATATTCTCGAACCAACCATTACAGCAAAGTATACGACAAAATGGATGCCACTCGCAAGAGTGGAATACCGGAATACCCATTAACAAATCCCAATGAGCCGCTCCTTTCTTATCGTTTACGTTTATATTAGCAGACGATCTACGTATATAAATCTTACCACTCTACAATATTCCATGAGACCTTCGATTAAATTCTCGAACCCACCATGGCAATAAAGTACAGTAGAATGAATGCAGACCGATTAAAGAATCCCAATAAGCAGCTCTCTTATTATCGTCAATAGCGGAGCTCCCGAGGGCGCCTGCCCGCGGAGCCCCATAGCTACATGCAGGAGAAGAAGGAGCAACAGAACATCTTGATAGTGTAGACTTCTGTCTTACGGTTTTTGATATCTGATCTAAAAAAATATTTCTTACAACACCAAACATCGAAAATGAATCCTGTGTCCAAATCCATACAATTTATATAGGTTGACAGCACCATGAATTGAACATCAACAGCCAGCACCATTCCATCACAACTTTGAAACATTATTTTTCCAGGTTTACTGGGAATTTCCTCTCGGTGTTATCGCCAATTCTTTATTTTATCAAGACGTCTACAAACATGCTACAAACAAGGAAATTGGTTTTGTAATACTCTATCTAAAAATTATTTCCACTATGTTAAAATAACTCGATTTCTTGGCGGATTTCCTCCTCTTTTATAGTTATAGTCATTATGAACTAGTGAGGATTTGTCCCATCAATCTTCAGTTCAAGGGTGGCGTAGCGTGTAAGGCGCTCTATGTGCACCTCTGTGTCCCAGCTTGGACAGTGAGGGATTTTCCTCTGCTGTTTCGACATTGTGTACGTTCAGCGTGGGTTGATTTGTCATTTCTTCCCCCTGTTTCCCGTCTTTCGGATGAGACTATAAACCGAGGTCCCGTCTCGCAATACGCTACAGCAAAGCTGAGGGACGTTAAAGAACCGCTGGGCTATTCTCAGTAACATAACTCGCTACAATATAATATATAGCCTCACAACTCCTGATTGTAAACTGCACTCAGACATCTCGCAATTTGTTTTTACAGCCTGTGGAATTAAGCGCTATACACACCTCTCTGTAACAGACCCGACGAAACCCTACCCGGTGATTTTTTAGTCTGCCCGAGACCTGAAGAATTTTCTGAATTGACCGGGACGTTTTTTCCCTTCCCCGGTGTGAAGTGCGAGTGTGTTTAGCAAGCTTTACGTACTATAGAAATTACGTATTTTAGAAATCGATATAAAAGACATAAAAAGAGAGGCGATAAAACTCAAACAGCACTCTTACAGAAGAACTTGTCGGAACTTTTGGAACATGACGCGCAAGAAATTGTAGTCAGTGAAAAAATGAGCTGACCCCCAAAAAGGTGTCTCATCCGATGACATTTTCCTCAAAACCAGGTGGGAATCTAGATTTCCTCGGGTCTGTTACAGAGGGGTGTTTATACATAAATGCACACATTTATAAGCATACATTTATATTCATTTTCTTTCTTAGGAAGCAGCGGGGCAAAACGGGAGGTGTGGCTGTCCCTCAATGGAGGCTACTTTCTAGACCATCTAAAAACAGACGAAAGGTTCCAGAAAAACCAGCCAACGCTCACTAACACAGTAGACACCTTTGATTCGCCGCCAAGATTCAGGAAACTCTATGGTCAAAGACTGTCAGCGTATTTTATCCCCCCTAAGACTGGAGATTACACTTTTGTCGTGACTTGTGATTCTGTTTGCGAGATATTTCTCAGTTCTAGCGAAGATCCTTCTCGCAAAGTGGCGATTTTAGAGATTGAACAGAAGCACAGGACGGACATTGACAAGTTTGACGTGTGAGTTTGAAGACGTAGTATTCGAAGAGCCTTACTCAGTCCCGGTTGTGTGTGTAAGCCTAGTAAAATACTGATTCAGAGAAAACATCCATTTCCATCAGCTAATTTGGGGAATGTAGTGAGTATTTTAGTTTGAATTTGGTAAATGAAGTAACCTGCTAGCAGAGCTTTCTTTCCGTCAGTCTTTTAACATTAAACAAGCTAGTCGCGTGCCATGCATTCGCGTAGTTTTGGCGAGATAACAAAGAAAACAACGCGCGAGAGCCAAACCGCGAAGGCTAACAACAAAACGAGAGAGCGAAATGTCAAGTAAAAGCCTCTGCTAGCAGGGTATAAATGAAGTTATCAACTTAATTTGCTTCAAAATTATGTTTTCGATTTAATTCTGCTTCGTATATTGAAAGTGAAGAAAAGTCAAGAGTGGCTGAGTATGGCTCTTTCAATGACCAAGAAGTTGCAATAAATGGAAAATAGTATATATAAAAAACATTTCCAGCGTGGTCACGAAGGATTTCACTAGGTGAGAGACTACTATAAATTTTCAAGACGGGTACCTGAAATTGATTCCTCAAGAGGGGGCTGTGAATGTTTCGATCATTACTGTATCTGGATGTAATAGGCCATGTTCGAATTACGCTCCATTGCCTACAAAAAAATAACCTCAAGTCGAGGCTTTCTTCTAAAATTACTGTAAATGTGTTAGAACTTGGAGAGAGCCTCGATTTGAAGCTTTTGTCTTGTGAGCATTGGAGCGTAATTCGAACCTGGGGTATTAGAATTCAGTGAGAGCTTTAAATCAGTCGTTTGCTTGTTTTTTAAACCAACACGTCTTGCAAGCATGTTCATTCCGCTCTCCGTCTTAGATTCGTAATTTAGTCTGTACTCGAAAAACTGAATCTTTGCACCCACTTTATCATGTCCTTTTGTCAAAAGTTAAAGGCAACTTGCTGGATTATTTTTTCCAGATTTCCTGCCCAGAGATCTTGTCCACAACGCCTGAAACGACATGTAGTGTATTACCTCGAGGGCCTTCATTCAAACTACATAGAGAAGGACCATATGCGATTACGGGTGAAACTTCCAGGATCTGAAGACCTCAAAGTTCTCGACAGAGGGTACTTAATCCAATTTACCCTAGGTGAGAATGTTTTCAGTTGTCAGTAGTTGAGTCCGGCGACCAGATATCCATTCCGGTTAAGGAATGTCTCGATGTCGCGATCAGGACAAGTATTTGATATTCAATGCAGCTGGCAACATGTCAGCAACAGGCAGCTATAGCGACTTGTTTTGTTTACTTATATGGGCATTTTTCTCTGTGAAAAATTCTTACTGAATTGAACGTTTAAATAGCGGAGCTCCTTAGCGGCCGAAGGCCGCAGAGCGGAGCACCATAGGTATCGCACGAAGAATACAATAGCTCAAAGTAGAACTCAGGTATACGATCGACTTCATTTTTCATGGTTCAGCGGTATTCCCATTTGGGTATCGCGGGCACGTCCGTGCGTGTCGGTCTGCGTGCCCCACCACAGGTAAACCAAGACCCTTCTCCGTTTATTAATCATATATCAGGAAGGGATGAAGCTCAGACAACCAAACTGGGTTGGGGGAGGGTCGGGGAGGGGGAAGTTGTGTTAGTGGCGAGGGGGTGTAACTGCATGGTCACGTGGCATGACGTCATCGATGTCGTCATCATAGGAGAAAAAGAATATACCTCGGGAAGGGATGAACCTCAGACAACCAAACTTGGGTGAAGTTGTGTTAGTGGCAAAGGGGTGCAACTGCATGGTCACGTGGTATGACGGTGCAAAGCTTTCTATGTACAATGGCTACCTTTTTGTCTCATTAACACAAAAAATTATGTAACCGGGAGCTCCGCTTTTAGACAGTGGCTAAATCTATATATTACTTTTTCGGCCAAACAAAGCAACAGCAGGGTAGAGGGGTCAAACACCGTTTTTCTGTGTTTGTGTTATAAGCGACGGAATCCCGTTTAGCTAGCCATTACCAAATATGGCATGAGGGACGTCCTGTATATTTTATATGTTGGAACAAAAATTGGTTTTAAGACCATAACAACAGATCCATATTTTCTAAATTTTTTGGTTATTTTTGTTATTAGCGCTTGACTGTCCATCACTTCGTCATTATTGCAACGTCCGATGTGGTGGGAGTAGTTACACCTTATTAAAGGCAGTCGATCCCGTCACCAAAGTCTGCATGTCTCATAAAGCTTCTACCGAGGATGTGTGGCGACCAACAACCAGACACATATGTAAGCATGTGATTTTATTTCAATTATGTTTCAGTTATAGAAAATAATAATTCAATATGTCGCGTCGTGATCCTTTTTCGTATACTAGCGACCTGGCTCCTTTTGTGAATTGCATGTTCAGGGCCAACAACGTACTGCGCGTATCGGTAGAGCGTGTACATGCCATACTTTTGTCGATAAGTTTTGTAGTTCAGTTTTAACGTTTCTTCAAAGGTTTTGTAGTCTCAAACTTATGTTGTCAAGGCGTGTTATGATGTTGTCAAGGAACAGCACGAAAGAATGTGAAAATCACTGACAACGTGCTTTCCTTGACAACGTGCTTTCGAAACACCAAAACCATTAATTTAAACGTTAAAACTCAACTACAAAACGTTTTGACAAAACTATTGCCGTCAACGTTCAACGCGCAGTATTTGGCCAATTATTTACCCTACAAAGAACGTTAACGTTTTGTTTAGCATGCCATAAACGAGATGAAGCTCGGTTGGAGGCTCTGGTACCTAGGGTAATTGAAAGATGGATCATAAAGCTCAAGACACCTACCAGCCTCATCGAATTTTCAATTTCAATGTCAATTTATTTGCCATTTCTTTTACATTAACATTTATACATAAAAATCGTCGAAATAGACTAAGAAAAAGATGGCGAAAGCGCCTCAAGAAACCACCGGGCTTGTGCGAAAAGGCGCCCTCGCCTTAATGTTTGGTAAAGAGCGACCCGATTTGATAACTTGGATGTCTAGCAAAGACGAAGGAAGGAGCTAACGCCTTGTGTTTTTTCTCTGGAGCGTTTTTATGAAAATCAAACATAAATTATTTACAAATCACAAGATTTTTTTTGTCAACACATCTTTTGATCAGAACGCTACATACATAGTTTTCCAAGGAAACATTTCTGATATCTCTTTGGCTAGTAATATTCGAATTTGCTTTATATACTTTCTTATTTTTATCTTTACTATTACCTGTTACTTGTCCCTTTAGCGCCTACGTGGCACATAAGGCCTCGATTCTTTTGCCTTTCAGTTTTACTATCAGTCGAAATTGTTCGTATTGTTTAAAAACTGAAAAAAAATAAACTAAACTGACAATCCTTAACATTTTTGGCTAATGGTTGGCTGTTGGCTTCTTCATTTGAAGATGAAAACTCGAAGACAATAATTTAGAGACAACTGCTGATATATTATGACCTCATTGCTGGCAAAGCGCCGAAACTACTACTCATTTAAAGAATCAGCTAAGAACCTTACTTGTTCGTGTGATGCTGTTCTTTACTTGCAGACTCACCGTTGAAAATTGCTGTCCAAGTTAAGACATCTACCTCAGTCCTTATAAGCTGGAACTTCCAAGATCCCTTGTCTTTAGATGACGTAACAGGATTTCGACTTGCCTACACCTACTGGGCCCCTCATCACGAGGGCGAGGCTGGCAGATGGGTAGCATTCAATACCATATTAGGTCCAAATATGACCTTTACAGAGCTTAAGGGTTTGAAGAAGTTTACGAAATACTGCATTAAAGTATTCTATATTGTCGGTGAAGAGGAAAGCGAGCCAGGAAATTGTGCCTTCGCCACTACGCTAGAAGATGGTACGAACCTCTACAGACGTCTACGATAATATGTAACCATTGCATGATTGATTCGATTTAAATTGTCCACTGAAAAGTGTTCTTATATGTTTGAAAATTTATCAAAAGGGTAGATCTGCAAACAATATTTAGGGTTGTCAGTCACCTTTGAAGAGAAATCTGAAAAATCAAAGCCAGGGAGGTATCGGAATTGTATCATTTGCTCAGGAAATTTCGCAAAATAGACCAAAACGTCGGGGTGAATTCAGGATACTTTAATTGACGAACAAACACACTTATAATCTTAATTTAGCTATGTGAGAACTGTTGCAAGCTTACACCGATATCGTTGTTGGTGTACTTTTTGCAAAACGTGAAGCAGTGGAAATTGGGGATTGCTTTTAGGGCAGCGAAAAGTCATATTTTCCACCGTGCGTCTCAGTGTCCTCTATCTGTGGTATATGTATGAGATAATGCTGACTAAGACAATTACGCCTTTATTGGTTTACTTTCGCTTTCATTTTAGTACCTAGCAAAGCGCCGAAACTACGAAAAGTTGTTAACCATCAGCTGCGATCCATCCTGGTAGCTTGGAATCCACTCCCTCCTCAATTTATCCACGGACAGATACTTGGGTATCGACTAAATTTGACAAACTTAAACAACACTTCAAATTCACCATCCGGGGTAGCAACGGGAAGTAATACATTGTCTGTTATAATCAGTGGCTTGGAGATGCTAACAAGATATTGTGTAAGGGTACTAGCGTATACTCAAAGGGGAGATGGACCCCAGAGTAAATGTACGGACGTCTTCACGTGGACGGATGGTATGTGGGTAACGTAGCCTAACATAATTCAACTTTCATTTAAAATCGGGCATTAGGGCGGATTTTAGATGAGATGACTGCAGTGAAACCAATCGCAAAGTGATTACACCAGTTCTGATTGCATATTGCGTACGTCAGTCACCTGAAATCCGCTCTAAACCTAAGGTCGGCCATGCAAAACCTTTACGTACGGAGGAATAATCGACAGTTCATTTGCAGTTCATTTGTATGAAATGATTGGCTTGCAGATAGTTGCCTTGCAGATACTTGTTAATCTCATCTTCAAATATCTTACCCAGCCTAGATTGTAACAGCCATTCCTTACAGCAAATGAAAGATATTGCTTTTAATTTGGAATTGCTTCAGGGCGTCCTACCAAACTATTTGCTGACTGCATTTTCTTTCCACACTGGGGGGTCTAGCTGGGTCTTTCTAAGCTGCGGAAAAGTGGGGTGTTTAGGCAACCTGGAAATTCCAAAAGAGGCGGTGTTCAAATTCCAGGATCACTGGAAAGATGGGGGGGGGGGGGGGGGGGCTCTCAAATGGTAGGGTCCTCGGCCCCCGGGTGTGGAAAAAAAACTGCGATCAGTCATTGCAGTGTGGTAGTCGCTAAATAACACGTCACTGAACAATGGAAAGCTGTATCGAAACACCCAACCTAATGTTGCTTTCATCATTTTTCTTTTAAGACTACCTTCCTGCGATAACCATTGTCAACAAAAGTAGTCCCACATTTTTAGTTGTACGGATGGACACTTTACCCTATTATCTTAACGGTCACTCCGTGGGATATATGCTATCATACCGTCTAGTTAGAAGTGCCAGTGAGACGATCAAGGACTCCGAAAACAAGAACCGCCAAGTAGCTGCTAATGTGACAAAGTATTATGTTACTGGACTTTCTTCGTTTTCGACCTATGAAGTGTGGATTAGACCGATGTTGAAACGTGGAATTGGGACAGTTTCTTCTTGGCCAGTGGAGGTAATTCCACTGTAACATTTATTGTAAGATTAAGATTAGCCTGTTAGCCGGCTCTCTAGTGGGTTTTCTCGGATATTTGATTTGTTTGGTGCGCGGGATTCCTGTGTCGCGGGGGGAAGTAGCCTGCTAGCCGGCTCTCTAGTGGGTTTTCTCGGATATTTGATTTTTGGGATGCGCGGGATTCCTGTGTCGCGGGGGAAGTAGCCTGTTAGCCGGCTCTCTAGTGGGGTTTTTCGGATATTTGATTTGTTTGGTGCGCGGGATTCCTGTGTCGCGGGGGGAAGTAGCCTGCTAGCCGGCTCTCCAGTGGGTTTTCTCGGATATTTGATTTGTTTGGTGCGCGGGATTCCCGTGTCGCGGGGGGAAGTAGCCTGCTAGCCGGCTCTCCAGTGGGTTTTCTCGGATATTTGATTTGTTTGGCGCGCGGGATTCCTGTGTCGCGGGGGGAAGTAGCCTGCTAGCCGGCTCTCCAGTGGGTTTTTCTTCGGATATTTGATTTGTTTGGCGCGCGGGATTCCTGTGTCGCGGGGGGAAGTAGCCTGCTAGCCTGCTCTCCAGTGGGTTTTTCGGCCATATTTGATTTTTTTTTTTGGCGCACGGGATTCCTGTGTCGCGGGGGGAAGTAGCCTGCTAGCCGGCTCTCCAGTGGGTTTTCTCGGATATTTGATTTGTTTGGCGCACGGGATTCCTGTGTCGCGGGGGGAAGTAGCCTGCTAGCCGGCTCTCCAGTGGGTTTTTCTTCGGATATTTGATTTGTTTGGCGCGCGGGATTCCTGTGTCGCGGGGGGACACAGGAATCCCGCGCGCCAAAAAACAATAATCAAATATCCGAAAAAAAACCACTAGAGAGCCGGCTAGCAGGCTACTTCCCCCCGCGACACAGGAATCCCGCGCACCAAACAAATCAAATATCCGAAAAAAAACCACTGGAGAGCCGGCTAGATTAAGATTGTTTTTGCCGCTATAAGCATCAACGTGTTTCATTCATTCATCCCAGTTCATTCCCATTCCCATAGCCTAAATTGCTGCCTTCCATAAAGTACATTGATGTAATATTCCAATTGCTGTTGTTTTTCGTCCATAGAAACGTGTCGGTGTCCTAGTCATATGACCGCATGGTGGAGGCAATTGCCACCTTATACACAAAAATCTGCATCTTCATCACCAAGTGGTATTATCCCAGACATATTACAAGATATGCTTTTCCATGTTTGTGGAAACTGTCAAGCATTTAAAAAATTAGATGTTGTTTACAAATACCACAGTTCAAGAACTAAACGAACTACTAAAACGATTGACTCAGAAGCTGACTTTATATTCCCTGAAAGGAAGTCTATTGAAGCACAAAGTTTAAAAAAATCATCAAGATTTGTTTCACTGCTAGATGTACCGGGTTTTGCATTCCTAACTAGCAAAAAGGACAACAAAGTATATTCTCGCCAGGTAGCTACGTCAGTGTTTCAGTGCTGGCCGATTATGGTGATGAGTCTTGCTATGACGCTGGTGGCTGGTTGTGTCATATGGTTTCTGGTAAGTAAACCCGTCGCAGTTAAAGAGCCTGTGTCAGCCGCCATTTTGACAGCATAGCAACATACCAAGTCAGAGAAAGCATCCATTTCCATCGGCTGGTTTAGAGAATATAGAGCAATTTTCTCGATTGAATTTGGTAAATCAAATCTGAAACTTTGTTTTTAGATGTTAATTTAGATATTTCTACACGTAATTCGTTTTCTGATATCGAACGAAAACAATAACAAAGGAGTGGCTGACTCGGGCTCTTTAAAGGGCTGTCATGATACGCGCATGCTCCAGGAGCGATCACTGAATTATCAGCAAAACTAATAAGACCATCCTATCAGATAACTATTGAAAAATATGTAAAGCTAGAAAGCATGGTGGGATGGATTGAGAGGTAGTGAGATTTTATACGATTTGTTTTCGAGGGTATTAGCCTTCACGGGTGATCATTACGGGACTATAGTTCTTTGATTTGAGATGCGCAGAACAGCTGCGCAGTGGCGTGACAGGCTCCCTTTAACAATAAAGAAAACGAACCTCCTAAAGATTCTACCGGTTTCTCTTCGCCTTGAAAGTATAAAAAAAGCTCAGATAATATTAAAAGTATTAACGCTAATGGAGATCAGATAATGCGCACATATTGCTAAAAGATATCTGCTTCTATTCTCTAAAATTGAAGTTCATAGCGAGTATATTTTTTAAGTTCTAGACGAAAATCTATTTTCGCGAAATGCGCTCTGACCTTCGCATGAAAAGGGCTGTGTCACGGTTGTTTCAACAAAATTTTATAAAATAAGTCCAGTCATCTACATAAACATCTCAGAATCCTACATTATACTATTATTTAGTGTTATAAGAAAAAGGAACTAAAACTTCCATTATATAGGCATCATTTTACGTAAATTTATAGCTTTCGCTATCAAATTTCCAAGTTTGAAAACTGTTCAGCCTGAACAGAAATCAAAAATGTCATTTCGTAATCCAATTCCATCCGCTCGATAACACACGAAAGTACTCTAAATGTGTGCTCATCTAGCAGTTGAAAGATTATTTAAGAAACCTAGATGATTATTTTGCTCGTTTCGTGCGAATATGACTACATTTAAGCGACCTAAATTTGCCTCAAAATCGTGACATAGCGCCTTTAATATCAATATGTATAATGTTACTTTTTCCCACCAAAAACAAGTTTATAATAATCCAGCGGAAATGTTCAAAATGTTGATCTCCTTGCAAAGGCATGGGAAATATGAGAAAACTTCAGGAAGCGTTCACGTCAGGGCATTTTGCTATTAGTCATGAAAATATGAACAATAGTCACCTTCAGTTATGGTAAAATCAGCAAATTTTTATCCTGAAATATTTTTTCTTATTAATCTATCTCTTTAATCTATCAATCTTGTTTTTTAAACGTTGGTTACACGTTTATTACTTTTCCGTCAACAAAAACGCAATTTGCGCGGGTAAGTCATTGTTCCTGACAGTACCCTGTGTCAAGTCTCGCTAAAAATGTTATTTTGCGTAATCTAATGTTATCCGTCATTTCCTTGCAGGAAACGGTTCACAACCCTAATCAGTTCCATCACCATTTTTATGCTGGTATCACTGAGGGCGTGTGGTGGTCATTTATTACCATGACGACAGTCGGGTATGAAAAGGATTCTTTGAAATGCAATGCAATCTTGAAAATACCGTGCAGTTATCTCGGCCATGAGAATATTCCACGTTGTACAGTCGGGGGTGTACGCAAGAGGAGAGTCGACTGTACACAGCAAGAAGCAGCAGTTGTTGAGGTTGATGTCAGTTTCTAGACATCACTTAACAGCTAAAACCTTTGTATCGCGATCTACGTTTTCATTTTTGACGATTCCGCCAATCAAACTGTCTGAGCTAATGAAACAATTGCCCTGTTTCGCCTGCTCGCTTACCTCTGAACTTAAACGTCGCGACGGAAAGTCAGCCGTACTAGGTGAAACAGGGCAAGAATCTGATTGGCTCATACGATTTCACTGGTACTGGTACTGTCAGTACTGGTTATCAAGGTTTCTATTCTCGTACGACTCAGACTCAACAAGGTTTAGCTCTGGTGACAACCATTTAATGACCTTCGTTGACTGATTTTGAGTGCCGCGAGGCATGCGTAGAAATGCCTTCCCGTTGCAGCTGCGCATTGAGATTGGCGCACATGCTGATGTCTGTCACCACGGCCTCTTCCGCGATACAGAGTACTTTTAGTCCATAATGAAATTTTAGAGATTGCTTTGTTCTATTTACGTTATCTGATATCGTGGACAAAATGCGTTGTACTTCGATACAGTGTTTATTAGTCATTTTTTTCAGGTACGGAGACAAAGTTCCAACAACCAAACTAGGCCGTGCCTTTGCTATTCTATGGTTCTTGTTGGCATGGCAGTTGTAGCTATCCTAGTAGCCTCGATAACCTCATCATTATCCGTAAAGATGCTGAACGACAGAAACAATGTCAACAAAGATAAAAGGGTATGTTTTGAAACATTTTGAGGCATTTTCGGATACCAAGCTACGTGAAAAGTGTAAGGCGCAAAGTTGATTGCTAAAGGAAATACTTGATGTTGGCGTCTGTTTTAGCTGAGTGCAGCTCTCTCTTTTCCAGATGGCATCTTTGGACAATCCGCTAGATTACAAAGCACTTCTTCGCGTTGGCAAGCATGCAACGAAGCGTAAGTCTAGCAAACTCGTCTCCATTCACTTATGTGAAACACAGGTGTATATGAAAGTGTGTGAAACGTGTTTTTCTTGTTCTATTATAGGGGACACCTATTCTGATTTGGATAAACTAGTAGACGCCTTTAAGCTCGGCGTGGCAGAAGGCATTGTTGTGGATATGTATATGGCCGGTTTTAGGACAGACCTTTTTAATGGGACGTGGTACAAAGTGTCGAGCATACTGGAGCAGAAATTTTCATATGGTGTTGAAATTGGAGGAAATGCGTCGAAATTGGAAAAGCTTTTCCGTGAATATGCCGAGGGAAGGCAAGATGCTGGTATAAAAACACTTCAAAAGGCGAGAGCTGATGTCAAAGTCGACACGGTAAGAGCCTTGACATTTTTATTTGTTCTGTAGTTTTCAGTGTACTCCGATTTAAATTACATGCATGACACTATGCAGTACGCGTTAAAGCGGTTGTGGTTGCACGGGTTGAGTAACATTAAACGCCCCCAACGCTGTGATCCAGGTTCGATTCGGCGATGGAACCTTCCCTGTCACGAGTTGTTGTGTACTTTATGAATCGAGGTGAACCGAGATATCGGGACGTTAAACAACATCGGTGCTTGTCGGACAGTGTATGGGGTTTCCTTCCGGTACACAGCCTAGCTAACACTCATTAGAAGTGCTGGACGTGCTGATTATGGGTAGCTCAACTACTTTCATTCCCAGGTAGACTCGTGCAAGAAACATCTGGTAAAATCGTTTTTTTGTGCTTGATTTGTGAAACAATGATTCCGGTGCGGATTTCATTGAAACCAATGGCGTGAATCCAGAGTAGAGCTTATACGAATCCAAAATGTACCAGTAGCTTCGCTATCGGCATATTTTGCCTGTAGGGGGCCCTTTTTGCAGTTTTACAAAAAACATTCTGAGGGTAAATTTCCAAAATAAAAACGAATAATATTGTGCATTTTGATGCAAAAGTTTCAACTTTCATTAAATGACGTAGAGCGCGCTGCGGAAATAACGCTTGTAACACGACGCCGGACGTTTTTAATAACCATTCAGAACTCAGTCCGAAATGGATTTTACCAGATATGTGCCTCGCGCGCGAAAGCAGTGCCGAGAAACCATCTGGGAACGAGATCATAGCCACAACGTATATTGCATGCGCTCTCAACCTGTCGTAATAGCTGAAATAGTTCTATTGAAACCTCATTTTCCATTATTCTCTATCCCTCTTCTGTAGATCCATTCGTTGCAATTGGAAGTACAAAAAAATTGTTTTCATACATGGGGAATTTAGGTTGAGAAGCACCCGTTTCCCACTGTCATTTAAGTATTTCCTGACATGGAAAACCCGGAAACTTTTAACCTGTTCAATTATTTGTTCGTTCTTTCACTTTCAAACCTCAAGCCAAATTAAATTTTCGAAAACAAGGGAATATTATGTTCTTTATTTTCTTTTTCAGCAATTCGCCGCTCACCATTCGAAAGCATTGAACATGCCAGATTTCCTCGATTCCAGTACAGATTTATTCAAGATTACAATATTTCTTGCCGTAGCGGCTCTCTGCTTCTGTACTGTAATGGGAATGTTATTCCACTCTTGGAGGAGAAACAAAGAACATCGACGAAGTGAAACAGGTAAATACGAAAGCAGGTTCGACTTCTCAGTAAAGGCGTAATTTAGTGAAATACCGTTTTCCTTTTGTTAAATCTTTGCTATTGTCTTGTTTGTATCATATATCAATATGAAGGCGCGCACGCTGACTAAACATGTGCAATTACACCACAACGCGCGCGTTTCTCGAATTCTGATTGGCTCTCAGCCGTGGGTACATAAGAGGACATACCGGAACGCGCCATCATAAGCGCGCGCGCTAAAAAGAACCAACGAAAACACCGTTTGGCTGCGCGCGCGCTGCTTTTGCCTTTCTATTTTTTCCTTTTTGTTGTCGGCTGTCGGCTGCGCCTCGTGAGTCCACAACATTTTGACCACTCTATTACGTCATTCCGTGGTATATAAGAGGACATACCACGGAAAATCAGAGGACATTTGTTAAATAAACAGATGCCATAAGAAAGTGGCGAATGGTGTTGGTGTAGCCACCTTTTATCAACTTTCTTCCACAAAACTTCAATTTTTTGCATTTTTCTCCTTTTTCTATATTGACAAGTTGGAATATACTATAAAAAATATTCTCTATATCTATATGAACCTTTTTCCTAGATCTTTTGTAGTCACTTTATCGATAGCTCATTACAGTAACTACCAGAGTCACTTTACAGACACTGTCACACATTCACTACTAGACTAATTTTCAATTGTGCCTGATTTAAGAGTTTCATACAATCGTTTCTGGAAATCAAAATACACAGCTGTCTGTGTCTTTGTATCAGTTTTGATATTTGGTCTTGCTATTTGCAGATGGTTTGCAGAACTCTCTGGATCACTTTTTATCAACTAAGCGTGAACTAAAGAAATGTTGGAAGAGTTTAATAGAAGAATGCGTAGGACGTATGCTCGGCTAAAATTGAAGCACAAGAAGGAGAGAGATGAGTTACTGAGACTGAGGAAATACGAAAGGGCAAAAGGCCCACATATTATCTGGCTTTGAATTCTACTTTGGATTTGCCGTTCTTCATTTCCTCCTTCCTGGTCCTGGAATCTTTACTCGAAGGAATAATATAATAACCAGTGGTGAGATAACAACTTCATGCAGCTTTGTGACTTCTTATTGGATATTGCAATAGTATTGCAAGATAGTGGCTACGAACTCATGCCAAACGATTTTTCCCTTTTGTAGAATACTCTCTGGGGCGATTTTTGAAGTCGCCTTTGCATTTTGAGAAGTTTCTGCAGGTGCTGAGCTTTCTTATCATTATATATTCGCAAGAAGTTCTTGTGGAAATTTACAAGGTGGCTTCTGATGTCTTCCAAATGACTCTTGTACTCTTCCTGCAGTTGTTGTCTTGGACCTGAAAATGGGAATCCGATACCTTGTTTCAAAACATATACGGTTCAAATGTTCCTTCAACTATCTTCCTGGTCTTGATCTTCATTCATACTCGAAAATACAAAATTGCTATGTAACAGCTCCTACTGGCCTTGGTGGCGATACATGATACTGGTTTTTAAAAGGAAACAGATCAGTTCTCAATGGTGTCAGTTCTCAGTGGTCTTTCGTCAAGACCAAACAGTCTCATACTGGAATGATATTATACCGTGCCTCAAGTTTCTTATGTAAGCCTCCCGTGAGGCAGATCTAGATCATGCTCTAAGCTGTAGGGGGCTGGTTTCTTGGCTTTGTTAAGCAAAAGCCAAAAGAATACAAATTTTCACACATTTGAAACTGCTCTTTCTATTCCTGGCAATGCTTGCACTTCTGCCATTTGATGTTTCAAATTAAAACAGTTTTGTTTCAGAATCCGGCTTGTTCTTTTACGTTCCATCTGCGAATACTTTATTTTACTACATAAAATTCTAAATAAATTAGAAAATAAATACAAGCAATTATTACCATCACTGTTGCGAGAGTACAGAAGAATGTGATATGTTAGACCAAATAACGCCATCAACATTAGAATCAAGCTGGCTGCTATGATGGTGTAGTGGAAGATATAGGTCGAGGGATCCAAGAAGTTCGTAGGATTGATATGCACAGCGTCGATTTCCTCTGGTAAATCCTAGCAAAAAAATGTCAAAGTTCAGTTAATCATCTCTTTGTAAACACTCTCGTATATATGTCGGTCGGTCGGTTGATTGCTTTGATCATCTTACCTTCGCGTTTTTCTGTGCTCTCTCCATGACTTGAACAAGATTCTCGATATCTATAACGTGCGCTGAAGTATATTCTCTAAAATGTATTTCTAGCTTGACCGCATTGCCACTGAGAAGAACTCCATATGATATGCTCACATCGATAACTTTGCTGACTTTATACCAAGTACCGTTAAATATATCCCTTCTCGCTTTCGCAATGTATGGATCAATGACGATGCTACTCGTTTTATCTGGCTGAAACGCTTCGATTAATTTTCAAGGCTAGGATATGAAGACACTGGAAAAGAACAATACCGTTTTCATATCATTAGCGCAGCTGTCAAGTTTTTCTTGCTAAACCTATTCTGTTCAACCGAAAAGATCTTTCTATGAAACATGGGTGGCTTGGTATACGGCGACGGCCTTTCACCGCTAATCACCGGTTTCGATACCGCACCGGGAGCTCGTTCTGGTTTGAAAAATAAAATGAAACTGGTTAATATTATTTATTATAAAATAATTGAGCGCTCTGATTGGTCGAGAGCTGTGTTTCAAAACTCTATGAAGGTCATAAATTACGCCATATTGAAACTTCTCCTCTCGCGTATGATTATTGTTCTCGCTTTAGAAATTATTTTATAAAAGAAGTAAAACATTT
Source organism: Scolanthus callimorphus (assembly GCA_033964015.1). Taxonomy (NCBI): domain Eukaryota; kingdom Metazoa; phylum Cnidaria; class Anthozoa; order Actiniaria; family Edwardsiidae; genus Scolanthus; species Scolanthus callimorphus. The sequence goes on from CM066913.1 coordinate 36,670,011, forward strand.
TTTCTGTGCCTCCATAGAGTTTTGAAAACCTCGGCTTTTGTTTGGGAGAGTTCTCGAGTCTGAAGCACTCGACTTCGTCTCGTACATGATCTGCTCTCGAATTCTCCCAAACAACGACTCGGTTTTCAAAACTCTATGAAGGCACAGAAAAAATGTTTTATTTCTTAATTGAAATGTGTTTTACTTTGTTCCTCGCACCTGGATGAGACAGTATACCTAGGTGCCATCTCGCCTTCACTACTCTTCCCAGTTTCAAGGCGATGTAAAACCACCGACGACGTAATAAACTCTAAGGCAGTGACCATCATCATTGTATGTGCTTATGTCGCCGTTGGGACGTAATAATGCTTACGAGCTACATGGCTGGGTAATCGGCCTGCAACATTCATTTGCATTTACGGTAGCTGTTTTTATGATTTATTGAAAAATACTTACGTTTTGCACGCCCACGAGATACTTCCTCTGTAACTTGATATTCAGGTGAGTGGTTATACAAGCAATCTGAAAGATGAACCAAGTGTGCTTGAATTGACGATATTATCTTTCTCCTTCTTTCTATATTTTATTCTACCGATTGCACAAGGTTCGCAATTCCACGTATTTGCTGAAACTTGTTTCATGCGGAGGGAGTGGCTGCAGGGAAACTTTTACGTGGGTGAGACCCTTCAGTCAATCAAAGCGCGGCTCAAACAACACCAACGTCCGAATTCCAACCCAACTCAGAATTCAGCGGTATATTGTCATCTAAGAGATACGGGACATAGGCCGGACGAAAAAGAAGCCGTGAAGATCTTAGACCGGGAACGTGATTGGCGAAAGAGAGGCATCAAAGAGGCAAACTGGGAAAGGGTGGAAGACCCGACCCTAAATAAGAAGGGGGGCTCCGGTTCTCACTATCGCACGTGGTACCGAGCCCTCTCCTCTGTTCCTCGACGACTGTCACGTGACGACATGCCGTCACGTGACTAAGTCACTGAAGAAGATCGATGGTTTCCATCGAAACGTCTATTTAAAGTTAGAACTTAATTCCAGTATTAGATTAAATACTTTGCTTCATTTTTTCGCTAGTATTTAGCATGATAGCACTAGTACTGTAGGAAAATGCGATGATTAAAATGGGATACGCCAAGACTCTTCCAGAATCAGATTACCGTTTCCCGCGGTAGACTTTGCCTAATTCAATATCATCAATGATTGTAACCGTCAAGGAGGAGGATATCGCTGCAACAAGCAAAGATAAAAAAGCACGATACCAACCAAGGCCCATGCCACTCCTAAAGCACGACCAAGAACTGTCCTTGGTAAGCGGTCACCATATCTAAAATGGAAGAAAATATATGCATTTATGGAGAAATGATGGGCACAAGTGACATGGATGACTTCCTCGAAAAAGGACCCGTGAGAATTAGTTACTGCAATGATGTTGCAGCTCCTGTCAACTATTACTGCTATTTTCATAATTCTGTGAACTCAACGAGCAAACAGCTTTGGGTGACTTCACGTAGGCTTTGAGAGTTCTTTTTTTTACTTATTTGGACTAGCTTGGCTTCAACACTAAATTTTCCACCGCAAAATGTAAACTAAACATAGAAAAAGTCCATGTGCCTGTCTTAAAAGGAGGGATGGTTGGAAGCCAATTCGGAAATGTAAAGTGAGATGTATATGTAAAACAGGCAATTCGATAGCGGGCAACTAAGCCCTAACTTACCCAACAGTTGTCATTGTTATAAAGGACCACCATAGTCCTTCCTTGGTGCCAGGCAGCACAGAATTTGGAAAATGGTTCTCTGATCCTCTTTCCTGGAAAACAACCACAACTGCTATTGTGGAATTGCTGTTACAACGAGAAAATAGCTAAGATTTCAATTAAGCTTAAGCCAGACCTCGGTTTGTGCTGGAACGTCTTGGTAAAAACTTAAATTGAATACCAGGCATAATTTCAGACCCTTCCCTCCAGTTTTAAACTTGCTAACTACAAGAAACCTTCTTCGCTACCATCCTTGAATTTCTTGGGATAGGTCTTTTTTAGCTGATATCATTTAGATCTTAAGAATTCCATAAATACTAGAGAAAATAAAATAAATGGAATGTAGACTACGTAGATGAAATATCCATAAATATCAGACTATTCATGTTGCGGATTTTTATACGTGGCACGTTCGCCCGAAAGATACTTTGCTATGTTTACTAATCGTGGTGGTCTTGACTGTAGTTGGACAAATCAAGAAATATCTATACTAACCCAACCATGAAATAGTTACTCGGTACTCTAATAGATTTAAGGTTTACTACTGAGTCTCGATATCCCTGTTAGATATCCCGGTGTTATATGTAAGTTCAAAACATTGGAGGAGGTCTTGCATAGAAATTCAATGCAAGACCGACTCCGTAGTTTTGAACTTGTTTACATACCTACCACACCCAAATTCTATTGTTTTTATGGAAAGCTCATTATCACTGTTTTATCGCTTTCTGTGTGCCATTGTCAGAAATGTCAGAAATGGACAAAAAGTCCTAATAACGTTACCCCGAACAAAAAGGTTTGTTAACAAAAGTGTCTTGTTCTATAGAAATTCTATCCAATAGCAGAGCAACACAACGAGTCGCCTTTTCTGTGGCTTGGCAGTTGGATATTTGAATTTCAGCTGATTGCTTCAATGCTTGCCGTGTAAACATGTCTGCGGAATAGTTGCGTATTTTGTAAACCAGATGGCCAGCGATATTTGGGATGAACGTTCAACATCGTCCATGGGATGTATAAAGAAAGGTAAATACGCAATGTTTGAGATTGAAGTACATTTTTGCTTAATCAGTTTCTATAGTCAAGAAAACTGGTGTACATGATTGAATAGCCGAATTCACACTATAGAGACGAGTTTCCCGTCTGAGACGAGTTCCTCGTCAGAAAAATTTCCTGTCTTATGTGAATTCTAGTCGGAAACTAGTCGGCTTATTATCGCCAGACGTTCTCCTTCAAAAAGTTGTTTTCGCGTCATCACAGAAGAACAGGAAAGAACATTCAAGACGAGAAACTCGTCTCAGACGGGAAACTCGTCTCTATGTGAATTCGGCTAATCATAGTATAATGTTTCTCGCTCTATTTTGTTCTAAAAGTAGCTTTGTATACATTCCTAACATGTTGCATTTTCTTCAATTTAGATTGGGCAATTTGTTTCCTGGATATTACTGCATGCCGGCGAAATATGACAAGCAATGACGATGTTTGTACGTGTGAGTTTCAATTTGACTTTTTTCTTGAAAAAGCAAAGGAAAGAAATACAATTTGTATTGAATAGAATTGAACTGAGGGATTTAACATGATCATTGTATTGATTTATTGTTTACATTAAATTTCCTAACGATAGTCAATGGATATTGTTTTACTTTCGTGTAATTTTGAGACAGAATAGTAGTAGTGCACAATTTAAAATTGATTTTTGGGGAGCGGGACTAATTATTTAATTCTGGTGCTAGGATTGATTTGTGATTTGATTAATTTAGAGGAGCGTGTAGCTTAATGTAAGACCCGGTACAGGTTTTACATTTGGATGTAAGACCTGTACCGGGTCTTACATTTGAATGTAAGACCTGTACCGGGTCTTACATTCAGCCCCACACTCCCCTAAATTATTCAAATGCCGCTACCATATTTTAAATAGTGTAGGTTTTGCATGAGGGGTCAAGACCTGCATAAAACAATAGGATTTGGGTGTGGTAGGTTTTTAAATTAAGTTACAAGAGGGTCAAACTAATGTCGATCGGAAGGTATATATATTTCCTGGAACTGGTTTCTTACCAATGTCCAAATAATGACACTAGAGAGAAGCATCAATACGACACTAGTGACAGTAACAGGTTTACAGATAAAGATTAAAAAAGCGCTAAAATTAATAATGCTATTCCGAAGTTTCGAGGCTACTGCCTCTTCATCAGGAAAAAAGCGAGCAACTGAAAAGCACGGTCAGATTCAAACTTGTAAACAACAAGTAGACCTGTGCGCACGCTGGAGATTCTACAGAAATTTGAAGTCAATGTTTAGTCCGCGTGGTTGTAGCGTTTGTTCTTGAAAATTAAACGCATCTCCTTTTGTCGTCTTGTTGTTGTGTCCCATGGGCCAGAGCAGATGACCGAGACAAGCATTTCCTTCTCTGATCGTGCCCGTCTGATGAGAAGTGGTTGGCTACGGGAAGCTCGTTACCAGCGCTATCTGTCTTGGTACCCGAGACTACTGTCCAGCGGTGTTTTCTGAACCTTTCCGCAAGCTTGCACTTGGTCTCGCCGATATAGACCTTGTCACACTTGCGACATGAGATAATGTACACTAAGTTGGTGGTTGTACAGGAGAACCTCTGGTTGATGCATAAATGACCTCCGGAATAGTAAGTGCGTACGTTCATGAGTGTAATAGTGATCTCTTTGAGCATCTTAACTCGAAGAAAGAAGGCAAATTGGCGTGCCTTACGAATAACCTAGCTCCCAATATCAGCGAGGCTACAGAACGTCAACCCGTAGCGCCCACATCCCAACTTGTGTTCAACATACCGCAAGACCTCGAACTCAGCGAAGTAAAACGGAGCGTCCTGAGTAAAGGTTTGTCATTCATCTCAAATAAGCCCGCCAGCGACGAGTATCGGCTAGGACTGTTAGCCGGCCAAGCTAAACAAATTCTCCTGCCCTGGCCGGGAGTTGAACCCGAAGCCTAAAGCAGGGATCAAACGGTGATGAGAGTTGATGAGCTAATGAGAGGTGATGAGAGTTTTCCCGTTTGATCGCGAACTCTCATCGACTCTCATTCACTCTCATCCGCTCTCATGCACTTTGAGTTGTTAACCGTTTGATCGCCTGGATGAGAGTATTTCAGTCAGCAGCTGCAGGTTCATTTGGTTCCTGAACAGCAGGCTTTCCTCCGCTGACAGGAACTGGATGCTAGTGCTCACGCTGACTCTCATCAACTCTCATCACCGTTTGCCCCTGCTTAACGCTGAGCAAACTGTGCTTCCCTACCTGACAAATGTTATCTCGCCCTAAGGGGATCCGAGATCCAGCCAACTTCAAGGTCCGGGATCCATGGGTCGGCATCCGGGATCCACACTTCTCTATCGGTGTCAAATGCTGAAACGTACTACTATGTGTCACATACAGTTACCTTTAATCTTTGACGATGTAGTCATCAGCGATCCCAGGTAGGGATGAGAAAGACATATTCACATGCTGCCCAGCTTTGCTATCGACAGAAAACTCGAATAAAAAATAATAGATTCCGCCTCCTGGGAGATCTTTTCTGTACGTTCTTCGTGTCATTTTAATCCCAAATGAATTCCTGAAAAAAGTACAAACCAGGAGGTCTCTATTAGTTTTTTAAAAACTTGAAGTGAATAGTAGCGAATAGTCTATTCGCGACAGACAGGTGTGGCAAATTATTTGTTAAGGGGGGTTATATGGTCTTTCGTATCGTCCACGTTCAATTTCCAGTCTATGGTTGCTGATCTTTATAGACAAGTGATTGTGGTAAGGGGTACAATTTAAGAAACGTTGATACAGATCTAGCACTTCGAAATCCGAATACAAACTCTTAAAGCTAGTTTCAAATATAGCGGTGCCATTGCTGCGCTCACTCGTTCAATATCAATGTGAACACTCGAAGATAAATTCCATATCTCCTCGCGCCGGCGCGTTGCTAGTTGCGAGACTAATTGTGAGCGTGTTACATACTCCCTACAACTTGGAATGCTTATGATTCAACACATCGTTGCGTTGCAAGTTGCATGAAAACTTGCCTCGTGTAAAAGTCGCCTTTAGACAATAGGCTATAGGACCTTGTTGTCAAAATTGTTTTTAGTCAAACAATTTGCCTCACTTACCAGACGGAAGACAGTCCAGAATCTTCGTGATGTTCGCTCTCTCGCCAGGTCGAGCCGTTGATAAAACACCGTACAGAACGACTTGCTGTGAGAAGCAATGCAATGAGCTTACATTCGGTTTAGGGTCAGACTTCGAGTAGTGGAAAGGGGGCCGGGGATGGGTAGCTTAGACGTCTTGAAGATATTATGTTTACGTCCATAGTTAATGGAGTGGAATGGTTAGGAAGCCCGGGAAAATTCAAAGGGTGGGCTATCACCTGACATTGACCCTGTACAATGTTTTATTTCATGCTCAATCTAATATGCATGTCTGGTTGTACACTAAATCATACTGGCTGGATTTTGGTGCTTATGTACCGTGACCCTGCACAGACAAAAGGATTCCTCTGAAAAAGTGAACAAAGAGATAGTACAATAACAGGGTATCAGGTTTCCTAATAATTCCCCTCTATAAACTATGGTTTGTTCCATTGAGTTTTTACTTTGGTATTTTCAGGTTCAAAATTGTTAAATATTTACCACTCCCTAAAAAGAATCAACAAAAAGAAGGACTGGGGTTTGAATAGAGACCGACCAGGAGTTCATTACTAAGAGTGTTTATCTGCTATTAAAGAGCCTCTGTCAGCCTCCATTTTGTCATCCTAGCAACATACCAAGACAGAGAAAACATCCATTTCCATCGGCTGATTTTGGGGATGTAGTGCAATATTTTCGATAGAATTCGATAAATGAATAATAAAACTTTGTTTTTAGAAGACTATTTCAAGATTTCTACACGTAATTCGTTGTCTGATATCGACTGAAAACAATAACAAAGGAGTGGCTGACAAGGGCTCTTTAAGTTGCGGCCATCAACTTGAACTATTTATAGAATCTTATTTCTAATAATTAAACCCGTATTCATAATCAATGGAATTATGAATTATCAACCTCGATACTATTTCGTGTATTGTTCAATCTGTTTCGACAAAAGGTGTCTTGTTTGCTTTTACGACAATCTTTGAACATCGCAATTTATATTTCGTTGGAAAGCACGGAACAGTTTTGATAGCGGAGCTCCTGCGGTGGCCGACAGCGCGCTCGAACGGAGTACCATACTCAAAATTACTATTGCATAACGTCTGTTGTATTTTGCCACTAAACAAGAAAAAATTATTCCAGGTATTTCTCTCTGGTAGTATTTCGTAATGGTGTGATGCCGAGTAGTATGTAACTCCGGATGTTGTTAGATGTCAGACATGCTTTTTGAACAATGGAGGGAACGCTTTCAAAACGGTGCGAAGTTCGCAGAATTATATGATAGTCTATGGTCTGTTTTAATTTTATATAATCAGCAAGTCTTTTAATCCATAAGAATTTACGAGGTTCTAAGAATATAAAACCATGACTGTATGGAATAGTGAGCTTTTGGTTTGGGACTGTGAGCAAATAGAGACATAAGAAAACGGAGCGAGCTAATTAGTTTGTCAAATATTTCTTTACCGCGCAGGTGTATGCACCACTTTCACAATCCAGTTTTTCTAAATAAAGACAAAATAAATATTTACTGTTGTCAAAAACTTGCTCTCAAGAAATAACATCGGAATACACAGTTTCGGAAAATCTAGTATCATTTGGTTAAATATTGACGTAATTAGGACCTCACAAATAGTTGTGTTTTGAGAACTTCAGATGCTTATCTCTCGTCCAATATTTGCCGTTTTCAACACAACTCCACATGTGCTTTGAAAGTCATCAGGCGCTATAACTTTTTATAATTTTCAATAACTTTAAAATTTGAATGCCTCATGTAAATGAGCGGCGGCCATTGTGAAAGTGGCGTTTTCATTGAAGCACCAAAGAAATAACAATGATAACTAAATAATATCGACAAATGTTTAGGACAAATGACAGAAATGTACTCACCAATACCAGCGAAATCTTTTTTTTTTTTGCCTTAAAGCTAACGCTTGACCAAAGTAATTAGTTTTCTTGGTGAGCTACTAATTGACTGTAATACGTGTTTATTAACAGCCAGTTTGTTATAAACAGCCACTAGGAATGGAAGATTTTAGATGTAATCTTAAATCGGCACTATTATCTCGAAGTTGTGTAATTAGGGACTCTTTGGAAAAAAAAAACAGATTCATTGTAATTGAATGCTCTAGTCTGGAAAAGAAATTAAAATAACGAACAGGTGAAGATGAAAACTGGTAAACTTTTAAGTCTTTGGAATGGTTTATTTCTACAAAATCAACCTAAAAGGGAAAGAAAATGGTTTATTGCTACAATAAATGATGGGGAACGTTCTTTTCTGTTAGTCGCTAAAAATAGCAGAACGCCTAAAGGGTAGGCTACGCCAGGTCGGCTAGTTTTCTGGCAAATCTAATATAATGGTAGTTCTTAAAACAAAACGTTTATAAAGTAAATGGGATTAACTTCTGATGTATCCATTGCGGTACCTAGTACCCTGGGGGGGGGGGGGGGGGGGGGGGGGTGCAGAGAGGGCCGTTTCTTTCTTATAACTGAAGTTTATTTCATTGTCTTATCCTTTCCTAGCGCCCTTGCTTAGACTCTTTTTGAAAAACGTGCTGTAACAAAAATACTGTTCTTATATAGCGTTTATAAAGCACTTATTCTCAAAACTCTAACGAGTGTGTGTTAGTAATGGTGAGTTCTGTGACATGAGAGTAGAGGTTGGGAACTTCCTCGTGGTTCCATAACGTCCCTCAGGTTCCCATTAAATGGCCTCTCGCACGCTTAATATTCGTCCATCGTGGCCATAAAATAAGTAAAATTGTAACCGTGAAACACATGTACACTTTTGCCCGTAGTAGTCAAAATAATCCTTCAGAATAATAGAAAAACCTTTCAAGTGTTAGACAAATGCAATTCTAGGTGTTTTGACCTGTTATCAAGAGGATGGAATTGGATTGCGATTGGAGCTATTTTCTTGTAAGAGACGTGGCCATCAAGTGTGCGAGAGCCCCTTTAACGTCCGAGAAGACGCAAATGTCAATGATTAACTTGACCTTACCACCAAAGCACTGGTTCAGGTTACTAATAAGTGTGCCCATTCATCATTACTTGCATTCCGTCAAATGAATTCCCTCAGCCTGAGCCATTTCACATAACTATACTCTCGACAATGTGGCTTATATAGCCAAGAAATGACGCGTTATTTAAACATGGAATATTTGCAGTTCCTCGTGTTGTTTACGGGTAAGTAATAAACAGATTCCTGTGTCTAATAATTGTGTAAGCCTGCTAAACGAAAGCTGGCTCAAGGTACTACACCATTTTGTGTAACCTTTACGACAATTATATTCTCTTTCCGTGGAGAATTTCCATTTGATGACGAGCGAGATGTATTCTTAGATAAACATTGCACATACATCGTGTGTCGTTGCAACAGAAACGAGGGGTGAAGCAAAAACGTTTGATAATATTTGCAGACTGTGTTGATGTGTTTTGTTTATATTTAGGGGAAATTAGTATAGAATCTAGATAAGCTCATTCCTATTGTTTATTGGTATAGCATGTTGAAGTTCGTGTGTTTATAGGACACTAGACAAGTTTCCATAGCCCAGTGCATAGATAATAAGAATAGGGAATGCATTTGGAGATCGAGCGATTTCAGCTTTGGCTTTGGCGGACAAAATAAAATATTGTACCAGTCGAGTAATAATAGGGATATTCAAATTATGTTTGCATTTTCTTAAGGGTATAGACTCATTAACTGTAGTAGCACCGAAAACAAAGTAAAATACCCATTGGCCGGGCCTGTAAAAATAATTTTCAAAGTTCAGAAAAATATATTTGTTGTCAATTTCAGTCCACTACAATTTACGAATTGTTTTGTAAAGAACTTCAAACTTCATTTCCAGTGTTTGATGCAATGCAAATGATCTTGGTACAAGATTTCTGAAAGATTTGTGTCAACTGCTTCACTCGAGCTGCTATTAATTTCTTTCTTAAAAATAATTTTCTCACATGGAGCCGATCATATGGGGAAGCGATTATAAAGGTCATCAAAAAACAAGTAACAATTGCCCTTTGTGGCTTATATTCTAGCGCGGGGGTAAAATTTCATGTTATTTCCAGACAAAGACAATAGAAAGTATGCAGTTTACGTCAAAGCATTCACGAACAGAAATTTTTTTTAGTATTCTCATAGACAAAGCCATGAAGGTGGCATACATGAAGTCAAGGTCGTGAAAATGTTCAGGTGTTTTTGTCGCGGGGTTTCTTTGTTTGTTTCTTTCATGGTTTTGCTTTTGTCTCAATCTTTCTGGAGAAGTTTTCACTAGCGTCAAGAGAGCCCAACCACACAAAACCAAGGCTGAGTGGCGAACATTCTAGATCAAGCTATGTCAAGTTATACTATAATTTGTTTAGTCTTTAGCTGGGATTATAGTATTAGAGCCGCATTAGCAAATCCGGATAAAATGAGTTGGAATCATAGTGTGTCGCTTTCTGATATACGGCTATATAAAAACAACGTTTTCGGAAGCCGTACGCACACAAACAGCAAAGTTGTCTGGGTAGCAAGTCCTGTATCGGTTTTACTGTTCAGGGGGCTCTCGTACGGGTGCTTAATATTCATCAACCCGCGTGGACAAAATAAGTTAAATTTTAACCGTGAAAACACATGTACGTCCGTAGTAATCAAAATGATCCTCCAGATTAATAGAAAAAACCTTACACGAAATAGAAAAAAACCTTTCTATGTTAGACAAATGCAATTCTAGGTTGCTTTTGACCTGTTATCAAGAGGATGGAATTGGATTGCAATTTTAGCTATTTTCTTGTCAGCAAACGCGAAGTGGCCAGCTAGCGTGCGAGAGCCCGCGTGTTACTAGTTAACTACTGGACATTACTAGCTTTAAACAGGGTTTGTTATGTAGAAGTTAGCAGCCAGACCAACAAGGTATCATCCAAATAGGAGATTTTGCTTTTCAACCCAGTCTGCCTTTCGATGGGCGCGTAGGACCGCGTAGGCTTCAGTCCTTACAACCTTCATTGAAATGGCTAGTCAAGATGTTCGCCCTCATATCGTGTTGACCTCATATCGTGTTGTCCTCATATCGAGGTCGTGTTGGGCAGTGGTCGTTTACTTGATACTGAAATGAAAGCATAGTTAACAATTCAAATTCCTCGAGCCCGAATGGACTCTGATGGTCGAATGGGCTATTGACTCGGAGGCGATGAGGGCGAGAGGAATAATTGCTTCATAGTCAAATTACACTAGTCACTTTTCATAGCCAAAGACGTTTCTGGTCTGGTCATGTGCCATTTTCTGGCTCTTTTCAAATCGGACACTTTTCGCTACTAGTAGGCTACATACGATTACGACCTTAAAGATACTCGATTTAGCCTGATTATCATCCGCTACGGTAGAGTTCGTGGTTGCTTCCTACCATCTCGTCTGATCAAGGTCACGGGGTGAAAAGTTATCGACCAATCACAACGAAGTTTTCATTTTCCTCCAACAGCTATCGGCCAATCAGAGCCAAGCTTATTTCTCACCAATTGCAAGAGTTTGGTCAATTCAACTTGCAAGAGGGAATTCTTTTTCTTGCGTTTTTCGAATGAAATCACTCGGCAAATTTTTCGAATATGGATACGATATCTTCACCTTGTCGTCTGGGCAAAACCAAAGCAAAAAGGTTCAATTTTCAGCGATTTGAACAGACGAAACACAAGGTTCCTTGGCAAATCGACCAGGCAGAACACTCGACCCCGTGACGTTGATCAGACACGAAGGTAGGAAGTGACAACGAACTCTACCGCAGCGGATGAGAATCACAATACAAGCATGCAGAAAATACTTTTACTAAGGCCTACGGCAAACGTCGTGCCAGAGCCGCGCCGTTCCAATCCGAAACAATAGGACGTTTTTGATAATAAAGTATAATGAAGCGGCATCCTTTGAAAAAGGAAAGGTTCGACAGAAGAAGAGCGGCTGAAGTTCGGCGTTTGCCGTAGGCCTAATTCTCGTAACATCCACAGGAGATTTTGCAGGTGCAGGTGAAAGGTTAAACTGTAGCATTTACCTTTCTTTCAAGAGAGAGAGGCGCCTTAATTCGTCAAAAACTCTTATTTTTATCATAGTTTATAGAGGAGAATGGTTACGAAACCTGACACCCTGTTATTGTACTATGTCTTTGTTCACTTTTTCAGAGGAATCCTTTCGTTTGTGCAGGGTCACGGTACATAAGTACCAAAATTCAGCCAGTAACATTCAGTGTACAACCAGACATGCATATTATATATTCTGTATTCGTATGTATTACTCCTATGTATCAGTAATGGTGGCTTGGAATAAATATATTATTATTATTAGATGAGCATGAAACAAAATATTGTGTAGGGTCAATATCACGTGATAGCAGCCCACGCTATTGTGTTGGTCCTTTGAAGTTTGCCGGGCTTCCTAACCATTCCACTGCATTAACTAGAGCAGATTTCGTATGACTGTGAAAAGTGCCGCGACACGGCGCAGCACTGTCGCGGTGGCGGTACCAAACTTGGCCAGTGCTGTAGATACCGAATGAAATCACGTAGTCGCGGCGCGGTCACGGTCGCGGAGCGGTACAACTTTGTCGCGGAACTTTTCACAGTCATACGAAATCTGCTCTATGGTTTATGTAATATTTCACTCCCCAGTGTTTTTAGTTGAGCAGAGCGCTGCTGCCGGTCCTGGTTTTGGTTGTAACGACACCTTTCTTCTACAAGAGCTCCACAAGTGTGAGAAGACCATGTTGGAATCACTCATGAATAACTCGTCCTCTAGCTGCAGGTGCGATTTTTGTTTTTATTTATCAGAAATATTTCAAGCAGATTCATAATGGTATTACCACTTTATTATATCCATTTTGAAATCAGTTCCATAGAAAATATATTTTCACGACAAAGTCATTGTAAAACGACAGATTTTGAGTAATAACAAAGATTGTCGGACCATGGTCAAATCGCACAAAACAAGGTTCAAATACGACTTTTATTATATGTATTTTGAAATCTTAGGATTGAAAAACTTATTGTGGTTTGCAAAAGTCAACTTTTTCTGTTTTGAAGGGAAACAGTCCTGTTTTGAAAGAGGAGCGCGCCGTTCTGGTCACGCAAGTGCAAAAATATTTAATCGCTGTGCGATTTAGGAAAAAATCGCACAACTGTTAACCAATCAGATTGCAGAACGCGCGCGTGATTTCAAATTGGATACAATAAATAGGGAAATTGGTGGAACGGGAAAGTTTTAGCGGACACCGTAAATTCTATTTTGTGTGCAAACAAATTTATGCTTTCCTATCTTTACCAATTGCTAATCTGGTATGCTTTTTAATACTGCTGGGCTGCGTTTACTTGATGTGGGATAAAAATGTCTCAAAACTGTACTTGAATTTAGTACAACTAAATAATTTGTTGATGCCCCGCAAAGTTGAGGGCATACAAACCGTATTGTCATACAAAGTAGAATTGCCATACATTGGTCCTTGTTCACGTGGTGGTTTGGGGAGGTGGGCACTTCAGGGAAACAAAATGGCAACTAAAACAAATGACGCAAGCATGATTGCGTAGTGAAGTGAAGTGAAGTGAAGGCCAATGAATTCCTTTTTATGAAAATTAATGATAGTGGTAGCATGACACGATCTCGTTCCTTAGGGTACAAGTGGTAAAACAACACATATGACTCCCATTGACAGACAAAAGAACAGAGAAAAAAATATACTAAAATAACAAGTGCATTTCTATTTCACCGGTAAGGTGAGCTCCCTGTGATACAACTTTTATCTGAAGCTGAACGATTTTGAAATACCTGTGGTTTATTCATAGAGGTGATCTCCAATATGCTGCCTGTGAATTCCAAATTATTTTTAGCCATATCCGAAAAAAAAACATCTCGATTTCTATTGGTCCTTCCTCGTAAAATGTAACATACACGCGACCGCTAGTTAGCAAACCAGGAACTAATAACCGGGAGTGGCTTATAACAGGAAATTTAGTAAGGTATTTATAACGCATCAAATTTTCTTTCCATTTCAGGGACGAAATTTCCCGCCTCCAAGACTGTTCACGGCGCCTCGTCGTAGATACTTGTTACAGTTCACTGTACGCCGTGTACCCTAAGTTAAAGCCAGCTATTGAACAAGTCATGGATATAACATTAAAACAATTTAACAGTGCTCAGTTTTATTGCTCTGAAGATAAGACCTCTATTAATTGGAACTCGTTACCTACTGCTATTAAGGACGCCCTACCCTGCCACAGGAGGTTCTTTGATGAGTCACTGGACTGCGCAGAGAAATTTCGCGTCCGATTTGTGAAAAACAAAAGGGACCCAAATTTATGTAGGTAAGTGCAGTGAGGATTTTCCTCTTTTTCGCAATTCCAACTACGACAGAAAAAGCTTGCCCATGGAGCTATCTTTCACGAAAACGTGCGCGCGGCGCAAAACATGTAACACGTAGCAACGTGTCTCGCAACGTTGTGAAATTAAAGTAGCGGCTCGGTTCTACATTTTCTGCAACTCGCAACGCAACAGAATATTACATTGCAGAGGATGTTACACGCGCGATTCGATATATTGCGTTGTGAGTTGCAAGAAAAATTGGCTCGTGTAAAATGGCCTTAATTCACAGCTTGTATAAAATCTTCATACTACTTGCAATTGTATAAGCATGTTCCGGTTACATTTTTTAAAGCCCTTGCCAAACGAAACGAAAGTTCACGCAAGTTGTGTCTTGCACGGACTGCAGTTCTCTTTCTGAGGGGGCAAATCAAGATACAATTTTTGATGGAAATTGAGACCCCGTCTATCGTCCACACGACTATACGGCTATCGTATACGATGGAAACGATGATCGAAAACCCGACTTTTTGAAAACGCTACCCGGAGTAGATTATTTTAACGATACCGTAGCGTATAGAGTCCTAATGTGATGACGTCACAAAACAAAATTTTCAATTTAGCACCATGTGTTCCTTGATTTCGAAAGGGCATATCGATTGAAAGCTTCACACCAAAAATGAGGTGAATCGGTTGAAACGCGACCGAGATACGGCCCGCTGAATACATAATTTTCTTTAACAAATCACTGTATTTTTGGTTCAGTTCATAACTTTGTGAACTGAGTCCAAAATACAGTGATTTGTTAAAGAAAATTAAATATTCAGCGGGCCATAGCTCGGTCACGTTTTCAACCGATTCACCTCATTTTTTTGCATGCAACGTTCTTCGAAGTTGGTCTTTCATTATCCGTGGACTAAAATCTGAAATTCGAAATTTTTCCAATTTGTGACGTCACACTTTAGGACTCTATTCATGTTGACGCCTGAAAACGGAACTTTCCGAAAACGATGACGTCAGATGCACATGCGCAATAAGGCTAATTGGCGTTTTAAAAATGATACAGCGTATTCGTTTGGACAAGCAGAAACGATTTAAAAACGCTAAGCGTGGCCACGATTTTGTTTTAAAAATGCAAAGATAACGTTGCGTTTTCAAAACGAAAACGCAATCGTGTGGACGGGTTCTGAGTGTTTTGCTCATTTGTGCGCGGTGATGAAGACATGAGCAGCCATGATCAGCCAACAGAGTGCGCGCTGAAGCTAATCGTGTTCTCGTTAAAGGCCCGTTTACACTTGCAATTTTTGTCGCGCGAGTCGCGGCGATTTTCTCGTACGTACGCGTCAACTCAACTTAAAATTATTAATGTAAACTAAGTGCAACTCGGCGCAACCGACCGCAATTTTTGTCGCGTGATGTCGCGGAGAATTCAAATATGTATGAAACCCTTCGCAACTGATACGATTTGAAGAAAAAAGAGCACAGAAATCGCACCGAATTGCATCTCGTTTACACAAGAGAGTTGGAATTGCAACTCGCGCGAGAAAAATCGCCGCGACAAATGCAACAAAAATCGCAAGACGAGAGTGCAACAATTTATTTCGTGACTTGCCTTTGGTCACATTGTCTGGTTAGTTTGAAAAACGAAGAAAATTGGAAACTTGCATTAGCTCGGATATACGTGCAATGAGGTTGCCAAACGAGACTTAACATGAAGATTTGAACTTGTTTAGTCGACGCAAGGGAAAACAAGTCATCGTATGTACGCGCAAAAGTCATCTCAATCTGGTGGCCAAATGGTTCGCAATAGATTGCGTTTCATTTTGCTAAAAGGCTTTAAAGGCCCGTTTACACTCTTGCTGTTTTTGCTGCAATTTTAGTCGCGCAAGTCTCGGCGATTATTCTCGCACGTACGCGTCAACTCTCGAATTTTGTCGCGTGATGTCGCGAAGATTTCATGTTCGAAACTCTTTGAAATTTGATGCGATTTGAAAAATAGAGAGTACAGAAATCGCACCGGTTTTGCATCTCCTTTACACAAGAGAGTTGGAATTGCAACTCGCGCGAGAAGAATCGAGAGAAATGCAACAAAAATCGTAAGTGTGAACCGGCCTTTATACAGAAGTTATCTTCATCTGGAATCGCGTTACTCATCCAATCTCCAGTTTCGTTGCTGTCCGCGAAGAGGCTATTTGGAGATTTTTTCGAGTTCTGTCAAACTATCTCTAGCTTGTTATCTTTTGTTTGTTTGTTTGTTTGTTTGTTTGTTTGTTTGTCATATATAATTTGTTTTAACAGCCTGTACACCCAAAGCAAGCGTTGTAGCTATGAGCTTTCCCTCCGCTACTGCACAAACTCGACTGTGCTGGCCATCAACAAGCTGAACCCGTTTTGTCCTCGTGGAATAGACGCAGAGCCACGAGTCGTCAAACCCAAATATAAAGGTATGATTATGTTACAGCCAAAGTCCTCGTTTCGTCAGTCAATCCAGCCAATCAGGTCCTTGCCCTGTTTCGCCTAGCGCACTCAACTGGGTTTTCCTCGCGACAGAAAGCCAGTCGACTGCATTATAACAGAGCAAGAACCTTATTGGCTCAATCTCGTACCCAGAGCCCGTCATCTTTTGGCCAGCGGCAAGATTCAGGGCTCTGGGGGAATCCAATTTGTGGAGGTCAAAAACGTAACGAACTTTCATACAACGTTCAAACCGGAAACCCAGAATCTGGGTTTTAAAAAAAATCGATTCCCCCAGAGCCCTGAATCTTGCCGCTAGCCAAAAGATGACGGGCTCTGGGTAGGAGATTGCTTATTGGCTCAGATGGTTTGACATGCGCGGAACCGAGGAACCGAAGTCCCAAACGAAAAGTGAAATATCAAGTTACCGTTTTCTAAAATTTCATTATATGGAAGTTTCTACTTACCATATTTGGAATTCCAAAGTTTTCGTAGCTTTTTTTTTACTCCAAATTGCCTAAACGTTCGTCAAAACTTGCAGATTTTGGAGAGAAACGTGTCGTTCGTCTAGGCCGCCATCTTTGTTTTGGCCCAAAGAGCCTGGCACTAGCAACACAGGTTACCAACGTCATGCACGGGTTGGCATTGACAAAAACGCATCTGATCTTGTTTGAGAATGTGAAGTGCGAAACAGCTCTGTAAAAGAGATGATAGCCGGTTGAGATCCAAAGTTGCATATGAATTGATTCAGATTAAAAAAGACTGAAACATGGCAAATGCACAGCCGTCAGGAGAATTATTACAAAAATATCGAATGATACATGGGGAGATATGGGGTGCTTACCATTGGTCACGAAAAACCGGTAATTTCGGTTGGAATTCCAATGGTACAGTCGATGTTTCGGTCATTCCGGTTGGTACGAGAGGTTCAGCTTCTGAGGTTGTCTCGCCGTTCCAGTTGGAACGAACCGATCGGAATGGTCTGTACCATTGGCACTCCATCCGGTTTTATGACCAAATAAGGTAGCCGATCCGAACCGAAATGCGAATAAGCGAATGGTAAGCGCCATTCCACTCGGTATTTCTTCCCAACCGAAATGTTCTGTACCATTGGACGCTGATCAAACCAACCGGTTTCCCATGACCAATGGTAAGCACCCATGGACTACGTAAGCTTCACAATATTTTTCCAATAACTTGGAAAGGGTCATGCGAGGTTGATTTGTATGACTTACTGCAATTTTCATAATTCTGCGAACTCTACACCTGTCCAGCGAAAAACTGCGGTTTGGCTTCCGTCAATCAAACGAGTGAATGAACAGCTCTGGGTGATTTCACACAGGCTAATTACAGCCGATTGCGTTTGACTGTTTTACCCTAACAGTTCGCACGTTATGTTTGAACGTTTGAAATTGCGTTTCTAGGATGAAACGAGACGTTTCTATGGCGAACCAAAGAGTTCTGTCCTCTCTGATTGGTCAGTGAAAAATACACATGGCGGTTGCCCTTGGAAACGTCCGACTTTTTTGTCTCACAACGGAAATTTCAAACGTTCAAGCGTAATGTGCGAACTGTTAGGGTAAAACAGTCAAACGCAATCGGCTGTAGGACTACCGGTAAGTATTTGCAGAACCGCGTACAAGTAGAACTTAAGCTGGATCGATCCAATAAAGGACCTATCAACCAGTGGATATGTAAGAAAAAATAATAAAATTGAATGGTTGATTAACAGCTTATAATTTTCATTTTACGATATTTCGGTCAGCCAGTACCGAATAAAAAGAGAAAAAAACGAAGCTAAACCAAGAGTGGATTAACAAGAGTTAGAATCTTTCGTACAGTATTTGTCCACATCACAGTCAGCAAAGTGTCTATTTTTAGATTTGAATTTCGCGCGCGAAAGTATTCGAATCCCCTCTTGATTCCCCTGAATTCATCGTATACCCAACACACTCAAAAAATAGAGAATATCCTACCTTATCTTTGCGACTTTAAAGGTTTTTCGAATGAGCTGTGATTTAATTTTAGGCTGGATCTCACAACTCTTCGCGTGGCGAGAAAGTGGGAACCCTGTGGATGACGAATTTTAGCGGAAACCTAGTTCTAAAAATAGACACTTTTCTGACTGTGATTCGGGCGTACATAGCAAATATGGAAACTCTTGGTAATCCACTCTTGGCTAAACTTAGAAAAAATCCATACCTCTGGTTTGATTGACGGAAGCCCAGACTCGGTTTGGCGTTCGAAAATACAATGTGGGAGTTCGCAAAATTAAAAATCGCAGTAATCGGTCACGGCATCACAACAACTAGCCATTAAAAAAACTGGCGTGGAAACAACAACAACAACAACAACAACAATTTGTACATTTCTATATTTTTTATAAAGAAAAACGATAGGTTAAGGGGAGGTAGGTAGTTTATAGGTGCAAAATCTGACTTAAAACAATTTGTACAGGCAACCTCAAGTAGCACTAGACTAATCAAGCTAGGAAAGCTACTTAGCTGCTTATGGCGTATTTTGTTTCTTTCATTATTGCTATAAAAACCGCTCTATAATTAACCACTTTGTAACTTCAGATCCACGAATTAACCATGGTGATGCTTTGATTCCTTGTGTTTAGGTCATACATGTATGGCGTATATATGTGTTTCCTCCTCTGCCGGTCCTGTGACGCCGTGTGCCCCGCCTAGAGAGATGGAGTGTCTCGGTGAACCTGATGCGGGTTTGCTGCCGGACGGGTGTGCCACCGCAAGGTAATCGACCCGTTTTCATTCGTGGGTTTTGTGTTTTCAATAAAGTTAGCCCAAGAACTCCCTCGCAGCACTGTAGGTCACACGGAAAAGCATCTCCTCATTGGCGACGCCGAACTTGGAATCGATACCTGCCCATAACAGAGAGAGACCCAGCGCCGTAACACTAATACTTTCAAAACTTATCTCGTCTATTTGCAACCCTTGAAATGTCAGGGATATAGTCCCTAAAATAAGCGCATTTGCCAATAGACCTCCTCTGCTTGGGCGTAATGTTTTGCCAATTTCAGATCACGTGGCATTCCCATGAGTATTCTCTATTTGTTTGGAATGCTTCCATATTCATACATCCTTCGGTGCGTAGCAGAAAGAGAAAGAGAGAATACTCATGGGAATGCCACGTGATCAGAAATGGGAAAACATTACGCCCAAGCCGAGGAGGTCTATTAGGGATATTCCCTAATCTACATGTTGAGAACATGTTGCAAAAAAATACATTGTCATTCCTCACCAGGCTAGAGATGAAGTACAGTAATGGTGTGGTGATCACTGAGGAGTTTCGTAACTGTACCTATACATATCGCTGCGACCCCATAGACTTCTGCTACCGCGCTAACCGTACTGGAATAGTAACGCAATGTCATCTGGACTGTTGTAAAGGGAACCTTTGTAACCGGGACGACAAGGACTCAGTTGATCCATCAGTGTCTCCCACGAATCAAGCGAAACTAGCATCCGGGAACCCGATATCTGAGGCTCCTATTATAACTGGCGCCGGCCTTGGACTATCGACAGCGTTACCCCTTCCTACTGGTAAATATTTAACAGCCACAGTGGGTCACCATTTTGTCAGCCTAGCAACATGCCAAGTCGGAGACAGTATTCATTTCCATCGGCTGATTTAGGGGCTTTAGTGCAATACCTTTTTATTGAATACGGCATTTCAAGCATTGAATATTGAATTAAGTATTGAACAATGAAGACAAATGCAATATTAAATAATATGGTTTCTCTGATGTTGTATGCAAACTTTGCGAGCCTAATCATTGCCTTTATTTACTTCTTCAGTTACAACAGCTCGCGCTGGGGAATCTACAGCAAAGCCTTCAACACTCCATACTACTCACAGATCGACAAAACCTGAGCTTAGCACAAAAACAACTGATGGGAAACCAACTGAACCTAAGTCGACGAAGAGATCCTTTCAAACTAAGCCTACAATTGAACATTTAACATCTGTTACTCATCAGTCAAGCTTCTCCACAAAGAAAACCCCAACAACTAAATTTCGGTCCAGACCATCCAAGCTCGTTACAAAGAGTGTGAGGTCTTCCACACTTAGACCATTATTGACCGATGTATTGTCAACCAGGAAATCGCTCCACCCTACAAGTAGTTCCCCGACCTCCTCCTTTAGACGTACAACGAAAAGACAGTCCACTCAGGAACAGGTTACTCACGCAGTTCCAACAGGTATAGTGCGTTTACACTCGTTAAGTAAACATGTGTCACTATATATTCAGAACTCAATAAGTTTAAACTTCAGGTGCAATTTGTTAAAAATGTCATCACTTAGATATTATTAGAAACAAGTCAATCAACACATTGGCAGTTGTGATGTTTCACAGGAGGTGTAAGGGGCCGACCATTTAACTCCTGAGGGGGGGGAGGGGGGCTTTTTTGAAAAAAAAATTCCTGCACAGCAAAATGATGACTAAAACCCTTCTTTCTTATTGGAAAACAATTATCAGCGTCTAACAGACAAAAAAAGCCCCCCCCCCCCCCTCAAAAGTTAAATGGTCGGCCCCTAAATGGACTAGCCTGCGTAGTGACTCTAAAGGGAGGGGAGGGAAGTCCGGGCGAGAGAAAAATCTCGCACGGACTCCCTTCCCTTTATAGCCGCTATGCAGGCTATAAATGGACGAGATTTGAAACATCCTCTGTACATGTTTCAGCCCAGTGTGGCCACTAGTAGTAACTTTGGTATGAATGTGTTTAATTTAAATTTTAATTCTCATGGACTCGATATCTCTAGATGCGACCGCTAACCGCTTGATTTCAGACTCTAACAGGAAGAAATTTTATGAATCAATAATGAATTAACTCACTAGGATTGTACATGTCTTGCAGATGCTCCACTATCGTGCTTCTCGTATGCGTGCACTAAGTCGCCGTTAGGTCCACTAGCTCCTTGTAGCCCACCTAAGCCAGTCACGTGTGAAGGACTGCCTGGGTTGCCACTCACCCATGATAGATGTATGACAGCAAGGTGAGGTACACTCCTATGGCGTGATGGATGTATGACAATGATAGATGTATGATAGATGTGATAGATGTATGACGTGAAAGATGAAAGATGTATGGGAGATGAAAGATGAAAGATGTATGAGGATAGATGTATGACAGCAAGGTGAGGTACACTCGTATGGTATCACCGTTAGCCCGTGATAGATGTATGACATGATAGATGATAGATTTATGATACATATGATAGATGTATGACATCAAGGTGAGGTTCACTTGCATGGTATCACCATTAGCCCGTGATAGATGTATGACATGATAGATGATAGATGTATGATAGATGCATGACAGCAAGGTGAGGTACACTCGTATGGTATCATCGTTAGCCCGTGATGGATGTATGACGTGATATATGTATGATAGATATGATAGATGTATGACAGCAAGGTGAGGTACACTTGCCTGGTATCATCGTTAGCCCGTAATAGATGTATGACGTGATAGATGTATTATTAATGGTTTAACTGTTACGTACGTTCCTGGTGCAAGGGCAGTTTGCTGAATACAGCTCATATTCATTCACAGAATATCTGTAGAGATTCAACCAGGCATGGTCGTCCACCAAGAGCTCAGTAACTGCACATTTTCCTTCCAATGCCAGCCGTACATTTTCTGCAATGGCGTTGCCAGCGTAGGAAAAGTTTTGTCGTGTGACCTACAGTGCTGTGAAGGAGACTTGTGTAACAAAGAGGTGCCTGCGACAACAACATCACCACCAGTAACGACGATGCCCGTCGGCACACGTGCGGCGCCGAAGACGCAAGGTCCAGAGATAACAGAAAGGACAAGCTCTCCACTTCCGAACGGTAAAAAGCTAAGCATTTTTTACTTTTCTTTTCTTTTCTTTTCTTTGCGTCCTTTGTCAAACGTCGCGCCGGCTCCATTTGAGCCGCTTTGAAATATTCTGGCACAGGAAACGGTAGCGCGCTTCGCGCTGTAAAAATACTGGCCCAAAAATAATTTTTGCGTAGCGCTGTTGCGTCTTGGAGTTAGTACTCGTACTCCATTGATTCACAAAACAATCATATCAAGAAACGGCTTTGGAATTTGATGGCAAGATAGGCCTTTTTTTTGGAGGGGGGGGGAGAACGAGGGACGCAATGAAGAGCAGTATTAAATTGAGCTCCGTAAAGCGAAAAGATCCCTTTTATCCTTTCGTGAAAAATGAAAGTTTAGAATTAACAAAATCCAGACTGCCAAATCTCCACTTACTGCGCGAAATTTAGATTGACAGTGCACCCAAAGTGTACCAAAATACATAGTAAGTTGGTTGGTTAAGACCCTTGGAAAAATATAGTGTAAGCTTTATGATAACAACACACAGGGGCTCATAAATAGGGGCGTCCCTTTCTAGTATTGCCCTATTGATAAGGCATTTTGTCAGACCTAGTTATTTTTAGAACGGTGGTTTTATAGCTAAATTGTAAAGCTTTTGTTTTACTAGCCAATCAAATAAACGCCTGTAAGATATGCACGTGCAAGCACTGATTCGTGTTGTTCTCTGCTATTGTTATTCTAAATAAACGGGACCTCAGCGGCATAGAAACGAGCAAATACCAATCTAAAAATAACTAGGTCTGTCAAAACGCCTTATCAAGAATATATATCAGAGGGACGCCCCTACTTATAAGCCCCTGCAACACATCAAGAAAATTACAAAATTTGAAGGCTTGTATGTATTTCCCTTCTCATAGCGAATATAGCAGGCAGGAAAATCCCCCAAAACTTCGAAAAAATCGTGCTCTTGGTCTTCACATTGACTTTTGCTTGGCCAAACGACCTAGGGATGATTTCAAAATACCACAGGCAGCCCATGCGCCTTCGTAAAACGAAACGACAGCATTTTCTTGGCATTCTTGATAGGAGTAGCGCGCGGGTGATCTCATTTTCTACCGTGTAAATGACCATTCTTTCTCTACGGTTTATTCGCAGAAAAGCCGATCAAGTGTATCTCGTACGCCTGCGCCAAAACAGCACAAGGGCCACAACTACCCTGCCCTCCCCCTGAGGAGATTGACTGTGTAAAGATCCCTAATTCGCCTATTGCCCCAGATGGCTGCATGACAACCAGGTATGGATGGCTTCTTGTCTACAGCTTATTTCGTATGACTGTGAAAAGTGCCGCCACAAAGTTATGCCGCGCCGCGACAACGCGATTTCATTCGGTATCTACAGCACGCCAGGTTCCTTGCCGCCATCGCGACAGTGCTGCGCCGCCGTGCCGCGGTACATTTCACAACATCTGCCCTATTGTTGGTAATGTTACCAACTTGATCATACATTTCTAATCTTGTCAACAACATTTCGTCAAAAACTGTCGACTTGCCGACGATGCAAAGTGTCCTTATTAGGAAATCCCAACCGTATTTGGAAGGCCTGTAAGCATTCTTCCTCGTGTCACAGTGAAACAAGGAAAATTCAACAAAATTCACATTTTGCTTTTTCTACGCGTTCCTATTGGTTGAGGTTTTGAGGCTTTGTCTAGTCAGCCAATGAGAATGCTAAGAAAAAACAAAAACACAGTGGTTCTGTTTTCTTGGGTCACGACTTCGCAAATCGTAGTCTTCGTCTCCAGATTGGTTTATTGTTGAATGGGTTCCACTCCTGATTGGCTAAGTGCATTTCCTTGGCATATAGTTTTCCACTCGTCTGAATTCCACTCTATGCTGAATTCCCTGTTTAGGTTATCAATGGAAGTAGCGCCTGGAGCGATAGTTCACCAAGAGCTCCGTAACTGCTCCTACTCGTACCAATGCGTACCTGAGCTATTCTGTAACGCTGCCAACAGAACAGGGATGATGAAAACATGCGAGATGAAATGCTGTAAGGGTAGCTTGTGCAACAAAGATGTCCTGCAAACAACTACACAGGTACCAGCTACTGCGAGGGAGAACTTTACGAAGACACATTGGTCACAGCAGCATGTTCCTAGTACACCCAGCAGTCCACAGGGTTCCCATACTACTCGGCCTGCCGGTATGTACAGTATTAGAGCTCAAATATTGTTAAAATTTACCATTAGAAAACTGCAGCCTTGAAGTCTAGTATACTTTCTAGAAATAGTACACTTCCTAATCTACAGTTGCGGGCTTGCTGTGTCGACGCGCGCGTGCCAATTGGCGGGAATTTAGGTGGGAACATCAGCCAATAGGAACGTTCCTCCCACAGTCACAGTATATTTATGTGATATACGTATTTTATATTGTGTTATTTGTCTAGGCAGACCTTTGAAATGCTTCTAGTAGCTTAGCAAAATATCTTTGTTACGGGCTTCCTGTGTCGACGCGCGCGTGCCGAAATTGGCGGGAAAAACTGAACCAATCAGAAGCGTTCCTCGTTCAGACATATTGGATGTATATGATGATACTATATATCTATACCTAGTTTGTATTGTGTTATTTGTCTAGGTAGACCTTTGAAGTGCTTCTCGTACATTTGTTCCAAGTCGTCCGTGATCCCCAGTCCGCCTTGCGCACCTCCACAAGAGGTCACGTGTCTAACCAACGGGTTGGGACCCTACTTCTCTCACGATGTCTGCATGACAATGAGGTAAAAACGATTTGAAAACGTTTTGTTTCAATCGTATTGCATACGCCTATTTCAAAAAAGGTTGCTTTGGGAATTGGTCTTTGGTCTTTGAAACCCATTGTTTCGTAGTCACTCATCGCATTGTTTTCCGCGCTTCAACGTCGACCAAAGCCCAAAGCAACCTTTAATGAATTGCGCAATAGAGCACTTGTGATGTTGGGAGAGAAACTGAAGTTGTTCCGCGTAGGAACCTTAGAGATGCAAATGAGGCAAGCCTTTTGTTTTCGGTTGACCAGAATCAATTTGAAACAAAAGGCTCGCTTCATTTGCATCTCTAACGTTCTTACGTGGAACAACTCACTCGAAACATTTTACAATTTTCTCTTGTTTCGCAACATCACGCTCCATACTCCCACGCATCACGCTTGTAGGGCCGTAGCTAGCGCCTCCCCCCCCCCCCCCCCCCCAGCGAAGCAAAATTTTTAGTGTCAACATGTGGGGAAAAACCTGCTTGTCCCCCCAGCAAAAACAAAGGATGACCAAGGCTTGCCCCTTCCCCCCCCTCCCCCCCCCCCCCCCGACAAAAATTTCTAGCTACGGCCTTGGTTTGTCCCATTTCAGATCACGTGGCATTCATTTGAATAATCTTTCTTTGTTTAGAATGCTTCCATATTCATATATCCTTCGATGCGTAGCAGAAAAACAAAGAAAGAATACTCGTGGAAATGCCGCGTGATCTGATCGTTCAAAGTAAAGAGGTCTATTGCGCCGATAAAGTCATAGAAAGTGCTCTAAGGATAAAACGCAGTTCTGCTGTGTTATAATTACTGTGTAAGAACATAGTAGTTGTAGCCTCTCAGTGTCGTAATATGATAAAACTGTTCTGTTGTCTTTTGTTGTAGAGTTTGGATGGAGGTTCCTCCTGGCATTTCTATCTACCAAGAGATCAGAAACTGCTCCTATTCACGACAGTGTTCACAGTCCTTGGCCTGCAAGGCTGTGAATCAATCAGGGCTGATTGACACATGTCAGTTAGAGTGCTGTAAGGATGATATGTGCAATGGGAAGGGTTCTCTACGACGGAGAGATCTATCACGACACAGGCAACCCGAACAACGGTGTTAAGTGCGACCCATGAACCCACGGCAGTAACGACGGTGCCAAGTAGTACACAGGGAACCCACGCAACTGGGCCAGATGCTACACAGGAGACTGGTACAGGAACAAGTACAGCACAGGAAATCCACACAACTAGGCCAACTTTTACACAGGGAACCCAAACAACAGAACCATTTATAACACAGGAAACCCAGACAACAACAGCTCATACAACACCTCATACAACAAAGCAAAGTACAGCTCAGGAACCCCAAACAACAAAACCAATCACAACACAGGAATCCCAAGCAACAGGACCAGTTACGACACAGGAACCCCAAACAACAAGTCCTGTAGCAACAAATGAAGTTCAAACAACAAGACTAAGTACATCACAGGAATCCCACACAGCAATACCAAGTACGACACAGGAAACCCAAACAACACCAATAAGGACACAGGAAACCGCAGGGCTAAGTACGGCAACACAGATGTCCCAGACCGCAAAACCAACATCTGAAACCAGAACGACAATTACAAAAACTACACAGGAATCCCGAACAACAAGAACAAGTACAACACAGGGATCCCAAACAACGAGGTCAACCGTAACACACAAACCTCCAACAACTGGAATTAAACAGGCAACCCGTTCAACAAGTACAAAACCAACAGAGAAATCACAAGTTACTCAACAGAGCACAATACATATGACAGCAACAGCAACGCCTTCCGGATGCTTAAAACCCAAACCTCGTAAGTATGAATTTGTAAGCAACACAGCATGATTTCAAAATGCTGGGTTCCATCAGGAGTCCATCAACAAGAGCATCCATCTACTCCACTAGGTCTAACTAATGCATCGAATCTAGGACACATTTGTGTCCTGTATGTTTCCCCGAGTGGCTAAACTAGGAAACATCGCACGCGTGTGTCTCGGACACATACAATGTTTCTTTGTGTCCCGGCTACAAAATTTGTCGCGCGCAACAATGTTTCTTGCGTGGCTAAATTGGGGAACAAGAAGGAAACATGTGTCCGGCTACAATGTTATGCGCTTCATGTGTCCTAGTTTAGCCAGGGCTTAAGGTATAGCCATATACACGGGAGTAGAACAATCAGGAGCCAATGAACAGGAGTTGTTGTGGGCCAAAACAAACAAAGAAATGATACGGTCGTGTTTCGCCAAGATAAACCTCGTTTTTGTGTTGACCGGAAGCGCGCACGTGAATTTTGCATTCGGTCATATAAAGCAAGAGCGAAAGAGGGGCCTCGGTTGTCAGCCGTGTTGGATAATTTAAGTGCGCATGTGTAAGAAATGACAGCCACTACAGCCATTCTCGTACCCAGAGCTCCCCGGCTTGTCTGCTTTCGGGCGAGGCTCTGGCCGACATCCATTTCAGGGCCTTTGCTGATTGGCTGATTTTGAACGTTGGGGCATGCGCAGAAAGTTGTTTCTCTCATTTACTTTCATCTAAGAAAAGCTCTAGTTTGTGATGGAGAGACTCTTTACTAGTTTGACGCGCTGTAATAAAATCAAAGATGGTTAAACTCAGGGAGAGAAAAAATAGAAAATTGACAAAGTCCTAAAATCCGAGTAGCCTCTTTAGGACAGATGCCCTTGCGACTTAGCTTTTCAACTTAGCGACTACTTTTATCATGATTAAAACCAACTGAAAAATATATATCATTTTGTCCAGGGCGATGGGTAAAGGTCACGCCATCCTGGATCACGCAACACCGACGTCACGGAGTGAAGGTCTCATATCGATGGGCGAATGGTGGATTAAAGATCGCTGCGATGGTGACGTCATATGGTTGTAGGAAGTGGCCCGGATCTGGACTGACCACCTTTATCAGAGGGAACTGGACAAGAATCATGTACACTCAAGAGTTTCGCGGGAGCGCATCTTGTTGGAAAATATTCGGGAATGGAAGGTGACAGGAATGAAATGTTTTTTTTGTTTCTCACTTTCTTTCTCTCTCACTTTCTTTCTTTCTCACTTTCTTTCTTTCTTTCCTTTTTGGTGTGGTTGTTTGTTCGCTAGTTTGTGTGTTCCTTTTTTTGTTTCTTTGTTCGTGTGGTTGTTTATTCGTCAGTTTGTTTCTTTGTTCGTGTTGTTGTTTATTTGTTAGTTTGTTTCTTTGTTCGTGTGGTTGTTTGTTCGTTAGTATGTTTGTTCCTTTGTTTGTTTCTTTGTTAGTGTGGTTGTTTGTTCGTTAGTTTGTTTATTCCTTTGTTTGTTTCTTTGTTAGTGTGGTTGTTTGTTCGTTAGTTAGTTTGTTCCTTTGTTTGTTTCTTTGTTAGTGTGGTTGTTTGTTCCTTTGTTTGTTTCTTTGTTCGTGTGGTTGTTTGATCGTTAGTTTTGTTAGTTTGTTTGTTCGTTTGCTTGTTTCTTTGTTCGTGTGGTTGTTTTTCGTTAGTTTGTTTCTTTGTTCGTGCGGTTGTTTGATCGTCAGTTTTTTAATTTGTTTGTTTGTTCGTTTGCTTGTTTCTTTGTTCGCGTGGTTGCTTGCTACTAAATTTGTCGCCATCACGAATATCCTTGCAATCCTAATCGTAAAAGAAAAATTCGCACCCCTTTAAAAATTGTATTTTGTCTGTATAGAAATCAATGTATTTCTAACCAGCTGAACCTGTTTGCTCGTTATATTTCACAGACATAAAAGGACTAAAAAGAAGTTTGCTTCTTCTGGCATTGAGCCCTTTGACCGTGATAAAGGGGATATAATTTTTAATGAGCTGAATATGGGTGGACAAAAAGGTAAGCGAAGTGTGATAGATCTCCGTGACTGTTGTTCAGACCATTTTTTTTTTATTAACACTGGAATTTCTGCAGAAACCCATCAATGGGAAAAGCTAAATTTCCCAAGGCACACGCATGGGAAGTGTTCGGAATTCACATGGATAGCCATGGGAAATTCGAACACCTCCCATTATTTTACCATGGGAAATTCAGCATTCCCATGCAGTAATTTTGCAGTAATTCCCTGTGAAAGTCACAGAAGAGCCGGCGAGCAGGCCACGCTATAACGTCTTCTTCGTAATCTATTACAGTAAAGACGCGCGGAAAAATGATATCTATTTTAAACAATAGCAGATACGATTTTTCTGAATATAATAGCTAAAACAGTACGCGCTGTTTCGTTAGCATATGCGCTCAATGACTTCCATCGTGTTTGTACAAGTGTGATCACACACGGCCAGTCGACCAATCAGATCGCGCGTTTTACTAGTGTTGAGTAATTACAGTAGACGTAAGCATCTAAGGCACTATGCACACAGTTAAGCTTTCCACTAGTGAAGTAAGCGGAGACGGAGAAAGATACAGAGACGCAAGGAAGCTTGCGTTCGTGTGAAAATCAAAGAACGGAGGCGGGGAAGGAGACGGAAGCGTGACGAAAGCAGAACGGAAGCTTTCCTTTTTCTTAGGGACCGTTCATTTTTTATCAGGGAGGGGGGGCTGGTGGAAATGAGGGGGGGGGTCACCCAAAAAAATACGGCCTCAAAGGGGGGGGGTCACCCAAAAAAATACGCCACTAAAGGGGGGTCACCCAAAAAAATACAAGCACATAACAGGGAGGAAACGAAAAGTTTGTATTTTTACAGCATGCAATGTTTGTTACACTCAATACTTAATAAAAATTTCGGCGCGCTTCGCGCGCATGCAGAATTTAACATATAATATGCACTGATAGGTCTGCCGGGCAGTCTCTATGTTTGAAAAAACACACCTAAGGTTAGCGCGAGTTCAACGTTTAGTCATTTGGGCTAAACGTTAATTTCTTCATTTGCGGAGCGCATGAAAAATATTACCTAAAGGCTCAGGAGCCCTTCACTAGGAGCATTCATATAACCTATATAATTAGCATATTTCCTGGGCTCCTGACAGGCTTTGGTTACTATACACAAAAAAACATCTACCCTTTTTCTGAGGCTTGATGAAATGCGGTTATCAAAAGTTGGGCGCGCTTCGCGCGCAAAGATTATGTGACCCCCTCTTTATGTAAAATGTCTTCTACTAGGTCAAATAGGGGACCTGAGGTGGGTGTCACGAAAACGCTTAATAGTTCTAAGGGGGGATCGGTTCCTTAGCTTTGACATAAGTAAGAAAAACGTTAAGAAGAATTAGACTGCATCACTTAGGCAAGAGTCTATCTTACAGGGCAAGCATTTATAAGGGGGGGGGGGGGGGGGGGGCACCAGAAAAAATACATTGGATTTTGGGGGGCCACCTAAAAAAATACGGACATGAAAGGGGGGGCCACCCAAAAAACTACAGGGTCTCCGCTCATTTCCACCAGCCCCCCCTCCCTGATAAAAAATGAACGGTCCCTTACGTCTCCGCTTACGCTTACGTGGCTAACTGTCACGACGATTTTCACACAAACGTAGGCTCTTACTTATCCGTCTCCTTGTCCGTCTCCGCTTATTTCACTAGTGAAAAGCGGGCATCACAAGCTGCCTATGGCCGTATTCTGAAAACGTTGTAGCGACCAAAGTTTCTCTGTTATTTAGACACTCAAAATGTACCAGGTACTGGCGCTGCGCCAAACCCTGACTATCGACTCCACTAGATCTAGCCATGTGCACAGGAGTACAAGAGCCTACTTTTAGAATGGCAATTTTGAATTTAAAGGGGCTGTGTCACGGTTATTTGGACAAATTTGTAAACAAAGCTCTAAATTTGCAAGTAACCATCTCCAAATCACTTATCTCACTTGGTATTAGTATATATAATAGGACTCCATGCTGTCCAATTAAGAAAAAATTGGATGAGAAAATTCAGAGGAACTCCAAAATTGGAGGAGGCCGAGTCCAATTTGGAGTTCCGAGGAATTTTCTCATCCAATTTTTTCTTAATTGGACAAGCATGGAGTCCTGTTATTATATAGCATCCATGTTCAAATCCAAACTGTCCAATTTTAACGTGCGAACTCTCCAATTAGATCCAATTAAAAAATAATTGGATAATTCAAGAAAAATCACAATGGGATTTCGAGCTGGCTATATAATTAGCCTGGCTATATAATTAGCCTGGCTATATAATTAGCCTGGCTATATAATTAGCCTGGCTATATAATTAGCCTGGCTATATAATTATCGGCAAGGTTGCCGATTTACAAGCAAATATTGATGTAACTTAAAACTTTGAAAACTGTTCATCCTGACAAGATTTTGATCCGTTTCCATCCTCCCTGTACTAGTTCCTTGAAGCCTACAATCATGAGCGCTTTGTAGTTAAAGGGCTATTTAACAAACCTAGACTACCATTTTGTCTCTCCATCAGTGTGTGATAAAATCTTGACACCGCTTCTTTAAACGGGAACTTTTTGGTACTTTTGAATCTACTTTGGAGTAGATTCATCTACTCCTGTTCTTCGGACGACCACCAATAGGTGACGGAGGCTCCTCTTAATGGGACCCTGGTAACGTCAATTTCCATTTCTCTTTTCGATTAGCGAACGCATTTACAGGATCCTCAAAAGCGTGCAGAAGTTCACACACGAATTTCTGGCATCGAATGAACGGAGAGGGACTAAGGCGAGCTACGGTAATGCTACGGCGCACACCTGGTGCAAAGGATGCTGGGATACATACAGCTACTTCCTGTGGGACACCAAGTTACACGATCAAGGATATTTTTGTGTATGTTTGACCACTAGAGCTATAGACCGCTTTCAGTTCAGTACTCAGTCCGTTTCAGAGCCCAGATTGAATATGTGCATGAACTGACTAGGAAAATAATTTGCTACTAGCAACCACCCCCCTTTTGGAGCAAAGTCCATTAGTAAAGTTTGTTTCATTTTGTGGTCAACAAAAGACTGCTAGAGATCAAACAAACAAGCAAGTAAATACACGCGCCTCTATGCTGCCATTAGGAGATAGAAAGGAATCGATACTATTAACGTAGTGAAGTTAAAGGGGCACTCGCGCACGCTTGTCTGACAATCAAATAATTCAAATCGCAATCAATTTCCATCCTCTTGATCACAGATAAAATACTATAGATTTGTATCGATTTGACAGTTAAAAAGGTCATTTAACAAATTCCTGGTAAACTTTAATGTATTTTTGGGGATTAGAATTCCCTTTACATAAGCCGTTGCTATAGCCCGGTGCACACTAGCGACATAACGACATAAGGACGTTATGTTGCAACGAAAAAAGCATGGGAAAATAATTGAAATAAGCAGTATTTTCCATGGATCATCATTAGATTGCTTCACCAAAGCAATCTTATGTTATTTTTTGTGGACTTTGTGGACATTTTGAAGACACTAAATTTGGTTCGCGTGGTACTTTTTTTATGTCGTTATGTCGCAAGTGTGCACCAAGCTTAATGCAAATGATCTTAGATATGTATGTCCTATGTATAAGCCTCGTTCGATCCCGTTCGTTCCCAGGGGGTCCCGCCGCGAAAAAACACGATTCTGAAAAACACGTTTGTTATTTATTCATTTATGATAAATTGTTGCCAGGAGCCCATTGCTGGGAGCAAACAATTCATATATTATAGCTATGAGAGATTCTTTTCACAGAGCGAGTTATTTTTAGAACTATCGATTATTTCTCCTGTAGACAGTGTCATTGTTTAGCTGACCTATCACAGTAGCCATTATGGCCATAGCTCTAATTCCGACGAATTCCCTTATTCCCTTAAACGTCGCTTTGAGTTTATGGATTTTAGTTTCTTCAGTTCTTAGCCATCAGTCAAACAATCTAAGCCAATTATTTATTGATAGGTTCCTGCCTTGTTTCGCCTCGTACAGTCGTGTGGCTTTCGTCGCGACGAAAACCCAGTCAATTGCACTATGCGAAACAGGGCAAGGACGTGATTGGCTTAGATAGAAACTCAGTCGACTGCACTAGGCGCGAAACAGGGCAAGAACCTGATTGGCTTAGAAAGTTTAACTGGCGGAACAGAAATATAGCAAAATCAAACCACATTTTGAAAATTCACTGCGCGAATCCAACGGTTTAGGCCATTATTCTACTGCTATTTCTAACGCAGAAAAATCGATCCAAAAATAACTGGGTCTTTGATAGGAATATCTCGAGAACATATTCAGGTTGTACATTCTCCCAGTGATCGGCTCCTGTGGATGCTGAATGGTTGAACAATATCTTCTTTATGACTTGTATATACAGCACATATTTTTCAGATTGCAGAAGATGAAACAATAAAATGTTCAAAGGATAGCTTCTACTATTTTATTTTTTTTTTTTCTCTCGCTAGACAGAGAAAAACCCTGGATTTCCGAGGATGCCTTTTTCCAATGTAGTCGTCCCTTGGCAGAGTATTATTAGCTAGTTTTTTTTTTTTTTTAGCAAGCTCTTTGCTTTTTCGAGAAAAGCTGTCGTTTTCTTAAAATCCGCGCGGGCTGCCTGTGGTAACGTTTCGAGAGAACTGAAAAATCCAATATGGCGACCAAAAAGACGATATTTGTTTACATCACGAGACAAGCGTAGGTCTTTATCGACCCTGAATAATAACAGCCTAGAGTTCTGTCTGTCCACTTAACAGAATTTCACCTCTGTCAATTTCCGCTGCCACTTTTCTCGATGAGTTCAGCGGAATAGCCTCCTTTTGCCACGCGCGCCAATCTCAGCATTCTAATACAAGTGTAGATGAGCAGGATAAAGAGGATGATAGAGACGGTGATAAAGATGACGGATGTAAGCGCCAACGCAACCAGACCTGACGAAAACAAAAACAAATTATCATTTAACTGAGATGAAGGGTACTCCTTAGGGGCACGCCCATATTGATGGTTTGCAATCATCCCTTTGGGAATAAAATCACAAAAGCGCGGCGGCCATGCTAGTGGGCAAAACAAAGGGTGTTCCGCCGTGTACGAACCATTCCTACAGAGGATACCTTTCTTCAGCTCTCCTTTCATCATGATTCGTTCTACTAAACAAAGAAAGCTTTTGTGGCGCAGCTTGTGAGTTGTTTTAGGTTCGTACACGGGAGAACAGCCGAACAAAGAGAACAAATGAACTTTCTTTTATTCTTTTCCACCGACATGGCCGCCAGTGACGCCCCATGGGAACCAATAATAAAAGTGCCATGTTGCTAGTGACAACGTGTTGTAGCGTCAGCTTTGTCATCGCTGTATCTTAAGCCGGGGAAATACGAGGCACAAAATCCCTCAACTTGTCGCGCAACATTGTTGCGTTGCAAGTTGATGATCGATGTTGCGCGTTTTTCATCTCGCGCCACAACTTGTCGCGCAACAAAAACATTGTTGCAGGTTGTGAAAACTTGTTGCGCGAAGTAGAGCGCGGGTCTACTTTGAGACACAAATTCTGCCTTTGTTGCTCGTTTTTCATCAAACACACAACTTGTCGCGCAACATTTTGCCTATGATTCAAGTTGGTCGGTCAATAGAAATGAGGTGCTAAGGAGCCACATTCGCATTGGTCTCGCATGTGTGATCATGAAAACAAAATGTTGCGCGATAAGTTGTGAATTTGATGAAAAACGAGCAACAAACATTAGACTTGCAACGCAGCAATGTTGCGCGACAAGTTGAGGGTTTTTGTGCCTCGTATTTCCCCGGCTTTAGGGGTGAATTTTATTTTTCTTCTCGATCGCCCGCGCCCTCGCCCGCCCGACTTTGCATAGGAGTCCTCCCGAGACTCATTCGTGTTACGGAAAGTGTTGTTCTAGGTTAGACGCTTTTGTACTGTACGTAAATTCAATTGCTTAAATTGGTTGTTCTATCGCTATTTGCGTTCAAGTGTGGGCAGTAACTTTTTCCTGCGTTGTTTTGTTCGAGGCGAGAAAGAAAGGAAATCATGTTCTCGACATATTGCGATTTGATTGGTAGAGACTAGCGTTCTTGCACGTGCTAATTCAACACGCCGTAGTAACGTCTCGTTTGCTGCAACGAACCGTAGCATTCATGGTTTCGGAGCAGAACTTTGCAGCCCCAAAACAGCAACAAAAATATTCGGTGACCGCGTTAAAATGCAAATAGCATTAACTTCTTTAGCCCTTGCATACCGTTCAATTGTTTGGCGCCATTTGTTGCTCCGTGACACGAAAAAACTACTGCCGATCTAGATGAACGTTCGCCAGTCAGCTTTGCCGATTTGGAGTGTTTTGAAATCACTTATGAAGCACTGGAATTTCATGCTGGTAGCAAGGTAACTCTATCATACATATTACAATGATACTTTAAAGCCGGCTTTGTACTAGTGAAATGAGCGGAGAAGGAGACGCAAGAGCTTACGTCCTGACTGTAGCGATGTAAGCGTAACCGGAGACGTAAGTAAAGGGAAACCTTCCTTCACGCTTTCGTCTCCTTCTCCGTCTACGTTCTTTGATTTTCACACGAACGTAAGCTCTTACATCTCCGTCTCCTTTTTCGTCTCCGGTTACTCCACTAGTGAAAAGCCGGCTTTAGGATATCAGATTACAGTCCAGGTATTATTCAGTATTGGTGTAGTCACTTCGCGTTATAGTGCTTTCTCTAGAGTCATATGGAATCCGCTCTCAAACAAAAACACCATTATCAAGACTCATAAAATGCGCGAGGCTAACGGTTTTAATTTTCAATGTTCGAGTTCAAATTAGCATACGAGCTCCTACACAAACAGTTGATCACTAATCGAGTCTCATTTCTTTTTAGTGAGAAATTTTCATTTAGTATGTAAAACTCTTTCGTCGCAAAGTAACGTGTTATTTTCTGGTACATATAATATGATTTTCGTTTGTGCGTCAGCACGCTGGTACCCGCCCTGGAATTTCAGCCTAGTGGTAGGTACCCACCCTGGAGTTCTAGGCTGTTCTAGGACCACCCACCCTGGAATTCCAGGGATCCCCAACAGGGGAATAAGGGACTTTTATTACGAACCTTTATCTCGCTTAACTGGTGGTTTCTTTGGCTCAGCTGTCGTTGAAGGTTTGTCAGTAGGAGGTGATACTTCTGAAAATAGTGATGGTAGAAATTTGGTCCATAACTGCACTTTATCAGCTCTCAGGTTTGACTCATCTGACATTGATGGATTTACACGGAGGTAATTCTGTTTCTCGGTTGTGAATTCCGTCCATTTTGGTGAAGACTTTGCATTTGGATTACTGTCGAGAAATAGACGTTATATACATAGTGAGACGCGACGAAATCAATCCGGTCCCAATTTCAAGGGCCACAGTTATTTGTGATAAAGAATATATGATTACTCTGTTTAGGGCTGGTTTACAGGCGAACGCAAGCGCAAGGATACAAATCTTATAATGCAAGCGCTGACACAGGCGCATGAGAAAATCGAGACTTTGCGTTCCCTTGCGCTTGCGTCTAGTGTAAAGCCTGGTGCACACTAGCGACATAACGACATAAGGACGTTATGTTGCAACGAAAAAAGTACGGGAAAATAATTGAAACAATTAATGTTTTGCATGGATCTTCATTAGGTTACTTCAACAAAGCAATCTTATGTTATTTTTTGACGACTTCAACTTCTTGAAACCACTAAATTTTGTTCGCGTGACATTTTTCTTATGTCGTTATGTCGCAAGTGTGCACCAGGCTTAAATCAGGCGAACGAAAGCGTAAGGAAACCAATTTATTAAATTTATGATGATTTCAGGCTTGCACTTGTGCTCGCACCGCGTCTCTGTGATTTACATTTGCATTGGGCTTGCTGCTTGCGCTTGTGTTTGTTGATACACACTACACAACCACGAGCTCAAGCGTCGTGGCTTGCGTCTGCGCTTACGTTCTAGTGTAAGTCACATAAGGGAAATTTATAAGTTTGGTATGACTATCCTTCCATTTGCACTGGCGCCTGCGCTGGAAGTTCGTGTAAAAAACGAGCGAAACTTGTCCAAAGACAAGTAACATATTTAACTAAAAAACATTTTTGTTCTGATCAAAGTATCACTTGTCCCTCCGTTTTAAAAATTTCCTCAAAATTTAGAAATTTGTCTTTGGTTATACGGACTACTTGTGTACAAAATCTTGAGCTTTATATTCACAAACTTTGGTATTAGAAACTCATACTCATTTCCGCTCTGTCCGCTCACCTGGATTTGATGAAGTTAGCTACTAGTGTTCTAAATGTCTTGGCAAACTGCTTGTCTTCTTCCATGCTTGTGTCGTTACCAGAGGACAGGGTGTCACCATCTGCTCCAAATAGATACTCAACATCCGCACCGTGATGCGCCCGTACCCATGATGGCATCGGTTTGCCTGGGAAAAGACTTTCAACTGAGTATGGCTGTCATACATATGAAGTTTGCTTTGAGTTTTGATTGTACCATGCCAAGGGATAAAATATAGCTGAATAAAACTGCTTTATGTCATTTTTATGCATTTGTTCTCTTTTTTACAGCTGTTTCAGGTAACACGCGACTTCGCCGTTGCCGCCAGAGTTTGGCAGTTGGGTTTTCTGTGCTGTCCATCAATGCAATCCGTGTCCGTGTGAGCCAATCATATCCTTACTCAGTGCATTCGATTGGCTTCCCTTGCGAGACATGTCGCGACAGAAACCAATTCACTGAACTAGGTGAAACTAGGCAAGGATCTGATTGGCTCACATGGTTTGATTGACTACACAGGAAAACCCAACTGGCAAAAGCTCTCTCGATGTTTTGAACGCGCTGGATCGCGTGTTACCTGAAACAGCTGTAAAGGAACTAATGACATATGCAAATAATGCTTATCAAATATTTGCATAACAAATCATTTTCCTCAAAAAAGACATTTTGGCAAAAAAAAAATCCATTTCTTCTTATGGCATTTTGTTATATAGCTATGTATTATTGAATTTTAAGAAAAGAAATAACAATTTTCCTTTGGTCACTTGACCTGTGCAACCCGTCTATGAGCCTAGTTGGAGTTTAAATTTCGTGTTCAGTGCGCATGCGATATCAGCCCGAATTCCTTGATTTCTTTTGTTTAACAAGAACAAAGAGAAGTTAAACAAAAGATTCGGACTAAAATCGCATGCGCACTGAACACGAAATATAAACTCCAACTAGGCTTATTTCACGACAAAAATGGTTGAACCGTCACAAGTCTGTTATAGTCCGAGATAGATGCGTAATAGTAGGAAGCAAGTATACCAAAACAGAATCACGGACACTGTTTTTT
Source organism: Scolanthus callimorphus (assembly GCA_033964015.1). NCBI lineage: Eukaryota > Metazoa > Cnidaria > Anthozoa > Actiniaria > Edwardsiidae > Scolanthus > Scolanthus callimorphus. The sequence goes on from CM066913.1 coordinate 36,708,443, forward strand.
TTTAATGATAAATAACAATAATATTAATAATAAGTATTTCAAGAGTCTTATTCTAACTAACGTACCTTGTTTTCTATATGCTGGTGGCCTCTGCTCGAAGTAGTAAAAATAAGACTTCAAATTTGCTTTTGCGAACGCTCTAAGTTGAGTGACCTCAGGGACGATGAACCTCTGGTCGGTCATCAAGCTTACTAACATCTGGCGATTAGTGGTCGGATTCGTAGGGTCGGTCCAGTCTGTGTACGCATGCTCGAGAGCATCAGTCACGTGACTGGTTTGGCCTGCGATCCAGGTTGTATTTGTGAGTTCCCGGATGAACACGTTTCTATTGATGCCTTTTGAATGGTCGATGCCTTTTAGATCTAAAATGAACGAAGCACACATTATTGCTATATGCATACAATTTCTGCAAACTCATGGTTACTGCGGTTAGGCGGCACATACCCGTGATATCATATGAGGGGGTCCCCCCGATTTCAGTCTCGACCCAGACGCTTTCTGTTTTTTTTAGGGCGGGCAAAGATTTGTGGGATAATTTTAGCAGGGCGCGCAGAGAGTTATGGGATAGTTTTAACAGGGCGCGCAATGTGAATATCCCACAGTTCATTGCGCGCCGTGTGATACTCATTCCCAGTCCCTACTCCTTTTCACAGAGAAAATCACCGCAAGAAACGCAAAAAAAAAACGTCTGGATACGACAAATGCTCCGATTTCATATTTCTGCGAACGCTGAATTAGCAATAGTCAACCCTGTTTAGCAGGTTCCCTCAATAACACCAGTGTCGTACGCAGCCTACAGGCACGGGACTGCAAATTTTTGGGGGGACTTTGATACAAGTACTGTACTGCATTCATGAGCCTGGCATGTAGAATTGAAAAATCCTGTGTATTGTAAAATCCCAAATCCGCTCTGATTTCCTTGCAAAGGTGTTTACCTGGCGAAAGCAGGAACTTAAATGCGCCATCATCATTGTTTACGCCGATCATCACATTAGTTTTGCGAATTTTGCCATCATCTAGGATTTTAGAATCTGCAACAAAGCACACAATTTCTAAACACGAAGTTCGCAGAAGTCAACTAACCGAGTTTAGTAGAAACCCAGTCACATACTATCACGAATCCTGAAATCTGATTGGTTCCGCTACTCACTATCTATCACGTATAATAGATCATGAGTAGCGAAAACGCTAGAGCGCAAGACTTTCTAAAACCCTGAAAGTGAATACGTTTTACAACTCGAAAGTAGTATGCTAGAAGGTTTTTACTAAAATTGGACTACGAGTTCGAGTTTTCTATGAATCAAATAGTCAACTCTTCGCTGAGTCAATAGATAGTTAGCGAGGCACGTATATATTTTCATCTCTAAGCTTCATTGGGTAAAGCTGCTCATTTTAATGGGGACCAGGTCACGTGACATAACTGCAAAAGGCCTTCTGTTGGAAATTTCCTTACTTTGTAAATGGTAGAATTTTATTCCAGTAAAATGTTTCCCCGTAAAACTAGCTTTTATGTTTTCTGCAAAAGCTAGCATTAATGTAGGTGTTATCTGCTATTTAGTTTCGGTGACCTAAGTTGCGTCCATCTCCTATCATGTTTTCACACTGTAACAGCGTATTGGAAAATGAAAAGCCTCTATGAAGTTATTTTTAGTATCAACTTTCCTCGCAAAAGCCTTCGCAACACATTCGCTCGACTAGCGAATGCCCGGGGGGGGGGGGGGACTCCCATATTTTTTGACCGGGGATGATCGTCGGAAATTTTCAGTTTCACCCCTAAGAGATACCAAACATGGCGGGCCATGGCGTGGCTCAAATAATTTCTTACCCTAAAAGATACCCTAAAAGATGAGGCCTTATGTGCAAAGTAGGCGCGAAGGAGACAGGTAACAGGTAAAAGATACCCATCATGAAATTTCCAGGTTTGTTTCTAATTTATCGTCTTCACATCGAGTAATCTCTCTTTCTTACACGGTTTTTAGAAGCACCATCATGAGAGAAAACAATTTGGACACATATTTCGGCCCTAAAAGATACCAATCTCCCTAATTTTATTGAAGATTAAGATCACCCCCAAAAGAGACCAAGGCCCCGTGATTTTAACCCCTTAAAGATACGACGATCATCCCCGGTCAAAAAATATGGGTGATGACGTCACACTCTCAACTTGATCAATGCCTAAATACTAAAAAGAGGTATATCTCTATACCTCTTGAAGTTAAAGTGCTCAAACTTGGCAGGATGAATACTTGACTTGAACAGAGTGATGTGACTTATCAATCAGGGTTGCCATGGCAACCCCCTGGTTCCCAGGCTCCCCAGACGATTTTAGGATTTGCCAATTTTTCCCGCCCAGATTTCAAAATTAACCAGTTTGCTTGTTACTAAAAGTGAGCTACTGCTAAATAAGATAAGTGGACAAGGCAATGTAGGTTACAATTGATTTCTTCAAAAGATATAGCCTCATCTAGAATTTGGATAGGGGTGGTCTGGAACAAAGGCTGTTGCCATGGCAACCAATTAAGGTAAACAAAATTATCAGGAAGAGTGAGTTCAATAACCGTGGCAAATTTGATAGGATTTGATTAAAATCCAACAAAAATATAGACCATCAAAAAATTCACCACTTTGTTTGTTGAGAGTGTGACGTCATCAAGTCACACTTTGGAGCAATGGCGGCCAAATTTCAAACTCTAATATCTTCGGAACCAAAAAAGATTTTTGAAAACGGAAAGAAGCATATTTCTTCTGAGCCTCGGCTCTTTCAAATCAGGCATAAAGTAAATAATTTTCAAACTTGATAATAGTGGCACTTTAAGAAAGCGTTTTTGGTCTTTTCTCAGCAAGTTAATATTGCAAAGATAAAAGTCTTTCCTGAACTGCCGGGAAACATTTAGCTGCTCCTTTTAGCCGGAACAAGGAATATTGGAAAATTGCCAGTACTGGAAAAAAGATAATTTTCCCAGCCAGACGAGTCAAAATACTAGAAAACAACGAAAAAAGAGCAGAAATTATCGCATAAAGGGAAAATAACAAGCAACAAACAAGTAAGAAATTTCCCAAACGACAATGTCAGTTCCAGAATGAAATAAATTTGCTAGGAAGTTGATTTTTTGGCCATATGGCCGTTGCCGAATGATCATCTTCAACAATTGTTGCGCGGAAAGTTTTTGTTGCGACTTGTCCCGTGTAACTTGAGCAGCGGATAGGTTTTCTGGTGATCACGGGCACGTTTCTCGAATACCTGCGAGTCCTGCGAATTCTCGGATTTTTTTATTGGGGATAATTTGGTGTTTTGAACACGTGGGTCGCAATGCAATGGGTTGAGCTGTAAATTTGCAATTAAAACAATTTTTTGTGCATTAGGATTCTCCGGTGTTGCGAGAAACGGTTCCCATGGGTCATGTGTGGTTATTCCCACGGTTCATGCGAGAAACGGTTCCCACGGGGCGCGTTTAGTTTCAACAGTCAAACATAACACAAGTCCCTTTTCCTCCCCTACCTGTAATAACATAGTTGTCGACACAAGGGGCAAAGCTCCCACGAACGGCCAGTATCTCGTCAACGGTTTTATTTTGTAGACATAAAAGGGTGTCGTCAGCTTCTGCACAGTCAACATCTGCGAGGAAAGTTCTGTAACAGAAAGCGAAGGAGCTGTCAAGAGTCCTTTAAGGCTGGTTTCCATATAGTCTTATCTGTCGTATCTTTCTCATCAGTCGACCGTGAAACAAAAGAGTAATTTCATTTCATTGTTTCACGGTCGACTGATGCGACAGATACGACAGATAAGACTATATGGAAACTAGGCTTTACTTGCGCCGTCTACCCGATTTTTCCATGACAGTTTTTTCTTGACAAGGAAAACTTGACCGTGTGGCCGCGCCAAATGCCAAATTGTTGCCGCACGAGCAAATAAAAATTGTAAAGGAAAACATTGTCAAGGAAACTTGACCGTGTAGACGCGCCAGCAATTTTCCTTGACAATGTTTATTTGCTTCTAGTTTTCGGCAAGCCGAAACTAAAAATAGTGGCAAGAAAACCCAGTGGGCGAGTCTGGGCGGCGATATAAGCCAGCCAATAATGGCCGTTTTCGCGCGAGAAGATGAACAAATCGTCTAGGTACGGCTAGGTGGCGCAGTGTGCTTGTGCACGGCACACTGTGCGTACGGTCCTGAGTTCGAATCCCGGATCAACCAACCGTATCGACTTTTCTCTGTTCCGAGTAGCTTGCTTATAGCTTTGAATTCCTTTCACCTGGAGCTCTGATAGAGAAAGGGGGTAAGGTGTGCACCGTCTCCCCAATTAGTAGTGCACTCGCGTGCACAGCTAAATACATTTGAGACGTTAATAAAGTTCCTTACTTTATTTACTTTAATTTATCTATCTATTTTTTCGTCTACCACACGAACAAATCGTCTATGAAAAATCTTCTTCCCAGACGGCCAAACAGACGAACAAATTTAGACGATTTGTTCGTCTGAAAATTTTGTCCCGTTTTCACATCAGACGATTTGTTCGTCTGGAGACGATTTGTCCGTCCGGACGATTTATTCGTCTCTAGTGTGAAAACGGCCAATGAGACAACACCAAGAAAACTCAAAGAGAATACAGCTTTTTTGGGCTTCATTTGAAAAGAAGGAAAGAAAGAAGTGTCGAGAAGAGTCGAGAACTTACTTGCTAGCTCGCCTAACTTGGTCTTTTGTCTTTGCCAAAGTTTTCGTTGCCGCCCCGCTCATTGCCAAGACATTGATGTAAAGGTTCTCGGTCAGGGGGACAGCATTAGTAGAGACACGCTCACTCCCCCTGCCGAGTGGCCAGCCAGTGTCACACGCTTTGGGTCGCCACCAAATCTAGGACAAGAACAGTGTGGGAGATAAGGATCTTTCAGGGGATGTTACATAAAGGAGTGAATTATTATTACTATTTTTTTTTTTGGGGGGGGGGATCTCACTTTCGAGAGCTAACTTGAAACATGACGTTTTCAACCAACGCTAAGGCCACGTCCACATGTATCCGGGTATTTTCGAAAACGTAAGTTTTTTCTCGGTATTCATGAAAATCCGTGTCCACACGGACCATATTTAAATCGTATTCCCCATCCACACGTATACGCGAAAACGATTCTAATACGCATGTGGTGCGTTTTCGCACCTTCGACTCCTGCTCCTATCTTCGGTACTTCACGCCATCATCGCAACCTTCGACGCTCGTTTCATACCCAGCAAAATATTTGTTGCGGGCTTCCTGTGTTGCACACGCGCGCGAAAATTGGCGGGAACAAGTCAGCCAATCACAAGCGTTTCCTTGACAGACGCTAAAGCTACGGCTAAACTAGGACACATGTAGCGCGCAACATTTGTGTGACAGAGACGCTAAAGCTACGGCTAAACTAGGACACATGTAGCGCGCAACATTTGTGTCCTGCATGTTTCCCCGAGTGGCTAAACTAGGAAACATCGCACGCGTGTCTCGGACACATCAAATGTTTCTTGTCTTGCGAAAAAACATTTCTTTGTGTCCGGCTACAAAATTTGTCGCGCGCAACAATGTTTCTCGCGTGGCTAAACTGGGAAACGTAGAGGCTACAATGTTGCGCGCTACATGTGTCCTAGTTTAGCCAGGGCTTCAGGATTCTAATATATTATATAAGATAGACGGTTTTGTTTTGGCTCGGTTTAGTCGTAATAAGCCCGCAAGGCCAGAAACCGAGCCTACAACCTAGAAGTCAGATGTGCGCGCGATACGGCTTTTATCTCCGAGTGTTGAAAATTAATCTTAGGTGAATGCAGCGGGTGACAAACATTTTTAACTCGAAAAAAACATTTTTTAACGCTGATCTGAATGTTGAGGAGGTATATCCTTCCTCACCCCCTCCCTCTCCGTTCTTTTTTCGCTCGCCCCCATTTTTCGCGCGTCGGCAAAATATCGCTCTTCAATGGCCGCGCTTTTCTCCGGGTTTCGCGGCGACATGCAGGCTAATATATTACAGTTGTGGGAACCGTACCAGAAGCGATAAACGCAGTACTCTTTTTTTGTGAAGATCCAGATGATTTTTGCGAGCGCAGCGGCGAGTTTTTAAGTTGAGCCACTAATATAAAAGTTTTCAGGGCGGACGCACACACTTGGGAGAAGAAAGGGCTCAATCTTTCGGTTAAACTACATCATAGGCTTCCCAGGATCATTGAGCGAACTTTAGAGTTGATAGTTTGCAGTACTATAGTAGTATGAGAGGTGACAATAAATTGGCTAAAACTCGCTTAAAAGTGTATTTCTGACCGAATAAATGCTAGTAGTGATTTATTAAAGTACTAAAGGACTAGATAAGGGTATTTTTCAAACTTTTTTATTTTTCGTAGGTACTCATATTTTAGCGATCATCGAACTCAGTCAAACTTCACACAGCGACACTATAAAACTGCAAACTATCAACTCTAAAGTTCGCTCAATGATCCTGGGAAGCCTATGACTACACACGAACAATACATTCACAAACGCTGGGCTCCATGTAATATCTTTGTACCTTAACTCGGGTACACAATTTATTTGTAAAAACACTATGTTCAGCAGTGCCGACGTTCTGTGGCAGAGGGGAAGGAAACAGCATGTGTTCCATTTGGGTCATAATTGGCAACTATCTAGAGCTCTGACTTTCCCATAACTCCTCGGAAAGCAAGCAAACAATTTGATCGACGTTTGACACAGTCTAGACGTCGTCAAAAAATTGCTTCGCCCGTTTTTTTATATAAATTTCATAACATTAAAATGACAACTTCATAGGTTTGATAAAGACGATAAACTCCTTGTTAGGGTCTTAATTCAAGTTTTCCCAACAGACTCTATTCATTCATACGTAATGATTTGAAACTGACAGTTTTACAGCCTAAGGGTCAGTTCTTCCTGCTCGGGTTTTTAGCAAAGTCAATCATCATACTTGCATTCCATAGTTGTTTTGATAACATGTTATAGACCGAGTGCCTCTCGCTCAAGTGCATAATAAAACCCTAAATAGCAAATGAAGTGTTTTCGCGAATGATAAGATCTGTTTTGGAGAGAGCTGATGTAAAGTGTTGTATAATCAGGCATAATGTTGAATCAAGATACTCATTCAAGCAAAGAAAATACGAAGCGTGAAGAATCAGATCTCAACAAAGGATTATTTCCTGAGAGTGTATAAACTTGGGTCAAAACAGCATTTACTAAGTGTGAGATTTTGTATCGCCGCACGACAACTCAACCAAAATAGCTGCAATACAATGTTCTACTACACACGTATATATACACCGTATGCGATTGCAGTTTTTAAAAATAGAACATTTTCGTTTCGCCGCACGACAGCAAAAACAAAAATAGGAGTACGATTACATCTGCAATACAATTCTTGACACAGAGATATATGCAATAGCAATTTTAAAAATAGAACTATCCATAATATTGATTTGCGGTAATTACCTTTCTATGTTGCGTTGTACCCATTTAAGCGCTTCAACCTGGTCTTGCAATCCAAGATTGGCGCCGACGTCTTTGTTTTCAGAGCAGAAGAAGCCAAGTGCTCCAAGCCTATAGTTGATGGCCACAACAATGATGTTCTGCTCCGTCACTAAGACCGATGGATTTCTACTGAGTCCCGAACCTATTCTAAAACCACCGCCGTGTACATATACAAGCACCGGAACTGTATCATTTATCACAGAAGGCACATAGATGTTTAAACTCAAGCAGTCTTCTTCTGAGTCTTGTTTTCCAGTTTGCGTGCAGACTTTAGGTTTTACGGCATCTAGAGTGCTACTCCATTTTGAAGGACGTTTCGGAGGTTGGAATCGCTCTGCAGCTGCATAAGGAATGCCATTGAATTTTTTCACTCCTTTGCTGTTCGGTAGCGTTTCGTAGACACCTCTAACCGGGCCATACTCTGTGTTAATAACCCCTGTGAAGTTTGCTCCATGCACTAAAGGGCTCCATAATACAGTAGTGTACAACAAAATTAATCCTACAGATGTTCTTATGTGCTTGCTCATTTTTGCGTTGCCTGTTGACTCACGTCAAAGAAGATTATACTCAAAACTTTTGATTTGCTTTCACGATTGCACCAAAGAACCATTCATTCAAGCCAACGTTCGTTAAATTCAAGATTCATAAAGAATTACTACAGGCCCGTGATATTGTTGATGACCGGTTTTTCAACCCGGACAGGGAGCTCCTTTAACAAATCGACTTGACCCTCTAGTGATGCTTTGTTTATAATGTGGTGAATAACTTGTGGTATTCTAATTTTAGGCTTGTCACTCTCAATACGGGTCAAAGGTAAATATTTAATAACGCAATTTACATAAGGATTATGTTACTATGTGCTGCATTCAAACTCAATTAACTAGAAGGAAAATACTTCTGCAGAAACTAAATTTCTTTAGGAAGGCCCTCGATTGAAAGTCTTAAAACACTCTAAGAAATAAAAATAAAAGGAAATCCATCAATTGGATCATGGAGTATTTACCTTGACCCAGCCAATCGTAAGGTTTTTGCATTTAAAGCCTAGAGATTTTTTATTTCCTTGGCGGAATTATAATGAAAAGTTTTAATTGAGAAAAGATGACTTTCTCAAACACCTCGCTTTTCAAACCATCTCGATAATGGTGCTCATTTGATTGGCATATTAAGCCTTCTATTCTTACACGTTGCTTGGCGACCTTTCATATATATATATATTGCATTCGTATGAAATACAAAGAGAAAATTTATACCTAACTTGATTGTTACCGAACCAATATAAAATTACTTTGCTACCATCATTTCCTGGCCAATGTGGGGTCCCAACTATAACTCTATCGCAGGTCATTTCTGCCTTATACCAGGATTACCCTAAGCGGCTAAATCACTAAAACACATATGTTTATTTCCTACTTCTACTAACATAATTACTGTTCTCCAATTGTTACCTCAATCGTGCAAATTTATCCGAAATTGGGCCATTGCCGACCGTATTGTCCTTTGCATATGAATAATACGTAAGAGGTCTACCATTTCCTTTCAAAATCAACAGCTACTTAGCAAGACATTAACCGAGCTTTTTCAAATATACTTATATTAGCTACTCGGTATTATTGCGGCAAAAGGATTTGGGCGGGGCTTCAAGAATCGGTGGGATTATCTGCAAGGGGCTTACGGCGAATAAAAACGCCGTAAGAGAAAAACTTTCACGGCCTTTTCACATCGTAATTGATCGTTTTGTCTTTTCAAGAAGATTTGGTTTTTTGCCAGCCTCAAGCAAAGTTTACGTTCTTATTAAAGTGTGTACAGACTTACTGTACACAGGTATAATATCCTCGAAAAATAAGCACCCCCCAACTACCTTAAGCCAAGGAATGCTATCTTTTAGGGTTCCCAATCAAGCAACTAGCGCTTTGAATCGCTGTAAAACCTCGAGCATATTATTAGATGTTAAACATATTGCATGCTGTAAAAAATACAAACTTTTCGTTTCCTCCCTGTTATGTGCTTGTATTTTTGGTTAGGGGCGTATTTTTTTGGGTGCCCCCTCCCCCCCCCCCCCCTTGAGGTCGTATTTTTTGGGGTACCCCCCTCCGCTCGTTTCAACTATATGGGGGCTCCCATATTTTTTGGGCGGGGGTGCTCGTCGTACCTTTTAGGGTTTAAAATCAGGCCTCTGGTACCTTTTAGGGGGTAAAATTCGAAAACGTGTATTTTTTTTCCAGATAGGTACCTGTTAGAGGTCCGGTCTAGCAAATCAGCAAATCGCACTTGTTGGTAGCCTGAATTTCAGACGTATTTTCCCTCGTAAAAAATACGCGACAAAATTACGAGGGAAAATCAACGAAGCGACGCCCCCCCCCCCCCCCCCCCCCCCCGGGTTCTCAGTGGTTCTTTGACGTCGCCCCTGATACAGCAGAGTAGAAAGGCGAGACGGAACCTCGGTCACTCGGTTTATTGCCTCATCCGAAAGACGTGAAACACAGTAGAACAACCTAACGTTCAACCCACAATATCCACAATATATGAACCAATTTCGTCTGAGACCGGAACAGAAAGAAAATTTCCTCTGTCCCGGCCAGGAGTCACGAACCCGGATCACAGCGGTGAGCATGAGACAGAGTACCCTGGTCCCAGGGTGAAGTTTCCGTGTTTTCGAACCAAGTTTGAAGTCGTATTTAGGTTATTTTACTGTAGTTTGTTTTGCCTCAGTGTTTCTTGCTGACTACATCACCCTGGGAACACTCACCAGGATTCTCAGTACTATCAATCAAAAACGTCAGTCCCAAAAGCGGAGCTTCGGGGCCTCCTATCATAGGATGGTGAATTTAGCGCCTTCTCATTGGCAGGAGGATTTCTTTTTTCACTCACAGGAAGGCGCGATCGCATCATTTGCGCTCACTCCCCACTGGCCACTCTCTGGGGCCTGTGCTCGGGGCCTGGGCGGGCCTTGTACTGGGAATCCTGTGGTATAAATTCAAATGGCGCCTTCTGGACAACTATGGTGGTTCGACTTCTCGATTTAAAAGCACAAAACGACTTGTACTCAACAAGTAAGATATAATTCCTGGTTGTCCTAACTTGCTAGTTAATATGTCCACCATGTAGACACTGTATTATCCATGATTACACTCACTAAAGGACGTTCACTTTTTTCTTGCTCTCAACTCGAAGTTTTGAGAAAGAAGAACGCAAAAGAAGAAATGTCCACTCGTGTCCACTGCACTACTTAACTTACTACGCAGTGACTACCATTACAGGCAGTAATTTCTGTATCACCTATTCTGTCTGTCTGACAAATTTTCATACATTGTCTTACAATTCAGAACATTTCTTTTTGTGGCACTGCTCAGAAGTCATTAGCACTACCAGAAAGCTCAATAATTCATATTTTTCTCAAAACAAAAATAAAAATAAAAATTAATATAACAACGAGAAGCTGCAAAAAATTCATTTCACCCATACACCTCATTTCACCTATGTACCTGGGGCTCACATATTTTATCATGGCCCATGCAGCTCACTTAAAAGTGGGGGAGGTGGGGGGGGCTTATAACAAAGAATGTATCACCAAAGTCGGGGGCTGACTAATAGAAATATTGTATGCAAATGTTAAATGGAAGTCATGGCCCTGCTGATGGTTATAAAAATGTTATAGGCATTGAAGCCTGTCATTAGGTCATTTTATGGTGAGTTCCTGATGCCATCCGTTATGGGCACTGTCCCCCTTCTCTCTGTTTTCCTCACTTGCCACAGGCCATTCCGCATTCAGATGCATCAGGGATCGCACCATAAAAAAAGCTTTAAAAAAAGAAACACATGCTATTAGGCTGAAAACACTTATTATCATTATTTATTATTACATTTATTATTATTGTTGTTTATTATTATTGTTATTTTATTATTTACATTTTCTTGTTTAGGTTGGAAAAGACAACAAGGCCTTTGCATATTGACAGGGTGTGTCCAATCCATGACATCATACTATGATGACATCCATGCCATGTTAACGTTCCAACTATGCCTACAGTATTTATAGGATGGGAAACCCCCAAGTGCTTCAAATGCTGGTAAGTCTCTTCAAACCTATGTTGTTCAATATACTGTAGGCTGTTTTGGCATTTAGTCTGGGCGATCATTGCCTCCAAGGCACGATGGCCAATGAAAGGAGCAGGGGCAACAGAAGCCTGTTTGCCTGTGTAGCGGCTCTAGAAGGGAATGGGGAGGGAGTCAGGGCAAGCGAAAACTGGAAATAGCGTGGGCCGCAAGGGGTTCTTGGAAGGGAGAAGGGGAGAGAAGACCTTGTTTCGACTTTGCAGCCCATTTGACGAGACACATACATGACCTCAGTTTGTGGTTTCAAATAACTGTCAAAATCAACCATCCAATCATAACAGAAATGATCATAATAACTCCATGATTCAATAAAGTGTGATAAATAATTTCAACTGCAAATGACCATGTCTTTCTGCTGTTTATTTTTGCTGTTTGTCCCCTTCCCTTTTAGAGCCGCTACACAGGCTAAATTATGTTTGGGGCACTCATAAAGACAACAATTTATCTTCTTTTTTTCTAGTGGGGCCTGGCGGCATCGCAGGCTCCCCCAAGTAAAATTTTGTTTCCAGTTTTAGGACTGGAAAATGCACCACAATTGACAGCCCTTGGTCATCCTTTGTTTTTGCTGGGGGGGGGGGGGGGTCTGCCCCCTTTGCTAGCTACAGCACTGTAGACTGCAAAACTTGCTTTGCTGTGCGAAATTTGAATGACCAATATGCTCAGTGTTCAGGTACATACTAAATAAATTGGTTGCCTAATTTTAATACCATAAAAGGTCCCTTTTCACTTTGTGGGGTTATGACATCGCATCCAAAGGTTTTTAAATTTTGAGTTATTTTTAAAAATATTTTGTTGTTTCAAATATTATAGTACAGTCATCTGGCTTCCTGAGAATGAATTCCTGTACCAGACAAATGGGATTGCATTGGGCAAAACAAGACAAGAATTGGTTTGGATCATAAGGTTAGAGTGGCGAAACAGTAAACCCCAAACTACATGATTTGAAAACGCAGGTTGTGATGTGATAGTTTTAGCTGTGATCTTGTGGCAGATAGACTGAGTAGATTTCGTACTATGACTGTGAAAAAGTCGTGATGCAGACACAACATGGAATGCACTGTGATTTGATTGGTTGAACAGCAACTTTACGTGATGTGATTGGCTAAAATTTACTAGAAGACAAGGTTCTAAGCAATTTGATTGGTTGACCACTCATTTCATGTGATCTGATTGGCTGAAACATTATGAGAAGGCAAGGTTCTAAGCAATTTGATTGGCTGACCACTCATTTAATCATGTAATCTGATTGGCTAAAAAATATGAGAAGGCAAGGTTCTAAGCAATTTGATTGGTTGATCACTCATTCCACATGATGTGATTATGGGTAAAAGTTTACAATCCTGGCTGTGCCATGACTGTATCGCATTTTCTGCCTTTTCACAGTCATAAGAAGGCTGCTCTAGCAAGCAGAAAGCAACCACTACTCAGCACTCGTCAAAAACGCATCCTCATTCTGGCTTTAGTTTGAGAAGACCCAACAAACCAAGCTTGTTTCATGATAAACAAGACATCTGGCCGAACAAACCTAAATTTTAGTTTGAGAAGAAAATTTTGGGACCTTACGTCATTCTATTACCAAACCCTCATGCATGCTTTCCATTCATTCAGACCTTTCACAACATTGAGGTCTAGTTTAATACGTCGTTAGTCTTTTTCTTTCTGTCAGCGCACAGTGCTAAGTGAGTACTAAGTGGTGTTTGCTTGCATAAGCCTTCTGCCTAGCTGACATTGGTTGGCTGTTTTTAGGTTTTATGGCAGTTTTATGTTTTTTTTTTTTATGTGGGTGCCATCTTGAACCGGTCAAAATTATTTGGTCTGGGGCATTCTCGCTTCTTGTCATAAAACAACATAAAACTAGCCAACCAACACCTGCTTGCAGGCTACCGTAGCCTTAGTGGGGGGACATAGGGGTGGCGAATGTGTTCCTGAAATGAGTCTTGAATTCTTGCAACTTTTAACATGCATATCTCTTGAAGTTGACTAATATTATACAACTAGTCCCTGAAAGGGAGATGAATAGTGGTGGAGAGTATATCCTGCCACTGTTTATCAACCCTGAGGGGAATACTTGATTTAGTATTCACAACATCAGTAGATAAAACATGAAATAATTGTCAATATTGCCTAGAAACATTTTGCTACTGACACCGAAGCTCGCATGCGACACAGACACAAAACAGTGAAGAGTTTTAGGAGCCAAACAGAGCATGCAGAATTGGATGCATCCATTTGGTGAATCCTAATAATTAAAATAGGAGTTAGTCTCTGGCTCTAAATTTTTAAAGTCTCAAAATTTTCTATTCGCCACCCTAGGTTTGGGTGGAAATCTGTTTACATTTTTTGCATAATGGGCCATTCCATTTTTTAGCTGCACCCCGTACGGAAGAGGTCATTTTCTTTAGTAACCCTCCTCGGAAATTCTTGGATTGCAACCCCTCTTAAAAACTCAGGGAAGAGGCTTTTTTATTGCACCCCCTCAGAAAAACCTACGGAAGAGCCTTTTTCTATTGAACCCCTTTTAAACAACCTGCGGAAGAGCCATTTGGGGGGTTTGACCCCCGCGGAAAAGGCCATTTTACTATACCCCTTGAAAAAACTCTTCTGTAGGGAGATGCAGATAAAAAATGGAATGGCCCAATTAGCATAACGATTTTAAGGATCATGTGATGTTTTGTTCATATGTCCTGAATATTGACCTAGCAGGGAAAGAAAGACCTTTCTAGAAAATCTGAGATCCATACGACTTTTATTCCACTTGGTTCGATGTAATTGTTAAATAGCCAATTAATTATACAGGAGAATGCATGGGCTTATTAGCCTTTCACCACACAGCAATGTACCGGTACTGATGCTCATTTTATAAAATTGTAAAAAAAAACTAGATTACGTGAAAAATTATGCGAAAGGTTAAATTGTTTCAAGGAAAGAATACTTGTATACTTTTTTGCTCATATCTTGTGGGATTTACGGCTAAACCTGACTTTAACAATATGCATATGTATTTGCTGTGTGGCTAAAGGCTAATGACTAATGATTAATGATACATTCTCCTGTTAAATTTGGGGATTAAAACAATTATATCGCTACAAGAGGAATAAAGATATGGTGCTCAGATTTTATAGGAAGGTTTCGCTTTCTCTACTTGCTCAATATTCAGGACACATGATTGTACTGAAAATCGCATTCCCTAAATCGTCATGCTAATTAGATAGACTACTTGCAGCCCCTTCTTCGGCGAACGTCCATAAATTAAGGGAAATGCATTTTTTTTACCCACGGCACGCTTTGATGTGTTTACGTTTGTTGAGTTACTCAGGAGAGGGAGCGATGCGCCGGGTTGGGGGTGTACGGTAGTTGGGGGGGACGCCGAAAAAGGCGTTTCCCCCCATGGCGCATCTCCCTCTCCTGAGTAACTCGACACTGTTAACAAATCGAAGCGCTCCACGGAAAAAAAAAAAGTTCCCTTGATTTACGGATGTTTGCCAAAGAAGGGGCTTGCAAGCAGTCTACTAATTAGACAGAATGATTAGACAGGCAGATTGTCCTAGGCCTCTATTTGTGGTATTCTTAGTGATTGTAATTCTTTAGAAATAAAATGCTGAGCCTGGGAGTGCGAGCAGTGTTTATTCCAACTTTATATGGTATGTAAGTACCTTTTTCTGATAAAAAAAGTCCCACAAGGCCCCTCAGACCCCAGCTGTTGATGCTCCTGTCAGCACCAGTGGTGTGTCAGCTCACTGTACACTCAATACTGAGACTCCCAGCTGCAGACTGCTCTTCAGAAAGTACCTCCTCAGCTCTCAAGGCTACAACTCTAGGGCTACAGGGTGTTTCCTTCACGCATACCAGGTCTCTTGCATGGTTGATGTTGCCATGGTGATAGATACAAATGCATGCAGTACTTGTAAATGACACTGATAACACTTCTGTTATGAAGGGAACATTGCCTGAGATAGCAAATCATGCCTCCTATTGTTCCGTACCCCCTGTGGGATTACCCCTACTTTTAAAAACAAAGGCACCCTAACTTCCCCCACAATTAGGGCTGGAATGTCTATGACTCTGCTTTTACGAATGCCAATCTGCACACTTTGAAATTTAGCATTTTATGGCATTGTTTATTAAATTTAGTCACAAGAGAGAAGTCAAAGTGAAAAATGAGATGAAGACTAGAAGTTCAATTACTACTCTATTATTGTATCCATTTTGAACTTTTTTTTGAAATATTTTTTTGCACCAAAATCATTGTAAAACAAACTATATTTAGTAATAAATTACTGAAATGCATTCACATTTTTTTTTGGGTGGAAGGCAATTTTTTTCCCAACATTCTGTTTTTGAGAACCAATCAGAATGCAGGATGTGTCATTTCAAAATGGATACATGCATACTTTAGTTGAATGTAGAAAGCTAAAATCTGGAATTAAAAGTACTACTTTACTTTTAGTTTGAAAAAAAATTGTAAAAGTCATTTATTTTTTCTAAAGTTATTAAGTGCAAATAGTTATTGTGTGGTTCCAGAAATTATCCATACCCCCCCCCCCCTCCGGAGGGGTGGGGGGGGGGGGGGGGGTCAATTTACCTCCCATTTCCATACAAATACTGTATTTTTCCTTGGAAATTCCAGCGGGGTGGGGGGGGTCGGCACTTTCCAACACCCTTCCGTGGAGGGGGTATGGATATTTTCTGGAACCATACATTTTAGTTTTCACCATATCAGTTGGATAAAATATAAAATTGTCAATGCTGTTTAGAAATGTTTGCGATTCACAATGGAGCTCGCACATACAAAACAGTGAATATCCTTAGAGTTTCAGTAGCCAATCAGAGCATGCGGAATTGGTTCCACTGATTTGATGAATATTGATATTGATATTAATTTATTAGTCACAGACGTCACAATTGGCTTTATCTTGATAATGTTTAATATTTATATGAAATGTTCTTTTATTCAGGAAATGGTTACCACTGTATGCATTGCTACGCGACCTCAAAATTCACTGTTACGATGGGCGATTGGCGATTTTTAGCCGTCAATCAAAGCCAAAACGTTGGATTCGGCTACTTCATTGGGTCGACATTAATTGTAAAATCAACTAAAATAATTGTAAGCTATCCTTTGGCTTTCTGTCCTAGAATTATGAACTTTCTGAATCAAGAAAATTGACATTACAATTCCTTTGCTGAGAATCGCCAATCGCAATCGTGAATTTTTAGGTCGCATAGCAATGCATACAGTGGTAAAAGAGACTAGAACAACTTTTAAAAGCATTGTTGAGGTTATTGTCCATGAAACCGGTTTAATTTTAACGAGCTGTACAGGGGAAGCAAAAAAAAACAATTGCTAAAAATCTGAGATCTGAAATCTTTTTTTTTCTTTTTGACAACATTTGACCATATCAAATTATATTATTCTCCATTTTAGAATTATTACTCTGTTAGTTCCTGGTTTCAGTAAATAGTGACCTTATTTTTACAGCCATTGTGATTCCAATACAGGCACAGTATAATAATATCATTGGAAATTCCAGGGTAGCAGGGTTATGATTTTTTTCTTGAATCAAAAATAAAATTTACTTAAAAATATAAAAGATGAATAATTTAAGGTAGTAAGCATTATTTTTTATATATTTTTATTTCTTTTTCTCATCTATGCAGAGTTTAACCATTTAAACATGTGTCATACATGTACATTAGCCTATAATTAATTAGGCTTCATTAAATTAAATTAACCCTTAATCTCAAATTATTCATTATGTTTATTATATTTTATTCTACAGAGTGTGCCAATAATTTTTTTGTATGAATATTTTTTAGATTATTGCCAATCAAATAAACCATTTTAGTAGCAGCCAGCTTCTCATCCGAGCCCGCCAAGGACTTGGATCATATTAGGATGCCTTACAAGTTTTAAAAGAATTTCGGATAATTTTTTTGCCCACCATCCAAATATGCAGTTTGATTTGCTATCGCAAGTTGGCACGCTACCTTAATGAGAATGTGTGATCAGCCAGTACTGCATGCATTTGTACCTACCATCATGACAACATCAATCATGCGAGACACCTGGTAGGTGTGAATAGCATCACCCTGTTGCACTAGAGCTGTAGTCTTGGGAGCTGAGGAGATACTTCCTGCTAAGCAGTCAGAAGCTGGAAGCCTCAGTACTGAGTGTAGTGAGATGGCACACCTACCGGTTTTGACATTTGGAGTATCTCTTACAGCCGGGGCCTTCAGGGCCTTGTGGGACTTTGTTTTCTTTACAATGTATACATAAAATACTACCTTGTACATTCAATGTTTCCTACAACAAGAACAAGAAGATCAAGAATTGATTTGAATTATGGTAGACTAGTTGAGCCAGCTGCCTGCCAAAACAAGTTTTCAGTTGTATGCATCTTGGTGGTAGTTCTTTTTGCCAGAATGATTGTGGTCAATGGTGACAAGTAAATCAGACTTGCATTTTCGAAATGATACCCGTACGAAACGGCAAGATCTTTCCAAGACCTTTTCTAGTCTAATAAAGGTCTTGCCGTTTCGTACGGGTAACTACATAGGTATTGGTTGAAGTCTTGGGTTTTTGCTTAACGAGCCAATGAGAATGCAAAGAAAAATAAAAAATACAGTGTCTTAATGTATGTCTTTGGTCATGACAAAGGCAATTAGTCGTAACCTAATTGTTGGTTGTTGAATTTGTTCTGCTCCTGATTGTCTTAAGACTTGCATTTACTTTTGGTAGTGGCCACAATTATTTTTGCATTCTTTTGAAATTAAAATTAATTGGTAAGATGTCAACTATATTAAATGATGATGGCTTAACAGTTTCACAGCAAGTTATACACTAGAAAACTGGATAAAAGTTATCTTTTCCTGGTGGATCGAGATGGCATACTCAGACCTTAATTGCATTCCTTTTACCAAAATGTAATTAGCTTGAGCTTCACCAAGTAAACCATCATCAATGAAATGCAAAACAAGACCAAATCACTCAGGCAAGGAGAACTACTACAAAGAACAAAATGTAAGACTTAGAACTTGGTTACGAAAAAAAAAAAAATAATTGATATAATAAAATGTTTGGTGTGAAGTGAGCTTATGCTCAAATGTATTTTTCTTTCCTGTGTGAGTTCTCTGCCCCAAATTCACACCCTTGTGTTTCTCAAGTAGAAGAAAAATTAATGTCTGGCTCAACCTCTGAAAATGAAAAAGGCTCTAGCTTACGACACAAAAAATATAGAATGAAAGTTCGAGACTTCTGGAAGTTTAAAGCAGTTGTTTAAAGGGGCTCTCATACAATTGCTTGCTCTGGCCAGCACTTCTCTGACAAGACAATAGCTCAAATTGCAATCCAATTCCATCCTCTTGATAACAGGTCAAACCAACCTAGAATATTGCATTTGTCTAACAATTGAAATGTTTTCTTTTAATCTGGAGGGGTTTTTTGATTAACTATGTATGCATTTTCACGGTTACAATTTTACTTATTTTTATGTCCATGGTGAACGAATATTAAGCATGCAAGAGCCCCTTTAATCCAGCCTTTCTATTTTTGAAATTGTGTAAGAAATGGACCATCCCAGTTATAAGCAATGCATGAGCCTCCATTTTAGAAAATTGCCTTTGAAATGTCCCACAACCACCAGGATGTCAGTGGTGCTTTTCTATACACTGTGGATGGACTGATGAATGATACATTGTTGAAAAGCTAGAGCCTGTTAAAAAAATAAATAATGATAATAAAATCAAGCTTTTTCAACCATTTCAATCTAATCCATGAAGTGTGACTGTTTTTCTTCTTCCCCTTCAAATGTTGTCCATCATGGTAGGGGGCATCATATTATTTTCTTGAATTGCCCATTGCCAAAGTGAATTACCCAAAACACACTTCATGGATGGATGCTATAATAGGCAGCCACAAAAAATCTATACAACAACTGCCAAGGACTTCCAGTAACCCACCCTGAAAATTTTTCATCCCCCCACCCACACTAGAATTCCAGCAAATTTCTTTGTGATCCTGGAATTTATGTTTAACTTGAATCTGGAATCGGCCTATATCACGCAATATTGATTCAAAAAATTAATTCATATCTAAGTCAGTATTCCAGCATTATTCACAAAACTTGAATACTGGATTTCATTTTCTGATATTGTGTGGCAAAGGCCTCCATTCCATCAAGAATACCTAACCACCTGGGGCCGGTTCCTATAAGGTCAGTTAAGAGTTGTCAGTGGATAAACGCTTATCCAACAGATAAATCCTTAACAAAACCTATACAACAGATAACTTTTATCCGTGGATAACTTTATCCAACCTTTCAGGAACCGGCCCCTGGAGTTCCCAGCATAGGTGTGCACTTTTTGTCACCCTGGTACTGTAGTACTGTGTGAATGGTATGTCTTGTTACCAAGAAAGAGATCTTTCCCAAGGATTCACTAATCATCTGGCTGATGGTGTGAAGGTTCACTAATCATCTGGCTGATGGTGTGAAGGTCTGATGATTATCTGGCTGATGGTGTGAAGGTCTGGTGATTATCTGGCTGATGGTGTGAAGGGCTGGTGATTGTCTGGCTGATGGTGTGAAGGACTGGTGATTGTCTGGTTGATGGTGTGAAGGTCTGGTGATTATCTGGCTGATGGTGCGAAGGGCTGGTGATTGTCTGGCTGATGGTGTGAAGGTCTGGTGATTGTCTGGTTGATGGTGTGAAGGTCTGATGATTATCTGGCTGATGGTGCAAAGGGCTGGTGATTGTCTGGCTGATGGTGTGAAGGTTGGTGATTTTCTGGCTGATGGTGTGAAGGGCTGATGGTGTGAAGGTCTGATGATTGTCTGGCTGATGGTGTGAAGGTCTAGTGATTATCTGGCTGATGGTGCGAAGGGCTGGTGATTGGCTGATGGTGTGAAGGTCTGATGATTGTCTGGTTGATGGTGTGAAGGTCTGGTTGATGGTGCGAAGGGCTGGTGATTGTCTGGCTGATGGTGTTGAGGACTGGTGATTGTGTGGCTGATGGTGCGAAGGGCTGGTGATTATCTGCCTGATGGTGTGAAGGTCTGGTGATTGGTTGAGGGTGTGAAGGTCTGGTGATTGTCTGCCTGATGGTGTGAAGGTCTGGTGATTGCCTGGTTGATGGTGTGAAGGTCTGGTGATTGTCCGGTTGATGGTGCAAAGGGCTGGTGATTGTCTGGCTGATGGTGTGAAGGTCTGGTGATTGTCTAGCTGATGGTGTGTAGGGCTGGTGATTGTCTGGCTGATGGTGTGAAGGGCTGGTGATTGTCTGGCTGATGGTGTGTAGGGCTGGTCTTGGCTGGCTGATGGTGTAAAGGGCTGGTGATTGGCTGGCTGATGGTGTAAAGGGCTGGTGATTGTCTGCCTGATGGTGTGAAGGGCTGATGATTGTCTGCCTGATGGTGTGAAGGGCTGATGATGTCTGGCTGAGGGTGTGTAGGGCTGGTGATTGGCTGATGGTGTAAAGAACTGGTGATTGTCTGGCTGATGGTGTGAAGGTCTGGTGATTGTCTAGCTGATGGTGTGTAGGGCTGGTGATTTGAAGGGCTGGCAATTGTCTGTCTGATAGTGTGAAGGGCTGGTGATTGTCTAATTGTTGGTTTGAAGGGCTGGTGATTGTCTTGCTGATTGTACTGAGGTTCTGTTGTACTGTGAGATTTCCTGTGGTCCACATTATGGCATGATTAAAGCCCTGATTTAGGCTGGCTGACTTGTCCAACTCAATGGCAAGGTTTTATGACTGTGATCTCTCTGGTCCTTGCATATGGCTGTCGTCTGGCAGAATGCTCTATGGGTTCTGCGATCTGGCCTGGTGTCCTGGAAGGCTCATTGCAGAGGTCCAGCCAGAGGTGTGAAGGGCTCACTTAATTGTTGTCTAGCTAAACACCTGAGCTCACTGTGATGAACTTACTGTGAAGATAAAATTTAAAGCAACAGTTAGATTTAATATTATAGTCTATTTTTATTAAATGGGCTATTCATGAAATTTGGTCAAAAAGATGCCTTTTTTTGGACATAAGAACATGCAGCAGAAAAATGAAAATTGTTCTTGTATAAAAAATGGCTGCCAGCTAATAGATTTGAGTATTAACAGTATCCCACTGTGAGTAGGGCTGAGTAGATCAATATAATAGTGCTAGACCATATGCACGCAGAGGTTTACAGCAGGTACTGTATGGGGAATTCCAGGGTACATTTAGCAAGTGTTTCTAGACTAGCTCGACACTTATGTGACTATTGGTAGTGTATCTCATATTAATTCATGTTAAGAAGCCATTAATTTAAGAACACATTGAACATTTTCAGGCCCATATGTACAAGAACTAAATCAGCCTAATCAGGTTTTTACTGTATATGGTCTAGCCCATGGTCTGAAGTGTCATATTGTAGTCTCGCTCATGGTCGGGCTGCAGTGGTCTGTTGGATGGCACATTGACTCCCCCTGTCATATTTTTGGCTTCATAGCTAGCTCTGACGTACTTCAATCCTCTGAGATTGTAGGGAAATTAAATAAATGTAAATGTATGCACTCATACTGCACATATCCATATGAATGTTCAAATTCAGTCTGATCTCTGTAAGATGCCGACTGGAATTTAAACAATTTACAATCATGAGTGGTTGTTAGATATAATCATTCTGTTGAGCAATGTGGTTGTTTAATGTCCCTTGCATTCTGGTCATAAGTCTCTGGAATTTTCAAGGAAAAATACAGTATTTTTATGGAAATGATCAGGTAAATTGACCTCCCCACCCCTCCGAAATTCCAATGCCCTTCCGTAGGGGGGGTATGGATAATTTCTGGAACCACACAATACAATAATACAATGTCAAGACAAGTGGAATCAGGTGAGGCTGAGGCTGATTCCACTTGGCGAGACATTGTTTATTCTGGATATCACAAAAACCGAATTTAATAATTATTTATTATAATCAACAAAGTTTATTTTCTCTCAAGCAATTTCTTTTACACAAGCGCTAGTGTGCACAGTGTATCATAATATCTAAAAGTGTTTCTTTTTTTACACAACGTCTGCTTTTATTTCTCTTCCGCAAGAAAAGGAGCGAAAGTGAAGGGAAAAGTTATAAACCTTTTTGTAACAAGGTGACGGTATTAAAGCAATAGAACGCGCAGGAATGCAAACAAGCACAAGACTTAGAACTTGTGGGAATGGGCTCCCTGTGCTGAAATTTTAAGATTAAACGATGGATCATGCTTTAGCTAGAAAATTCAGCGTTACTTTGCTAGGAAAACAAGAAACAACCGTTAACCTAGTATTTATATCCTACCTGTTAGCTGATAGAACGTATGTGCAGCGAATGATATAATAAAATGGCGTTCAGTCATCATTTTCGTTCAGTCAACTTGTTTTACTCGTGCGAATCAAACACAATTTTAAAGAGTAAAGAAGAGCTCAATATAGGCTGCTTTTTACCTTGATGACTTCCCAAACTTTTAGACAGCTAACAATATTTCCAGCTGCTTCGGCAAGCGCATTTTGTCTCGTTCTCCTCGCTCACAGAATCGTGCACATGGCAGCCATCTTTATCTCGTGGTCGAGCGAATAATTTGCATTTTAAATTCGCGCTTTTTAGTTCCAGTCTCGCGCGATCCCAAAAGGATTTTTGGGCGCTACGGAATTTCGGATAGAAGTAAAATGGAAAGTGCAAACCCAGGAAAAACGGAAATCTTGGGACAACTTCTTGAGCTTACCCCAGAACCCGAGGGCGCATTCCATTTGGCAAAAAATCCCGGAATTTTCGGTTAGAAGTTAAAGTGGAAAGCGCCAAACCGGGAAGAAATTCGGAATTGGGACACTTTTACCGGTTTACCCCAGAACCCAGAATCTTCGAAACTTTCGGAAAATCGCTTTCGGTTCCATTTGACATCATTCCCGGTTTATTTCCCCGAAAAGACGCTTTCCATTTGATGTGTGCAGTGGTAAATGGCTGATTGCCATTTACCACTGGGGGGTTGAGACCTATGGAAATTTTCCAGGGGTTGTATTGGACTCTGGAAATTCCATGGGAGGGGGTGTGTCTGGAGACTGGAAATTCCAAGGGGGAGGGGTAAAAAAGGTGACTTTCCAGGGGCATTTTATCTAAAATAGATTTTATGAGGTTGGAAATTCCAGGGGAGGGAGTCTGTTTCACGAGTGGAAATTCCAGGGGAGGGGGTCTTTTTAAGGGAGGTCATCACCCCCTCGGTGCGGTTTAAAAATGCAATCAGCCAATGGAAAGCGCCCCGGGTATTTTCGAGACGCTCACGTGATTTTTCGGTTTGCATGGTTTGAACCTTTCCATTTGACCACAGAAATTCCGGAAACTCGAACCAGGGGCGCTTTCCATTAGGCAAAAAATCCTGTTTTGAATTCCCAGTAGTTCTCTGAGTCAAATGGAAAGGTCTCAATCCGGTAATTCACGAGAACAGCCACGATTGGACGAAAGTCCGAGAACGGTCTGCACCGCTTTCCATTTGACCCGGAATTTCCGGGAATTTCGGTCAGAAATCAAATGGAAAGGGACAAATTCCGGAAATTCCGAGTTCTCCGAAAATTCCCACTTTTGGGGTATGCTCAAAAGGTTGTCCCAAATTTCCGAAACTTTTTCCCGGTTTGGTGCTTTCCATTTGACTTCTAACCGAAAATTCCGGGATTTTTTGACAAATGGAAAGCGCTACCTTCCATTGGCAAAAATTCTGGTTCGAGTTTCCCTTTTACATTTGCTATTTTTGCTACAATTTGTGTTGCATTGATGTCGCGGAAATTTGTTGTTGTTGTTGTTTTAAGGCTGGTTTACACTTGCGATTTTGGGTTGTATTTGTCGCCTCTAGTGTAACGATGATGCAAATCGGGTGCGATTTCTGTGCTCTCTTTTCTTCAAATCGCATCAAGTTGCAAAGGGTTTCGGACATGTTTGAAATCTCCGCGACATCACGCGACAAAAATTGCGGTCGGTCGCGCCGAGTTGCACTTAGTTTAAATAGTAATTTTGAGTTGAGTTGACGCGTACGTGCAAAATAATCGCCGAGACTCGCGCGACAAAAATTGCAAGTGTAAACGGGCCTTTAGTCAGATTTTTGAAGCTATTTGCAGTATGCAAATTGCTTCTTAGTCGTCACCCTCGGACTATGTATGTATCCATTTCCGGTTCAATAGATGGTTCTCCATGAAGTTCACCGTTAGTATAACTAACAACCCTCCCCTCCCTGCTTATTAGTTATTAGTGCTTGTTTCATGTGCGTGCTGCAGTGTGTTTTGGAATAGGACCCTTTCCAGTTGACTTTTATGACTTTGCAACAGACAGGGGGGAGTGGCGGTTGCGTCGCGGTTGCCACTGATTTTACTGCTTTTCAAGTCCAGGCAACGACCTTTGAACCCTTGATCATACGCCCCCTGGCTACTTTTGACATCAACTCTCCCCTCCTCGGTATATCTCCCCACCCCTCCCCACCTCATGGTTGATTACTAATAGCCAACTGGCAACCCATCCAACTACTAACCTCGCCGGAACGCCTTAACTTCAAGAGATTCGGTGAGTCACGCGCTAACCAACTGCGCCACGGGGACTTTGATGACGTAAGCACTAGTAAAAAAGTAGATATATAGCTGTCCCAGCTCTTCGTGTCACGCAAGTTCACTGTGTTTTGAGACTCGTCTTCACTTTCATCAAGGCGAAATCGAGGCTGTTATTCATCCAACATTGTTGTTTAGATGCTAATGAATTTGCCAATGAGTCGATGTATTCTCCAAACTCGAGAAAAGCTTTGAGCTTTGAGAAAAGCTTTGAGTCTCAACGATAACTGTCCTTACTGTCTCTCGCAGTAGCCAACTTCACTTTGCGGCTTCTTTACAATAATTTGAAGTTATTAAAGCTCACTGAAGTGTTGAAAATGTAAGAATTCGCACAATATTCGACATTACTCACACAACAGTGGGATAGAAATCACCCAACTTCTGCCCTCTCAGAAACTTGCTTGGGGCTTAGTGGTTTTACTACTGCTATAATTTTTTACTGACACATAAATAAAGTATTTATTTATTTATTTATTATTATTCGTTGGCGTGATCGGACTTCGCACAGTTCGCAAGGCAATCGATCAATTCGGTCTTTGTGAATCGCAAATTATTTATTTATTTTTGCAATTGTTTTGCAGTTTAAGTGGCTTACTTTCTTATGTTGATTCAATAATGCTAGAAAAAAATTGAAGGGAGAAAAAGAAAAAATTGCCGATACGGGAGTCGAACTCGGTCGACCCGGTTTTGATTTGTTTTCCCCGGCCCTCTGCAGATTGAGCTATTCGCCACTTCTCACGGGTGGATGGCTCGGACCGAGATATAAAGGAAATTAGTATAAACCAACTTCGCAAGGCAATCGATCAATTCGGTCTTTGTGAATCGCAAATTTATTTATTTATTTTTGCAATTGTTTTGCAGTTTTAAGTGGCTTACTCTCTTATGTTGATTCAATAATGCTAGAAAAAAAATTGAAGGGAGAAAAAGAAAAAAATAGCCGATACCGGGAGTCGAACCTCGGTCGACCGGTTTGATTTGTTTTCCCCGGCCCTCTGCAGATTGAGCTATTCGCCACTTCTCAACGGATGGATGGCTCGGACCGAGATATAAAGGAAATTAGTATAAACCAACTAATGGTCTATTACAAATCCTGCATTCTGATTGGCTGAGCTACTAATGGTCTATTAGTGATAGACCGTACCTGGCAAAACCACCACCTTTCTTTGCAAGAAAACTTGATTTTTTCAACATAAAATTATCGAATTCATTACCAAAACCGACCAACTAGTTGGTTTATACTAAAGCAATTAGACCTTTCGTCCTCATGGGCTATGATATCAATAGACCATTCTGCCTTGGGCCTCATGGTCTATTCATCATGGCCTCCTCCGCAGGCGTCTCGTTGTGTTTTGAAACACCTATTTCGAGCCTTCTTCGACGCCCTTGGTTGGACTCCGGTGGTGTGATCGTGAAAGGGCCGTGAAAGGGTTTGAACTCGTTCTCAGGTTCCGCTCTGCCAAAACCGCCAACGAAGCGATGCAAAACGATGCAAAGCACACGGAAATCACACGGAGATGCCTGCGGAGGAGGCTATATTCATCATAGCACATTCGGCCTCGAGGTCTAATTGCAGTGGCGTAGCCAGGAATTTCTGAAGGAGGGGGGGGGGGGGGGGGGGGCGGATAGTGAAAACATGGGACGAAAATGTTCAAATTTCCTCCAGCAAATACAGTAACCCCCCCCCCCCCCCTGGCCCCCTGGCTACGCCCCTGAATTGTTAAATACAGTCGAAGCTCTCTGTGCGACCGCTCTCGTAAGCGACCAGCTCCCATAACGACCATTTTCCCGAAACCCCGTTTGAAATGTCGCATAAACTCTGTTACTTCAAGCTCTCGTAAGCGACCGCCTTATCGATGCGACCAGCTCCGTTAGCAACCACAATTTCAAGGCACCAACAGAGATTTTTATTTGTTTTAAGCTCTCGTAAGCGACCACAGTACTTTTTGTCTTTAAAACATCAGTCATCACCTCATAAATATCTAAACTGATACAAGCTGCACCGATGAAATGCTATTTTCTATGTACATATTTGCGGTTGTCTATTCTTAATTAAAGTCGGGAATTAAATCAAACTATTTTAAGCATTAGTATCACATGATATTTTCTAGATTTATTGTACTAAGCTTTCGTAAGCGACCAATACCTATTGTTCAAGTAGGAAGCCGCTTGGTGGTCGCTTACGAGAGCCGTTTCTCGTAAGCGACCAGCTCCGTTAACGACCGCATTTTTCCGTTCCGAGGTGGTCGCTTACGAGAGCTTCGACTGTAGACCGAAGTACATATACAGAAGCGTAACCAGGAATTTTGGTTGGAGGGGGGAGTACAATGTCTCATGGCAATCGCAAATAGCTTCCCGTTCGCGTTAGCGGACCTATGTTTTTTTTCAGGTACTAAGTATTCTCTAGCCATAAAATAGGCGTGTTCTGCTTTTGTTCACGTCGTTTATACGGGAAAGTGCCGGATTATTGGCCATCCCCCAGTCAGCTTTCGAGATAGGAAACGTTGGTTGGCAACAAATCAAACAAGCTAGTTTAAGAAACATATTGACAAATTGAAATTGATCATACATTCCATTAATAAATTCCCGCGGCACTTCCACTTGAGGTCTGGGGTAGGCGCATAACCATTAGACCTCGAGGCCGAATGTGGTGCTATGATGATAGACCATGAGGCCGAAGGCCGAATGGTCTATTGATATCATAGGCACATGAGGACGAGAGGCCTAATCTATACTATTCAGACTATTGGCTTATTTCATTTTTAATCCGCACCCGGGGGGTTGGACCTATGGAAAATTTTCTAGGGGGTTGTTTTGGACTCTGGAAATTTCACGGGAGGATGTCGGTCTGGAGTCTAGAAATTCCAGGGGGTAGGGGTAAAAAGGTGACTTTCCAGGGACATTTTATCCAAAAATAGATTTTCCAGGGGTATTTTGCCAGAAAAAATGGAAATTCCAGGGGAGGGGGTCCTTTATGAGGTTGGAAATTCCAGGGGAGGGGTCTGTTTCACAAGTGGAAATTCCAGGGGAGGGGGTCTTTTTAAGGGAGGTCCTCAACCCCCCCGGTGCGGTTTAAAAATGCAATCAGCCATTATAATCGGGTTGTCTGCGCAAACGTTTCTGATTGGCTAAATCGTCCGCACTCACTCCGCTTGGCCCTGAAGCTGTGTCGCCAAACGAAGTTCACAACCTGAAGAGAAAGTGGATATCTCCACAGTGGGCGTGTTTTGGTTGGAAAACATTCACCCTGGGCTAAGTTCTAATTCAAGCGATTTCTTAAGCGAGGGACAAAGCTGCCATCGCCGCCATTTTGAAATCTCCCACAGAAACTAAAAAAGAACTCAGTTCGCACAGCCGAAATCACCATAGTCATCTAAGCCTAAATGGTTCTGTCACAGATTACTTGCAGGAATGTGCAGGGATAATTATTATTCGAAAGCTTTAAGCTGAGAAAAATTTTCATTCAAGTTTGAACAAACGTACACCGCTGTACACCGCCTTGCTTTCTGGAAGCACGCTAAGGCGAAATGCCACAAAGCCATGAATAATATTTTCTAAGTATAAATCCTGACGCTGTATCGCAAAACGAAGGACACAAACCAGCAGAGGAGGAAATCTCTCCAGTTGGCGTGTTTTTGTTGGAAAAGATTCACCTTTGGCTAAGTTCTAATTCAAGCGATTTTTTCAGCGAGGGACAAAGCCGCCATCGTGGCCATGTTGAAATCTCCCACATAAACTAAAAAAGAACACAGTTTCCCTTAGCCGATAGCACCATAGACATTCAAACCTAAATGGTTCTATTACAGATTTCTTACATTTGTGTGTAGGGATAATTCTAATTCGAGAAAGATTTGACGTGAGAAAAATTTCACTCAAGTTTGAACAAACTTACACCTGGCACTGCCTACAGACATACAGAGCGCACGCTAAGTCATGAATGATATTCTCTAAATATTCCTTTGATAAACTAAGAAATTTTTAGAACAGTTTAACTTTACCTGTTTCTTCTCTCGTGCCTTACTGATAAGCATTATACAAACAATTCCGAAATGTTTTTCTGTAATAGGCTGCGTTTTCAATTTTAGCGGGTTCTTAGACAGATTTGAGAACCGGACTGACTCACCAAGACACGCACACGTGTGTCATTTTCTCCACCAAAATCAGGGAGACCAGTGCAAAACAAAAACACAAAAAGGGAGGTCATTAGTAATGTAAATCAGCAGTTTATGGAAGGGGGAACTTAGGTTGGGTCTTCTAGCGTCACGAAGTGACGGGCTGTTTTCTTGTTTTTTAGTATAAACCAACCGTAGTTGGTCGGTTTTGGTAATGAATTCCATTATTTTATGTTGAAAAAGTCAAGTTTTCTTGCAAAGAAAGGTGGTGGTTTTGCCAGGTACGGTTAGTAGCTCAGCCAAAATCAGAATGCAGGATTTGTAATAGACCACTGGTTGGCTAATACTAATATATATAGGCGCATCCGGTATTATAAGGACGATTTTGGCGCCAAATTTAGCGCGCGTGCTAAGAAACCACGTGGCTGCGATGAAGAGAACTGCTAAAGATGGCGCTGGAGGCGAGCAACGTGTAGCGCGCGAGCGTGACAAAAACCCGCTCATAAACTAATTTGATTTTTAAATTAGGCGAAGCCTTCCTACTCAGCCGAAACGGATATTAGCACTAGTACAATTTCAGCTAGAAAGCCAGAACAGACATCGAGGAAACACATTCCCGAACTGAGTTAAAAACGTCGGCATTTTGCTTTTCTAAACTCAACAACTTCAGACAGAATGCAGCAAGCAAGCGCGGATGACATCAACGTTCAGACAGAAAAGGCTATTTGTTCCTCCGAGGGATCGTTTAAAAACAAAGATGGGCTGAATATATTCACTAGAGAGTGGAAATCGAAGAGCCAAGAATCACCAAAGTGAGTAAACAGTGTTGAAAATACGCTTAGATAAGCTTAAATTTTCTTGTAGCTGTTTTTTTGAGATTGTTTGTTTACATGTTTTAAATTTCGTGACAATGTCAATAAAATACACCTGTGGAAAAGCAGGAAATTACCTGAGAATTGAATAAGTTAGTCATATCTTACACACAGAGAAATAAAAACAACTTATCACTTTTGAATAGTGTAAATGAACTAAAAGCTATTGTTTAGCGTATAATAATAGAAAAGCTTTCTTCGACTTTATGAACTTTAATTTTAGCCAAATCAACGACAACCATTATTAAGTTACTGAACGGTTTGTTTTATTAAACAGAATGCTTCTTCTTCCCTCTTGAATTTTACTGTACAAAATAAGATGCCCTTGAGTATTTCTCAACAAGGTTATCGGAACGGGTGAAGTCGGTGAAAACTGAATTACAATCTTATCGATTTTAAATTTGCTGCGTGAACCCTAAAATGTCTTGCTGAGATGCGTTTGAGACAAACAAACACCCTTACATAATACAATTATTTTGTGCTATTTTCGTATGTACAATTTAAATGTTTGACTTTTTCAAAGTCAGTTAAGCTTATTGAAAAACAAAGCTCTTTTTTTTCACGTATAGCTTGAACAGCAGAATATTTTCGTGAACTTTGCACTTCGTGGACACGTATTTGTTTGTCATACGGTAAATTGTATTCATTATGAATATTTTAGGGCTTTGATCTTCATTGTTCATGGTTTTGCTGAGCACAGCAATCGCTACAGTGACTTTTTAGTGCCCGCACTTCTGGAAGAAGGCTTTGTAGCAGTTTCACACACGATCATGGTAAGTATTGGCGAAGATCAAAACACAATTTTTTTTTCATTCGTTACTTAAAATTGTGTATATTTACAGCTGCTTTTTCTCCCAGCTCCCAGACTTTAGAGTATATGAGTGGAGGGGAAAAAAAGACAGCTTAAAATGCAGGCTGCCCTACCCCACTATCCATGGAGGGAATGCAACCTAAGGAAACCCAGCCCCCCTGGAATTTCCGGTAAAACAATTATACAATTATTTTATGGAAAAAAAAGAGGTCCAGTCACCAGTAGCCACCTGAAATTTCCAATGGGGGTATTGATCTTTTAAATTATACATTGTATGCAACAGCAGACATTTCATACGAGTGAAGAAAGAACAAAATCAGGATCACTAGTAGACTAGTGCACAGAATTGATAAGTAATTATGATGTCCCCTCTGTGCAAAAGGGAAATTGAGCTCCCACCCCTCTTGGAAATTCCATTCACTTCTGAGGGATGGGCGTCCTATGTCAGCCCTATCCCCTTCATGGGCGATTATCTGTGTTTTCTGGAAGCAAATATTGCTTATTTATGCAGACTCATCTACCAGGGAATTTGAATATGATTTATTTGCTCTGCAGTGGGCCATGGAAAGCGAAGGAGAAAGGGCACAGATCACTACATTTGACATTTACATCAGGGATGTATTAGAACATATAGACACAGTTGCACAACGTTTTACAGAATTCCTTGGTTTTTGTTTGGCCATTCTATGGTAAGTCACTATTTGGACATAGAGGATTACTACAGAGAGAGGGTGGTGTCACCAAGAGAGGAGGGTGTGTCACCAAGAGGGGGGGGGGGGGCTGAACATTGTGCGATCATCAGAGATTATTTGGTCAACACTGACAAAAGTACAAATGGAAGTTTTTTGAGCATGCGTATATCCCACAATTCATTGTGCACTGTGTCTAGACACATTTCCAGTCTCTACAGCTCAAAAACAATTTTTCATAGAGAAATTGATTGGAGAAATACCGCAAGAAACACAAACATATACCATCTGGGTACAAGACTGGAGGTATGTGTGAAGGTGAACATACTACAGTACTAGTGGCTTCTATTATTTTACAGGGAGTGTGTAGCTATCTTGACAGCTATGCAAAGACCTAAATTCTTCACTGGTTTAGTTCTGAGTGCCCAACCACTTGTATTGGACCCTAAGATGACAATGCATGCATGGTAAGAAAAATATTTTAAAGATACAAATACAATTATCAATACTTTTTTTATTTTGACAATAGTTTCATTGTCACATTACCACCAATTGGGACAGCAAGCATGGTGCGGTCAACAGTACATCTATCTCTTAGATATCATATCACATTGGTTTTGTTTAGAAAATTTAGCAATATGAATTTAGCAAGATACACACAGCACTTTAATGAATTTTTACTCCTTAAATGAGGGGTATAGAATGGTAAAACTGAGTCATGCCAAGGTACCAAACCCCAATCCCCATACTCCCCAGCTCTTCTACTCACAATGGGAGGCTCTGGAACATCCATTGAGGGTTGTCACTGATTGGCTGATTTTGAACAATGGGGCTTTTAAACACAGAAAGTTCTTTCTCTCAATGGCTCTGTATCAAATCTAGCTCTGCATGCATCAATGGCTGTCACCAGAGCTTCCCCTGCAAGGAGACAAAATAGGGAGCTCTGGGTTCGAGAATGTGTAGCCCCTTGCTTTAAAATCTGAGCCCAAGCCTGTTTGTTGATATTCCTTGCATGTAGAAACCCAAGCTAACTGCCTCACATTTTTCAAACCCCCCAAAAATGCAAAGCCACATACAAATGAGTCAGGATTTTGAGGGTTTTTTATATAAAAAAACATGCCGTGATACACCGAATTCAATATGCACCCAGTTCGAAAAGTCATATGTTCTGACTCTAGCTAGCCTCCAATGTGTGCAAAAACGCTCTTGTGTCCAGAACATACCCTTTTCGAACTGGGCGTCATATTATTTGAATTCAGTGTTGGGACCAAAATTTTAACTTGGCTTACTTACACTCTACTAAAACAGGCCCTGCTATAGTGCAATTAAATGCTGAATTATACCATTTTTGCAAGAACATTATTATTGGTATTATTATTGGTGTTATTAATGTAATGCATCAGCTGTTGACCAAAAAGAGAATACTGTATAGCTAATGGTTACTCCGATCATGTGAGTCTCATATTACAATCATTCTCTTGACAGAGATTCATGGAAAAATGGTTAGATTTGTCATGCCGAGTCTTCAAATCGTTGGTCCAATAGAAGCTAGCAAAACCAGTCGTAACCCTGAGAAGGTATGATCATATGTAATATGACCATTTTTCTCTTGCATGAAACGGTTGCAAGCTATAAATTGCCTTTGAATGGACAAGTGCACATCGGATGCTAAAGAGTGTTCCACACAAAGTTGGCTCATTTGACAATGTGTGGCTCCAGAAAATATCAAGGGTGTTGAAAAGTGACCCCACCCCTCTGGGATTTGGAAAATGTCACATCCTCAAATTTTATAAAATTGTGTACCCCCATAGAGGGGAGGTTCCCCTCCCAACCCTGTGGAATTTCAGATGAAAAATGCAGTGCTGGGAAATAAGGGGTGAATTGGACCCCATCCCAACCCCCTGGAACTTCCAATCACCTTTTGGACCTTACATTCATTGAACATGGAAAACCAGTTTACACCATTGGAAAATCTAACATGTACATTCAATGTATGGCAACCAAAATTGTGTATTTGGGCAATGTTGGCTACAAAGTTAACAATGTGACGTCATTATTGCTTGCACGCCTTAAAAGCCAGATCCACAAGTTCATAATGAATTTGACTTGTTCTGGTATAGGTTGAAGAGTATGAAACAGATCCTTTGATCTTGAAGTCAAGTCATAATTGGTCATGTGACTTAAGGCCAGATCCACAAGTTCATAGTAAAGTTTTGACTTGTTCTGATTTAGGTGAAAGAGTATGAAAACCGATCCTTTGATCTGGAAAGGTGGTATCAAGACTGATGGGGTCTAGCCCTGGCTGCAGCTGTAGATAAGATACAAAGGAGATGGAAAACATCGAATGGCCTTTCTTACTCCTTCAGGGGACGGCTGACATCCTTAGCATGCACAGGGGGGCACCAGAATTTGAAAAGAGAGTCCGAAGTCAAGACAAAACACTCAAGGTAAACTTGTAATTGAAGGCATAACAAAAAAATCTGCACACCCTGTTAATTCTAGGGGGGGGGGGGATGATCGTAGGGGTGATCGTAGAGCTATTGGACTGAAATTCCAGGGTGGTTTTCGCAAAAATAGTGGAATTCCAGGGTGGGTTACATAATTTCCAAGGTGGTCATGACGAAATTCACTGGAATTCCAGGGTGTGTAGGAAAGCAAATTATGTTCAAGGTGGATGCTGAAACTGGCATCAGAAGCGTAGTAGCCAGGGGGGCCAGGGAGATTTTCCCATACATTTACTGTATTTGATGTATTTGCTGGAGGAATTTGAAATGTTTTCACTACACCCCCCCCCCCCCCCCCCCCCCCCCCCCCCCCCGCCCCCACCAAACCAAAATCCGATTACATCTCTTTTTAAATAACTTTTATTTGGAACTACCCATCCATGCACTTTTTGTAAACGATTCCAAAAAAAAATATCTGTCTGTCTGTCTAAGATATCAGTACGAAAACTTAGGTCTGTGCCAGAGTAGTGAAAGACGTAAATCAGGCTCGGATCGGGCTGTATTGCAATTCCTCATTTCGAAGACTTAAATATAACAGTTTCTACTATAAATGGGATAATTATTACCTGCGCAGCCGGCTCTGTCGTGCTTTGATCTCTCCTCCGCTACTGCAACGCCTCCGGCTTCACGCCAAGGGAAATGATCTGCCCCGGAATCCATAGATGATAGTAGAGGAGACTGATTATGGCGACAGGAGCCTTGTGTCAGCTCTCCGTGTCACGCAAATTATTCGTGACGTCGTCACTAGCGAGACTAGCCTCGTCCCCAGGCTACTCGGCGGGCCTGTCACGCTTTGCCCGGTTATGACGTCATTGGCTTTTGTCAGCTTGAAGAGCGGCCGCCATATTGAATACACGAGCTGACTGCTTGCACAAGCAGTAGCCTGGGGATGGGGCTACAGCCGAACAGCCACGGCAAAACGCATTTGCCATGCGCTAAAGATACACTTCCATGCGCTAAAGATACACTTCCTGTGAAATGGGAACAAAAGAAACAATCTACATAACAAAAATATCTCGTACTGTCTTTGAAATTTGCAAAGCGTAAGCTCCAGACACAAAACGTAAGGCCAAAATTGCAGAGCAGCTAGAATATGAATATGATTAAAGGCTTGCACCCGAGGCGAAAATTTTGGGTTAAAGTCAAACTTTATCGTTAGCTTTCAATTGTCTTCATTTCACAGGCGTGAATCTTCTGCGCATGTGAACTACGTTTTGCCACGGTGTCGCGCAGCCGAACTCTTTATTTTGGTGGTTGGCGTGTCACTTCGCACTTTTGTGTTTACAGATCAGCGTATAGAGTAGCCTGCGTAGCGGCTCTAAAGGGAGGGGAGGGGAGACCGGGTGAGAGAAAAATCGTCCCCTCCCCTCCCTTTAGAGCCGCTACGCAGGCTACGTATAGAGCAAATTTCGTATGACTGTGAAAAGTGCCGCGAAAGAGTTGTTCCGCGCCGTGACCGTACCGCGACTACGCGGTTTCATTGCGTATCTACAGCAGGCAAGGTTCGGTACCACCACCGCGACAGATTAAACTTTGTTGCGTATTCAAGTTTACTGTCCACGATTTGACGGTATTTTTCGTTTGTTTCACAGATGTATGAAGGCTACTACCATGAACTGCTAAACGAACCGAGGGAGGATGCTTTGATCGTTTTAAATGACATCATCCAGTGGCTAAGAAAAAGAATGCCTTCTGAATGATGGTTCTCATATCAACTCATTGCGCTGGCCGCGCGGGAATTAAAATGAAGCCAATAGTACGTTCCTTCCTCAACACTCAGGGACAAAAGTAGCTGAGACTCTTTCTTACTGTACACGAAAAAAGGAGAATTCGTAATAAAACATACTCAGCCCCCTCCCCCCTCTTCAATGTTGGAGGACAACGATTGGTATGGAAACAACATTGATATGGGGGAGGTGGTGGATGGCTCTGCAAAGGGGTTTAAGGGTATTATTTTATATTAACCGCGTAATTTGCTTGTAAACAAATCGAAGCGCGCCGCGGGTAAAAAACAAATTCCCCTGGATTTACGGACGTTCGGCAAAGAAGGGGCTGCAAGCAGTCTACAGCTATTTTGTCCCTGAGTGTATACTGCTCCTCCTTACTTGGCGAACATACGCAAGTAAAACTGTTCGCCTGTCCCGCAGTCGTTCTTGGCAGGGCCTCAATGCATAGTTCCGATCAAACAAGGAGCCATTTCACGCTATCTGGAGATACCAATCAGAGCTGGAAAGATTCTCCCACGGGAACTGATCCTGTCCCACAAACAGTATTTCAGGACTTCCGAAATCAGTCCGATCATGTGCAGCACTTTTTTGCCTTTTATGACAGTATAAACTGAGTTCCGAAGATAGAGATATCTGGTAAACCTAAGCGGGATCGTTTTTTTTTTACTATTTTAAGGAAATCCCTGGTTTGTTTGTGGGACATAACAACAGTAACTATGGCTTTGAATGACAGGTCTGAACTATGAACGGGGTATACTATAGTAGCCTGAGTATCAGGACCCT
This sequence comes from Scolanthus callimorphus, assembly GCA_033964015.1. Classification (NCBI taxonomy): domain Eukaryota; kingdom Metazoa; phylum Cnidaria; class Anthozoa; order Actiniaria; family Edwardsiidae; genus Scolanthus; species Scolanthus callimorphus. Next base: position 36,745,119 of record CM066913.1, read on the forward strand.
CCCAATAAAATTCCACCTGATACTAAGGCTAATACTATAGTCGTCAAGCGCTCAAGGTCTTATTTCTAAGGGTATCGCGAGGAGAACTCAATCCTAAGACATAAAGAGTTAAAATAACAGCCCATTACCAAAGAGCAACCACTGCACTGCTGCTCGTTCTATTTTTAGCATACAAAGATATTGCTCTTAGTAATGGACTCTTGAGTAAGATAATTTTTGGTGATGGTTTGTCTTATCTAAAGGAACAGTTTGTTATAGCAGGGTTGTGTGAAGAGGTTATAGCATATCTTCACAAACCGACGTCACAAATTTGCAACAGGGATATTTATATATTGAGCTTATTTTTAAGGGAGCTATTTATAGCATTTGTAAATTTATGAGTTGATGTTGATAAATTAAAGTGCACATCTATTCTTACGAGGTTTTGAATGTCAAAAAATGTTATATCTTTCTTGCAAACACACTTGTTGGTAGAGCGGATTTTAGATGACCGCCGATAGAAAGCGTTTAGTCAGCGCCAGTTTCTATTGGTCAAGAGTGAATTTCATCTTTCAGCGAATTGCGAACTAAATACGCCATGCTAAGAAGAAGGAATAGAATCTGAAAAATATATATATGTCAAAAGGACCCCGTATCCGAACCTAATTCGCGCTTAAGTTTGATGAATTATTCATGAGTTTAACGCAACCCTCGAGACTCTTGTTTCCTAGGTAACAAGGTCAAAATGAATAAACTTTGAAATATTTGGAGGACCGCTTACAAGTAATGTAAGTAAAACTGAAGCTGGATCAAATAAAGGACCTATCAACAAGTAGATATGTAAGAAAGAATAAAAACTTGAATGGTTGATTAACAGCTGGCTGACCGAAATATCGTGTAACAAGGTCGTCCTGGAAAATGATAAAAATTCACATCACCTTTCATCCTCGCGCGCCAGGGTCCTCCCCTCGCCTCCCCCTGGGGAAGATGTAAAGCACCCTGGAGTGGCCTTGTCACGTGGCTCCCAGATTTTGGGTGCTGACAAAAATGAAAACTTGGGGTGCGGTCTCAGGGGAAAATGTCTGGCAAAAATAGCCCTTCGACCGGTGCATTTAGTCAGATTTCTTCAATTTGCCTCATCTTTGTTCGATATTATATGCCCAAAACTATTTGTCACGAAAACTGATCAGAAAATATGCAAAATAACTTTGAACTATAAAATCTCTGAGCTAGCTAATCTGAGGGAATAGGTAAAAACATCTGTGCTTTTTTAGGTACCCAATTTTTGGGGGGTGCGTGGGGTAAGTGCCGGAGCCACCTACCTCTCAGAGCTGAATTTTAGGAGCAAGTATCTCCTTGAATAAAATAGATATAAAAAAAGGTGGATGCTCCAACGCTTTCCTCGCAGCGAGAGGAGTCCATATGTGCAATAAAAACTGGTACCCCTAGATCATGCTCTGAGAAAATGAGGTCTGAAAAAGGGGTATTGGGTACCCAAGGGGGTAGATGCCGGTACCCACCACCTCCTCTGAACAAATTGGGTACCAGTCGAGTACAAGTGTTTTGACCTCTTCCCTATATCCTCTTTCCCCAGGGGGAGATGAGGGGAGGTCCCTGGCGCGCGAGGATGATGACGTCTCGGCTTTATCACACGGAAATCTTTCTTCTGATAGGTTGCACTAATAAAGTGAAGTGAAGTGAAGTGAAGAAACATTACAGAAAATTTATCATTTCCCATTTAAAATAGAAGGATTCGGATTTTCTGACGTGGAATTTCTGCTTTTCGCGCCAAAATTGAAGTGACACCATACACCGTAGCCTTGGGTCACGCAATCGCCCATGACTCATTTGACTTTCAAATTAGGCAAAGCCTTCCTAGTATTAATCAGCCGAAACGATGTCATAATATCACTATAGAGTATACATTTCACTAGAAAGTCGCAACATACTTCACCAGGAAAAGAAGAATCCAATAGCTGAGCTGAAAGGGTGATTGCGATTTATCTATCTGATTGCGATTTCCTTCGACCATTGACAGAAATAGCCAAAAAACAAACACATAGTATACAGAATGCAAGCAAGCGTGGACGATGTCGGCCTTAAGATAGAAAAGGCAATTTGCTCGTCCGAAGGATCGTTTAAAAACAAAGATGGGCTGAATATATTTACTAGGGAGTGGAAATCAAAAACCCAAGAATCGCCAAAGTGAGTAATGCACCAGTCAATTGTAACCACCACCCCCCCCCCCCCCCCCCAACCTCGGGGAAGGGTGGGGACATGGACTCTTAGCTGAGCAATACTAGATTTTTGTCCCCACCCTTGAGGCGATACGTGTTGGAAAATCCCCCACCCTGTGGGGCAAGGATTGAAGTGATTCGATGCTACTATGCCAATATATGTCGAGTCCTCTCGTCTGAAATATTCCTCCTAAAAGTGTTTCTCTGTCCCTGACTCCTCTGCGGAACCATTTATTGCTGGAAGTTGCCCTACCTCTGTGTCACAGAACTCGCCATACTAATACACACTCATTATTATAAAACAGGTTTCTATAGGATGAGTTATCCAAAATTGTAAAGCGTTTAGAGTTTTGAGGATAAGAGCTATATACGCACCTACTTTATTAATTCAGAAGCCGCAAGAAAACAGAGCTGAAAATAATTGTTCTTACTTGATCGGAATTTATGATCCTTTTTCCTGATTGTCTCTACTGGAAAATTGGCCGGACATATGGCATTTTTGATGGGACAATGCTCGCGGCATTGAATATTTTGAGAGTAAACACTGACAACACTTTCGAAAGTTATTAGGGATAATCATGAAAGTACCTAATAAGATATAAAATGCACTGACCTCAAATTTCCTCGGAAAATCACATCAATCGTTTGGCATGTGTGGTCAGCGCTCACTAGTATAGAGGTGGATGTGTTCCAAGGTGAAGAGAGAGAGATTGGAAATTAAGTTCTATACCCCAACTAATCCCCACACTCAGGGGTGGGGGGTCCATGACAAGAATATCCCCCATGTAGTCAGGACCAAAACGTGACCGATACGTACAAATGCCCCACGTTGCCCCCACCCTTCCCCGAGGTTGGGGGGGTGGTGTTACAATTGACTGGTGCATAATTTCGATCTATTTGTGTTGCGTGTTGTGTTTATAGTTGTTTATATGTCGTGACATCGGCAACAGCCGACCACCTGGGAAATCACGATATCACATTCTTTAAGATCGGTGAATCCCGGATAGTCGTATAATATTTAGAGGTCGACTTGTGGCAATTAAATCTAGCACGACTCTTAATCCAAATATTCCGCTTTTAATAGAAATACCGTAATTTGTATTTGTAAACTCCCTGTTCACAATGCAAAGAAAGTTTGTAGCGGTCCACAAACACGACTTCGCGTCGTCTCGGGAAACATCGAGATTCTCGGGGAAGAAACAAAGAAAAACTCGCTGTTTCCCTCGGAAGCAGCGATTAGGTGTATCATATTATAAGCAATTATTGGATGAGGTTTTTGTGATTTCCAGAATAAACAATGTCGAGACAAGTGGAATCAGGCGAGGCCGTAAGGCCGAGCCTGATTCCACTTTGCGAGATATTGTTTATTCTGGAAATCACAAAAACCGAATTCAATAATTGTTTTATTATACATTGATTCAGTGAAAATCCTTTTTTTCTGTCAAGCATTTCTTTTACACAAGCGCCTTGTTAAATAGGGGAAACATTCAAGGGCTGTAGTCCCATGAAACATTGCGCGCGTAGGATCAAGAATCAGCTAGCTGATTCTTCAAGAATCAGCATGCTGATTCTTGGAGACCCTTGAAGTGCGTGATTCCCAAAGTAAAGCGCGCGCTTTTAGCCAATCAGAATCGAGATAGTGAGTACAATGTATAATAATTATCATTATCATATAATTTCAGAGCTTTGATCTTCATTGTACATGGCTTTTCCGAGCACAGTGATTGGACTCGCTACACCTCCTTTTTAGCCCAGCGCTTGTAGAAAAAGGTATGTAGTATTTGCTCATGATCATGGTAAGGGGGAAACACATACACGACCTTTCTTTACAAATGATCCCGTTCACACGAGACCGGTACAAAATCGGACCGGTACAATTCTTTCACGGTACCGTCGCGCTTTCACACCCGGAATGGACCGGTACAATTCTGTTACGGTACCGTTGCGCTTTCACACGGGACCTGCGGTACCGGACCGATTTTGGCACGGCTATAGATCCGGCACGGTCCCGTGTGAACACTGTTGCAAAACGTGACAGAATTGTACCGGTACCGTATGAACCGGCGGTACCGTAGAAATGTACCGGGTACCGTTCCGGTTTTGTACCGGTGTCGTGTGACTCGCCTGCGGCTCGTGATTTTACAACGTTCTCGTGTCTCTCCCAACATCACGCGTGCTCTATTTCGCCGATAAAGTTATAGAAAATTGTGCTCTAATGCATAAGTAGTGTCGAATTTTGGCCTAGCTTGGAAGGTTTTGTGACGTCACGATGCGCCAACGTGTTTACTGTACAAAAAGGAGCTAATATGTGTTGAGCGGATTTCAGATGACCGCCGTTTCTATTGGCCGAGAGAAAAATTTTTCGTTTTTCAGCCAATCAAATTGCGAACTAAATCAAAACGCGCCATTGCTCCCGTCATACTAGACACAAGTCTGACTTACTTCGCTTCCTGATTGGTTTGTTGTTGAATGGCTTTCACTTCTGATTGGCTAGTGGTTTGTATCTGCATAGTTAGTTTTCGACAGTCATCTCAAATCTGCTCTATTGACATTATGTTTAGTTGGCCATGGAAAAAGTGACGGAGAAAGGGTGCAAATCAGCACATTTGACATCTTCGTCAGGGATTTGTTGGACCATATAGACACGTTGACATCAAACTATGCAGGAATACCTTGGTTCTTACTTGGCCTTTCCATGGTGAGTTATTATGGAGTCGCACACCGCATGACATGACCCCTATATCTGAGAGGATGATCGTGATCCAAGTGGCCTAAATCGCGATCCCCGAGCCTCAAAATGGCGCTGATCCCACATACCTGGGTCCGGTTGCTCGAAAGTGGTTTAGCACTAATCCAGGATTAATTACCATGGTGACTCGATGGTTTTGTTCAGAACTACCTTGGTTTAAATTTAATCCACCTTTGAACAACCGGCACCAGTTACTACCCTGGCAGTTAAGATTGATAAGAATATATCCATCTACTCCTGTGCTCCCGCCGATAGGCTGGGAGATTGAGGCTCTTGTTGATGGGCTCCTTGGCTCGATGGAAGCTTGATTATCTCTCACAACTCCCTGATTATCTTTAATCGAACAGGGACGCCGGGACACCCCCATTTCGTCAGTTTTTCATACATTCTCACTAAACTCAGCCCCTTCCCTCCTTGCCGGACAATCTTACTAATGAGCCTCCCACTTTGAAAACTGTTCAGTTCCGCCGTTCCTGTCTGTCAACGTGTTTTTACTGACCATCAATTATTTCACAGGGAGCTGTGATAGCAATCCTGGCTGCCATGCAAAGGCCAAAATTCTTCACTGGTTTAGTTTTGTGTGCTCCACCGCTCATCATAGATCCCGCGAAAGACAATGCATGCATGGTGAGAATTCATTAAACAACTCGTGCCACAGGAAGTCGTCGAAGTCGGACCGGTGCAATTCTGGTACGGCATCGCATGTTCATACGGTACCGGTACAATTCTGGCACGTTTTGCAAGTGTTCACACGGGACCGTGCCGGACCTAAGCCTCGCCAAAATCTGTCCAGACCGCAGGTCCCGTGTGAATGCGCGACGGTACCGTACCAGAATTGCACCGGTCCGGCTCGTGTGAACGGCGTCTAAGCGACAGCTGGAATTCAGGCTACATTCAAGACTAGAATCTGTGACCCCTGGCTGAGTAGCAACTAGAAACATAGAAAAATTTCGTTCGATATATCAAAATTCTTACTTGAATCCGACGGAATAAGGGGAAATAAAAGAGAATAAAACAAAATGAGATATAATACATTCAGCAATGCCAGTGGAAGTTATTTCCTTTATTCCCCTAAGCATCGTGCCCGAGTACAATTGTAATAGCTGATCAAAAGTTGTTTATTTCAATAACTTTAAATTCGACCCTGCTTATTTTAACGTACAATTTTCTTGACAGAGATTTTTGGGAAAGTTAGTTACATATATCATGCCAAGTCTGCAGATCATTCCTCCGATAGACCCCAGCAGAACATGTCGAAACCATGAACAGGTATGGCTCCCTAAGTGGATCAGGGGCGCTTTCCATTTAGCAAAAAATCCCGTTTTGAATTCCCAGTATTTCTCTGAGTCAAATGAAAAGGTCTCAATCCGGTAATTCACGAGAACAGCCACGATTGGACGAAAGTCCGAGAACGGTCTGCACCGCTTTCCATTTGACCCTGAATTTCCGGGAATTTCGGTCAGAAATCAAATGGAAAGGGACAAATTCCCGGAAATTCCGAGTTCTCCGAAAATTCCCACTTTTGGGGTAAGCTCAAAAGGTTGTCCCAAATTTCCGAAACTTTTTCCCGGGTTTGGCGCTTTCCATTTGACTTCTAACCGAAAATCCCGGATTTTTTTGACAAATGGAAAGCGCCCCAAGGTGAAGTTGAAATCTCGTACGCACCACCCATATAAAACATACCCCGTACGAAAGGTCACTAGAAGAAAATCTTCTCACGCCCCCACTGGTTGTCTCTTATGATTTCCCAAAAATCACGCAATATTTTTGCAATTTGCCAATTTTACGCCAAGTAATACGAAATATCAAAAACCAGCATACGGAATATAGAATATACATCTTCACTCCCTATAGTTGTGATAGTTTGAACCTCAAAGTCGCTTGTTTCCTGCGGAGAATTTGCAATTGTTTCCGATCGCTTGTGACAGCATTTACAAGGCGTTCATCGACTTCTAGGCATAGGCTGGGATAGACTGGGTTTTTATAAGCTAGCAAAAGGACCAATCAAAAACCAGCAACCGTATTCGAATAGTCTATTGAATTTCACGGATTTTGATGCATAATATGCTCTCGTTCGGTGCGATTTAGCGCGGAGAAAATGGCAGTGGAAAACTTGTATGTGCTCAAAATTACCGTTCTCGTGACCTCTTCGTAGCGCTAGGCGATCAAAGCACTGGAAATACTCGATCGAAAGGCATTGAATACCCCGTTTAACACGAAATTAACAAGTAAGTTCAGTTTTATTAACTCGAGGTTTTATTTCGATTGATCGCTCTATTTTTTAGTGAAGATAAATTAGTTCTTCATGAAATAGTATTGATCGTTCTGGGTTCTGGCATGGTATCCGAAGATGGAATTGTAATTCGCTCAACAAGGCAAATAAATTAAGTTTGGCTTCATCGTAATCGTACTACCGAATCCAATTCAACATAATGGTTTTCAGTGTCGCTTGCTCATTGTCCTTGAACTTCGTATAGCTTTCTATCTTTCTATTTTCCTTTTCTTGGCAGATAGATTTGAGGTAATTTGTATTTCGTGTTGAAGCTTTAGTCTGACGGCTTCGGCATGTGAATTAATTAATATTTGAGTCAATTAAGCATGCGTAGAGCATCAAAATAACGTCCGCGCTGGCCTGGACCCCAAATTAGCAAATGTTCACGCTTGTATGGGATAAGTTTCATATGCAGCTGAGATCCATATTGGTGGAATACAGCAAATTTCGTATGACTTTGAAAATTGCTGCGACACTAGGGCGCGGCACGGAACCTGGCCTGCAGTATATACGGAATAAAAAATCGCAGTCGCGGCACGGTCGCGGCGTGGCACAACTTTGTCGCGGCATTTTTCACAGTCATACGAAATCTGCTCTGACAAAAGAAAGTTCCCTTTGTTCTGTATTCAATTTTTGGATTACTCCCTTGGGCTATTACTTTACCACGAATAGATTATCTCCGACTTCTGTCCAAGTTTTGACTTTTATATGAAACATAAAACTTGTCTGCCGATTGGCATTTCCAGAAAATATATGTACTCCTACCACCATTCGAAAATTGTGAAAGGTTCTAGGGAAGGGGGCCTCGGGGATGGGGATCGTGGTGGCCCATGAGAACCCGGATGTACTACACAGGCAAACCACGTTACGCACAAATAGGTTGTTTGGGAAGAACTAATGTCGCCCGGGTAGGGTGCACATATTTTCTGGAATGTTTCTGGAGGTGTTCACACGAACATATTAACCATGAGGTGTTCACACGAACATATTAACCATGAGATGTTCACACGAACATATTAACCATGAGGTGTTCACACGAACATATTAACCATGAGGTGTTCACACGAACATATTAACCATGAGATGTTCACATGAACATATTAACCATGAGGTGTACACACGAACATATTAACCATAAAGTGTGCACACGAACATATTAACCATGAGGTGTTCACACGAACATATTAACCATGAGGTGTTCACACGAACATATTAACCATAAGGTGTTCACACGAACATATTAACCATGAGGTGTTCACACGAACATATTAACCATGAGGTGTTCACACGAACATATTAACCATGAGGTGTTCACACGAACATATTAACCATGAGGTGTTCACACGAACATATTAACCATGAGGTGTTCACACGAACATATTAACCATGAGGTGTTCACACGAACATATTAACCATGAGGTGTTCACACGAACATATTAACCATGAGGTGTTCACACGAACATATTAACCATGAGGTGTTCACACGAACATATTAACCATGAGGTGTTCACACGAACATATTAACCATGAGATGTTCACACGAACATATTAACCATGAGGTGTTCACACGAACATATTAACAATGAGGTGTTCACACGAACATATTAACCATGAGGTGTTCACACGAACATATTAACCATGAGGTGTTCACACGAATAATATTAACCATGAAGTGTTCACACGAACATATTAACCATGAGCTGTTCACACGAACATATTAACAATGAGGTGTTCACACGAACATATTAACCATGAGGTGTTCACACGAACATATTAACCATGAGGTGTTCACACGAACATATTAACCATGAGGTGTTCACACGAACATATTAACCATGAGGTGTTCACACGAACATATTAACCATGAGCTGTTCACACGAACATATTAACCATAAAGTGTGCACACGAACATATTAACCATGAGGTGTTCACACGAACATATTAACCATGAGGTGTTCACACGAACATATTAACCATAAGGTGTTCACACGAACATATTAACCATGAGGTGTTCACACGAACATATTAACCATGAGGTGTTCACACGAACATATTAACCATGAGGTGTTCACACGAACATATTAACCATGAGGTGTTCACACGAACATATTAACCATGAGGTGTTCACACGAACATATTAACCATGAGGTGTTCACACGAACATATTAACCATGAGGTGTTCACACGAATAATATTAACCATGAAGTGTTCACACGAACATATTAACCATGAGGTGTTCACACGAACATATTAACCATGAGGTGTTCACACGAATAATATTAACCATGAAGTGTTCACACGAACATATTAACCATGAGCTGTTCACACGAACATATTAACAATGAGGTGTTCACACGAACATATTAACCATGAGGTGTTCACACGAACATATTAACCATGAGCTGTTCACACGAACATATTAACCATAAAGTGTGCACACGAACATATTAACCATGAGGTGTTCACACGAACATATTAACCATGAGGTGTTCACACGAACATATTAACCATAAGGTGTTCACACGAACATATTAACCATGAGGTGTTCACACGAACATATTAACCATGAGGTGTTCACACGAACATATTAACCATGAGGTGTTCACACGAACATATTAACCATGAGGTGTTCACACGAACATATTAACCATGAGGTGTTCACACGAACATATTAACCATGAGGTGTTCACACGAACATATTAACCATGAGATGTTCACACGAACATATTAACCATGAGGTGTTCACACGAACATATTAACCATGAGGTGTTCACACGAACATATTAACCATGAGATGTTCACACGAACATATTAACCATGAGGTGTTCACACGAACATATTAACAATGAGGTGTTCACACGAACATATTAACCATGAGGTGTTCACACGAACATATTAACCATGAGGTGTTCACACGAATAATATTAACCATGAAGTGTTCACACGAACATATTAACCATGAACTGTTCACACGAACATATTAACAATGAGGTGTTCACACGAACATATTAACCATGAGGTGTTCACACGAACATATTAACCATGAGGTGTTCACACGAACATATTAACCATGAGGTGTTCACACGAACATATTAACCATGAGCTGTTCACACGAACATATTAACAATGAGGTGTTCACACGAACATATTAACCATGAGGTGTTCACACGAACATATTAACCATGAGGTGTTCACACGAACATATTAACCATGAGGTGTTCACACGAACATATTAACCATGAGGTGTTCACACGAACATATTAACCATGAGGTGTTCACACGGACATATTAACCATGAGGTGTTCACACGAACATATTAACCATGAGGTGTTCACACGAACATATTAACCATGAGGTGTTCACACGAACATATTAACCATGAGGTGTTCACACGAACATATTAACCATGAGGTGTTCACACGAACATATTAACCATGAGGTGTTCACACGAACATATTAACCATGAGGTGTTCACACGAACATATTAACCATGAGGTGTTCACACGAACATATTAACCATGAGGTGTTCACACGAACATATTAACCATGAGGTGTTCACACGAACATATTAACCATGAGGTGTTCACACGAACATATTAACCATGAGATGTTCACACGAACATATTAACCATGAGGTGTTCACACGAACATATTAACAATGAGGTGTTCACACGAACATATTAACCATGAGGTGTTCACACGAACATATTAACCATGAGGTGTTCACACGAACATATTAACCATGAGATGTTCACACGAACATATTAACCATGAGGTGTTCACACGAACATATTAACCATGAGGTGTTCACACGAACATATTAACCATGAGATGTTCACATGAACATATTAACCATGAGGTGTACACACGAACATATTAACCATAAAGTGTGCACACGAACATATTAACCATGAGGTGTTCACACGAACATATTAACCATGAGGTGTTCACACGAATAATATTAACCATGAAGTGTTCACACGAACATATTAACCATGAGCTGTTCACACGAACATATTAACAATGAGGTGTTCACACGAACATATTAACCATGAGGTGTTCACACGAACATATTAACCATGAGGTGTTCACACGAACATATTAACCATGAGGTGTTCACACGAACATATTAACCATGAGGTGTTCACACGAACATATTAACCATGAGCTGTTCACACGAACATATTAACCATAAAGTGTGCACACGAACATATTAACCATGAGGTGTTCACACGAACATATTAACCATGAGGTGTTCACACGAACATATTAACCATAAGGTGTTCACACGAACATATTAACCATGAGGTGTTCACACGAACATATTAACCATGAGGTGTTCACACGAACATATTAACCATGAGGTGTTCACACGAACATATTAACCATGAGGTGTTCACACGAACATATTAACCATGAGGTGTTCACACGAACATATTAACCATGAGGTGTTCACACGAACATATTAACCATGAGATGTTCACACGAACATATTAACCATGAGGTGTTCACACGAACATATTAACCATGAGGTGTTCACACGAACATATTAACCATGAGATGTTCACACGAACATATTAACCATGAGGTGTTCACACGAACATATTAACAATGAGGTGTTCACACGAACATATTAACCATGAGGTGTTCACACGAACATATTAACCATGAGGTGTTCACACGAATAATATTAACCATGAAGTGTTCACACGAACATATTAACCATGAACTGTTCACACGAACATATTAACAATGAGGTGTTCACACGAACATATTAACCATGAGGTGTTCACACGAACATATTAACCATGAGGTGTTCACACGAACATATTAACCATGAGGTGTTCACACGAACATATTAACCATGAGCTGTTCACACGAACATATTAACAATGAGGTGTTCACACGAACATATTAACCATGAGGTGTTCACACGAACATATTAACCATGAGGTGTTCACACGAACATATTAACCATGAGGTGTTCACACGAACATATTAACCATGAGGTGTTCACACGAACATATTAACCATGAGGTGTTCACACGGACATATTAACCATGAGGTGTTCACACGAACATATTAACCATGAGGTGTTCACACGAACATATTAACCATGAGGTGTTCACACGAACATATTAACCATGAGGTGTTCACACGAACATATTAACCATGAGGTGTTCACACGAACATATTAACCATGAGGTGTTCACACGAACATATTAGCATGAGGTGTTAACACGAACATATTAACCATGAGGTGTTAACACGAACATATTAACCATGAGGTGTTCACACGAACATATTAACCATGAGATGTTCACACGAACATATTAACCATGAGGTGTTCACACGAACATATTAACCATGAGGTGTTCACACGAACATATTAACCATGAGATGTTCACACGAACATATTAACCATGAGGTGTTCACACGAACATATTAACCATGAGGTGTTCACACGAACATATTAACCATGAGGTGTTCACACGAACATATTAACAATGAGGTGTTCACACGAACATATTAACCATGAGGTGTTCACACGAACATATTAACCATGAGGTGTTCACACGAACATATTAACCATGAGGTGTTCACACGAACATATTAACCATGAGGTGTTCACACGAACATATTACCATGAGGTGTTCACACGAACATATTAACCATGAGGTGTTCACACGAACATATTAACAATGAGGTGTTCACACGAACATATTAACCATGAGGTGTTCACACGAACATATTAACCATGAGGTGTTCACACGAACATATTAACAATGAGGTGTTCACACGAACATATTAACCATGAGGTGTTCACACGAACATATTAACCATGAGGTGTTCACACGAACATATTAACCATGAGGTGTTCACACGAACATATTAACCATGAGGTGTTCACACGAACATATTAACCATGAGGTGTTCACACGAACATATTAACCATGAGGTGTTCACACGAACATATTAACAATGAGGTGTTCACACGAACATATTAACCATGAGGTGTTCACACGGACATATTAACCATGAGGTGTTCACACGAACATATTAACCATGAGGTGTTCACACGAACATATTAACCATGAGGTGTTCACACGAACATATTAACCATGAGGTGTTCACACGAACATATTAACCATGAGGTGTTCACACGAACATATTAACCATGAGGTGTTCACACGAACATATTAACCATGAGGTGTTCACACGAACATATTAACCATGAGTGTTCACACGAACATATTAACCATGAGGTGTTCACACGAACATATTAACCATGAGGTGTTCACACGAACATATTAACCATGAGGTGTTCACACGAACATATTAACCATGAGGTGTTCACACGAACATATTAACCATGAGGTGTTCACACGAACATATTAACCATGAGGTGTTCACACGAACATATTAACCATGAGGTGTTCACACGAACATATTAACCATGAGATGTTCACACGAACATATTAACCATGAGGTGTTCACACGAACATATTAACCATGAGGTGTTCACACGAACATATTAACCATGAGATGTTCACACGAACATATTAACCATGAGGTGTTCACACGAACATATTAACCATGAGGTGTTCACACGAACATATTAACATGAGGTGAACATATTAACCATGAGGTGTTCACACGAACATATTAACAATGAGGTGTTCACACGAACATATTAACCATGAGGTGTTCACACGAACATATTAACCATGAGGTGTTCACACGAACATATTAACAATGAGGTGTTCACACGAACATATTAACCATGAGGTGTTCACACGAACATATTAACCATGAGGTGTTCACACGAACATATTAACCATGAGGTGTTCACACGAACATATTAACAATGAGGTGTTCACACGAACATATTAACCATGAGGTGTTCACACGAACATATTAACCATGAGGTGTTCACACGAACATATTAACAATGAGGTGTTCACACGAACATATTAACCATGAGGTGTTCACACGAACATATTAACCATGAGGTGTTCACACGAACATATTAACCATGAGGTGTTCACACGAACATATTAACCATGAGGTGTTCACACGAACATATTAACCATGAGGTGTTCACACGAACATATTAACCATGAGGTGTTCACACGAACATATTAACAATGAGGTGTTCACACGAACATATTAACCATGAGGTGTTCACACGGACATATTAACCATGAGGTGTTCACACGAACATATTAACCATGAGGTGTTCACACGAACATATTAACCATGAGATGTTCACACGAACATATTAACCATGAGGTGTTCACACGAACATATTAACCATGAGGTGTTCACACGAACATATTAACCATGAGGTGTTCACACGAACATATTAACCATGAGGTGTTCACACGAACATATTAACCATGAGCTGTTCACACGAACATATTAACCATGAGGTGTTCACACGAACATATTAACCATGAGGTGTTCACACGAACATATTAACCATGAGGTGTTCACACGAACATATTAACCATGAGGTGTTCACACGAACATATTAACCATGAGGTGTTCACACGAACATATTAACCATGAGGTGTTCACACGAACATATTAACAATGAGGTGTTCACACGAACATATTAACCATGAGGTGTTCACACGAACATATTAACCATGAGGTGTTCACACGAACATATTAACAATGAGGTGTTCACACGAACATATTAACCATGAGATGTTCACACGAACATATTAACCATGAGGTGTTCACACGAACATATTAACCATGAGGTGTTCACACGAACATATTAACCATGAGGTGTTCACACGAACATATTAACCATGAGGTGTTCACGTGAGGTGTTCACACGAACATATTAACCATGAGGTGTTCACACGAACATATTAACCATGAGGTGTTCACACGAACATATTAACCATGAGGTGTTCACGTGAGGTGTTCACACAGTAAACAGTAAACCAATTTATGCAATTTGTTGGTGATTTAGATTAAAGAGTATGAAGCAGATCCTTTGACGTGGAGAGGCGGAATCAAAGCAGCATGGGGTCTAGCCATGGCTGCAGCTATAGATAAGATACAAGAAGAGATGGAATGCATTGAATGGCCTTTCCTACTCCTCCAAGGACTGCTGACATCCTTAGCATGTACCAGGGAGCTGTAGAATTTGAGAAGAAAGTCAGAAGCCAAGACAAAACTCTTAAGGTAAGCATGTAGTGCATGGTCATGCAGTTTATATGGCGCTCACATCCCCCCCTTCAGCAAAAAAAACAACTGAAAATATTCTTGTCTTATTGTTTTCCGTTGTGTTGATCGACGGAGAAAACTCCAATAATTATAGTCCCCCTCCAAAGATTGCTCGTGACGAAACTCAATTAGCCCCCTTCCCCCCTCCCCCCAGGCTGGATCCGACCTTATATACACAAGTGGTGTCAGACCCATCGGTTGAGAACCAAAAAAAAACCGGTCTTTCTCGAGTATCTGCAAGAATCATCAGTGGAATGGGTATTAATAAACCCGGGGGGGGGGGGGGGGGGGAGTTCTCCACATGTCGACCTGATAGGGGTACTCGTCGTATTTTTTAGGGGTCAAAATCGACTCTCCGGTGTTTTTAGGGGTATCACCCCTATTACCCCCCCCCCCCCCCAACCCCCCCCCCCCCCCCCCCCCCCCCCCCATACATACCGCAACGTTGGAGTGAAGAAAAGACGGCTAAACTTTAGGCTAATTCATATATTGACCTATAGGTTTCATCTTGTATTTTTGTACAGATGTATGAAGGCTACTACCACGATCTGCTTAACGAGCCTGGCAATGATGCTTTGATCGTCCTGAATGACATCTTACAGTGGCTAAAGAAAAGAATGCCAGCTGAATGACGTGGTTTTTCTACCCTCCTCAACTGTGAAGCACCGCGAAAATTATACTGAACGCAGGACCCGAAGAGGCCATCTATTTAGCCATGGAAAAACATTGAAGAATATCATAGAAGAAGAGCCAGGGGAGCACAGGGGGCCACCCCCTCTCCCCCCTTTCTCGGGAGATTTTCCCATACATTTACTGTATTTGCTGGAGGAAATTTGAAAATTTTCCTCCTATGTTTTCTATCCGCCCCTCCCCAACCCCCAACCAAAATTCCTGGCTACGCCCCTGAAAACGCACACAAAATCTCGGGGGTGCCCAACCTATCTTTATACTGGTTTAAACTTGTCACTTCGAGACCGCATTTTATTAAAATGCATGTAAGTCTCTGTAGTTTCGTGTGGTAGTGACCATCTTGAAAGCCATGCGCTGCTGGTCACTACGCTCTTTACTTTCTATTCATCATTGTAAATCTTTATTATTGTTATTTTTTTATTTTGGACTATACACATCGTTTGTGATGTCAAAAATATGTGCTAATAAACTGAACTTTGAACTAGTACTATTTCTTATGGGTGCAACATGAACTGTTCTGTTAGTTCTAGCATGACGACCCATTGGGTGGTAGTAGCCAGAAACCCAGCTATCAGTATTTACGCCTTCGGTTAAGAGAAAACATTATGGAAACTTTCAAAGTTTGTATCGCTACGATCGTCGTCGTCGTTCGTGTAAGGGACTGTTCGTTAATTACGTCGCAGGGGGGCTGGTGGTTTTATAGGGGGTGGGGGTGGGGGGGGGGGGTAAATTTTGCAGAACGTTGAAAATTTGGGGGTAAATTTTTAGAGGCACGCGAAACTTTTGCGGGGTGCATTTCAGTGTCATGCAAATTTTCAACAGACTAGGACTGAGATTGAGTGCAATTGCGTGAAACGCAGAGCACTGTATAAATCCGGAGTGTCCTAAACCAACTAAAGCTTTCCTACTAAAGGTTTCTGTCGAACTTCTCCTCTCTTTTCTTGCCAGTTAGAGCTTGTTCTACTGGTACATCCTCTTCAACAATCGTACTTAGTTTAGACGCCATTTTGATGCTTACATTGTAGCTTAGTCAATTAGCGCGCAGGGGGAGGGATTTGCGGGTCGGACGATGGGACTCTCCTCGATGAGGTGCTCCAGTGTCTGGGGCATGGCAGACCACAGTCGCATTCATCATTGTCCCGCGCGCCGGTGGTTTTGAGGAACGCGCGGGTCTTGCAGCATCAAGTGCGTATTCTGTTATGCTTACTTCTGTTCCCAGGAGAAAGAAGATCGCTGTGGTGATACAAATAAGAGAAATCGGGGGTACTCTTGGTAGCGAAAATCCGCGGTCGACCAGACTAGTAACGCCATTTTACGTGACCGTTCTCATTGTTATTCTATAAACGTGACCGTTGACATTATTGTTATTCTAATAAAGTAGAAGTTCAAGGTTAAATACTACTGGAGCATTACATTTCACTTTACGCTTCGGTAATACATAATAACATAGGGACCAGCATCTTCATATTCGTGCGATGGAAGCACAAAAGAACATTTGCACTTCAGAAGGAACTTTCCAAAATAGAGATGGGCTGAAAATATTCACTCGACAGTGGTACATAGAAGGCAAGACACCACGGTAAAGAAATTCTAAATATCAAACAAAAATTTTAACTCACGGAATTGATTGTGGACTTATACTTGACAGTCTTTCTTCGTGTCCGTAAATAATAAGGAGGTGCTTGCTTTATGCTTACTTCACACCTGTAGGTAAAGAAATTATATTATGCAAGATGATAATAAGCAAAACGATCGGCTAACGGTGTTTACATCTTGTTGTCACCCAATTCACTTATCATGTGATCTTGTGGTCGTGAATCATTTGGGAGGATACAATTGTACGATTTCTCGCACACGACGAGTACATGTAAGCATGTACAAATCAACAAAGGTAACCTCCCAAATGATTCCTCTGTTGATCTGAATTGGGGAGTAATAGATGTAGACACTGTAAGGCCGATTATGTCTAAGCTAAGTTATTACTGGCCTAATTTGGATTCTATTAATATTAATAAAGAGGCCTCTCCGCATGCAATGTTTTGTCCCTAAAGTATTGCTCATAGCTGGTCGGAATTATTTACAGACCTGTTGTCAGTGAGTCTTATTATCCCGGTGAAACTAATTGATCAAAATTGATAATCAATTTCCAATTGATAGGCAATTGATATCAATTAGTAAATTGATTATGTTAGAGTTAATTACCGAGATTCGAGGCAATAACCCCAATACATCCCAAGGGCCGTAGGCCCGAGGGATGTATTGGGGTTATTGCCGAGAATCGAGGTAATTAACGGACTTAGTTTACAGTTGACAAGGTTTTCAGAAAACAGGGACAAATGAAATGCATTCTTCTCATTGAATTTAACAGTTTTGAAAAGGAGTACAGTTTACAATTGAAAAAGATAGCGGATTCCAATAAGAACTATTGTTAGTTATTTAGCTGCTTTCATAGAAGTGGGTTCCCCAGAGAAACTTATTGCAATTAATTTTTACCATGCACAATAAAGTTGTGATGCTGAAGAAAATGAATGACAACTTTTATTCAACTATGATTGACAAAGGTTTCCAAACACGAATTACGTCTTTTGTTTTCGTACAACAGCCAGTCCAATCAATCAAGCGGCCTTTTGTAAAAGCGCGACTCATTAAAGCGCTGTTATTTTGGTCGGTACGTAGCTGCTTAAAGCTCCTCTCTGGTTGGATAATACAACAATACCCTATACCTCAACACAAAGAACGAGGATAATAGACTACAGACAAAAGAACTCCTTTGTAGAACGAAAATAATAGAGACAAAAGCAACTACGTCCTTATTGGTTATTTTCATTTGTACCACGCCCTGACAGCTAACAGCTACTACAGATCAATTTGCATAACGTTGTGTCTAGCAAAACGGATGGAACTGATTCAAGATGGAGAAACTGAAGGCAAGTTTCAGGTATTTTGCGCTCGTTGGTTGCTCTCTACGATTAGATATGCAATTAACCTGGTCATGATTTTATCTGTATTTTCAGGTTTACGTCTTAAACACACTCTATGGGCAATGAGACCAAGCGAGTAGACTGGACAAACGCTTCTCAAGTGAAGGCGTTCTCGGAAATCGTGTTTTGTGGCGTTCAACGGGATTCGCATAAAGGATATTTAGGAGCAAATATTGGTTATAGACAGACAGTCAGCATAGATGCATAAACTGAGATTATTGGATGTTTTTTTCTCGGGGTAAGTGTATGGATTTGAATTCACTAGTAAAATGTTTGGGTTGATAATTGAATTAGTCATTGTGAAAGGGGCACTGTCATGGTCTATCATGAATTTGGTATAACTTGGGTCATTTTAAGTAGCTTAAATGCAGTCAAACTCCCTACAAATCAACAAAATAATGGTCTACGTTTTTAACTAACCTTTCAGCTGCTAGATCAATACAATTTGGAGTATTTTCGTGTATAATCGAGGGGATGGAATTGGATTGCTAATTGGCATTTTGATTTTCGAACAGGCTGTGAACAAGTTTCTTTTTCTTTTTAAGACTAATTTGAAACAGAATATAGGTTCGGAGTTGTTTCTGTAGAACACTTGTCTTATTTTAAAACATTTTGATGAAACAAACGTGACAGTGCCCCTTGAAGTCTTGGTAAAAATGGCTTATTGTGTGGTTCCAGAAATTATCCATAGGAAGGATAATAGGAAAGGATATATTTTCCATACAAATACTGTATTTTTCTTCGGGAATTCCAGAGAGGTGGGGGGTCACTTTTCAACACTCTTCAGGGGGGGGATATTTTCTGGAACCACACATTATTGATTTACAGGTAAGTAAATGGCTTATTATGGATTAATAGGTAAATAACTAGATATTTACCTATGAATCCATAATAAGCCATTTATTTACCTATTAATCCATAATGAGCAATATATTTACCTAGAAATTCAATTCAATTCTATTGATCAACCCCAACCTTTCCCTGGAGAATTCAAATCCCTCCCCGACTTTTAGTTTGTTGAGAGCCATTATCCGAGTTAATTCCCTACGAATAACAATGGAAACCGCGTCAACTGTAAACTAACAACAGTTAGCACAGGGTCCTGAAGGGGTAAAACGGGAGCCGGGATTCGCCTTTTTTTTAGGCCGGGAAAACGGGATTTGGGTTACCGGGAACGGGATTTGTCTACCGGGAATGGGAAACAAGATGCTTCAACGGGAACGAGATTTTTCAAATCTCTCCTTGTATATCCTGTGTATCCTAATAAAAAGTCCTCAATTTATACCATTTTTCGCATTTTATGACTGTTTAGAGTATCCTAACAGCAGGCAACCTGAAAATAGAATTTCACTTCTCGCCCCTTCTCAATTAAGGCCCTCGTTTTGCTTTTTTTGGTCCCTCGGAATCTGCGAGGTTTTGGTCAACGGTTTGATAACTTGGCACAGGCATTTTCAAAACGGCGGAACCACTCTTTCAACAGAATCGTATCTTTTGTATCAAAATTGAGGACGAGATATCATACGGGTGGAGGATCATTTCATTTTGGGGTGAGCGAAAGGGGGAAACTCTCGAAACCTGAAGCCCTGGAAGGGGGGATCACAAGAAATTAATTCGTGCGGAGTTATTCCAGCAATTTCTATATCATTTGCATTTTTGTGGTTCTCTTCTTTCAATACGTTAAAAATTTCGCATAAGGAAGTAATATACACTTAATGACTGCTTCCGAGGGAAACAGCGATGTTTTGTTTCCCCGAGAATCTCGATGTTTCCCGAGACGAAGTCGAGTCATTAAGTGTTTTATTATATAGCAAAAAGAAAATACGGTAAAAATAGTCCGCCGAAATTTCTCGCTCTAGCGATGTCGCCCGCGCGGGCAACAATTTTTTAATTGTAGCCCGCGCGTGCTACATTGAATTTGTAGCCCGCCACGTGACCATGATAGAACCAATCAGAGCGCGCGCTTTGATCGAATAAACACGAGCTATATAATAACGTGTAGAATCCTATGCTATCTCTTTTTTGTGTAAATTGAGGACGAGATATCATAGGATTCAAGTATATTCAAAGCGTTCAGTCGGTAGATTCCGCCGAAAATAGCACTCAAAAAGACGATATCGCCCTCGTCGCTGCGCGACTCGTGCGATATCGCTTTTTTCGTGCTATTTTCTTAGCGGAATCTAGCCTCCTGAAGCTTTGAATAATCCTATAATATTGCGTTTGAATCTCCCGCAAACGAAGACAATATGCTCGTGCCGTTTAAATGGAATGCCCGTTACAAGAACATTTGTATCTTGGCGAGGAAAAACTCCCCGCGAAAAGTCCTCCAGTGATCGGCCTGGCAGGCAATTACTATGTTCAAAAGAAGCCCGTAAGCGTGAGATCGACGTTACAAACATAGAAATTCATCAGTTGGGCCGCAAATATGACGATTTCGTCATTTGCGTCGTGCACGAAGAATATAAACTACAGGCTTTATTTGCTATACACAAAAAATGCAATGTTCATCTACCTTTTTTCTGAGGCTTGATGAAATTCGTTTATCAATTAAAACAGGGGCGCTTCACGCGCAACAGAAGAGAAATTCCTGTAAAATATATCCCATATTCAAATAGGTGGATCACGAAAAGCCTTTATAGTGATAGGCCTGGCGGACAATCACTATGTTGGAAAGAAATCGACATTACAAGCAGAGCAATTCGTCATTTGGTTGCAATAATAACAATTTCGTCATTTGCGGCGTGCATGAACAATAAAACCTACAGGACCAAGAGATAGTACCGATAAAAGCAGGTGATACTCACTCAGATTTGGAACATTATCAATTGTTATAGATTGTCGATACCGATTGATAATCAATTTACTAAGGGACGTGTCATTATTTAGCGGGGGGGAAGGGCTCCTATTTTGTGGGGAGGGTCCTAATTTTTTTCGCGTGTCTAAAGGGAGGGTCCAAATTTTTTTCACTCCTATTTGGGGGAGGGTCATAATTTTTTTCAGCAACATTTGGACGATGAAGAGGGTAAAACACATGGCGATAGTGGTTATTTCAGCAACTTCTCCATAAAATTTCGGCGCGCTTCGCGCGCATAAACAATGACATAATATACTCTTTTAGCTATGAGGACACTACCGTTGGCAAGAACAAGTTATCTTGACGAGGAAAATCAAACTCTTCTTAAATTTCCCTGCAAATGATAGGCCTGGAGTCAAGTCACTATATGTTTGAAAGAAGACCCTTAGGTAAGCGTGAGTTTTCGACGTTACAAGCATATAAATTCGTCCGTTGGGCCCCGCTTCGCGCACATGAATATTAATAACTTCGTCATTTGCGGAGCGCAGTTGTGCGCATGAATAATATAACCTAACCTATATAGCTGAAGCAGTGTACTTCCTGACAGGCTTTGTTTACTATGCCATACACAAAACATGTTCATCTACCCTTTCTCTGAGGCTTGATGAAATGCGATGAACAAATAAAAAAACGATGAACAAACAAACAAACAAACGTTTATCAAAATTTGGGCACGCTTCGCGCGCAACGAAGGATATGCGAGCCCGTTTTTCTGTAAAATGTCTACAGTACTAGGTCAAACAGGGGACGGGAGATGTGGGATTACGTTAATCATTGCACTTAGAGGGAGGATCACTGTATTTTACCTGTGTATTATAAACATCTTCACGTAAATAATCGAGGCGATTAATAATATATGCACCAGTCAATTGACACAACGGCCCCCACCCCCGGGACAGGGCGGGAAAGCAACGCGGTCAGGCCGGGGATTTAACACATTAATCTACGGAAGGACAGGGAATTTAACACGGACCTTCTATAGCGGGAATATTCAGCGGGGCATTAACGGAAAATTAACGCTGACAGAAGTTCCGAAGTTCGATTATCGTGCGAAAATATATTGGTTTAAGGATCACCGAGGTCGGAGGATTTTGGGAGGGATCACTTCATTTTTGGGCGAGTGAAAAGGATCTCTCGAAACCTGAAGCCTTGAAAGAGAGATTCCAGCAACGAGTTCTATATCATTTTCTAGTTTTATTTCACTCATTATATGAAAATGTCGGCGCGCTGCGCGCGCATAAGGAATGACATCTAATCTAGTTTTAGAGAACTTGCCCAAATAAAACAATACGCTTGTGGCGCTTAAATGGAATGCGCAGGAATGTCGTTACAAGCATGTGTATCTTGACAACAAGGACAAATGAAAACCCCCCAAAGCCCTCCAGTGATACGCCTGGTTGGCAGTCAATATGTTCCAAAGAAGTGAGTTCGACGTTACAAGCTGCATAGAAATTCGTTTTTGGGCTGCGCTTCACGCACATGAATCATAATAATTTGTAGCGCGTGAAGAATAAAACCAACAGGCTTTTTTACTACACGCAGAAAATAAAACGTTTATCTTTTCTCTGGAGGCTTGAGGAAATGCGTTTATCAAATGCGTTTATGTTGCAAAAGTGTCCCCGGGGGCCTGGAGCTTTAACAACGACCATGTCCCTGGTGACCGGGAAAATAGTAACATTTAACACTTAATGAATGTTAAATTGGGGGCCGTGATGTCAATTGACTGGTGCATGACAGAAGTAAGAAAAAAGTAGTTATGTTATTAAGAAGAAAGAAAGAGACATTACATCACTTGGACAATAGTCTATCTAACAGGTTTTTCAGAAATAAATTGCATGGGGAGGGTCCCAATTTTTTTTTACCTATGACTGGGGAGGGTCACATTTTTTTGTTATGTTCAAGGGGAGGGTCCTAATTTTTTTTAGCCTTGTTTGAAAAAATGGGAGCCCTCCCCCCCGATAAATAATGACACGTCCCTAATTGATATCATTTAACTACCCCGAAGATTTCACAGATTTTAAGAAGAAAAAAAAGTATCAATTTTATCAATTGCTATCAATTACGCTCACTGAGATTTTGGTTATCAATTGCTGATACTAATTGATAATCAATATCAATGTTACGCCGGGTGTTATGTATGCATGTCCTTTTTAGCACCCTAGCAGACAAGGACTAAATTACCTATTGGTCTGCAACAATGATAATTATGTACCATAAGGGATATTTAATATGTTCTTGTTTTCTTGGCGATTGTTTTTCAAAGCGTTACGTTTGGCTTTTTGTGCCGAGAAGACGTGACAGCGTAACGCATGCCGATCACGGTTAAGGCGTGACAGATGTTATGAGCGTGACACAGTGTCTTCTATTTCTATAGAGCTTTGATCTTTATTGCCCATGGATTTGGCGAGCATAGTGATATGTACAGCGCTTTCCTGGTACAAGGACTCGTGGAAGAAGGTTTTCTAGTGGTTGCTCATGATCATGGTAAGGCTGGGACCAAATGGGGTAAAGCTGTACTTCCTAAGGCACACGCATAGGAAGTGTTCGGAATTCACATGGATAGCCATGGGAAATCCGAACACCCACTCCCACTCTTCTACCATGGGAATTCAGCTTTCCAGGTTTCAGGTTTGATGTTTATCTTTGTTATTGATAGTAATTTTAGTTGCTGTTGTTTATTGTTTGTATTATCATTTGTTCAGTGGGCCATGGAAAAAGCGAGGGAGAAAGAGCACAGATCAGTGCATGTAATATCTACGTCAGGGATGTGCTGGACCATATAGACAAAGTTACGCCTAACTATCCAGGAATACCTTGGTTCTTTTTGGTCACTCTCTGGTACGTTTGGTTTAGTAAATAAGTGAATAATCATCGCAATGGACGGTTCAGCTATAACGCACGCGCGCGCTGCATGTCGGTAAATGTGCGACATTTGTGAACATACTGTTGAAGAAGCACGCTTGGCATTCCGGTAGTTGTGGAATACCTTCGAACCCAGAGCTCCCCGGCTCGTTACCTCGCGGAGGAGGATCTAATGACAGCCATTGACGCATGCACGAGATTTGATACAGAGCCGTTGAGAGAAACAACGTTTTGCGCATGCTTCAACGTTCAAAATCAGCCAATCAGCAAAGGCCCTCAAACGGATGTCCCCAGAGCCTCCCCTGCGAGCAGACGAGCCGGGGAGCTCTGAGTACGAGAATGTGTGGGACGCGGCCGGCTTGTGCATTTTTGAATAAACAAGAGCGCGCTCTTAAATAGCTGGAATCGTGCACTAACAATCTAAGCGATCGCTTATATTGGAAGACCTGAAAGTGATATCAGGCTTCCAACGGGAATCGAAACCATAACCTCCACGATACCGCGCGGTGTGACGCTCCACCAACTGAGCTATAGACAATGTATAGAAGCCATAACTGGCGGCTTATGTCAAGTGTTGGGTTCTGAAAGCCCCGAATATCCAGCCCGCAGGCTCTTTTTGTTTTTGGTGAAGTTTTCGTTTTCTAAATGCTTTCTTTATTAGGCGCGCGGGGACGGACGAGCGCTCTCTACACACGCGGCGGGCTTCCTGTGGCAAGCCCGCGCACGTTGTTTTGAGGCTTGTTTTTTGGTTGGAGCTTTTTTTGAGAGCTTTCGTGTATATGAGTCCACAGGAAACCCACAAAAACGAGAGTGTGCAGGAATCCCATACAAATGAGCGCACGCAAGCTACAAGGCAAGCCACAAGGCAAGCCAATGTTTTAGGCGTGCTTTACACAAGAAACAAAGAGAGCCTGCGAGGAGTCAAGGCCCCGAAGGGTATATGATGATGTAGATAGAACAGTGTTTTAGCATATAGATCTTGCTGGGGTACTAAGACAGAGAGACAGACAGATTTTATTTGGCACTGTGTAAACATTTAGATCCAACATGGAGGATGCATCGAAAAATCGAGTCGCTACAATTTCTGGAAATTGTCGCTCAAAGTGTTTTCTGTCAAATGTCGCCGAAGTTCTTATCAGAAGAGGATCTACCGTCATTTCCAAATCAGATAAATACTTCCAAATTTGGACTCCAAAAACGACAGGTTTGTTCAGAGTACTTTTTATATAGTAAAGTTTGCTTCTCAATAATGCACTTTCGGATTGGGATTTAAGTTTATTAAGGTGTTAATAGGATTGAACCGTTTTCTGAATCGTTAATCCCAGTTGTTGTTTTTTTTTGCAGGGTGGACTTATAGCTATAATGATCGCAATGGAAAGACCATCATTCTTCGCGGGCGTGATCATTTCTGCTCCAGCATTGAGTATTGGAAAGGACGCCTTTCTACTGGTGCGCCTCGATTCATTAGACAAGTCTAATTTTGAACATTCCAGATCATTACGAATACTTGTGGCGTAGGTTTGTTCAATCTGGCCAATCAGATAGGAAATTAATTCATATCTCAGGTACAACATGGTCACGTGATGTGCACTCATCAATGACGCAATCAAATCTCATTGGGAGCTCCGCTTTCAGGCATTGCCTGAATATATTATATCATGAAACGCGCCCTCTAGTTTTATAATCAAGCACAATGAAATAGCAGAACCTTTTAAATAGCAGAACCTTTTAAATTCCTCAAATTCCTCACCGAGAAGAAATGGAAAGTAGACGTCGTAAATCTTCAAATTCGTAGCCGCAGCAAAATACATGTTACGGGTTTCCTGTGTCGCAGAACGCGCGGCAAAAATGGCGGGAATTTACGCGGGCAAAATTCAGCGAATCAGAAAGTTTCCTCGCACAGACAAGTCGAAAGATGCGGAAAACTCAAATCTGTAGAAATCCTCTTTGGTATAGTCGCTTCTTGACTCTACTAAATGATATCATGGCAGCCAACTTATTTTACTTGTTCGTGGCAAAAATGTAACATTGAAGTTTTACTGTTACATCTTTGAAATTTCACATCCAAATGTTTTTATCGCGCGTGTAGGGTATAGCTCAGACAGTAGCCTGCTCGCAGGCGTTGGAGAGTAGTTTTTAGGTCGAGAAACCGGAGTGGTAACATTTTGTCACAAATCCAAGATGGCGGCCACGCGAAAACAAACTCGGGTTTTTCGAACTAAGTACTGGATATAAATTCATGCCCAAGTACACCAATATAGATCCACTATAACGAACCACCTATACCAGTCAATCACTGTCATCATCCAGGGTTAGGTTAGCTTCAGGGTTAGGTTTTGGTTAGGGTTTGGTTAAGGTTTTGAGTGAATCTATATTGGTGTACTTGGACATGAATTTGCAAACCAAACTACTCTCCGACGCCTGCGAGCAGGCTATACCGACAGTAATCCAGTATTTTATTAACTACCCTAATAGTTCCTAATATGTTGAATATATATCGACAGAGATGTCAGGCTAGACTACTTGGAACCATAATGCCAAGCCGCGAAGTCGTAACTCTTGATCCATTAACCTTTACGCGGGACCACGAGAAGGTATGACATCCGATTCTATCAAACTTTTCGGCATGATTTCAGAGAGAAACTAACTTCAGGGTCCAACATTGCGACCATTGGCGACTAAAAATTGGAAACAAAGCAAACACTGCGAAACACCGCATCATATTTTTAAAACTCAGCTGTTTGAGCTTGGTGTTTGCAAACAAAACGACTTTCAAAAGTGTTAATTAATCGTGATTAATCGTGATCGGAATAAGCAGTGGCTCTGAATTTTTCTGTGCTTAAATAACATGCATTAAAAATCACTATGAGCTTTTAGGCATTATAGTTTGAGAATCAAGAAAGTAGGCTAGCTAATAGAAAATTCTAAATGTTACAAATGACCGCGTTATATTTCAAAATGGTACGACACTTTTTTCTTTAAACTTTGCCAAAGTAATGCTTTTGTAATACTTTTTGCAAAGTAATGATTTTGCCGAAATTTCTGTTTGTCTGGGTGAGCTTTGCAAATTTAAATACCTACTGCGCATGACTATTATAACGCGAGTCTTTGACAGGAACCACCAAACAGTTTATCGAAATCACATTGATTTCTTTGATTGTTTTTTTTTTAATAGTTAAAAGAATACGAGAATGACCCATTAATATGGCAGGGTGGCATCAAAGCGGGAATATTACTGGCAATTATGAATGATGGAGACAAAGCACGAGGAAGGGCGGGTGAGGTTGAGTGGCCTTTTCTTGTAATTCAAGGAGGGGCAGATGCAGTCGTTCGACCACAGGCAGCAGTTGAATTTGAGAAAAGCGCAAAAAGCAAGGACAAAACTATTAAGGTAAGACATAGATTTAGGTGCTGCCAGGAGCCCATCAACAGGAGCCTCCCATCTACTCCACTAGGACTAGCCATATGCAAAGGAGCTCATTAACAGGAGTCTCCATCTACTCCAGTAGGGTCTAGCCATATGCACAGAGTAGAAGAATCAGGAGCCCATCAACAGGAGCCTCCCATCTACTCCACTAGGACTAGCCATATGCAAAGGAGCTCATTAACAGGAGTCTCCATCTACTCCAGTAGGGTCTAGCCATATGCACAGAGTAGAAGAATCAGGAGCCCATCAACAGGAGCCTCCCATCTACTCCACTAGGACTAGCCATATGCAAAGGAGCTCATTAACAGGAGTCTCCATCTACTCCAGTAGGGTCTAGCCATATGCACAGAGTAGAAGAATCAGGAGCCCATCAACAGGAGCATCCATCTACTCCACTAGGTTTAGCCATATGCATAGGAGTAGAAGAATCAGGAGCCCTTCAAAAAGAGTCTCCATCTACTCCACTAGGTCTAGCCATATACAATGGAGTAAAAGAATCAGGAGCCCATTAACAGGAGTCTCCATATACACCACTAGGTCTAGCCATATGCACAGGGAGTCCATCAACAGTAGCCTTCATCTACTCCACTAGGTCTAGCCATATGCACAGGAGTAGAAGAATCAGGAGCCCATCAACAGGAGTCTCCATCTACTCCGCTACCCCTGCGAAACATCCATTAGAATTTCATGGATTTCCATGGAAATTGAAAGGAATTCCATGGAATAGTTCCATGAAATTCCATGGAAATTCCATGGAATTCCATGGAATGAAGGTGTTAATTTTCATGGTAAATTCGAACATAGAATTCCAAGCATCGTTTTAGAGCTTGGAAATATCCGTAGAATTCCATTGAATTAAATGGAATTGAAATACACGAAATTGTCTGACGTTAACTGTCTCATTTCTCTTGCAATTTAATAGAATCTTTTAGAATTTATTTGAACTTCATTGGAATCTATTGGAAATTAATGGAATATATTTGAAATTAATAGAATCTTTCGGAAAACATGCCTTCTAATACCGATGCATTTACTTTTGGTATAAAACCTATATTATCTACGTAAATTTGCATTTCATTTTGTAAAACTTTAATGGAACTTGCCCTAGCAATTCCTCCGCAAGGCCAATTAGTCCGTTTTGGATGAGAAAGATGCCGTGTGCACATCACAACGCCTTTTCCCGCTACACATTTAAGAAAAAACAATTGTATGAAAGAAAGGCCATGTTGACAAAAATACATTTGTTCCTAAATTGTTTGGTGTTAAATTATCCTAACTGTTGCTACAGCCTGCCTACTCTAAGCCGACTTTCTCTTTAGCTATAACATAATAAATGTTTTTGTTTGAATTAACACCGCAGTAACTTAATCCATCTTAGCTGTTAATATTCTACTCACGCAAAAAACCTACACGTTCGAATGAAAAGATATTTAACTCCGCTGGAATATCCAACACACCTATCCGAAATATTATGGTATAAAGTAGCATTTAGACGAAGAAATACTATTACTTGCTATTTGTACTATTCGCGTTGAACGATTGAACGATCAGATCGACCCTCGCACGGGATGACACGAAAGTGAGGGGCACTCAGATGCCAACTTAACGAATGGTAAATAATCCGAGAATGTCGAGCCACCGAGACCCGAGGTTTAGATTAGAATGCAAACATTGCTGTAGGAAAGCACCAGTTCATATAGTTCGTCGCTTAAAATGTTTACGCCGCCGTAACACAAGATTATAACGACTAGCGCCCGTTAAGTCATGTGGTGCACCTCTGCAGAATTAGCACAGCCAAAATACATCAACTCGGAGCCCCAAATATACTCTCCAAACTAAATATCAATACCAAAAGCATGTAAAATATGATATACTAGCATTTTAAGAGTTCTATAAGATTAGAAATCGTTCAAACCAGGCTGTCCAAGCTGTTCAAAACTCGAGGTATAATACATATTAAACGGCTGCGCCCGTCCGCTAGTCTGAGCAGCCTTAGAAATCCGTTTACACTCAACATGTTCAATCCATTGATAAGGTACGTGCTCTCTTTACTTACCTGTAATATACAGGATATATTCCCACGTTGTACAATCCCATGATAAGGTCTAATGAACGAAGGTGAACTTCCTAAACTCTCCTAGACCTCTTTGAGCCCACATTAAGGTCTAGCCATATGCACAGGAGTAGAAGAATAAGGAGCCCATCAACAGAAGTCTCCATCTACTCCACTAGGTCTAGCCATATGCACAGGGAGTCCATCAACAGTAGCCTTCATCTACTCCACTAGGTCTAGCCATATGTACAGGAGTAGAAGAATCAGGAGCCCATCAACAGTAGCCTTCATCTACTCCACTAGGTCTAGCCATATGCACAGGAGTAGAAGAATCAGGAGCCCATCAACAGTAGCCTTCATCTACTCCACTAGGTCTAGCCATATGCACAGGAGTAGAAGAATAAGGAGCCCATCAACAGAAGTCTCCATCTACTCCACTAGGTCTAGCCATATGCACAGGAGTAGAAGAATCAGGAGCCCATCAACAGTAGCCTTCATCTACTCCACTAGGTCTAGCCATATGCACAGGAGTAGAAGAATCAGGAGCCCATCAACAGTAGCCTTCATCTACTCCACTAGGTCTAGCCATATGCACAGGAGTAGAAGAATCAGGAGCCCATCAACAGAAGCCTTTATCTACTCCACTAGGTCTAGCCATATGCACAGGAGTAGAAGAATCAGGAGCCCGTCAACAGAAGCCTCCATCTACTCCACTAGGTCTAGCCATATGCACAGGGAGTCCATCAACAGTAGCCTTCATCTACTCCACTAGGTCTAGCCATATGCACAGGAGTAGAAAGAAGAATCAGGAGCCCGTCAACAGAAGCCTCCATCTACTCCACTAGGTCTAGCCATATGCACAGGGAGTCCATCAACAGTAGCCTTCATCTACTCCACTAGGTCTACAATTGTAGCCATATGCACAGGGAGCCTATCACCACTGACGTTCGTTTCCTAGTCGTCTTTTGAACTTATGCCTTCGACTTCGAACGACCTAAAAGTAATTGTGAGGCATAAAACCACCATTTTCTTTTGCGCATGCGTCGGTGGATGTCACCAGAGCCTCCCCATTCTCGTACCCAGAGCACCCCAGCTCGTCTGCTCACAGGGGAGGCTCTGGGGACATCCATTTGAGGGCCGTCGCTGATTGGTTGATTTGAGAGATGGAGCATGCGCTGAAAGGTCTTTCTCTCAGCGGCTCTGTATTAAATCTCGCGCATGCGTCAGTGGCTGTCACCAGATCCTCCCCGCGAGGCTACGAGCCGGGGAACTCTGGGTAAGAGAATGGAGCCTCCCCTGCGAGGTGATGAGCCGGGGAGCTCTGGGTAAGAGAATGGGGTGGACCTCGGTGTAAGAACCATTCCCAGAGGTCCCCTTTGTGCTCAGTTCTTATTCAATCATTCGTCGTTCTATAGACTTTCCCAAAGTCCGCTGTTACTCTTTTTTTTAATTGGCTTATTTGTACAACGGACTTTTCTCGCTCGCTTCAGGCCAGTTTTTACCGACCTAAATTTAGGTCGGGGGTGTGTTGGAGGTGTGTCTGATAAACATCCAATCCGAGCGAGAGAAAGTTTGACGTCACATTTTACGCCATCGCCGTTCATGCGCGCGATTTGAAACGGAAAATATTTTTCGCACAAACAAACATCCTCTGTTGGGCGAAAACATCTTTTAGGTATCAAACGCTGTGCTTCAAAGTCTTTCCACTTGTAGATCTATTCTGATGAATTTTCGTAAGCATTTCTTAAGATAAATTTTCCAAAACTAGCATTATAACACGACAAAATCATGCAACAAAAGTATTGATTCTTAAGGCAAATGTTCAGTTGTTGACAAAATTCACGGCGCGCACTGCTGACGAAGATCACGCCACTTTGAGCGCGTGCTGTTTTGTTCGTTTTTCGCGGCAAAAATATGCAAATAAAAATCGAAAGCGTGCGAGGGAAACAAGTCGTACTCTCCCGCGCTCCACCGGGCCGTGTGCTTTTTTTCCTTTGTTCTAAGGAAAAACATAGAGTACGACTTGGGGCAAGTCTATCGTTCTACTAAGCAAAAGCTTACACCGGAGAGCCCATTTTCATGACCTCACGTGAAACAATATCTTTAGTAGATGTATCAAGAAGCTTTCTCTGACACTGGAATTTTATTTCCACAGCTATACGAAGGTTTCTATCACGACCTGTTGAATGAACCTCGAGAGCATGCTGATGTCGTCCTTAATGATATCAGGCAGTGGCTCAGAGAACGACTCCCAACCGAATGACGAGAACAACCCGGAAGGAGAGTGTATCATGACGTCATACAGTTTACAATATTCTTACGCGTGCAAGCTAGACAAACACTATCAATAGTGTAGTACCATTCACCGTTTATCAACATTGCCATTCTAATGTGCCAACTGTAGGTTGAATATCACCTTTTAGTATAACTACTGTGCAGTGAATATAAGACATTCCGCGCACTGATTGTTCGAGAGGTTTATTTTCTCTTGCTTTAATCACCTACTTGTGATTACAACATTGTAAGGATTTAGATTGCGCGCGCGAGTCTACGAGTCTTCGACTTCGACTTCGATAATTATTCTGTGAAGCAATCGATCTCTCGGTAATAACAATATGACGTCACAGTATGAAAAGCGCTACAGACCACTTTCTGAAGAGAAGCGTCGACAAGCTCGCCTCAGGACCGGAAAATCAGTCTTGTGGTAGCTTTTGTGCTGATGCAATCACTAGAAACCACCATTTTCAATAACGATTGCAGACTCCCTTGTTTATCATTCTCGCTCAAAATCAGGCCCTCAAATACACCTTATTACAAACTGGCGACTTTTTGTTCCATCGGCCCTTGTTGCCTCACTTTTAATGAAATTATCTTTTGTCTTTGAGCTGGAGTGAATATAAAAGAAAGAATAATTTCATGAGAACGAGGGCCAGGGCCAGTCAGCCATTTTGGAATAAGGTGTATGGCCCTCGCCATAGCCTCCCCTGCGAGGTGACGTGGCGGGGAGCTCTGGGTACGAGAACGGTTGTTTGACTGGTTCTAAAAACGAACTAATTGCGCACGCATCCAGCATACCTGAGAATTAGTCGTCGTCGTCTGGTTTACTGCTGGCGCATTACAACCTCGTCCCCAGGGTCTTCTCGGTCTTGTGCTCGACCAACCGCCATCTTGAAAATTACCCACAAGACACTGGGGACGAGGTTGGGCGCACTTGAGGCGCCCCTGGTGGGAATAGCTTGCATCACCAGTCACATTAACGCTGTTTTGTCCATCACGGATTATGTCAACCCCCAGGGTCTTTTCAATTTTGGTCCAAGTTGTCTTGGCAGTTTGGACATCAAACCCCTTTGGTTTTGTTCAATGCACTGTGCTCCAACCTGCATGTATGCCCAAGTCGATAGCAGAAGTTTCGGATTGATACAGCGGGTTCACGCAGACATTCGTTTGAGATTTTAGTTCCGTCCACTTCCTTCTGATCTTTCTTGTTGCTGGTCGCATTTATGAGGTCGTCCCCGATAGTGGTATGGGTGTATACAAATATAAACAATTAAACATAAAATTATGACAAATTTTAGCTAACATATATTATAACTGAAATCTACTTGACTCTTAAAAACGATTTCTTTCAAGTTGTTTTCACTCAGTTAAAACGAAAATAAAACCTCTAGCACATCATAAAGAGGCTTATATAGCGTCTACAATATAATCTAATTCCATTACAACTTTGGCGCGCAAGGGTGCCTTCCACGTGCGTATACACAGGTATAAAAGGTCCACAAAGATAACACAGATAACAAAGCACGCATCTCATTGAGTTTGGAAGCCTTGTGCATCCACAACAAATCTAATATTAGCGTTTTGTCAATACTCTTACCTTAAAATTCGTTTGAAAAATAGAATGATATTTTGATTTAATTTCACGCAATTTAGGCAGTTTGGAACCAATTGCGCTATACGACTCGATTAGAAGAACATAGCCACAGTTTCAGTTTGTGCGATGGAAACTGAAGATATCAATGTGCACCTAGAAAATGGTATTTGTACTTCTGAAGGAACATTTCAAAATAGAGATGGGCTTACAATATTCACACGAAAGTGGTCGGCGAAAAGCGAGACACCAAGGTAAGAGCACCGAGCCATTTTCAAAGACGAAAATGCGAAGTAACTGATCGATTAAGCTGAGGTCGTTTCGCTCGAGATTCTATATCGTTTACAACTGTACTTTAAAGCGGTAAAACAATTTTATGAAGCATGCCTCACAATGCACTCACAAAATTATAACGTAATTGCCTGATACACTCACAGATAATGTGTATATACACTGTTTATATGCTGAAATTTCATGAAATAAAACAACTACTTTTTAATTATGCGAGTTATCTTGAATCTGATCGCATGTCGTCCGTCAGACAATTTGACAGTCTAATAATTGACAATTATTAGGTACACAAACGGCAACATCACTGCATAGGAAAATGTTAGCTTTCCATAGTGAAATATTGCCATAATAGGGTGGGAAAAAGTTTTCGAAGCGATTACTGAGACTTTGAAAGATTTGCTACAGTATACGTCATGTCGAGCTCAAAACTAGTTCATTCATTCATTTAAAACGATGTTTTTGTTTCTACATATATTAATTCCCCGGGGGGGGACTCCCTATATTCGAATGCTAGGGGTGACCGTCATATTTTTTAGGGGTTGAAATCGGCGATCTGGTATTTTTTAGGGGTTCGAAAATAAAAAACGGTATAGTAAGAACAATAGGTATTTTTTAGGGGTTCTCACGCAAATAAGGTAGTGTTTTTGAAAGTCGAGAGGATACATTTGATGTATATTAAATAAACGGCCAGAATAAAATTAAATCTGTCAAAATTGTTGCTATTTTTTAGGGTATTTTCAGACTGAGGGGTATTTTTTAGGGTGGAAATTTTTTCCGACCAGGTATTTTTAGGGTCAAAATTCGAGTTTCCCGACGGTCACCCCTAGCATTTTAACCTTAGAGTCCCCCCCCCCCCCCCCCCGGGATTAATTCGGCCGTCAATAAATTTGAAATGAGGAATTTATAATTAAAAAAGGCGACAATTGTTTTTTGTCTTTATTGATAATGTACTAAACAGGTATATTAGGGAAACTGTTTTGAATACAAGCAAAACCAAATGGAAACAGTGTCATATTGATATGGTTCCCTGTGGACCCGCTTGTCAGTTCTACGTGTATCGTCGTCCATCGCTGTTTGATTCTTTTGTTGTGTTTTCAGGGCTCTGATCTTCGTAGCCCATGGATTTGGTGAACACAGTGGGCGCTATAGCGACTTCCTAGTGCCTGGACTGGTAGAAGAAGGGTTTTTGGTGTTTGGTCACGATCACGGTAAAACATGATCTAGTTTATCATTTTTTACCACCCCTTTTATTTGTCGCCTTGCAACTTGTTTTATCTCGCTTCCCAAATGTTCCCAACTCAGAATATTGTAACGGACCGAGTACGGGTTTACAGAGCCTTTGAAGCCCTGTAATGGCGGCCGAAGCTGCTAAACCACAACTCGCCACACAAGACTGGGGTGAAGACTTATTTTATTGACGAGCCAGTCACATTTTACATGTCAGGATGCACCATATAAGGGCAGCATGCCCAAATACGTCCGAAAGCGCGGGAAGCAGTCCCAGTTCGCTACAATATCTAACTGATCAGTCGTTATGTACGGATCATTCGCCTGGTAAGCTTGTGCTCAGGCGGCGATTTTGATTCCTTCTCTCTCACGCTTTCCCTTTTTGTGCTTGTTATTCACTCAGTTGGCCATGGGAAAAGCGATGGAGAAAGAGCACAGATAGATACATGTGATATCTACGTCAGGGATGTGCTGGACCATATTGACAAAGTTACACCCGACTATCCAGGAATACCTTGGTTCTTGTTTGGCCATTCTATGGTAAGTGTGACGAGCTAGTCTCGATCTTCTCACTAGAATAGCCGTATTCACACTAACAGACGGAAAACTCGTCATGACGAGTTTTTCGTGTGACGAATTTTCCGTCTGATATAAATTCAGACGATCTCCCGTCAAAAATCCGTCTCGTCCCGGTTTCACACTAAAATTTCCCGTCACAAATCCGTCTCGTCCCGGTTTTTAACTAAGACCTGTTTTCCGTCCGGACGAAAATCTCGTCTCAGACGAGTTTTCCATAATATTCTTAATCCAGCACTGAACTGTTGATCAAGGTATTGCTACCGTTTTTGAGCAACCTTGAAAATCAAACTTTTGACGAGTTCTTTTGGCTTATAAACGTACACGTTTTGTAAAAAAAATTGTCGCGTTTCTCGCATCCTGGTTGGCTGAAAATAACGGTCAAAACATAAGCCAATCAGCGATCGAGAAACGGGACTTTCCGTCGGCAAAACATGCAAGAAGTTTGCTTTTCACGTTAGCTCGAAAACGGTAGTATCTGTCTGCAGTTCCACTCGTTCGCAAAGATGCAAACGCAAACTCAGGGTCCTAACCTTTCCGCACTTACATATAAAGGAAGCCTGACACGCAACTGCGCAGCTGTTCTGCGCATCTCAAAACAAAGAAGTATCGTCCCGTAACGATGGCCAGCGAAGGCTAAAAATCTCCAAAACAAATCGTTTATAATCTCGCTATTTTTCTCGATTCATCGAACCATAGGATGGTCTAATCAGTTTTGCTGATGAATCAGTGATCGCTCTTGGAGCATGGGCGTATCGTGACAGGCTCCCTTTAACTTAATATGAGTAGATGAATCTATTTTTAGATTGTAGATTTTGAATCTCATGAGAATTAGTTGTCATAATTACATTTATGTTCCCTCTAAAAAGAAAGATGATTGAAATCAACGTCGTGATCGCACGAACCCCACTCTCAAACTACCGATTTCGCCTTTTAAAAATTCAAAATCCATAGTTTAAAAATACACTCTTCTATTCCTGTGCATATTGTTCGACGTAGAGGAGTAGATGGAGGCTCCTGTTGATTTCTACTCCTGTGCATATGGCTAGACCTAGCGGGGTTGGTGGAAACTCCTGTTCATGGACTCCTGATTCTTTTACTCCGTGTATAAGGCTAGACCTGAGTAGATGGAGACTCCTATTGATGGGCTCCTGATTCTTCTACTCATGTACATATGGCTAGACCTAGTGGAGTAGATGGAGACTCCTGTTGATGGGCTCCTGATTCTTCTACTCCTGTACATATGGCTGGACCTAGCGGAGTAGATAGAAACTCCTGTTGATGGGCTCCTGATTCTTCTACTCCTGTACATATGGCTGGACCTAGCGGAGTAGATAGAAACTCCTGTTGATGGGCTCCTGATTCATCTACTCCTGTGTATAAGGCTGGACCTAGCGGAGTAGATGGAGACTCCTATTGATTGGCTCCTGTCTTTTTTTCCAGGGTGGAATGATTGCTATACTTACAGCTATGGAAAGACCGTCATTTTTCACTGGCGTGATTCTTAGTGCCCCAGCACTGACCATAGAAAGAGACACCTATTTCATGGTATGTGTGACGTTTTACCCTTCTCCTAGGGGCTTTTTCCAAGTATCATATATTATTAACTTTCTATAATAATTCGATTTCTGGTTCGGACAGATGATATTTTGGAAATTTTTTTCGGGATTTGAAAAGGCATCTCTGTCAGTACGAACGGGCATTCTTGTTTATATGTAATGTGATGAAATATGCTTTGCACTTTTAATATCTTTTACTCTTGTTACAGGCCTAAATTTAAACCAGTATACAGCTGAATTTGTCGACTAGCCTGTTTAAATACCGATAATAAATAAATCGTGATCGAGACTGATCCATATTGTTAAATTCTACTATTATGTTTCCTTCAACAACGGCAGCCCTCATGATTGTAAAGCTGGAGCCAAACCAATTTAATATTTGAATTAACTTCATTCAACATTTGTGGAATAGACCGCCTCGGCTTGGGCGTAATGTTTTCTCATTTCAGATCACGTGGCATTCCCATGAGTATTCTTTCTTTGTTTTTCTGCTATGCACGGCCGAAAGATATATGTGTATGGAAGAAACCATATTGCATTATTTTCATTATTGGCAGAGATTTCTGGCTAGATTATTTGTGATGATATGGCCAAGTATGGAAATCTCCCCTCCTCTTGATACGAGTATGTTGAGTCGCGACACTGAAAAGGTAGTGTATAGTAAAAAATGTTTTCTATCATATAGCTAGATGTTGGCGCTTTACCATTGAAACACGACCGAGATATTGCCCGCTGTATCTCGGCCCGCTATGTAATTTCCTTTAACTTTAGACAGAGTTCAAAACTTTATGAACAGAACCTAAAATAAAATGATTTCTTAAGGAACATTGTGTATTCAGCCATATCTCCATAGGACTCTATTTGCAGGTGAAAACCGGGCCGTTTCATTCAAGGTGCTGACTGTTTCTTCGTTGGTTATTATTCAGGTTAAAGATTATGAAAGCGACCCTCTGGTGTGGCATGGAAGAATTAAAGTCGGGATAGGACTGGCAGTTATTGACTCCATAGACGCGATAAGAGAAAAGACGAGTGAGATAGAGTGGCCTTTTCTTCTACTACAAGGAACCGCTGATGCAATTATCCGGGCCGAAGGAGCGGTCGACTTTGAAAAAGAAGCGAATAGCAAGGACAAAACCATTAAAGTAAGTTATAAACTGGAGATATTGGAATTGTCAATAGCGACTTTTTACAGCTGTTTCAGGTAACACGCGACCCAGCGCGTTCAAAACATTTTTTGGCAGTTTGGTTTTTCTGCGACGTCAGTCAGATTGAAACGTCACTGAAATGCAAGAACAATCCTAGTAAGAACATTTCCAGCTGCTCCAAAAATAAGAACGGCCCAGCCTCAACTACAAAGTAGACGTTCTTATAGTAAAGAATGTAGCCCCTTACAGCTGTTTCAGGTAACACGCGACTTCGCCG
The DNA here is from genome assembly GCA_033964015.1 of Scolanthus callimorphus. Taxonomy (NCBI): domain Eukaryota; kingdom Metazoa; phylum Cnidaria; class Anthozoa; order Actiniaria; family Edwardsiidae; genus Scolanthus; species Scolanthus callimorphus. Next base: position 36,784,407 of record CM066913.1, read on the forward strand.
TTGTCAGATCCTTAAATATGATCTCATAGCAGGATACATACCAATGAAGTATTAAAAAGAGTTTTAAACAAATTATACATTATAAATTGAAGGTCGTCATTATTAACACATTTGATTCTTAATTTTAGAACACATCACTTAAAAGATAAATTTTGCTCCTATCTGAGCCTCGGGGCATGTTCTTAGCAAGTTCTTAAAATTTTGGTAAATTTCAGGCTGAAAGTTCCTATAAAAAAAGTTCTTTTAAAAATAAAGAGTGTATGTCAAAATTGTTTCACAACGAAACTTGAACACATGAACTTGAACATACCTAAACAAATGTCCAGTGCACATGTTCAACTCTGGTTCTTCTAGCGCATAGGAACTCGGAATTATCTTTCATGATTCCCTTGTGGTATACTCTATACGTTCTCTTACACTAAGGGTTCATGTACTTTTACAGCTCTACGAGGGATTCTACCACGAGCTTTTGAATGAACCATTGGGAGATGCCGAGGTCGTCCTCAACGATATCCGGCAGTGGTTAAGAGAAAGACTCCCAGCTGACTGACGTTAAAAATACTGACGAAAAATTGCATAAAAGAGGAGTTTGTAAACTTTCCCGGCCGTCCTTGCATTCAGGGCTGCTGTTAATACAATGTTCATGCTATACGTAACCTTTATCGCGGGTAACGTCTGCTACATCTTGTGAGATAATCACAATCACAACCAAGTGGACAGGACAGGATGCCACGCTCCAGTAATCTCTACAAAAACAGATCTCACTTTCAGTCTTTTGAACTGTCACCACATGAGTTTCTACTACGGCTGCAATTAGAGCAGATTTCGTATGACTGTGGAAAGGCTCGCGACACGGTAAGATCACAGCACGGCACAGAACCCCGCCTTCTTGTGAACATTCAGGCAACGACATCACGCATAATCACAGATTAACATGAAAAGTGAAAGTTACGGCGCGTCCGTCCGTAAACGTCTTGAGCCACGCAACGTCTAAGCAATTTGATTGGTTGATCAGTCATTTCGCGTGATGTGATTGGTTGAATGTCCAGGCGAAGGTCAGAGCCATTCCCTGACCGTACTGTGTACCGGGCGTTTTATATGGACGATTCCATTTGCTTTCCACTTACAATTTAGCACCAGAATTTGTTTCAAAAGTGGCCAAGCAAGAAAGTTAACAATGCCGAGCTATTTCCGAAAAAGTACTTACAGAAAAGTATGAAAACTGGTTGTACAATTCATAAAGATATACGGCAGGAGCGTGTGAAACGAGTTCAAAAGCAGCTATAAAAACCGCTTGAAAGTATTTATATAAATGTCTTGCATTAACTGTACACAAACTGAACTGTATCCAAGCGTAACTCCTTAAGTGACTGTTAATGAATGACTAATCTTGCATGTAAAAAAATACCAGTTTCGTCCAGTAACATTAAAGAATCCTTACCTTGTGTATCGCGTTATATCGTGCCACAAATTCCTCAGAGTCTGACGTGAAATTGCTTCTGTAGTTCCAAAAGGAGCCTGCGCCGACTGCTGCTCTTGGCCAGATCTAAAAACCGACATCAATGCAATAGAGCGGATTTCACATGACTGTCAACACTCGTTATGTAATTGCGATTGCTTTGCGTTCTCATTGGCTACTCGTTTTTCTCAGCCAATCAAATTCTTTAGTAAATACAATTGTGTAATTACTTAGTAATTGGTTCGGCTTGTGATTGGCTGAGAAAAAAGCCATTTAGGAGCAAGTTGTGATTTCTCTCGATTCTCATTGGCTAGTGATTGCTCAATTGCAATTGCTTTCACGACAGTCATGTGAAAACCGCTCTATTAACATGCCTGAACACGCGGGCTCTAGACTTTTTCGAACACAAGTGGAAGCGCAAGCACAGGACGCAAGCTCAATGCAAATGAAAGTCACAGCAACACAAGCGCAAGCGCAACATTAATATCAACATTTATTTGCGTTTGCGTTCGTTCGATTTACACTGAAAGCAAGCGCAAGCACAAGGTAAAGCAGTCTCGATTTTCTTGCGCTTGCGTCTGCGCTTGCGTTTACGTCTGCGCTTGCGTTTACGTCTGCGCTTGCGTTTACGTCTGCGCTTGCGTCTGTGCTTGCGTTTACGTCTGCGCTTGCGTTTACGTCTGCGCTTGCGTTTACGTCTGCGCTTGCGTCTGTGCTTGCGTCATAGTGTGAACCACATAAGGGAAAATGTCAATTTCGTACCCAGAGCCCATCGTTTTTTGGCCAGCAGCAAGATGCGGGGCTCTCGATATTTAAAAACCCAGATCCTGAGTTTCCGGCTGAAAGTTCGTTATTGTTTTCTGTATGATCTTGACCTACTGCGCATGTCAAATGATCTTGCCGCTAGCCAAAAATGACGGGCTCTGGGTACGAGATTTGGAAAATGTATGAGTTTGATAATCTTGCGCCACCCATAGTTTCCCGCAACTTGAAGACCTAAAATAGAACTACCAACTGTTGTTGCATTTCCGTCGTATAGCATAGAGGTGCTTATATTACGCACAGCAGTGCGCAAAAACTACCTTACTCGTAGTAACGGACTTTTGATTATTACAAAGTACTTACAAGTCCACTGACAGATTGTGTGAAAGCCCATCGTAATTCGGACCGTACATCCAGTAGGCAGACGGCAGGGTGCGTGCTGGATAACAACACTGGTTTATGTAACAGAAACCATCGGTCCACATGGACTCTCTCCTCCGATCAGGTATTTTATCTCACTCTTGTTCAGCTGTAAGAAACCATATTGCACTTCATTGATGTATCTGTGGCTGGTACCACATGTACAAAACACGATATAAGCACTTGGTTGTTTTGGATCGATCTACTAAGCCAACTCTTTGTTACTCACCCCACTACCAATATCTGCCCAAAGTTTCTCGGGTGTTGTAGTCAATAGGTCGAGGTAGAAATTGCTGGACATAGCATTAATAACGTAGTGTCCCTGTTCTATTATTTCCTTGATGGACTGGCGTTTCCATACCTCGATGATCGTTTTATTTGCCGCCTAGAATAAAAGGGGCGAATGTAAACCTTTAATCTTATATATTAAAATCAGGGAAACGCTTGTGATGGGCTGACATTTTCCCAACCACTTTTGGCGCGCTTGCGTGAAACGCAGGAAGCCTGCAGAAAATATTTTGCTGATTACGGTGGCTTCCTCCATTTCTTTTTCGAAAGAAAATTGCAGAAAGAAATTAAATCAAAACTATTTCATCACAAGGTGACCGGCGAAATTTCTGGTATACCATAAATTTCCGATGTGTCTGTCTTATTGGCTCAATTGTTTCTCGCCTATTTGGCGCGCACTGTGAAACTCATGAAGCCCGCAAACGTAAATATTTAATAAGCTACAAATTTGCAGATACGAAGGAAACTTTCCACTCTGATACTCAAATGGGAAAAGCAAAAGCTCTTGCTCACTTGAGTGCCAGTTAAGGGAAGAAACCACAGAGCTAGCGGGCTAAAGGGGAACAAATCATGCCTTTCCATGCATGCACAGTTTTCCATATGAATCCTTACACTTTGTGTCCTTGTCAGAGCCTCCTCCCAAGCTACTGGTGTTTTGCCCAGATCAAGGAGATGTTGCTGCAGGGCTAGTTCCATACTCTTTAAACCTTTTAAAAAATAATACCATCTAGGCTCAGATATCATCCAAAGAAACACTAGACCCCGGATCTTTCGAGACACGGATTCGAGCTAACGACGTGAAAAACGTATTTGTCAAAATTCGGACTTTCAGCCCTTTCCAAAACAAATTGATCATATTTTCATCATCTTGTATATTGACACTGTCCATTCTGTTAAGGAGGTTTTATAAATATCAGCTTAAGACGGAGAGGAACTGTAACGCCAAGCGCTTATTGCATTCAATAAAATGTGTGATCTTCAAATACTCAATTGGAAATGCCTCGGCAATCCCTCAAAAATTATACAGTCGCCGAATGCGTCTGCATTCAATAGATGCACAGATGACGTCATAGCGTGTCACGAACAAACACGTACGCCACGAGACGCAGTCGAGTTGCTCGTGTCACGCTTTGACATCCTGTGCATCTTTTATAGTACAGATGCACGAAGAAATGAGATTTGCATTTTCGCCATTTGACAGCGTTCCCATTCAAACTCTGTTTTGGTAGAGTGCGCGTGCTATGGCGTCAATCGTGTGTAATGTAACCACACACGACCTGTCGACCAATCAGAGTGCGCGTTTTATTAGTGTTCTTGTATAAACATGGTTACTACGTTTCAGAACTTTTCAGTGTGGCACTTAGATAGATAAAGCAAAACAAAAAACAAAACAAAAAACAGAAAAGGTGCACAACAATAACTTACTTTCCATTGTGCAGTTTTCATTTGTAAAGATCTCGTCCAGACCGAGGTGGAAGGTTTGTTCAGGGAAAGAGGAACCATTTCACTGAGGATGGCCTTCATGGTAGACAACGTCTCTCCCTACCGTGGAATAATACTGGTGAGACTCGAATACTAGTTTCATTTGTTATTTTGCTTTCAAAACAGTCTTGGTGTTTCTGGGCTCCGACTCCCTGTTGTGGCTAGGATCAAGACCTCCTTACATACGTATACACAAGACCTTACCTACGTATGTAAGACCTCCTTACCTACGTATGTAAGACCTCCTATCCTACGTATGTAAGACCTCCTTACCTACGTATGTAAGACCTCCTAGCCTACGTATGTAAGACCTCCTTACCTACGTATGTAAGACCTCCTAGCCTACGTATGCAAATTAGCCATTTTAAATCATTTGATGTTTTCATCTTTTGAAATGGTCCCATGGAAAATGCCGAAACAATACCAGAAAGACAAAGGATTGTTCTACATGTAAATAGCACGTGTTTTGAAATGGACAATTTTTTATACGTAGGCAGTAAAGAGGTATATTACCTGAGGATCATGTGGAGTTGTAGATAACCTGAGAAGTTACAAAACTGCAATCCCTTATCATTCAATCCGAGGAAACCATTTGCATGAGCTCTGAGGAAAAAGCAAGCGAAAAAAGGAAAAGAATTGAAATGACTGGACGACTGAAAGTAATATTAACATTTGGGGTATCTGGGCTAAAAGAGATTTCGAAAGACATATTTGACTGTAAGGTATATATAATCAAATTATAACAAATGAGACCCTGCGCTTGCATCTTGTGGAGCTCAGTTATGATGAGGTAGTGTGAAGCGCGATCTATGTGCATTAGCTCAATTTGTAACACGCTTTTGCGCAGCTTAGGACCAGGAATGTCTTCTTGCGCTACTAGAACAGATTTCGTTTGACTGTGAAAATTGCCGGGACAAAGTTGTTCCGCGCCGTGACCGTGACCGTGACCGTGACCGTGACCGTGACCGTGACCGTGACCGTGACCGTGACCGTGACCGTGACGTGACCGTGACCGTGACCGTGACCGTGACCGTGACGGTGACGGTGACGGTGACCGTGACCGTGACCGTGACCGTGACCGTGACCGTGACCGTGACCGTGACCGTGACCGTGACCGTGACCGTGACCGTGACCGTGACCGTGACCGTGACCGTGACCGTGACCGTGACCGTGACCGTGACCGTGACCGTGACCGTGACCGTGACCGTGACCGTGACCGTGACCGTGACCGTGACCGTGACCGTGACCGTGACCGTGACCGTGACCGTGACCGTGACCGTGACCGTGACCGTGACCGTGACCGTGACCGTGACCGTGACCGTGACCGTGACCGTGACCGTGACCGTGACCGTGACCGTGACCGTGACCGTGACCGTGACCGTGACCGTGACCGTGACCGTGCCGTGACCGCGACCGCGACCGCGACCGCGACCGCGACCGCGACCGCGACCGCGACCGCGACCGCGACCGCGACCGCGACCGCGACCATCTACAGCTGGCCAGGTTTCGTGTCGCGACCGCGACAGTCATACGAAATCTGCTCTATGTGCAACATTATCCCTTTCGTTTTTGCAAATTGCCGTCGAATAAAAACATGGCTTACGCTGCTTCAATCTCTGCCATGACCCTTATGCCCCTGTCTCTTGCATAGTCCACCAGACCTTTCACGTCTTCCTGTGTATAGACTTTTGGCTCGTTGTTCCTCAGGTCTGGATACCTACAACATATTTTTCAATTTCAATTGCCGTTCCTTTTAAAAGGAACACTTATACATTGTACAGATTGAATGAGTAAAAAAGATGGCGAGAGCGCCTGAAAAAAGGCAGCGGGCTTGTTCGAGGAGGCGCCTTCACATTATAGGAAGACAATAAACTAAACAAATGAGAGGAGAGACGAACACAGATTACTGAAATATATCATTGGAATAGAAATTTAGTAAGTTTCTTAAAGCTAGAGACATTATGAATAGAAACAATGTACGATTCCAGCCATAACACACGCGCGCGCTGCATGTCGGTAGACGTGGGGCATTTGTCAAAAAAACTGTTAAAAAAGCGCGCGTTGCATTCTGGTAGTTGTGGGACACGGCTTGGACATTTCTGAATAAAGAAAAGCGCGCGCGCTTATAGCTGGAATTGTCCATTGACCAAGGAAAATAGTTTCAAATTTTAGGGCCTTGAAAAAGATCTTAAGCTCGGTCTGTCTGAGAAGCGACGCCGTGGGCTCCTTCCTCACCAGACCAAAATCAAGGCTTTATAAGAAAGAGATACGTTGCTCTCGCTCTTCCCAGATTTTTTAAAAAGACAACTTATATCCCTGCATGGATACTCGTTAAACAAGCACGGAGATGTTTTCTGTACTTACGTTTTACTTTCCACACTAAATCGGCACATATCGGACAAATGAAAGTGTAGGACATTGAGCTTAACAAAGCTCATGGCATCGATGATATTGTACAGGAGTTCCAAGGGAAAGATTCGTCTTCTGCAAGGAAAAGGAGTCTCATTCATTATACTTCGTTACTCTTGGTAACACTCAATAAAAACCTCTACGTGAACCATCACAGGGAATTTCTGTAGTAACCCATCCATGGGAAAAGCAGAATGGGAAGTGTTCGGATTTCCCATGGCTATCCATGTGAATTTGGAACTTCCCATGCGTTTGCCTTGGGAAATTTAGTTTTTTCCATGGATGGGTTTCTGCAGAAATTCCCTCTGCATTATGGCTGTCCTACGCAGGAAGAAAGAGCCAACCAATATATAGTTTTGTTGAAAACTTTCATTTCAACAGTAACAATAACAGCAACGGTGACGACTGCAACAACAAACATAACAATAACAACAACAAGAGAAACAGCAGCACCAATAGCCACAACAACGTTAAAAGCGACGACAACAACAACAACAACAACAATAACAACAACAACAATAATAATAAAAAAGTGCCATTAGCAGCAACCATAACAACACCTCCCCTGGTGGCGGTAACGAACTTTACACACTTCCTCCTCGCATACTCAGCGCCGCAGTCGCGGACACCTTTCCATAAAATCATTCTTCTGCGATGCGGTAAACATGAGTATGCAAGTTAGGTCTGGGGGGTAGCTACTAATACACAAAGAGCGAACTAAAATGTTCACTTTGTTATAATTTCGGATGTTTTTCTGATGATGATGTCTATCTCTTGCGTACTTTACAAAAAAGCTCTAGCTACGCCCCTGAAGGTATATTATATTTTTCTGCCATAATAAATTCAGCTTTTCTCACGGGTGGGCCGGGTTTCTGCAGAAATTTCCTGTTTTGATGTACGAATTATTATCACTAGAGATGTATTATCAGCAACTATGATTGTATAGCCACTAAAAGGAAAAGGCAACTTACCCTGTATCTAACATGAGCCCTCTGTGTCTAAATGATGGCGAATCATCAATGACAAATGAGTCACAAATCAATGAGCCATCAATTATTAACTGGGAGAATGTCTCCATGCCATACCTATTGGATAGAAATAGATATCAGATCAGTAGGTAATTGTCAGTTTGAAACCTCCAGACATTACAAACCATAGACATGGTGCACTGCGATGCGGGTGCGATTTCTTGAGGTCGCCAACAAACTGACAAATATCGCAGAGCCGGCCATTCACACAACCACGATGACGTCGACGATCGCCGCAAAAATCGCAGCTGAAACCGCGCCGTGTAAACGGGCCTTAAGAGGGTAAAAATGTACTCTTTTTTAATTACTGGTCATATCGTGCTGTGCCTTGCTTAGAAAGTCACTTGTGAAAGTTTTGACCGTGGAGTAGAATAATCCAAACTCTTAAAAAATTGCACGGATTTATTTTCGGACACTAGTTTTGTGTCTGTAAAAATCGAAATAAACAAGGAAATACGCAGCAGATTAATACGACGAGTATTGGACCTACAAGACGCCTGCTTCAATGGACAAACACAAACTAACGCAGCTGGGCTCGATAGATTATCAATGGAAGATATCGATTCTAACAATCATAATACACACCGAACTTACATTGCTCCATAGGGCTGTTTGCTGTCAGGGTGACGTTGGTTCCCATGTTCTTTAACGACAAACTGTATTCATATGAAGTGTCTGCATTTAAAGTCTCGTCGTCTGAATAAACGTGCACAAATAGCTTCTCAACTTGACGAGTCGTATTCACATCGCCTCTTTTCGCAGATAGCAGCTGTGTTGTAACTATTTTAAGGTACCTAGTGATACCGCGTTCGAGAATTCGTGACTCTGAGTCAGTTTGTATGGTGAAGGCTTGCGAGAGTTGTACGGGTCTTCCAGAAGCCTTGATCTTCCTTGGAACTGGCCATATTGTGTTTTTACAAAGTGTGATTTTGTTTGACGTGCGAAGACTGACAAATACGAGAAAGATGTTTAAAAGCATCGATAATACGAAAAACAGGAATACGAGACATTGTATAGATAGACATCGGTGTTTCATTTTGTCTTGTCACTTAGATTTAACTTCATATGTACACGGTACATTGGATATCATTATTTAGCAATTAAATCAATAAGTTGTTTCAGTGATGCATGATGCGTGATGGAAGCCCCCTATCTTGCTTCTAACAGATCTCTAGTGTTTTTGTTTTCGGATATTTCATTTTTTTTTCGCGACACAGAAATCCCGCGCGCCAAAACAAAAAATCAAATATCCGAGAAAACCCAATGGAGAGCCGGCTTTACTATTCTCACTTGAGACCAACAGTGCCTATATAGGATATCAACTCATTAGCATAATTGTCAGTTGCCTTTAGTCCTCGTGCTGAGAAGACCTCCTCTGCTCTGGCCTCGCCGTTCAACTGACTCAACTCTCCTTCCTCCGTCAAGAATTAAAGTCTACATCATTCTTCTCGTCGCCTCCTATCGCTTTCCTCCCCTTTGCAGCGTTCAAGATTTTCGTTATTCAGCAGTTTGATTTTGTGTGTTTTTATCGCCTTTGAATTTCTTTTCGCGCTGTTCAGTTATGCTAAATTTGTGGTTTGTATTCTCTTACAGGTCTACAGCTCCGCTTGGAACCTTTGGAACCATAAGTTCTTTTGCTCCTGGAATTATTGTCGTCTATTCAGTTTGGCCAAGCTGAACTGTGTTCATTCTTGCGGATGTTTTCTCGCCCTGTAGGAACATTTAGTGTTTTACTTGCGTCTGGTTTGGTGAAGGCGGTGAATCTAACGATTGTGTTTCGCATGTTAACAGTCATGTGTTGACCAGATACGTTCGGCATAGGCGTTAGACCTGGGCAAATTGTTGCCGCTACGTTTGGTATATAATAGGCGTTGGACCTGGGATACCTACAGTTTGGCAGGCGAATTAGTTCAGCCACCAGCGAATTTGTTCTGCTCTAAAATTATTTCTCTTCCATGAAAGTTTGGCAGGCGAATTAGTTCAGCCACCAGCGAATTTGTTCTGCTCTAAAATTATTTCTCTTACATGAAAGTTTGGCAGGCGAATTAGTTCAGCCACCAGCGAATTTGTTCTGCTCTAAAATTATTTCTCTTACATGAAAGTTTGGCAGGCGAATTAGTTCAGCCACCAGCGAATTGGTTCTGCTCTAAAATTATTTCTCTTACATGAAAGTTTGGCAGGCGAATTAGTTCAGCCACCAGCGAATTTGTTCTGCTCGAAAATTATTTCTCTTACATGAAAGTTTGGCAGGCGAATTAGTTCAGCCACCAGCGAATTTGTTCCGCTCTAATTATCTGGAAAAGGCAAAATAAAAGTATTTAGCCAATACCGAAAGTAATTCTTGCATTCTGATTATACACAAAGAAAGGTGAATGTGTTATGAGTTCAGCCAAGCGAATTTTGTTATTGTTCCTTATTCTCATCATGCTTATTCAATTTTGCAAAAGCTCAGAGATTTTATCATCTTCCTCAATTTTTGTCTTGACTATTCATCACTTAATTTGAGGGTGTCAACGCGTTTAAATACGATTTTAATGAGCTATTTCAATCGTTATAGTGATATAACAGAAGATGGATATTTAATAGCTCGGTGTTCTCTTTTGCAAGGAATTGTTTTGTTCCATTCTCTCGCTCTCCGGGGTAGCCGAGGCTACCTTTTTTGTTTAGTTTTCTTTTGTTTTCGCCACACCTTATTTAGGTTGCTTGACTCAGGTTTCTCAATAGGTTGCCTCGGCTTCCCCGGAGGAGTTATCTAATACTCTTCATTGCTCTGTCCTCGGACGGGGTATTCCGGGGTTGCGGACGGCTAGCTGTTGAAATCCTGGTTTGGTTTCTCGCGTGTATATTCAAGTCTTTTCTGAAATTGTTTACTTGTTACCTTTGCTTACTTGATCCTCTGCTATTGATTAGAAAACAATTTTCATCGTTTCTGACCTTAATGTACCTGTATTGGTGTACTTCTCGTTCTTGTTATTATTGTTCAAAATTTCCTTTGTTGAATTTTTTTGTCTCTTTTCTGCATACTCGAGGGTCCGGCGGAATCCGCGAGAGTTCTTAGCGTCTCGTCCCCTCGAGCATGCCTTTTCTGAGTTTTGGGGAGAAGTACACCTTTTGTGTGGTATAATTAGGTTTATTTCATTGGACTTCCCACTCTCTCCTCATCTCCATGGTTGTAATCGTATTTTGTCAGGGTAAATTATTTATAAAGTTTCGGCAAAACGGCGCTTCAAAATCTTTCGGAGTTTGGGCTCTGCCTCCGTGTAAGAATCTGTGTATTGTTCACGAGTTGCGTCACAAAGCCTCCTTTGTTTAGTAGAACGAATCATGATGAAATAGTAAATGAACGCAATGGTGTTCTCTGGGAATGGTTCTTACACGGAGGTATACCCGGAGTTTGGGAGTGAGTCGATTTTAGTAAGTGGAGGACCTGCAGTATTCGTCATACAGGCCGCGGAGCCAGGTCTCCTTCCCCATATCTTATATAGAGCACAATGGGACCAAGTCACTTGGGACCAACAGTGCCTATATAGGATATCAACTCATTAGCATAATTGTCAGTTGCCTTTAGTCCTCGGCGCAAGATGGCGTCCTTAGTAGAGGACGCTGTGTTGGCGGGTTTCATTGTGCTCATTTCGAGGCCTGATGGAGCTACTTTCCTTGTTACCCGCCCTCCCTCCCTCTTTGCTCTGTATTGTTTTGATTTCGGGTTTCATTGTGCTCATTCCGAGGCTTGGTGGAGCTACTTTCCTTACCCTCCCTCCCTCCCTCTTGCTAGATTGTCATCTTTAGCTCCGCCAGGTCTCCTTCCCCATATCTTATATAGAGCACAATGGGACCAAGTGAGAATATATAACTAATAACGATAACGATGGCGACCACGACGGTGATACAAATGATGAAATATTGATATACTACATAAAACCCTTTATTATATAGACACGAGTGTTTTACTGGGAAATACGCCACTCGTAGATCTCATACGAAGCTACATCCGGGTCCTCAGTGACATATTTTCCATATCCTCACTAGTGAGGATATCGGTCAAAACAAAAGTGCTTGGAAATCAATTTGGAATATTTTTTTTCTGGTTTGTCTATATAATAAAAAGAAAATTACACGGTGGCGCGAAGATATGAGTTTTATTTTCTCGTGTCAAAAACAATATTTTACTCACTCGCATCTTCGCGCCACCGTGTAATATCCTCTATATAGATGATTAAAAAGCACTGCAAACTGAAATTTGACCACCGCAGACAAACTGCCAAAATATTGTGTTTATTTAGTACAATTTATGGCCAACTTGTTTTGGCTCCACTGTCTCTCTTATGACAGGTCACACAACCTGCGTGACGAAAAACGGCCGATATCACAGCATTATACGTTTTGACAGAAACCAATTGGCATGTGGAAAGCTGTGGAAAGGAAAAATATTTATTTTATTTATGCTTTCTGCTACCCTTCTATAAAAACAAACAGATGTAGAAACAAATTTATTGCTTTTGAGGAAAGAGCAATACACAGATCTAGGGCGAGTACAATGATCCGTGTGGCGAATTCGAATTCCTATTTCCATTTCAACGACATCGTTCATGCGAACTTAGGCTCATGCACACATACACAAATGTACGTGTAATAAGCCTAGTTGGAGTTTAAATTTCGTGTTTAGTGCGCAGGCGATTTTAGTTCGAATTTCTTGAATTCTTTCATTCTCGTACCCAGAGCTGGTTTGCTCGCAGGGGAGGCTCTGGGGACATCCATTTGAGGGCCGTCGCTGATTGGTTGGTTTTGAGCGTTGGAGCATGCGTTAAAAAGTCTTTCTCTCAGCAGCTCTGTATTAAATCTCGCGCATGCGTCAATGGCTGTCACCAGAGCCTCCCCCGTGAGGTTACGAGCCGGGGAGCTCTGGGTTCGAGAATGGATTTCTTTTGTTTAACAAGAACAAGGAAAAGTTAAACAAAACATTCGGACTAAAATCGCATGCGCATTGAACACGAAATTTTAACTCCGTCTTCAAGTAGGCTTATATGAGATGCAAAGTTTATTGTATATGACCAAAAAAACATTTGCAACACAAAGCTATGAAATCGATTGCATTCGGTTTCCCAATCGTTCGATTTGTTGTCGGGAAAAGTCAATGCACTTATACCCTGGGCCCAGTGCATCGTGTAACGCCATCCGTGTGCCTCAGATTTCCTGTGTTAATTCTAGTCATCTTCGTCACGTCACGATCTGTAACGCTAGCGATCACGTGACCTTTGCCTTATTTTCATCAAGCGTTGTAGATATGATGACTCCTCACTGTGGATACGGCTTGCCACATCGTGTTAGATAATCACACTCACAACCAGACGGACAGGCCAGGATGCCACGCTCCAGTAATCTCTGCAAGAAGATAAAAAAATCTATAGGCAATCTGGCTCTTTCTTGGTGTTGCAAGGCACCAGAGGCATAAAGACAATAGAAGACAAAAGACCGTAGAACGAAATAATAAGATGGAATACAATAGCTCCAATCCAAAATACAATACATCTTGCAACACCAAGAAAGACCCCAAAGTGTTGGCGTCAAATTTATTAGAACATCAAAGTAGTAGATTTCCCCGCGAAACGTCACGGCAACAAATAACTATGTCCCTTTTCTATAAAGAAGGATCTAGTTGATGGTTAAAACAAGTTCAGTGTACTGCTAATGACATGGTCATAACGCTTGTCCCTTAATGACGTCTGCTAAAGTAGACTTCGTTCCGCCCCATGTAAGGGCATCCAGAGCACTAGTGATGCCGGATGCCTAACCCCTGGATTCCGGATGCCTAACCCCTGGATTCCGGATGCCTAACCCCTGGATGGCTTTTTAAACATTCGGTGGATGCCGGATGCCCTTACACGGGGCGACTTCGTTGTGGGAAGCCGTGCCAACGAACTCTACCATAACTGCTGAGAACCAGGGTATTTTATGTATAGTTTACTTGTAATCCCCCTCCCCCCTTTGTTCGTCTCCTACCTTATGTATTGATTCATAATGAGAAGCAAACTCCTCAGAGTCTGTTGACAAATCACTTTTGTAATTCCAGAACGAACCTGCGCCAACTGCTGCCCTGGGCCAAATCTAGATCAACCAAAGGTGATTGATATTCAATTGTAGCATGATGTAATGAATCATAAAAATTGCTGTGTATGAATTGAGTAACAGGGAAGGACTTCTATTTATCAAAAGCTAGGTCGTGAACGAAAACATAAGTGGTCGCGAATCAAATGTTCTACTTTTCTCAAAAGACTTTTTATTTCTTTTATCATTCCAGCTCAGAAAAATCAGACGTTGAGAAGCTATTCTGTAGCATTTCATTCAATGAATAAAATAATTCCGAAGTTTGATAGAGAAAGTATGGTTTCTAAGTAAGGGGTGGACCATTAGAAATTGGGGGGAGGAGGGGGGGAATTCCCCCCCTAAAAAATTCGAGCAAGGCCAATCCTTCCAAAAAGTTATTGCAGAGATCCAAGCTAGTAAAAAACATCATACAAATTCCGGAAAAAAATGTTGCACAACCTGATCACCCTGGATATATGTATTGTACTTACAAGTCCACTGACAGAGTGGTTAAATGCCTTGTCATAAGCATGATCGTACATCCAATAAGCAGATGGCTTTTCCCATGTAGGGTATGAACATTGTTTTATATAGCAGTACTCGTCGGTCCACATAGCCATCTCACCCCCTAATACATACTTCCTTTCGCTCTCACTTAGCTGAAAGAAAACATTGCACATAGTCCACAATGGATGTCGCATGTAAAACTGGAGAACCATAGCCTGCAAAAGCCGACATCACTTAGTCCACTTAGCGCTCGCCGAAAGAGACTTCACAAAGAGGCGCCTGTGCGCTGCCTTGAAGCGTCTGCGTGTCTGCCTTGAAGCGTCTGCGCGTCTGCCTTGAGGCGTCTGCGCGTCTGCCTTGAGGCGTCCGCGTGTCTGCATTGAAGCGTCTGCGTGTCTGCATTGAAGCGTCTGCGCGTCTGCCTTGAGGCGTCTGCGCGTCTGCATTGAAGCGTCTGCGCGTCTGCCTTGAGGCGTCTGCGCGTCTGCATTGAAGCGTCTGCGCGTCTACCTTGAGGCGTCCGCGTGTCTGCCTTGAAGCGTCTGCGTGTCTGCATTGAAGCGTCTGCGTGTCTGCATTGAAGCGTCTGCGCGTCTGCCTTGAGGCGTCTGCGTGTCTGCATTGAAGCGTCTGCGCGTCTGCCTTGAGGCGTCTGCGTGTCTGCATTGAAGCGTCTACGCGTCTGCCTTAAGGCGTCTGCGTGCTGAAGCCGAACATTCCATACTGATGGCGTATTTTAACCCAGATCTGCTAAAAAGAAATACGCGGCCAGTTTGACGAGATGTCATTTGATTTTAATACCACACAAAGCATTTAATAGTGAGGAATTCAAATAAGATGAAAAAAAAAAAAACGTTTAACCGGCCAAGTAATTCTTATGTCCAGATCTGAGTCAAAATACGCCATCTGTACGGAATGTTTGGCTTAGGCACGCAAACGCTTCTTTGCGAGAGTCTCATTCGGCGAGCGGTTAGTGGTGTCGGCTTTCGAAGGCAGACTCCCAAAAAACGCGATTTTCCAAGGTTCCACTGAGTTTGGGATATTTCACTCACTCCATTAGCAATGTCTATCCACATTGTTACTGGTGTTGTTTTAATGATGTTGAGATAAAAGTTAGTGGACAATGAATTGATCGCGTAATGCTTTTTTCAACGATGCTCTTGATGGACGCATCCTTCCAGGCCTGGATGATGGTTTTGTCTGTCACCTGGCAATCAGAAAGAAAGAAAAGCAGTCAGGTTTGTGTCGCTTTAAGGCTCATTTACACTTGCAATGTTTGCATGAGTCGCGGCGATTTTTCTCGCATGTATGCGTCAACTCAAAATCCCTATTGTAAACTGGGTGCACCTTTGCGCGACTGATCGCAATTTTTGTCGCGTGATGTCGCGGAGATTTCAATTGTCCGAAACTCTTTGCAACTTGATGCGATTTGAAGAAAAGAGAGCACAGAAATCGCACCGGATTTGCATCTCGTTTATACTCGAAAGTTGAAATTGCAACTCGCGTGAGAAAAATCGCCGATGCAACAAAAATCCATTCTCGAATCCGGAGATCCCCGGCTCGTCGCACGTCGCCTCGCAGGGGAGGCTCTGGTGACATCCATTTGAGGGCCTTCGCTGATTGGCTGAAATGGCGCGCACGCGTACATAAAAGTAGCTTAATCTCGCTTTATAAAAATCGTATCTGTCAAAATAACACTGGTATTCTATTACTAGTCGTCTGTTCAACCTATGCCTCCGAATTGAGCGCTCTACAATTAATTGCGAGGCATAAAACCACCATTTTCTTATACGCATGCGTCGGTGGCTGCCACCAGAGCCACCTCCGCGAATTGACGAGCCGGGGAACTCTGGGTACGAGAATGACACATGCTACGCTAAACATAGTTGATAAAATACAACAAGCAATCGAAAAAGGTCATTCTCATGTGGGATTTTTGCGACCTAAGCAAGGCTTTTGATACTGTCAATCATCAAATTTTACTTAAGAAATTAGAACACTATGGCATCCGCGGTATCGCCCTCGACTGGTTCACCTCATACCTTTCAAACCGAAAACAATATACCCAAATCGGTAGTTGCTCCGCATCCTACAATAACATCGCTTTCGGTGTACCACAAGGAGTGTCCTTGGACCTATCCTGTTCCTCCTTTACATTAATGATTTTAGCAATTCTTCTTCGACTTTATCCTTCAATATTTTTGCAGATGACTCAAACCTTTTTTATTCCGATAAGAGCCTGACTAGTCTTGAGAACACGATCAATGTTGAACTAAATAACGTGTATCAGTGGTTTTGTGCAAATAAACTTTCCCTGAACACCGATAAAACAAACTTTGTCATATTCCACCCACACCAAAAAAAGCTATCCCATTCTATAAAAGTACACATTAATCAAGTGGAAATCAAAAGGGAAAAACATGTAAAATACTTAGGCATCCTCATAGACTCGAATCTTACTTGGAAGACTCACATACAAGAACTATCTAAAAAAATAAAACGCAACATTGGAGCTCTGGCTAAAATCCGTCACTATGTAAACACAACCATTCTTAAACAGCTTTATTATTCTCTCATTTATCCACATATCACTTACGGAATTCTAATCTGGGGTAACACCTACCATTCTACCCTAAAACCTTTAATAACTCTTCAAAAACGTGCCGTGCGAATCATGACATTTTCTAAATTTGATGCTCACTCTTCGCCAATTTTCAAATCTTTAGAATTACTAAAAATTGACGATTTAGCTTTTATCCACACTTCATTGTTTATGCATAATTACTATTCAAAAAACCTTCCGAGAACTTTTGATACATTTTTTCAACCCTTATCAAGTAAACACAACTACAATACTCGTTTAGCCTCAAAATTAAATTATTACCTTCCAAAAGCTCGCACGAATTTTGGAAAATTTAATATAAGATTCCTAGGAGTTCAAATCTGGAATTCTATTGACAAAAATGACAAATTGCTCAATCGAAACCTCTTCAAAAATAAATTAACAGCCGACAGAATTGCAAATTACTAAATTTACTTTTTCCAATATTAATTATGCACCATCTCTGCATCCTATTTCGCTTTTTTTTTCGTACTTTTATTTTATTTTATTTTGCTTTGTTTGTATACTTGTCGTGAAGTCTTCCCTGTGCTTTTTCCCTCTACAACACACAATCTATACTACCATCAGTGTTTCCTTTTCTCTCCGATACATACATTACAATTTTTCCAATCTTAAGCGCACCCTAGCTCGATTAGTCTAGTGCTACTCTAGGTTGCCTGTACAAACTATTTTATGTCAGATTTTGCACCTATAAACTACCTGCCTGCCTCTTAACTATCTCTTTTATAACCAAATGTAACTGCAAAAAAGTACAAATAAAGATTGTTGTTGTTGTTGTTATGACAAAAATCGCAAGTGTAAACCGGCCTTTACCCATGACATTTAGGCTTTGTTACAAATAGTTGTGGCCTGTAAGCGCGCCTTATAGCCTAATTCTTGTCCGCTATTGTAGAGTACGCTCCACTTTCTACCTTCGCGTCTGATCAACGCCACGGGATGGGAAGTTACGGATGAGAGTCAGGGGCCAATCAGAACGAACCTTTTTGTAAGAAACATGAGACTAGGCTCTCCTGTTCTTGACTGACATTTGATTAGTTTGTTATTTCCTGATTGGCTATCATTATTTGCTTAGCAATCTGACATAGCTTTACGTGTGTTTGTACAGTGTACAAGGCACTTCGCCAGTAGTTCAGTAGAGTTTTTATCAGAAAAGGATTGTGTTTATTGGAATTTACCTTTGATGTCTTGAGTTCAAGCCCGGAACCGATGTGTAAGTACGACTCCATATCATACAGTACCTTAGTCTTCTAATACTAGTGTTCAATCTATTTTCTGTAAGTTTTTAGAGATTTAGTCATCTCAGTGTGTCTAATTTTCACAAGGCTCTATTGTTCCTGACTTCGCGTAACAACGCCCTAGCCTTGTTGGAATAATTTCCCACTATAATTTTAACTAGTTTTTGCTTCTATCTCGCCTTAGGTTTACGCCTATTGCATATACGGCCCTTTTAGCTACAGCTTCTAGCTTCTAGAGTGATTTTCATATCGCTTGCAGTGGTATTCCCGCAAGCACGCCCAAATTAATAGTTATTCTAGTAAATCGGTTAGCATTGGTTTATCGTTATTATTGGTTACCATTTATCAGTATTTGAATGTTTCATGCTCATATGTACGATTTGTTGTATGATTTTATGCCTTTTAGCTCTTAGGAATAGCTTGTCGTAAATTCGAAACTATGGTAGGAATGTCCTGTATTTGATTCTATCACCTTTGTAATTTCCTCAGCAATTCTAGTAATTAGTTAATTATGCATTGTATTTCAGTTTACGTTCGTTATCGTCTATTAAATCACCGTAAATCTAGCTGATTTTCCGTGGTCTCTGTGGACTTTACACGATCAGTAAAGCAGTTCCAAACCCCAACGCTGTTTTTGCACGAAAAGTTGTTTAGCTCCGTGACAATTTGGCTCTTCAACACTCGTTCAAATCGCTAAGCGTTACACTTTTATTTTCCCCCGACTACCATCGGCCAATCAGAATTAAGATTTTATTTTATCAGGTACGAGAGTACGGCTTGAAGAGATAATTGTCCTTTGTTTCATTTTCGGCGATTTACCGGATCAGAAGAAAGACAAGATGCCTTGCAAATCGACCCTGCAGAACATTTGACCCCGTAACGTTTGATCAGACGCGAAGATAGGAAGTGACAACAAACTCTACCGTAGCAGCTGAGAATCAGGCTATTCTCCACAGGGTACCCGACTAACCTTGGTTAGGCCGTGATAAGAGTAAAGTTGATCAGACGCGAAGATAGGAAGTGACAACAAACTCTACCGTAGCAGCTGAGAATCAGGCTATTCTCCACAGGGTACCCGACTAACCTTGGTTAGGCCGTGATAAGAGTAACGTTGATCTGACGCGAAGATAGGAAGTGACAACAAACTCTACCGTAGCAGCTGAGAATCAGGCTATTCTCCACAGGGTACCCGACTAACCTTGCTTAGGCCATGATAAGCGTAACGTTGATCTGACGCGAAGATAGGAAGTGACAACAAACTCTACCGTAGCAGCTGAGAATCAGGCTATTCTCCACAGGGTACCCGACTAACCTTGCTTAGGCAATGATAAGCGTAACGCTGATCAGACAACATGACCTCGAACTTAAAATGAGGATTATCATCAATTGTTAAATGGCCTTGAAATGAGGATTATCATCATTTGGGGGACATGACTATATTACTATTATTTTCGTTCTATTAAAAACATAAATAGAACGAAGCAATGAAATGAACATCATCCAAAATAGTCCGAACCAAAAAAAAAAAACAGCCCCTGCCCCCACCCTCAACAGCGCTCCCTACTACAACTGTACTACTTCAACCAGGGACGTGTGAAGAGATGGACTAGCAACTGAATATATTAAAGGCGAATGACGCACTCTGATTGGCTAAAGCTGTTCAAAATCCTTGTTTCGTGCCATTCTCATGAGACCGGGCTCTCAGTGAGTATTCACAACTCTTCACACGTCCCTGCTTCAACCTACAACCATGTGGGACACTCGCGCATGTCAAATGACCATGTCACCAGAATGATGATAATCCTCATTTCAAGACCATTTAACAATTGATGATAATCCCATTTTAAGTTTCGAGACCATGTTGGATAAGACGCGAAGGTGCTAACGTACTCTACCGTAGCGGATGAGAATCAGGCTACTTTCCACAGGGTACCCGACTAACCTTGGTTAGGCCATGATAAGCGTGACGTTGACCACACGCGAAGGTGCTAACGTACTCTACCGTAGTTGATGAGAATCAGCTACTCTCCACAGGGTACCCGACTAACCTTGCTTAGGCCATGATAAGCGTAACGTTGATCAGACGCGAAGATAGGAAGTGACAACGAACTCTACCGTAGCAGCTGAGAATCAGGCTAGTTTTCAACTAGTCTCCTCGTAGCCGCCCGAACCGGTGTCACGCTACGCTCACGTGAGCGGAGCGTGACACCGGTTCAGGCGGCGGCGAGGAGACTAGCTTTCAACAAGATACTCACACTTCCTGTTTGTAACAGAGCCTCCTCCCAAACAACTGGTGTTTTGCCCAACTGCTCAAGATGTCGCTGGAGAGATAATTCCATGCTTTTTACACCTTAAAAATAAGTAGCGGAGAGTAAACAAAACAGGCCAATACAATGCTATTTGACATAATGCAGCCACATGCTGGATAAAAACATTTTTGCAACATGCTCTTCTTTAAATTAGAAGATACCACAAATAGGCGAAAAAGTAAAACTCATTTCGTGAGTCTTCGTGTAGGAGAAATGCGGGAAAAACAATCATCGCAATCATCCTCTTTCCCCTGGGGAGAGGCGAGGGGAGGACCGTGGCGCGCGAGCATGGCTTCGCAATAATAACTTCCCGTTTTTCATTTAAGACCTGATTTACAATTAAATGCTAGAAATTGTTTGGAGCGCCAACTGCGCTTTGCCTTCTAGTAACAACAGACATGATATGACTGACGGACACCAGAACGCAGTTAATGGACTCTTCCCCAAAATAGCCCTACACACCCCACCCCACCCCACTCCGCCCCACCCCACCCCTATCGAGGAACTCCAAATTTTCAAAAATTGCCCCTGTGGAAATTCCTCAATCTCTTGTGGAAATTCCAAAGTTGCGATACCCTGTGGAGATTCGGGGGTTAAATAAATGGCCCTGTGGAAATTCCAGGTTCCTCGAAACGGATAGTGGGGTAATGGAACGGCCCAATCTACGGATATGATATCAAGGGACGTATTGAGATGAATGAAGCAAACGTACTTTCCATGCTGCATTTCTCGTTGGTATAGATCTCATCCATTCCGAGGTGGAAGTCTTGCTCAGGGAAAAGTTTAGCCATTTCAGACAGGATTCCCTTCATGGTGGATACCGTCTTCCCCTGTGGAATAATGTAACCATGTCCGGTGGTCTATGTTCACCAAGGGGAGATCTGCAGAGAGACCCATTAGAAGTATGGGAAGTGGCTGTCCATGGGAAATGCATCAAACACTTCCCATACTTTACCTGCCATGGGGAAGTCAGCTTTCCCTTGACTGGATTTCTGCAAAAATACCTTGTGTACATTATGTTTGAATTGCACACGGAGCTTTTGCAATTGCACACTCAAGGGGGAGGGGGAATGTCTTCAAAGTGAAAATGTTTATGATGATAAATCCGGAAAATGGATCCTAAAAATACTTAGCCACTTAGCCACATATCTTATTGACAAAGTTAATGAGAGTTGTACATACGACCCACAGCAAATGCTAAATCAGTGTGGCCATAGCTTATTCAGTTGAGACAAGCGGGTACATATTCACGCGCTGAATGCAATGAGCCGTGTTTTTAAGAGCCATTGTCTGAGAAAGTGTTCCAGGTCAAAAAAGTGGGGGTCAACCGATTTCCTTCAAACTTGTGTCAGAAGTTAGGTTTGATGAGATATTACAAAAGCCACTTTGGTTTTGTTTTCTGGGATTTTGTTTCAAAGTTACAGGGGGGTCCTACTTTTGGCCCTCTGACCACCAAATTTTCATGTTTTTGGGAGTTGTATTATCATGGTTATTTCACCAAGACAATATAACTCCTGAAATAATAAACTGCATGGTAACTATCTACTGTTAATGCCCTTTCAGAAAATATATGTGTCGTTGGCATAGCTTTGCCTGGACGAGAAGGGCCTGGCCCTAGTTTTAGCCTATTTTTGAGATGGAAAGAACTACTGAAAATTGCAACTTTTTAGAAATTATTATTTTTTACCTGCAACAAGATCTGGCAATGACTTCACTTCCACAAATGACCTTGACCCTAGTACTAACAAAATCAGTTGAGAAAAAATTGGGCACTTCTGAATAAATTACTTTTTAAGGCCATTTAAAAGGCATGGTGACACATAAGTCATTGGGGAAGAAAGATCATTTTTATCACTAAATCCAAAGAATTCGTAGAAATAATAGCACCAATCACTTGTATTTGTTCTCAGCATATATCTGATCATCAATAGAAAGTGTCATTTGGCCTAAATCAAACTGCAATGTCCCTGGCGATGCATAGAATACAACCGGAAAGCACAGAAATACCACATTTTCCAATGTTTCGACTTTTTTCTTCTCTCCAAAAGCTCAATCTGATAAAATAAGCTAGCAATTACATCGACTAGTGTTCCTAGGGCATTAAAGATACACTTATATGTTGACCTGCTTAAAATGTTGTCACGAGTCCTGAGCCTGGAAGCACAACATGGTCTGTCATTTCTGGGACAATAACACAGTCAAATTATTGCCGCTTTGTGCATACATGTGCACTCTGCCTTCAAGTCCTTTCCATCACTAAACAAGAATGTTCACGGCTATGGACCTTGTAACACAGCATGAAAAGTACATTTCTTGACAAAAATCAGCCTCCATGAAGACAGATCCACATTCGCTGACCCGAATATCGAGGACCATTTCCAGTTAAACAAGACGTCGAAAATGAATCAAACAATACCAGATCGTGCTTGTAATAAAGATCACAAGATAGAATGTCGCCTGAATGATCTGATTTCATCCTCAAAAGGCCGAATTATGAAGAAAAGCAGTTCAAGTCACGCCGGACTGCTCCATCATGCGTGGACGCCATCTTGGACGAGAGCGCAGTGGCCTGGGGAAGAGCGCGATGAATTCTGCGAAACTCACTGTGATCTTTGTCGCATTTATGCAAAATGGATTGCTACTGCTCTTTTGGCAGCTCTTCGGATCCATGTGGCGCTGCAGATTGGGCGCTACACGAAAATATTTTCGTTCCACTGCTGAGTTGCAATTCAGATCTCGCCAAGTGGGTCAAAAACAGTAAAAAGACTGTGGCGCGTCAGGCAGCAAGGGCCGCCCCAAAACAAGCTCGTCTTCTGGCACCGGTAGCTTACTGAGCTGAACATTTTGAAATAACAACATGAAATGATTATTTTTTAGAGGGGAGGGAGAGGATGCCCAGAATAATATAATATATCATAATATATTGCCTATGCCGGCTATAGGGTCTTTTCGCATTTCCGCGGTGAGAATAGGGATGGAAGTATAAATATGACAAAATTAAGAGTAGGGGGTAGGGCGACATTAATCGTTTTTCTTGTTGGTTCCCCTTGGGGCGACTGAAAATGTAATATGAAACAATACATGAAATAGTGGAATCCTTTTCATTCTTCTTTAACATGACGGCTCTAATCGAAAGAGCCTGACGTGCCCGAGCCGTGTATTGTACTAGTGTTTTTGAGCCACTCGGTGAGATCTGAATTCAACCAAGAGAAAATGATCCCCAGAGAACGCAACCCCATGACAGTGGCATAAGAGCGTGACACTTTCTATTTTTAGAACATGGAGCTATTTTTAGCGGCGCCTTTTAATTGGACGTGTCCTAGCAACAGACATCACTGTGAGGATGCATGTGTGACCACTGGTAATAATAATAATAATAATAATAAATTACATTTATATAGCGCTATTTCTACTATATATTCAATAGCGCTTTACTTTAAGAAAAAAAAACTGAAATAAGCTAAAGTCAAGTAAAACGAAAATAGGGTAAAAATCCATATGCAATAAAAACAATAAAAGTAATAAAAAGGGGAATCAGTAAAAAGCACGTCTAAAAAGGAATGTTTTAATGGCAGACTTAAAAACGTTGAGTGATTTAATATTCCTCACATCCTCGGGTAGGGCATTCCAAAAAGATGGGGCAGTGAAAGAGAATGCCCTTTCACCATAGGTCTTAAGGTTACAACGAGGTTTCACAAGGACAGATCCCTGAGGAACACCACAGGAGAGTTTATGCTTAGAAGACCTAGTATTATCAATTAAGACAAACTGGCTTCTTTCGGAAAGATAAGAGTGAAACCAGGCGAGAGCTTTTCCCTTTATCCCAAAGTAGTTCTCAAGTCTATGAACTAGGATTCCATGATCGACCGTGTCGAAGGCCGCCGAAAGGTCCAGCAGCAGCACGAGAATCACACACCCACCGTCATCAATATCACACAGAATATCATTGTGCATACGGGTGAGTGCAGTCTCAGTGCTGGCCTTCTTCGTAAGCAGATTGAAATAGCTCTTTCATGTCACCTCCAGAAAGATGATCGCTTAGTCGCACGGCGACCACCCTTTCTGATGCCTTAGACACAAATTGAAGGTTGGAAATTGGTCTGAAATTTGGGTTCGTGGTCAAGATTATCTTTCTTTAAACCTAGGGAGAGGGCGGCTTCTTTATGGGTAGTGGGCACTGACGCGGTGAAGAGAGAGAGATTAACCATTCTTGTAATTATAGGTAGCAGAACATTATAGCAATCCTTCAGTAGGGCACCTGGGATAGGATCTAAAACACAGGATTTCCCCGACTTGGCACGTATAAGGGATGACAATTCACCAGGGTCCGTTGGGGCAAACTCAGTGAGTTCTGAGGGGCACTGGCGACAAGCATTAACAAGATTGGGGTTACTGACAGGGGGTAGGTTTTTCCTAATCCGTTGGTCAATCCGTTGGTCACTGGTCAATGCGGCATGCTACGTGACGCTGCACTGTTGCTGTTCTCGTAATATGATGGCTGATTTGCCATGGTAAATAAGAGTGCGCGCAGACAACGCTGCTTGCATCAACACGTGCGCGCTTCTAAACCAACGGAAAAGAGATCGAATCCGTGTGCAATGAATCTATTTTTAGAACTGCTGCCACTCAGATGGGTCATGGGGTTGCGTTCTCTTGGGATCATTTTCTCTTGATTCAACTCAGCAGTGGAACGAAAACATTTTCGTGTAGCGCCCAATCTGCAGCGCCACATGGATCCGAAGAGCTGCCAAAAGAGCAGTAGCAACCCCGGGAGCAATCCATTTTGCATAAATGCGACAAAGATCACAGTGAATTTCGCAGAATGCATCGCGCTCTTCCCCAGGCCCACTGCGCTCCCGTCCAAGATGGCGTCCACGCATTATGGAGCAGTCCGGCGTGACTTGAACTGCTTTTATGCATAATTCGGCCATTTGAGGATGACATCAGATCATACAGGTGCCCTTCTTTCTCGTGACCTTTATTACAAGCACGATCTGGTATTGTTTGATTCATTTTCAACGTCTTGTTTACCTGGAAATGGTCCTCGATGTTCGGGTCAGCGAATGGATATGTCTTCATGGAGGCTGATTTTTGGCAAGAAATGTACTTTTCATGCTGTGTTACAAGGTCCATAGCCGTGAACATTCTTGTTTAGTGATGGAAAGGACTTGAGGAAGGCAGATTACGGGCACATGTTTGCACAAGCGGCGATAATTTGACTGTGTTATTGTCTCACAAATGACAGACCATGTTGTGTTTCCAAGCTCAGGACTCATGACAATATAAGCAGGTAAACATAAGTGTATCTAGGAACATTAGTCGATGTAATTGCTAGCTTATTTATCAGATTGAGCTTTTGGCGAGAAGAAATAAGTCGAAACATTGGAAAATGTGGTATTTCTGTGCTTTCCGGTTGTATTCTATGCATCGCCAGGGACATTGGAGTTTGATTTAGGCCAAATGACACTTTTTATTGATGATCAGATATATGCTGAGAAAAAATACAAGTGATTGATGCTATTATTTCTACGAATTCTTTGGATTTAGTGATAAAAATATCTCTTTTGGCCTAATGACTTATGTGCCACCATGCCTAATAAATGGCCCTGAAAAAGTAATTTATACAGAAGATGCCCAATTTTTTCTCAACTGATTTTGTTAGTACTAGGGTCAAAGTCATTTGTGGAAGTGAAGTCATTGCCAGATCTTGTTGCAGGTAAAAAATAATAATTTCTAAAAATATGCGATTTTCAGTAGTTCTTTTCATCTCAAAAATTGGCTAACACTAGGGCCAGGCCCTGCTCGTCCAGACAAAGCTATGCCAACGAGACATATATTTTCTGAAAGGGCATTAACAGTAGATAGTTACCATGCAGTTTATTATTTCAGGAGTTATATTGTCTTGGTGAAATAACCATAATAATACAACTCCCAAAACATGAAAATTTGGTGGTCAGAGGGCCAAAAGTGGGACCCCCCTGTAACTTTGAAACAAATACCAGAAAACAAAACCAAAGTGGCTTTTGTAATATCTCATCAAACCTAACTTCTGACACAAGTTTGAAGGAAATCGGTTGACCCTCACTTTTCCTGCCTGGAACACTTTCTCAGACAATGGCTCTTAAGTCATTAAGGATAATTATATCTCTTCTTTACATTCGGAATAGCACATTCGGCGCGTGAATATTTAATCGCTTATCGCAACAAAACAGGAACTGGTCACCCTGAATAATTACCACTCGTGTAGTGGGTCGCTCACCTTTTAATATCTTCGTGAAAAAAGTACTAAGAAAACTCATTCTTGGTCATAAGACATGTCTCGGTGGTAGAGCTGACTTCAGATGACTGCCTAAAATAAGCCAGAATTGCGTTAAGTCAGCGTTTCTATTGGTCAAGAGAAATGTCTTTCGCCTTTCAGTCAATCAAATTGCAAACAAAAACAAAATACGTCATTGCTCACGTCATGACTAAACGCAAGTCTGACTAACTTTGCCTTCTGACTGCTTTGTTGTTGAATGGCTTCCACTCATGATTGGCTAGTGGTTTTGTTTTCGACACTCATCTGAAATCTGCTCCTACATTATGTTGAACTCAATTGAGACCAACTTGTAAAATCAATTTGCAGATTTTGCAATTTCAGTTTCATAAGAAGCTATTTTCTGGCCCAAACTGTAGTACCTGAGGATCGTTGTAGAGCTGTAGATACCCTTCGGAATCACTGCAAAATTGTACGTCCTTCACTCCTTTCAAACCATTGGCATGAGACCTGTTGAATTACAAAATACTCTTAATACTGTTTCATACAGAAATGAAATAACTAACTTAGCAGCGCGTTTCTTGAATAGAAAACGTGTACAACTCGATCCGCTTTTCGTTGTAAAGGAGGAATCTCGCACAGACCCGTAAGCAAAAACGAACGGTATTTCTCAATCACTAAAATTTGAAGATACATCTCTCAGCCAGTTTCCAAGTACTTCGTCCCAAACTTTGCATTGTTATTTCTTCTACCATTCCTGATAACTATAAGATATTATTAAGCAATTTTAACACGAGAAAGGTCTATTGTAGTAAGCGAACTTACGCTGTTTCAACTTCTGCCATGACCCTGATGCCTCGTTCTTTAGCATAGTCCACCAGCTTTTTGACATCCTCCTGTGTGTAGATTTCTGGTTGGTGATTCTTAACACCTGGGAACCTAACAAATGACGTGCACAAAGAGTAAAACAAAATAAAATTGAATATTTTAGCATTTTGGACAGACTATGACGTCTCTTTTGAGATTTCTCTTATGGAAAGAAGGGAAATAAAACGGTACAAAGATACCAGTTAACGATGTTTCACGGCCGGGCTTCTTTTTCAGACTGGGGGAAATAATACCACCAGAAGAGGTTGCTTCTCCCCATGAAATAGCCCGCGATGCGTTATGGGAGCAAACACCGGGATTTTCTGCAGAAACCCATCCCTGGCACTCGCATGGGAAGTGTTCGAAATTCACACGGATAGCCATGGGAAATCCGAACAACTTCCCATTCTTCTACCATGGGGAATTCAGCTTTTCCCATGGAAGGGTTTCTGAAGAAATTCCCTGTGAAATAGGTATACCGAAACATAATCATGGCCATGGTAAGATAAATAGTAGACCATTTTCACTCGGGAACCCACGCTTATTGTCTCTGCGTGATTAAGTTATGGAAAACCGCTTTTGGCGAGGCAATAAGCAGCTTTATTGATGTCCCAAAGAACGCAGGGAGCATGAGCTCGCCGAAGGGGTTGAAAATTCTGCAAGACTTTACACGGTTAAAATGTTCTAAGGGAGTATGGTGATAGCTTACTCACTCACGGTTGAATTAACGGCGAATTCGCGAGCGAAAATAGTCTTACCTTTCCACCCTGCTTATGCAAATTGATTCATGTACATCACTCACAATTCGAGTTTCCCGACGGTCAGCCCTAGCATTTTAACCTTAAGAGTCCCCCCCCCTCTCCCGGGCTTTTACATGAAGTATATTCTATGGGGGCTACTGCCCCTCCCCTATGTACGGGCCCGACATCTGTTTCTCTTCATAATCTTTCATGCTTACCTTTTACTTGCCACACTAAATCGACATGCGTCAGCAAAATGGAAGTGCAGGACATTCAGTTTTACAAAACTCATGGCATCTATGATATTGAACAGAAGACCCAGGGGGAAGAAACGTCTCCTGAAAGAAACGGTGACAGATTTGTTGAATAGCTCTATGCACCTCTACTGCCATGCTTATCATTTTGCATGCTTGTTATTACTCCCCTGTCTGAGAACAAGACTTTGTTGACTCGTGAAGAAGTTCGATATAGAGTCCGCATATTCGAATTGATGTGACCAAGTTGTTTTACGAGGAGGTAAAAAGATTATAGATCAGCTATGTTTGATTTTTTGCTGGTCAGACGAGACGAGACGAGACGAGACGAGACGAGACGAGACGAGACGAGACGAGACGAGACGAGACGAGACGAGACGAGACGAGACGAGACGAGACGAGACGAGACGAGACGAGACGAGACGAGACGAGACGAGACGAGACGAGACGAGACGAGACGAGACGAGACGAGACGAGACGAGACAAGAAGTTTATTTTGTAAATACATAAAGATAGGGAAAAAGGTATTGCTATCCGCAAATAGAAAAGCTAGTCGAGGCGGATGACATTAGATTTACTAGCATTAGCTTATTAATGTCAATGCTAGTCGGTCTACGTTCTGCTACAAATTTGTTGTCTGGCCCAAAACACGTGGTGGAGGCGGGGAAGGGGGCTCTTACTCAAACTCACCCTGTATCCAACATGAGACCTCTGTGTCTAAAAGACGGTTCATCTTTTATCTCAAATGAGCTGTACACCAACGCCCCATCCTCTATTAGCTGAGAAAATGTCTCCATGCCATATCTATAATATGAGGATTTTGTTACTTCGTCTTGTTAAATCAGAGTGAAGTTTATATGAATGTCTTTGATAATTTGTAATCCATTTCAAAACACTCGCCTATAGGTTTTCTTCAGAATTGGTGTAATCACTTTGTCATTGGTTTCACTACAGTCATATGATATCACTGCATATATATAATATCAAATGATAATTTATAAAGTTAAGTCATTTAACATTGTTAAATCCGAAATAAAATCGTTTTTGCCCAGTTTCTGTTGGTTAAGGTGGCAGTGAATCTGTTATTAAGATATGTTTTTTTTTCTCCAAAATTCAAATTTTAACAGAATGGCCTCAAAATTTGTAAATGAATATTCAATTCTTCCCAAAACAAAGTACGATTTATTTCCCGGTGGTTCGAGCAAAGTTGTTCCGCGCAATGTTTTTGCGAATGATTATTTTTTCGGGGATCAGGTTGTGCAATATTCTTTCTTTCTTTTCTTTTGCTTGGATCTCTACAAGAATTTTTTTTTAGGATTGGACTTTTTTGGGGAGGGGGGGGGGGGTCCACCCCCTCTCCTAATTTCTTATGTCTGAACAGTAATGGCATCGCCTCGCCCCGCCGGACGAAAATTTATCTGTATTTTTGTTTTTAACTCCACATTTATTGGAACCTAATGCTTATGTATTCTTATATACTCGGCACCAATAAACCATGTCTATGTCTATGTCTATGTTCAATCCCCTGAATCGGCCTTAACACCACCTTAATGTACTCGTCTGGCTTCAAATCGGAACGAAAACCAGACAACGTCGCGCCGAAAACCATTCGACTGCACTAGGTGAAACAGGGCAAGAATCTGATTGGCTCCGTCGACTGGCGGAACAGCAAACGAGAGAACAAATCGGTATTTTGAAAAGGCGGGTAGCGATAAAACTAGTTTAGCGATAAAACTAGTTTAGCTGTTATTTCGATCACTTGTTATGTCTGTTTGTTTAACAAGCGAGCACCATAACAATGGACCACCAGTACTACCCGCTGATAAATAGGAATCACTGAATTTAAGAATCTTCCAATGGAAAAACCAGCTAGAATTTGTTTGTTCTAGTTCTAAACTGAATGTTTCTACTACATAAACAACTCACAATGCTCCATATGGACTGTCCGCTTTCAGGGAGACGACACTTCCCCTCTTGTTGAACGATAAGCTATATTTATACGAGGTGGCCACATTTAAAGTCTCGTCCACTGACTTGGTGCAGACCAAGAGCTTATCAATTTGAACGCCGTTCTTCAACGCCGGTTTCTTCGCCTTTGACAACTGAGCATTAATGATTTTCAGGTACCTGGCGATGCCCCGTTTGAGAATTTGGGACTTATTCTTGGTCTCTATGGTGAAGGCTTTTGACAATGGTAAAGTCCCCTTTGAAGCCTTTATATCCTTCGGGAGAGGCCACACTGTGCTTCCTGTAACTCTAATTTCACTTGCGTAAAAACCAACACATAATATTAGGAGCGTTTTTGAAACTAACGTACACGAGAGTTCCATGTTTGTCTCTTGACACGGAACGGGAGTGTTCAGGTGTCTATTCATTAATGACTGAACGCATCAATAAAACCACATGTGCGAAGAAAAAGTCAGTAACTAAAATAGGGATTTGTAGGGATTCGCGGTAACTTTGCTACAAAGACCCGATATTTCGATATTCTGATTCTATAGCATTATTCAAAGCTTCAGGAGGCTAGATTCCGCTAAGAAATACCACGAAAAGAAGAGATATCGCGCGCACTAGCCGCGCAGCGACGAGGGCGACGATATCGCCTTTTGAGTGCTATTTACGACGGAATCTACCTACTGAAGACTACTTTGACTATACTTGAATCCTATGATATCTTGTCTTCAATTTACACAAAAAAGAGATATCATAGGATTCTACTCGTATCCGGGATGCGTGGCTTTAAAACACTGAAATGACGACCGTAATTTAGTATTATCTTTGTCTGCGGTGAAGAGTTTTATAGAGCTGCAGGTGCGAAGGCCATGCGAAATATTATGCGGTCTATATTCTGCGTTCGGTTTCATGAACCAGTTTAATTACACGGCCAGTTGACGAATGCAATGATTTTTTGTAGTGTATTGCGTATCAGGGTATTTTGGATGTGATATCGAGGAATTTTGGAAGTGATATCGAGGTATCGAGGTCCCCTACGCCCCCTCGTCAAATCATAGTTTAACTATGGTCAAATGTTTAATACAAGAACTTCACTGGTGGTCTTTATCAGTGCCTTGTCAAACTGGGAGGCTGTCACGCAACTGCGCAGCTGTTCTGCGCATCTCAAAACAAAGAAGTATCGTCCCGTAACGATGGCCAGCGAAGGCTGAAACCACGAAAACAATCCGTTTTAATCTCGCTATTTCTCGATCCATCCGACCAAATGTTTACGTTTTACATATTCTTCAATAGTTTTCTGATAGGATGGTCTAAATAGTTTTGCTCAGTGATCGTTCCTGGAGCCTGCGCGTATCGTGACAGCCTCCCTTTAACCTCGTGATACGGAGAAATCCAGGAACTGTGAAATAGGCTATCATCAATGATAACAAGAGCTACAGTTGTTTTGATCAGTACCACATGGCATAGAGCAGATTTCGTATGACTGTGAAAAGTACCGCCACAAAGTTGTTCCGCGCCGCGACCGTACCGCGACTGCGCGATTTCATTGGCGATTTCATTCCATCTACAGCAGGCCAGGTTCCGTACCGCCACCGCGACAGTACCGCGCCGTACCGCGACACTTTTCACAGTCATACGAAATCTGCTCTATGTTTGATGAGCCTTTGTAAACAACGTTGTCCTGAATGCGAATGTTGCTATACATCCTTCACCCGATTCACCAAGAATTCCAACTATGGTTTTATTTAGCTATAAATTCAGTTGATGTTACCCATTAGTTTTTCTACGGTGTGCTGACAAATCGACTGCTGATCGACAAGTGCTGTAGATTTTAGGCAATAGACCTTTATCACGATAATATGGATCAAGCCTGTGTCAGCCGCCATTTTGAAAGCATAGCAAGATACCAAGTCTGAGAAAGCATCCATTTCCATCGGCTGATTTAGAGAATATAGAGCAATGTTCTCGAATGAATTTGGTAAATCAATCAGAAACTTTGTGTTCATTAAGAGATTTCTACACGTAATTCGCCTTCTATAGAGCGAAAACAATAACAAAGGAGTGGCTGACACGGGCTCTTGAACATACTTATCAGAAAACGAAGTTCAGTATTCAATTCTACACATCCGTATTACTAAGACTGAGAGGTTTGGGAAGAATTACACGAAAACTCGCTGAGATATGATTTTTCCAAAACTTAGATCATTAAAACAATAACATTAAAACGAGGCTGAACGGGCATTGGTGCCCGTCAAGCCTCGACTTGACGTACATAGTTGTCCATGCATTTCTTTGTAAAAAAGTAAGCCAGATTATGAAGTTTTGAACATTCATATCTCAGCCGGTATTTGAGCAATCTTAAACACTGTAGTAGAATTAAACACTGGATTCCATTTCCTGATAACTATTAGATATTATTAACCAATATTAACGTGAGAGAAAGGCCTATTACAAGTTATTACATCATATATTAGCATTATAATTAGTTCACATAATCAACATAAAAACTACCAAAAACTTTCGTTCTGGACAAACAATACGACTCCTTGTAGAAGCCCTAAATGTAATAACTGGCCCTAAGTGTAATAAAGGCCCCAAGTGTAATAAAAATTGGTCTTAAATGTAGTAAAGGCCCTAAGTGTAATAAAAAGTTGCCCTAAGTGTAATAAAGGCCCCAAATGTAATACAAAGTGGCCCTAAGTGTAATAATGGCAATGACCATCCATCGAGAGCGAAAACATATAATTATTTTCGAAAGAACAATGAGTAAATTGGCATTATTAATTTGTTTCAAATTGTGACTATCGAAATCCCCCAAAATTTGGACGCACGCAATTTCAACAGTGTTTTTTTCAAGCATGAATTCAGCTATGGGGCTCCCGGCGCTCATTCGAAATAGTAGTACTTCTGTCAAGCTGCCACCCTCGGAACCGAGCCAAGTGGCCGCTTTAGAGAGGTTGGCCGCTGAATAGATGTATTAAAATGCAGTACTTTATTGACAAATACGGTATTTTGGGACGGTAATAAGTGGCTGCTCAATAGAGGGTGGCCGCTAGAGGTATCACTGTATTACATATTGATATAATAACGTTATTATTCCAACGTTATTATTCCAACAAGGACGGGTATCTCTACCGCATATAAACGGGGTCTAATATGAAGCAAACCGCCGTGGGCTTTGTAATATTAAGTATCGGCTTCGGGTACTCATGTATTGAGGCTAGGTGTGTGCTCTACTCTTTGAGAAGCTGACCTTAAATCTGCAACTTTAATTAGTACTGTATCTGTTGTACAGAACTTACAAAAATCGGTACCCTGCCAGAAAAAAGAAAGGCCGCTTTCAGTTATTTTCGGTTATTTTAAGTGATCATGCTATTCCACCACCTTTGGGTAGGTTTGAGCAAGTTCTTCAGGTTCTTTTCAAAATAATTATATGTTTTCGCTCTCGATGGAATCACGTGATCATGCTATTGCACCCCCCTTGGGCAAGTTTGTATGGTCATTGCCATTATTACACTTAGGGCCAGTCTTTATTACACTTGGGGCCTTTATTACACTTAGGGCCTATTTTTATTACACTTGGGGCCTTTATTACACTGAGGGCCACTTATTACATTTAGGGCTTCTACACTTCTCACTGTGGATAAGGCTTGCCACATCTCGTGAGATAGTCACATTTACAACCAACCGGACAGGACAGGATGCCACGCTCCACCAATCTCTACAAAAATTAGTCAATAATTTTGAATGAATCCCCTAGATGAGCTACTAGCTCTTGGGATAAATGCTAAATATGGTTCAAATAAAAAAATAAAAAAAATTACTCAATAAGAGTTTCACTATCATTTCCACTATTCTGCAAACTCTACGTCAACTATCAGCGGTTTGGCTTCTGTCAATCAAACGAGTGTACAGCTCTGGGTGATTTCACACAGGCCTTGAGACTAATAAGAACTAGCTAGGCTTTAAAGGGGCTCTCGCACGCTCGCTGGCTCGCTGGCTCTGACAGGAAAATAGCTCAAATCGCAATCCAATTCCATCTTCTTCATAACAGGTCAAAACAACGTAGAATTGCATTTGTCTAACACTTGAAAGGTTTTGCTATTAATCTGAAGGATTATTTTCATTACTACGGGCAAATGTACATGTGTTTTCACGGTTACAATATTACTTATTTTATGTCCACGGTGGACGAATATTAAGCGTGCGAGTGCCCCTTTAAAACCAAATGTTCCACCATTCAACTTAGAAAACGTCCATGCGCCCGTCTTAAAAGGTTTGACGGAAGCCAAAACGCAGTGCGTTAGAGCGGATTTCATATGACTGTCGTGAAAACAATTGCAATTGAGCAATCACTAACCAATCAGAATCGAGAGAAATCACAACTTGTTTTCATATGACTGTAGTAAAACCAATCGCAAAGTAATTACACAATTCTGAATAAAACCTATAGAAGTAATTACAAAGTAATTACCAATTACTCACGACAGTCATCTGAACCCGCTCTACTAAGTATTACACAATTGTATTTACTACAGAATTTGATTGGCTGAGAAAAACGAGAAGCCAATGAGAACGCAAAGCAATCGCAATTACATAACAAGTGTTGACAGTCATGTGAAATCCGCTCTATTTGGGTTTCGCAAGCGCAAGTTCGGTTGCCTCTCTCACGGCTGTGGTACTGGATCGAATCCCAGCTTGGACAGGAAGATCGCCCGAAGACCGATGCTAAAGAAACAATTGTAGTGGATTGTCTCCCGTGTACACTGGCATCGGCTCTCGGAGGCATATATACTGCAAAACAGTCCAACAGGCGGGCCCGACATTGGACCATATGGATGGTCCAATTGCGACTAGATTTAGGGATTGGCCGAGCACAAATTGGCCGAGCACAAATACATCACGTACCTTATGTATCGAGTTATAATGCATGGTGAACTCCTCAGAGTCTGGTTTGAAAGCGCTTCTGTAATTCCAAAATGCACCCGCGCCAACTGCAGCTCTGGGCCAGATCTAAACATTCATAAGTCATTTATTTAAGTAATATATGCTATATAGTTATGCGTAAGGTTGCTCTGTTACATGCGGGATGATTTCATAGATCGCTTATTCAAAAGATGAGGAGGAAGCTATTGGTAAAACAACAACAACGAAGACGACGACGACGACGACGACGACGACGACAACAACAACAACAACAACAACAATAATAATAATATTGGATGCCGACTTACAGCCCCACT
The DNA here is from genome assembly GCA_033964015.1 of Scolanthus callimorphus. Lineage (NCBI taxonomy): Eukaryota > Metazoa > Cnidaria > Anthozoa > Actiniaria > Edwardsiidae > Scolanthus > Scolanthus callimorphus. Next base: position 36,820,326 of record CM066913.1, read on the forward strand.
GCGACTTGTTGGAGGCCGACACCCCAGATCCACAGCTCATAACCTGAATACGCTGGGTCATTTAACGGCGCCACCAGCAGTCAAGCGGTCATAATCACAGACAATAAAGATGGACACTGTTAGAGGGTTTATTACACCCTCGGTGGAAAAGGGAGGCTGTCACGATACGCGCATGCTCGAGGAACGATTCACTGAGCAAAACTATTTAGACCATTCTATCCGAAAACTATTAAAGAGTATGTAAAACGCAAACATTTGGTCGGATGGATCGAGAAATAGCGAAATAATTTCTCAATCGCTATAATATGTGAAAGGGAAACAGAAACCACTATATACAATATAAACATATTGGGAATGATTTCACGACGACTGTCTACAGCTTGATAACTCTATACACTAATGTCCTGACACTGAGGTGAAAATAATTAATCATCGTAATTATACTGCCATTGGGATGGAATCCAATACCATACATTAATTAACAATACTTCTTTGTTTCAGGATGCGCAGAACAGCTGCGCAGTTGCGTGACAGCCTCCCTTTAACGCGCCCTGAAACTGAGTAGTATAGCGATGAAGCGATGGCACCTCGGTTTATTGCAGTCACTGTAGTTGCGCGCATTGGAATGTTTGGCGAGAAGCGGGGCGCTCAATGGAATGTTGGACAGGGTGAAGTAAAATAACTCAACTGTCCTTCTTTGTGCGCCCTCCAAGAAACGCAATAGTGGTAGTCATACCTATATGACTCCATTTCATCGGCTGATTTAGAGAGTATAGAGCAATGTTCTCGAATGAATTTGGTAAATCACATCTAACACTTTGTTTTTAGATGTTTACCCCCCCCCCCCCCCCCCGTGGAGGTCGAAAGCGTAGGAATGTTGGTGTCATTTAGATACATACGCTGATTTTATGTAAGCCTGCGGCGAAGGCCCTCAAATGCCCGTTACCACCAAAGCTTGCCCTGCGAGGTGACAATACGGGGGAGCTCTACTGCGAGAATGGATTTGATATGGAATACCACACTTACGATTCCACTGACTGACTGGGTAAATGTGCCATCATGTCCAGGTCGTACATCCAGTGACCAGATGGCTTGCCACGTGTTGGGTAGCAGCACTCTGATATATAGCAGTACTCGTCTGTCCACATGGCCATCTCACCTCCTAGTAAATACTTCACTTCACTGTCGTTCAGCTGCAAGAAAACGAATATCGCATACAGATTCGGAAAACTCGAACTGTACGTCGTGCTGAGTGATCATTTCGTTGGCTTTTCCTTTAATGTTGTATATTTTTCGTCACGAAAGCCGGAGCCACAGATGACCTAGGACCTCCTAGCTACACCCCCCCGAGTAAAATTATCCAAATCATGTGCTTTAACCATTTCTTCGAACTGATTTGAAAATTGTTCAGCATCTACTAAGCATCAAGGACATTTCGCGCCATGGAGAATAACGGAAGTGTTGAAAGGACTAGATTTCCATTGACATGGCGCCCTGTTTCCTTTACTGTCAACAAAGGCACTTGTACTCAGCCTGAACATGCATAGAAAGCGTTCATGCATGGGAAACGAACGATAGCGCGAGAAATGTGTCGAGCGTCCTATTCCTTCCACTTTCATCGCGCCTCAAATACGCCTGAGCCCTGTTGGCCTCGTCGCTTTCTTTGGTAACTTTCCTCGTCGCTCTCAAAAGAACCCAGTTCTGCTCACTCTGAGTCGGAGGGGAGCCAGAGCAGGTGGAAGGCGACCGCTCACGAGGAATTTCTTAGAAACCCATCTATGGGAAAAGTTAAATTTCCCAGACCCATGCATGGGAAGTGTTTTGAAATCACATGGATAGCCATGGGAAATCCGGACACTTCCCATTCTTCTACCATGTGAACTTCAGCTTTTCCCATGGATATCCTGTGGCTTCTGTCTGAGAACGAGAAAGTCCGGACTTCTCGACCTTGCATTGTGACTGGAGAATGCACTGCAATTTTGGGATAGCCCATAAGAATGAGGATGATTTGAGACGATAAAATTCCACTCACCCCATCAGCAATATTTGTCCAGAGTTTTGCCGGTGTTACACCCATATAGTTGAGGTAAAAATTACTGGACAATGAATTAATGGCATAATACTTCTGATCTACGATGCTCTTGATGGACGCACTGTCCCATGCCTGGATGACTGTCTTATTTGTAACCTAAGAGAAGACAGCGATATGTTTGTGAGCAACTGAAACTTGTCGTGTTGTACTAAGAAGTATATATTCAGTCATTATTCATTGAGCTTTCTCGCAAGCCCGCTCACTCCTGTGAAACCGCGAAGAAGGCTCCAGTGACGCATGCTTATAAGAAATGCTCAACATATTCACGTACCAAGAGCCATTCTCGAACCCAGGAGTTCCCCGGTTCGTCTCCTCGCGGAGGAGGCTCTGGTGACAGCCACTGACGCATGCGCGAGATTTAATACAGAGCAGCTAAGAGAAAGACCTTTCAGCGCATGCTCCAATGCTAAAAATCAACCAATCAGCGACGGCCCTCAAATGGATGTCCCCAGAGCCTCCCCTGCGAGTAGACGGGCTGGAGAGCTCTGGGTACGAGAATGACCCAGAGCTCTCTTGCCCGTCACCTCGCAGGGGACGCTCTGGTACTAGCCATTTGAGGACCCCTATTCACCCCCCCCCCCCCCCCCCCCCCCGCCCCCATTTGAGGACCTTCGCTTATTGGCTGACCTTGAATATTTGGGCTTTATAACTCTTTATAACTTTATATCTCGCGCATGCATTAATGGCTGTCATCAGAACTCCGCGGTGACGAGCCGGGACTCCTCTTGGTACGAATATGGGTTCAGCATTATTTGTAGAGCAAAGAAGTCGATTAATACATGGATTGAAATGATGACTAGCAAACCAAGTTTGGTTCTTGAGCAAGATACGTTTTTCAAAAGCGATAAAGCTCGAACAGGAGCTCAAGATGCACTGAAAAAATTAATGCGAGGCACCTAGCAAAAACGCGAACATTCATTCACTATTCATAGACCTATTCTTAATATATAGATTTAGCCGCTGGCTAAAAGCGGAGCTCCCGGTTACTTTTTTTTTCTGTGTTAAAAAGAGAAAAACGTTGCCATGCATTGTACATTAAGTAGCTTGTCACCGTCATACCACGTGACTATAGCTTGCATCCCCTTGCCACTAAGAAAACTTCACCTAAGTTTGGTTGTCTGAGGTTCATCCATTCCCGAGATATTTTCCTTTTCTTCTATGATGACGTCATCGATGACGTCATGCCACGTGACCAGGCAGTTTCACCCCCCTTGCCACTAGACAACTTCACCCAAGTTGGGTTGTCTGAGGTTCATCCCTTCCCGAGATATATTCTTTTCCTCCTATGTTGACGTCGTCGATGACGTCATACCACGTGACCAGGCAGTTTCACTCCCCTTGCCACTTGCCACCTAAACAAGTTCACCCAAGTTTGGTTGTCTGAGGTTCATCCCTTCCCGAGATATTTTCTTTTTCTTCTATGATGACGTCATCGATGACGTCATACCACGTGACCAGGCAGTTTCACCCTCCTTGCTAACTAGACAACTTCACCCAAGTTTGGTTGTCAGAGGTTCATCCCTTCCGAGATATATTATTTTACTCCTATGTTGACGTCATCGATGACGTCATACCACGTGACCTGGTAGTTTAACCCCCCTTGCCAACTAGACAACTTCTCTCAAGTTTGGTTGTCTGAGGTTCATCCCTTCCCGAGATATGTTGTTTTTCTCCTATGATGACGTCATCGATGACGTCATACCACGTGACCAGGCAGTTTCACCCCCCTTGCCACCTAGACAACTTCACCCTAGTTTGGTTATCTGAGGTTCATACCTTCCCGAGATATATTGTTTTTCTCCTATGATGACGTCATCGATGACGTCATACCACGTGATCAGGCAGTTTCACCCCGCGTGACACCTAGAAAACTTCACCCAAGTTTGGGTATCTGAGATTCGTCCCTTCCCGAGATATATTATTTTTCTCCTGTGATGTGATGACGTCATCGATGACGTCATACCACGTGACCAGGCAGTTTCACCCCCCTTGCCACCTAGACAACTTCACCCAAGTTTGGTTGTCTGAGGTTCATTCCTTCCTGAGATATGAGTAATAAACGGAGAAGAGTCTTGGTTTGCCTGTGGTGGGGCACGCAGACAGACACGCGCGGACGCGCCAGCGATACTATAGTGGGAATACTGCTGAACCATGAAAAATGAAGTCGATCGTATACCTGAGTTCTACTTTGAGCTATTGAGTTCTTCCTGCGATACCTATGGTGCTCCGCTCTGCGGCCTTCGGCCGCTAAGGAGCTCCGCTAAAAGCGGTATTGCAAGATTCGTGTAAGCGAATGGATTTCTTCTAACCGTTAATGGTCATGCTAACATTGTAGTGAGTGAGTGAGTGAGTATGAATGAGTAAGTAAGTAGTTATCCACAATAAGTCGTTTTCAAGCTATGCATATCCACCGTGAAATACGATGCTTCTGTCGTCATTTTGCTATGATATGCAAGTCTTGTGTGCTTGACTCATGGTTTTAAATAATTGGTAGGTATACGCCAGACTCGAGCCAGCGACAGACTAGATCCTCACACTTTGTGTCCTCGTCAGAGCTTCCTCCCAAGCTACTGGTGTTTTGCCCAGATCAAGGAGATGTTGTTGGAGGGCTAGTTCCATACTCTTTAAACCTACAACATAATAGAAAACATTGGGATGCGCGAAAGTCATCAAGACCATTTGTATTCCGCTTGCAGGCGTTGGACTGTAAATGACCTCTCGTCATATTTAGGTAATGGTCCTTATAAGAACTACCCGAGCCAACGGCAAAGCATGCCGGAATGCAATTATTTGCTATTAAAAATATCGGCGATTTCAATGGCTTAGCTGATTTTCTATGTGAAAGAAATGGATATACCATAGAGATACGCCAAAGGAACCTGTTTCAGATGGATTTATGTAGTTTGGGAAATCCGATGACTGATAAATAGGTTTATTTTTGCAAAAGTTTGCTCCTTTTCGTGTGAGTTTTGAGGGCCCTGTTTTGAGTGCTGTTTTTATTCAAGCCCGAAGAATTTCTACTTCAGCGGCCATAAAACTGTCATGTGAAAAATTCGAGAAAGGAACACGTTAGCAGGTAAGTAGATCAATTGATCCAAATTAATTTTGTTTAGGATTAATGTTTTTAACCCCGAAATCAGCTACTTCAAATTTAGTAGTCTGCAATTTCTCTTTTGCGTTTTGGCGATTAAGGTTTCCTTCGCTGCTTTCGATTTTCTTCAAATTCTTTTCTCTTGAAATGCCATGATTGACATGATTGCCTAATAAAATATGAGAATCAGAAAAGACTATGTTTTCATTATACTTTCTACGAAATAGTCAATTTTGATTTTGTCATTTAATTTGAAAAGGGTGCTGAATACAACGATGTTGTTGAATTGCTTCCACTGTAAGTAGGCTTACACAAAAGGCGATATTTTCCACTAGCTTTTGAAAGTCCACTTACAGTGTAATTACAACGGCTAAAAAGAGAGAAGGGATTTGTCAGTACCTGTGTATATCCAGTTCTATAATTTCAACCAATAAACAATTGGACAATTCGCATTTTATTCCCGTTTGAGCATGATTTAAATTTACCAGTGCAAGTCATTGGGGATTGTTGTTTGCGTGCGTTTTGTTTCCAACTTTATTTTGCGAAACTTCGTTGTCTATGTTATAAAAGCAATGGTCCATACTTAGCAGTGCGTATATCCAGTTCTGGAAGCACTTGGATAGTTGAGAGAGCACTCAGCTAGCTCAAGAGCTCGGCTAACGCCTCGTGCGACTCTTGAGCTACCTTCGTGCTCTCTCAACTATCCGCGTGCTTCCAGAACTGGATATACGCACGCGAAGCATGGACCATTCCTTAATGAAGCGCGCATTCCATTCGTAACTTTATATCGTCATTCATTATATATTTTTAAATATGAACAGAATAAAATAATATAATGAGCTCAGTATAATACAATGCATTATTATTCAGCACATCGATGCACTGCCCAAATATGGTCATTGGAACGCCAATAGCTGTCTTCTGTACATGACAGCTATCCTGCGATATCCGTCTATGAGAAAATATGATGTTTTGAGCTCGTAAATAATACACAAAAGTCATTTTTTTCGGGGAGTTTTTGTGCTATCGATGTGCTGAATAATAAAACCATTATCCTGCTCGATTTTGCAGAATATCGTCTGATTTTAGCCAACTCGGGACTTCGTCCCTCGTCGGCTAAGTATCAGACGATATTCTGCGCAATCTCGCAGGATAATGGTTAAGTATATAGCGTATTTTTTAACTTTTAGTTTTAATTCTTTTAGCATTAAAATGTAATTTTAAAAAACCTAATTAAGAAAAATAACGCACACGTCAAAGTATGATATCTTTTTAACTCAAATATATTTTTATGCGCTAGTGTATATTGCTGTCTCGTAGAATTATATATATATATTTATAGTATATTTTTTATCTATTTTTATAATAAGATAGTAACTGCTTACTAACCGAGAGTGAGGGCATTACGTGAAATATCAAACTGAGGTTTTGGCGTATCGACCGAGCGATAGCGAGGTTGATACGCCAAAACCGAGGTTTGATATTTCACGTAATGCCCGAACGGTCGAGGTTAGTAAGTTGTTTATTATATGGCACTTTTTCTCAAACTTTTTACGAACCGGAAGTCGCCTCGTTCATTTTCCCGCCGAAATAACTCAGACACGCGCCCGCGTCGCGCTCGAGTTCATTCAGAGAGTTTTTTCATTCTCTGAGTCAAACTGACAGAACAACCCGTGTGTACAAACCACGCCAGACTTGATCTAATGTAATCAATCTCTTCTGGATGTCAAATACTTCGGAATCCTTTCTTTTACAGATATTTTATAATGTCGTTTAGTCATTTGTGAGAAACTTTTGAGGGAGACAGAAGTTTCTAACGGCAAGCAACCGGGAAGCAAGTCTTCGACGTCAGCTCACTTTTTTTTTTAGCACCATTGGGAAAACATTGCTCCTTTTGCACTAGGAAAGGGCCTTTAATAAATACGGAAGAAGAGTTAAACCTGAAGAAGATACTCCACAAGCCATCCTCCAAAATTGCAATGGTTATTTTAGCCGGCTTTTGTGCAAAAGCAAACGTCAAGTATTAAGAATGAATTTAACTCGAGGAGATGGAGAGAGAAAATAAATGAACGACTTCACTATCAGTATCGGTAAGCACAAAGTTTGAACTCGCTTTCTGTTATTATTTTTAGTTCTCAAGTTTCTTGAATTCCCATTAAATTTTGACTTTACATGTAGCTTTTATCTTTTGCTGCTATTTTGTTCTCATTTTCTCATTTTAAGTTCTCATTTTCTCCGGATAGACTCGAATTTCTTAGAGTAACTTTTTGGCTCTGTTTGCTTTTGTAAACAGGTCATTTCTGATATTCAGGCCTTTATTTTTCTCTTGTCACAAGTTAGATTTGTGTTATACTTTGTCATGTATTCCTTGTTGTGAATTTCGCTGAAAATCTTTTTGAATTTGTGTTATTTCAAGGAGATGAATGCTTGTCAGTCGTGAACTGCGAGCGGGCATTAAGAATTTCCATAATGCCCGTGGGCATTACGGAGAGTTACGCCCGCTCGTTAGCCAATCAGAGTGCGCGTACTATCGTTGCCATATAATAATTATTATTATCATTATCTTTTAGTTTTTTTTATTTAGATATTAGCAGACGAAGAGCCACTATTATTATTATTATTATTATTATTTTACTCTGATCGATTTGCTTGTATATATATTAGAATAATTCCTATTAGAATTTTTTTTGAAACATCAATGTAAATAGTATCTTTTTTATCATTCAACTAATCATGTAAATAATTTGTAATAACAGTTTTTTAAGGCCATTGTAAGTAGTTTTATATTCATTATAATTGTAAAAATAAAATTATTATTATTATTATTAAATTATTATTATTATTATTATCATCATCATCATCACATCATCATCATCATCATTATCATTATCATTATTATTATTATTATTATTATTATTATTATTATTATTATTATTATTATTATTATTATTATTATTATTATTATTATTATTATTATTATTATTATTATTATTATTATTTTGGCTATCCATCTGTTATTTGTATGTTTTTTACATCACCAAAGTGTGCTAAAATCATGACACTGCTCCGTCAAGGGACTACTGCAGAACTGTAGTCCCTTGGAGTTCAGTCCTAGCAAACCATTAACATGGGCCCTGGGAAAACAAAGTATGTTAGGCAAGGCGCAGACGGCGAAATTCTTCTGTCGAACCTTCCTTTTTTCAAAGAATACCATTTTGTCTTCATTAGACTTTCTAATAGAACTTCCTATTGTTTTTGGATTGGAACAGCGCGACTCTGGCACGACATTTGCCGTCTTACAGGTACAATAGATCTGTTGTCATTTTATTGTTATTATAATTTCTCAAAATGAATCTTTGCCATCAATTTTTGATTTTTGTTTCTATAAATAGCCTGACGTTTCGGCATCATGAGGAGGCAAATGATGAATACACTATAGCAAGATTGACTTATTTCTCCCATGAGCAAAGACAACTATGGAAGTTAAACATTCCCTTTCTAATATTCTAGAGACCTAGGGTTCAGGGTCGGTTCAGGGGGGGGGGGGGGGGGGGGGGGGGGGGGGGGGGGGGGGGGGGAGCTAGGGAGGCTTTAGCCCCCACATTTCGCAAAGTTTTCATACATTTTCACTAGACTCACAGCCCCCCCCCCACCTCGTCATACAATCTTACTAATGACGCCCCTCCCCCCAACTTTGAAAACTGTTTCGCCATCCCTTGGGTTTGAAATGACATTGATCAATCTTTAAAATCATCCAATGTTAGGATGCTTATAAAGAAGAAGGTGGATGTAACTTACGCTGCTTCAATCTCAGGCATGACCCTGATGCCCCTGTCTCTTGCATAGTCCACCAGGTTTTTTTACCTCCTCCTGTGAATAGATTTCTGGCTCCTTGTTCCTCAGGTCTGGAAACCTAGCAGAGCAGTGGAAAATAAAATAAAATCGGAAGATTGGAGCGTCAACATCATTATAGGGATCACCCTCTACATCTACTGTAGTCTAAAAAAATTTTACAGGGTTTTCTGCCACTGAGAAAAACGTATATTTTCACATGAGAAGAAAGATATTTTTACGTGTAAAAATATCAGCCAATCAGATGTCGTTCGCTGCCCTCACTCGTTCGGTCAATGTGAACACTCGAAGATAAATTACATGTATTATTCTCGCTATTAAATATATCTTCGTTCCCTGGACAAAATCCGCGAACCCCATTGGTTAAAACTGATCACGTGAGTTTTCGTTACCTAGCGACATCAAACGGGGTGAGTGCGTTATTGGCAATAACGCATAAAAATCGGGCAGTGTTCACTGCAAGTACAAATCTTTCTTGATTTTTCTTAGTAATAATGATGAATAATTTTATTATGCTTTCCGAGCTATCAGAATGCAGTTCATGTACCTAAAATATTCCGATTCATGCATTTGAAGTAAACGTTGTAATTGATTTTGAGTCTAGTCAGGGAAAACCATTCTGATCCTTTTTCACGCAGGTCCACGCCGTGAACTCAGATTGTATATTAAAAGAACGCCTCGTGCAGTATTGAAAAATTCATCGTTCATTGTATTGCCATTGCGTGCGTGTATTTGTCAACAAACACTCAAAAAAGTCTCTAACCCATAAATAATACATTGTCAGCAATTTTTAAAAATTGTGTTGATCTCATTGTGAATTCGTTTTCCTGTCCCAGCTGTGTAAACCATGTTGGGTCAAATTTAACCCTATCTTTAAAGAGTCCGTGTCAACCACTCCTTTGTTATTGTTTTCGTTATAAAAAAAAATGGAACTTTCAATCACCATACTCTTATTGATGTTGTAAACATTATTCAGTTTGCTCAGCAAAGTATATGTATTGGGTATGAAACACATTATACACCTAATTCAATAAGGTTGATTTGGGAATTTATCATTTAAGCGCACATTACAATGGAATATTTTGCTGGTGTGACCACCAACAATGGCGCTCGATGACAAAAGACCGATTCCCAAAGCAACCATTTTAAGGTGTATGGGAAAAAGGAGGGCTGGTGCATTTTTAGAGGGGAGGGCTGGTGCATTTTTATTTTGGTCTACATGTTTTTGGGAAACCCTCCCCTGACAAGATGCACGAAAATGTTGGCCCTCCCAATGCGGTGACATATTTAATGGTGACCCTCCCCCATCATTCACTGGATATAGATATGCTATGCTAAAAGACATTTTTATTAGTTTTTTAAATCTACTTTCATGTTATCATAACAGTGCAAGATTCGACATGTCTTTCGTACCCGAAAGTTACTTACAGCTGTTTTGAGTATTCTGCGAACTCTCGAGATCGATTTCCAACCGTCGAATCGCTTTCCTGGCTTCCGTCAATCAAACTTTCGAACCCTTTGGAATACATAGAATTCAGTTATTCGGCATCCTAGTGAAATGTCCCAACACACAGCATCTTTTACTATCTTTTTCTAAACAAATGGCCTAACTTTCGGTCGGCTAAGACTCGAATTAGACACGAGAGTTTGACTGACGGAAGCCAAAACGCCATTGGAAGTCGAACGCGAGAGTTCGCAGAATACTCAAAACAGCTGTAATCATCTGTTTATGTTTTACTTGAGTATGACTTACAGTTGATATTACTTACATTGTTATTGGTAAATCTAGAGATCCTAATACAGGGCCGTAGCAAGCCTCCAAAAACTGGGGGGGGGGGGGGGGGGGGGCACAACATATCGACAGCTTAAGTGAGCTTTTAGGAAAGTTGAAAAATTCTCTTGCGCGCGAAGCGCGCCGAAAATTTATAGCCCAGCATGTCAAATTACGGCATGTTTAAAAGAACATTGATATGCAGGTGCAAAATTGGGAGTTTAAGGATTGATTTGGGAAAACTGTGGGGGCACGGCCCCTGACCCTATAAGCGCTATGGCCCTGTATTACCCTAACAACGTTTGTGTAAAAAATAATGACCCTCCCTTTATCATTTGCACCAAATTTTTTGACCCTCCCTTCTTCACCTGCATGAAAATTAGAGGCCCTCCCCACATTTGCACCAGCCCTCCCCCCTCTAATTTATGAGCAGTCCTTTACATCCGCAGTATGGGTGTTAACAATAGTTTTCTTCACTTTTGTGCAATATGTAGCTTTATAGTACCATTTGCGTCCATCCATGGAGCTTGACGATTTTTTCGCGAAGCTTTACTTTTCAAACGTGCACGTTTTGTCGAGAAGTTGTCGCGTTTTCTCGCTCGCTGATTGGCTGCAGTTTTGACCGTCATTTTCACCAATCAGAGAGCGAGAAACTTGACTACTTTTCGACAAAACCTGCACGTTTGAAAAATCGTCACCCTTCATGGATGGACGACGCAAATGGTAGTAGGAAATGGAAATATTTCAACTATTTCAGCAAAAGACTTAATTCAACTTTACGCCATGGTACACTTATGTGCTGTACATACTTTTTACTTTCCACACTAAAGCGGCACAGATCAGCAAGATGGAAGTGAAGGACATTCAGTTTTACAAAACTCATGGCATCAATGGTATTGTACAGAAGCTCTATTGGAAAAATACGCCTCCTGAAAGAAGATCATACCGTACACATAACATTGCAGTGTTTCACTCTACAGCCAAATACAGGAATGGTTATTTATTAAAAATAAAATCTAAAAATAAATTTGAACAAATAGTTAAAAGCGCCAATGGTGGAAATTAAACATATCCAGAGCTCAAAACTCACCCTGTATCCAACATGAGACCTCTGTGTCTAAAGACGGTTCATCTTTTATCTCAAATGAGCTGTACACCAACGCCCCATCCTCTATTAGCTGAGAAAATGTCTCCATGCCATATCTAAATAGGAGGACTTTGTTACTATGTTTTGTCGACATTTACATGTTTTTTGCATCTGGAGCTCATTGTTAAAGGCCCATCACCAACCGGAGCCTTTGCGCCCCGCTTTCTTTTGTTTTCAAATTGATCCATTGTTTTTTCGGGTGCTCTGATTGGCTAAGAGTCCGCAAAGGCTTTCGGTTGGTGGGCCTTTAAATCAGAGATGAATTATTTAAACACTTGGACTTGGAAAATATTGAAAATTACTTTTGCCAACAGAAAAAGTAAAATTCTTCAAAGACTTTTCTCTGCTATACCGTAAAAAAGATATCTTTCTGACAGGGCAAATTAGATTTCAAGTTACAGAAGTCAGAAGTCATACTATAGTAAACAAAATACAAAAAGTTGTAGATCACAACCGCCGCCATCTTTGGGTGTTTTTTTTCAGGCGGTCGTCGGAGAAAACAGGTCCCTTCCCCGCGGGATCTAATCTAAAATAGATTGATAAACCAATTCGATGTGACACTTTAGTCCCACGTAAATCTTAACAAGGTTATAAAATCCTTTCTCCCATATGTAAAGAGCATGGGTCCTTGCCGACATTACAGTATCGAAGATTCACGCCCCATCTAATTTGCCCCTGCTTTCTGACTAAAACTACTGAAAAACCTTTTTCGGGTATAAGCAATAAGTAGAATTCCCAGACAAGAGCAAGGTGGTACTATAGTCAATGTGGACGCGCGCTCACAGCAGTTATTGAATTTTATACCACAGTGACGCGCGCGTTTCTCGAATTCTGATTGGCTCTCGGCTATGGATACATTTAACAATTATTCGCCGAAGGCGAAGTGAATAGTGGCGAATAGTCATCGACCTCTGAATCCGAAGAACTGAAAAACAAGAGCAGCAAATTTTCGACGTTCACGAAAGAAATTCTCTCTCTCATTCACCTTGAAAGACTAAAAGACAACGTAAGTTAATTGAGAAGGATTATTGTTGCATTTTGAATCAGATAGTTCCTTTAGAAAATAAAATATCCGAACCACTTGCACTCGGGCTCCTCAATCCCCCGGGGGGGGGGGGGGGGGGGGGGGACTCCCATATTTTTGGGGCAGGGGTGCTCGTCGGGAACTTTCGTTTTCTCCCCTAAAAGGTGCCAAACATGGCGTCGCTTAGTTGATTTTGACCCCTAAAAGGTACCAAACATGGCGTCGCTTAGTTGATTTTCCCTCGCAATTTTCTCGCGTATTTTTTACGAGGGAAAATAATACGTCTGAAATTCAAGCTACCAACAAGTGCGATTTGCTTGATTTGCTAGAACGGACCTCTAACAGGTACGTATCTGGAAAAAAATACACGTTTTTCGAATTTTACCCCCTAAAAGGTACCAGAGGCCTGATTTTAAACCCTAAAGGTACGACGAGCACCCCGCCCAAAAAAATATGGGAGTCCCCCCCCCCCCCCCCCCCCCCCCCGGGCCTCAACTCGGGATATTGCTTTCGATCTCGGAATATTGTGGCAATATTCTAGCAATTTTTTTTTCAAAAGAGCTCCCCCCTCCCTCCCTCAAGAGTTAAATGGTCTGCCACTAATATAGAAGAGAATAACTAGCTAGAACTTTGTTGTTTTAGTACTACACAAACAACTCACAATGCTCCATATGGGCTGTCCGCTTTCAGAGAGACGCCACTTCCCTCGTTGTTGAACGATAAGCTATATTTATACGAAGTGTTCACATTTAAAGTCTCGTCCACCGACTTGGTGCAGACAAATAGCTTATCATTTGAACGCCGTTTTTCAACGCAGGCTTCTTCGTCTTTGACAACTGAGCCTTGATGATTTTCAGGTACCTGGCGATGCCCCGTTTGAGAATTTGGGACTTATTCTTGGTCTCTATGGTGAAGGCTTTTGACAATGGTAAAGTCCCCTTTGAAGCCTTTATATCCTTCGGGAGAGCCACACTGTATTTCCTGTAACTTGATTTCACTTGCGTAAAACCAACACATAATATAAAGAGCGCTTTTAACACCAAGGAACCCAAGAGTACCATGTTTGTCAGGTGCCTGTTAAGAAGAAATCAGGGAAGAACGGGCGTAGCGTAGGGATTCGTGGTATTACGGTATTCGCACGGTAACTAACGAATAATTATATATAATCGGGCAAATTTGGTTTGATTCGGCAAAATATCAGGCGAGTTTGGTCGAGCCGAGGTTCGTATTTTGGCGAGACCAAACGAGCTCTGATATTTTGCAGAATCAAACCAAATTTGCCCGATTATTTATTTATCATCCCACCTAAACATCCAAACAAAGTAAAAACCCATGTGTCCTCAGCTAAAAATGATGGTGTTTTTTGTAAAGACGAACTTCATTGACGTCGCAACAGAAAACCATTTGTGATTTTTGTCGTCGCGAACTCCCGACTGTATTTATTATAATTATTTTTCAAAGTCTTTTTACAAGAGTTTTAGTTGAACTGTTCCTGATATTTAATCGCATATCAGGTCAGTGACCCGATACCGTAGAATATCAGGACAGTAGATCTCGTTCCTGATTGGCTGACGAACTCAAGTGTGGATGATAACGCACAAATAACGTGTCTCTGGCTTCTATATCATTGTGTGTGAAAACGGCTGGAATAGGAAATTTATTGACAAGTTAGTAAGTTCTGTCTTAACCCTATTCAGACTGGGCTTTTTTTGTCCATCTGTGACTGGGGGGGGGGGGGGGGGCAATTCGGCCCCCCCTCTATATCTCTGGAACCACTGGAGCTATGATCATCAAACTTTCACAAAATGACCATGAGCCTAAGACAAATCACCACACCCATTTTGTGTCATGTGGGAGCAAAATGTGACTTCACAATGACGTCATTCTCAATGTTTTATCAATTTTTAAGTAATTTTAATTAACTTCCAAAAACTTGGTAAATAATACTCTAAAAGCCAACTAATTAACATCAAGATAATGTAAATGTAATAATTTATGACACTAACACATAAATTTTATTAAACTTGCGTCATAATGACGACTTTTGAAAATATTGTCCGCCATCTTGGATCCGCCATCTTGGATCCGCCATCTTGGATCCGCCATCTTGGATTTCATTTAATTTCCATTTGACTCTTCAGATAAATACTCAATGAGAAAAAAAAAATGTCAGAATGTACAAAATACTCACCAAAGAAGTGTTTGACATTCAAAAAGTTGTATTAAAAGGATATTTGTGAATCCCAGAGCTTTAGACCATATGTTAACATGAACGAAATCCCCCTACCCCTCCCCCCCCCAAAGATTTTGTGTCAAAAATTAATTAGCCTGTACATAAATTACTTATGAGTACAAGCTCCGATAGTAAACCATTTTCACCGATAAATCCGCCACCCATTGTCTCGGCGATGTTAAGTTATGGGAAACCGATTTAGCCGAGGCAATGAGCAGCTAGGAGACTAGTGGTGTGAGCGCTACGTTGCCGAAGGGGAGGTGGGAGGGTCGAAAAGATTTAAGGACTTACCGGTTTGCGAAGATGTGTCGAAAAGCTCTGAATTCATGTCAGAAATCCTTTATATAGGCAAGAAAGACTGACGTGGCTGCTCGCAAATAAACTACTGATTACCCTTGGGAGTTACAAGCATGTTTAACTTCGCACGTTTAATCTTCGCGGCAAATTCCTCGGTGAAATAGTCATAAATTGGGCAATGTGTCCAACATAAGCTTGAAATATGAAAAATTCACATTTTTTCGAGTTTTGCAAAACATGCATGTCAAAAATTGGTTGCCATGGTAACTGGGCCGTTAACACTGACATGTCATTGACACCAAAATGTTCCCAGATAAATTTTAGGAGAAGTCACGAAGTTTCACCATCATAGCTGCAGTGGTTTTAGAGTAATCAGGATTTTACTGGGCTCAAAAGCCCCCCCCCCCCCCCCAGTCTGAATAGGGTTAAACAATATCTCTCGCCACGTCATAAGAACCCAATTTTGCATCTCGTGAATCAAAAAAGATATCCGTCATTCTTATTTCCATCGAGCACAACTTTCAGTCCGCATTCTATCCTCTCAGGAGTGATAAACACTTTAAAAAGACGCGATACTTCGATATTCTGAAATGACGATAATTATCTTTGTCTGCGGTGACCGTTTTATAGAGCTGTAAGATCAGGTGCGAAGGCCATGCGAAATATTATGCGGTCTATATTCTGCGTTGGGCTTCCTGGACTAATTTTATAGGACGGTCAGTGGAATGCAATGATTATTGTAGTGAACTGCGAGTTCTTGACACGGATCGCGGTATTTGCGAATGGCCGGTATTAAAGAGCCTCTGTCAGTCTCCATTTTGTCAGCCTAGCAACATACCGAGACAGAGAAAGCATCCATTTCCATCGGCTGCTTTAGGGGATGTAGTGCAATATTTTCGATTGAATTCGATAAATGAATAATACAACTTTGTTTTTAGAAGACTATTTCAGGGTTTTCTAAACGTAATTCGTTGTCTGATATCGACTGAAAACAACAACAGAGGAGTGGCTGACAGGGCTCTTTAAGAGGTATTCGCGGGTCCCCTACGCCTTTCTAACATTGTCTAATGATAGTAGTTTAAACACGTCCTACAGCTTGATAAAATCGACTTCCATTTTATTTCACAACAAAAAATCAATATATGGAACTATTTTTGAATATGATTGGTTTTTAAAAGTTTTTGAGAAAACTCCAGCAAGCCATGTGTGATCTTACCAGACGGGGCGCAGCACGAGCATCAAAATCGGGAAATTTCGGCAACATTCCGTATTCACACTTGTGGACGGGAAACTCGTCATGACGGGTTTTTTCGTCTGACGAGTTTTCCGTCTGATATGAATTCAGACGATTTCCCGTCAAAAATCCGTCTCGTCCTGGTTTCACACTAAGATTTCCCGTCAAAAATCCGTCTCGTCGCGGTTTCACACTTGCCGTTTTCACACTAGAGACGGAAACTCGTCTGAGACAGTTTTTCGTTCAACTTTAATTAAACCTGCATAATAGCTTTCAAAAACATTCAGTTTAATTCCGTGATATCTCTTTTGATACAAAACATCCAATTTTAAGGTTAAATTTACCAAGTGCGGGATGCCATAATTTCTGGTTTTATGCCCCAAAGAAACGGTGCTTCTAAAGTTAAGTGGTTTGGATTTAAAGTAATTGCTCTTAACATATAGTTTGACATGCATCTAGGTAACTTCCCCCAAAAATTGATAGGTTGAAATGCTTTTAAGTGCGTAGGAAAATTTACATTCATGCCTTAGTGAAAGGCTTAATTTGTGGTGTGTCTTCGACATCGACCTCGCTAATACATTTCTGACCTACGAATTTTCCGAAACTTGGCCAGATGAAAGTTGAAGTCTTCTAATGAGCATCGCCAAGATTTAAGCCGAAAATATCAGCATGGCATTAAAAAATATGGGGTCGTCTTTGTATTAAGAATTGTGACTTAGATGAAAAAGATTGCAAAGATCGGAGAATTCGCAGCTAATCTAGGGTCATTTGTGCTCGATTTACAAAAACTAGAATTACTGGAATCGGCAAAACAAGCACAAGTTATAGCCCGATATGAATAACCTGGTAGTCCAGCTCTGGACACAGATGAGCGCACAAACCATTTCGAGCGAGTCTACGCAGTCATTTGCTGAGAATTGGTGGATATTTCATTTTCTGAAATTGCTGCGATCAGCGCATGTAGTAGCAAAAACCCGTTCGAGTGTTCTCACCAAATTATCTGCGTATACTCAGCCGCAATAATTATAATATATGTGAAATCCGATACCTCGTATCTTTGTTTCTTGAAATAATGCTACGGTTATTTCAACGGGCTTGTCTTCTACTTACTTCCTTTATTTATAAAGCGACCAGCACGTCATACCAGTTTAACAAAAATAAAATTAGTCGTGAAACATGTCGTGAATTAGACTAGAGCTTGCTTTGTAGTTCTCATATTTGTTTACTTCATTAGCTGTATTCACACTAGAGACGGAAAACTCGTCTGAGACGAGTTTCTCGTCAGAAAAAGTTCCTGTCTTATGTCAATTCTACTCAGAAACATTTGCGTGTTGTCTGTCTAAACTTTCTTCTTCAAAAAAATTGGTTTCGCGTGATCACAGAAGAACAGGGAACCATATTCAAGGCGAGAAACTCGTCTCAGACGAGTTTTCCGTCTCTAGTGTGAATACAGCTATCATGATCTCTGCGAGTTTTCTTAACTTGTGGGGGCATGGTGTGGTTCGGACGCAGAATATTCGTCAAACGTAGCATACCTTCCTATTCGGGATTGTGCCAGGAATGTGTCAGGACGTTTAAAAATGTGTTATCAGCCACGGCGCGCAGAAAGAATCAAGCCTTCTTTTTCCGCGTGAAGTAAATCACATAAATTCGACTGTCTTTCTGCACAAAGGAATATTTGCACGTGATGATACAGACCTGGCAACCGCCAGATATCCGCTTCATCGTAAAATGTTTGAGATTCGTTCAAAGAGGAGCCGGAGTTTACTTCATTATGATTCTCTGCGAGTTTTCTTGTCTTGTGAGAGGCGAGTGTTGGGTGGAGCGCAGAATATTCGTCAAACGTAGCATACCTTCCTATTGGGATTGTGCCAGAGGAATGTGTCAGAACGTTTAAGATGCCACGGCGGGCAGAAAGAATCAATCCTTCTTCTTCCGCGTGATGTAAATCACATAAAATCGACTGTCTTTCTGCACAAAGGAATATTTGCACGTGATGATTAAGACCTGGCAACCACCACATATCTGCTTCATCGTGCAATGTTTGAAATTCGTTCAAAGGTTGGTTGTCTGGGAGCTTTTTTGCTTGAGGGAGTATAGGTGGTCATGGAATCGTTCGCCTGCTTCGCACCAATCAGAATCTACTGACCGATTAAGGTCAGTAATTACGTAATGGATGATAAAATCCTGTGGTGAATTCAGACGTCTCCTCTCGCAAAGTGAGGTACGGTCGAGGGAAGAGACGGCTGAAATTTAGGCTTAGTCGAGGTCGTTTGTCTTTGAGTTGTTCCTGATGCCCTTGTAGTCGAAAGTACTGGTTGTGGTTGACATCCTGTATTCTTACCGCTGCTTCATTGGCAATAGACCTCCTCGATTGGGCGTAATGTTTTCCCCATTTCAGATCACGTGGTATTCATATGAATAATATTTCTTTATTCTGGATGCTTTCAATTATTCCTATATCCTTCATGCGTAGCCGAAGAAGAAAGAAAGAATACTCCCCTGCCCAATCCTTATTTTGATAATAATCTATATGTATATTCTGTATTCCTTGGATTTTTTGTCACTCGTTTTTAGCTGATGAAGGCCGAATTGGCCGAGACGTTCTTTAGTAAAACGCTTAGTGTGAGTTAAAGATGCAATGGTTGCCTGTTACCACTAAAATGAGCTGTGTGGATTTTATATAAAAATCAAATCAAATCCTTGTCTTACTCTATCCCAAGTCATTAGAGAGCTTGATTTCCGTTTGAAGGAGGACAATAACAGTGGCCAGCACCAGCAAACACAATTTATTAAGTTTCTAATAATTACCAAAATAAATTACAAAAAGACCACACGGAGAGGAAAAAACGAAAAAAGGACCAACAACTAACTCTGAAAAATCTCCGATCATAGAAATAATTATAATTTTGGAAAAATTGCTGGTCTGTATTAATATACTTAATTCGAAAATATAGATCTGCGTTATATATATATTTCACATATCTGTATTATGTTCACAATTTATGTTTGGAGAGGATTTGATTTTGTTAATTTGTGGAGGGTTTAGCGTTCAAACTCCAGGAGATTTTTCATGACTTTTTTTATAAAATAATTTCACAATGTTCTAGTCCGTCAGAATTCAATAGAACTACCCAAGTTTTGTATCATAATGAATGATCCTAAAGTGGACTCCATAAGCGTGACAGCGAGTTTGTGTATGTTCGATATTTGGGACCTTATTACCTTTACAATTTAGTTATCAATGGAAAAGTAGAAACAGAAATCGTCACGTTGCATGCAAACACAATTTCGATAATTTCCACCAAATTGCGACCTACGTTTCTAGTTTCGTTTAGCGCAACTAAAGCTACTATACAAAGCACAAATCAGCACTTTATATCAACACAATACAAAACCAACGTAAAAAAAAAAACTGGTGAATTAAATCACGCCGCCGGAACCCCAAATCTGGCATTGGGCAATTCCAGAAAATAAGGTACCCTCCCCACGGCGGCACTAGTTTTTGACCCCCCAATGCATCCAGAATTTCCAAAATGGTTTACCCCCCCCCCCCCCCCATGCATATAGAATTCCGGGCAGGTTAAAGAAATCCATCTTCGAAAACCCCCCTTGCAATCAGAATTCCGAGCTCTTAACCCCCCCCCCCCCCCATCCCATCGGAATTTCTAAATGCCGCCCGTAGGGGGTACCTTTATTTTCTGGAATTGCCCACTTCTACAATACTTATTTCACAGTTGCCCAACAGCCTTTGTTTGAATCCGAGACAAGGTTGACATTGCACTGTTAGGGACGTGAAACTCGTTAGCATAGAGTACTAAAAGTGTGACGTCACAAATTTGAAAAATTTCGAATTTCAGATTCTAGTCCAGCAATAATGAAAGACCATTCCAAACGTTGTATGCAAAAAATGAGGTGAATCGGTTGAAGCGCGACCGAGATATGGCCCGCTGAATACATAATTATTTTCGACACGGTTCAAAACTTTACGAACTGAATTAAAAATACAGTGATTTGTTAAAGAAAATTATGTATTCAGCGGGCGATACATCGGTCGCGTTTTCAACCGATTTGCCTCATTTTTGGTGTGTAGCTTTCACTCGATATGCCTTTCTATATCAAAGGGCACATATTGCTAAATCAAAAATTTAGTTTTTGTGACGAATCACTTTTTTACTCTATTATAAAGTTTGCATTCCAAGAGAATACAGTCTTTTTCAGTGCCTGGTCAACCTTAGCCTTGATGACGAGGAATTTCGGGAACTGTGAAAAGTCGGTCTAAACTCTGAATCGAAATATGGCGGCAAATTTGATGAGCTATTGTTCTTGACTTACTAGCCTCGTGTTCACGTGGAAACACAAAAGCATTTTCACATGAATGAGAGGCTAGTGAGTCAAGAACAATAGTAATTGAAATTTGCCGCCATATTTCTATTCGTGTATTATCATTGATAACACCTACAGTTATTTTGATCAGTACCACATTGCATGTTTGAAATCGTCTATGTAAGCAAGTACTTTTGTCCTGAATGCGAATGGGCTGTTCCAACCCCCCCCCCCCCCCCCCCCCCCCCCCTCCCTCCCTCATCGAGGAACCTGGAAATTCCACAGGGGTCGCTGTTTGACCCTGGAATTTCCACAGCGTTTGTTTATTTTGAAACTGGAATTACAACATTTTACCCTGGAATTTCCACAAGGTATTCATTTGCAACTGTGGAATTTCCACAGGCCCACAAGAGAATGAGAAAATTCCACAGGGGTTGCTTTAAATTTCCAAAGGGGTTGTACAGGAGTCTGGAATTTCCACAGGGGTAGAGCAATCTCTACAAAAATTAGTCAATAAGTGTTTTACTGCCATTTTCATTATTCTGTGAACTCTGCGCCAACTAACAAACCGCGGTTTGGCTTCCGTCAATCAAACGAGTGAACAGCGTGATTTCACGCTTTGAGAGTTTTTTAGCTAAGCTTCAAAACCAAATTTTCGACCATTAAATGAAAACGAAACTTAGAAAAGTTAATGTGACTGTTTCAAAATATTTGATGGACACATCACTAGTGGTCATGTCTGCACAAAGCACAGAGCCAATCAAAGAAGACCAGAACGCGCCCGTTTCTCGAAACGTCCGAGAATTCTCGGGCCCGAGAACTTTGTTTTGAACTGTTTATGGACTTATCAAAAAGTTTTTCGTCTTCTTTTCTACTCTGCTTATTTGAATAGTCTATAACTCCCTTTTCGTGGTTATTTCTATTTTATAGTATTTGTAGAATTACGTTTAGTCCGGCGGATTAGAGCAAATTTTCGAGGAAATTGCGCATTTTAGGCTAAAGCTCCAATTTTTGCCAGGAGTAGTAGTAAAATGCGGGAGCCAGCGCAAAAATTTGCTATTGCAACTTTTTGAAATTTGACTTTAAAATCTCTGGCGCAACTCGCAAAAATTCGCTATTGCAACTTTTTGAAATTTGACTTTAAAATCTCTGGCGCAACTCGCAAAAATTCGCTATTGCAACTTTTTGAAATTTGACTTTAAAATCTCTGACGCAACTCGCAAATTCGCTATTGCAACTTTTTGAAATTTGACTTTAAAATCTCTGACGCAAAAATTCTTCACAAAAAATTCTTCACAAAAAATTCAAATTTAAATCTCTGACGCAACTTACCTGAGACTTACCTGAGACTTACCTGAGACTTGTCTGACTGTTGTTCAACAAGGTGACTGAAATACCCTCTCTTTCGAGAAATTTATAAAAATTGAAAAATGGTTTAAAGACATGAATACTATAATAAAAAAATGAAGAAAACAAACAGTGAAGAGCTGAGAGTCCTCGCCAAAGAGCGAAGGACTCGCAGATATTCTCGAATGCGGAAAGCCGAACTCACCGAAGCCTTGGGTATAAAAATGAAGAAACAAACAGTGAAAGAGCTGAGAGCCCTCGCCAAAGAGAGGGGTATCCCAAGATATTCTCGGATGCTAAAAGCCGAACTTATCGAAGCTTTAGGCAATACGCCACAAAGACCCATTCCAGCACCAAGATCAATCGCATCTATCTTGAGAGGTGTCGTTTCTAGTTTCATAGATAATGGTAAGAGACTTGAGAAAGCACAAGACAAAACCCTCAGTAATTCGATAAAGAATAAGGCAACTGAATTATTAGAATTATTGAAACAACTTAGAGACTCTAACACGAAAAATGAGTATGAGTATGAGTATGAGATTGTCGAGAGCGAGAATGAAGATGAGACTGATCACTCGTTCACACCAAAAGAACAAGAAACAGCATTGGAGGGGTATCTCAAAACATACAGGATAGATGGTGTGAGAGGGTATGATCCAAAAACATTTCTAGATAAAATCAAGCCAAAAGTTCTAAAATTTTTAACCAAACAAAAGAAACCAATGAAGGCGAAGACTATCTTTACTTGTAAATTCATAAAGAAGAATCCTAATACTGGTAATATTGATGAAACGTCTGGCCACTTTCATTCATTTGTTGAAACAATAATAGAGTCAACCGATTTATCTGACTTGCTTGATATAATCTATGAACGAAATCTTGAATTAATTGAACAGTTTCAAAAGCAAGGCTCCGGTTGGAAGTTTGATCAGGTGGAATACTTTGATATTCACATAGATCCATTTGAACCGCTTTCTGGAAGTTCCTATCTTCCACTCCCTAAAATTTTAGCCGATAAGAAGGCAATCATCAATGTTAAGAACGAGAAGGATAATGAATGTTTCAAATGGGCAGTAACGTCTGCTGTGTTTCCTAAAGAGAAAGATGGTCAAAGACTAACTAAACAAATGAGAGAAGACTCCAATAAGTTCGACTGGTCTGGAATCGAGTTCCCAATGTCACTTAAACAAATTGACAAATTTGAGAAACGGATCCCCTTCGCGATTTACGTCTTCGGATTTAATGGAGTGTTTCTTTACCCTTTGAGAATCAGTAATAAACATAAAGCTAAACCGATCGACTTACTTTTAATATCAAATGAACAGACGAATCACTTCTGCTGGATTAAAAATTTATCAAGACTTGTGAGTAAACAAGTCAACAAACACAAAAGTACAACACATATTTGCCGCAGATGTCTAAACACGTTTTGGTGTAAGACCTCATTAGATAATCATATTGAATACTGCTCCTCACACGAGGGAGTTAAGATTGATATGCCCGTAGACAAAAATGGAAACCCTCTTTATTTAGCTTTTAAGAACTTTAACAGAAAAATGCGAGTTCCATTTGTTGTTTATGCTGACTTTGAGAGCTTTACAGAGAACATTGACACATGTTCACCAGATGAAAATAAAAGCTTTACTAAGCAATACCAGAAGCACAAACCATCCGGATTCTGCTATCTCATCAAGTGCTTGACGATAGCATATTTCCACCCACGCTTTTACGATACACAGCTGAATCCCCAGACGAAGATATCTCACAAATGTTTATTGATTTTTTAGAATGGGATATTAAGGAGATTTACAACAAATTCAAGTTCTCTAAGAACTTGAAGATGACTCTTGTGAATAAAAGAGATTATAAGAATGCCACTCACTGCCACATCTGTGAGGATGAATTAGGAGAAGATAAGGTATTGGACCACTGCCACCTTACAGGAAAGTACAGAGGCGCGGCCCATAACGAATGCAACCTTCAATACAAAATTCCAAAGTTCTTCCCAGTCATCTTTCACAACCTATCTGGATATGATTCACACCTATTTATCAAGAACCTTGGAACAACAAAAGGTGAAATTAACTGCATACCAAATAATGAAGAAAAATACATCTCCTTCACCAAACAAATTGTAGTCGACAGTTTTACGAACAAAGAAGGTAAGCAGGTTGATGTGAAACGAAACATAAGATTCATCGACTCCTTTAAATTTATGGCATCTAGCCTTGACAATTTAGTTAATAATCTTCCAAAAGAGGCTTTCAAAAACCTCACAAATTTCTATGAAAGAGAACAATTACAACTATTAATGAGAAAGGGTGTATTCCCATATGATTGGTTTGATGGTTTTGACAAACTTAACGAAACCCAACTACCACCGACAGAAGCGTTCTACTCAAAACTCAATGACATCAACATATCAGAGGAGGACTATCAACACGCTCAAAAGGTGTGGGAAACCTTTGAGATGAAAACATTCAGAGAATACCACGACCTCTACCTAGAGTCGGATGTACTCCTGTTAGCTGACATCTTTGAAAACTTCAGAGATGTATGTAGTACAAACTATGGATTAGACCCAGCCTGGTATTTCACAGCGCCTGGACTAGCCTGGGATGCATCGTTAAAGTTAACGGAAGTGGAGTTGGAGCTGTTAACTGATCCTGACATGCTACTTTTGGTCGAGAAAGGCATTCGTGGAGGTGTGTCTATGATCTCTACTAGATATGGTAAAGCCAACAACCCATACATGGAGGAATATGATCCAAATCTACCAAATAAGTATATCACTTATCTAGATGCAAACAATCTGTACGGCTGGGCAATGAGTAAACCACTCCCTACTCACGGTTTTAGATGGTTGACTAACCAAGAACTCAAGGGCTGGAAAAATCTCCCATGTATACTTGAGGTTGACTTGGAGTATCCTCAACGCCTTCATGACTTGCACAACGACTATCCACTAGCTCCAGAAAGACTTGTGGTTGACAAGGTTGAGAAATTGATCCCAAACCTCAACGACAAGGTAAAGTATGTAGTTCACCACGAGGCGTTGAAACATTATGAAAAGCTCGGACTCAAAGTCATAAATATTCATAGAGGTATCACATTCGAAGAGTCCGCATGGCTGAAGCCATACATCGATTTGAATACCAACCTTAGGGCAAAAGCATCCAACGACTTTGAGAAAGATTTTTTCAAGTTGATGAATAACTCTGTCCTTGGTAAAACAATGGAAAACATTAGAAAAAGGGTAGACATTCAATTGGTTACGAATGAAAAAGACGCGAAGAAGTTAATTTCGCAACCGAACTATCAACACCGCACCATTTTTTGCGAGAACCTTGTTGCTATTCACATGAAGAAAACAAAGTTGGTTTTCGATAAGCCAGTTTACTTAGGCATGTCCATTCTGGACCTAAGTAAAACATTGATGTATGAGTTTCATTACAATTACATCAAGCCAAAATATGGTAAAAAAGCCAAGCTGTTGTTTACCGATACAGACAGTCTCGCCTACGAGATAGAAACAGATGATTTCTACAAGGATATCAGCTCAGATGTGAAGTCTATGTTTGATACGAGTAATTACCCCAAAGATCATCCATCAGGTATTAAGTCTGGAGTCAACAAGAAGGTGATCGGTATGTTCAAAGACGAGGCTGGAGGTAAACAGATATCTGAGTTTGTTGGTCTACGAGCTAAATTATACTCGTATAAGATGGATGAGGGGTGGGAAGCAAAGAAATGTAAGGGTGTTAAGCAAGCAGTTGTTAAGAAAAGCATCAATTTTGATGATTACAAGGATTGTCTATTCAATAAACGAAATAAGATGAGAAAGATGAATGTAATTCACAGCCACAAACATGAAATTTTCACTGAGACTGTTAACAAGGTCGCCTTATCTCATGAGGACGATAAGCGAATCATTCGTAAAGATGGAATTCATACTTTCGCCTACGGACATTATATCATTCCAGAATATGATTAGGTGGGAGTTCAGTAACCTCAGGAACAACCTGAAGCTCTTCCCTCACAAACGATCTCTTTGGTCCATCTTCTAAATAATACAACACTGGCTGATTTGGCGACACCACACTACGTGATAAATCATAAACCTCCAGGCTCCAGATAGGATCAGTTGCTCGACGATTATCTCCACCCTCAAGTTCACCTGGAGAATATAAGTATCTAACTCGAACACCAGGTGGCAATCTCACTTCATTTACTCCGATAACTCGCTTATACTTTTGAGGATCAATATCAACCTCTTTCAATCGAATAGCTTTTGCAGGCTCTTTACCTGTGATTCTAATCGGCTGGCTATTCAAAGTTTTCAAGACAGCAGGCAATCGTTTCACCCATACCCTTGACCTATCATCACTAATCATTTCCTGTGCATATTGATGACTAAACAATTTCTCACCCAAAGTCCGATTCGCCCGCTCTACAAATGCCTGAGCTCGATGGTTCCCTGCCTCACTTCGCTGGATGGTCACTTGATGCTTGTTCATAAGTTTAGTAACTTCTCCCATAAATTCCTTTCCGGGATCGACAATTAATGTTTTTGGCAATTTAAGTTTTCGAGAATAAATCTTGGTTAATGCTCTTGCCACTTCACCACTTTCTTTAGACGTTAATGCTTCGGCATCCTTGTATCTCGAGGCGATATCAATCACCACCAACGCGTACTTATACGTTTTCCTGCCAGCTTTATCATGAGGTAGAAATAGCAAGTCTGCTTGATGAATCTGATTTGGTTTATCCACAGTCCAATGTGGTCTGGGAACATACTTTGGAGCTGGTAAATAAATTTGCCACAAGGCTTGTTTCTCAAGCCATCTTCTAGCCTCACTTTCACTCACTTTGGCTGCGCTTGCCAGTTTTGGAATAGCTGAATAACCTTTCCAGTAACCTTCTGTGGAATAGTATATTTTCGATAACATTCTTTCGTTACTCATTTAAAGAATAATCCATCTATTTTTTAAATAAAAAGATGTCACAAGCTATATCAGAAAACATTAACCCAAACAGGGTCCTACGAGAGCCTTTCGGCTTGAAGGCTGAATCGTCACTGAATCGAATTACATTTAATCCCTCTTCAGCTAGCCCCGGAGAGAGACTCTATATTAATATTCCGAAACTTGCAGAGAATGTGGTGATTGTTCCAAAGACCCTAGCGCTAACGTTTAACATTGCTTTAACTGGTACGGATAAGCATGCGAATAATAGATTTGTCAACAATTTGACAGCATGCTTGAAATCAAGATATAAGATACATTTTGGTGGAGAGACAGTGCAGGATACTAATAGGTATGATTTATATAAACTATATAGTGATCTTCATCTTAGCAAAAAGGAACGAGAAACTAGGCTCAAAGAAGGAATTTCCAGTCTCAACATGCGTAAACTGAGGGCTGGTGCAGGTGATAAAGTGTCTACAGATGCAACAGAAGTAGCATTAGCAGCTGTATATAACACAAAATATAGACTCCCTCTTGAGCATCCAATTATAGACAATCATGGAGTATTTTATCCAATGGCACTTGCTCAAGGGTTTATGTTTGAGGTTACTCTTCCAGAATCAAAAGATCTCACAATAACAAGCGACAAAACAAAACCATTTACATATGCTATTTCCAATCTTGAGCTAGAATACCAAAGCATTTCAAGTGACTTCCTAGCAAAAGAGGCAAAGAGCACTTATCAAATTGGAAAAGGGTTTTACTATGAAAATATTCACCTTCATAAGACGTTCACAATTACCAAAGGGACGGATAGCATATTAAATGAGAATATTAACATCCCTCGTAGAAGTATGACTGGCATCCTAATGCTGTTTACAACACCACATGCAGAGGGGGCACGTGATAGTGAAAGTTTTGTGAATCCAAGTATCACAAGTGTTAAAATTAACATTGATGGCATACCAAACCGGTTATATAGCAAAGGTATGGAAACCTCAGATTTTTATGATGCAGCTGTCAAACGGTTTGGATCGAGTGATAATATATCAATCAAGGAGTTTTATAATGATAAATTTGCAATATGGATAGACCTACGAACATATCATGATGACTCTATACATGGTAATGGCTTACACATCAGTAATACAAGAGATGGAGTTCATCTAGAGATGAAACGAACAGCTTCAGGGTCTGGTACCATTACCTGCCACATGTTCGTGATAGCCGACGCGTTGATGACGGTCATGAATTCCAACTTGCATTCAATCGTGTATTAAAAAAGAACAACTGTTATAATACAAAATTATGGAAGAATTACGAGAAAAAGTCCCTTTTCATTGTATTATAACTGGACCGACAAATTGTGGAAAAACAAAGTACCTCACGGAACAGCTCCGAGGACCGTTCAGAAAGGTGTTTGAATACATTGTTCTCATATGTCCGACTTATGCAAAAAATAAGACCTATCATAGATTTGCTCACGGAGATAAACGTTTCTTGGTATTATCACCAGATGCAAGTAACGTTGATGAGATTAACGAGTTATTGAAGGATTGCTCACAACTTTTTTCTGGTACAAATACGTTACTTATTTTGGATGACTGTGCTGTATCGAAAGATCTAAAGCAACGCTCGAACAAGTTTATAGATTTAGCCTTCTCAGGGAGACACGATGGATTATCAGTGTGGGTATTGACGCAACAATTAACGTCCATAGCAAAGCCCTTCCGTGACAACGTCGCCTGTGTGGTTACATTCCATAATCCGTCTCAAGTCGGCACAAAAACACTGTTTGAAGATTATGGAGGAGATTTAGACGTTGAGACTCGTAAAAAGTTGTAAAACTGCTTAAAACTGAAAAATATTCAAGACTCTGTTTCTGTTTACGATATCCATTCCAAAGTTATTTAGAGATTCCTACTACGCAGTGATTTAAAAACATCTTATTCTACTTATAAAATAAGATATGGCAAGCATTGAAGATTATATCGAAGAAAAAGAGGTCGCTGAACCAAAAGAAAATGATATTGAAGTCAAACGAGAATCACTGGCTATTCTCGCGTCTCTTGGGACTACAAAGGAATTTCTAGGTGTTGAGATGAATCTTGGTGATATCAAG
This sequence comes from Scolanthus callimorphus, assembly GCA_033964015.1. Classification (NCBI taxonomy): domain Eukaryota; kingdom Metazoa; phylum Cnidaria; class Anthozoa; order Actiniaria; family Edwardsiidae; genus Scolanthus; species Scolanthus callimorphus. The sequence continues at coordinate 36,849,829 of CM066913.1, forward strand.
AAACTCTCATCAAAAGACGTTGAAAAATATTATAATCGTTACCAGACTGTATTGGGTAAACAAGTTACTGGAGGTTTGGTAGAATCTGCACTTCAAGCAGTGTCTCACATCATCTCCTACGTGGTTCCTGTAGATGACGCCTCAGCTCTTGCTGAAGACTTGCAGAACGATGAGTTGGTTAAACGTGAATTATCAAACTTTGCAGGTCTCTTGGTATTGAAGGGAGGAAGATTGGTAGCACTTGCTAGCGGTCTCTTTCAGGTTGCTAAGCATGTTAAACTAACACCTTCACAGGATAAATCCAATGAAACTCTAGAACTTACCAATACTGTTGAACAAACCCTGATAAACTCTCCATAAATCCCTGATAAACTTACTAAGCAAAATTACTAAGCAAATTACAAGGGGAGCTCGAGGGGCTTGCCTCTCGAAGTATGATTTGATTTAAAGATACTTTATTATTGAAAATAAAGAATCATGTCTGAAGAAGTTGTTGAACAAATTACAAAGGAGCCTGAAAAGAAGAGAGTGACTAAAGAGAAAGACCCTAAAAAGGTTGCCGCTGGTAGGAAACTCGCAGAATATAATAGAAGGCGAAAGAAGCACTTGCTAGGGAAATGAAACGTGAAGCGGAGACGAGTCCAGAAGAAGCTACGGCGGAAGAATCTGGATCACAAGCTTGGATTCCAGAGCTATCTTTTACAACTGTACTGTCTATAGTTGGCATAGGGTTTACGGCATTTGATATGTTTATGCGGTACTACAAAAACAGAGTAGTTGATTTATCACAAGTTCCGACTCATGTACCAGAATCTTTTAAAGAACATCAACCTTCGAAAATTCCTGTCCCAAAAATTCCTATCCCAACGGGGAGCTCGAGGGGCTTGCCTATCGAACCGAGAATTGGAATAATGTAAGTAATTTAAAGATTTTATTTGCGTATAAATAAAACTATGTCAACTGAAAACAAACTTGTGAAAACGGTTACCGATTCGGTCGTCATTATCGGATTAGCCGCTGGAGTTGGATACCTTGGTAAAAAGGCTATGAAAGAATCGTTTATCAACGACCCCTCATCGAGTGTTACAAACTATGCAAAATGGGTCGCTGTACTGTCCGGTAGTATGTATTTGAAAGATTATCTGGAAACACAAAAGATTTTGCCAAAACCACTTTAAAGATTTTATATATTGATTAATAAATGGCAACAATAGCAATGATGATTGGTGGAGCTGTATTGAATGCGACAACGTTCGTCGGTGGCTCATATCTCGCAAAATACCTAAGTGGAACGTCTTCAGACGCGGAGCGAATAAGACACGACAAGGCTATAAAAAAATATCAAAAAGATTATGCCTCATATCAGGAAAAGAGGCAGAAACTCATTGATTGGTACTCGCAACAGCAGGATGCTGAACACCGGGCTTCACAGGATTTGTCGAATACCGATGAAGCTTTGAAATTGTATAGTCAAACGCATAATGATTCGAGAGGCAAGCCCCTCGAGCTCCCCTTAGGAGATGAACCAAAATTCTCTGATTATTATAGACCTAGTAGCAACCAAAAGATGGGGGAGATGGCGTATGTAGGTGGTGGTATGTTGGCAATGGGTTATATGGCTAGTAAATTCTTTTAGGCGTATCAATTTAAAGATTCTTTACTCTAAAAAATAAAGAATCATGGACATTGACCCAGAAATACCGGATAAAGTAAATCCTTTTGACCCAGTCTATCCAGGTGATCCAGGTGAAGGGGAATGGATTCCTATGCCCTCCACTTCAACTTCAACTCACGATCATCACAACACAGACGAAACTTCATTCATACACGGTGTGGACGAACATACTCCTCTCATTCCTCGAGAGGAAAGACTTAAAGCAAGAGAAGAAAGAGTTGGAGAGGCGTGGAAAAGAATTAGCGAAAAATTTCGTAACGTAGGCAACCCTAAAGATTATCCCTTCACAGCTGATATAGATGAATTTGATCAGGTGGTTGTCAAGCTAGGTAGAAGTAATGCTAAGAGCTGGATCTTGTTCGAAGGTGATAAACTTAATGCTAAATTACCGCCAACGGTAACTAAGAGTCTTGGTCCTCTTAAGGTAGATGTTGTTATAGCTAATTTAGGAGCTATTTCAGAGCATCAAAGGGAAGTAAAAGATTTGGAAACTAGACGTGAAACAGTTCCTGAAAATCAGAGGGGTACTATAGATCACCAGATTGAAGAACGAAATGAGGAGATTGAGCGATTGGAAAGAGAAAATGAAGAAATAGAAGAAGGAATGTCTCTTAGAGATAGAGTCAAGCTCGTATTTAAAAAGTACGGCTTTACAGTTTTTGCTGTCGTTTCAGCAGTAGGTGTTGTTATTGGTGTGATTGTATCTAATCTAAAAAAGGGTTTGACCAGTGTTGCAAAGGGGGTTGGCAACGGCTTGAAAGCAATTGGAAAGAGAATTGGAGAGATATTACCTGGAATGGTAGGTGCTATTGCTAGTTTTATCTTCAAAACAGCGGGGGAGGTTATTGGATTTTTAGGCAAAAATGCTTGGCTGCTGATAGTGGCCGTGGTTCTCTACCTTGTTGAACAATTTAAAAAGAAGGGACGCTAAGTAAAAAACATGTCAACGTTTCTATCTATCACGATGCTAACTCCGGAAACAAGAGTTTATCTGGAACCGCCGTTGGAGCGAATAAAAGAGATACAACTTTTAGATTGTCACATTCCTAAACCGTGGATAAAGTTCAAGGACCCACAAAAGGTTTACAAGTTTTCATCTCAAGAAAATGTGTCGGAAAAAGTATTTTTTACTATTCCACCAGGGAATTACACATTGAAAACGCTTCAACAAATCTTCCTCAAAGATGAAGAAAGCTCCAAGCTTACAATTCTAATGGCACAAAAAGGATATTATCTATATTCCAATAAGATCATTAATCTTAGGCTTTCTGAAAAACTCTCAAAAAAGCTTGGTGTACCTGAAAAGATATTACCCAATCGATATTATCCAATAAGCTGGATACCTGACAAACCTTTGAGTTTGTTTTGTGATCTCATAGAGTCAAAGTCTTCATATTCTAACAGGATTCCTGGTGATGAAAATGTAGAAGTTACCCCCTCAAATTTACTTGCTGTTATTCCATCTCAAAGTCATCCTTGTATAAAAGTCCAGCAAAACAATAATCCAGTCAACTACTTTACTTTGTTGATTTTAGATGAAAAGGGAAGAAAGCCCAACTTTAATAACGAACCTATTCGAATTCATTTAAAGATTTCATACTAGAGTAAAAAATTATGGAAGACTACAATAGAATTTATCCGCAAGTGCCTCAGAACGGGGACCCGCTTAATTTCAGGCTTCAAAAGTCATGCGAAGCGCTGCATAATCTCGAGAAGGAAATGAGACATTACGAGAATGTTAGGAAAAAGTACAATCGAGCGAGGGGAATATTTACTAAAATCAGTGTTGGTAGTGGAGTGCTTTCAGTTATTCTGTCCGCCAGTGGGCTGGGAACGTCTCTTACTGGTTTTGGTGCCGTTGTTGGTATCCCTTTGGGAACTGTAGGAGGTTTTTGTGGTGGTATATCAGTCGGATGTGGAGTGGCTTCTAAAAGGCTTTCACGAAAGGTTTCCAAACATGAGCAGACTGTTTCTCTGGCAAGAGCAAAGGTGAACACCATACAGGATCTCGTCTCAAAGGCTCTTCGGGACAACACAATTTCTGACCAAGAGTTTTCGCTAATCTTAGCCGAAGTGGATAAGTTTGAAAACCTAAAGGTTGATATTCGTCAAAAAGCTCGGAAGGAGGAGGGAAAAAAGTAGATATGACTCAGATACGAACAGAGGTTCGTGCGGAAATTTTAAAGGAACTCACCGTTCCCGCACGGTAAAACTATCATTCGAGAGGACGCCAGTAGGGTGGATTTATGAGATTGGTTGCTACAAGGATCGTCAGTGATTTAAAAACATCTTATTCTACTTACAAAATAAGATGTCGTTACTCGATGAATTTAAAAAGGTATACCCAAATGCGGATTTATCAAAATTCCATGAAGATAAAGACTGGTATGCTGAAGGCTTATTTGACCCTAGGTATATCGGGTGGTACAATAAAAAACATTTCTGGTATGGAATTTGGGCGAAAGATCCAAACGCTGCTGCCGTCACAAAGTTTACAGATATTCCGGTGGGTGACCGTAAAGATTTATTCCAAGATTTGGGTATAGCGGCTCCACAATTATCATTCCCTGACAGTTTGAAATTAACAACTAAAAAATATCCTATTCCAGCGATAGACTTTGATACCGCCGCTTCAGATAACAAGTTCAATATCACGTCCTTGTTAACAGATCTGAATATTTATGTATCACCTAAGCAAAAATTCTCAGCAAAGATGAGAGACATTTTCAAAGAGACTACCATAACGTTCAAGTCTGCAAAACAGTCGAGACGATGGCTAAATGGTTCTAATTTTAGTTATTGGCCGCAACAACTCAACTTTGCAGTCTGGTGTGCTACATCGGGTTGTGGGATTAGTTTACACGAGGCAAAAAGCTATCCCCCTGTTGTTTATAGTTTTATTAAATTTCATGTCTATTTCACTGTGAGGAGGATTCTAAAAGAATTGGGATGTCCTCTACCTGATGACTCACTTTTTAGTCAAACAGACAATCAATATAACAAAGTTATTTTTCAAAGATTATGTCATGAATTTGGCTTAACAAACCCTGATTTCCGATGGAAGGGAGGGAGAAATTTTGGACTTGGGGATTTATTCTTAGATTATGGTTCTGGATTTCATGGTAAAGGTGGAGGATTCCAAAATGTACATGTTATAAGGGGTTATGACAAAGAAGCTGATAAATGGCCTGATAAATTGAATCTTTTCTCTGATGAAGGTGGAACTTACAATAACGGTAAATTAGTATCGTTCATTCGTAATGATGATCACGGTGGAAGGCAGTACAATTGGTTCGTCCCTGTGAATGGTCATGGTTTGACTAGAGCGGGTCTAGGCCGGTTGAATAGGTCGCTTGAAGCGTTTGTTTACAGTGTATTAGGCGCACAAGTTAATGTTAGATCAAGCATAATCGGAAATAGCGGTTCCGCTGTTGAAGCACAGCAGGAGTTTTTGACCTTATTTGAAAGTGCCGTCATTGAAGAAAATATATCCAAAAGCGTGCAACGCTATCAGCTCGCTGTCCAAGAGGCGAAGTTACGTCTTGACATGGCTATTTCCCCCAGCTTATGGTTAATGCCATCAAATTTGATAATCAACACTGAGAGCGTGACAGGTTATAATAACAAGTTGTTGAAAGCTACAAGTGATATGAGTTTTGGGGTGAATGACTTGCTAAATGAAGAATCAAAACATGTTGGAATTAAACATAACTTGGACTCTTCAAAGGTAAAGTTACCGCACGCGTCTACTGAGACGAAACCTAATATACACAGACCTATTGAAAAATCAAAACCAGACGTGACAAAGCCTATTATTGAAAAACCCGTGACCCCGCAGCATGAAACTAATCTAATAGTGTTGACAGCTGTCGCGGGTGGATTAGCGTGGTTTCTATTTAAGTAGTCACGAGGGTAAGTCTTATGCAACTGGATATTTCACGTGGCCACTAATTTACATACAATCAAAATCACGTGGAGAACAATAGATTGCATACCAGAGCTCCCTAACAACCGGCAAGCCTGAAAATAGATTTCGTGTTTACCTCTAGCACTCGAAATTGCTAGGGAAGTGTGGAATGTTTGACGTCATAGGTCGAGAGGCTTGCCTCTCGAGCAGATGGCTGTCTCATGACCGGAAAACAATTCCAACTAGATGAGTCACTAGATAAATTTCGTTATGTAACACAAGTCAGCGTTACATAATCTAATCTAACATGTCTCTTACCGTGTCTCATGTGTTGTGTGACACGCTTTACATTTCGCCTTCTGTCTGTTGTGTTCACATATTTGAGACCCTCCGCATAATTTACAAAAGAATTTCTGGATTCCATGAATACATATTCCTTTCCCGTTGCAGTCTTTGCAGATATATCTCGCTCGTTTATGTTCACAGAAGCTACCACCCTTGCATTCCTTACAGCGTGACTTACGACGGTCGTGAGGGCAAATTTGTGATCCATGACAATCTCTACAGATATATTTAATTTTACCATGTAGACATTTGTAATCATTCTTGGGAGTTACGTCCGTTATATTTGAGGATTTATTAGAAACTGGATTTTGTGGCATCAACTCTTTCACTGTTTGGTTCTTCATTTTTTAATAAAATCTATTTCTATAAACCGTTTTCAATTCTGTTAAGAATTGAAATTATGAGCTATGACACTGTCATTAGGTTTGTAAATCTCTTTCTTAATCTGTTGCTCCCCAGTCTTTACACAACTTGACAATCTCCATATGACCACCACAAGCTGCATACCACATTGCCTCATCAAAATCTATAGCTCCCCACTCTTTACATAGTTTAAAAATCTCAATATGACCACTACGAGCTGAACCTTCCATTGCAGAATCAAAATCTATAGCTCCCCACTCTTTACATAGTTTAAAAATCTCAATATAACCACCACAAGCTGCACACCACATGGCCTCATCAAAATCTGTTGCTCCCCACTCTTTACACAACTTGACGATCTCAATATGACCACGATGAGCTGCACGCCACATTGCCCCATCAAAATCTGTAGCTCCCCACTCTTTACACAACTTGACGATCTCAATATGACCTTTCCAAGTTGCCTGTACCATGGCCTCGTCAAAATCTGTTGCTCCCCACTCTTTACATAGTTTAAAAATCTCAATATGACCACGATGAGCTGCACACCACATTGCCCCATCAAAATCTGTAGCTCCCCACTCTTTACACAACTTGACGATCTCAATATGACCTTTCCAAGCTGCTTCTCCCATTGCCTCATCAAAATTTGTGGCTCCCCACTCTTTACATAGTTTAACATTGATCTCAGGTATCGGCTCGTCCATTATATTCGAGGGTCTTTGCTCATTCACTGTTTGGTTCTCCATTTAATTTTATTATAATATCTATCTCTTTAAACCATTTTTCAATTCTAAAAATAGAATCCAAATTGTGACGATGTTAATCTCTTTAACACCTCCGCATAAATATCCTAATTTTTGAAAGGAAATTAGGACAATATCATACCACATCAGGCGTATCCAGAACTAATGCAACTTCTTTTGCATGTTGCTTGATGGTCGCCTCGGAAATGTCTGTCTTTGGGCAAATTTCTTAAGACTAATATTCGAGAGGCAAGTCCCTCTACTATCCATTTTCTTTTTACATATCCAGTAATATATCAGAGCTGCTGCAACGGATTGAGGACGGGCACGGTTCAACTTGGAGGAGCGATTTTTTGTCAAAGCGTAAAGGCGAATTACTTCTTGCTTCTGTGCGGGAGAAGCTGAGAATTTATCCATCACGTCATGAATGTAATGTACGGCGGTAAGAGAAGTTGTGTGTATTGGAGAATCTTTAGGTGAATGACATTCACAATTTTCAAGCCTTTATGACTAAACTTCTTGTTCAACCCAAAGATTTCCATCAAGTTCTTTGATGTTTGATATTTGCCAGTCATCTTATAGGAGTGATAAATACATGCGAACACGACCCCCTTTCGTGTGTCTCCACGGTAATCTGACCTTTTGTTACCTGAGTGTAAATCTCGTTAGCTTTGGACACGATTGTTTCACTGAAACCCATATTCTCAACATCCTTGTAAATATTCCTATCCTCGGACTTGCGCATTTGAACCCGGTTTGGATCCGAAGACCGCTTGATGTCTGAATGACCGTAAAAACGCCATTCCTTTTCATGCATAATTGTACGTTGTATTTGTTCTCCACATTCCAGGCAACTAGTGATTTCGTTTTCTGTAACGAGGTCACTGTGATTACAAGGAATGTTACTATCCTCCCCAACGAAACCTCATCTGAGGTTCTCGTAGTCTCATATTCAGCTAGAGCTTGTTCAAAAAGTGCAAATTCTGCCATGTTTAGAATTATAATTCCATATCTTTAAACCATTTTCAATTCTTGATGTAATTGAAAATATGATAGTCTTATTAGGTTTAGAAGTGCTCATAGTATAAATCCATGTTGTTAGTGTCGCCGGAATAGATAGACATTTCTTTGTTGTTGGTATCGAAGTAGTAGTATATTGGAGTAATTGATTCATAGCGCCATTGGCTTCGGTTAATAAATTCAACTATTACCTCCTCCAACCATTCATACAATTTATGTAGACCTTCTGATTCAGTTACCGTTTCTTCAATTTTGTCAAAGAAGTATGCATGGTTTTAATCTCTCCAGTTTCGGGGTCTTCTTTTACGAAGTTGCGATTCATTTCTAAAAACATTTTGAGTGGTTTCTTTTGTCGGTCAATTATATCAATGAGCTCCTTGAGATTCTTGATTTTGAGTGGTTTCTTTTCGGATTCGTTTTCGGATTCGTTTTCGGATTCGTATTCGAGTTCATCGATGAATACGATGAAATCATACTCCCATTTGTTGTTTATCCAACGAAAAATCAGAAACACGATCAACTGTGTTTCTGGTTCTTTATAGGTCGGTCTTTTCCATGGTCTTAGATTAGCAGTAGGCTTAATAATTGGGACGTTAATCTTAGGTATAGGTTCGTCCATTATATTCACTGGATAACTCGAAATATCCAGCTCTTTCACTGTTTGTTTCTTCATTTTTTTATTATAGTATTCATGTCTTTAAACCATTTTTCAATTTTTATAAATTTCTCGAAAGAGAGGGTATTTCAGTCACCTTGTTGAACAACAGTCAGACAAGTCTCAGACAAGTCTCAGGTAAGTCTCAGGTAAGTCTCAGGTAAGTTGCGTCAGAGATTTAAATTTGAATTTTTTGTGAAGAATTTTTTGTGAAGAATTTTTGCGTCAGAGATTTTAAAGTCAAATTTCAAAAAGTTGCAATAGCGAATTTTGCGAGTTGCGTCAGAGATTTTAAAGTCAAATTTCAAAAAGTTGCAATAGCGAATTTTTGCGAGTTGCGCCAGAGATTTTAAAGTCAAATTTCAAAAAGTTGCAATAGCGAATTTTTGCGAGTTGCGCCAGAGATTTAAAGTCAAATTTCAAAAAGTTGCAATAGCGAATTTTGCGCTGGCTCCCGCATTTTACTACTACTCCAGGTGATAGTTTTCAATGTATTTTTAAATCGTAGATATGGAGGCACGCTAGAATTCGTCCGTAGCGAAAGCTAGGGAGGTTTTAGAGTGAACTATTGTTTAGCTCAATAGCAGCCATTTGAATGCTTTGTTATTCAAATGAGGTTTAGAACTTAGCTTTGCGAACTTCCAAGTTGTTCTCTAGACTGCACAGCCATAGCAGCTCAACATTTGCTAATTCTGAACTATGGATTGGTTTGACTGACTTCGGCTGAACGTCTCCTTAGAGTTTTGGGTGATTATAAAATGTCACGACCAGTTTATTGGGAATGTTTATAATTTATATTGTAAAACAATAGCCTGACTGAGATTTCATAAAAGGTTTCAAGAATGACCAACAAATTCTGAAAAATATCAAGATAATTGGTACCATGTGTCGAATATGTAAAAAGAAGCTTGTCTCTGAAACTTTCACATGATATTTTCTACCTAGTACTGTGCTATAATCTATAAACACGGACGATAGAAGATTTCACTAAGTGCCGCAGAGCTCATGAATAACAAAGGGATTCAAAGACGGCTGCCAATGGCAAACAATGGTTCACATTAAAACTGTTCTAGCTTTCGCTACGAATAAAATTTAGCGTGCCTCCATATCTTATCTTCAATAAACTACTAAAAACTATTGACATGCAAAGTTTGGTGTCTTTAGCCAAAAGTGCGCAATTTTTACGCTAATCCGCCGGACTAGTTACTTCAAAGCGAACTGTTCGGGCACCCGAAAACCTCGGGTGAAAAAACAGTGGAAAGTTTTCGGGAGCAACTGACCTCCCGAGACTTTTCGAGTGTTTTTTTTTGTCGATAGTGAGGGTTTGAATGAAATCGAAAATTTCTGTTTTGAGACGTAAACAGTATACATATTCACGAATAGGAAGTTGTAGACTATTTAAACGGCGGGTCTCATTTGCAGGTCGCAGGTCGCAGGTCGCAGGTCGCAGGTCGCAGGTCGCAGGTCGCAGGTCACAGGTCGCAGGTCGCAGGTCACAGGTCACAGGTCACAGGTCACAGGTCGCAGGTCACAGGTCGCAGGTCACAGGTCGCAGGTCGCAGTCCGAGATATAAAATATTTTTTACAAGTTTCCGAGATCACGCAGACTCCTGTAGTGGTTCTATCATTTTCTTCGAGCCGTATTCATGAAGCCGTATTCACGGACTGATAAACTTTTATTAAACTGCATTTCACTTTCTTTTGAGCGAATTAACATTTGTCTTTGGGAACGGGAGAATTTACGCGCGAATATCAATATGTTGCTGATGTATGTATTTTATGTGTTTATAAAATTCAATTGCAAGATGTTTGATCTCTAAGATGCGGACTGTAGTTTTGGCAATGCAGTTTAGAACCATGAGTGGGTTTATCTTTATCTTAAAGATACTTAGAACCTGAGCGACGAGTTAATAATCGTATCTATTTTTGTGAGTGTTTTACGAAGGTACAAAACTTTTACTTCTACTTTTGGCAAACATATGGTATGTAATGCTAATTATCGTGGGATCGCTCCATTTCTATTGGCCGTTTCACAGACTGTCAATCACGTGCTGCACAAGCGAAACTCTCTGAAACGCCCTGTTCTGTAAAACACTCACAAAAATAGATATGATTATTAAATCGTCGCTCAGGTTCTAAGTATCTTTAAGATAAAGATAAACCCACTCATGGTTCTAAACTGCATTGCCAAAACTACAGTCCGCATCTTAGAGATCAAACATCTCGCAATTGAATTTTTATAAACACATAAAATACATACATCAGCAACATATTGATATTCGCGCGTTAATTTTCCCGTTCCCAAAGACAAATGTTAATTCGCTCAAAAGAAAGTGAAATGCAGTTTAATAAAAGCTTCTATCAGTCCGTGAATACGGCTTCATGATGAATACGGCTCGAAGAAAATGGTAGAACCACTACAGGAGTCTGCGTGGTCTCGGAAACTTGTAAAAAATATTTTATATCTCGGACTGCGACCTGTGACCTGCGACCTGTGACCTGCGACCTGCGACCTGTGACCTGCGACCTGCGACCTGCAAATGAGACCCGCCGCTATTTAAATCATCAGGGTAGAAAAGAAAACGAACAACTTTACAATTTCAAAACAAACGTCTCGGGCAAGAGAATTCTCGGGCGTTTCGAGAAATGGGCTCCAGAACGCAGAATGGCGACTAACCTTTCCAGTCGCAGTCCGGAGATTTTAAAAATGATTACCCTTCCCCGTATTAGCTGTCAATAGCATTAATTCGGGAGAAATATATGGCGACCACATTTCTATTATGGCGACTAAACTTCACTATTTGGCGACTAGGATTTTATGCAATGTCACAACGAAAATTGTGCCAAATTTTTGCCTTTTAATAAATTTCTTTACAAAAATAAATACGGTTTTATTTCTCGAATCCTTTGTTCATCCCAAAATATCAAGTAAGTCAGTTAAATATATCACGTACCTTATGTATCGAGTCATAATGTATGGTGAACTCCTCGGAGTCTGGTTTCAAATCGCTTCTGTAATTCCAAAATGCTCCCGCGCCAACTGCAGCTCTGGGCCAGATCTAAACATTAATAAAATGTCATTTATTTAAGTGCTATAGAGCTATATGCGAGGTTACTCCGGTGCATCATGTGGGGTGATTTTGTAGACCGTTAATTCAAAAGATTATAGTTTACACACTAATTTGCAAATGGAAATTATCTCCCAAGAAGCCCGCTTCGGCAAAACTAATTGGACCATCCTATCAGTAACTATTTAAGAATATGTAAAGCTGAACAAATAGTCCGATGGGTCGAGAAATAGCAAGATAAAAGAAGATTTGTTTTCGAGGTTTTTAGCCTTCGCTGGCCATTGTTAAAGGCCCATCACCAACCGAGAGCCTTTGCGGTCTCTTAGCCAATCAGAGCACGCGAAAAACAATGGTCCAATTTGAAAACAAAAGAAAACGGGCCGCAAAGGCTCCCGGTTGGTGATGGGCCTTTAAGGGACGATACATTCTCGAACCCAAGCTCCCTGGCTCGTCATCTCGGCTCTAGTGAAAGCCATTGACGCATGCGCGAGTAATGATACAGAGCCGCTGAGAGAAACACCTTTCTGCGCATGCCCCAACGTTCAAAATCAGCCAATCAGCGAAGGCCCGCAAATGGATGTCCCCAGAGCCTCCCCCGCGAACAGACGAGTCGGGGAGCTCTGGGTACGAGAATGGGGACGATACTCCTCTGATATGAGACATGCGTAGAACAGCTGCGCAGTTGCGTGAGAGGCTCCCTTTAAGTACGCCTGCGTGCCATATTAGCCAATCCGCGAAGGTCCTGAAATGGCTGCCACCCGTGATTGGTGAGCCGGGAAGCTCTGGTACGTGAATGAATTTGGAATGGAATACCACACTTACGATTCCACTGACGGACTGGGTAAATGTGCCATCATGCAGAGGGTCGTACATCCAGTGTCCAGATGGCTTGCCACGTGTTGGGTGGCAGCACGCTGATATATAGCAGTACTCATTGGTCCACATGGCCATCTCACCTCCTAGTAAATACGACACTTCACTGTCGTTTAGCTGCAAGTAAACGAATATCATGCACGCTGATCAGGAAATCTCGCTTTCAACTGATTTGAAAATTGCTGAGCATTGCTCAAAATTTCGCGCCGAGGAGAACGGACAACGTTTTCTTGGCTTGGCGCACTATATGCACAATTAAACTTAATGCACTTGCATTCAGCTTTACTGAGCATGGGTAGAAATCGTAGATGTATGGTTCAGAGAGACGAAAGAGCGGGAGAAAAAAAAAAATGGGCGGGCGTCTTATTTTCCTCCTTGTTTCTTTGCTCTGAACCTCCACAGGAATACTTGTACACGCAAGGCAAGGTTAAAGTGCCACTAGTACCTAATTTATCACTGACCCGAAATTCGGCACGCAAGTACTAGACATCATGATCTTTAGCACTACGCCATTTATTTTGCCAGAGGTTGAAAGGAAAATAGTGTATTTTCACGACAAATTTCGTAGTTAATGAGCTCTTTTCGTCCTCTATTCATACAGTACCCCCCAAGGGACACAGCGCGTGTCCCTTGCACAGGGAGCTCGAACATCAGATCTCAATTGCGTTTTCCCCTATTTTTTAGAGAACCTCTCCAAAAAATAAGTCGTACTGTAATATGTCTTAGTTCTCCGGTTCTAGTCGACACATTTTGTATAGGTCTTTTAATTGCATATACGAAGTATATTAAAATAATGTTAAACCCGGTATAAAATGCGTCGACTAGAATCGGAGAACTAAGACAAATTACAGTACGACTTATTATTTGGAGAGCTGCCCTAAAAATAGGGGAAAAACGCAATTAAGATCTGCAGTTCGGCTACGACTAAAGGAGGATGTAGCGTGCAACACTGTAGTCGGAAACATATTTCCTTCATGTTTCCCGGTTTTGACGCGCGGGGAACATTGCCGCGCGCAGCACAATTGTACCGAGACACAAAAAGGGAAATTTTGTAGCTGGGACACAAAGAAATACTTTATGTGTCAGAAACAAACGGGTTGGAAGGTTACTAGTATAGTCACTAGGGGGATACGCGGAGGACAGCACAACGTTACGCGCTACATGTGTCCTGGTTTAGCCGCAACGAGGCCAGCCTCGGTGCCAAAGGCTTTCACTGTCCAGGATTCTAAGGACATGTCTTCAGAAGAAACTAGTTCTGCTCACTCTGAGTCAAAGGGGAGCCCGAATGGGAGGAAGACCGCTTCCGTCTGAGAATGAGAAAGCCCGGACTTCTCGACCTTGCATTGTGATTGGAGAATGCACTGCAATTTCGGGATAGCCCATAAGAATGAGGATGATTTGACACTGATCGTTTACTTACCCCAGCAGCAATATCTGTCCATAGTTTCGCAGGTGTTACACCCATAAAGTTGAGGTAAAAGTTACTGGACAATGAATTAATGGCGTAATACTTCTGATCTACGATGCTCTTAATGGACGCACTCTTCCATGCCTGGATGACTGTCTTATCTGTCACCTAAAGGAGAAGACAGCGATATGTTTATGATCAGTTAAAGTCGATTTAACACGTGTATGGTAAACAAAACGCGAAGTAAGTACACCAATTCTGAACAAAACGTACATAGTGAACGCAAAGTAAGTGTGAATTACTCAAGGCACCGATATTTTCTTCAGTTGCGTTGTGAGACAAAACGTGAGACGTTTCCAAGGGCAACCGCCATGTTTATTTTTCACAGACCAATCAGAGAGGGCAGATTTCGTTGGTTCGCCATAGAAACGTCTCATTTCATCCTAGAAACGCAACTTTCAAACGTTCAAACAAACGACTCGTCACCCCAGGAGGTGACGAGTCGGCAAGCTCTGGGTACAGCCGATTGCGTTTGACCGTTTCACCCTAACAGTTCGCACGTTATGTTTGAACGTTTGAAAGTTGCGTTGTGAGACAAAAAGTGAGACGTTTCCAAGGGCAACCGCCATGTTTATTTTTCACTGACCAATCAGAGAGGGCAGAACCCTTTGGTTCGCCATAGAAACGTCTCGTTTCATCCTAGAAACGCAACTTTCAAACGTTCAAACATAACGTGCGAACTGTTAGGGTAAAACGGTCAAACGCAATCGGCTGTAAGAGAATGCAAGTCCTGTGTCCTTGACTCATGGTTGAAAATTGGTAGGTAAACACTAGACAACTAGATCCTCACACTTTGTGTCCTCGTTAGAGCTTCCTCCCAAGCTACTGGTGTTTTGCCCAGATCAAGGAGATGTTGCTGCAGAGCTAGTTCCATACTCTTTAATCCTTCAACATAATAACTAACATTGGGACACATCGTCACAATGGCGGATCGGGGGGGGGGGGGGGGGGGGGGCATTGGGACACATACATACATACTTTTTATTTGGCACCATATACAAAGTTACCGTACATCAGTGTTTACGCAATTAAAAAGACAGAAAAGAGAACTATTTACATCATAAGCAGCTTGTATTGTGCAGAATTTTGCACACTAAAATTCTAGGCTGGACTTATTCACAACCAGGTGTCCTCCAATGAACCAAACTTCCATAGTATAGGGTGTGGCTTTCCTTTTTCTTTGCTTTTTTTCTGTGCACTGGATGCCGGGTAGGGTTAGGAAGGGGGTGGGTGGGGTTTTTGTTTTTTTGTGCTCTGTATGTGTGTAGTTCTGGCCTAGGGATGGGAGAAGGGTGGTCTGGGAATGTGTTGTTGGGGGGGATATATATGCTGTAATCTGTCTTTTAACTCTGTAATTGTTGGATAAATGGTCAATAAAAAAAATAAAAAATAAAAAAAATAAAAAAAAAAAAGCTTGTATTGTGCAAGGTTGCCTCTCAATTCAAAGCATGCTCATATGTACTTCGCTACATCCAGTCACAGTGGCGGATCCAGTGTGTGTGTGTGTGTGGGGGGGGGGGGGGGCAGTCACAGTGGCGGATCCAGTGTGTGTGTGTGTGTGTGGGGGGGTGCTTTGGGTGATGGACGCACCCCCTTTTGTGACATAAAAATGATTTAAAACGGCAAAACGCAGGCCTAAAGGGAAGGTTTTCGCAGTCCAAATGACAAATCCGACTCTTCAAACCAAAAACGCACCCCCCTTTCCAAAAACCTGGATCCGCCGCTGAGTCATCAAGGCCATTTGTAGCCCCCTTGTAGGCAGTGGACTGCAAATGACCTGTGAGCTGTGGGGTTATTGGGCCTGATGGGCTGTTGACTCAGAGGCCATGAGGGCAAGAGGAATAATTGTTTTAGTCAGAGTCAAGTATGTCAATTTGTTTAGGCAAAAACATTTTTTGGTCTGGTCATTTATCATTTTCTGGCATATAAATCCGGCACCTTTCATTACTAGTAGGCTATAACTTATGGACTATAGTAGCTCAACCAATCAGAATACAGCATTGACAATAGACCACTAGTGTGATTTGATTAATCTCTGATATCGCCTTTAAATGGCAATGCCATTAAACTAGCAGCATACTACTTTAAAAACAATGTATTAAAACATCCAAATTGCTTCTGTTTTCCATTCATTTCTCCACTTAAATGGGAAAGTGCTACAGCAAACATCAATGTTTATCATTTTCTGAGATGTAGCCAGCATTTGGAAAGGCGGTAGGGGTGTCACAACTACTAAAAATGTGTGATGACTTCTGATCATTTTTGTCCATTTATTGGACACATTTGGCACATTTAGTTTATCCAACATGGCCTGATGCAGTAGCAGGGACATTTGCATACGCATGCGCGGCTTAGATTTATTGAACTCCCTCATGCCTCGTAGAAGGGTCATGACAGCTCAATGTTTACGGGATTTGACCGTGATATGTGGAACCAAATTGAAATGAATTACTCCAGAATTGGCCTAAAGGTTTTTATCTATGTCTTTGCTGCCTATTCTACGGAAAGGAACATGCAATAGGTTCGAGTTGTTATCATGGGACGTTCAAAGAAACTCAAGCTTCGTCAATATTGCAGCCATGTTGTCTTGTTACATCCCGTAATTGGAGGTTGCTTGCTCATTTTAAAGGAGAACCTGAATCATTTCACATACGGTAAGTTTCTCTATGGTAAGCATTGGGCATGTTTTGAAGTCAATCTTGATAATTCGCGTTTGCGATTGTCGAGAACACCAGTGAAAATTCTATTTAATTTCAGTTTACAAGTAAATTATATTGAATGCTCCAGCAAGGTCATTTCTCCATGTTAAATCTTTGTTGATTGTTCTCAACCAACCAAGGCTATCATCAAGAAACGATTAAACTAGCCATGAAAATTCGGTGATCATATGAATTATACTATTGAACTCAAATGACTATTGAACCTGTTTAAATTATGCGTAACACTCTTGAAGCCGATTCCACCACAGAATGACAAATATATCGTATTATGTATCTGACAGATGTCGCAATACTATAAGGTTGTTGAGAGTGCAGATTAAACAGAGATCGCTTTGAGTTAAATACGTAATAAATAACAATATTTCGCCATCAATTTTTCTTGCATAATTTGCAATGGTGGGCTCCTATTTTATGTGCTATAGAAAAATATCGAGCTCATTTCTCCATCTTAGTTTTAGCATGATTTTAACCAGTAATGATCCAGCTGTTAATTTGTTAACATTTCTTGTGTTCAAAATTCGCTAACATAGCTAAAACTTTTTTTCATTGTAGTACTTTTGTGATTTTTGTTACAAGTGCAGGTCTTTAACGACTTTTAGTATCAGTAATGTTGACAAATTTCATCCATCTTATTTTTTCAGATCTTCTAAATTGTAGCAGCGGCATTTTCACACGGTCAATGTTGTGATACTACCTGTGACAGAATATGCAACTAAAGAGCTATAGGGATGGCCTCTTGGCAGGATAGGGGTTGGGTGTTTTGAGTGAATACCTTCTTTGTAATTGGAAGTGTTTCTCTAGCGTCTTAAAAATGACTTGTTCTCCCGAGAAATAAACTAAAAAAAATTCAATTTGTCGTTCGTCGTAAATTTTGTAATACTGATTGTGGCAGTCGTTCAGGGCTATAAAACTCGATGGGTGGGTGAGGGAGTCTTCGAGGTTTTAAAAGATTGTATGTAAAATCATAAATTACGTTTTCTTATGAATTCAGCAATGGCTTTTCTAAGGTAGTATCGTATGCTGTACAAGCTGCATGCTATCATCGTTTGAAACAATTTCCGTAACACTGCTCGTAACATGGCTTAAAAGTGTTGTCAGAACGTGCTCTGTCGACATCTCGTTTGTTGCACACAGAACACTAAGAGCTTATCGTAGAAATATTTTGAATTGCAAAATAAAGAAAAAAGAAAAGTGCGAGCTGAAAACTTCGCGCCATTATGTCAATTCCGACTAAAACAATGGAAATTGGCAATTAAAGCGCCCGGAACCACATTGAATGGTCAGTGGATTCATGCATGCGCAGTACAGAAGTTCCTGCTACTGGCCTGGTGCATAATAAACATTAACATTTTCTTGCGAAATTTTTCTGTGATAGAGGACTAAGGGGGTAACTTACTTTCCATTGTGCAGTTTTCATTTGTAAAGATCTCGTCCAGACCAAGGTGGAAGGTTTGTTCAGGGAAAAGAGAAACCATTTCACTGAGAATGGCCTTCATGGTGGAGAGTGTCTTCCCCTGCAAGAACAAAATAAAAATTTGACATAAGCCAGGAGCGGGGCCAGGAATTTCTGTAAGGGGGGCCAGATAGTGAAAACATGGGATGGAAATTTTCAAATTTCCTCCAGCAAATAGAGTAAATGTATGGGAAAATCTGCTGAGAAAGGGGTGGCTGTGGCCCCCTCAATCCGCCCCTGCAAGCCATTATAATTTCCAACATTTTTATGAATCGTCCTTTCCTTTCAGCTTGCCATGTAAAGGCCAGTCATCATCTATACTATGGTCATTTTATAGTAAATGTGACTTTTGCACATGCTGTTGACTGATGATGTCTTGATTCCTCTTTTAGTCAGCAGATGAGACTGTCAATGAAAACCTAAAACACAGCAACTCTTGTTTTTTTTGGTCACCCCTAAATGCCCCAGGGGGTGGTACTCCCTTGTTTTTTGGCCGGAGGCACTCGTTGTACCTTTTAAGGGTTCCAATGAAAAAAAAATCCAGATAGGTACCCTTTAGGGGTCCATTCTAGCAAACCAGGCAACAATGGTTTATCAATATCACACTTGCTGGTACCTTTTAGGTGTCAAAAACAACTAAACCATGACCTTTATGATATTAATTTTAGGGGTAAAATCAAAAGTTCTAGACAAGTACCAACACCCCAAAAATAGCAACCCCCACACCACCCACCCATCCCCCTGTGCTAAATGCAAGTCATATTATTTCATCCCCTGACTGATACGTTGTTGACTTGTTTTCATTTCTGATGTTTTCAACACTGAAACAGAATCATTCGTTCCTGGATCTTTAGTCTTGAGATGCATAAAATCTCCAATAAAAACTTCATGACAAGGCTGTGTTACCTATGGCCAAAATGAAATTACCTGAGGATCATTGTAGAGCTGTAAATAGCCTGACGCATTACAGAACTGTAGTCCCTTGAAGTTTAGTCCTAGAAAACCATTAGCATGGGCGCTAGGAAAACAAAATAATGTCAGGTCAGGTGTAAACGTCAAACTTCTTCTGTCAAACCTTTCCTTTTTCAATTTTTGATCATCAAACAGCATGATGAAACAAGTAGTAAAATACACTGTAGCTAGATTGGCTTATGTTCTCCAAATTTAAGATTCCCTTTCTAGAGATCACAGGTTTGGAATGACATTGGTGAATCTTTTAAATCATCCAATGTTAGGATGTTTACCAAGAAAGAAGGGAGGACTGCAAACTTACGCTGCTTCAATCTCGGGCATGAGCCTAATTCCCCTGTCTCTTGCATAGTCCACCAGATTTTTCACCTCCTCCTGTGAATAGATTTCTGGCTCCTTGTTCCTTAGGTCTGGAAACCTAGCAGTGCATTGAAAAAAATTGAAAAACATTGCTAGAATATTATAGATTTTCACTCTAGAAACCTGGTAGAAAATATTCAAATTGCATCAGCAATTTTCAAAATGTTTGTTTTGTTTTTGTTTGATGAGTTTTGTTTTTGTCTGAACCTCTAAGGTCCGAGTAAACCATGTTTGGGTCTTTAAGGTCTCAGTATATGTAAAAAATTAAAAATCCATAATATGTTTTTTTTTTCTGGAATTCATTTGATAGAGTCCTAAAGTATATTTCTAAAACCTCAAATGACGCTTTCACTGTTTTACTAGGCTTCAATAGACCATTCTTTTGTATTGCATGTTTTTTGTAGTACTTACAGTAAATTTTAAGCCAAATTTTCACCTTCCCGAAGGTCCTGACCTCGCAAAATTTAAGATATCAGTGTCAAATGTTCTGTGTCATTAGAACATGATAACACCTAAAAAACTGTGTGAGGGAATTTTATTTTTTACTTGAAAAGATTTTATGATAAATTTTGTGGCCACCAATTGAAAAAAATGTGACTTTCAACTTTGCAGCCTAATATTATTTTTTGTAAATATGCACAATATCAAAAATCACTCACACAGTCTTGCAAATCATTTCTTCGTGACTAAAATCAGACAAAGTGTGAAATTGTGCAACAAAATGCTAATGGTCTGGAACTTCTCAAGTAAACAAGGTAGTTTTTAGCTTAGGTTCTTGTAAAAAAAACAAGAACAATTTTAACTTTACTAAAATGAACTATTTTCATATAGAGCAATCTTTTAGCTTTTTAAAGCTAAAAAAATGATATACAGCTGATATATGATAGCATTAATTGCGACGGGACAATAATTTTTTTTCGTCAAATACTTTGAGACCTTAAAACATCTAAAAAGTTTCGCCCAAAGGTAAAACATTTCTGAAGTTTTTGAAAGTTGGGTTGCAGAGCCCTGTTCCTGGCTTCTTCCCTGCTAATGCCCTGTTGTTGGTTGTATGTACATACTTTTTACTTTCAACACTAAAGCGACATAGGTCAATAAGGTGGAAGTGAAGGACATTCAGTTTTACAAAACTCATGGCATCAATGGTATTGTACAGTAGCTCTATTGGAAAAATACGCCTCCTGAAAGAAAGTAACAGCTAGATTTAGTCAATTTACCTGATTCTTTTCCGTACAAATACTGTATTTTTCTTTGTCAATTCCAGAGGGGTGGGGGTGGTGGTCACTTTTCAACACTCCCTTCTATGGGGGGGGGGGGGGGGGAGATGTTTCCTGGAACCTCACATTCTCTAGAACCAGGGTTATGAAATATATTCCCTTCTAGAGCGACAGAGCGGAAATGACCTGTTTAGATCACTAATTTTCAAATAATAAGGTCAGGTTAACTCAGAAACTCTTGATTTTTTGCATACAGACTCCTTGTCTTATTAGAAACAAAATATCAAAAATGACTTTTTCTAATGGATCCGTCTTTGAGATATTAGGCTTTAAACTCTGGTTTCTGTGCCATTTTATGGGAGAATTGGTACTTTGATCAGGAATTCTGCAAACTTTGTTCAATCATATCTAAAATTCATATTCTTCAAATTTCTTGAAAATTTGGAATTAAGCTTTCGGTCATAGAAACTCTTTGTATAGGGAATCTTGAGCTTATATATTTAAATATGGCGAAGTTAGACATTTCATTTTTGGTCATTTCCGCTCTGTCTTCTAGAGCAGAGTCAGGAGGTCCGAGACCCCAAATTTCTAGGATTACCCCTGGGAACACTCCCCTACAGAAGGCTTTTTGAAATTCCAGAAGTGGAGGGTCAAAATGTTTGTCATCACCATCATCATTATTTTAATATTTTTTTGACACAGAGAAACACCAGGCTATAAATACTGCACTGCAAGTGCAACTTCTGCATTTACATGTGAATTCCAGACAGCGATGAATCATGAATAGGTTATCCCACCCCACTTTTCAATCCTTCCATTGGGAACCATTGGAACCACACAATCTGTGGTACCCTCCCCACACAGAACGGTGTTGACAGCATACCCAGAGACAAATTGTTCAATTTTCAGAGCAACTGGTGTAACAGGACGTTTCTTCAAATTTTATTAGATCCATGTGGGGTGAGGGAGGGGGATGGATATTTTCTGCAACCACACAATGGAACTCACCCTGTATCTAACATGAGCCCTCTGTGTTTAAAAGATGGTGAATCATTTATAGCAAAGGACGTGTAGACCAGTGAGCCATCCACTATTAGCTGTGAAAATGTCTCCAGGCCATACCTGTGGTAGAAGTAACATGATACTTTTTACAATAACACAGTTTGAACAGAGCCAGAGATCAGGGATAGAAATTGCACCCTAGGGGGGACTCCCATATGTTTTCATGAGAGATGATTGTCAGGAATTTTCAGCATCAAACAGGGGCAAACAGGGGGGGGGGGGGTGTATGCCGCACAGATCACAAGTGCAAAAAATGAAAAATCACGAGTCACAGCTGTCGATAGTAAGCTTTCATGGATCATGAAAATGGATGCTGGGAGATCATTATCTGCTCATTAATTGTTGCTTGCCATGGCATGATTTACACAATAAAGGACCAGCCATTGTTTATCGCCTGTGGTGGTCTGAGAATTTTGGGCAATACACTCTGCCAAAATGAAGTGATTGCCCCTCTATAAGTACTATGTTTACATGATCCCCCTCAGAGCTGTTAAAAGTTTTCCTGATCCCCCCCTCCCCGATTTGTAGTGGAAGATGTTTTACGGAAAGAGAGGATCAGCATTCTTCTTTCATTGCGCAAAAGCATGCCCATGATTTTAATAAACACATTTCATCAAGCCTCAGAGAAAAAGGTTGATGAGCATTTCATTTTTTGTAAATAGTAAACAAAGCCTGTAAATTCTTCATGCACACAAAGCGTGTTGCGTATGACAAAATTATTAATCTTAATGTGCATAAAGTGCGGCCGAATAACATATTTCTATGCTTGTAACATCAAAAATCATGTCAGTTCTTTTGAACATACATTTAGTGATTGCCCGCCAAGCCTTGAATTGGCTTTTTGGGGGGAGTTATTAGCTTTGTTGTGCGTGTTCTTAAAAAAATGTATTAGACGTTGTTTCAGGGGCAAGTTTGCTCCTGATGTCTTTCGTGCGGCAAATTTTTTTTAATGTACATGATATTGAAGTTGCTGGAATAGCTCCTTATAAAATTTCCTGTGGTCCCCCCTTTCTGGTTATCAGGTTTTGAGAGATTCCCCTTTCACTCACCCAACAATGAAGTGATCCCCCCTCAAAATCCTCAGTCTCGCCCAGGTGATAAAAAATGACCGGTCCCTGAATATCTAAATGAAGGTCCTGAAAATCAAATGCTTGCGACTTTGACAAACAATGTGACCATTGATATTTTTGGCACGGGAAATTCGCTGTATGCGTAATCTCAGCCGGGACAAAAAAAAATCAAATCACAATTTCATCAGCTCAAAATCACGACTTTCATGGGTCACACCATGATTCTTGGGCACGAATCACGAAATAACATTGGCCATTTTCACTGATCATGAAAACAAAAAAGGGTTGATCACGGCTCACAAAAAAAACCTGTATGCTCCTGATCAAAGGATACCAAAAAGGGTGTGACATTAATAACAAAAGAATATAATTAAAAATAAAGCCATTGGACACTTTTTTGAGTTGTTAACATCTAAAACCCAGGGGGGGGGGGGTACTTGGATATAAAAATGATGGGGGGGGGGGGGGGTCCGGCGGAGCTCCAAATTTCATACCCAAAAAAATACCTGAGCCATAAATTTTATACCCAAAAAAAATACCTGCTCCCAAAATTTCTATCCCAAAAAATGCCAAATGTTTTAAGCCTAAAAAAATACCAGTATACACATGAAGGCCGGTCCCATTATGTTTCCTGGAAATAGCTTCAGCTTAAGTAAGTGCAGTATCTTGATGATCAACTTAACGTTTCAACCCCAAAAAAATACCCACGGATTTTTCAAACCCCAAGACAATACCTGGTGAAATTTTCAACCAAAAAAAAATACTTTTACTACAAATTTCTTAGCCAAAAAATACGTCGGACCCTCCCCCGAGTCATTTTATATGGGAGTACCCCCCCTGGGATCTAAAACCAGTTACACATATATTCCTAAGGATTCCGAAAAAGTATATCTTGTTACCAGACCTGCCAACTGTCACAGTTTCACCGTGAGACTCACGGTTTTAGGCATGATCTCACGGTTTGCCTTGAAAATCTCACGGTTTTTGAAAATTTTCTTTCACTAGAGAAAAATATGATTTGAGCCATGATTTGTGCAATCCAAATTGAAACTAGCTGTAAAAACAGGTAAACTAATTTGAATTATAAGAGCAAAGAAGGCAATAGAACAATATAATAAGGAACACAAATGAATTGCCCTTTTTTTTTCTACTTTTTTTTGAATATTCAGAAATAAAAATGTTTATTGGTTTGTAGAGCCGTTTGGCTTAATGGCCAGTCTCCAGGTTTTGACTTCTGAGGGGTTCACAGGTCTGTGTCACTAGTTCTGGGGGGTGCTCCTGGGCCAGCTTCACCGACAAAACTACGCCTTTTGAACTACGCCTTTTGAACTTGAGTTACATAGTAAACTACACTTTGAAATTCGTGCAAATATAGAGATTTTGAAGGAATTGCGCTTGACAAGGAGTTTTCCTATTATATTATTGTGCTTCAGATTGCGAACTTTGAAAATAATTTCTCTACTTTCCATGAGAATTTCATTGCGGGACCAACCGAAGTTAAGTTAAGTTATATTCCTTATTGGACATTCTTCCCAAGTAAACCAAAATCAAGCCAAAGGGCCCGGGGGGGGGGGGGGGACTCCCATATTTTTTGGGCGGGGGTGCTCGTCGTACCTTTTAGGGTTTAAAATCAGGCCTCTGGTACCTTTTAGGGGGTAAAATTCGAAAACGTATTTTTTTCCAGATAGGTACCTGTTAGAGGTCCGTTCTAGCAAATCAAGCAAATCGCACTTGTTGGTAGCCTGAATTTGAGACATATTTTCCCTCGTAAAAAATACGCGACAAAATTACGAGGGAAAATCAACTAAGCAATGCCATGTTTGGTACCTTTTAGGGGTCAAAATCAACTAAGCGATGCCATGATTGTTCCCTTTTAGGGGTGAAAACGAAAGCACCGACGAGCACCCCCGCCCCAAAAATATGGGAGTCCTCCCCCTCCCCCACTCCCCGGCCAAAGGGGTCCTAAAGGTTTGAGTAACTGGATTTTTGGATGGATTTTTGGCCACGTTTTGTCAAAATCCTGGTAAAATCTGTCTTGACAACTTTCGAGTAAATGCATGCCTTTCCAGGACAGACCCGATGATCACGGAAACTACTGCACAGAAACCTTACATTGCTCCATAAGGACTGTTTGCTGTCAGCGAGACGTTGCTCCCGATGTTGTTGTTGTACGACAAACTATAATCATATGAGGTATCCGCATTTAAAGTCTCATCGTCAGACTTGACTTGGACAAAAACCATCTCAATTTGAGTTGTATTTACTTGTAACTTGGTTCTGCTCGCAGCCAACATATGAGTTGTGATGATTCCCAAATATCTTGTGATGCCGCGATCGAGAACTTGGGACTTGGAAGCAGTTTGGATGGTGAAAGCTTTTGACAGCGATAAAGATCCACCCGAAGCTTTTACGTCTCTTGGTATCGGCCATACTGTATTTGCTTCTACTTTGATTTCAATGGCGCAGAGACCAAGACATAGCAGATAAAGAAATTTGGAAATTGAGAGCGTAGGTGCCATTTTCGGCCACGGGAAAATGAAAATGCTCAAAGTCACTCGGTCACGTGAGTACTAGCATATGTCACGGGAGATATTGTCACGCAAAAGCTTTTTGAAAAACAAAATAAAAACACAGTTAATTATAGGGATCTCCTATCTTGCTTTCCAATAATCAAAATAACTTGACTTTACTTGAAAAATGGCTAAACAATAAATTCTGATTTCTGAAAATTATTAAGGGAGAGAACTCTCCTAGAATACCTTCACCACGGGCTCCCTGTGGTCTTTGGTATGACACCAAGATCCTTTGCGCGTGTAGTTACACTCGAAAATGGCGGACGGCGTGGTTCTGTCTTTCAGTGAGAAAAGAACATTGCTTTTACTGTGAAGATTTTAACGGGGATAAACTGTAGTATTATGGTAAGTATCGTGAAAATATTCTTCATTTAGTTATATCCTTAGATTTTATGCGTTTGCATTGCCAATCAAACAACGCAATCGGCTACAAAGGGCAGAGCGCCCGTTGGACCATATAGGCTTCCCAGGATCATTGATCGAACTTTTAAGAGTTGATAGTTTGCAGTTTTATAGTGTCGCTGTGTGAAGTTTGACTGAGTTCGATAAGCGCTAAAATATGAGTATCTACGAAAAATAAAAAAGTTTGAAAAATACCCTTATCTAGTCCTTTAGTACTTCAATAAATCACTACTTGCATTTATTCGGTCAGAAATACACTTTTAAGCGAGTTTTAGCCAATTTTATTGTCACCTCTCACACTAGTATCAAATATCGATTTATCGATCAGATTTCGATGATCGATTTCTATCGATTTGTTACGCCGGGTTCTCACAGGCCCTGTGCAGACAGGTTATTTTTATTTTTATTTATATATCAGAAAACAGATCGAAATACAATCAGCTCCTGAAAGACAAAAATAAAATTAGTTGTGAATTAGACTAGAGCTTGCTTTGTAGTTCTCATATTTGTTTACTTCATTATGATTCTCTGCGAGTTTTCTTAACTTGTGGGGGCATGGTAGCCCTCCCCTACCCAATCCTTATTTTGATAATCTCGTTTTTAGCTGATGAAGGCCGAATTGGCCGTAACGTTCTTTAGTAAAACGTTTAGTGAGAGTTAAAGATGCAATGGTTGCCTGTTGCCACTAAAATGAGCAATGCGGATTTTTATATAAAAATCAAATCCTTGTCTTACTCTATCCCAAGTCATCAGAGAGCTTGATTTCCGTTTGAAGGAGGACAATAACAGTGGCCAGCAACAACAAACACAATTTATTGAGTTTCTAATAAATTACAAAAATAAATTACAAAAAGACCACACACAGCTATACTCTCTTATTAGAGAATAAAGGACCAACTATTAAACTCTGAAAAATCTGCGATCATAGAAATAATTATAATTTGGAAAATTGTTGGTCTGTATTCATCATCATCATCGTCATTCTCCTTTGATGGAGTCATTGACATCCTTGGGGCGCCCCCGCTGCACGGAATGTCACATCCAGCAAGCGCATAAAATCGGTCTTCGCCAACATTGTTCTTCTTGTTGGTATATATATCAATACTAAGCAACGCTTCCATTCTTGTCCACATGGACTTCGGATTCTGTATATTGAACAGCACTTGTTTCTGAATGGCATCGAATTAAGTAATAATATACTTAATTTAAAAATATATCTGTGTATATATTTCATATATCTGTAATTATGTTCACATTTTATGTTTGGAGAGGATTTGCTTTTGTTAATTTGTGGAGGGTTCAGCATTCAAACCCCATTTATACTTTTTTAGAAATAATTTCACAATATTCTAGTCCGTCAGAATTCAATAGAACTACCCAAATTTTCTACCCAAGTGTATCATAATGAATGATCCTAAAGTAAACTCAAAAAGAGTGCCAGCGATTTTTTTATGTTCACTATGGTTCGATATTTGGGACCTTATTACCTTTAAAAGTGACAGAAATCGTCACGTTGCATGCAAACACAATTTCGAGAATTTCCACCAAATGACGGCCTACATTTGTAAATTCGTTATGTATAGCACAACTAAAGCTACTATACAAATCACAAATCAACACCCTATATTAACACAATACAAAACCAACGTAAAAAAAACTGGTGAATTAAATCACGCAGCCAGAACCCAAAACCTGGCATGTTCTACAATACTCCATTTCACAGTTGCGCAAAAGCCTTTGTTTGAATCCGATTAAAGGTCGACATTGCACTGTAGGGGCGTGGACTTCGTTAGCATATGGGTAGCATTATAAAGACTTATTTGGATTCCAAGAGAATAAAGTTTTTTTAGTGCCTGGCCAACCTTAGCCTCAATGCGACAGAGAAATTTGGGAACTGTGAAAATGTGGTAACAACACCTACAGTTATTTTGATCAGTACCACATGGCATGTTTGAAATTGTCTTGCAACTTTATCCTGAATGCGAATGTTGCTATGCACACGATGACTTCTCACTGTGGATAAGGCTTGCTACATCTCGTGAGATAGTCACATTTGCAACCAAATGGGCAGGACAGGATGCCACGCTCCACCAATCTCTACAAAAATTAGTCGATAAGTGTTTTACTGCTATTTTCATCATTCTGTGAACTCTGCGCCAACTAACAAACCGCGGTTTGGCTTCCGTCAATCAAACGAGTGAACAGCGTGATTTCACGCAGGCTTTGAGAGTTTTTTAGCTAAGCTTCAAAACCAAATGTTCCACCATAAAATGAAAACGAAACTTAGAAAAGTTAATGTGACTGTTTCAAAATATTTGATGGACACATCACTAGTGGTGAAGTCTGGAAGAAGCACAGAGCCAATCAAAGAAGACCAGAACACGCCCGTTTCTCGAAACGTCCGAGAATTCACCGATCCCGCATTCATTGTTATACCCCTAGTTACTGTTGCTACGTCGGACAAGCCAAATTTTATCTTTGGCATAGAGCGCGGAAAAGACACCGATTGCAGGGAGGTGTTAGAAGTAGTTGCATGCAATTTGGATTTTATATTTTTATCTTGAAAAGCTGAATAATTATTGAAAAATCTTCGATATTCAATAGTCTATAACTCCCTTTTCGTGGTTATTTCTATTTTATAGTATTTGTAGAATTACGTTACTTCAAACCGAACTGTTCAGGCACCCGAAAACCTGGGATGAAAAACAGTGGAAAGTTTTCGGGAGCAACTGACCTCCCGAGACTTTTCGAGTGTTTTTTTTTTTGTCGATAGTGACGGTTTGAATGAAATCGAAAATTTCTGTTTTGAGACGTAAACTGTATACATATTCACGAATAGGAAGTTGTAGACTATTTAAATCATCAGGGTAGAAAAGAAAACGAACAACTACAATTTCAAAACAAACGTTTCGGGCAAGAGAATTCTCGGGCGTTTCGAGAAACGGGCGCCAGAACGCAGGGCAAAGAAAATAGATTTCCTTTCGCCTTATTCAGCGAAAAATGGAAAGATTTTTATTATTTTTCTTGTTTTACCACTGTATGCATTGCTACGCGACCTTCAGAATTCACTGTTGCGATGGGCGATTTTACGCAAGAAAATTTTAATATCAATTTTCTTGAACAGTGAGTTAAACATTCTAGGCAAGGGAAGCCAAAGGATTGAGCTTAAAACCATTTTGGTTGATTTTGCAATCAATATCGATCCAGTAAAGCAGCCGAATCCAGCGCTTTGGTTTGATTGACGGCTAAAAATCGCCGTAGCAATGCATACAGTGGTAAACTGTAAAGGTGAACTCCCTGTAAAAGTGATATATACTGTGATATATACAGTGATATATACTGAAAAACAGTCCAAATTCAGTGCCCGACACTGTGACTATGTGGTCGTCAATGGCGACTAGAGATTTAGGGTTTGGCGAACAAACATTTGAACCTGGTCGCCAAATGGCGACTAACCTTTCCACTCGGGGTCCGTAGGTTTTGAAAAATTACCCTTCCCCATATTAGCTGTCAATGGCATTAATTCGGGAGAACAATATGGCGACCAGATTTCTATTATGGCGACTAGACTTCACTATTTGGCTACTAGGATTTTATACTTTAGGCGCCAATGGAACCTCTCGAAAAAAGTTATGGTCGGGCCCACAGCAATGTCACAACGAAAATTGTGCCAAATTTTTGCCTTTTAATAAATAGCTTTACAAAAATAAATACGGTTTTCTCGCATCCTTTGTTCATCCCAAAATATCAAGTAAGTCAGTTAAATATATCACTTACCTTATGTATCGAGTCATAATGTATGGCGAACTCCTCGGAGTCTGGTTTCAAATCGCTTCTGTAATTCCAAAATGCTCCCGCGCCAACTGCAGCTCTGGGCCAGATCTAAACATTCATAAAAAGTCATTTACTTAAGTGCTATAGAGTTATATGCGAGGTTACTCCGGTGCATCATGTGGGATCACGCCCATTCTTCGTGAACTTCACTGGTTACCGGTTGCCGCTCGCATCGACTACAAAATTTTGCTTTTAGTTTTTAAATGTCTGAACGGTTTCGCCCCTATTTATTTAAACGACCTCTTAACCCGATACATCC
This sequence comes from Scolanthus callimorphus, assembly GCA_033964015.1. Lineage (NCBI taxonomy): Eukaryota > Metazoa > Cnidaria > Anthozoa > Actiniaria > Edwardsiidae > Scolanthus > Scolanthus callimorphus. Next base: position 36,879,868 of record CM066913.1, read on the forward strand.
CCAAACGCTGCCTAAGGTCATCCTCAAAATCGCTTCTCTCCGTACCCAAATGCAACCTTAAGACATACGGAGAGAGAGCATTTTCATTTAGGGCTCCCACTCTCTGGAATGCCCTCCCAGATGACCTCCGATACATCACTTCACTCAGCACTTTTAAGGTGAAGCTGAAAACACACCTTTTCTCACAATGTTTCGGGCTGTAGGCAACCCCCCCCCCCCCCCCCCCCCCCCCCCCCCTCGTTTTTACTTTATTTTAACTTTTTAGTTCTTATCAGGGTTACACAGTTTTTGTTCTTTTATTCTTTTTATATATATATATATTAGTGTAAATTTTTATCATACTGTATATTCTTAATATTGCTAAACTAAGAAATGTAAAGCGCTCTTGGATTTTTTAAGAAATAGCGCTATATAAATTTTATATTATTATTATTATTATTATATTATTTTGTAGACCGTTAATTCAAAAGATTATAGTTTACACACTAATTTGCAAATGGAAATTATCTCCCAAGAAGCCCGCTTGGGCAAAACTAATTGGACCATCCTATCAGTAACTATTTAAGAATATGTAAAGCTGAACAAATAGTCCGATGGGTCGAGAAATAGCAAGATAAAAGAAGATTTGTTTCCGAGGTTTTTAGCCTTCGCTGGCCATCGTTAAGGGACGATACATTCTCGAACCCAGAGCTCCCTGGCTCGTCATCTCGGCTCTTGTGAAAGCCATTGACGCATGCGCGAGTAATGAAACAGAGCCGTCAAGAGAAACACCTTTCTGCGCATGCCCCAACGTTCAAAATCAGCCAATCAGCGAAGGCCCTCAAATGGATGTCCCCAGAGCCTCCCCTACGAGCAGACGAGCTGAGGAGCTCTGGGTACGAGAATGGGGACGATACTCCTCTGATATGAGACATGCGCAGAACAGCTGCGCAGTTGCGTGAGAGGCTCGGAGAGGCTCCCTTTAAGTACGCCTGCGTGCCATATTAGCCAATCCGCGAAGGTCCTGAAATGACTGCCACCTGCGATTGGTGAGCCGGGAAGCTCTAGTACGAGAATGTATTTGGAATGGAATACCACACTTACGATTCCACTGACGGACTGGGTAAATGTGCCATCATGCAGAGGGTCGTACATCCAGTGTCCAGATGGCTTGCCACGTGTTGGGTAGCAACACTCTGATATATAGCAGTACTCATCGGTCCACATGGCCATCTCACCTCCTAGTAAATACGACACTTCATTGTCGTTTAGCTGCAAGTAAACGAATATCATGCACGCCGATCAGGAAAACTCGCTTTCAACTGATTTGAAAATTGCTGAGCATTGCTCAAAATTTCGCGCCGAAGAGAACGGACAATGTTTTCTTGACTTGGCGCACTATATGCACAATTAAGCTTAATGCACTTGCATTCAGCTTTACTGAGCATGCGTAGAAATCGTAGATGTGTTGTTCAGAGAGACGAAAGAGCGGGAGAAAAAAAGGGCGGGCGTCTTTTTTCCTCCTTGTCGCTTTCTTTGGGTTTCTTTGCTCTGAACCTCCACAGGAATACTTGTCACGCAAGGCTAAGGGCAAGGTTAAAGTGCCACTAGTACCTAATTTATCACTGACCCGAAATTCGGCTCACAAGTACTAGATATCATGATCTTTAGCACTACCCCATTTATTTTGCCAGAGGTTGAAAGGAAAATAGTGTATTTTCACGACAAAGTTCGTATTAATGAGCTCTTTTCGTTCTCCTCATACAGTACCCCCCCCCCCCCCCCCAAGGGACACAGCGCATGTCCCTTGCACAGGGAGCCCGAACTGCAGATCTTAATTGCGTTTTTCCCCTATTTTTTAGAGAACCTCTCCAAAAAATAAGTCGTACTGTAATATGTCTTAGTTCTCCGGTTCTAGTCGACGCATTTTGTATAGGTTTTTTAATTGCATATACGAAGTCTATTAAAATAATGTTAAACCTGGTACAAAATGCGTCGACTAGAATCGGAGAACTAAGACAAGTTACAGTACGACTTATTTTTTGGAGAGCTGCCCTAAAAATAGGGAAAAAACGCAATTAAGATCTGCAGTTCGGCTACGGCTAAACGAGGATGTAGCGTGCAACACTGTAGTCGGAAACATATTTCCTTCATGTTTCCCGGTTTTGACGCGCGGGGAACATTGCCGCGCGCAGCACATTTGTACCGAGACACAAAAAGGAAAATTTTGTAGCTGGGACACAAAGAAATACTTTGTGTCAGAAACAAACGGGTTGGAAGGTTACTAGTACAGTCACTAGGGGGATACGCGGAGGACAGCACAACGTTACGCGCTACATGTGTCCTGGTTTAGCCGCAACTAGACCAGCGTCGGTGCCAAAGGCTTTCACTGTCCAGGATTCTAAGGACATGTCTGCAGAAGAAACTAGTTCTGCTCACTCTGAGTCAAAGGGGAGCCCGAATAGGAGGAAGACCGCTTCCGTCTGAGAATGAGAAAGTCCGGACTTCTCGACCTTGCATTGTGATTGGAGAATGCGCAGCAATTTCGGGATAGCCCATAAGAATGAGAATGATTTGACACTGATTGTTTACTTACCCCAGCAGCAATATCTGTCCAGAGTTTTGCAGGTGTTACACTCATATAGTTGAGGTAAAAGTTACTGGACAATGAATTAATGGCGTAATACTTCTGATCTACGATGCTCTTGATGGACGCACTCTTCCATGCCTGGATGACTGTCTTTTTTTTCACCTAAAGGAGAAGACAACGATATGTTTATGATCAGTTAAAGTCGATTTAACACGTGTATGGTAAACAAAACGCGAAGTAAATGCACCAATTCTGAACAAAACGTACATAGTGAACGCAACGTAAGTGTGAATTACTCAAGGCACCGATATTTTTCTTCAGTTGCGTTGTGAGACAAAAAGCGAGACGTTTCCAAGGGCAACCGCCATGTTTATTTTTCACTGACCAATCAGAGAGGGCAGATTTCTTTGGTTCGCCATAGAAACGTCTCGTTTCATCCTAGAAACGCAACTTTCAAACGTTCAAACAAACGACTCGTCACCCCGGGAGGTGACGAGTCGGCAAGCTCTGGGTACAGCCGATTGCGTTTGACCGTTTTACCCTAACAGTTCGCACGTTATGTTTGAATGTTTGAAAGTTGCGTTGTGAGACAAAGAGGGAGACGTTTCCAAGGGCAGCCGCCATGTTTATTTTTCACTGACCAATCAGAGAGGGCAGAACTCTTTGGTTCTCCATAGAAACGTCTCGTTTAATCCTAGAAACGCAACTTTTAAACGTTCAAAGATAACGTGCGAACTGTTAGGGTAAAACGCTCAAACGCAATCGGCTGTAAGAGAAGGCAAGTCTTGTGTCCTTGACTAATGGTTGAAAATTGGTAGGTAAACACTAGACAACTAGATCCTCACACTTTGTGTCCTCGTCAGAGCTTCCTCCCAAGCTACTGGTGTTTTGCCCAGATCAAGGAGATGTTGCTGCAGAGCTAGTTCCATACTCTTTAAACCTTCAACACAATAACTAACATTGGGACACATCCAGTCACAGTGGCGGATCCAGGGGGGGTGCTTTGGGTGACATAAAAATGGTTTAAAACGGCAAATTGCAGGGCTAAAGAGAAGGTTTTAGCAGTCCAAATGACAAATCCGGCTCTTCAAACCAAATACGCACCCCCCTTTCCAAAAACCTGGATCCGCCGCAGAGTCACCGAGGCCATTTGTAGCCCCCTTGTAGGCAGTGGACTGCAAATGGACTGCAAATGACCTGTCAGCTGTGGGGCTATTGGGCCTGATGGGCTGTTGACTCAGTGGCCATGAGGGCAAGAGGAATAATTGTTTTAGTCAAAGTCAAGTATGTCAATTTCTTTAGGCAAAAACATTTTCTGGTCTGGTTATTTGTCATCCGGCACTTTCGTTACTAGTAGGCTATAACTTATGGACTAAAGTAGCTCAACCAATCAGAATGCAGCATTGACAATAGACCACTAGTGTGATTTGATTAATCTTTGATATCCCTTTTAAACAGCCATGACGCGGCATTTTACTAAAATGCTTTCAAACAAGCAGCATACTACTTTAAAAACAATGTATTAAAAAATATCAAAATTGCTTCCGTTTTCCATTCATTTCCCAACTTAAATGGGAAAGTGCTACAGCAAACATCAATGTTTATCATTTTCTGGGGCGTAGCCAGCAATTGGAAAGGTAGTAGGGGTTTCGCAACTACTAAAAATTGTGTGATGACTTCTGATCATTTTTGTCCATTTATTTGACATATTTGGCACATCTAGTTTATCACACTAACATGGTCTGATGCATAATAAACATTACCATTTTCTTGCAAAATGTTTCTGTGATAGAGGATTAAGGGGGTAACTTACTTGCCATTGTGCAGTTTTCATTTGTAAAGATCTCATCCAGACCGAGGTGGAAGGTTTGTTCAGGGAAAAGAGGAACCATTTCACTGAGGATGGCCTTCATGGTGGAGAGTGTCTTCCCCTGCCATGGCAAAAGTAAAATTGACATAAGCCAGGGGAGGAGCCAGGAATTTCTGAAGGGGGAGGGGGGGCATATAGTGAAAACATGGGACGGACATTTTCAAATTTCCTCCAGCAAATACAGTAAATGTGTGGGAAAATCTTCTGAGAAAGAGATGGCTGTGGCCCCCTCAGCCCCAGCCCCTCCCCCCGATCTGCCCCTGTAAGCCATGATAATTTCCAACATTATTCCTAAATGGTCCTTCCCTTTCAGTTTGCCATGTAAAGGACAGTCATTATCTACTACGGTCAGTTTAGACAACTGTTCAAAGTAGATGGGAATTTGCACACGCTGTTGACTGATTGATTTCTTGATTCCTCTCTTAGTCAGTCAATTATACTGTCAAAAAAAAAAAATACAGCAACTCTTGTTTTTTTTGGTCACAACTAAATGCCCCAGGGGGTGGTACTCCCCTGTTTTTTGGGCGGAGGTGCTCATTGTACCATTTAGGGCTTCAAATGAAAAAAAAAAGGCAAAACACGCAACAATGGTTTATCAATATCACACTTGCTGGTACCTTTAGGGGCCAAAAACAACTAAAAGCCATGACCTTTTCGGTATTTTTTTGGGATAAATCGAAGCACCAACGCCCCAAAATAGCAACACCCACCCAACCCCCCAGGCCAAATGCAAGTCATATTTCATCCTCTGACTGATAAGTTGTTGATTTTGCTTCATTCCTGATGTTGTAGGTAGAATCATTCAATCCTGGGTCTTTAGTCTTGAGATGCATAAAATCTCTAATAAAAACTTCATCACAAGGCTGTGTTATGGTCAAAATGAAATTACCTGAGGATCATTGTAGAGCTGTAAATAGCCCGACGCATTACAGAACTGTAGTCCCTTGAAGTTTAGTCCTAGAAAACCATTAGCATGGGCCCTAGGGAAAAAAAATTATGTCAGGTCAGGCGCAAAAATCAAACTTCTTCTGTCAAACCTTTCCCTTTTCTCAAACGTAAACAGCATGATGAGGCAAGTAGTGAAATACTGTAGCTAGATTGGCTTATGTTCTCCCAAATTTAAGATTCCCTTTCTAAAGATCACAGATTTTGAATGACATTGGTCAATTTTTTAAATCATCCAATGTTAGGATGATAATCATGAAAGAAGGGGGGACTGTAAACTTACGCTGCTTCAATCTCAGGCATGACCCTAATGCCCCTGTCTCTTGCATAGTCCACCACATTTTTCACCTCCTCCTGTGAATAGATTTCTGGCTCCTTGTTCCTCAAGTCTGGAAACCTAGCAGAGCAGTGAACAAAATTGAAAAACATTGCTAGAATATTAAAGATTTTCCCTCTAGAATCCGGGTAGAAAATATTCAAATTGCATCAGCAATTTTCAAAATGTTTGTTGTTGTTTTTGTTATGACTTTTGTTTTTGTCCGAACCTCTAAGGTCTGAGTAAACCATGTTTGGGTCTTTAAAGTCTGAGTATATGTAAAAAATTAAAAACCCATAATATGATTATTTTCCTGGAATTCATTTGATAGAGTCCTAAAGTATATTTCTAAAACCTCAAATGACACTCCAGCTGTTTTCCTAGACCATTCTTTTGTATTGCAAGCCTTTTGTAGTACTTAAATTTTAGGCCAAATTTTCACCTTCTCGAAGGTCACTGCAGACCTCGCACAATTTAAGATATCAGCGTCAAATTTTCTGTGTCTTTAGAAAATGATAACACCTAAAAAATCGTGTGAGGGAATTTTTATTTTTACTTGAAAAAGATTTAATTATAAATTTTGCGGCCACCAATTGAAAAAAAATGTGACTTTCAACTTTGCAGCCTAATATTTTTTGTAATATCAAAAATCACTCACACCAGTCTTTCAGATCATTTCTTTGTGACTTAAAAATCAGACAAAGTGTGAAATTGTGCAACAAAACGCTAATGGTCTGGAGCCTCAAGTAAACAAGGTAGTTTTTAGTTTGGATTCTTGTAAAAAAACAAGAAAAATTTAAACTTCAATAAAATGAACAATTTCATAAGATAGAGCAATCTTTGAGCTTTTTAAAGCTAATTATGATAGCATTAATTGTGACGGGACAATCATTTTTTTTCGAAGCACGTCAAATACCTTGAGACCTTAAAACATCTCAAAAGTTTCTGAAAGTTGGGATGCAGAGCCCTCTCCCTGGCTTCTTCCCTGCTAATGTGCTGTTGTTGGTTGTATGTACATACTTTTTACTTTCAACACTAAAGCGACAGAGGTCAGCAAGGTGGAAGTGAAGGACATTCAGTTTTACAAAACTCATGGCATCAATGGTATTGTACAGTAGCTCTATTGGAAAAATACGCCTCCTGAAAGAAAGTAACAGCTAGATTTAGTCAATTTACCTGATTCTTTTCCATACAAATACTGTATTTTTCTTTGTCAATTCCAGAGGGGTAGGGGTGGTGGTCACTTTTCAACACTCCCTTCTATGGGGGGGGGATGTTTCCTGGAACCTCACATTCTCTAGAACCAGGGTTGTGAAATGTATTCTCTTCTAGAGCAGAGTCAGGAGGTCCGAGACCCAGCGACAAATCCCTACCCCAAATTTCTAGGATTACCCCTGGGAACACTCCCCTACAGAAGGCTTTTTGAAATTCCAGAAGTGGAGGGTCAAATGTTTGTCATCATCATCATCATTATTATAATATTTTTTGACACAGAGAAACAGCAGGCTATAAATACTGCACTGCAAGTGCAACTTCTGCATTTACATGTGAATTCCAGAGCAGCGATGAATCATGAATAGGTTATCCCACCCCACTTTTCAACACCCTTCTATTGGGGGTGCATTATTTTCTGGAACCACACAATCTGCAGTACCAGAGCAGCTGGTGTAACAGGATGCTTCTTCAAATTAATTAGATCCATGTGGGGTGAGGGAGGCGGATGGATATTTTCCATCACAATGGAACTCACCCTGTATCTAACATGAGACCTCTGTGTTTAAAAGATGGTGAATCAATTATGGCAAAGGAAGTGTAGACCAGTGAGCCATCCACGATTAGCTGTGAAAATGTCTCCAGGCCATACCTGTGGTAGAAGGAACATGTTTACTTTTTACAAATAACGATGCAGTTTGAACAGAGCCAGAGATCTGGGATAGAAATTGCACCCCTAGGGGGGACTCCCATATTTTTTTGTGAGAGATAATTGTCAGGAATTTTCAGCATCAAACAGGGGGGGGGGGGGGTATGCCACACAGATCACAAGTGCAAAAAATGAAAACTCACGAGTCACAGCTGTCGATAGTAAGCTTTCATGGATCATGAAAATGGATGCTGGGAGATCATGATCTGCTCATTGTTGTTGCTTGCCATGGCACGATTTAACACAATAAAGGACCAGCCATTGTTTATCGCCTGTGGGGGTCTGAGAATTTTAGGCAATACACTCTGCCAAAATGAAGTGATTGCCCCTCTATAAGTACTATGGTTTACATGATCCCCCTCAGAGCTGTTAAAAGTTTTACTGATCCCCCTCCCCGATTTGTAGTAGAAGACGTTTTACCGAAAGAGGATAGCATTCTTCTTTCATTGTGTGTTTCCAAAAAATATCCATACCCCCCACGGAAGGGTGTTGAGAAATGACCCCCCTCCCCTCTGGAATTTCCGAAGAAAAATACAGTGTTTGTATGGAAAAGATCAGGTAAATTGACCCCCCCACCCCTCTGGAATTTCCAATCCCTTCCGTAGGGGGGGGGGGGGGGGGGGGGGGGGGGGTATTTTTTGGAAACACACATTGCGCAAAAGCATGCCCATGATTTCAATAAACACATTTCATCAAGCCTCAGAGAAAAGGTTGATGAGCATTTCATTTTTTGTAAATAGTAAACAAAGCCTGTAAATTCTTCATGCACACAAAGCGTGTCGTGTATGACAAAATTATTACTCTTCATGTGTCATAAAGTGAGGTCATATAATAAATTTCTATGCTTGTAACATCAAACATCATGTCAGTTCTTTTGAACATACATTTAGTGATTGCCCGCCAAGCCTTGAATTGGGGGGCTTTTTTGGGGGAGTTATTAGCTTTGTTGCACGCATTCTCAAAAAACTGTATTAGTTGTTTTCAATGGCAAGTTTGCTCCTGATGTCTTTCGTGCTGCAAAATTTTTTAAATGTACATGATATTGAAGTTGCTGGAATATAATTAAAAAACAAAAATCTGTCAAAATAAAGCCATTGGACACTTTTTTGAGTTGTTAACATCTAAAACCAGTTATATACTTCCTAAGGATTCCGAAAAAGTATATCTCGTTACCAAACCTGCCAACTCTCACGGTTTCACCGTGAGACTCACGGTTTGAGGCATGATCTCACGGTTTGCCTTGAAAATCTCATGGTTTTTGAAAATGTTCTTTCACTAGAGAAAAATATGATTTGAGCCATGATTTGTGCAATCCAAATTGAAACTAGCTGTAAAAACAGGTGAACTGATTTGAATTATAAGAGCAAAGAAAGAAATAGCACAATATAATAAGGAACACAAACAAATAAATTGTCCTTTTTTGGTTATTGTGTGGTTCCAGAAATTATCCATTACCCCCCCTATGGAAGGGCATTGGAAATTCCGGAGGGGTGGGGGGGGGGGGGGGGTGGGGGTCAATTTACCTGATCATTTCCATACAAATACTGTATTTTTCCTTGGAAATTCCAGAGGGGTGGGGGGGGGGGGTCACTTTCCAACACCCTTCCGTGGAGGGGTATGGATATTTTCTGGAACCACACATTTGACTTTTTTTTGGAATATTCAGAAATAAAATTGTTTTATTTGTTTGTAGAGCCGTTTGGCTGATCTCCAGGTTTTTTTATGGCCAGTCTCCAGGTTTTGACTTCTGAGGGGTTCACAGGTCTGCATTACTGTCACAGGTCTGCATTACTAGTTCTGGGGGCTGCTCCTGGGCCCCTTGAACCGACAAGACTACGCCTTTTGAAAGATTTGCATACAAGTAACTTGAGTTACATAGTAAACTACTCTTTGAAATTTGTGCAAATATAGAGATTTCGAAGGAATTGCGCTAGACATGGAGTTTTCCTATTATATTATTGTGCTTCAGATTGCGAACTTTGAAATTAATTTCTCTACTTTCCATGAGAATTTCATGGTGGGACCAACTGAAGTTAAGTTATATTCCTGAAGTCAAATAGGTTTTATGTAATAAGCTTAATTGCGCTTTTAATGTTTGCGGGTTCTTTGACCTATTTGAAAGATGGGCCTCACGCGCGTGATTTTGTCGCACCAAAGTCAGGGACACAAGACAAGTGCAAAAAAAAAATCCTTCGCATGGTGGGACGGGGTACTCATGCTGATGGGAGGTTATTTTTACATTACTAATAGTATTGTAAATCGAGCAGTTTATGGAAGGGGGAACACAGGAAAATCATGACCCCCTCCCCCATCCCTATGGCCATTGTGATTATTTTTCTTTTCCTGTTTTTTTTTTTTACACAGAGAACACTTTAAGTAAAATTAATGTCCCCCTTACACTCCGTGAATTTTTCATGGGCATCAGCTAGTACGTATTCCTTATTGGACATTCTTCCCAAGTAAACCAAAATCAAGCCAAAGGGGTCCTAAAGGTTTGAGTAACTGGATTTTTGGCCACGTTTTGTCAAAATCCTGGTAAAATCTGTCTTGACAACTTTCGAGTAAATGCATGCCTTTCCAGGACACACCCCATGACCCCGGAAACTACGGTACTGCATAAAAACCTTACATTGCTCCATAAGGACTGTTTGCTGTCAGCGAGACGTTGCTCCCCATGTTGTTGCTGTACGACAAACTATAATCATATGACGTATCCGCATTTAAAGTCTCATCGTCAGACTTGACTTGGACAAAAACCATCTCAATTTGAGTTGCATTTACTTGTAACTTGGCTCTGCTCGCAGCTAACATATGAGTTGTGATGATTCCCAAATATCTTGTGATGCCGCGATCGAGAACTTGGGACTTGGAAGCAGTTTGGATGGTGAAAGCTTTTGACAGCGGTAAAGGTCCACCCGAAGCTTTTACGTCTCTTGGTAGCGGCCATACTGTATTTGCTTCTACTTTGATTTCAATGGCGTAGAAACCAAGACATAGCAGATAAAGAAATTTGGAAATTGAGAGTGTAGACTGTGCCATTTTCGGCCACGGGAAAATGAAAATGCTCAAAGCCACTCGGTCACGTGAGTACTAGCATATGTCACGGGAGATATTGTCACGCAAAAGCTTTTTGAAAACAAAATAAAAACACAGTTAACGATAGGGATTTCCTATCTTGCTTTCCAATAAGCAAAATAACTTGACTTTATTTGCAAAATGGCTAAACAATTTCTGATTTCTGACAATTAGGGAGAGAACTCTCCTAGAAAACCTTCACCACGGGCTCCCTGTGGTCTGTGGTATGACACCAAGATCCTTTGCGCGTGTAGTTACACTCGAAAATGGCCGACAGCGGTGTAGTATTATGGTAGTATATCCTTAGATTTTATGTGTTTGCATTGCCAATCAAACAACGCAATCGGCTACTTTGAGAGGGAATCTAACGGGCGAGAGGTTATTTTTATTTTTATTATTCAGCACATCGATGCACTGCCCAAATATGGTCATTGGAACGCCAATAGCTGTCTTCTGTACATGACAGCTATCCTGTGATATCCGTCTCTGGGGGAAATATGACGTCATGTTGAGCTCGTATTTAATACGCAAAAGTAAATCATTTCTGGGATTTTTCGTGCTATCGATGTGCTGAATAATAAAACCATTATCCTGCTCGATTTTTGCAGAATATCGTCTGACTTCAACTCGGGACTGCGTCCCTCGTCGGCTAAGTATCAGACGATATTCTGCGCAATCTCGCAAGATAATGGTTAAATATTCTGCGCAATCTCGCAGGAAATGGTTAAATATCTGATGATTCGCAAAGAATGACTCTAACGCGTATATAGCAAATTAGTCAAATCATACTAGTGGTCTATTATTAATGCTGCGTTCTGATTGGTTGAGCTACTAGTAGGCTATAAGTTATTCTTGGGTTTCACGTGTCACGTGACCATACTAAAACTCCCTAAATATGCTTTTATTCCAGGACAATAAACAAAATAAAGACAGAACCCTTTAGATATTGTCATATACTTGTGGTTATGTGAGTTTCAGGTCAACCAAGTAAATATTTGTCGAGTTCTGGGAAATACAATTTTAGTAAGAAATGTATGGGAACTTTGCGATTCGATGCCTTATTTATTTCTCTTATGACATCTTTGAAAAACATCTAATTCACACACAAATAGTATGGATCAACAGAAGAAGGTCAAGCGCTCTTTTTGACCAAATTTCAGGGACATATGTTATTTTCTGAATGAAATATGAGTAACGTAATACGCGTCAAGATTACAGCAAAATGTATGGAGCCGCCGGCTTGGTGCCCCTTTGAGGGACACCAAGATGGCGGCCAAATCACGAAGTCGCTCAAAAGCGCATTAATAATAATAGGAATAACATCGAATGACATTTGTAGTTATTCTATAATCATATATTCTCTATTAGTTTCCAAATTAGACCATAACCTCCTGTTAAAGTTCCCAATCGACTCTTCGAAATTCGTGATCGGGTGTTACCTTGGAATGAATGCTCCTAAGAGGGAGTTTGTAACGGTACCATAGCTGAAACATAGTAAAATCAATTATAAGGGAATTAATAGCGGAGCTCCTGCGCGGGCCGAAGGCCCGCGCAAGCGGAGCACCATACCTAAGGAAATAACGTTTAGCATACTATGGAGTTGATTTTCAAACGTCACGGGCTTTCTTGCTCATTTTGCTTACGTTATTGACGGCGCCAAGTCATATGATTAGGGCGTTGAAATGGTATCGCCCAAACATTAATGTGTCCAAGTTTGGTTGCCATAGGTTGTTCCCTTCTTGAGATATGATTTTTTTGTTTCTTCCTGGTATTAGCGGAGCTCCTGCGCGGGCCGAAGGCCCGCGCAAGCGGAGCACCATACCTAAGGAAATGACGTCTAGCATAACTATGGAGTTGATTTTCAAACGTCACGGGCTTTCTTGCTCATTTTGCTTCCGTTATTGACGGCGCCAAGTCAAATGATTAGGGCGTTGAAATGGTATCGCCCAAAAGATGAATGTGTCACAAGTTTGGTTGCCATAGGTTGTTCCCTTCTTGAGATATGAATTTTTTTGTTTCTTCCTGGTATTAAAGGTATAGCGTACGTCCGTCCGTCCGTCCGCCGTACGCGGAAATTCATGGGAGCCCTGTGGTATAATAAGAAAATTAACAAATCTCGGGAAGGGATGGACCTCAGACAACCAAACTTGGGTGAAGTTATCTAAGTGGCAAGGGGGGTGCAACTGCTTGGTCACGTGGTATGACGTCATTCATGACGTCATCATAGGAGAAAAATGATATATCTCAAGAAGGGATGAATTTCAGACAACCAAACTTGGGTGAAGTTATCTAAGTGGCAAGGGGGTGCAACTGCATGGTCACGTGGTATGACGTCATTGATGACGTCATCATAGCAGAAAAATGATATATCTCAAGAAGGGATGAACTTCAGACAACCAAACTTGGGTGAAGTTATCTAAGTGGCAATGGGGGTGCAACTGCATGGTCACGTGGTATGACGTCATTGATGACGTCATCATAGCAGAAAAATGATATATCTCAAGATGGGATGAACCTCAGAGAACCAAACTTGGGTGAAGTTATCTAAGTGGCAAGGGGGGTTCAACTGCATGGTCACGTGGTATGACGTCATTGATGACGTCATCGTAGGAGAAACATGATATATCTAAAGAAGGGATGAACCTCAGACAACCAAACTTGGGTGAAGTTGTCTAAGTGGCAAGGGGGGTGCAACTGCATGGTCACGCGGTATGACGTCATTGATGACGTCATCATAGCGGAGCTCCCGCGGGCGCCGAAGGCGCCCGCGTAGCGGAGCCCCATAGCTACATGCAGGAGGAAAGAAACAACACAAAAGTGTATATGCATCGACCTGTTTTGTGATGGACTTCCGGTTTGTCCGTGGTTCCGTCGTCGCACAGGTAGCCCACCAATTTTGAGCGGGAAAATGAGCACGCGCGCGCTTGAATTTTAGTTGGCGATTTTTATTTTAAAAGGGATTTTTTTTTTCGTGTTTGAGTTTTCGAAAAGTGAAGGATTTTGTTCTTGGTCTTCATCAAAATCTGAAACGTTTCTGAAACAAGCTGTCATATCAAGGTATTTTAGAGATTACACGCCAAATTTACAGGGATAAAGTCGAGACAGATATGTCGTTGAACACGGGAGTTTCACGAAGAAAAGAAGCAAAGTCAGAGGACGGGGAGAGTGAGAGAGAAGAAGCAGCAACGAGTGAATGACATGTCGGAAGACAACAACGACTGCTCGATCGAGAGAGAACGGGTGTTACGAAGCTAGTTTTAGGATTTCTTTGTAGTCTCGCCTAAGAGAATGTTGTAGGGAACTCCCCTTACGTCACCCTTGTAGGTAAACATGTTTGTAAAGGATTCAACTCAGAGGAAGTTCTCACGGCAATCAAACTGTCCTAGTTCAGCACATTTTTAAGAGATTTTATCCAAATGTAAACCGTAGTTTTCCCACGCTTTCTTCGCATGCGTAAATCAGATTAAATAGTCGTGCTTCTTTAGTTTTACCTAATAAGGTCCTGTTGACGAAGAGTTCCTTCGTCAACTGGGCGTAAACACTTGAAACCGTGAGAACCATCCTGGGTTGAATCCTATAAAAAGGGCTACCATTATTGTAAAAGTAGTAGTATGAAAAGTAGTGGTAGTTGAGCCAAAGTTGAAATTAAAGTAAAAGTCATAATCAAGAAAGATCCCGATTACTGGTACCTCCTCGTTACACTGGTGGAGAACTCAAGGTTAGTGTGGCTAGTGTCGGTATTGACGGCTTGTTCTGAATTCTGAGATAGCCAGCCAAATTTTTTCGTATAAAAGAAATATAAATTACTAATATAAATCAATCCTTAATTTTCAATGTATGTATTCGTAAAGTTTTCAAGCTGCCGGTAACAAGGAGTAAGGCTAAAGCCCTGGCTAGCCAGGCAGCCAGGGAAGAAGTTGGCGAGAGTTCTAAAACTAGTAGTAAAGAAATTGCAGCCCCAAAGCGAGTAAGTTCGGGAATTTTAAAAAGAATTAGGGCGTTGACTCCTTCGCGGCAGTCAACCCGAATAGCAGATAACAGCGAATTTTTTACTCCCTCTTTAAGTAATCCAACAGTAATTGCTGAAGAAAATCCTCCGCCTAGACCTCCTTTACCTGAGAATTACGAACAGCTTTCAGTCAGCACTGAAGTAGAATTTTCAGATTTCTCGCAAGACGATAGTTTCTCAGATAGTCATAGCGAAGCAGAAGAACTTTCTGATCAAAATTGTTGTTCTCGCGCAGAAACGCCGGAACAAATCGAAACTGAAAATCATCCTTCAAATATGCAATCAATTGAACAAGCTGTTGCGTTTCCTGATTCTGCGAGTATGTCTTCTCCCGGTGTTGTTTCGGCTATCAGAGAAATGAAAGATCATTTTGACGACGAAGTCGAAAGTCTCAGGGCAATAAATGAAGAAAAAGAAAGAATGATCGCTCAGATACAAAATTCTTACCTAGACGCCGTTAGCCTAAAGGGAATGTTTACTACACCTATTTTCAAGGGTGAGCAGAAGGAAGATGTTTCTGAATTTATCACCAGTTTTCTCCAAATGTCTATCTTTTGTAATTGGACGGAAGAAAAACAAGCTCAAGGCTTGCCTTTGTGCCTAAAAGGAAATGCCTTGGCTTGGTTTAATTCACTCAAGGATAAGGAAAGTTTAACAATTCACGAAATCATAGAAAAATTGAAAGAACAATTTGCGTCGAGTGCCTCTCACTGGCGCCTAAGACAAATGCTAAGCAAAAGAAAGCAAAAGCCAAACGAGCCACTTTCCGAGTACGTTACGGACATCCGTCAGCAATGCATAAGGTTGAATTTACCAAAATCTGAATGGCTGCATTACTTTGTCGATGGTTTGAAAGATGAAATTAAGGAATACGTTGTATTAAGGGAACCTGATACTTTTGAAAAGGCAGAAAATTACGCAATGCTAAAAGACAGCATAGCTCAGCGTTCAGCTGCCCCTGTCATTGATACTAAGCAAATTACACAAGAAATTATGGGGCAACTAAAAGGGTTGATGTTTTCTCAGGGTAATTCACAGCCAATAGCTGCTGCAATTCGCGAGGAAAGACCTACTTATGGTCAAGCCAGTCAAAGACAGGCTAACTTTCAATACGAAAACCAAAACATGGACATGCAAGAAATGATCAGACAAGAAGTTAAAAAGCAAATGGGAGGTCAGCTTAATCCCCGGGCCCAAGCTTTTCGGCCACAATCTCGAGGAACTTTCTACAGGGGACAAAGAAGTGTACAAGGACGCCCCTTTTGTAACTATTGTGGTATTTACGGGCACACCTATTATAACTGCAGACGAAAAAACCAAGGAAATCGCAGTCAATATCAAAGGGACCCCAGACTCCCTCCCCAGAGTTTTCAAGCCATTCGTTCTGAAAATCAAAATCGGCCTTATCCCACCCAGGGAAACTAAGGAAGGCCCCTGTCTCGAATGCAAACTCTAGAATCAGCGTGATGGGGGCCACTAATCAAAACGATAAATGCGAACAAGCCATAAAACAATCAGCAAAGTTTTCAGCCACAAGGGAACGTATAACAACTGCAAATTCAGTCAATACTTCTAAAATTTCAAACAGCGAACCAAAACATGTGTCAAAGCAAATTACTAAAGAGAATCAAATATATTTTGTTGTCTACGAAAACGAAATTCCTGCGCAAGATATTGTTGAAGAAACAAATGACGTCATAATAGAGGAAATCGAGTTTTTGGGAAATACACTTGAGGGGACGCCTTCGACCGTAAGTACCAAAAATATCGAAATCTTTGAAGAAAAAACAATCAGTTGTTCGAGAAATATTCAAGATTCAATACCGGTATTAAAACAAAATGAACATAAATACAATGAACATGAAAATGAAATTAATGAGAAAGAAGAAAAATCTGAAATTCAAACAGGTTCAGAACAAATTTCAGCGAATATGAAACAAATTGACACAACAAGAGAAATTGAGTACAATGATGCATTCATAAGTCAAAATAGTACAAAAATGTACGAAAACAAAGATGAGCCTGAATTAAACAAATATGAAGTGATAACTACTGATTCAAAATATGCAGTTACGTTTCCAATTGACTTAAAAGCCTTATCAATCCAAGGAAAAATCGGCGAAAACAGCGATACAAGTTTTCTTATTGATAGTGGAGCAGCTATTTCCGCGATTAGTCAAACTGTTTTTCACACATTAGATCGACAGCAATTTCATACTCTAGAGACAGATTTGCCTTCAGTCAAAACAGTAAATGGACAATCTTTAGATATTGTGGCAAAGATAGTTTTGCATTTCAAACTACGAGACAATCATTTCTCTTTTCCTTTTTATGTAATAAACGATTTGTCATATGGCGCAATTCTGGGTAAAGATTTTCTTGCAGAATACCAAGCAAATATCAATTTCTGTAACTCCACGATTTCGTTAAACGTGATGCAAAGAGAATTCGCTTTCCACAACGAACAGAATCTGGATTTTTGTGAAAGCAATGCATTTGTCGTTTTTTCAGAAGATTGTTTTTCATTACCGGGTCATTCTGAAACAATTTTACCCGCAAAAGTTGATGGGATTCCCCCGACGAATTCAGTTGGTTTAGTTACTTGTAGAAATGAACTTCCAGAAAAACTTAGCATTGTAGGTGCCTCTGAGCTCGTGACTATCAATGATGAGAAAATTGTTCCTCTAAGGTTAATAAACCCGAATTCAAAGAGTGTAAACATCTATCCAGGGACAAAACTAGCTTCTTTAACCATATTGAAAGACGATGAGTTTCAAACTTTTGAACTTGGAAAAACAACAGAGAAAATCGGAAAGGATGACGATTCGGATAACAATGTAACGGATTCATCAAAACTACCAGACATTTCAAATTGTGCTTTTACTGGGGAAAACAAAGAAAATTTGAAACACTTGCTAAGTCAGTACAAAGATTGTTTTGCCTCGACTATTAAGGATCTTGGTAGAAGCTCGATTATACAGCACAAAATCGATACTGGGGATAATAATCCTATCAAGCAAAGACCGTATAGAACTAATCCTGACAGTCGTGCAGAAATCGAAAAACAGTTAAAAGACATGCTTGAGCATAATGTTATTGAGCCTTCGGTTTCTCCTTGGGCCTCTCCCGTTGTTTTGGCAAAAAAGGCGGATGGCACAATGAGATTTTGTGTTGACTTCCGGAAACTTAACTCCGTTTCTAAGAAGGACTCTTACCCGATCCCCGTGATATCGGATGTACTTGACAGTCTATCTGGAAGTCAATATTTCACAAGTCTCGACATGAAAAGTGGCTATTGGCAGATAGAAGTAGAACAATCTTCTCGTGAAAAGACAGCTTTTGTAACCAACAACGGACTTTATCAGTTTCAAGTTTTGCCGTTCGGATTGTGTAATTCACCAGCCACATTTCAAAGACTCATGGAACATATCCTCAGAGGATTGGAATATAAAAGTGCATTAATTTACATTGATGATATTATTATATTCTCTAAGACTCCGGAAGATCATCTCAGACATCTTGAGGAAGTTTTTGTTAGAATGCGGGATGCAAATCTGAAATTGAATCCAAAGAAGTGTGTGTTTGCCAAACAGGAATTGAAATATCTTGGCCATATTGTGACTCCAGATGGAATTAAACCGTGTTCAAGTAAGATTAAAGCAGTCACAGAATTTCCCGTTCCTACTAATGTCAAAGAATTGAGAGGTTTCTTAGGCCTATGTAACTACTACAGGAAATTTATAAAGAATTTTCACGTCATTGCAGAGCCTATGAACAACTTGACAAGAAAACATGTGAGATTCAAATGGACCCATGATTGCCAACAAGCATTTGAAAAACTCAAGAATGCGCTTGTTTCGGCCCCAATCTTAGTATTTCCAGATTTTTCTAAAGCGTTCCATTTGATAACCGATGCTTCTTCAACTGGTGTAGGAATGACTCTGTCGCAATTTAGTGATGATGGAAAAGAAGCTGTTATCGCTTATAATGGCCGTGCACTGAACAAATGTGAAGCAAATTACACAACTACCGAAAGAGAATGCATTGCGGTAATTGAAGGAATAAAGAAATATTCAGCGTACCTAAGCGGACGGAAATTTACAGTTCATACCGATCACAACGCTTTAAAATGGCTTATGTCTATAAAAGATCCTGTAGGACGTCTAGCACGTTGGTCAATGCTAATTCAGCAATATGATTTTGATATCGTCTACCGAAATGCTAAACAAAATTCGGCCGCTGACTCTCTAAGCCGACGCGCCTATGAAAAGTGTGAACTTTATTCCATATCAAAAGCCCCAGAAGCTGATAAAATTTATGAGCAACAAAGGAAAGACCGAAAACTTTCAGACATTATTGTTTACTTAGAAACCGGCGAATTACCTAGTGATAATAAACTAGCTAGAGAATTGTTATTATCTGCAGATTGTTTCTACATAGGAGAGGACAAACTCCTTTACCACTTAGATCGAAAAAATAAACAACAAAATAAGGAAATTATTTCACAATTAGTAGTTCCGGAGTCCTTCAGATATGAATTGCTTTCGAACGTCCATGATCATATTGTAGGAGCTCATTTTGGGATAAACAAGACATTTGGTAAATTGCGCCGTCATTATTGGTGGCCTGGAATTTTTAAAGACACAGAGCATTGGTGCAAATCGTGCGTAGACTGCTCTATGCGTAAAAGCCCTAAAACTCATTTGAAAGAACCGATGTGTCTTTCAGAACCTGTAACCACACCTTGGCAAAAATGTGCAATGGACATAATTGGTCCCCTGCCTAAGACTAAAAAGGGCAATATGTTTATACTCGTCATATCAGATTACTTGACAAAATTCCCAGAAGCCTTTGCAATGCCTAATATGGAAGCTTCAACAATAGCAGACATTTTTGTGCGGGAAATAGTATTCCGTTACACTGCTCCAAGAGAATTATTAACAGACCGAGGGAAAAATTTCATGAGCAATTTGATTAAAGAAATTTGTCGAATATTTGAAATTCGTAAAGTTAATACCTCAAGTTATCATCCACAGACAGACGGTCTGGTTGAAAAATTCAATGGTACACTGATACAAAGTTTATCTATGTATGTTAATAGTTCTCATACGGACTGGGATGAATATATCCCTGCAGTTTTACATGCCTATAGAACAAGCCCACACGAGAGCTGTAATGAGAGCCCGCATTATCTACTTTTTGGTTATGAGCCTAATCTGGTGATAGACAGTAAATACCTAACTCTAGATAGTTCAGAACTATCCACGTCTGTAGAAGAACA
This sequence comes from Scolanthus callimorphus, assembly GCA_033964015.1. Taxonomy (NCBI): domain Eukaryota; kingdom Metazoa; phylum Cnidaria; class Anthozoa; order Actiniaria; family Edwardsiidae; genus Scolanthus; species Scolanthus callimorphus. The sequence goes on from CM066913.1 coordinate 36,899,854, forward strand.
TAGGAAACGAGTTGTCGAAAATGTCGAGCAAGCTCGTAAAATTGCTATAGAAAATACTCAACGAGCACATCAAAAAGCAAAATTCTACTATGACAAGAAAAGTAAACACCGTGAATTTCAAGTAGGAGAGAAAGTTTGGGTATATACTCCTGCTACAAAGAAAAGATTGGCAAAGAAATTGTTGCACATGTGGCATGGACCATTTAGAATCGTTGAAAAATTCAATCAAGTAAACTACTACGTTCGTGATGTGAACAACAGAAAAGCGAAGTTTGCAGTGCATGTAAATCGGATGAAAAAATGTTTTGACCCAGACGAGAGACCGATTTTACCACCAGAAAATACTACTGAAGGTTTTGGTCTAGATTTTTCAGATATCCCTGATGATAGTTTTGAAAAAGCGAAAGAAAAAACGTCAACAACAGTGCCGACACAGGAACGTGAAAAAACCAAAACACAAAAAGAGAAGTTTAAACAAGCTGGAGCAGTTCCAAAAACAAAAAAGATGAATTCTAAAATTCAGAAAAGCAAATCAAATGTTAGCTCCAATGGAACAAATGGTAACAAAAAGTCTAGTACTTCAGAGACAGTAAAGGGACACAGTACTTCTGTCTTACCAAATTTTAGCACTCAAAATAATGACGATGATTCCATTTTTCAAGCCATAAAACTGTTGAACAAGAGAAAGCGTGGTAGACGAATCGAATACTTAGTCTTATGGGCTGACCGTTCACAAACATGGGAACCGGCTAAAAATATTTTAGACAAAAGATTGATTCAAAACTTTCAGAAAAACAATTGAGTCATCTAGCAATTTTTCCACAGTTGTCTAGAAATGACAACCTTGAATTGTTTTGTTTCTAAAACTACCAATATTAGCTTTTGAATTTTCTTCCTAAAAGAGTGTAGTTAATTTTCCTAATATATCAATTGTCTAAAAACAACATTGATCTCACCTTGTTTAGTTGAATTAGGTCAAGTAAATTACATTGAAGGATCTCAAGACAAGGAAAACTCAAATCGATTATCATGTTCGTCATGTTGTACGCTCATGCCGCCATGTTCCTAGACATGTTTGCATATATAGTAAAAATAGAAAATTACGGCGGAGATTTTTAGAAGAAAGTAATTGTTTTTGAAATATAGTCCTGTTTTGTCTGACATCAATAAATTCCTCTTCTGTTTACTTACAGACAAAGAGTGACAACACTGAATATCATGATAGTCAAACCAAGCTACTTCTTATTTTTGTCTACCTCCTTAATTTGTTTTCAATTTGGCATAAATCAACAATTTGGTTCCTTAACAGAAAAGATTACTTTTTACCCGTCGTCTCTTTTGATAAGTCACAGTGCCCGTCCTTTGACTTTTTTTGAAGACACTCGGATTCTTCATGTGACTACTCATTTACCACTAGTAGAGACTGGAGAGGTTAAACGGATGTCAAACCATTCATGTTCGGTAATCAAAGCAACCTTTTTCGAACGATTACTTTCGTCTGTCAGGAATACACAGAAATCAGTTAAAAGATTGCTTTCGTTAACAGGACTTTCATCACTTATCGAATGTTCTACCTAACTCGCTCGTCTGTATAATTACGAAACTGGCTTACGATCCACAATGACGTGTCCAACAGTCTATCGGAATTCGGTTAAAATTTGCAAACATTGGGCATATAAAAACTGTAAAACAATTACCCCCGAACAAAAACATTGGCTAAGAGAAAAACATAGAAGAGAAAAACGAACTGCCTGGGCTTGTTACAGCGGTATGATGGGTGTCCCAAGATTGATTTATGAGGCAATTTCCAATAAGAAATGTGAAGCGAATCATGTTCAAAATCTTAAGAAAACCTTAAGGGAGATGACATCAGCAATGACGATAACTCAGCATCTTGTTCATGTCGTTAACGGAAAGATAACATATATGTTTAAAATACAAGACAGTATGAATTCAAAACTTCATGAACTAGGACATGATATGAAGCTGATCGATAAAACTTTTAAAGTTTGGGAACAAGAAATAAAAAAGTTTTCTAACAAAGTTCATTGTGATCAACAATTGCTAATGGAGTTTCTTTCTAAGTTTTTGACAGAGCTAACTAGAACCTTTTCAATATTACTACGATTTTTCGAGATTCAGGACATTATGAATCTTCTTACAAAGCTTAATCAAAAAAACTTAATAAGCAAATCAGATTTACCAAGTTTTATAACCTCGCAACTCCTCCCTAAGCTCGATAGTGATGAATCACTTAAAGTAACTATGGAGGCATTTAAACAAGGTCTTCCTGTTTTGGGTCAGCCAATGACTGACGTGGAATATGAGAAAGATAGTGTCAATATTAATATACTTGCTGTTATCCCAGAGATCAAAAATCAAAACTCGCTATGCACAATAGAACGCTTGACACCTATAAAATTTAACATTTCCAATTCTTGTTATACAGGACCAGTACAAAAGAAAAATTTAGCCGTTATTTCATGTTCATACTCGAAATATATTGTGACTATCGATGACCTTGATAAATGCTTTCAGAATCAAAATGGATATTTATGTCCAACCAATATATTACAAACAGAACAAAATTTTTCTTGGCTTGGCTATCCTTGGAATTCAGAGATTAAGTTGTCATTCCCTCGTTACCACCTTCCCTCAAGTTCGTGTGATGGCTTACATCCATTGATTCCTCTTGGCGGACGATTCTACTTAAGTACTTCACGTGGAATATTGAAGACCAACACCGGACGTTTAACTATCACGCCTCTGTCCATCTACCAGTTTCCCTGTAATATCACGTTTCAAGGAATGAAGTCTGGTCTGACCAAATGTCCTAAATCTATGGCAATATCACTGCCTATTTTTACCAAAAACACTATACAATATACTCCATGGAACTTTATGGACAAGGATACACTGAACTTACACCACGATTCCCTAAAAATACCCCAGCCCGTAGAAATAAACAAGACTATCATAGAAAACCTTGATAAATTTTATACGTTTTACGATGAAAAACTCTCCAATGTACTCAAGCGCACAAGAAAAGATATAAACAAAATAAAGGAAGAAACACTCACGTACTCTGATCAAGTGCTACTATATACAGTGTCAGCTCTCACAATGCTGAACTTTATTATTGTTATATCAGTAATCTGTTTTAGAAAAGTCAAAGACAGCACCAACACCCCGCAAATCTTTGTCACGCACACGGGCAGACAGCAAAAGGGAATCAAAGAAAGCAATGGAGGAAGAAAGACTGGAAGTGTCAATCGCACTATACGATGTTCCCTTCGTGAGAAAAATAAAGGAGGAAACGATGGCCAATCTCGCGTCCGTGAGCGGAGCGTTTGCCGCGTTCACAGAGGACAGAGAACAGCGTCCTGAACTTACACAGTTCACGTTGTATAATTTTAAGAACTGGCATACCTTAGACTTACTCCTGGAACTTGTCGACGACACGATTAACAATGATCAACCAGAGATCGAACTATCGTTCGAACTTCATAACATCACTTTTTTAGTGGAATTAGCAGGAAGATTATACATCAAAGAAACATTCCTTAGACAACTTCTGTTAGATCCAGCTTTAAATTATATAGAGGATATAATGGGAAATGGAAACATGTGGAGATCGATGTACCTATATTTAGAATTGCTGTTTAAATTACGGCATCATGGGTACATAGGTCTTGCGCACCGCCTTTGCTTACAGCCAGTTCAATTTTCAGATTTAATGTCTTGTACGACATTGACGCACTTCTTTCAAAAGGTACTAACGTCCCTAGTAAATGCAAACGACAACTGAATATATTCCATTTTCAGTGTTTTCTGAGTGTTTCTTCTAACACGTGTCGTTCTGAAATAGTTTTGTAGTCATTTTCTAGTGTTTTTGTAGCTTTGTAGTACACACGTGTCAAGACTCTAAAAAAGCACGAAACTCTATAAGTTGTAAACATCAACATTTTTTTTTAATTTTTAATTATTCACTTTTAATAACTTCTACACATCAGGAGATGTGCCATTTTAAGACGGGGGGAGTGTTACGAAGCTAGTTTTAGGATTTCTTTGTAGTCTCGCCTAAGAGAATGTTGTAGGGAACTCCCCTTACGTCACCCTTGTAGGTAAACATGTTTGTAAAGGATTCAACTCAGAGGAAGTTCTCACGGCAATCAAACTGTCCTAGTTCAGCACATTTTTAAGAGATTTTATCCAAATGTAAACCGTAGTTTTCCCACGCTTTCTTCGCATGCGTAAATCAGATTAAATAGTCGTGCTTCTTTAGTTTTACCTAATAAGGTCCTGTTGACGAAGAGTTCCTTCGTCAACTGGGCGTAAACACTTGAAACCGTGAGAACCATCCTGGGTTGAATCCTATAAAAAGGGCTACCATTATTGTAAAAGTAGTAGTATGAAAAGTAGTGGTAGTTGAGCCAAAGTTGAAATTAAAGTAAAAGTCATAATCAAGAAAGATCCCGATTACTGGTACCTCCTCGTTACACGGGTTAATGTCTTCAGTAGGAGGATGGAGGTAACCCCTAGCCAACATGTCGAAACCTGAAGATGATAAAAAGCAGAGACTAAATAAAACGGATTAAAAGTGTCCAGAACATTTCTCGGAGTCTCAGAGTCAGAGGAAAGAATAGAACGACAGCGCAAGATAACCGAAGGCGAAGGTCGAAACTCGGAAGACTGTCGTCGTGCCGTGAAGTGACAAGGAAAAATATTCTCAAGGTACAAAACGTTTCAATTCAACCCTAGTTTTAACAAAGTTTTAACTTTTACCTTAAAAAAGTTGAACTTTAAAAAGCTTAACTTTAATTAAAAAAGGTTTTCTAAAACTTTTAACTTTAAAAAGTCTTAAGTACATTTTCATTCCAGTTGGAAAATGACGAAAGTTCATTAAAACGATCGTGGAAATCGTGGCTGCTCGGGAGATTTGCGTTAGTTGTTTCTTTGAGGATTCCAAGTGGAATACCGTCGCATTTTTGAGTGATTTCAGTTTGACATGACAGCGATTCTACTTCCGTTGCCATAGCTTTGCTCGCTTTGTTGAGTGATAAGTGTACTGCTTACCATGGGCAGCCATCTTGAATGAATTGAACGTCATCGAACTTTACTTTTTTGTCATCAAAAACTATGCAATGCCATCTCCAAACTTCAGATTAGGCAATGGTACAGTAATTATTGAATTTACTAACCTGTATTCTTAGAATTTTGTAATATTTTATAAATTTCGCTAAGGTTTGTCTGAGGAAACTCTTGTCTTGACTGCTTGTTTTTGTAGGTTTCCAAGGTATTTTTATGGCTATAAAAGGGAGTGCTTCACAGTGTTTTCCACATGAAACAGGCAAGTAGAGATTTTAATCATAGACTAATAGATTATTTTGTTTCACTGTCGGAAGGCACGAACATTTTCAAGTAAGATCTTGTAGGATACAACCTCAATGTAGCGCAAGTTTTGAGTTTATTTTTGTAGGCTCCCAAAATCAGACATGCTCGGGAACAACTCAAAGTGCAGCATTCACAGGTGAAGGGGAATCAATTGGAAATCTATTTCTTAATACAGGAAAAGAAACAAATAATAGAATTCAAAATAGCATGTTTTCTTAGAACAAAATATAATATCCGTCATGATATTTGGCCTTTCAAGCTTGAGGTGTTTTGCAATATTTCAGTTAATAAAAATCTCGGATAATTCACAGACAAATTCACCATTGTCATAAAACTGAACCTACAATCATTTGTATCTGTGACTATAGCTTCATGTGAATTTTTTTCAAAGGCATCTTCAGTGAGGATTAGCTTGTGCCCCCTGGCCCTGCAATCATCACATTCAGTTCAGTGGAATATCCTCAGTGACTGTAGCCATACAATGTGTGGTTCCAGAAAGTATTCAGGGAAAGGCTTCAAAATTCTAGAGTGGTTGCATGGAGGTCAATTTACCTGTTGTTTTTTCAACACAAATACTCAGCTATTTTCCTTTGGAATTCCAGAGGGGTGTGTCACTTTTCAACACACTTCCATGGAGTGTCTGTGTTTGTGTGTGAAGAGGGGGAGTATTTTCTGAAACCACACACAACTGTGAGAAGACCTCACTGCGCAGGTCTTGCTTCCAACACACAGGCTCCACCACTTACTACCGCCGCGTAATGAATGTATGATATCACTCAGGAATCCAAGATATTTTAACGTCCCTGTGAGCAAGACGAAACGAGCGCAGCAGAGTTTTATCATTGCAAATTCGTTACGCCATTAATTGACTTTCACAGTTTTTAGTGAGATCACCCATTTTAAAGTAGTTTTTGATATTATATATATTATTATAAATTTTAATCTAGTTTTCATTTTATATGTACATAATTTTGTAAATAGCCATAATTCAGCCTTCGGCTGCCAAGGTTTTATTAAAGTCTATCTATCTATCTATCTGTTAACACACCATAATTCCTTGAATTAGTGCCTGCTGGGTACTTATCCACATAAAACATTCCTATAAGCATATGGTATATTTTAATCTAACTAATTCCTAAAATACTAAATAAAAAAGTTATTATCATAGCATAAGTATAAATGTGTCTAAAGCTAATGATTCCATTGCCATTTTTGGGCTCATAGAGGCAATCTGGTGTGCCTCCTGGCACTCAAACGGAGGGAGTGATAAAAAATCAACCTATTTTCTTTCAATTTCAGTGACAAAGCAGCAGCCAGAGATCGCTCCTGGACAGGCCATCCATGACATAAGGCAATCATAGTATTAATATAATTTATTATTCGGCTTCATATACTCGTCGAGTACATGGAACTACCAAATAAATCATGCAAGGGGAAGGGTGGACCTGAGTGAGAAGCAGTCGAAGACAAATTTGGTTGTTTTATCCTGCTCTATCTTTTTGAGACAGGAATTATGAAAATCTGTTGAAAAGTGGATGCCCTCCCCTCTGAAGTTATTTTTCAGTGGAATTTCGAATAAATTTAACAAAAAAGGTACAGCTGTTTGAGTAGATCCTGGGGGTGGGGAAATGCAAAATGTTTTCAGGCTTTCTTTATTCATTTATAGCTCTAAAAACAAAGGGATATGCTACATGAGAAACAATAAACAATAACAAAAAAAAGGTTTAGTTGGTATTTTTTAGGGGGTGGATTTTTTATGTCCTGGTATATTTTAGGGTATATTTTCTGATGTCCTGACGAGCACCCCTATCACTCTTGGGAGAATGGGGGAGTAGATACAGGGTCCTGAAGGGTTAAAAGGGAGCTGGGATTCGCCTTATTTTAGGCCGGGAAAATGGGATTTGGGTTACCGGGAACGGGATTTATCTACCGGAAATGGGAATCAAGATGCTTCAAAGGGAATGGGATTTTTCAAATCTCCCCTTGTATATCCTAATAAAAAGTCGTTAATTTATCTCATTTTTCGCATTTTGAGACTGTTGATCACGAACTTCAACCTGAAAATAGAATTTTACTTCTGATCCCTCACAATCTGCAAGGTTTGGATTTAATAAATTTGAATAGGCAGTTTTAAAATGGTGGATCCACTATTTAAATAGAATCGTATGATATCTCTTTTGTGTCAAAATTGAGGACGAGATATCATACGGGCAGAGGATTTGGGGGGGATCGGAATCATTTCATTTTTGGGCGAGCGATAGGGAGGATCTCTCAAAAGAAGTACTGAAAGGGGGATCACTAGAAAATTTCTACTTAGTTATTCCAGTATCTTCTATACCATTTGTATTTTTCTAGTTCCCTTCTTTCGTACGCTAAAAATGTCTAAAAATTGGTGTTTTCTGGAATGACTCATTTTAGTAAAAATACACTGCTACAATGCTCATGTAATAAATGGGACATGTATATTATGATTTAAATGGGCAATTCCAGAAAATATATGTACCCTGGGGATGGGCAGCATTTGGAAATTCTGAATGGGAGGGGGGTTCACAAGCTCGGAATTCTGCCTAGGGGGGATTTTGAAGCTGGAAGCTAGGTTAACCTCTCAGGAATTATATATGCATGGGGGTAAGCCATTTTGGAAATTCTGGATGCATGGGGATCAAAAACTAACGCCGCCCATGGTTGGGGTACATATATTTTCTGGAATTGGGGTACATATATTTTCTGGAATTGCCAAATTTAAAAAAAACTCATGACAAATAATTACTTTTCTCTTTATTGCACTTTTTTTTCTTTGTTAGAATAATTCCATCGGGACTGTTTAGTGCCCTATTTTTTCTGAAGGAGGTTTTTTTACCTTACTTCGACAGGCCAAGCTTGTTTCATCCCCGGGGGGGTACTCCCTATATTGGACTATACGGGGATGCTCGGTCCGAAAGGGGTAGGGTTTTCAGGCAGGAGGTATAAGAAAGGGGTAGGGTTCTTCAGGCTGGGTATAAAAAAGGGGTAGGGTTTTCAGACTGGACTTGGTATAAAAACAGTAGGAAAAATTGTAATTTTGGTATAAAAAAGGTCTATATTTCACCGGTTTTTCAACCGCAACGCGCGAGCAAAACCGTTTATTTTTTAACAGAGCACAAATCCGATTTTTCAGGCTTGGTATAAGAAAGGGGTACCTTTTTCGGCTTTGGTATAAGAAATGGGTACCTTTTTTGCTCTGAAATTGGTATAAAGAAGGGTAAGGGGTCCAGAATCTGGGCCAAGCATCCCCGTATAAAAGTTTTGGGAGTACCCCCCCGGGGTTTCATCTGTACCTTTAATGTGCCAGTGTGGTAACATACCAAAGAAATCAATGTATACATGACTTTTTTTTGTCAAGAGATGTTTTTTTCTTGAAATGCATACTGTGACAAGCTATGCACAATGGCAACCTTGTTTTTGTTTCATAGCACTGAAAAAATATGTAACCGGGAGCTCCGCTTTTAGCCAGTGGCTAAATCTATATATTAAAGGTATAGCGTCCGTCCGTCCGTCCGTCCGTCCGTCCGCCGTACGCGGAAACTCATGGGAACCCTGTGGTATACTAAGAAAATTAACAAATCTCGGGAAGGGATGGAGCTCAGACAACCAAACTTGGGTGAAGTTATCTAAGTGGCAAGGGGGTGCAACTGCATGGTCACATGGTATGACGTCATTGATGACGTCATCATATCAGAAAAATGATATATCTCAAGAAGGGATGAACTTCAGACAACCAAACTTGGGTGAAGTTATCTAAGTGGCAATGGGGGCGCAACTGCATGGTCACGTGGTATGACGTCATTGATGACGTCATCATAGGAGAAACATGATATATCTCAAGAAGGGATGAACCACAGACAACCAAACTTGGGTGAAGTTGTCTAAGTGGCAATGGGGGTGCAACTGCATGGTCACGTGGTATGACGTCATTGATGACGTCATCATAGGAGAAACATGATATATCTCAAGAAGGGATGAACTTCAGACAACCAAACTTGGGTGAAGTTATCTAAGTGGCAATGGGGGCGCAACTGCATGGTCACGTGGTATGACGTCATTGATGACGTCATCATAGGAGAAACATGATATATCTCAAGAAGGGATGAACCACAGACAACCAAACTTGGGTGAAGTTGTCTAAGTGGCAAGGGGGGTGCAACTGCATGGTCACGTGGTATGACGTCATTGATGACGTCATCATAGGAGAAACATGATATATCTCAAGAAGGGATGAACCACAGACAACCAAACTTGGGTGAAGTTGTCTAAGTGGCAAGGGGGGTGCAACTGCATGGTCACGTGGTATGACGTCATTGATGACGTCATCATAGCAGAAAAATGATATATCTCAAGAAGGGATGAACTTCAGACAACCAAACTTGGGTGAAGTTATCTAAGTTGCAAGGGGGTTCAACTGCATGGTCAGGTGGTATGACGTCATTGATAACGTCATCATATCAGAAAAATGATATATCTCAAGAAGGGATGAACTTCAGACAACCAAACTTGGGTGAAGTTATCTAAGTGGCAAGGGGGGTTCAACTGCATGGTCACGTGGAATGACGTCATTGATGACGTCATCAAAGGAGAAACATGATATATCTCAAGAAGGGATGAACCACAGACAACCAAACTTTGGTGAAGTTGTCTAAGTGGCAAGGGGGGTGCAACTGCATGGTCACGTGGTGTGACGTCATTGATGACGTCATCATAGGAGAAAAATGATATATCTCAAGAAGGGATGAACCTCAGACAACCAAACTTGGGTGAAGTTGTCTAAGTGGCAAGGGGGTGCAACTGCATGGTCACGTGGTATGACGTCATTGATGACGTCATCATAGTAGAAAAATTATATATCTCAAGAAGGGATGAACTTCAGACAACCAAACTTGGGTGAAGTTATCTAAGTGGCAGAGGGGTGCAACTTCATGGTCACATGGTATGACGTCATTGATGACGTCATCATAGGAGAAACATGATATATCTCAAGAAGGGATGAACCTCAGACAACCAAACTTGGGTGAAGTTGTCTAAGTGGCAAGGGAGGGGGGGGGGAGGGCAACTGTATGGTCATGTGGTATGACGTCATTGATGACGTCATCAAACGCGAAAAGGTTTACATCGTTGAAGGGATGAACCTTAGATAACCACACTTGGATGAACAAGTGCTTAGTCACGTGGTATAACGTTGCAAGGCTATCTCTTCATGTACAATGGCAACCTTTTTTGTCTCGTTAAAAAAATATTTAACCGGGAGCTCCGCTTTTAGCCAGTGGCTAAATCTATATATTATTTTGGTGACGTCACGTGAAAGCCAAGAATAGCCTACTAGTAGCGAAAAGTGTCGGATTTGAAAGGCAGAAAATGGCAAATGACCAGAACAAAAACATTTTTTTGGCAATACAAATTGACCTACTAGTGTGATTTGACTAAAACAATTATTCCTCTCGCCCTCATGGCCTCTGAGTCAATAGCCCATTCGGCCCATTCGGGCTCGAGGAATAATTGTAAAATAGCCGAAAAAAAAGCCAAAACAAATATCATCCACGTGCGAACTTAAAAAGTGCACTCCATTCTTGATTCAGATTTGTACATGTACATTCCTGGAAATCCTAGAATCAGCCTTGAAGGGATATCTCTTCTATTCCTAGTATTAGGATACCCTACTCTTTCTCCTGCTTGAGTTTACATGAAGGTAATGTTAAGTTTGTTGGTTCTTTTGGTGGTGTTTTAGTACGGTATGCTGTGGGGTTTATGCCTGTATCAGCGGCTTCCCCCAGGGTGCGACCCCCAGGGAAAACCAGCGCCAAAATAATCGCCAAGATCCATACTCGGGCAATGAGGGGCATTTGTCGAGATTGTAAGGCAATTTTTGCCGTTAAGGGGGTGGGGGATTTTGGCGCTTTTGAAAGTATAGTTGTTACCCACACGTCTACCCTGGGGATTTGTATGGTCAGCGGTATTCTCTACAATAAAATTTCCCACCGTTGGATGTGACCAATTCTCATGCTAATTAAGCAGATTGCAAAAAATGTGTCCATCTTGAAGATATAATTGATACTATCATTAAAGCCCTAAAAATGAAATCTCTAGTTTGCCATCTTAAGAATCAAAACTTACGTTGTCAAGTGGAGTTCACAACGTCAAGGAAGAGTTTGTGATTTTGAAACTTTGTTGCGATAATCCTTGACAACATCATGAACCCGCTTTGCGAACACGCCATTTCATACGCAAAAATATAACGTTCTAAAACTTGCCGACAAAACTATTAGTCCGGCGGATTAGAGCAAATTTTCGAGGAAATTGCGCATTTTAGGCTAAAGCCCCAATTTTTTGCCAGGTGATAGTTTTCAATGCATTTTTACATTGTAGATATGGAGGCACGCTAGAATTCATTCTTAGCGAAGGCTAGAGAGGTTTTAAGGTGAACGATTGTTTTGCTCAACAGCAGCCATTTTGAATGCTTTGTTACTCAAATGAGGTTTAGAACTTCAAGCTGTTCTATGGACTACACAGCCATAGCAGCTCAACATTTGCTAATTCTGAACTATGGATTGAGCTGACCGACTTCGGGGGAACGTCCAGAATGACCAACAAATTCTAAAGAGGATCGAGAATTGGTACCTCATGTGTCGAATGTGTAAAAAGAAGCTTGTCTCTGACATTTTGGCATGATATTTTCTTCCTAGTACTGTGCTATACTCTATAAACACGGACGATGGAAGATTTCACGAAGTGCCGCAGAGCTCATGAATAACAAAGGATTCAAAGATGGCTGCCAATGGAAAAACAATGTTTCACATTATTAAAACTGTTCTAGCTTTCGCTACGAATAAAATTTAGCGTGCCTCCATATCTTATCTTCAATGAACTACTGAAAACTATTGACATGCTAAGTTTGGTGCCTTTAGCCAAAAGTGCGCAATTTTTACGCTAATCCGCCGGACTATATAAGCACTCCAAGCTTAACTGGATAGTGCAGTATACATGTGAACAATGGACTTCCGATGTAAACCTATTCTCACTGCAATTTGTTTTTTGTTTTTTTCAAGCTTGGTTTGCCGCCACGTGTCGGAGCTACGTCAGGTATCTTCTAGTTCCAGTCTCGTTTAGACTTATGTTCTTGTATCTTGCTATAACATTTATCTATTCACGCGTTTTATAGTTGCACTTTCATTCAATTTGGCAGCTTCTTTAGTTTAGTTCGCATCTTAGCTCCCTTGCTTTATACAGTTTAGACTTTAAGTTTAGACTCATGTACCTGTACCTTGCAATAACATTCACGGGCTTTATAATTGCACCTTATGATTCCATTTGCAGCTTCTCTAGTGTTTTATTTCACTTGGTTTGGCAGTAGGCATGGCCTATAAGCGAGATTGCTCTGCTCCAAAACAGTTATTTAGTTTTCTCAGTTTGGCATTAGGCATTACCTATATGCGAGATTGCTTTGCTTCAAAACAATTATTTATTTTACTCAGTTTGGCATTAGGCATGGCCTATAAGCGAGATTGCTCTGCTTCAAAACAGTTATTTTTACTCAGTTTGGCATTAGGTTTGGCCTATAAGCGAGATTGCTCTGCTCCAAAACAGTTATTTATTTTACTCAGTTTGGCATTAGGCATGACCTATAAGCGAGATTGCTCTGCTCCAAAACAGTTATTTATTTTTTTCAGTTTGGAATTAGGCTTGGCCTATAAGCGAGACTGCTCTGCTCCAAAATAGATTTATTTTACTCAGTTTGGCTTTAGGCATGACCTATAAGCGAGATTGCTCCGCTTCAAAACAGTTATTTATTTTACTCAGTTTGGCATTAGGCATGGCCTATAAGCGAGATTGCTCTGCTCCAAAATAGACTTATTTTACTCAGTTTGGCTTTAGGCGTAAGCATGGCCTAGAGAATTGCTCAGCTCTATACATAAAAACGTCTGTTTTATTCAGTAAATAGCCATTTACTGTTTGTTGTTTTCTCGGGTCGCACCCCCCTTCTCAGCAGTCCTGGAGAGGCTATCTAATGTCCTCTGGACAATTTTGATTCCTTTTGTCTCTCGGACTTGGAATCAGTCCAGTGCGCTGTCCTCGGACGGAGCATTCTGGGTTTGCTGGGTTTGGGATTGCACCCTTTTTTAGAGGTTTTGAAGTTCATTGGAAATTTTATGTACACTTCATGCAGTTGGCAATGAATGACTTTTTGCTGTTTTTGTTGTTGTGTTCACAATAAGGGTGCGGCCCCAAACCCAACAACCCCGTGCACCTCGGCACATACCCTCATAGATGAGTCCCATATGTACAGTATATGTACAGTAATGGAGGGACTTTTGAGTTTTGGGGAGGTTTATCCTCATGCCCATGGAATAATAGATGTGAGTTGACATAAAGAAGATTGATTTTCTTAACTATTCTCACTGGCCCCCCAGCAGTGCATATATAAGATATCAACTGATTAGCATAATCAGTTGGTTTTGCAACGAGAGCCTGGATGGCGTCTATGTAAGACGCCATGTACTAGTGGCGGGTGTGGTGGGTCTCATTGTGCTTACCCTGGGACCTGGCGGTGCCTTCGGACATGTTTCCCCCACTCTCTCCCTTTATCTGCCATTGCCATCATCGGCTCCACCAGGTCTCCTCTCCCCATATCTTATATGGCACAATGGGACCAGTGAGAATGTAACACAAGTCAAATCTGACGTGTTTCCAAAAAATATACTCCCCCTCCCCCCCCGCACAGAAGGGATTGTAAATGCGCTCTTCCTCTTACTGATAAATCCACCTGAAAACTTAAGCAAAATTATTTCAAAGTATATTTTTAATGCATTTACTGCAAGACAGAATTTTCTTTCCTTTTAATGGCCAATAACAGCATGATCTACTGATAAGATATATATCCTAAATGTTTGTTTTTGCTTTAATTATTTTATTAATTTATTGGAATTACACCGATGTAAATTTAGTCATTTACAAAGTGCCAATAAAACATGTCTATGTCTATGTCTATGTCTATGTCTATGTCTATGTCTATGCAAGAGGGTAGGGGGGTCAATTTACCTGATCTTTTCCACTACAAATAACTGTATTTTTCTTCGGGAATTCCAGAGGGGTTTGGGTCATTTCTCAACACCCTTAATTGGGGGGAAACACACAATCTGGTACGTATCCAAAAATAATAAATTAGTGGAAAGACAGTTTATTTAGAACCTTTTCATGATTAATTACAAAATATCGCTTTCATAGTGGCCAAGTGGACCACCATGGTGACTAACTTCAGGTCTGCGGTAGGGTATACAGTTTTGACCGTAGGTCTACGGTAGGGCATACAAACCGATGATTTTTGGTATCTGATGGGGTCAGGTTTGGAGACCTTGGCGGCGCACTCCTACCCAGAAATCAGTGGAGTACCCCTCTGCTATACTCCTACCAAAAAAAAAAAAACTGATTCACTGTAGAGTAATGTATCCATCAGGTAACTATTTTTTTGAGTTGGTTGATTATAATAAGCCTAGTTGGAGTTTAAATTTCGTGTTCAGTGTGCATGCGATTTTAGGCCATGATTCGTTTCTTAAAAAAAAAAAATTCTGAGTTCCCAGTTCTCTTTAAACAAAAGAAATCAAGAAATTCACATGCACACTAAACAGGAAATTTAAACTCAAACTAGGCTTATTGGCAATTGTACAAGTCTGTCAGAGCATTTTTATTGTAAATATTAAATTTCAGTTCAATACATTTAATTTATATATCACTTTTTACAGGGCTGTTAATGTAGGAGGAGGCCTCAGGAGCTGGATGATGATCTTCTCTCTTCCAGCCTACTCATCCCACAGCTTGAGGTTGCAGCACCCGGGGGGGGGGGGGGGGGGGGGACTCCCATATTTTTTGACCGGGTTTGATTTTTCCCCTGTTACCTGTGTCCTTCGCGCCTACTTGGCACATAAGACCTCATCTTTTAGGGTATCTTTTAGGGTAATAATTTTTTTGAGCCACGCTATGGCCCGCCATGTTTGGTATCTTTTAGGGGTGAAACTGAAAATTTCCGACGATCATCCCCGGTCAAAAAATATGGGATCCCCCCCCCCGGGTTGCAGCACTAGTGGTTTCTGTAATTCCTTCTCTGAATGCGGCACAATTTCTGGCCAGCAACCACCCTCATCAGCAAGTGCGCCAGCCACGCTTACATCTGTAAGAGTTCTGTTAACTGATAGAATGGCAGACGGGACCTTCCGGATGCTCTGCGATTCAGGCTGTTATGCCATCCCTCCATGTCATTGTTTTCTGTGCATGGCTTGGCCATACACACTCCAGGTCTCTGGTGGGAATGTGTTGGAGTACACCTAGCTGGTGCCGAAGTACTGTACAAGGTCTGAGAGGGGCACACTCTTTGCCTCAAAACACAGCCTGGTGAACACAGCTGGGATCTCTTGGTGGAGGAGCAAGGGCAGGGACATCTATCTCAAAATATAGCTGTATGTCCTCTTATCCAGTATAAATGCGGATGCTACTAGGCCAAGCTCTTGAACCTGAAAGAATAAATTTATACGTAATGTAAGTTATTTGTTACTAGAGCAGATTTCGTATGACTGTGAAAAGTACCGCGAAAGAGTTGTACCGCGCCGCGACCGTGACCGTACCTCGACTACGCGGTTTCGTTCGGTATCTACAGCAGGCCAGGTTCCGTACCGCCACCGCGACAGTACCGCGCCGTGTCACGGTACTTTTCACAGTCATACGAAATCTGCTCTATTCCATTTATTACTTCCCTTATTTGCCTGGTTTTCAATGTTATTTTACTATTTAAGAAGGTTACAATGTACCTTCCACCATACCGGTCGCATCCAGTGGAACACACATCCCTTCAAAGCCACATGGGGAAGCTTGGTTCTCGGTGCAGCCCACAACGCTCTCTCGAAATCCATAACAAACTTCTTGATTGAGACGCTACCGAGGGGGGATAGAATGTGACAGAGAACCTGCAAAAGATAATTTTTACAATAGTTACATGGACCATACCAAGCATTTATGTGTAATCCTTCTTTCGGCGGCCTGACATAAGCACAAACACCAGGGAGACTTGGTTCACACAATCTTAGCGGATAAAGGCATTGATTGTCAGTAGCTGCTTGAAGGGGTGCCTCACAAGCTTAAAAGTGCTGTCCATATACTATGTTGTTGCACGGCCTAGTTGCTCCTCCGATGCGAACACTAGATGCCAGTCTCACCGTAGGAAGTTTGCTTGAAGTGCATCTTCCTGGAGAACAATGTCCACTTCTGTAGGGTCTGCTGGCCCTGGAAATGGGTTTGCAGTCCTGGCCAGGTACTCTGGTTTGCTGAGGGCGGATTTCCTTGCATTCTAAGCTTTGTTTTGGCATCAGTTTTGCTATGTTTTACATAAAATTACGGACCCTTGTAGACTTGGTCATAATCTGCAGGTAATCATAGCAATACTTTTTTTCAGAATCGGGCTAGATTTAACTCGTAGTGTAGTGAGCTCTCAAAGTAAGGGGGCAAAACCTGGAAAGTTTGAGTTGTTGGCAGCAAAACAAGAATGACATATACTATAATCAGGATGACACACAAAGGATGAACAAACCATTAAATATTTCTGTGCAGCTAAGGTCTTCTGTCTTTTTCTTGGTGACTCTAGGTCATCCGCAAGAAATTCTTTAACCTGTCGTGGCTGGTTGTTGGCTGCCGGTTGTTCATCTGAACAAGATGGTTCATTTGGATGATTGCTTTATTTTCATAAAACAAAACAACAATATTATTGAGTATTTTAATGCAAGATTAAGGAAATTCCTTAAAAACATAAGAAATCGCCTTCCAATTAAATTTTGTCGATAGTGAAATAAATAAATAATCAGACTATTGAGCCATTTAGTAGTGCTTGCAATAAATTACAAGGGAGATCAATTTACAACACATCTTACATACAATATATAACATAAAAAACAACATATATAACAATATATAACATAAAAACATAAAAAGGGGCAATTACTTCCAATATCTGTACGTAAGGAAATTGCTGAGCCGGACCGTCCTAGCAGCGCGAAATAGCCTGAAGGGGAATAGCCTGACCTTAGGCTTTGACCATGAGCGACACTCGTGGGCTGTGGCAACAGATGCAACAGACGTACCGACAGCGTAGGCCCGCAACAGTCCTCGAGTGCCGACCACCAACTCATCTAGACAGACCGGTAGCCCAGCCCACACCGGATATGCATAATCTAAAATGGGCCGCACAAGGCTACAATAAACTTGAATGGGGTTAGATGGTGGGACGCTTGTTAACTTGATCATAATTTGCAGGTAAACATAACATAATATTTTTTTTGTTCAAAAATTTCAGAAGTCCAGGTTAAATTGATTTATGGGGCTATTTCTTTTCTTGGGAAGGTGTGAAGGGTTATGGAGTCCGAACTGTAAAAAGACGATTGGATTGCGTTTCGTTGGTTTCTGGGGTGAATACATCTTAAATGGACTTCTTGGTACTGCTTGTGGAGAAAAACTGAAAATTGGAGACGATGAGCTGAATCTGACTTCTACACCTGTAGCATTTGATTCCAGTGAACTGACTAGTGTGCACAGGTTGAGGTGTGGTTTTTGGGGAGGCATTGCTCTATTTTTGCGTTGCTCCTGTTACTGTGGATGTAGTTTCAGGAGTTGATTCAGGTAACCCAATGTAGACTGTCGCTGTTGTGTTGGCAAACTCAGCCAGGATTCTATCTGCAGACTATTTCCATGGCAAGGCAACCGATGTGTGCCAGAAGATGCAGCCTTGTAAAAACCTAAACAAAAAAGTAATATATAGATTTAGTCACTGGCTAAAAGCGGAGCTCCCGATTACATATTTTTGTGTTAACGAGACACCTTCCCAATATATGTACCTTTTGTCGTCTGATGATGTCATCGATGACGTCATTGCACCCCCTTGTCATTTAGACAACTTCACCCAAGTTTGGTTGCCTGAGGTTCATCCCTTCTAAATATATATATTTTTCTCGTTTGATGACGTCATCGATGACGTCATACCACGTGACCACGCCGTTGCACCCCCTAGCCACTTAGATAACTTCACCCAAGTTTGGTTGTCTGAGGTTCATCCCTTCCAAAGCTATATACCTTTTCTCGTTTGATGTCATAGATGACGTCATACCACGTGACCACGCTGTTGCACCTCCCTTGCCACTTACACAACTTCCCCCAAGTTTGGTTGTCTGAGGTTCATCCCTTCCCGAGATATATTCTATTTCTCCTATGATGACGTCATACCACGTGACCATGCAGTTTCACCCCTCTTGCCACTTAGAAAACTTCAGCCAAGTTTGGTTGTCTAAGGTTCATACATTCCCGAGATATGTTCTGTTTCTCCTATGATGACGTCATACCACGTGACCATGCAGTTGCACCCCCCTTGCCACTAACACAACTTCCCCCCTCCCCCACCCAAGTTTGGTTGTCTGAGCATCATCCCTTCCTGAGATATGAATAATAAACTGAAAAAGGTCTTGGTCTACCTGTGGTGGGGCAGGCAGACGCGCCTGCGATACCCCAATGGGAATACCGCTGAACCATGAAAAATAAAGTCGATCGTATACCTGAGTTCTACTTTGAACTATTGTATTCTTCCTGCGATACCTATAGTGCTCCGCTCTGCGGCCTTCGGCCGCTAAGGAGCTCCGCTCCGTTGTTTCTTCACAACATTGCAACATTGCTGAACAACATTGTAATATTGATTATCAATTTGCTCGATCAATTTGCAAATGTGTCGAGCAATAAGCTAACTAGCGCCGAACAATTTCCTAGAAGACAATCCACCAAGATGCTGAGTGTTGATTAAAATGGCTTCTAAAACTCATGAATAGTCAATCAGGCAAACACAATGGAAATCAGGACCATGAAGGCCGTTTGTATACCCCGATAGAAATTAGCATTTTGGGGAGTCCATGAATATTTTCAGGGAACAGCTGTTCTGATTGGTTGCCATATCATAATGGTGCTCAATCAGCCAGAAACGATATAGAACTGCTGCGCACTGAACTGAATCTGATATAGAACTCCGGTGACGTCAGAGTTCTATATCAGATCCACTTCAGTGAGCACAGTCCTCTATCAAGTTTGGCTCACTGAGTATCAGTAATGATAGGACAACTCACGAGAACAGCATGTTTCCCTGATAACATT
Organism: Scolanthus callimorphus; assembly: GCA_033964015.1. Classification (NCBI taxonomy): domain Eukaryota; kingdom Metazoa; phylum Cnidaria; class Anthozoa; order Actiniaria; family Edwardsiidae; genus Scolanthus; species Scolanthus callimorphus. The sequence continues at coordinate 36,919,444 of CM066913.1, forward strand.
CATGGAGACCCCATCTCTTACAAACGCTCTGTGGTCATGATTTCCACCTTTTCCCGTAACCTACGAAAAAGAACGCATGTTAGAAATGAATACGTGCATTTTGTAAAACGATAGTTCATTTATCACATTTATTAATTTTCGGTGGCCATGTTTTAAACATCCAACGGCGACTCGGGCAGTACCGACCACCCTTCTGTGAACATTTCGTGAAACGAGCCAAAACGGACATCCTTGACAATTATTTGGTAATACTTGAGTTGAATTGGGCTCAAAATCATGCACAGATAAACGAATTTAACTCACCCGTCCAAGTTACTCTACTTGGCGAGTCCGAACGAGCCGCACTGCTTTGTTAAACGAGAATGAATGGGCAAAGCATATGATGCATTACGCGCATGACAAAGAAAACTTCGTCAAAGAAATTTGAATCATAAAAAGAACAAAAAACAATAGGAAACACTGCCCCCAAAACTAATGACATAGCCCTTTCTTTACAAAAGCCAATCAGAAAGCCCTAGCATTATTATAGGTATCGCTAATACATTCATTTCTTTTCTATGACATTTGAACGGCATTTCTTTGCTCATCATTATTATAGGTAAATAAGTGACAGCTATCCCAAAGGGAATTCTCCTCTTTTTGAAAGTCATGTAATTATGAACAGACCTTTTGTCCCAGCACAGAAGATTATTCGAACGCCTCTCTAAATACACTATTCGTAATGAAAAGCTCTCATTGTCAATCTTTTGTTTGCCATTTCAAAATAGCTAAACAATACAACTTGAAGCCAGTCTATATCAGATTTCTCATTCTCGATTTCAATGAAGTAGTTCTCACAAATTTATTTCCTTTTTTTAACTAGCTTGGAATTATGAATTATTACTTCGGCTTCGCCTCGTGTTTCTATCTGCCGATAAAACATTCCAGCTCGTTTTGTAAACATTACTTATTTAAAGCAAAATCGTAGATTTGCTTCTAGGAAATTGTTCGGCACTAGTTAGAAACTTGCTCGACACATTGTGATGTCTCATAGAAATCAAGAACAATCTGGTCCTTGTTCACCAAAAAAAATGATATACTCTGGACATCCCTGGATATACTCTGGACATCACCCCCATGGCATCACCCATTGACACTAGCCCAGGGGCGTAGCCAGCACTTATGAGAGGGGGGGGGGGGGGGGGTCCAAAATTAAAAAAATAAAAAACTCCACATAGATCTCGTGGAAAAGCTAGCGTTTGAAGAAATTTGCTACATTTTATTGGAGATTTTATTTGTTGTCTATTAAATATTTACAATTTTAGTAGTAAGTCGGTCCAGAACAGAGGCGGGGGGGGGGGGGGGGGGGGGGGGTTCCGCTGCGGGAGAGGTGGCTACGCCCCTGTAGCCCTCTTTCATCTCTTGCTTTTGCTATTGTTCCAGCTGTTGTTACAAAGCTATTGACAACAATTAAAAAAAGCTGTTCCTGCTAATAATTAAATCAGGATGCTTTAAATGGTGGCTTCAATTGGCATCAAGATACAATTTAAGGAATTGCATGAGTTCACCTTGAATTCCATTGCCATAAAATTATGGACCCTTGTAGACCTTGTCATTATCCTCAGGTAAATATAACAATTTTTTGTTCAAAAAGGTTTCTGGCAGAATCCAGGTATCCGCCTGGTGGTCTCCATTGGACATCCGGCCATCTTGCATCCCATCCCCCCCCCCCCCCCTGCTTGATAAGGGTGCGTGCTTCCTTTGACATACCTCTCCGCTAACATTGAGTTTCTTGTGGGTGAGCCAATGTTGCAAGAATGACTGGATAGTATTGCGATAATCACTACTTTCGGAACCACCATAAAACCGTTTTGGGGGGGTATTTTTTAGTTCCGATCACGCTATTTTAGGCACTCGTTCAGTTGCGTGGAACCCAATGTACAAGCGTTCTAGTCACCTTCTCACGGGCAAATGTCTTCAGAACATTACTTAAAAAGCGTTTAAGTCGTCGCAGTCTTGGGTGAACAATGGCAAAAAAAGCACTTCTTGTTGAAACGGGAGAGGAAACGATAGCAGTCGAGGCACCGGGCGAACTGCCCACGGGATTAGCGTCGGCATATCTTGTAGGTTGGCTAACGGTAGATTTGGGATTGGCGTCGGCGTAGCTTTCGACAAGTGCTTTCTTCCGTTTGTTTGTGTTAGTAGCGCCTTTGTGGATCTGCGCGCCTTTGTGGATCTGCGCGCCTTTGTTCGCTTCGTACCCCTCTCCTTCAGGCAATTCTTGTTCGTAAAACGTGCCTTTTATAGTTTCTCCTTTTTCATCTTCCACCTTATACGTTACAGGTCGCGAATCAATTACCCTGGCCACTTTGAAAACCTCTTCAACTTGAGTTAAGGCGGTGACGTTCGCCGGAGCCTGTTTGTTGATTTTGTACCACTGTATATAGCTCTTGAGTTTGTCATCAAGTTCTGCAACTGCCATGGTGTGTGCGCATATACCATACGCGGAATAACGAATACCTTCTCTACTACATTCGTAGTAAACACCACTGCGCTTCGATCGCTTCTGGAAGATGGCGTAAGGGTTGCCGCCTTGACTCTCGTTGGTAATATATCGTTTGAAGTTGGAGCTACCAGTGCCAGGAGCTTTCATGATGGTTTCATCCTTGCATGTTATGAGGGATGTGGCATCTCTAAAAAGGGATTCAAGGCTGCCATACGGTACTTTCATGATACCAGTCTGTTTTACAGTGACACTGAGCATTGCCACGGCTGGCTCTGATATGTTGCTGGTTTCCGGTGTTGAGCACACTAAGCCATCTGATCTGACTGCTGCACGTTGGAATTTCTTTAGGAAGGCTTGCTTTTGAGCCTGTAACTTTCGGAAGAAATGAGTCTCTTCGATTCCCAGGTCTTCATACAAAGTGTCCGATTGAAGGTCCCTCAGGCCAATTAACGCTAGTTCTTGCCTTTCTCCGTGAATCGAAGAAGTTCTACACATTGCAGTAGAGTAGGGCGCTTTTTTCCGTTAGCATTTTTGTCACGCTTCAAGACAGAGTTCATGCACTCAATTGCATTTTGGTCGTGAACACCAGGGGGCGACCCTAAACCGGCCATGAAACGCATATCGTCAGTCATTGTCTTCTTGATGATATCAGCTTTGTACTTCATGAAGTACTCAAGAAAACGCCTACCACTAGAATGGCGCTCACACCTTGACGTGCGCCCAGTTGTCTGTCGAACTCTTCTGCGTCTGTGCGCATCGTTGAGGCCCCCTTGCGTTTTCTCTTTCACGTTTTTGCGAAATATATGTGATGCCCCACCTCTCCAGTCCAGTCAAGTCCATGTTTTGCCCTATACCGTTAGGGAAGGGAATCAACAAGGGAATCAACATCAATTAGAGAGTAGTATAGTAAGCACCGAATTAGCCGTGTTTTGAAAGGGATTGCTAATTTTTGAAAGGGAATACATAATGTGTCGTTGCCATGGCGATGCGCGACTCCCCTTTTGTCTCCCCTTTTTGACTCTCCTCATTGTCTCTCCTTTCTTGTCTCCTCTTTGTCTCACCATTTTTGTCTCCTCTTTGTTTCCCATTTTCTTGTCTCCCCTTTTACTTCCCTTTTTTTTGGACCGTCTATAAAAAAGGAAATTATATTATGTTTAAAAACATTCTTAAAAACCTTATGGTTTCGTTGGAATCGCAATCAGCGACCAGAGAAGCTTGACTTTGGACTCTCAAATACGAGGTAAGTTATTAGTACTGCCTTCTCTAACGTTGTATTTTTAAATGGAATATCTCTGGCTTCTCTAACGTTGTACTTAAATAGATTATCCTTTAACGATAGCGTTGTTTTCTTTTTTTTCCACAGCATTTTGATATTCGTACAAGCTACGATCTTCTCTCTTTTTAGTCAGAGGTAAGATTGTCATTTCCCTTTTTGAATTCGTGACCACGTTTTTTTATTAGTGCATCGGAATCGCTAGTGATTCAATAGAATCAATGTTGTAGTAACATGAATATAGATATGAATCGCGGTAATAATGCCAATCATTGATCACTAAAACTGACAAAATTTCTTCAATCCACAGTGAAACACCACAAAACGTATACCCTCAGGTAAGAGTTCTTTCTTTATATTATTTAGTCAGACTTATCGAGCATAGCCTAAAGGTTACATCGAACGAAACGTGTTTAGCAACACGTACTTAATATGTTTATATTACATGATTGTCCTTAGCAAATAAGCGTAACATGTCGTTTTTGCCACCAATTGATTAATTATACTAGTAATTATTGGGTTCTGTTTTACTGGTTTTGACTATTAGTAACTTATTGGCATTTGATTGTTCTTGGTAGAATGAGTAGCACATAGATTAATTATAGGTTTATTTTCTTAATTCAAATGAATTAGACATTTCATGGTGGGTTAACTTTTAATGTTGGTGTCATGGTTAGACTTGTCGCCCACAAAGAACAAGCTTTCGATTTTGGTGTCATGGCACAGGACGGTGTTTAAGTTACTTCATAGTGTTTCATATTTGTTTCTAACCACCTAGAAAGTGTCGAAAAAAATGGCTTAATCACGGATGGCTTACATTTAATTATTTATAGCATGAGTTTTTTTTTTTCTACGTCTATTGTTGCTGAATGGATCCGTTGTTGTTTGACCTCTATAATCCTCGTGATTTCCTCAGCAATAAGAAAATGTATTTTTTCTTGACTTCAGAACTGCTAATTAAACATATTTTATACAAAATGTGATATAAGACGTCAATAACTGTAATTATACTTCAAAATACTCGACTCAATTTAACAATGCAATGTCCTTTAATTCACTCCATAAATACAGTGATTTCAAAGATAAACGCTTGTAGTCATGGTAACTTGATCCATAACCACCGCTGGCACCGCGGGCTCATCGTCTTTTTTGTTCACTCCTCTCCACAAAAAGATGGCGGACAAAGACAATCCCGAAAGAATCGAGGTCCATCCGTCGGAAAATGTAAGTGAAATCACCCATCCTCCACCTACCGCGATGGCCCAGGCTCTTATTGCCGACAAGTCATCCATTTCTTTGATTTCCGAGGCTATCTTGGCCTCAATCAAGGCCAATCTTGAGCGCCCCGTAAGTTCGGTGGCTAAACAAACCGTAGTGCCTTTGGGCCAAACGGTAGAACACTCCACCGGAGAGTCTGTGGACCAAACGGTGAGAGCAAACAAGAGACCAGTAACTCCTATCGACGTGATTGTACTTGATAAGGAGAATCCTCACGCGGCAAAACGGACTCGCTTAGATTCCTACGCCTCATCTATAGACCGCATGGTCGATAACAATGACGACCAAGAGGACGATACAGAAGGCCTCATCTCACCTAATTCGCGCTGGGAAGCTAGCGAAGAGCTGGATGCTTTTCTGAAAGTTATCCAGAAGCCCCTACAGCGCTTTGAGAGAAGGTCTATTATAAGGGAATTCCCACGTCCAGTTTCAGATGCTGCTTTTACGCCTTCGCTGGATACCTACCTTATAGCTATGGTCCAGGGTATTAAAAACCCTGACAATTCCCTGAAGGACACGCAAGATAAATTCCTTGATGTGCTGGGGCCCCTGTGTACCATGTACGAGGACCTGAATACGGTTTATGATGCCATAGAGGACAACAAAGTAGTCCTTGATAAAAGTACGGTCTCAAGCATGTTCCACTGTACCAAACGTGCCTCAACGGCGACACCTCAGCTCAGCTATCATCCAAGAGACGTGAGCAAGTCCTCACAAAACTGAATCCCATGTTAGCATCATTGGGTAAGGAAGAATTTCCAGATTGTGGCAAACAGCTGTTTGGGGAAGGTTTTGAATCGCGCCTCAAGCTTCGCTCAGAAACAGCCAACACTGTAACCAGTGCGAAAAGGCTGGGAAGCAGCCTTTTCGAGGAGCTGCCACCCCACGCTTTCAGGGACGGTTCCGGGGTGGCAGAGGCAGAGGAACCTTCAGGGGTTTCTACCGTCCAGGCATGTCAGGGCAGACCTCAGCCCAAACATACAGGGGCAGAGGCAGGGCCCAGTCTCATTTCCAGTCCAAACTGCAACAGTAGCTCCACTGATCAGTACACATGTTATGAAAGGTATGTCAGAACATCCTTCTCATTTAGTAGACCTCCCTTAGCGGGCAGACTAAAACATTTTCTACCCAGGTGGGAACATTAACAAAAGACCCCTGGGTCCTTCAAGCAGTGTCAGGGTAGGGCTAAGACCAGTTATAAACCTAAAACCACTGAACCAGTTCATACCATACGAACACTTCAAGATGGAGTCTGTTCTGATGCTAAAAGATCTTCTAACAAAAGGGGATTTTATGGCAAAATTAGACCTAAAGAATGCCTACCTGACTGTACCCATAGACAGGGACCACCAGAGGTTCCTACGGTTCCTTTGGAGAGACTCCCTTCTGGAATTTTCCTGCCTCCCCTTGGGTTGGCCAGCAGCCCAAGGGTATTTACAAAAATACTAAAACCAGTTTGGGCAGCCCTCAGACAGAGGGGAATCCGACTTATTGCATACTTAGACGACATTCTCCTAATGGCAAACACAGAACATCTACTCCGTCAACACGTGTCTATGACAGTAAACCTTTTGGAAGAACTGGGGTTCATAATCAATTATCAGAAGTCAGTTTTGACTCCCGCCAATCAGATAGAGTACTTAGATAGAGTACTTCCAGGTTAACTCAAAAATCCTCTCCCTAAGCCTACCAAGGGACAAAATAAGAAAAATCAGACTAAAATGTCAACATCTGTTAGACAACCCTATAACAACAGTAAGGGAATTATAAAAATTCCTGGGCCTCCTATCCTCTTCCATCCAAGCAGTCTTTCCCGCGCCTCTCCACTATCGTTACCTCCAAGAGGTGAAAAACGACGCATTGCGGACCCACCAGTCTTACGAAGTAACAGTTCAAATGAACGAACCTGCCCTACAGGAGGTAACATGGTGGAGAGACAACCTTATAGCATGGAACGGGAAAGCCTTGTTACAGGACCCTACCGATATAGTGATAGAGACAGATGCATCTCTACAGGGGTGGGGGACTCACTGCCAAGGTGTGGCAACAGGGGGGAGATGGTCCAGGGAGGAATCATCTTTTCACATCAACTACCTAGAACTCCTAGCAGGGTCCCTAGCAATAAGAACCTTCACCAAGGACAAAGTAAAAGCCCAGGTGCTATTGCTTATGGACAATGTGACCGCAGTGGCCTACATCAACAAGATGGGGGGCACACGGTCACCTCTCCTCTCGCATCTGTCAAAAGATCCTTGGGACTGGTGTCTGAGGCACAATGTACTAGTGAGGGCCCAACACATACCAGGCATATCGAACACAGAAGCAGACCACGAATCCAGGGTGTTCCTGGACTCAAGCGATTGGAAGTTGAATCCAACAGTTTTCAATCTATTGGTTCAGGCCTGGGGTCCCCTAGACATAGACCTGTTTGCTTCTCGGCCCGCATTCCAACTCAACCAGTTGGTGAGCTGGAGACCAGACCCTCTAGCAACTTTTACAGATGCATTCACTCTGGATTGGAGTCAATTCAGAGCATATGCGTTTCCCCCATTTGCCCTGATCGGCAGGTGTCTACAACAAATGCGGACTCAACAGGTCAGTCACCTAGTACTTGTAGCCCCAGTGTGGGCAGCACAGCCCTGGTACCCCCTACTACTAGACCTGTGCATAGACTACCCTCGGATTTTACCATTCAGGAAAGACCTACTGACCCAGGTTCACAATTCCCACCCACTAGAACACCTTCAACTAGCTGGGTGGCTTCTATCAACAGAGGTTTCCAGGAGGCAGGCATTTCTACAAGATCTAGAGAAATCCTCCTTGCAGCATGGCGGAAAAATACCAGTGATGCATATGCCTCTGCATTCTAAATGGTGTAGCTGGTGTAGTAGGAGAGTCAATGCAAATCCCTTTCACCATCTATGACCAATATACTTGACTTCCTAACATCTCAGTTCGAAGATGGGAAAGAATATAGATCCATTAATGTCTATCGCTCAGCACTATCTGCTGTTCTTTCCCCAATCGACGGGCGCAAGGTGGGGTCACACCCTTAGTGTGTCAGATGTTAAGAGGGATTTATCAACTCCGTCCCCCTAAACCACGTTACACTGTAACATGGGACGTGGTCAATATGGTCAGCTACATTGCCACCATGGGCTCAAATGAGTCCTTACCACTCAAACTTCTATCTTACAAGCTTCTTGGCCTTCTAGCTCTAACTCGTCCTGATAGATCATCAGGCCTAGCCGCAAGAGACTTGCGGTTCAGGCGCTTCCTACCAGAAGGCGTAGAGTTTAAGCTCGCAGAATTAACCAAAAATGTCAAAACAGGGCAGGAGCCAAAATCATGTTTCCATGCAAATTTCCCAGATGACAGTAACCTCTGTGTTTGTGAATGTCTGAAGGTATATGAAGCTAGAACAAAGGAGTGGCGCCCAACAGACCCCACTGAACCAAACAAACTTTTCCTATCATTCATCCAACCACACAAGCCTGTTACCTCTGCTTCATTAGCCAGGTGGTTGAAGGAACTTATGAATCTCTCTGGCATTGATACCAGCATTTTCAAGGCACATTCAGTGCGGGGGGCAGTTACCACGGAAGCTGGTAAGCAAGGGTTTTCAATTCCAGATATCCTTAATTTCGCAGACTGGTCACAAGAGCACACGTTTATTAAGTTCTACTACAGACCAAGCTTTAACCCAGCCACTGGAAGAGCTATACTGTCTAGTGGTACGGGATAAGATAGTGTTTTGGCTTTGAACATGCATTGTTAAATTGAGTCGAGTATTTTGAAGTATAATCGGGGATTATGCAAGCCTGTTTACAGGTAAAGTATAATCTAGATTATACGAAAAATAAGACACGAGATTTAACAATGCAATCCCTCCCTTCCCACCCGTTTGTTGGCATACCTTGTGTTTTGTTTCTTTCAGATTTCGAGTCGTTCACTTCAAAGACGATGAGCCCGCGGTGGTTATGGATAAAGTTACCATGACTACAAGCGTTTATCTTTGAAATCACTGTATTTATGGAGTGAATTAAAGGACATTGCATTGTTAAATCTCGTCTCTTATTTTTCGTATAATCTAGATTATACTTTACCTGTAAACAGGCTTGCATAATCCCCGATTGTTTTCATGTCTTAATTACAACCTATTGAAGAAATGGAAGAAAGGTAGCCTATTTTACGTGACATTTCATAAGTTGTTATATTGACGTCTGAAATTTAAGATAAAACAACGCAAAACAAGGGATAGCATAAGTAATTATATATATATATATATGAGCAAACGCAACGCGAAATGCCTACGCCGGTTTTGCGCAAGCGAAATGCCGAACTTGAGATGGTGCCTCGCAGTCCTTGAAAACGTAGCCCTGTTTTGGGATAAGGCCCGTTTCGCGTTTCAACTGCTCATGTTATGCCGCAAAAGAGAGCTCGATTGAACCGCATTGGCCAAGTAAAAGGCCAGAGGGTGTCACAAAGGCGTGACTTGGCGAGCAAGCATACTAGCGCGTGTTAGCAAGACGCCTTGGCCAAGAACACGAACGGCAAGTCGTCACGTGTAATACGTCTTTTCCCATAGGAATTTCCGCCCTATTATTTTTACTACAACAAAACTGTACAAGAAAACTGTCTCGCTGCGCACCTCATTGCCTCGGCGAATTCAAGGCAACGCGAAAACAACACACAAACTGCTGCCGTGCATAACAAACAGGATTTTGAGAAGACAGGCTAGCCAGTCAGGTGGCACAACAATTGTTATGCCGCAAAAGAGAGCTCGATTGAACCGCATTTGCCAAGTAAAAGGCCAGAGGGTGTCACAAAGGCGTGACTTGGCGAGCAAGCATACTAGCGCGTGTTAGCAAGACGCCTTGGCCAAGAACACGAACGGCAAGTCGTCACGTGTAATACGTCTTTTCCCATAGGAATTTCCGCCCTATTATTTTTACTACAACAAAACTGTACAAGAAAACTGTCTCGCTGCGCACCTCATTGCCTCGGCGAATTCAAGGCAACGCGAAAACAACACACAAACTGCTGCCGTGCATAACAAACAGGATTTTGAGAAGACAGGCTAGCCAGTCAGGTGGCACAACATGAGCAAACGCAACGCGAAATGCCTACGCCGGTTTTGCGCAAGCGAAATGCCGAACTTGAGATGGTGCCTCGCAGTCCTTGAAAACGTAGCCCTGTTTTGGGATAAGGCCCGTTTCGCGTTTCAACTGCTCATGTTATGCCGCAAAAGAGAGGTCGATTGAACCGCATTGGCCAAGTAAAAGGCCAGAGGGTGTCACAAAGGCGTGACTTGGCGAGCAAGCATACTAGCGCGTGTTAGCAAGACGCCTTGGCCAAGAACACGAACGGCAAGTCGTCACGTGTAATACGTCTTTTCCCATAGGAATTTCCGCCCTATTATTTTTACTACAACAAAACTGTACAAGAAAACTGTCTCGCTGCGCACCTCATTGCCTCGGCGAATTCAAGGCAACGCGAAAACAACACACAAACTGCTGCCGTGCATAACAAACAGGATTTTGAGAAGACAGGCTAGCCAGTCAGGTGGCACAACATTGTTATGCCGCAAAAGAGAGCTCGATTGAACCGCATTTGCCAAGTAAAAGGCCAGAGGGTGTCACAAAGACGTGACTTGGCGAGCAAGCATACTAGCGCGTGTTAGCAAGACGCCTTGGCCAAGAACACGAACGGCAACTCGTCACGTGTAATACGTCTTTTCCCATAGGAATTTCCGCCCTATTATTTTTACTACAACAAAACTGTACAAGAAAACTGTCTCGCTGCGCACCTCATTGCCTCGGCGAATTCAAGGCAACGCGAAAACAACACACAAACTGCTGCCGTGCATAACAAACAGGATTTTGAGAAGACAGGCTAGCCAGTCAGGTGGCACAACATGAGCAAACGCAACGCGAAATGCCTACGCCGGTTTTGCGCAAGCGAAATGCCGAACTTGAGATGGTGCCTCGCAGTCCTTGAAAACGTAGCCCTGTTTTGGGATAAGGCCCGTTTCGCGTTTCAACTGCTCATGTTATGCCGCAAAAGAGAGGTCGATTGAACCGCATTTGCCAAGTAAAAGGCCAGAGGGTGTCACAAAGGCGTGACTTGGCGAGCAAGCATACTAGCGCGTGTTAGCAAGACGCCTTGGCCAAGAACACGAACGGCAAGTCGTCACGTGTAATACGTCTTTTCCCATAGGAATTTCCGCCCTATTATTTTTACTACAACAAAACTGTACAAGAAAACTGTCTCGCTGCGCACCTCATTGCCTCGGCGAATTCAAGGCAACGCGAAAACAACACACAAACTGCTGCCGTGCATAACAAACAGGATTTTGAGAAGACAGGCTAGCCAGTCAGGTGGCACAACATGAGCAAACGCAACGCGAAATGCCTACGCCGGTTTTGCGCAAGCGAAATGCCGAACTTGAGATGGTGCCTCGCAGTCCTTGAAAACGTAGCCCTGTTTTGGGATAAGGCCCGTTTCGCGTTTCAACTGCTCATGTTATGCCGCAAAAGAGAGGTCGATTGAACCGCATTGGCCAAGTAAAAGGCCAGAGGGTGTCACAAAGGCGTGACTTGGCGAGCAAGCATACTAGCGCGTGTTAGCAAGACGCCTTGGCCAAGAACACGAACGGCAAGTCGTCACGTGTAATACGTCTTTTCCCATAGGAATTTCCGCCCTATTATTTTTACTACAACAAAACTGTACAAGAAAACTGTCTCGCTGCGCACCTCATTGCCTCGGCGAATTCAAGGCAACGCGAAAACAACACACAAACTGCTGCCGTGCATAACAAACAGGATTTTGAGAAGACAGGCTAGCCAGTCAGGTGGCACAACAATTGTTATGCCGCAAAAGAGAGCTCGATTGAACCGCATTTGCCAAGTAAAAGGCCAGAGGGTGTCACAAAGGCGTGACTTGGCGAGCAAGCATACTAGCGCGTGTTAGCAAGACGCCTTGGCCAAGAACACGAACGGCAAGTCGTCACGTGTAATACGTCTTTTCCCATAGGAATTTCCGCCCTATTATTTTTACTACAACAAAACTGTACAAGAAAACTGTCTCGCTGCGCACCTCATTGCCTCGGCGAATTCAAGGCAACGCGAAAACAACACACAAACTGCTGCCGTGCATAACAAACAGGATTTTGAGAAGACAGGCTAGCCAGTCAGGTGGCACAACATGAGCAAACGCAACGCGAAATGCCTACGCCGGTTTTGCGCAAGCGAAATGCCGAACTTGAGATGGTGCCTCGCAGTCCTTGAAAACGTAGCCCTGTTTTGGGATAAGGCCCGTTTCGCGTTTCAACTGCTCATGTTATGCCGCAAAAGAGAGGTCGATTGAACCGCATTGGCCAAGTAAAAGGCCAGAGGGTGTCACAAAGGCGTGACTTGGCGAGCAAGCATACTAGCGCGTGTTAGCAAGACGCCTTGGCCAAGAACACGAACGGCAAGTCGTCACGTGTAATACGTCTTTTCCCATAGGAATTTCCGCCCTATTATTTTTACTACAACAAAACTGTACAAGAAAACTGTCTCGCTGCGCACCTCATTGCCTCGGCGAATTCAAGGCAACGCGAAAAAACACACAAACTGCTGCCGTGCATAACAAACAGGATTTTGAGAAGACAGGCTAGCCAGTCAGGTGGCACAACAATTGTTATGCCGCAAAAGAGAGCTCGATTGAACCGCATTTGCCAAGTAAAAGGCCAGAGGGTGTCACAAAGGCGTGACTTGGCGAGCAAGCATACTAGCCCGTGTTAGCAAGACGCCTTGGCCAAGAACACGAACGGCAAGTCGTCACGTGTAATACGTCTTTTCCCATAGGAATTTCCGCCCTATTATTTTTACTACAACAAAACTGTACAAGAAAACTGTCTCGCTGCGCACCTCATTGCCTCGGCGAATTCAAGGCAACGCGAAAACAACACACAAACTGCTGCCGTGCATAACAAACAGGATTTTGAGAAGACAGGCTAGCCAGTCAGGTGGCACAACATGAGCAAACGCAACGCGAAATGCCTACGCCGGTTTTGCGCAAGCGAAATGCCGAACTTGAGATGGTGCCTCGCAGTCCTTGAAAACGTAGCCCTGTTTTGGGATAAGGCCCGTTTCGCGTTTCAACTGCTCATGTTATGCCGCAAAAGAGAGGTCGATTGAACCGCATTGGCCAAGTAAAAGGCCAGAGGGTGTCACAAAGGCGTGACTTGGCGAGCAAGCATACTAGCGCGTGTTAGCAAGACGCCTTGGCCAAGAACACGAACGGCAAGTCGTCACGTGTAATACGTCTTTTCCCATAGGAATTTCCGCCCTATTATTTTTACTACAACAAAACTGTACAAGAAAACTGTCTCGCTGCGCACCTCATTGCCTCGGCGAATTCAAGGCAACGCGAAAACAACACACAAACTGCTGCCGTGCATAACAAACAGGATTTTGAGAAGACAGGCTAGCCAGTCAGGTGGCACAACATTGTTATGCCGCAAAAGAGAGCTCGATTGAACCGCATTGGCCAAGTAAAAGGCCAGAGGGTGTCACAAAGGCGTGACTTGGCGAGCAAGCATACTAGCGCGTGTTAGCAAGACGCCTTGGCCAAGAACACGAACGGCAAGTCGTCACGTGTAATACGTCTTTTCCCATAGGAATTTCCGCCCTATTATTTTTACTACAACAAAACTGTACAAGAAAACTGTCTCGCTGCGCACCTCATTGCCTCGGCGAATTCAAGGCAACGCGAAAACAACACACAAACTGCTGCCGTGCATACCAAACAGGATTTTGAGAAGACAGGCTAGCCAGTCAGGTGGCACAACAATTGTTATGCCGCAAAAGAGAGCTCGATTGAACCGCATTTGCCAAGTAAAAGGCCAGAGGGTGTCACAAAGGCGTGACTTGGCGAGCAAGCATACTAGCGCGTGTTAGCAAGACGCCTTGGCCAAGAACACGAACGGCAAGTCGTCACGTGTAATACGTCTTTTCCCATAGGAATTTCCGCCCTATTATTTTTACTACAACAAAACTGTACAAGAAAACTGTCTCGCTGCGCACCTCATTGCCTCGGCGAATTCAAGGCAACGCGAAAACAACACACAAACTGCTGCCGTGCATAACAAACAGGATTTTGAGAAGACAGGCTAGCCAGTCAGGTGGCACAACATGAGCAAACGCAACGCGAAATGCCTACGCCGGTTTTGCGCAAGCGAAATGCCGAACTTGAGATGGTGCCTCGCAGTCCTTGAAAACGTAGCCCTGTTTTGGGATAAGGCCCGTTTCGCGTTTCAACTGCTCATGTTATGCCGCAAAAGAGAGGTCGATTGAACCGCATTGGCCAAGTAAAAGGCCAGAGGGTGTCACAAAGGCGTGACTTGGCGAGCAAGCATACTAGCGCGTGTTAGCAAGACGCCTTGGCCAAGAACACGAACGGCAAGTCGTCACGTGTAATACGTCTTTTCCCATAGGAATTTCCGCCCTATTATTTTTACTACAACAAAACTGTACAAGAAAACTGTCTCGCTGCGCACCTCATTGCCTCGGCGAATTCAAGGCAACGCGAAAACAACACACAAACTGCTGCCGTGCATAACAAACAGGATTTTGAGAAGACAGGCTAGCCAGTCAGGTGGCACAACATTGTTATGCCGCAAAAGAGAGCTCGATTGAACCGCATTTGCCAAGTAAAAGGCCAGAGGGTGTCACAAAGGCGTGACTTGGCGAGCAAGCATACTAGCGCGTGTTAGCAAGACGCCTTGGCCAAGAACACGAACGGCAACTCGTCACGTGTAATACGTCTTTTCCCATAGGAATTTCCGCCCTATTATTTTTACTACAACAAAACTGTACAAGAAAACTGTCTCGCTGCGCACCTCATTGCCTCGGCGAATTCAAGGCAACGCGAAAACAACACACAAACTGCTGCCGTGCATAACAAACAGGATATTGAGAAGACAGGCTAGCCAGTCAGGTGGCACAACATGAGCAAACGCAACGCGAAATGCCTACGCCGGTTTTGCGCAAGCGAAATGCCGAACTTGAGATGGTGCCTCGCAGTCCTTGAAAACGTAGCCCTGTTTTGGGATAAGGCCCGTTTCGCGTTTCAACTGCTCATGTTATGCCGCAAAAGAGAGGTCGATTGAACCGCATTTGCCAAGTAAAAGGCCAGAGGGTGTCACAAAGGCGTGACTTGGCGAGCAAGCATACTAGCGCGTGTTAGCAAGACGCCTTGGCCAAGAACACGAACGGCAAGTCGTCACGTGTAATACGTCTTTTCCCATAGGAATTTCCGCCCTATTATTTTTACTACAACAAAACTGTACAAGAAAACTGTCTCGCTGCGCACCTCATTGCCTCGGCGAATTCAAGGCAACGCGAAAACAACACACAAACTGCTGCCGTGCATAACAAACAGGATTTTGAGAAGACAGGCTAGCCAGTCAGGTGGCACAACATGAGCAAACGCAACGCGAAATGCCTACGCCGGTTTTGCGCAAGCGAAATGCCGAACTTGAGATGGTGCCTCGCAGTCCTTGAAAAGGTAGCCCTGTTTTGGGATAAGGCCCGTTTCGCGTTTCAACTGCTCATGTTATGCCGCAAAAGAGAGGTCGATTGAACCGCATTGGCCAAGTAAAAGGCCAGAGGGTGTCACAAAGGCGTGACTTGGCGAGCAAGCATACTAGCGCGTGTTAGCAAGACGCCTTGGCCAAGAACACGAACGGCAAGTCGTCACGTGTAATACGTCTTTTCCCATAGGAATTTCCGCCCTATTATTTTTACTACAACAAAACTGTACAAGAAAACTGTCTCGCTGCGCACCTCATTGCCTCGGCGAATTCAAGGCAACGCGAAAACAACACACAAACTGCTGCCGTGCATAACAAACAGGATTTTGAGAAGACAGGCTAGCCAGTCAGGTGGCACAACAATTGTTATGCCGCAAAAGAGAGCTCGATTGAACCGCATTTGCCAAGTAAAAGGCCAGAGGGTGTCACAAAGGCGTGACTTGGCGAGCAAGCATACTAGCGCGTGTTAGCAAGACGCCTTGGCCAAGAACACGAACGGCAAGTCGTCACGTGTAATACGTCTTTTCCCATAGGAATTTCCGCCCTATTATTTTTACTACAACAAAACTGTACAAGAAAACTGTCTCGCTGCGCACCTCATTGCCTCGGCGAATTCAAGGCAACGCGAAAACAACACACAAACTGCTGCCGTGCATAACAAACAGGATTTTGAGAAGACAGGCTAGCCAGTCAGGTGGCACAACATGAGCAAACGCAACGCGAAATGCCTACGCCGGTTTTGCGCAAGCGAAATGCCGAACTTGAGATGGTGCCTCGCAGTCCTTGAAAACGTAGCCCTGTTTTGGGATAAGGCCCGTTTCGCGTTTCAACTGCTCATGTTATGCCGCAAAAGAGAGGTCGATTGAACCGCATTGGCCAAGTAAAAGGCCAGAGGGTGTCACAAAGGCGTGACTTGGCGAGCAAGCATACTAGCGCGTGTTAGCAAGACGCCTTGGCCAAGAACACGAACGGCAAGTCGTCACGTGTAATACGTCTTTTCCCATAGGAATTTCCGCCCTATTATTTTTACTACAACAAAACTGTACAAGAAAACTGTCTCGCTGCGCACCTCATTGCCTCGGCGAATTCAAGGCAACGCGAAAACAACACACAAACTGCTGCCGTGCATAACAAACAGGATTTTGAGAAGACAGGCTAGCCAGTCAGGTGGCACAACAATTGTTATGCCGCAAAAGAGAGCTCGATTGAACCGCATTTGCCAAGTAAAAGGCCAGAGGGTGTCACAAAGGCGTGACTTGGCGAGCAAGCATACTAGCCCGTGTTAGCAAGACGCCTTGGCCAAGAACACGAACGGCAAGTCGTCACGTGTAATACGTCTTTTCCCATAGGAATTTCCGCCCTATTATTTTTACTACAACAAAACTGTACAAGAAAACTGTCTCGCTGCGCACCTCATTGCCTCGGCGAATTCAAGGCAACGCGAAAACAACACACAAACTGCTGCCGTGCATAACAAACAGGATTTTGAGAAGACAGGCTAGCCAGTCAGGTGGCACAACATGAGCAAACGCAACGCGAAATGCCTACGCCGGTTTTGCGCAAGCGAAATGCCGAACTTGAGATGGTGCCTCGCAGTCCTTGAAAACGTAGCCCTGTTTTGGGATAAGGCCCGTTTCGCGTTTCAACTGCTCATGTTATGCCGCAAAAGAGAGGTCGATTGAACCGCATTGGCCAAGTAAAAGGCCAGAGGGTGTCACAAAGGCGTGACTTGGCGAGCAAGCATACTAGCGCGTGTTAGCAAGACGCCTTGGCCAAGAACACGAACGGCAAGTCGTCACGTGTAATACGTCTTTTCCCATAGGAATTTCCGCCCTATTATTTTACTACAACAAAACTGTACAAGAAAACTGTCTCGCTGCGCACCTCATTGCCTCGGCGAATTCAAGGCAACGCGAAAACAACACACAAACTGCTGCCGTGCATAACAAACAGGATTTTGAGAAGACAGGCTAGCCAGTCAGGTGGCACAACATTGTTATGCCGCAAAAGAGAGCTCGATTGAACCGCATTGGCCAAGTAAAAGGCCAGAGGGTGTCACAAAGGCGTGACTTGGCGAGCAAGCATACTAGCGCGTGTTAGCAAGACGCCTTGGCCAAGAACACGAACGGCAAGTCGTCACGTGTAATACGTCTTTTCCCATAGGAATTTCCGCCCTATTATTTTTACTACAACAAAACTGTACAAGAAAACTGTCTCGCTGCGCACCTCATTGCCTCGGCGAATTCAAGGCAACGCGAAAACAACACACAAACTGCTGCCGTGCATAACAAACAGGATTTTGAGAAGACAGGCTAGCCAGTCAGGTGGCACAACAATTGTTATGCCGCAAAAGAGAGCTCGATTGAACCGCATTTGCCAAGTAAAAGGCCAGAGGGTGTCACAAAGGCGTGACTTGGCGAGCAAGCATACTAGCGCGTGTTAGCAAGACGCCTTGGCCAAGAACACGAACGGCAAGTCGTCACGTGTAATACGTCTTTTCCCATAGGAATTTCCGCCCTATTATTTTTACTACAACAAAACTGTACAAGAAAACTGTCTCGCTGCGCACCTCATTGCCTCGGCGAATTCAAGGCAACGCGAAAACAACACACAAACTGCTGCCGTGCATAACAAACAGGATTTTGAGAAGACAGGCTAGCCAGTCAGGTGGCACAACATGAGCAAACGCAACGCGAAATGCCTACGCCGGTTTTGCGCAAGCGAAATGCCGAACTTGAGATGGTGCCTCGCAGTCCTTGAAAACGTAGCCCTGTTTTGGGATAAGGCCCGTTTCGCGTTTCAACTGCTCATGTTATGCCGCAAAAGAGAGGTCGATTGAACCGCATTGGCCAAGTAAAAGGCCAGAGGGTGTCACAAAGGCGTGACTTGGCGAGCAAGCATACTAGCGCGTGTTAGCAAGACGCCTTGGCCAAGAACACGAACGGCAAGTCGTCACGTGTAATACGTCTTTTCCCATAGGAATTTCCGCCCTATTATTTTTACTACAACAAAACTGTACAAGAAAACTGTCTCGCTGCGCACCTCATTGCCTCGGCGAATTCAAGGCAACGCGAAAACAACACACAAACTGCTGCCGTGCATAACAAACAGGATTTTGAGAAGACAGGCTAGCCAGTCAGGTGGCACAACATTGTTATGCCGCAAAAGAGAGCTCGATTGAACCGCATTTGCCAAGTAAAAGGCCAGAGGGTGTCACAAAGGCGTGACTTGGCGAGCAAGCATACTAGCGCGTGTTAGCAAGACGCCTTGGCCAAGAACACGAACGGCAACTCGTCACGTGTAATACGTCTTTTCCCATAGGAATTTCCGCCCTATTATTTTTACTACAACAAAACTGTACAAGAAAACTGTCTCGCTGCGCACCTCATTGCCTCGGCGAATTCAAGGCAACGCGAAAACAACACACAAACTGCTGCCGTGCATAACAAACAGGATTTTGAGAAGACAGGCTAGCCAGTCAGGTGGCACAACATGAGCAAACGCAACGCGAAATGCCTACGCCGGTTTTGCGCAAGCGAAATGCCGAACTTGAGATGGTGCCTCGCAGTCCTTGAAAACGTAGCCCTGTTTTGGGATAAGGCCCGTTTCGCGTTTCAACTGCTCATGTTATGCCGCAAAAGAGAGGTCGATTGAACCGCATTGGCCAAGTAAAAGGCCAGAGGGTGTCACAAAGGCGTGACTTGGCGAGCAAGCATACTAGCGCGTGTTAGCAAGACGCCTTGGCCAAGAACACGAACGGCAAGTCGTCACGTGTAATACGTCTTTTCCCATAGGAATTTCCGCCCTATTATTTTTACTACAACAAAACTGTACAAGAAAACTGTCTCGCTGCGCACCTCATTGCCTCGGCGAATTCAAGGCAACGCGAAAACAACACACAAACTGCTGCCGTGCATAACAAACAGGATTTTGAGAAGACAGGCTAGCCAGTCAGGTGGCACAACATGAGCAAACGCAACGCGAAATGCCTACGCCGGTTTTGCGCAAGCGAAATGCCGAACTTGAGATGGTGCCTCGCAGTCCTTGAAAAGGTAGCCCTGTTTTGGGATAAGGCCCGTTTCGCGTTTCAACTGCTCATGTTATGCCGCAAAAGAGAGGTCGATTGAACCGCATTGGCCAAGTAAAAGGCCAGAGGGTGTCACAAAGGCGTGACTTGGCGAGCAAGCATACTAGCGCGTGTTAGCAAGACGCCTTGGCCAAGAACACGAACGGCAAGTCGTCACGTGTAATACGTCTTTTCCCATAGGAATTTCCGCCCTATTATTTTTACTACAACAAAACTGTACAAGAAAACTGTCTCGCTGCGCACCTCATTGCCTCGGCGAATTCAAGGCAACGCGAAAACAACACACAAACTGCTGCCGTGCATAACAAACAGGATTTTGAGAAGACAGGCTAGCCAGTCAGGTGGCACAACAATTGTTATGCCGCAAAAGAGAGCTCGATTGAACCGCATTTGCCAAGTAAAAGGCCAGAGGGTGTCACAAAGGCGTGACTTGGCGAGCAAGCATACTAGCGCGTGTTAGCAAGACGCCTTGGCCAAGAACACGAACGGCAAGTCGTCACGTGTAATACGTCTTTTCCCATAGGAATTTCCGCCCTATTATTTTTACTACAACAAAACTGTACAAGAAAACTGTCTCGCTGCGCACCTCATTGCCTCGGCGAATTCAAGGCAACGCGAAAACAACACACAAACTGCTGCCGTGCATAACAAACAGGATTTTGAGAAGACAGGCTAGCCAGTCAGGTGGCACAACATGAGCAAACGCAACGCGAAATGCCTACGCCGGTTTTGCGCAAGCGAAATGCCGAACTTGAGATGGTGCCTCGCAGTCCTTGAAAACGTAGCCCTGTTTTGGGATAAGGCCCGTTTCGCGTTTCAACTGCTCATGTTATGCCGCAAAAGAGAGGTCGATTGAACCGCATTGGCCAAGTAAAAGGCCAGAGGGTGTCACAAAGGCGTGACTTGGCGAGCAAGCATACTAGCGCGTGTTAGCAAGACGCCTTGGCCAAGAACACGAACGGCAAGTCGTCACGTGTAATACGTCTTTTCCCATAGGAATTTCCGCCCTATTATTTTTACTACAACAAAACTGTACAAGAAAACTGTCTCGCTGCGCACCTCATTGCCTCGGCGAATTCAAGGCAACGCGAAAACAACACACAAACTGCTGCCGTGCATAACAAACAGGATTTTGAGAAGACAGGCTAGCCAGTCAGGTGGCACAACAATTGTTATGCCGCAAAAGAGAGCTCGATTGAACCGCATTTGCCAAGTAAAAGGCCAGAGGGTGTCACAAAGGCGTGACTTGGCGAGCAAGCATACTAGCGCGTGTTAGCAAGACGCCTTGGCCAAGAACACGAACGGCAAGTCGTCACGTGTAATACGTCTTTTCCCATAGGAATTTCCGCCCTATTATTTTTACTACAACAAAACTGTACAAGAAAACTGTCTCGCTGCGCACCTCATTGCCTCGGCGAATTCAAGGCAACGCGAAAACAACACACAAACTGCTGCCGTGCATAACAAACAGGATTTTGAGAAGACAGGCTAGCCAGTCAGGTGGCACAACATGAGCAAACGCAACGCGAAATGCCTACGCCGGTTTTGCGCAAGCGAAATGCCGAACTTGAGATGGTGCCTCGCAGTCCTTGAAAACGTAGCCCTGTTTTGGGATAAGGCCCGTTTCGCGTTTCAACTGCTCATGTTATGCCGCAAAAGAGAGGTCGATTGAACCGCATTGGCCAAGTAAAAGGCCAGAGGGTGTCACAAAGGCGTGACTTGGCGAGCAAGCATACTAGCGCGTGTTAGCAAGACGCCTTGGCCAAGAACACGAACGGCAAGTCGTCACGTGTAATACGTCTTTTCCCATAGGAATTTCCGCCCTATTATTTTTACTACAACAAAACTGTACAAGAAAACTGTCTCGCTGCGCACCTCATTGCCTCGGCGAATTCAAGGCAACGCGAAAACAACACACAAACTGCTCCCGTGCATAACAAACAGGATTTTGAGAAGACAGGCTAGCCAGTCAGGTGGCACAACATTGTTATGCCGCAAAAGAGAGCTCGATTGAACCGCATTTGCCAAGTAAAAGGCCAGAGGGTGTCACAAAGGCGTGACTTGGCGAGCAAGCATACTAGCGCGTGTTAGCAAGACGCCTTGGCCAAGAACACGAACGGCAACTCGTCACGTGTAATACGTCTTTTCCCATAGGAATTTCCGCCCTATTATTTTTACTACAACAAAACTGTACAAGAAAACTGTCTCGCTGCGCACCTCATTGCCTCGGCGAATTCAAGGCAACGCGAAAACAACACACAAACTGCTGCCGTGCATAACAAACAGGATTTTGAGAAGACAGGCTAGCCAGTCAGGTGGCACAACATGAGCAAACGCAACGCGAAATGCCTACGCCGGTTTTGCGCAAGCGAAATGCCGAACTTGAGATGGTGCCTCGCAGTCCTTGAAAACGTAGCCCTGTTTTGGGATAAGGCCCGTTTCGCGTTTCAACTGCTCATGTTATGCCGCAAAAGAGAGGTCGATTGAACCGCATTTGCCAAGTAAAAGGCCAGAGGGTGTCACAAAGGCGTGACTTGGCGAGCAAGCATACTAGCGCGTGTTAGCAAGACGCCTTGGCCAAGAACACGAACGGCAAGTCGTCACGTGTAATACGTCTTTTCCCATAGGAATTTCCGCCCTATTATTTTTACTACAACAAAACTGTACAAGAAAACTGTCTCGCTGCGCACCTCATTGCCTCGGCGAATTCAAGGCAACGCGAAAACAACACACAAACTGCTGCCGTGCATAACAAACAGGATTTTGAGAAGACAGGCTAGCCAGTCAGGTGGCACAACATGAGCAAACGCAACGCGAAATGCCTACGCCGGTTTTGCGCAAGCGAAATGCCGAACTTGAGATGGTGCCTCGCAGTCCTTGAAAAGGTAGCCCTGTTTTGGGATAAGGCCCGTTTCGCGTTTCAACTGCTCATGTTATGCCGCAAAAGAGAGGTCGATTGAACCGCATTGGCCAAGTAAAAGGCCAGAGGGTGTCACAAAGGCGTGACTTGGCGAGCAAGCATACTAGCGCGTGTTAGCAAGACGCCTTGGCCAAGAACACGAACGGCAAGTCGTCACGTGTAATACGTCTTTTCCCATAGGAATTTCCGCCCTATTATTTTTACTACAACAAAACTGTACAAGAAAACTGTCTCGCTGCGCACCTCATTGCCTCGGCGAATTCAAGGCAACGCGAAAACAACACACAAACTGCTGCCGTGCATAACAAACAGGATTTTGAGAAGACAGGCTAGCCAGTCAGGTGGCACAACAATTGTTATGCCGCAAAAGAGAGCTCGATTGAACCGCATTTGCCAAGTAAAAGGCCAGAGGGTGTCACAAAGGCGTGACTTGGCGAGCAAGCATACTAGCGCGTGTTAGCAAGACGCCTTGGCCAAGAACACGAACGGCAAGTCGTCACGTGTAATACGTCTTTTCCCATAGGAATTTCCGCCCTATTATTTTTACTACAACAAAACTGTACAAGAAAACTGTCTCGCTGCGCACCTCATTGCCTCGGCGAATTCAAGGCAACGCGAAAACAACACACAAACTGCTGCCGTGCATAACAAACAGGATTTTGAGAAGACAGGCTAGCCAGTCAGGTGGCACAACATGAGCAAACGCAACGCGAAATGCCTACGCCGGTTTTGCGCAAGCGAAATGCCGAACTTGAGATGGTGCCTCGCAGTCCTTGAAAACGTAGCCCTGTTTTGGGATAAGGCCCGTTTCGCGTTTCAACTGCTCATGTTATGCCGCAAAAGAGAGGTCGATTGAACCGCATTGGCCAAGTAAAAGGCCAGAGGGTGTCACAAAGGCGTGACTTGGCGAGCAAGCATACTAGCGCGTGTTAGCAAGACGCCTTGGCCAAGAACACGAACGGCAAGTCGTCACGTGTAATACGTCTTTTCCCATAGGAATTTCCGCCCTATTATTTTTACTACAACAAAACTGTACAAGAAAACTGTCTCGCTGCGCACCTCATTGCCTCGGCGAATTCAAGGCAACGCGAAAACAACACACAAACTGCTGCCGTGCATAACAAACAGGATTTTGAGAAGACAGGCTAGCCAGTCAGGTGGCACAACAATTGTTATGCCGCAAAAGAGAGCTCGATTGAACCGCATTTGCCAAGTAAAAGGCCAGAGGGTGTCACAAAGGCGTGACTTGGCGAGCAAGCATACTAGCCCGTGTTAGCAAGACGCCTTGGCCAAGAACACGAACGGCAAGTCGTCACGTGTAATACGTCTTTTCCCATAGGAATTTCCGCCCTATTATTTTTACTACAACAAAACTGTACAAGAAAACTGTCTCGCTGCGCACCTCATTGCCTCGGCGAATTCAAGGCAACGCGAAAACAACACACAAACTGCTGCCGTGCATAACAAACAGGATTTTGAGAAGACAGGCTAGCCAGTCAGGTGGCACAACATGAGCAAACGCAACGCGAAATGCCTACGCCGGTTTTGCGCAAGCGAAATGCCGAACTTGAGATGGTGCCTCGCAGTCCTTGAAAACGTAGCCCTGTTTTGGGATAAGGCCCGTTTCGCGTTTCAACTGCTCATGTTATGCCGCAAAAGAGAGGTCGATTGAACCGCATTGGCCAAGTAAAAGGCCAGAGGGTGTCACAAAGGCGTGACTTGGCGAGCAAGCATACTAGCGCGTGTTAGCAAGACGCCTTGGCCAAGAACACGAACGGCAAGTCGTCACGTGTAATACGTCTTTTCCCATAGGAATTTCCGCCCTATTATTTTTACTACAACAAAACTGTACAAGAAAACTGTCTCGCTGCGCACCTCATTGCCTCGGCGAATTCAAGGCAACGCGAAAACAACACACAAACTGCTGCCGTGCATAACAAACAGGATTTTGAGAAGACAGGCTAGCCAGTCAGGTGGCACAACATTGTTATGCCGCAAAAGAGAGCTCGATTGAACCGCATTGGCCAAGTAAAAGGCCAGAGGGTGTCACAAAGGCGTGACTTGGCGAGCAAGCATACTAGCGCGTGTTAGCAAGACGCCTTGGCCAAGAACACGAACGGCAAGTCGTCACGTGTAATACGTCTTTTCCCATAGGAATTTCCGCCCTATTATTTTTACTACAACAAAACTGTACAAGAAAACTGTCTCGCTGCGCACCTCATTGCCTCGGCGAATTCAAGGCAACGCGAAAACAACACACAAACTGCTGCCGTGCATAACAAACAGGATTTTGAGAAGACAGGCTAGCCAGTCAGGTGGCACAACAATTGTTATGCCGCAAAAGAGAGCTCGATTGAACCGCATTTGCCAAGTAAAAGGCCAGAGGGTGTCACAAAGGCGTGACTTGGCGAGCAAGCATACTAGCGCGTGTTAGCAAGACGCCTTGGCCAAGAACACGAACGGCAAGTCGTCACGTGTAATACGTCTTTTCCCATAGGAATTTCCGCCCTATTATTTTTACTACAACAAAACTGTACAAGAAAACTGTCTCGCTGCGCACCTCATTGCCTCGGCGAATTCAAGGCAACGCGAAAACAACACACAAACTGCTGCCGTGCATAACAAACAGGATTTTGAGAAGACAGGCTAGCCAGTCAGGTGGCACAACATGAGCAAACGCAACGCGAAATGCCTACGCCGGTTTTGCGCAAGCGAAATGCCGAACTTGAGATGGTGCCTCGCAGTCCTTGAAAACGTAGCCCTGTTTTGGGATAAGGCCCGTTTCGCGTTTCAACTGCTCATGTTATGCCGCAAAAGAGAGGTCGATTGAACCGCATTGGCCAAGTAAAAGGCCAGAGGGTGTCACAAAGGCGTGACTTGGCGAGCAAGCATACTAGCGCGTGTTAGCAAGACGCCTTGGCCAAGAACACGAACGGCAAGTCGTCACGTGTAATACGTCTTTTCCCATAGGAATTTCCGCCCTATTATTTTTACTACAACAAAACTGTACAAGAAAACTGTCTCGCTGCGCACCTCATTGCCTCGGCGAATTCAAGGCAACGCGAAAACAACACACAAACTGCTGCCGTGCATAACAAACAGGATTTTGAGAAGACAGGCTAGCCAGTCAGGTGGCACAACATTGTTATGCCGCAAAAGAGAGCTCGATTGAACCGCATTGGCCAAGTAAAAGGCCAGAGGGTGTCACAAAGGCGTGACTTGGCGAGCAAGCATACTAGCGCGTGTTAGCAAGACGCCTTGGCCAAGAACACGAACGGCAAGTCGTCACGTGTAATACGTCTTTTCCCATAGGAATTTCCGCCCTATTATTTTTACTACAACAAAACTGTACAAGAAAACTGTCTCGCTGCGCACCTCATTGCCTCGGCGAATTCAAGGCAACGCGAAAACAACACACAAACTGCTGCCGTGCATAACAAACAGGATTTTGAGAAGACAGGCTAGCCAGTCAGGTGGCACAACATGAGCAAACGCAACGCGAAATGCCTACGCCGGTTTTGCGCAAGCGAAATGCCGAACTTGAGATGGTGCCTCGCAGTCCTTGAAAACGTAGCCCTGTTTTGGGATAAGGCCCTTTCGCGTTTCAACTGCTCATGTTATGCCGCAAAAGAGAGCTCGATTGAACCGCATTGGCCAAGTAAAAGGCCAGAGGGTGTCACAAAGGCGTGACTTGGCGAGCAAGCATACTAGCGCGTGTTAGCAAGACGCCTTGGCCAAGAACACGAACGGCAACTCGTCACGTGTAATACGTCTTTTCCCATAGGAATTTCCGCCCTATTATTTTTACTACAACAAAACTGTACAAGAAAACTGTCTCGCTGCGCACCTCATTGCCTCGGCGAATTCAAGGCAACGCGAAAACAACACACAAACTGCTGCCGTGCATAACAAACAGGATTTTGAGAAGACAGGCTAGCCAGTCAGGTGGCACAACATGAGCAAACGCAACGCGAAATGCCTACGCCGGTTTTGCGCAAGCGAAATGCCGAACTTGAGATGGTGCCTCGCAGTCCTTGAAAACGTAGCCCTGTTTTGGGATAAGGCCCGTTTCGCGTTTCAACTGCTCATGTTATGCCGCAAAAGAGAGGTCGATTGAACCGCATTGGCCAAGTAAAAGGCCAGAGGGTGTCACAAAGGCGTGACTTGGCGAGCAAGCATACTAGCGCGTGTTAGCAAGACGCCTTGGCCAAGAACACGAACGGCAAGTCGTCACGTGTAATACGTCTTTTCCCATAGGAATTTCCGCCCTATTATTTTTACTACAACAAAACTGTACAAGAAAACTGTCTCGCTGCGCACCTCATTGCCTCGGCGAATTCAAGGCAACGCGAAAACAACACACAAACTGCTGCCGTGCATAACAAACAGGATTTTGAGAAGACAGGCTAGCCAGTCAGGTGGCACAACAATTGTTATGCCGCAAAAGAGAGCTCGATTGAACCGCATTTGCCAAGTAAAAGGCCAGAGGGTGTCACAAAGGCGTGACTTGGCGAGCAAGCATACTAGCGCGTGTTAGCAAGACGCCTTGGCCAAGAACACGAACGGCAAGTCGTCACGTGTAATACGTCTTTTCCCATAGGAATTTCCGCCCTATTATTTTTACTACAACAAAACTGTACAAGAAAACTGTCTCGCTGCGCACCTCATTGCCTCGGCGAATTCAAGGCAACGCGAAAACAACACACAAACTGCTGCCGTGCATAACAAACAGGATTTTGAGAAGACAGGCTAGCCAGTCAGGTGGCACAACATGAGCAAACGCAACGCGAAATGCCTACGCCGGTTTTGCGCAAGCGAAATGCCGAACTTGAGATGGTGCCTCGCAGTCCTTGAAAACGTAGCCCTGTTTTGGGATAAGGCCCGTTTCGCGTTTCAACTGCTCATGTTATGCCGCAAAAGAGAGGTCGATTGAACCGCATTGGCCAAGTAAAAGGCCAGAGGGTGTCACAAAGGCGTGACTTGGCGAGCAAGCATACTAGCGCGTGTTAGCAAGACGCCTTGGCCAAGAACACGAACGGCAAGTCGTCACGTGTAATACGTCTTTTCCCATAGGAATTTCCGCCCTATTATTTTTACTACAACAAAACTGTACAAGAAAACTGTCTCGCTGCGCACCTCATTGCCTCGGCGAATTCAAGGCAACGCGAAAACAACACACAAACTGCTCCCGTGCATAACAAACAGGATTTTGAGAAGACAGGCTAGCCAGTCAGGTGGCACAACATTGTTATGCCGCAAAAGAGAGCTCGATTGAACCGCATTTGCCAAGTAAAAGGCCAGAGGGTGTCACAAAGGCGTGACTTGGCGAGCAAGCATACTAGCGCGTGTTAGCAAGACGCCTTGGCCAAGAACACGAACGGCAAGTCGTCACGTGTAATACGTCTTTTCCCATAGGAATTTCCGCCCTATTATTTTTACTACAACAAAACTGTACAAGAAAACTGTCTCGCTGCGCACCTCATT
This sequence comes from Scolanthus callimorphus, assembly GCA_033964015.1. NCBI lineage: Eukaryota > Metazoa > Cnidaria > Anthozoa > Actiniaria > Edwardsiidae > Scolanthus > Scolanthus callimorphus. The sequence continues at coordinate 36,947,550 of CM066913.1, forward strand.
GCCTCGGCGAATTCAAGGCAACGCGAAAACAACACACAAACTGCTGCCGTGCATAACAAACAGGATTTTGAGAAGACAGGCTAGCCAGTCAGGTGGCACAACATGAGCAAACGCAACGCGAAATGCCTACGCCGGTTTTGCGCAAGCGAAATGCCGAACTTGAGATGGTGCCTCGCAGTCCTTGAAAACGTAGCCCTGTTTTGGGATAAGGCCCGTTTCGCGTTTCAACTGCTCATGTTATGCCGCAAAAGAGAGGTCGATTGAACCGCATTGCCAAGTAAAAGGCCAGAGGGTGTCACAAAGGCGTGACTTGGCGAGCAAGCATACTAGCGCGTGTTAGCAAGACGCCTTGGCCAAGAACACGAACGGCAAGTCGTCACGTGTAATACGTCTTTTCCCATAGGAATTTCCGCCCTATTATTTTTACTACAACAAAACTGTACAAGAAAACTGTCTCGCTGCGCACCTCATTGCCTCGGCGAATTCAAGGCAACGCGAAAACAACACACAAACTGCTGCCGTGCATAACAAACAGGATTTTGAGAAGACAGGCTAGCCAGTCAGGTGGCACAACATGAGCAAACGCAACGCGAAATGCCTACGCCGGTTTTGCGCAAGCGAAATGCCGAACTTGAGATGGTGCCTCGCAGTCCTTGAAAAGGTAGCCCTGTTTTGGGATAAGGCCCGTTTCGCGTTTCAACTGCTCATGTTATGCCGCAAAAGAGAGGTCGATTGAACCGCATTGGCCAAGTAAAAGGCCAGAGGGTGTCACAAAGGCGTGACTTGGCGAGCAAGCATACTAGCGCGTGTTAGCAAGACGCCTTGGCCAAGAACACGAACGGCAAGTCGTCACGTGTAATACGTCTTTTCCCATAGGAATTTCCGCCCTATTATTTTTACTACAACAAAACTGTACAAGAAAACTGTCTCGCTGCGCACCTCATTGCCTCGGCGAATTCAAGGCAACGCGAAAACAACACACAAACTGCTGCCGTGCATAACAAACAGGATTTTGAGAAGACAGGCTAGCCAGTCAGGTGGCACAACAATTGTTATGCCGCAAAAGAGAGCTCGATTGAACCGCATTTGCCAAGTAAAAGGCCAGAGGGTGTCACAAAGGCGTGACTTGGCGAGCAAGCATACTAGCGCGTGTTAGCAAGACGCCTTGGCCAAGAACACGAACGGCAAGTCGTCACGTGTAATACGTCTTTTCCCATAGGAATTTCCGCCCTATTATTTTTACTACAACAAAACTGTACAAGAAAACTGTCTCGCTGCGCACCTCATTGCCTCGGCGAATTCAAGGCAACGCGAAAACAACACACAAACTGCTGCCGTGCATAACAAACAGGATTTTGAGAAGACAGGCTAGCCAGTCAGGTGGCACAACATGAGCAAACGCAACGCGAAATGCCTACGCCGGTTTTGCGCAAGCGAAATGCCGAACTTGAGATGGTGCCTCGCAGTCCTTGAAAACGTAGCCCTGTTTTGGGATAAGGCCCGTTTCGCGTTTCAACTGCTCATGTTATGCCGCAAAAGAGAGGTCGATTGAACCGCATTGGCCAAGTAAAAGGCCAGAGGGTGTCACAAAGGCGTGACTTGGCGAGCAAGCATACTAGCGCGTGTTAGCAAGACGCCTTGGCCAAGAACACGAACGGCAAGTCGTCACGTGTAATACGTCTTTTCCCATAGGAATTTCCGCCCTATTATTTTTACTACAACAAAACTGTACAAGAAAACTGTCTCGCTGCGCACCTCATTGCCTCGGCGAATTCAAGGCAACGCGAAAACAACACACAAACTGCTGCCGTGCATAACAAACAGGATTTTGAGAAGACAGGCTAGCCAGTCAGGTGGCACAACAATTGTTATGCCGCAAAAGAGAGCTCGATTGAACCGCATTTGCCAAGTAAAAGGCCAGAGGGTGTCACAAAGGCGTGACTTGGCGAGCAAGCATACTAGCCCGTGTTAGCAAGACGCCTTGGCCAAGAACACGAACGGCAAGTCGTCACGTGTAATACGTCTTTTCCCATAGGAATTTCCGCCCTATTATTTTTACTACAACAAAACTGTACAAGAAAACTGTCTCGCTGCGCACCTCATTGCCTCGGCGAATTCAAGGCAACGCGAAAACAACACACAAACTGCTGCCGTGCATAACAAACAGGATTTTGAGAAGACAGGCTAGCCAGTCAGGTGGCACAACATGAGCAAACGCAACGCGAAATGCCTACGCCGGTTTTGCGCAAGCGAAATGCCGAACTTGAGATGGTGCCTCGCAGTCCTTGAAAACGTAGCCCTGTTTTGGGATAAGGCCCGTTTCGCGTTTCAACTGCTCATGTTATGCCGCAAAAGAGAGGTCGATTGAACCGCATTGGCCAAGTAAAAGGCCAGAGGGTGTCACAAAGGCGTGACTTGGCGAGCAAGCATACTAGCGCGTGTTAGCAAGACGCCTTGGCCAAGAACACGAACGGCAAGTCGTCACGTGTAATACGTCTTTTCCCATAGGAATTTCCGCCCTATTATTTTTACTACAACAAAACTGTACAAGAAAACTGTCTCGCTGCGCACCTCATTGCCTCGGCGAATTCAAGGCAACGCGAAAACAACACACAAACTGCTGCCGTGCATAACAAACAGGATTTTGAGAAGACAGGCTAGCCAGTCAGGTGGCACAACATTGTTATGCCGCAAAAGAGAGCTCGATTGAACCGCATTGGCCAAGTAAAAGGCCAGAGGGTGTCACAAAGGCGTGACTTGGCGAGCAAGCATACTAGCGCGTGTTAGCAAGACGCCTTGGCCAAGAACACGAACGGCAAGTCGTCACGTGTAATACGTCTTTTCCCATAGGAATTTCCGCCCTATTATTTTTACTACAACAAAACTGTACAAGAAAACTGTCTCGCTGCGCACCTCATTGCCTCGGCGAATTCAAGGCAACGCGAAAACAACACACAAACTGCTGCCGTGCATAACAAACAGGATTTTGAGAAGACAGGCTAGCCAGTCAGGTGGCACAACAATTGTTATGCCGCAAAAGAGAGCTCGATTGAACCGCATTTGCCAAGTAAAAGGCCAGAGGGTGTCACAAAGGCGTGACTTGGCGAGCAAGCATACTAGCGCGTGTTAGCAAGACGCCTTGGCCAAGAACACGAACGGCAAGTCGTCACGTGTAATACGTCTTTTCCCATAGGAATTTCCGCCCTATTATTTTTACTACAACAAAACTGTACAAGAAAACTGTCTCGCTGCGCACCTCATTGCCTCGGCGAATTCAAGGCAACGCGAAAACAACACACAAACTGCTGCCGTGCATAACAAACAGGATTTTGAGAAGACAGGCTAGCCAGTCAGGTGGCACAACATGAGCAAACGCAACGCGAAATGCCTACGCCGGTTTTGCGCAAGCGAAATGCCGAACTTGAGATGGTGCCTCGCAGTCCTTGAAAACGTAGCCCTGTTTTGGGATAAGGCCCGTTTCGCGTTTCAACTGCTCATGTTATGCCGCAAAAGAGAGGTCGATTGAACCGCATTGGCCAAGTAAAAGGCCAGAGGGTGTCACAAAGGCGTGACTTGGCGAGCAAGCATACTAGCGCGTGTTAGCAAGACGCCTTGGCCAAGAACACGAACGGCAAGTCGTCACGTGTAATACGTCTTTTCCCATAGGAATTTCCGCCCTATTATTTTTACTACAACAAAACTGTACAAGAAAACTGTCTCGCTGCGCACCTCATTGCCTCGGCGAATTCAAGGCAACGCGAAAACAACACACAAACTGCTGCCGTGCATAACAAACAGGATTTTGAGAAGACAGGCTAGCCAGTCAGGTGGCACAACATTGTTATGCCGCAAAAGAGAGCTCGATTGAACCGCATTGGCCAAGTAAAAGGCCAGAGGGTGTCACAAAGGCGTGACTTGGCGAGCAAGCATACTAGCGCGTGTTAGCAAGACGCCTTGGCCAAGAACACGAACGGCAAGTCGTCACGTGTAATACGTCTTTTCCCATAGGAATTTCCGCCCTATTATTTTTACTACAACAAAACTGTACAAGAAAACTGTCTCGCTGCGCACCTCATTGCCTTGGCGAATTCAAGGCAACGCGAAAACAACACACAAACTGCTGCCGTGCATAACAAACAGGATTTTGAGAAGACAGGCTAGCCAGTCAGGTGGCACAACATGAGCAAACGCAACGCGAAATGCCTACGCCGGTTTTGCGCAAGCGAAATGCCGAACTTGAGATGGTGCCTCGCAGTCCTTGAAAACGTAGCCCTGTTTTGGGATAAGGCCCCTTTCGCGTTTCAACTGCTCATGTTATGCCGCAAAAGAGAGCTCGATTGAACCGCATTTGCCAAGTAAAAGGCCAGAGGGTGTCACAAAGGCGTGACTTGGCGAGCAAGCATACTAGCGCGTGTTAGCAAGACGCCTTGGCCAAGAACACGAACGGCAACTCGTCACGTGTAATACGTCTTTTCCCATAGGAATTTCCGCCCTATTATTTTTACTACAACAAAACTGTACAAGAAAACTGTCTCGCTGCGCACCTCATTGCCTCGGCGAATTCAAGGCAACGCGAAAACAACACACAAACTGCTGCCGTGCATAACAAACAGGATTTTGAGAAGACAGGCTAGCCAGTCAGGTGGCACAACATGAGCAAACGCAACGCGAAATGCCTACGCCGGTTTTGCGCAAGCGAAATGCCGAACTTGAGATGGTGCCTCGCAGTCCTTGAAAACGTAGCCCTGTTTTGGGATAAGGCCCGTTTCGCGTTTCAACTGCTCATGTTATGCCGCAAAAGAGAGCTCGATTGAACCGCATTTGCCAAGTAAAAGGCCAGAGGGTGTCACAAAGGCGTGACTTGGCGAGCAAGCATACTAGCGCGTGTTAGCAAGACGCCTTGGCCAAGAACACGAACGGCAACTCGTCACGTGTAATACGTCTTTTCCCATAGGAATTTCCGCCCTATTATTTTTACTACAACAAAACTGTACAAGAAAACTGTCTCGCTGCGCACCTCATTGCCTCGGCGAATTCAAGGCAACGCGAAAACAACACACAAACTGCTGCCGTGCATAACAAACAGGATTTTGAGAAGACAGGCTAGCCAGTCAGGTGGCACAACATGAGCAAACGCAACGCGAAATGCCTACGCCGGTTTTGCGCAAGCGAAATGCCGAACTTGAGATGGTGCCTCGCAGTCCTTGAAAACGTAGCCCTGTTTTGGGATAAGGCCCGTTTCGCGTTGCAACTGCTCATGTTATGCCGCAAAAGAGAGGTCGATTGAACCGCATTTGCCAAGTAAAAGGCCAGAGGGTGTCACAAAGGCGTGACTTGGCGAGCAAGCATACTAGCGCGTGTTAGCAAGACGCCTTGGCCAAGAACACGAACGGCAAGTCGTCACGTGTAATACGTCTTTTCCCATAGGAATTTCCGCCCTATTATTTTTACTACAACAAAACTGTACAAGAAAACTGTCTCGCTGCGCACCTCATTGCCTCGGCGAATTCAAGGCAACGCGAAAACAACACACAAACTGCTGCCGTGCATAACAAACAGGATTTTGAGAAGACAGGCTAGCCAGTCAGGTGGCACAACATGAGCAAACGCAACGCGAAATGCCTACGCCGGTTTTGCGCAAGCGAAATGCCGAACTTGAGATGGTGCCTCGCAGTCCTTGAAAACGTAGCCCTGTTTTGGGATAAGGCCCGTTTCGCGTTTCAACTGCTCATGTTATGCCGCAAAAGAGAGCTCGATTGAACCGCATTGGCCAAGTAAAAGGCCAGAGGGTGTCACAAAGGCGTGACTTGGCGAGCAAGCATACTAGCGCGTGTTAGCAAGACGCCTTGGCCAAGAACACGAACGGCAAGTCGTCACGTGTAATACGTCTTTTCCCATAGGAATTTCCGCCCTATTATTTTTACTACAACAAAACTGTACAAGAAAACTGTCTCGCTGCGCACCTCATTGCCTCGGCGAATTCAAGGCAACGCGAAAACAACACACAAACTGCTGCCGTGCATAACAAACAGGAGTTTGAGAAGACAGGCTAGCCAGTCAGGTGGCACAACATGAGCAAACGCAACGCGAAATGCCTACGCCGGTTTTGCGCAAGCGAAATGCCGAACTTGAGATGGTGCCTCGCAGTCCTTGAAAACGTAGCCCTGTTTTGGGATAAGGCCCGTTTCGCGTTTCAACTGCTCATGTTATGCCGCAAAAGAGAGGTCGATTGAACCGCATTGGCCAAGTAAAAGGCCAGAGGGTGTCACAAAGGCGTGACTTGGCGAGCAAGCATACTAGCGCGTGTTAGCAAGACGCCTTGGCCAAGAACACGAACGGCAAGTCGTCACGTGTAATACGTCTTTTCCCATAGGAATTTCCGCCCTATTATTTTTACTACAACAAAACTGTACAAGAAAACTGTCTCGCTGCGCACCTCATTGCCTCGGCGAATTCAAGGCAACGCGAAAACAACACACAAACTGCTGCCGTGCATAACAAACAGGATTTTGAGAAGACAGGCTAGCCAGTCAGGTGGCACAACAATTGTTATGCCGCAAAAGAGAGCTCGATTGAACCGCATTTGCCAAGTAAAAGGCCAGAGGGTGTCACAAAGGCGTGACTTGGCGAGCAAGCATACTAGCGCGTGTTAGGGAAAATCGAGCCTTCTGGAAAAATTTCACGCAAAATGTCACTAGAATGCAGCGCTGCTAAATTATTACGGATTAAGCCCCCAATATTAGGTAAATTGGGATTAAAATCCGTAACAAAAGGAATTGCTCTTTTCCTCCCTCTTTCTTTAGGTTTCAAAAGATCTACTCTATTAAGATTACTAACTTTAGAAAAACCTTCAAGTACACGCGTTTTGTCATAGCCCTGATTTAAAAGGTACTCTTGATATTCTTTATTGCGTGCCTCAAGGAAATCGGGTGTAGAACAATTCCTCTTAAGTCTCAGTGCTACACCATAGGGAATAGCAGTAGATATATTATGACAGTTGACCATAACAATAGCAAGCTGTCAAGGGCATTTCCCCTCTTTTGTTCTAGGGATTAACTCCTATTGTTCTAGGATTAGCTCCTATTGTTTGGGTCTTAAGAAAGCGGCGGATCAGGCCGACCCGGCGGATTAGGCCGACCCGCCGGATCAGGCGGAGCACGTGTCCCGGAAGTCATCCCCTTGGGAATTCTATAGTTCATCTGGATTGGTCGATGACTCATCCCCTTGGTAAACACCGGAAGCCCCTCCCCCTTGGGAATTCCGCAGCAGATCCGGATTGATCGATGACTCATCCCCTTGGTAAACACTCATGTCCCGGAAGTCACCCCTTGGGGAATTCTTTTGTTGATCCGGATTGGTCGATGACTCATCCCCTTGGTAAACATGAGAAACCATGAGAAACCGCTGCAAGTCGATGACTCGTCCCTTGGGTCCTGACCCGCAAGTCTAGGGTCATAATATTTGAGAAACGTGGGGACGAATAATAGCGCCACCATCGCGAGGGCCTGGGACTCTAGCGTGACAGTCATGTCAATAATTGGCGGACGAATATAAACTCGAGTAAGCTTTCAAAAACCTCCACTCATCTTGACAGCAGAGAAAGTGTAGTCATAAAAAACACTTGGTGCAGCTATGTACTCTTACTTTGTGGCAGCAGCTTTATTTTTGTTTGTTGTGAAAGACCTACAAGTCTCGCTAAATTGGGGAAGCAAGAACCAAGAACCGGACCAATTTTGCTTCTGTTGTTTTTGTAAAAACAAGCACCTGATATCTGGGATAACCTCAGAGCGATCTTGAGAGGATATTTTTAAACATCGTTATAGGAACATTGGCGAACTTTAATAGAAATGAAATGAACGACAAGCAAGCGCAAATACTGGAGATGATTCAACAAAATTTGCATAAGCTACGATTAGTAAATAAAGATATGGTCATTCGAACAGGACACGAACTTATATTGGATGAATCGTTTATCCAGCGATGGATAGACGATAGCTTAGAAAGCATTTCGGGAGATACTCAAGAGTTATCGGTCCGCATATGCCCTCAATGTAAGAAGACCAACTTCTTAGAGAGGAAACACTGCGACGCGTGCCATACTCTTTTGTGATGTAAATAAAACTCACTTGAAAAGTCAATAAACCTTCTTTATTAAAGCATAGACAAATACAGACGAGTTAACGTGTTGTCAGGGTAACATACTAGCGGTGTTAAACCGTACAAAGGTCAAATAAATTATCTTTTGAGTTACAATATGCGAACTCATTAATGGAAAAAAACTCTCAAAATAGATCAATTTTCCTCATTTTGTAATGAAAAATAATGCGCCCGTCCACAGTTGTCACAGTCTTGCCAGCAATCCTTGTAAAACTGATGATGTAGCAAAAATGGCTTCGAACAAATGTCGCAAGTAACAGCTTCTCCGACAAGGTTAAAATCATAGTCGTCTGACCACGAACACGTGGGACATAGGGCTAAGACCATTGACTTCGTTTCGGGAAAGCCGCAATAATCACACGGCAGTGTTTTTGGTTCATATCCACCACCTGATTGAACTAACTTCCTGGTCCCCTCTACAAATTCGTCCTCGCTCATTGATTCTTCATCTGTCTCTAAAGATTCGTGTTCCAAGTCTATGATTCGTTTCAACACATCCTTATTTTCAATAAGGGTTTTATTAATTCCGAGATCTGCTAAACCCTCGATAAAGGTATTTATTCCATTAGGCTTTCTTGCTTTCGCGTTAAATGGTAATAGTACATAATTGAGTAATGAAGCCATATCGGTTCCTGGGATTCTCTGTTGGTTACGAGTCATTTCATCTGATAAGTTCCAATAAAGAATCTTTTTAGAAGACACAAATGAACGAAGTAAGTCGCGCGCTACATCTTTTGGAATTTTTTTCGATATTTGTTGTAGCATTTCATCTACCGATGCCTGGTTTTCATCGATATCACTTCGATCGTCACTCTCGGAATCACTCATGCTCTCATCATCTGAAGATTCCTCATCACTACTAGTGTCGCTTTCACTATCCCAGCTGGAAGTTTCAGTCTCAGACTCCTCCTCCTCCAAACTCTCATCGGTCTCTGACATTCTTCTTTTACTCATGTTATTCCTTTCTGATAGACTGCTCAGCGTGATATGAGAAGATTTGTAGTGTGTCTGTATTTATGCCAAAACAAGGGCAGGGCTGCAAAAAGCGGGGAAGTATGTCTTTTACTAAGCCACGCCCTTCTTGAGCGATTCGTCTCTTCTTATCTCTAAATGGGGTAGAAGCATCAGTCAAATCCTTGAGAAGATCTAGGTGCTCTTTAATTGCTTCTTTTTCTATTTTAGTTATGGGCACACAACCCCTTATAAAATTGTAGCAGATCTCACAGAGGGTGAGCACTTGTTCAGGATTAGCACTCGCTAAAATGTAACCCTTCTGCTCCGGCGAGCCTTTGTGTAAGAGGTGAAGATAAGGCAGATTGTTTCTCAGTAACTTTGACATGGTGTGTTCTCGAAGGCTTCTATAATATGATTCGTTTTGTTTGATATGGGGATATTTATATGGTCCATGAGGAGCTGAGGAGGAGGAATTGAGGCGGTGTTAATTTGAGGAGGAGGAGGAGGAGGAATTGAGGCGGGTTTGAGGAGGAGGAATTGAGGCGGGTTTGAGGAGGAGGAGGATGAATTGAGGCGGCTTTGAGGAGGAGGAGGAGTTTTTGAGGAGGAGGAGGTTTTGAGGAGGAGGAGGAGGAGGAATTGAGGCGGTTTTGAGGAGGAGGAGGAATTGAGGCGGTTTTGAGGAGGAGGAGGAGGAATTGACGAAGTTTTGAGGAGGAGGGAGGAGGAGATTTTCAGGACGTTTTGAGGGGGAGGAGGAGGTTTTTGAGGAGGAGGAGGAGGATTTTTTGAGGAGGAGGTTTTGAGGAGGAGGAGGACGTTTTGAGGAGGAGGAGTTTTTGGGGAGGAGGCAAGGAAGAATATAAGGTATGATATTTTCAAGAGTCGTCATTGCTTTCCAAGACGCCAAAGAAGCAACATGTTATGCCCGAAATGTGGAAAAGAGTTTTCCAGAAGTGATAACCTTAAACGTCATATGGATAACCAACATAACAATCTCAAGCCACCGAGCTATTTTACCGCACGTGAGCCCAACTCGTCATGTGGCCCCTTTCAACTTCAGCACCCGTTTACAGCGATCATTTCTGGTATGACCGGAACGGGAAAGACGGTGTGGGTACAGAATTTACTAGAAAACGCTCAGACGATGATCAACCCACCCCCGCAAAGAATAGTGTGGTGTTATTCTCAATGGCAGCCTGCCTATGATGCAATGATTAACGCCATACCCGGAATTGAGTTTCATAAAGGGATCCCGCAACACGTGGATGAGGACTGGTACTTCGACTCCCAAATAAACAATATGATTCTCCTAGATGATCTCATGTCGAACACGGGATCCGATAAGAGAGTGTTGGATCTGTACATTTCTGGGTCTCATCACAGAAATCTCTCTGTAGTGAACCTTGTACAAAATCTGTATTTTTCAATCAAAAATTGGAAGGACCATCTCCCTTAATTCTCACTATCTGGTGTTGTTTAAAAACCCCAGAGATAAACTACAAGTGTTAACTCTGGCAAAACAGATGTACCCTGGAAACACAGAAACATTCATGAAAAAATATGATGAAGCTGTCATACGCCCTTATGGATATCTGTTTATCGATTTGAAGCCAACAACAAAAGACGACTGCAGGCTGAGGATGAACATTCTACCAAGCGACAAAACTAGTTACCAATCCTCTGCGCGGTCAAGTCAGGGAGAGCGGTCAATGATCAATTACTTTCAAAAACAATCGTATCTGCAACCTGCAGTACTCAACAGCATGCATGAAATGGACGAAGAGATGGAAAATGTGTTGAATCAAAATTCGTTACCGGCCGATGTGCTTATGAAAGAGTATGACACGTTACTAAACAGATATCTGGATCTGCAAAAACAGACAAGTCGTGCCCCCATGACAACCCGCCCGCTACCTCCAGAATCAACCGCAAACGTAAACAGAGAACCGCAACTCATTGCTTCGCCCCAACCAAAATCTATACCACAAGCAATACCATCAACATCATCTGTTTTTCCAACACCACCCAAAACACCCGCATCATTTACGACACCTAAATCGAAAAAATCACCACCCAAAGCGGTGTGGTTTCAATACGAAAATGCGAATCCAAAGAAAGACGTTGGACCTCTAATGAAACAATACATGAAAGAGCAAAAGAAAGTTCCCAAATTGGCGCCAGCGTTTGACACCCCGCCATCTAGTAGTGTAACCGATCATCTCCTTCTAAAGAGCATGACAGATCCGGAACAGAAAAAGCAAGTTAGGCGATCAAAGAGATTAAATGAAACTAGAATCAAGTTATCTCCTAAATTTGCAAATGCTTAATTTAATGTAGAAGATCGACTTTGAAGTTTTGTAAATAAAGTCCTATAAGTGCGTGACATTGTCAATTATTCATCTTTTCGGGATCAAATAAGGATGACATATTCAAGGTTTGGTTACTTTTTATTGCACCACCACATACTTTCGAAGAACCATGTTTGTATACAGTACTCTAAAACAGTTTATCACTCGGTGCTACTGTTTCTCTGCAAAAGAGTTTGAGATACTTTCCTCGCATGGGTAACAACCTTTTTGCATAAATCGGCGTACACAGGCTGACATGCTTTCTTTTATTTCTTTAACAAACGTTCAATCCTCTCGATGGTCAAAACAGTTCGAAAACATATCTTGACAAGTACGTCAAATGTTCATTATGACTTCCTTTACCCACGGCTTCAAATCGCGACTTGATCTGACTAATAAAATCATCTTCTGTAGTTCATATGTGTTTTACTGTCAGGTCTCAAATGTTCTTGTTGACAATGCTTGTTTTGCTTCGCTGCTTCAATTTCTTCGTTTGCACTCTTCAGTAATCCATGCAAGCAATTGCATAGATTAAGCGCTTCTTCATAATTCAGAGCAACACCAACTTTAGTGGGGTAGAAATCACCATATTTAACGCTAGACATAAATCGTCTAACATGGATATATGGCTCCCCACCATACATTTTGAGACTAGCAAAAATCATACGCGACCCAAGGGGATGCAACATTTCCCCATTTTGTGTTTTAACTGTATTGTCAACCATTCTTTGATCACTCTTCTGTATTAGCAACTATTACGAGAGCGTAAATGAACATCGTAAATGTCTAAACCGTTTTATACTATACCACCTCTAAAATATAATCTAAAATAAAAATGACATCATCGCTTTTCTCAAATATTATGACCCCCGACTTGCGGATCGGGGCCCAAGGGGATGAGTCATCGACCAATCCGGATCAACAAAAGAATTCCCCAACGGGTGACTTTCGGTGTTTACCAAGGGGATGAGTCATCGATCAATCCGGATCTGCTGCGGAATTCCCAAGGGGGAGGGGCTTCCGGTGTTTACCAAGGGGATGAGTCATCGACCAATCCAGATGAACTATAGAATTCCCAGGGGATGACTTCCGGGACACGTGCTCCGCCTGATCCGGCGGGTCGGCCTAATCCGCCGGGTCGGCCTGATCCGCCGCTTTCTTAAGACCCAAACAATAGGAGCTAATCCTAGAACAATAGGAGTTAATCCCTAGAACAAAAGAGGGGAAATGCCCTTGACAGCTTGCTATTGTTATGGTGAACTGTCATAATATATCTACTAATAGCATTGAAGCAACTTCCAGGTGGGCACTAGACGGGGGGAGGTACAAGTGACTGTCCGAAGGCTTGCTATACACATCAGTATGCAAAAAACCATCCACCAAATGAATAGTAAGATCCAAAACATTGAGCTTGCTCTCCGAATACACAAGCTCAAATTTGATGGTGGGGTAGAGACCATTCAAAAATTCCGTGAATTCATGAAGTGCCGGCAAGCCCTCAGTCCAAAAATCTACAATGTCATCCCTGTACCTCCACCAAAAACGGGGCTTATAAGTCCCCCCCAATTTGGCTAGGTTTATCTATTTCTGACATTGCAATGTCCGCGTAACTACAAGCATTTTTTGGACCCATGGCCGTTCCATGACATTGCAAAACGTTATTATCTAGAAATTGTGAATTATTATGACTAAGGCAAATTTCTACAGCTTCTACTATACATTGCGTAGAGGGGGAACAAACAACTCGGGACTCTAATGCTTTTTTTACGGCGGAAAACTCCAAGATTATTATCGATATTAGGAAACATCGAAACCACATCCCAAGAAACCAAAAGCGGTTCTGGGGGAACACGATATGGGAAGTAGCGCAATTCCTCCGGAACTTCAATGTCGAGGTAAGTCCCCAATTGAGGGGACTTATATATATATATACATATATATATTGGAACCAGATCCGAACACGTTTCTCACGCAACCATCGGTTATCGGATTGGTACAGTTTCCGACTCTCTTCTTTGAATGTCCAAAACCTTCTTGATTATCTGGACCGTGTGTTTTATGATCAAAGCACCGTCTTTAAGCTGAACTTGTCTTTTGGTTATCTTCTTCGTAATAACGAGACGGGCGCATTTCAATATTACTAAACAGGTCGCAACAACAATCAAGTGTTTGACGAACCGTTCCTTATTCGATATTCTGAGCGATAACCTCGACATTGAAGTTCCGGAGGAATTGCGCTACTTCCCATATCACGCAACATTCGATTTTGAATCTTACTTTGACCGTGAAGACCACCCTACCAACACTGAAAAACTACACTGGCAGTGTCGCCATATTCCACTCAGCGTCAGCATATCCTCTAATGTTCCTGGCTATCAAAACCCCAAGTGCTTTGTATCTGAAGGCGACCCCAAACAACTGGTGCAGTCTATAATAAATTACCTGCTCGAGATTAGTCAAGAAAGTTACCGCAGAATGTCATTAGAGTTTAAAGACTTGATTTGCTAGATGACATGATTCAAGAGGAAAATGAGCGAGACACGTCGGAGGAGGAAGAGGGGGATCTGATGGACTCGTCTGACGAAGAAGAGGAGGAGGAGATGACCGAGGAAGACCGCGCTTTTCTCCAGGATAGCGATGTGGAAGGGCAAGACCCATCATTCTACCATGCCCTTAACAACCAACTCGGAGATCCTGTTGTCCCCAAGCAGCCTCGCAAAAAAGAGAAAAAGTCCGACAGCTTCCTTGAAGGTATCAAGAAAAGTCTGGTAGCCTATTTAAAGCAGATACCTGTGCTGGGTTCAATTCAGGAAATTATGATTTAAACGTGGTCAAGAAAGTTTTTTCTTTCTCCTGCTGGTAAAGATGGAAGATATTGAGTTCACCATCAAGCGAAACAACAACTTCATGTGCGTTCAGACAGAGTACTTGAGATTCCTTGATATCACCAACTTCCTAGCCCCAGGCTTCTCGTATGACAAGTTTCTCAAGGCTTACGATTGTGAACAGACGAAGGGGTACTTCCCTTACGAATGGACAAACTCGTTGGACAAACTCAATCATCCAAGTCTTCCGCCCATAGCGCGTTCTACTCAACTCTTAAACATGCTAATATACTAGACGGGGAATACCGGTATCGTGAACAGATTTGGTGTGACAACAACATGCAGACAATGAAGGACTTTCTGGTCTGGTACAATAACTTAGACGTGAAACCGTTTAGCGAGGCCGTGCATAAGATGTGCCAGTTCTGGAAAGATCGGAAAATCGACATGCTGAAGCAAGGCATCTCTATTCTCGGAGTAACCCTGAAATACCTATTCAAGACCCTTCCCGATAACGTCACTTTCTCTCTCATCGACCAAAAGAACGAGGATCTCTACAGACTCTATAAAGATAACATGGTGGGAGGACCATCGATAATTTTCATCGGTATCACGAGCCTGGTGTTACAAACTCCGAGAAAAAGAATTACAAGCCAAAGGTAAAGAACCCAAGCTATGCCGAAGGATCGTCGGCTACGATGCGAACGCCCTCTACCTCTGGGCCATAATGCAGCCGATGGCCACCGGTCAGTTTACTCGTCGCCGTGAAGAGACCGGATTCAAGAATGAAGGTGGTGTGAGGATGGCAACAGAGTGGCTCGAGTGGGAAGCAAGGGAGAGAAATATCAAGATCCGCCATCAAGGGAATGACTTGGAGAAACGCATTGGCGGCAGGCGACTTCCGGTAGATAGTTACCATTGCGACTCCGAGGCCATATTTCAATTTCACGGTGAGTAGTATTTAAGATATTTCCCCCTCCTCTTCCCTATTCTCTCCCTCTCCCTCTCCAATTCTCGATTATTGATAAAAATTTTTGGGATTTGATAGGATGTTTTTGGCATGGCCATCCCTGCTATCTAACGAGAGATCAAGAGGTAAACGAGCGATGTAAGAAGCCGATGAAAGAGCTCTACGCTGAGACACAAGTCAACACGCAATACCTCCGTGATCAAGGGTATACCGTGATCGAAATGCACGAGT
This sequence comes from Scolanthus callimorphus, assembly GCA_033964015.1. NCBI lineage: Eukaryota > Metazoa > Cnidaria > Anthozoa > Actiniaria > Edwardsiidae > Scolanthus > Scolanthus callimorphus. The sequence continues at coordinate 36,963,038 of CM066913.1, forward strand.
GTGAGTGGCGGGAGCGAAAACCACAGAACCCCGCTATCCGCGAGTTCCTCGACTCCAACCTCTACCGGAATCTAGATAAAAAGTGGAAAATGTCCGAGAAACAGCTCCTGGGTACCATCCGCGAGGGCAGCCTCTTTGGAGTGGTTCAGTGCGATATTAGAGTATCCGATCGTCTGAAAGAGTACTTTGCCGAGATGTGCCCCATCTTTAAGAATACCGAAATCTCCCGTGACGACATTTGAGAGTATATGAAGACCTTCGCCGAGGAACACAACATGATGCCTCGTCCTCGTCGCAGTCTTATAGGGAGCTACTTTGGTGAGCGCATCCTCTTGGCCACACCTCTGATAAAATGGTACTTGGACCACGGCCTGGAAGTGACCAATACTAAGTGGTTGAGTACACCCCAAATGCCTGTTTCCAATCGTTTGGTCAAGCTGTCTCGGACGCTCGTAGGGCAGGCGATGCCGAACCGAACAAGGCCATCATTGCTGAAACTATGAAGTTGGTAAGTAAAATACTAAATCACCCTTTACCTCCACAGGGTTGTCTCTTAATACCTTTAGACTTAACTCTTTTTTTCTTATTGACAGGTGGGAAACAGTAGCTACGGGAAAACAATAACGGACCAGGAGCGGCATAGAGAAGTCTCCTATTGTGAGGATGCAAAGGCGACGAGGCTCATCAACACACCTTACTTTAGGCAGATAGATCAGATTGATCAAGACACCTATAAGGTACAGTCGTGCAAGAGACACATTAAGCTAAATCTGCCTTTACAAATTGGCTTTTTCGTTTATCAATATGCAAAGTTGAGAATGCTTCAGTTTTACTTTGATTTTTTTAGACAAGTACTTAGATCGTTCTGACTTTGCCTATTGTGAGACTGATACCGATTCCGCCTACATAGCCCTGCCTAGGGACAGTGTTGACTCTCTTGTCAAAGCCGAGATACGCCAGGAGTTTGAAGCTGACAAACACAACTGGTTTCCCCGTACCGACACCGCAGAACATCGAGCATACGATAAGCGCTCGCCTGGGCTTTTTAAAGAAGAATGGGTTGGGGAGGGTATTATTAGCCTTAGTTCTAAAACGTACTATTGCTTTGGAGAGTATGACAAGTTTTCATGCAAAGGAGTCAATAAAAAGTGTAATGAGATTGACAAGGAAAAGTATTTAAATGTACTTTTAACCAAACAGTCAAGTTCGGTAACCAACAAAGGATTCACAGTTGTAGATCACGCAATGTATACTTACGAGCAAACTCGTGACGGCTTTTCTTATTTTTATCCGAAACGAAAAGTCTTAGACGACGGGATCACAACGGCACCTTTAGATATATAATTAGTAATGTAAATATATTCATAGATAAGTTATGTAATTATATACCCTAAGTTAGTACCTATTTGTATAATAAGTAATGTATCTACCTTAAACTAATAGTGGCTAGTCTTGCGATTTTGCAAATCATAAACGTGTCATGCAATAGCTAGTGTGTGTCACGCATGTAACATACGAATAAACAGTCACTACGAAAATGTCCCGTTTGTCTCCTTTTGTCCCCTCTTTTTTACCCGTTTGTCCCTCGATTTTTCTATAAATGATGAGTTTTATTGAAGCTGTAGTCAGTTTCATTTAACTTTGGAAGCATTAATATGGTTCGAAGAATCTGTCGAGACTGTCCTGTTGAAGGATGTGGCTCCAGATATTTAGTCAAACTTTCCAATCATTTAGCGCAAGTACATCATTTATCGAGTGAGGAACGCAAGACATATTTACAGCAAGTCAAATTACAACCTGTCGTGCTCGTCCGTGATTACCATAACACTCGTCCCCATTGGGTGATGCCATTCTATAAATAGAGAAGTCAACAAACTATAGGATCAAGTACCATGGATTCAAGACTTAAACACCCCTTTAGTGCGAATTACCTCTGACTAAAAAGAAGAGAAGATCGTAGCTTGTACGAATATCAAAATGCTGTGAAAAAAAAAGAAAACAACGCTATCGTTAAAGGATAATCTATTTAAGTACAACGTTAGAGAAGCCAGAGATATTCCATTTAAAAATACAACGTTAGAGAAGGCAGTACTAATAACTTACCTCGTATTTGAGAGTCCAAAGTCAAGCTTCTCTTGGTCGCTGATTGCGATTCCAACGAAACCATAAGGTTTTTAAGAATGTTTTTAAACATATTAAAAAAATTCATGAATAATTAATAAGAACAACACAATAGAAACACAATAAGATTCACGGGACAGTAGCGTGTTGTAATTCTGATACAACGACTAGTGGTTGTAACTAATTTGCAAAGCAACTTTCATGAAACATATCTTGAAGTTACACTGCCAAATTTACAAGTTTTTTAAAACAGCGGACACTAAAAGCGATGAACTTTTTAAGTAGTTTACAACATTCGCATCCGTATTGTATCAGATCTAAATCACTCGCGCTACGCGCTCGTGTTGTAAATCTGATACAACACGGCTGCTCATGTTGTAAACATTACATATAATTTCCTTTTTTTTATAGACGGTCCAAAAAAGGGGAGTAAAAGGGGACACAAGAAAATGGGAAACAAAGAGGAGACAAAAAAGGGGAGCGCATCGCCGTGGCAACGGCTCATTATGTATTCCCTTTCAAAAATTAGCAATCCCTTTCAAAAACACGGCTAATTCGGTGCTTACTATACTACTTTAGAGTGTTGGCCTGGGCTGAGTCATTTTCGATATCTTTTGGAACTTTTCTTTTCTTTTATTTGTTACTCTTGCAAGCGATCCATTGTAACTACAGACACCATGTTTGTTTGATTTCTTGTGATAAATTGATCGCACACGATCATTGATTTTCTCGATACCCTGCCTTGTAGATCTCTCGGGGCTTTAGACCATGGTACACTAGCATATGCATATAAGGGGTGAGTGAGGATTTCCCTTAGTTCGATTCCTCATGGCAAAGAGACTGATAACACGTTATCCAGTTTGTGGCCTGAAAAAGTAAGAAATCAGATCTCAGAACGAAATATCCAACAAGTAGGAGTTCAAATTTGGATCCTTCAACAGTCCAGCATGCGGTAAAATGTTGAAGGATCCAAATTTGCATTAAAGACATTCAATTCTAACCAGCAGACCGTGAGCTAGAGAAGCGCAACCAACAGATAACTTTGGGCGTCTTAAAAAACTTCAATTTAGCAGGCGTTCGGATTGGCCTTTGCAAATGTCGTGAACTTCAATCCAAGCTGAATACATTACCACAAGGGAAATTGCCCAATGCCTGTCCTATTTGACACATTGCCCTAATGTGGACCTAGAAAACTAAAGATGAGCTATTAAAAGCTAAGCACCCAATAATCTTTTTTGATTTGCCACAGCATGTAATAAGCTTAACAAATTGTGGCAAATATGTTCCAAAATTAGCACACCGTAATGCGCACGTATTCGTTGTGTGATTGTCCAGGTAAGTAAATTACATAAATGAACAATTCTAAGTTCTAAATTAATTATAAGTTCTTTTTATTGTTCCTCATTTTTAATTACTTTTCTTTTTTTCGTTTTTGTAGATCCAGCTAGCATCATTATGAACCCCTCTCAGCAACCAGCTCAATATCCTCTTGACTGGCCACAAGGTCTATCTGCTAATTTTGTATGGAAATAATAACAAGACTTAGGGTATGAGTATACCTTTGCGCGAGGGATGTCAAATTTTCGCGAAAAAAATCACTGTCGCGTCATTATTTACACTACAAGGGCCATTTATATATCGTTTTAAAGCTTGAGGAATGGCCTTTCTTACTAAGTGGTATATTTATATGCAACGTTACTTTGATGGATCGTTTTCGTCGTTTTGTGCTTCAAAGGAAAGTACCAATTTTTGCTTTTTAAAAGCTCCTGCACTTCCAGTTAATGTTAAAAGCTCCAGATTTCCGCAAAATGTATTCCTTAGAGGGCGATCTGAAAAAAGGAGTGCGGGATTATTGATATTTTACATATTGCGGAAATATCACGTAAAACAGGTTAAATCGATAAAATCTTCATTGTTTGCAATTGTTGAAGAGAAAAAAACTCACAGGAACCACAAGTTATTGATATTATTGCTATCCAAAAATGGTTATTTACAAGAAGTTTTTGTGCAATTATGGAGCTTGGGGCCAAGAAATTACATTTTATGAACAACGATGACAGATTCTTGAATTGAAGACAATGAGCAGAAGACACCAAGCACAGGTATTATATTATATTACTGTGAAGGACACCAGTGCCTGGTATGGGAATAATTATGTCAAGAACAAATATGATTGACTGGTAAAATGTAAAATCTGGTTCAATGCTGCATTGGGGTCAATTTACCTGATCATTTCCATACAAATACTGTATTTTTCCTTGGAAATTCCAGAGGGGTGAAGGGTCACTCTTCAAAACCCTTTCGTGGAGGGGATATGGATATTTTCTGGAACCACACAATTTCTGAAATGTTTGTCAGAACTCTAGAAACATTCCAGCTACAAAAACACAGTTGAAATTACACTGATCAATCACATTCAAAATAATTATGTATAAACAATTTCATAGTTTATTAAATTTATTGCAACATTCAGATGCCTACGTTTTATATACTTGGAAACAAAACGCTTCCTAGAAAGAGTAGCCTCCGAGCACTTCACTATCTTAATAGATACTACTAGTTTAATAGATGATCACTGAGGCTTCGGGCGCAACAGCAATATTTCAACGAATGCTGTGTGCCGAAGTTATGGAAAGCTAAAATTAATTCGTTGCTCAACATTTCTTGGATTGACCGACCGCAAAATGCAGAGCGATTCGGATGATGAAGGAATTTTCCTGACGCAGTCCTCTTTCAGGGGAGAAACGCTGCGTAATGCAGAGGCGATAGTAGATACGGTAAGTTCTTTTGCCAATCTTGTATGTTCGAACGTAAATGATTAACGACTGCATGTATTAGAACTAATACCTCTATTTCAGTGTTCCAAATGTTCGGCTTTAAAATTTGACTAGACTTTCAATCATTCAAGTTGTACACTTTCAGGAAACTTAGAATGATAAGCTTTCCATAACAAATAGGTTCTCCAATCTTTCAAGTTTTTAAAGAGTTTTTTAAATATTAAACCTGGCTGTCGCAGTTTTGCCGGCCGCTTTCCTGACAACAAAATCAAAAATGGTTCAAATCTCAATCCAGTCCCATCCTCTTGATGACAGATCACAATAGCCTAGCTGATACTTGTGACTAATGACATGCTACCCTTACAATAAATACTGATCACTGATAGCAGGCACGCACGGAATTCGCAACGGTATTTAATTGTGATAAATATGTCATTATTTTGGTTACTCCGGACAATTTAAATGTGTCATTTGACGTACAGTTCTAGTGCTTATTTTCTGTTCACGATGGACACAAATGTAGCGTGCGAGAGTCCCTCTCCCAACACAATCCTTTGTTTAAAACAACAACTAATAATTGTCCTTTTCCACCAGATTCCGCGCACCCATCTCAAACTTGGAGAGTGTCGCAAGTTTGAAGAAGGCTGGGTTTCCGATGCCAAAATGAGAAAGTGGAGGTGGAGTCTCAGGGTGTTCGAAGAATGCCGTGTCTCGAGGAACAAGGCGGCAGTGACGGACCCATCTATTAGCGAGCCGTAAAAGAGCTCAAAACAAGAAATTAAAACTATATTCTTGAATGCGTCATTTCTTTCGCGAGAAATGATAACTGATCTTATTTAAATTCTATAAGTTCTTTTTCGGTATTATGTTGACGAAAACCAAAATCGAAGTGTCTTAGCAAGACTGGTCTTTTTTACTAGTAGAGAAATTATTAGGGGTAATCTCTTTTACTCGCAAAATAGACACACTGCAATATTTTTAATAATGCTGTCCGTTTCCAAATCCAGACAGCATTATTAAAAATATTGCAGTGTGTCCATTTAGCGAGTATAAGAAATTACTCCTGATAATTTCCCTGCTGACAAAAAAAGCCGCTCCCGTTTTTGCTGAGACACTTAGATTGTGGTATTCGTTGATATCATGCAGAGAGAAAACAATAGATTTTAATGAGATCAGTTATTATACCAGCATGAACGTATCCATGAATAATAAGTCAGGCATTTAGCGATACACAACGCACACTTCAAGCTTCTTTGTCAAATAGGAAACATCATCTCCATCGTTACATTGCTGCATCGCCTTCCTGGAATGAGTTTTAATCGTGTTTACACTGGAATTTCCAATTCCCTCCATGGTGGAGGGTAGGATATTTTCTGGAATTACAAATCAAAAATCTTGCTCCTAGAAAGTAACTTATTGGGATCAATTTGGTATTTTCCAAAAGTTATAGATATAATGAATTATGCTGCAGTGATTTCGCCAAGAAACGTTCAAGGTTAATATAAGCCATTGAAATTGAATTAAGCTTATAAAGTTCATTAGAATGGTTAATTAAAGTTTACACGGAAGCATAATATAAGCTTAAACATGTACATAATAGTGCATTTTACATACTCGGGGTCAGCTCATAAAGAGAACGAGCCATAATGCAAGGATATGCAAATTAGTGGCACCGAGTAAGAAAATCATGCCGGAGGCACGTTCATTGGCTTGTACTTGGTGCTGTATTAAGTCTTTTTTTGTACCAACTTAAGCTTATCATGTGCTTGCTCAAAACATCTGCAATCAAAACCTTACAAGGCTAGTTTCGCGAAAAAGTGTCGCATTTTGACAAGTGATACCTCATTTTAAGGTTACTGAGAACTTCCCCGCACCTCCTCGGAAAAAAAATCATACAACTCCTTAGTTTAACCAAAACATGTCAACCTATATATCGTTGGAAAGCTTATAGAATGGACTAGCGGGCTATCGCAAAAAGAAATAATTTTTTAACAAATATATTTTTTTAAAGGTTTTATTAAAATGTGGGTGTGACACTTTCAAGAGCTACCCCTGCAGAACTGCTTGACCTTGACTCCCAAGTAACATATTGTTTTAATCCTTAAAGTTGTTTCTCAAAAACCGTGTCTGCGTTTTTTAGATTTTGCATCATTCAGAAGTTATGGAACTTTTAAATTTCCAAGGTCAAATTTTATAGAGTTTTCACACTCTAAAAACTTTGGAACTAAGCAAAATTTAAAAAAAAACGCAGACACGGTTTTTGAGAAACACCTTTAAGGATTAAAACAATGTGTTTCTTGGAAGTCAAGGTCAATCAGTTCTGCAGCGATAGCTCTTGAAAATGTCACACTCAATTTTTTTATAAAACCTTCAAAAAATTATATTTATTAAAAAGTTACTTATTTTTGCCTTAGTACGCTAGTCCAATCTATAAGCTTATATAAGTTGCCTATATAGGTTGACATGTTTTGGTTAAAGGCCCACTCAATTTTTTTATAAAACCTTCAAAAAATTATATTTATTAAAAAGTTACTTATTTTTGCCTTAATACGCTAGTCCAATCTATAAGCTTATATAAGTTGCCTATATAGGTTGACATGTTTTGGTTAAAGGCCCATCACCAACAGGGAGCCTTTGCGCCCCGTTTTCTTTTGTTTTCAAATTGATCCATTGTTTTTCGGGTGCTCTGATTGGCTAAGAGTCCACAAAGGCTCTCGGTTGGTGATGGGCCTTTAAACTAAGGACGAGTATGATTATTTTTTCCGAGGACGTGCGCGAAGGTTCTCATTAACCTTAAAGCTTATTTCTTCTCCTCGACTATGAATAGTTGATTTCTTGAATTTGATAAAAACATAGCATAGCAACACGAAACATAGCAACACGAGTGGGAGCATTTGTTTTTCCCTTTATATTTCACTGTAAGGGAAAGAATGACGCCCTCTTATTAGTCAGACATTATGATCAAAGTTGACAATATCCCATGCAGTGGACGGTTTAAGGATCGAGTATTCGTAGGAATGAATAATTTTGCCTGAAAGCGTTGCTATGCAAATCGGGGTTATCTTGAAAACCTTCAACGCGCGTGCAAACTTCTCCCGCAATTTATGACTAACTCGGCATTTTCCACGAAACGAAGCCTCACACAATTTGTAACAATGTTTCCTTGAGATAATGTGCTATAACGAATTTTAATCCGGTACGGTTTTAACATATTATTCCACAAGTTTTGATACCCACTTTGTCTCAAATTTCCACATGAATAGGCACTGCCATGTTGTTGCTCCACAACATTGCATAACATGGCGTCTGTTGGTCGTCGAGTTTAAGCACAATTTCAAGAGATTATGGAACATATTAGCACATATTCTATTGCGTGTTTTTCAGCTGATTTACAAACGTTTATATCTATTTTACTATTTCCGAGTCCGAACTTTCGTGTAGACGACCTTCCAAGGTAGTGGCGGACAAACATTTGTAGGCGATTTCAGTGATTTCGGGCTAAATTACAGAGGACATGAGAGCCTTGGTGGAGCCAGATAGCGGGGTACAATGGAACAGGTTTCCAAAGCGTATCAATACTCAATTTATCGCTCGTGGGACTTCGTATACTATGCTAGTTAATATCAGAGTCCGAACTTTTTGCTAAGTCTGTTTGCAGAGGAACTCCCATACATTCTCTTGTATTTTTCGCAGTCATTATGCAAATGAGCGGCCGCCATCTTGACCAATATTTCTGGGAATGCGCATCGGTTCAAGCTTCGAGAGCTCCACGCACGCGGATTCAAGACGCTCTTGTTATTTAACATGGGCTTAGGTGTTTTCTAAAAAAACCGTGTTGGGGATTTTTGAAATTAAAAAAAGCCGGTTTTAGAGCCAATTTTGTGTTTCCGTTAAAAAAATGTAGCAAAAAATTATTTAAAAATCATAACTTGAAAAGCAGATCGAATTTACAAAATCCCCGACACGTTTTTTTGAACACATCTTAGTCAATGCTAATATGGGGTCAATGAACGAAAATAGCAAATGTTCGCGAGGTTGGAACTCTAAAAAGTTGAACTGATGCACCGGAAAGGGAACTCCATAAAAAACATTTGTTTTCTAAAATTAAATAAAATTATATAGCATAGTTTAGCCCAGGATATAATCTTTAAAATGAGGTATCACTTGTAAAGATACGACCATTTTTTGTGAAATTATGCCATTTTAACCAAAAAGTACCCGAAGGTAGTCCGTAACCTTAACCGGTGCTGGCTTTGAAAGACGAAGGAAAAAAAAACGAGCTTTGAATTTTATTACTCAAACGTTTAATCTCGTCTACGTCAAATTCTGCAGCGCTCAATGACTGCGGATCCAAAGGAGGGACTGCTATGGCTGCGTGATTGATCATCCAAGTCAGAGACGCCACGACTGTTTGAAGATGAGTGAAGAAGATGCATGGAATAATTTCTACGAAAAAGCAATTTCTTGATTGAAACCGAGTATGGGAAAGCGCGTTTGAAGTTGTTAGGGTTTTTAACTTAACCCTCCACTCGTCCTGGAAAGACTATAATGAGATATCACTTGTAAAGATACGACCATTTTTTGTGAAATTATTCCATTTTAACCAAAAAGTACCCCGAAGGTAGTCCGTAACCTTAACCGGTGCTGACTTTGAAAGACGAAGGAAAAAAACGAGCTTTGAATTTATTACTCAAACGTTTAATCTCGTCTACGTCAAATTCTGCAGCGCTCAATGACTGCGGATCCAAAGGAGAGACTGCTATGGCTGCGAGATTGATCATCCAAGTCAGAGACGCCACGACTGTTTGAAGATGAGTGAAGAAGATGCATGGAATAATTTGTACGAAAAAGCAATTTCTTGATTGAAACCGAGTATGGGAAAGCGCGTTTGAAGTTGTTAGGGTTTTTAACTTAACCCTCCACTCGTCCTGGAAAGACTATAATAATAGACACTGAAGACGAAATCTGATCACTATACGCTTTATCTGTAGAGGTTACGACTCGAGCCATATGATATTGAGCGCTGAGGAGACCTCTGTTCAAAAGTAGTGAAAGCCCTACCTACAGAAAAGTTTGATGGGCTTTCAAACAAAACCATTGACTGCCCAAAGGATTTTCTACAGATGCACTAAGGCGCTTTCTATATCTCTTCGTCATTTAGTGTTTCATCACCATCCAGGATGGATCCTGTACAAGATGTACAAGATTATGTCTCGACCCACTGCGAAGAAATTTCCAACCAAGTTTGGTATCTCACTGACGCTGGACGAATGGGACAATTCTAAAAACATTATCACTCGACTGCTGGAGGAATGGGACAGTTTTCAAAAACACTATCACTCATTAAACCTCCAATTTCAAAATCCTCTCAACATGTATAACCCATATCAACACAGCGCCCAATTTTTGCAACGACTGGCTTAAAAGGAGTACACCTGATAAATCCAGAAGCAAGTTATGATGAACATTAATCAACACGGCCGCCACTGCCGTTTAACTGCGCAGGAACTCAAGTTAACCAAAGCTACCAGAACACTTTAGCTTTCCCATTGTTAGTTCAATTAGTTGCTAATTTGGAGCTTGATAGCCAATCTTCAATCTATATTATTATTTTTGATTCATAAATCAAAACGCACACTACCTGCAAATAGCGAAGCTAATCAAGGCAGGCAGTGTGTGGACGCCAAAATACAATTACTTTTTAACATTAAAATACCAAAATTACAGAATAACACAGAACACGATATACATATATACTTATCAAAGGAAATAAATATAGACAAAAGCTTTTCCTTTTACTTTGTAATTATGCTAATACTGTGCATAATGCTTTGTATGTCAGCATAACCGTCCTAAACAGAAAGAGTTTCGAATAAAATCGCTGCCATTTGTTTCTTAAATATATGTTTTCTTAATTTTCCTGGAACACTATTCCAGATCCTTGGGCCCATTCTAGAATATGAGTTTCTTAAATGGTTTAGTCGAGAATGGTCAACCCAGCACTACTTTAGCTTATATTTCGGACTGGCCGTTTCTGGGTGTGACTCTCCAAGAGTTGTGAGATGTAGAGAGATGGCTCGAAATGAACATTGTGGTCTATGAACTTAAGGAAGACGAGTACGCTCAATTATCTTTTGAGAGCACTTTATATCTAAATTTGCAGAAGGACCACTTTAGGCACATCAAGAACATTAGGTTGTATGTTAAGTCTTACAAGTGTTCCCACTGTGGAAAAGTCAATGGATGGCTAATCGTCACGAACCTACTAGTGACACCAAGACGAAGTTGCATTTTCCAGGTGTTGCGTACGTCGTCCCTCCCACCAGCTCCACGAATGGGACAATTTTATCAACATTATCACTCGACTCGATCAAGATAGTCTCTAGCTCCAATTTCAAAATCCTCTCGACATGCATTACCCATATCAACCACGGCGCCCAATCTTGCTTATTGCCATCGGCAATGAGGGGCGCCGGGAGAGTCCGTCCGTGGCTTTTTAGGGGCCTTTAAATTGAACCTTCGAGCATACATAAATGCATTGTTTGTAAATTGGCCATTCGCGTTTCATGGAAAATCCCAGATCCACCAAATGACGTCACCATAAGCACCAATGAGTATCGCAGTTTTCTGAAGGATGGGAAGCTTCAGGTGCATTATGGGGCAAACCATTATCACCTGAGGCTTGAATGCTTGTTGATCAGAAATGGCAACTTCCGTCCTGAACATGACCTAAAAATTACAGCATACGACAGAGGGTTGTTCAAAGATTACACCTACAATACATTCTTAATGAATTTGGAATCAAGTAATAAGGGACAACCGATCATGCAGAACTTACACGTTTCAAAATAACTTTTTGATAACCCAGAATCAAACATTATGGAGTAATTATTTGCTGCGTGGATGCTTATCTCCCGCGAAAGAGTATCATGCGTCAAACTCAAATTCCTTTTAAACTTCGAACCGAGTTCCGCAATCAAATCGTTTGTAGTCTGGACCAGCTTTTCTTACTTATCCTCTTCGCCCCCAGTGGGACATAAGGCCGCAACTACGCCACCGGGAACGGTCTTTGGCAGCCCGCTTGGCTTGGCTTGTCCCCAAGTAAGATCTAGTTCCCTTTTCCTTCCTCTACACGAGAAAATGGAGACCAATTGTTTCGTCTTGAAGAAAATGGTTACTACAGCTCAGTGTGTATGTGCAACGACGATCTAAAATTGCACATCAGACATTATCAAAATGGAATACAAGGGAAACTGTGTGAGATTACAGCAAGTCTAGAGTTCATCACCAAACAGCCAGACAAGATTTTTGAGGATAAATTGAAGTAGTATAGGTCGCATTGGAGCACCCCCGTTTTAGGGGATTCAGGGGAGACATATAGGGAGACAGGAAGGGGAGACAAGGGAAACAGGGGGGAGACAAATGGGGAGTCAGGGAGGAGACAAACGAGGAGTCAAATGGGAGACAAATAGGGAGACAGGAAGGGGAGACAAGGGAAACAGGGGGGAGACTAATAGGGAGTCAGGGAGGAGACAAACGGGGAGTCTTAGGGAAACAAACGAGGAGTCAAATGGGAGACAAATAGGGAGACAGGAAGGGGAGACAAGGGAAACAGGGGGGAGACTAATAGGGAGTCAGGGAGGAGACAAACGGGGAGTCTTAGGGGAAACAAACGAGGAGTCAAATGGGAGTCAAAGGGGAGACAAATGGGGAGTCAAGGGGGGACAAATGGGGAGTCAATGGGAGACAGCGGTGGTATTAGGTCTATAAATGACAACGAAAATTGTACAGCTCCACCCCAATAACATCTCAGATCTAACCTGACTCTTACAAATCATTCAAGAAAAAAATGGCTTCAAAAATAGTACGCGAAATGGAGAGCAGCTCTTTCCCTTGGGAGAAAATGGATTTTACAGTTCAGTGGTACTCTATAAGAACTCTGTTAAGTTTCACATACGAGAGTACAAACAACGACCGAACGGAAGAGTCAGCCCGACATTCAAGGGAGTTTGTCTGTCTTTTCAAGAACTTACTGACTTAAAAAACAATATTGGACAACTCTACGAGATTGCAGATAGTCTAGAGTTTGTAAGAAATCACCCCGCTGATGTATTTGAGGACCAACCCGTATCGACACCACAGAACACGAGTGATTATGTCCACCAGAATGAAAAGATGTTAATCGCAGCACCATTGAGAGGCAAAAGGGAAAACCCGCACGAACCACTGCGGCTAACAAAGAGACGCCTAAACTTTAATCAAACCTTACCTGACGCTACAACCGTTCAGTGGGATGAGGATCTATCTCCATCACAGCAACAACATTAGGAACTTTGACAAGGCTATAAAACCTTGTACATCTCTTAATTGGGTAGTTAAAAAAACTGTATTATAAAATAAGAACTTATTCTTGAAATAAATTGTTTAATACAAATGAGCTGTATGAATAAATCTTACCGATAATATTGAAATCACTTTGCGCGCGCTCTAGATACATGTACAAAAATCTCAATGTACATAACCATGAAAAACTCGCGTGAGTTAAAACATTACGTTGTTTTTCTTATCGAACCACATATGCCTACGGGTTAATATTCATTTCACCATCCCATCCTGAAAAAGTTAACGCTACGGAAATAAAACACTACAAATTGCGGGTTTCGAATCTCAGGGTGAAATGTTTTCTGGTTGTAAAGTAAATAGAAAACAGGTCACTGTTATCAATCATTTCCTTGGGTAAAATCCTTGAACAAAATCCCGCGGAATAATATTCAATAAAGAACCGCTGACCTTTAACTTTGATAACTTTAATGACTTTTATTGCAACAATTCCCAAGGAATAATCTTCAATTAAGGTCCACAACCTTTTAACTTTGAGAATTTAATTGATTTTATTACAAGACTATTTACAAAATCAAACAACATTAACCAAATGTACAGTAAATCTTAAGAACAAAAGAGTAGCAGGTAGATTGTAATCCCTTATCCAGACACGTGTAATTACTGCTCCTCACGCGTGTCAGGGAGTACCCGCAGAACTAATCCTCTAACTCGAGGAGGAGTCAATCTCCTCCTCGAGGAGTACATAAAGCAGTAGTTTGCTAACTGCTTTTTATAAAGCACAAGAGAGATGGCTGACAAAAATAATGCTCCCATGGTAAGTGAATTTTTATGTTTCAAGACGATAACATTTTCCTTTTATTAAATCAACTACTGATTCTCAATTCTCATCAACTCGTTTTTCTCGATCTAGGATCCAGAGGCGGTTAAAGACTTTGACATCGTCAAATATCTCGGTGGTGACGAGAATTATCAGCTGTTCGAGGAACTCCTCGACGAACTTCCCGAGGAAAAAGAAAACGTGCCGGTAAGTAATGCTTATCATTTATTTCTCTGTGATTTGATAAGTAAAAGGAATAGTTGAAATACCGTAGCACATAAGCTAAATAAACATGGTATAAAGTAATTATTGCTCAACACTCGCGAGCCCACTCAAAATTCTTAGTCTAGACTGTGTGTCCCGCGGTAGTTTTATCACTATGTTAAAAAATTCACAAATTAACGCAACAAGTTTATAAAGTCAGCCAACTCAGACCTTATGATATGCAAACTCTCAAATGTATCAAAATGTTTTTTTAGGATCGAGAACTAAAACAACCAGTAAGCTGCAAATTACACAAATGTTCAAACGGAAGAAGTGTTCAGTCGTTTATAAATCACTTCCTCGCCAGAGGAAGAACCGCTTGAAAGAGAACCGATTGGACTAAGGCGTAATTCTGGAGTTGACTCTAGTTCTAGTTGTTTTCTTTTTCTGAAAGCCTTCCACGCTAAAACCAAAATAATGCATGTCAGTATGAACCCGGGGATCCCTATTGATGACCCGAGGATTAGCGGCAGGTTTATTCTTGCTCCCCTATATGTCTTGGTTGTATTTGTAGTCGGATTCGTCGGGCGTTTCGTAGCTTTGATCGTGGACTGTAGTGAAGTTCCCGTAGTGTGGAAAGTAGTCGGATTTGGCGGGCGTTTCGTAGCTTTGGTCGTGGACTGTAGAGGAGTTCCTGTAGTTTGGAAAGTAGTCGGATTCGCCGGGCGTTTCGTAGCTTTGATCGTGGACTGTAGTGAAGTTCCTATAGTTTGGAAAGTAGTCGTATTTGTCGGGCGTTTCGTAGCTTTGGTTGTGGACTGTAGAGACGTTCCTGTAGTATGGGAAGTAGTCGGATTTGCCGCGGGGCGTTTCGTAGCTTTGGTTGTGGACTGTAGAGAAGTTCCTGTAGTGTGGAAAGTAGTCGGCTTTGCCGGGCGTTTCGTAGCTTTGGTAGTGGACTGTAGAGGAGTTCCTTTAGTTTGGAAGGTAGTCGGACTTGGCGGGAGTTTTGTCGAGTAAAGTGGTGTTGTTGTAGTGGAAGAACACTTCGTATTTCTAACCCTGAGACCCCTTCTTCTTAGGCTTGTGATGCACCCACAAGAAGTTGGGTTATTTCCCATATCGATGTCTTTGTAATAGGCTAGTGATGTAGTGGCATTTGGGCAGACTCTAATATTGTTATCTCGTAGAGATAAATATTTCAAAGACTTGGGACAATCATCAAGAACAGGAATCTTGGTTAACGCTTTACCACTGCAGTCGATTAGACTAACAAAACCGACACACTGACACTTACTACAACATCTAGTCGATAAAGTTTCATCTACGAGGAGTAAAATTACAATGCAGCGAAACAACTCCATGTTGATTTCTTTCAAGAAACCTTCTTTCGCAACACTAAACACCGACTGTCAGTCAAAAGAGAATCCACCCGATTTTACGGACTCCCTGTGTTTTCTTACTTTTGGCTGTTTATTTTTTTTTAGTACGGCGGTGGGGGCATCGAAACCGAATTAAGCGTGGAATCGGAAGGAGAAGCGAGTAGTGAAATAATTGCGGTGAGTTTTTTTTATTTTTAACTTTATCTTTGAACTTTCTTTTTATTCTATTTTATTAAAATTAATATTTTGTTTCATTTAACTATTTTTTTAAAGGACAACGCTCAACTAAGCTTTCCTGATGAGGTGGGGAGACAACCCCTTTCGACCTTTAATATAGATGTAAGTATAGTATATTCATTCCCATGTCGCAAGTCGACTTTAAAAATTAATATATTCGTTTGTTATTTATTCAGTACAATTCTCTAAATCAAGTCGGTGGAGGGAAGTCGGGGCAAAAAAAGCGAAAGGTGGGTTATACAAAACAGCTGTCGTACTTTTAAAGCTGTTGTAAAAGTAAACAAATCTAATAACTATATTTTGTTTTTAGAGTGAAAGCGATAGTGGTCCTACACCAAAAGCTAGTTTTCGCCAATGCGATGTGTGCGCACTGGTGGTGCGGCGGCAAAATTTAAGACGACACATGTTGGCAAAACATGGGGATCCATCTAATTCGCACTTCATTTGTGACGTGTGTAACAAAAAGTTCACACGAAGTGATCACCTAAAACGTCACAAGTTAATACATAAAGTGATTTTTACATGCAACGTGTGTGGCATGGAATTTACCGCCGCATCACCACTTCGCATACACTTGGATGGTCACGCTACCCAAAGTGGTGGTAGTAGGAACAAACCCAAGAAAAGAGGTAAATATAGTTTTCAGTATTAATGCACACAATGTTACTATTTATCATCCTCTCTTTACTATATCCTTTTTTTTTACACAGCAACCACTAGCGCTACCACGACAACCGCACCCATCCATGATGGAGATAGCGTGACCACCCCCACCCTCCTGGCAGCTCCTACTACACCCACCAACCCTGCTGGAGATGGTGCGATCACTCCCACCCCCCTCGTAACACCTACTACGCCCTCCAATCATACTGCGAGCACGTCCACCCCCCTTACATCCACGCCTACTACAACCGACCACCCTGATAGTGTGACCACTCCCACCCTCCTGACAACACCTACTACACCTACCAACCCGACCACGCCCACCCCTACTACAACCAGCCACCCTGTTGGGGATAGCGTGACTACAGCCGACAACAATGGTGACGAAGACGATGAGGCTGCTAACCTTGTAGGTAATTTAAATTTAGTTTCACACAAATTCAGTTTCACAAATTCGTTTTCCTTTCATTACTTGTGTCTCAGACGCTTTATTCTGATTTATTTTAGGAATCTTCGACTTCTCACTCCTTTATTCCTGAACCCGCTACTCCACCCGATAACCTAGAAATCGAAATTGATGAACCAACAAGAGAAGTATATACACGACACTGGTCAGCGATAAGAAGTCATTTCAGCACGGGTCATCGACGCCAAGATTGGTATAATTTTCGTTTAACTTCCTTTCGACCTGACGTCTTTCGTGAGTACATTACCAGAATCTTTAATGATCAATCCACTGCATTTAAAGTGAATATTTCGTTGGGATTTATTCTGATGAACAATTCGACGGGGGAACGAAGATATTATCACCCCTCTGTTAATAATCAGAGACTCTTCCCAGAACCCTTTCTTGTGACCAACGCGGCAGAAATTGAACAAGTCATCCAGGCCTTAAACTCAATCCATCTCCTGGAGTGGGTGAGGCAGCAGCGCCCCAACTCGAGATGGGTGGTCAGCTGGATCACGAACATGTGTTTCTACGTCACAAAACTCCGCGGTCATCCACCGATTGGGAAAAGTGTAGAGCTACCACCCTATATTTTGAACAACAGAGCCATAATTTCTTTACATCGCTCTGAACACACCGGAAAACTCTATGACGATCAGAAATGTTTCTTTAGATGCTTAGCGCTGCACAATGGAGGTACCTCTCACAACCTCGAGCGTGACACCAAACATTATTATAACCGTTATAGAGAACTGTCTGAGCACTCTGGAACGTTTAGTGGAATAACCCTCCAGGAACTAGGAGAATTGGAGAAACTGTTTGAAGTGAACATTGCTGTCTATACTTTACAAAAGTGTACTAATTGTGAACGCCAAGAATTTTCTGCCGAATTAGTACATCGCTCTCGACGGAGTTATAAAAGTACCATGTACTTGAATCTGTACAAGGATCATTTTAGTTATATCACCGACATCAACCTCTACGCCAAATCTTACAAGTGTTCTCGCTGCGGAAAACTTTGGAAAAGTCGCGGAATGGCGAATCGACACGAGCTGACTTGTACTAATAAGACAAAATTGCGTTTTCCTGGTGGCGCGTTTCAAGTTCCTGATACGATATTTGACAAACTGGAAGACGTGGGGATTTATGTGGAAGAAGAGCGTCGGTATTTTAAGCACTTTGTAACTTATGACTTTGAAGCTATGTTTGAAACCACTAATCTACCTCACAACACCGACAAGCTTGAGTGGTCGAACCGTCACGTTCCTCTCAGCGTCAGTGTGTGTTCGAATATACCAGGCTTCACCGATCCCGAGTGTTTTGTAAGTGATGGGGATAGTTTCGATTTACTGGAACGGTTTGTTGACTACTTAAAACAGCTAAGCGCCGCAAGTAACGAATTGGTCAAATGCGACTTTGAGGATATTCTGGAACAATTGGAAGAAACAGTTCAAATGGAAGAGGACGATTCACACATCAAGCGCTTAAAGTTTATGTTTGAAAATTACTTACAGGAGTTACCTGTGATAGGATTCAATAGCGGCAAGTACGATGTAAATTTGACAAAAGAGTTTCTCTTTCCTCATCTTCTACGCAATGAAGAAAACGCCTTTGTCATCAAGAAGTTGAATAATTATATGTGTATCAAAACTCCGGACTTGAAATTCCTCGACATCACCAATTATTTGGCACCTGGTTTTAGTTATGCCCAATTTTTGAAAGCCTATGAATGTCAACAACAGAAAGCGTTCTTCCCGTACGAATGGGTGACAAGTTTTGACAAGTTAGACTATCCCTCACTTCCATCACACGAACATTTCTTTTCCTCCCTCCGTAACTGTAACATTACTGAAGAAGAATACGCCATCTGTCAGAGAGCCTGGGAAGATGAAAACATGAGAACGTTCAAAGACTTTCTGATATGGTACAACAACCTTGATGTTGTTCCTTTTATCGAGGCGGTAGAAAAAATGTTACAATTCTGGAGAGACAGAGACATTGACATGTTCAAGGACGGTGTCTCCCTTCCTGGTTTAACAATGAAATATTTATTCAACTTCCCTGATCGACACACGTACTTCTCGCTAATCAACGAGAAAAATAAAGATCTCTACGAGCTGTTCAAATCCAATAACACAGGCGGTCCATCGATTATCTTCCACCGCTACCATGAAGCAGGTAAAACCAAGATCCGTGAAGTGGAAATGCGTGCCAAGGGCGTAGAGCCAAAGGTGTGTCAGCGCATTCTAGGATACGACGCAAACGCTCTCTACCTCTACGCAATCAGTCAGGACATGCCCGTTGGGAGCTATACCCGAAGGCGATGTGAGAACGATTTCAAGCCCGAATTTTCGCTACCTGTCTCCGTGGAGTGGCTAGAATGGGAAGCGCATCAACGAGGGGTTCGCATAAGACACAAACTGAATGGGAAAGAAAAGAGGATTGGATTTTATCCAGTGGACGGGTTCGTGGGGAACTTATGCCTGCAATTTCAAGGTGAGATATATTTATCTTTGTATGGATGGTGATGATGATGATGACTAACCCCCTTCTTGTAACTCAACCCTAGAATGTGAAAGGAAGAAAGAAACAACATTATCATTATTATTACTATTAAAGGTTCATTTTCTCCGTAGGTTGTTGGTTTCACGGATGTCCCTGTCAAGGGAACAAGACAAACACCTACCGCGGGAAAACCATGGCCGAGTTACGGGAAGAAACGCGCGAGACCTCTGAGTACATACGCAGCGAGGGATATCAGTTGATTGAGATGTGGGAGTGTGAGTGGCGCGCTATGAAAAAGAACAACCCTGCCATAAAAGCATTTCTCAGGTCTCGATTTTACCGTCCTCTTGACTGGAAGAGAACAATGACCGAACCTGAAATCATTGCCGCCGTCAAAGAGTCTAAGCTGTTTGGTGTTGTCGAGTGCGACATTACAGTACCCGATCATTTGCGAGAAAAGTTCAGTGAAATGTGCCCGATATTCAAAAATGTGAACATTTGTCGAGACGATATCGGGGATTTTATGAAGAGTTACGCAGAGGAGCACGACATCATGAAACAGCCTAGACGTAGCTTAATCGGGAGCTTGAAAGGTGATAAGATTTTGCTTGCCACTCCCCTTCTCAAATGGTATCTCAGTCACGGTTTAGAGGTCTCGCGCATTTACCAAGTAGTGGAGTACACGCCCCAGGCCTGTTTCAAACCATTTGGCGATGCAGTAAGCGATGCACGACGAGCGGGTGATATGGATCCAACTAAAGCCATCATTGCAGATACAATGAAACTGGTAAGCAATATTTTTCAATAGTAGTTATAATAATAATAGTATATATAGATATAGATATAGATATAGATATAAGCATCCAGATGTACCACACTGCTATAATAACAATATCTTATCCTACTGCATTTTTTTAAAGCATCATTTTACTATCCATTTGTAGGTTGGAAACAGTAGCTATGGAAAAACGATCACCAACCAGCTCTTGCATCGTGACACCGAGGTTGTTTCAGATGGTGAGGTAGATAGATTAATAAACACACCATTTTTTAGAACACTGAATGAGATTGGTAACGACACATACGAGGTGCAGTCTGCTAAAAGGGCGATCACTTTGAATCTGCCAATTCAAATCGGATTCATGGTATATCAGTATGCAAAACTTAGAATGTTGGAATTCTATTATGACTTTATTGATAAGTATTTAGACAGATCAGTGTACCAATTCCAGGAAACTGACACTGATTCTGCTTATTTTGCTATCGCGGGGAGAAGCTTTGACGAATTGGTGAAGCCTGAACTAAGACTAGATTATGAAAGCAACAAACATCTGTGGTTTCCTAGAACGGATACTCCACAAAACAGAGCCTATGATAAAAGGACCCCGGGATTATTCAAAACTGAGATTGAATGTGAGTCTCTGATTGCTCTCTGTAGCAAAACGTACTACTGCTTCGGCGAAGTTTGTAAATATAGCTCAAAGGGCCTAAGTAAGAGAACAAATAATCTCGACAAAGATAGTTTTTTGCGAGTATTGAACACGAAAAGGGCCGGATCAGGAGTCAACCGCGGTTTTCGCGTTGTGAATAATACTATGTATTCATATGTTCAAGAGCGAGATGCTTTGTCCTACTTCTATCCTAAACGCAAGGTGCTAGAAGATGGAGTAACCACGATACCATTAGATATCTAAAATGTAAATACTAGAGCGCTTTTTGATATGAAGTGGTGAGAGATGTAAATAGATTTCAACATATAGTAATAAATCGGGTTTATCGTCAGCATAAATGTTGTCCCTCGTGTCCCTCGCACACTAGTTTACGAGCGTACAAGTCCCTCGTGTCCCTCGCACACTAGTTTTCGAGCGCGCATGTCCCTTGTGTCCCTCGCGCACTAGTTTACGAGCGTGCATGTCCCTTGTGTCCCTCGCGCAGTGACTAGCCAATGTTGTATGCGCGACGCGTCTTAGGATGGGATGCAAAGATACTATGTTTTCGTTTTGTATATGCTAATCCACCGATAATAAATAAACGTGTGTACTTGATTTTGATCATTTAGTTGTTAACTTTGGACATGAAAGCATGGTCCGTAGATGGAAAAGTTGTCCTCTATGTTTAGCTAAAAATTTGGTGAAATTATCAAACCATTTGAGTCAAGTACACAAACTCTCTCGCAACGAGCGTAAACGATATTTACAAGAAGCAAAAGTAAGTCCATCTTTTCTAGACAACTATAACGATCAAGAGCAAGTGCAGACTTTGTCAACGCCTGTTATGGATACAAGATTACATCACCCTTTAACTTTGATCGCGGCTGCTCCGTCTGGTGGAGGCAAAACAATGTTAGTCAAGCGATTATTAGAAGGGGGCGAAGAGACAATATATCCCCCTCCTGAAAATATCATTTGGTTTTACACGCTCCATCAACCAGCGTATGAAGAGATGGAGGAGACTCTCCCTAACATTACCTTTGTCCAAGGTTTACCACCGACTAACTTCGAGTCGACCCTAGACCCCAACGTACGCACGCTGATTGTTCTTGACGACATGTTTGCAGAGTTAGCATCACAACCTCATTTAACAAGTATTTTTACTCGTGGATCACACCACTTAAATTTATCCTGCATATTTATAGTTCAAAACGTGTTCGCCAAAGGCAAGGAGATGCGTAACGTTTCTTTAAATGCTTCCTACATTATCCTTTTCAAAAACCCAAGGGATGGGTCTCAGATCAACCATCTCGCGAGGCAAATGTTTCCAGGTCACGTGAAATACATGCAAGAGGCGTACGAGGATGCTACCGCAAAGCCTTTCGGATATTTATTATGTGACCTGAAGGCGGATACACCAGATGACTTCCGGTTGAGAACCAATATTTTTCCTGGGGAGACTCAGTTCGCCTATGTAAAGAATCGATAAAACGCGCGGGAGCTGATACAATTATTTAGTTGAACATGAGTCGTCATGCGATCAAGAACTACCATCATCTTAAAGTGTTGGCCAGTAGCAAACCTAAGCTAGTGAAAGCAATACTAAAGACTGCGGAAGATGATTTAATTAAGACTCTTTGCGAGTGCATTTTCAACGTCTTAAAGCTAAACATCCCCTTGACGCTTAACCAAAAGCGAAAACTTCGAAAGTTTAAAGACATCTTACAGAAACTCTTGGACAAGCGTATACCGATATCTAACAAGCGCAAGATTTTGATTCAGAAGGGAGGTAATTTTTTGGCACTTTTATTACCACCTGTGTTAGAGGTGCTTCAACGGTTTTTAAAATGAATCACGCTAGAAAGATGGTATTGGTCCCTGAACAAACTTTTGACCGACTTCAACAAAAACGCAAAGTGAATGCTGCACCGTTGACTGAGAAGCTGAATAGCTTAGATGATGAAATACAACAGAATCTCAAGGGTAATGATTTGACAGATTCCGAAAAAGTCAGAAATTACATTCAGAATCTGCAGAATTACCTCACTTATTACGAAAAACGAAGACAAGAACCTGTTAACGTGAAAATGGAGACCACTAAAGAGTTGGCTAAATCTCAAGAGGTTGGAGCACCGGAGATAAAGGAAGAGACGGTTGCGGAAGATAAAATAGAAAAAGACATTTTGGACAGCTTACCCAAGTCTCTTAAACCTCGAGGCAAGCGCTTGATCGAAAAAATAAAAGAAAATCCTGAGACTTTAAAATGGAACAACAGCGGGCAGCTTGTTTTTGAAAACAAACCCTTAGCGGCTTCTCATGTGGTCGATCTTGTAAGCGATGTGCTGCGCGGCCGCAAAGGCGTCGACCCTTTAGGATGGGAAGAATTTGCTCGTGGTTTGGTCAAAATAAATACCCCAGAGGATTTGATCAGAAATCAAATTAGGAGGAATGTAGTGAGAGAGTTTAAAAAGACAGGGAATCAATCTTCAATAACCACCTCCCCTAGCCCCATGGTTGTTGACACAACACTAGGTCCTATGCGAAGCGAGACTCATAATTCGATGAAAAAGTTGCGAAGTTTGGATAAAACTCCTTCACTCCAGAAACAACAGCTAAAACAACGCTGGTTGCGTTTTGCATGAGAGTATGTACTTTAGAAAACATTGTAACAATAAAAATATTTATAATACGTGTTTATTTTATTCTTCGAGGTTGCTATTTGATGGGCTACATTTGTTTTTGTGCGATGTCTAAATACTGTGCGATAATATTTCATAATAAAACGATATACATAGAGGTCATTTTTATGTGTATTTTTAGAAAATCGACTAAGAATTTGCTGGGGTGGAAGATTTCTACAACGTAGCAACAAAAAGTACAAGCAATATTGTCCACACACGTAGGTGTTGGCGCTCTGAAGACATTGTTTGTTATAAGTCCATTCCTTGCAATTTCTTTCTAAAAAGTCTTGAAATGATTTTGTGTAGTCTTGCGGTCTCATCCCATAAGAATCCATAAAGTAACCGTGATCTTTTGTGAGATAAAAAGCGCACCAATGCGTACCAGGTTGTCCTTCAGGATCGACATTAGCAACAATGGCAGCTGGGTAATGCGTCACGTGGGTAGGTAGAAGGTCAGAAGGGAAAACACCTTGAAAATAACGTCGGGTATAACGATCCGCTTGCAACACTCCAGCGATCTGTATCGAGTTCATGCTTAGCTACCCCAGTTGAACATAATATTACGATTAAAGTCAACGTCTAGTCTCGCCGCTGAGAATTCTGCGAATATTAGGCAGTTTATGGTCGTTGGGAGGCCCTCGGCAAACTGAACACCCAAACGGAGGTTTCCTCTTTTTATAGCTGAAACGTGAGGTCCAGCAGCAAGGTCTGGGCTCAAGTCAAAAGCGTATAGGGCGTATCCACCAGGAAAATCTTCACGGGCGATTTGGTTTCCCTTATCGTGATAGAGTGTGTTTGTTCCCGAAAATAAGCTCATGTATCCTTTGAGATATAATTTGCTCTCAAAGTTAAGCTGCATAGGCTTCATAGGCATGGCTTCTCCGTTGACGTATACCGCAATCTGCGTGAGCTTGAAATGTTGAAAGTTAAAGGGATTTTTAGTATAGGATCCATTGTAGGCAGCATTGTCCACAAATCCAATAACAACTCGATCGGGGATGGAACCGAGAAAGAGATCGTCCGGATTGAACGTCATGTTTCCAGCAGGTATGGAGAGTGATTTACACTCTACCCTATGGATAGGATAAAGAGCAGGGGCCTTTTCAAGAGCTGCAGCAATACCTAGAAACGTATCATCGTAAAGTTTCACTTTTCGAACTGACAACACAGACTGTTCGATAATCACTTTGTAATCAGGATTAGCAGCTGAAGAGACCAGACAAAAGGAGTTTTTTGAGCGGTTGAGCCTTATTCTAAGACTGACTCCATTGAGAAGCAGGCGGTCTTGGGCAAAGAGATCCAGATGTAATGGTCCCATAACTTCAAACTTGGCGCTGGATTTCATAAATTCGTAACGTTGTTTTAAGCCATAGTTAATGTTTGGGGCAGTCGCTAAAGGATTGACGCTATCCATCTTTCCGGGCGTGTCTTTGTAAAACAGTTCTCCTTGCAGCTGCGAATTCTTGGCATCCGAACCGTAGCTTAATAGCGTAGTGAACATGGCGCGGTAGGGGTTTGTGTTTGTAGACGAAGAGAGGAGTTTGTCGTTAACGTATAAATCCACCTGACTAAACATGGCTTGTAAAAAGAGATTGACAGGTCCTACTTGCTCGTCGTTAGCCAGAGCAGTTCCGTCCGCTTTGACAATCTTGACCACATTATACAGCCACGCCTCCCTTAAATCGGTAAATTCTTCTCCACTCCCAGATACATTAAACTCTATAGGTCCCGCATCTGTGATGTTAGATACAGGGAAATAATCTATCCATTGTCCCTTCTCGATATTGGTTTGAATGCTAGGAGCCAAAAATAAATCAAGCTCGGATTTAGCACACTCGCTTGATCTAGTAGGGTGTGCCATACTCGTTGAACAACGGATAGGTTTTAGCGTGTTGAGATGTTTTCTTCTTCTTGGTAGAAGATGAAGTGATTGATTTTTTTGAGCGTTTCCTTTTTGTACCCTTTTGTCCTGATCCGCTTTGCGGTTGCGATGGATTCTGGGAAGTTATTTCATTGTATGCTCGCTTTCCCGTCTGTTTCAGTCGTTTCGCAGCGGACTCTTTGACGTTTTCGCCACTCAGTACATCGTGTGCTAATCCAACTCCCTCTTTTAAGGCGGCGCGTCCCACTGCGTTGGCAGCAGTAGACAACTTGGGTACTGCCCAACGATACAGACCTTTGAACCAAGATCCAATACCATATCCTCTTTGATAAGGAGCGCCGTGAAAAGCGGCCAGGTGACCTCCTTTTTGTACGGCTTGATTTGCATAATACGTTTTATAAAAGTCACTTGAACGACCCATTATTAAATATAAGGTAAGGCTTTGCGGAAATGAAGTGTTATCAACACCCTTCCAGTTTGAAATGGGAAAAGTTCCGATGTGTCCCGTCTTATGTTTGCTTCGATTACTTCAAATTCTTTTCTGCTGACCGGTAAATACTGGGGGCTTACAAACGTCCGTGATACTCGTTCTCCGTCTTTTCCTTCAACCGGAATTACGCGTAAAAATGGGACCTGCGCATTACCCACCAGTTGTGGCTCAATAATGTCACAATAGACATAGAGATTGTGAAAACCATTCTCCAAATCAGCCTCGCGAGGGGCTGTGGTGGTTGTTTTGTAAATCTTCTTACGGTCAAAACCAAGCATTTCTCCTAACCCAGAATGAAACGTGATGTAATATCCGTTTGTCGCATGGATGGTTATCTTCCGTGAAAGGGCATCATATGTCAAATTCAAATTCTTTTTAAACTCCGAACCGAGTTCCGCAATCAATTCGTTCAAAGTCTGAACCAGCTTTTCAATGGAGGGATAATGACCTGGGGGTACAGCGCACACTGTAGGACGAGTACCGTCGCTTACATAGAAATGGTTCCAACCATTGCCATGAACATTGTTCCAAGTGTGGGGGTACTGGATCTCGGCTAACGCGCAGGTCCACGATTCCGGGAGTTGTATCATCTGAGCAAGTTTTACTCTGTACTCTGCCAGAGTATTATCGGGAAATATATCCATACTGCTGTTCGAAGGAAGATGCAAATAGAACTCTGTGTTCTCCATGACGTTTAGACAAGTAATGAGGGTACAACTAGGGTAACAGCAATTTTTATTATTTATTCTACAATCGTTTAAGGTCACTAGCGGCAACGTAGCTATTAAATTTTTCCGGCCAACCGCTCCACTTGACGAGATATTCCACTTTGCCATTTCGTTTACGTTTTCGTACGACTTTTTCAACTCTGTAGACGTCATCCTCTTTAACAATGGATTGCAACTCTGGTTCATACATAACTCCAGAAATTAGGTCCCCATGTCGATCTTTGACTCGATACACTGGTGGCCTCCTTGGAATCCTCTCCGCAATGGTGAATACTTCTTCGCTCCAGTTGGCTTTATAGCCTTTATCAAAAATCTTTTTAGCTATACTAAGGCGAACTTGATCACCCACTTGAAATTTATAGCGGACAGGAGCTTTCATAGATTTTCCATAAAGGGTATCCCATACGATTTCTTCATTGGCGGCGTTTACGTCAACAGGTCTCATTTGAATACTTCGATGGAAGGAATTATTGTAGGATTTCATTAAATCATCCAAAACATTGATATATTTGTGGGTGTTTTTGTAAGTGAACATCTTCCACATTTTAGACTTTAGGGTTCGATTAAATCTCTCGACCACCGAACTTTTGGCTTCGCTGTCTGTGGTAAAAAACCTTACCCCTTCATTCTTCAGGTAATTCTGAAACGTTTTGTTCAGAAACTCACCACCCTTATCTGTCTGTAGAATCTTCGGTTTATTTCCAGATTTGAAAATCTTTTTGAAGGCATTGGTGATCTCATTTCCTGTCTTGGTTTTTAGAGGGATTGCCCAAGCATACTTGCTAAAGATATCAATGCAAGTTAAAAGGTATTTATAACCATTATTAAACTTGCTAAGGGAGGACAGATCTACAAGGTCAGCTTGATATTGGACCTTTCTTCCCCCAGTGATCACTCTATTCCGTTTAAAGTTTTTTCGTGCGGGTTTGTGAAATTGGTAGACTTCCTGCTTTTTCAACCAATCTTGTACTTGTCTGCGCGTTATTTTCTTGATTCCTTTTTGTTTTGCGGCACGGAACAAAGCATCAACCCCAGAAAAGCTTCCACCGCCTGGTAAATTGTAGTATATTTTACGAAGATCCTCGTCTAATCCAGTGTGGGGCGCCATAAAATATTATAACTTTAAATCGTCAAACGCAGTCGTGTGGGATATTGCTTTCACACAACCAACAACTTTTCGTGCAACGCGGGGGAGTTAATCTCCTTAAAGGATATCGATAATCTTGATAGAGACAGTACAAGAGTGGAATGATGATCAGGAGCAACATCTCATGGGAGCACTAGGTCGCAAATGACAAGGGAGCATAGGATTGCCTACTTTTAAACTCGTATTCAATGCGCGCCGCGTCTAAGAGTGGGATAGGATAATGCCTGAGGGGGTGTGTATCAATTAAGGAAGCAGCAGACTACCTGTGTTGCTTTTGTTTGTGCTATTCAATAAAACTAATCTTTTTGTGTAAACAAGTTATTTATTTAATCTTTCTCAATTACAGTGCTTTATTGTTAGGGATTGTTGTACGGCTACTATAATCTAAGCGATTCAAAGTCTTTACACACACGACACTAAGATTGTAAATGAGACTAAAATATGCTGTATAAGCAGTTTCTCAGTTAAATGTATTTATTCTCTATCAAATAGTTTTCCACTTCGCGCTTGTCCTCCTGTGTCCAGTCGAGGATGCTTTTCTCCCATGGTGATTTAGCCAGACGATTTTGTTCTGAACCGCTATCGTCAACACTTGCTTCAAAGTTGTCAGGATTAATTGGGTTTTCTACTCCTTTCAAACTAGACGTTTCTAGGACGCCATCTTGTCGTTGTAAGATTGGGCGCTGTGGCTCGTATGAGTTATACATGTTGAGAGGGTTTTGAAATTGGAGGTTGAATCTATCTTGATCTAGACGAGTGATGATGTTTTTAAAATTGTCCCATTCTTCGAGTGTTAGTGAGATACCAGTCTTGGTAGGAAATCTCGTAGTCTCATTCTCCACAAACTTGCGAATATGGACTCTCAACTTGCCTTGAAAATAATTCACTGTGGCGTAATAACCTCGAGACCCAATCTTGTACATAGGCTCCATGCTGTATGACGATCAGGCTGTAAATGACGAAGAGGTCTACTTTGCATCAGATATAGAGCCTTAATGAATTTGTAGTTCCTTGGGGCATTCAATAAGGCCACCTGTCAGCTTATCAAACTTTTCCATAGGTAACACTTTCACTACTTTTTCACACAAGTCTCCAAGATATTCAACGTCATAAGGATCGAGTCGCAACCTCCAGAGATAGACTGTTTCCCACTTAGTTTTCTTCAATGTCTCTATATAGTCAAACCAAGATGACTCGAGAGATAAGTCGAAAACGCGAAGAACATCTTCTACAAAATACTCTAGTCGTCCTCTATTAACCAACTCCTTAGCTTGGTCGTAGTACTTACACCACGCTTCTTCTTCATCCATCATCAAGCAGTCGTGGCGTCTCTGACTTGGATGATCGATCTCACACCCATAGCAGGCTTTACTTCTCATACTTAAACATTGAGCACTGCAGAATTCGGCGTAAACTAGACCAAACGTTTGAGTAATAATGTTTAAAGCTCGTTCTTTCTCCTTGTTTTCAAAGTCAGCCCCGGTTAAGGTTTTGATTCCGAACATTGTGAAATCTAAAACGAGACAGTTTTTTTTTCCTAAATGGTTAAACGAGTGTTGAATATATTTTCAAAAAAGACGATTTTATACCTACTCACGACTCCCTTTGCTGAATCCCTCCCCTTGACTCCCCATTTGTCTCCCCTTTGACTCCCATTTGTCTCCCATTTGACTCCCCGTTTGTTTCCCCTAAGACTCCCCATTTGTCTCCTCCCTGTTTCCCTTGTCTCCCCTTCCTGTCTCCCTATTTGTCTCCCATTTTACTCCTCGTTTGTTTCCCCTAAGACTCCCCGTTTGTCTCCTCCCTGACTCCCTATTAGTCTCCCCCCTGTTTCCCTTGTCTCCCCTTCCTGTCTCCCTATTTGTCTCTCATTTGACTCCTCGTTTGTTTCCCCTAAGACTCCCTATTAGTCTCCTCCCTGTTTCCCTTGTCTCCCCTTCCTGTCTCCCTATTTGTCTCCCATTTGACTCCTCGTTTGTCTCCTCCCTGACTCCCCATTTGTCTCCTCCCTGACTCCCCATTTGTCTCCTCCCTGACTCCCCATTTGTCTCCCCCCTGTTTCCCTTGTCTCCCCTTCCTGTCTCCCTATATGTCTCCCCTGAATCCCCTAAAACGGGGGTGCTCCGATGCGACCTACACTACTAATTGAAACATCCAAGCATCGAAAATCCTGGAAGGTAAGATAACAAAGTCATGGCACCTCCAAGGCGAAAGAAGGAACAGATACAGAAACCAAAAAGGCAAGCAAAAATGCGCCTCAATTTCTTCAATCAACCTTTATCGACGGGTTCCAATGTCGAGTGGGATTAGGATCTCTTCCCTTCTCAAAAATTCTGCTTTGATGGAACTTTGATTAGTACTCTTTAAATGAGAAAGCAATCATATTCAAATTGTCTGGATGATTTAGAGGGCGATCTTAGAGGGGATTTCAACGGCTAAAGGGCAATTACAGGCTATTAGTCACGGAAAAGGGAGTGAAAAAAACCTATCCCTCCCAAATCATTCTATAAAAGTCCCTTGATAACCATGTGGACAGCAGGAGAAGATCGCTTATTAATGCTTACATACATATATCTTTGCTTTGCCACGCTGGCTTGATTCGTACATAGCAGATGATCTCAAATTCTCAATATGGTCGAATTATCAGTGACTGGAGGGGAATCACTTTTTTGCCTGGTCTGTGGCGCTAGAATACGGCTCAGTGTTCAAGGTGAATAAAAGTGAAGGAAAACTATTTACTAAGTAGGCGTTTACATCCTTTTGTTTTCAGTTTTACTCCTTAGTTTCAATCATTTAAAGCTATT
Organism: Scolanthus callimorphus; assembly: GCA_033964015.1. Lineage (NCBI taxonomy): Eukaryota > Metazoa > Cnidaria > Anthozoa > Actiniaria > Edwardsiidae > Scolanthus > Scolanthus callimorphus. The sequence continues at coordinate 36,993,697 of CM066913.1, forward strand.
TCGTTTTTTTCTAGTTTAGTGACTTATCTGGTGACTTATATTTCGTTTTTTTTTTTCTAGTTTGGTGACCTATCTTTGATCTTGACAAATGCCGGAAAAGCCTTCGCTACTAAATGAGGGAATCACATATTGTTGGATATTTCTGGTAGTGACATTTTGAAAGACAAAAAGTAGTTTATATTTTAAACATATTTCAATAAATGCACAGTTAAGAAACAAAGTACAAGTGGACTGTTTCTGCTTCGTCCGTATCAAGGTCTTTTCCGTTGCTTTTAAAGTGGACTTTGGTACAAAAATTGAAAAGCATCGACCTGTTGATAGACCTCGTTCTTTGTGGGAGAAACGAAGGCCATTCCCTGCTTTTAAGCGAGCTTGTAGCGACAATTTTATATTACCCGGTATAAAAAGGGTTGACACTCGAAAGGTCTGTTACTTTGCACCATGTATGCATCAAAGCAAAAGTCGATCTCAAAGAAAATCTATTGCGTCTGCCTAAAACAACGAAGTGATTTGAGCGGTGAAGGTTTGAGCGGTGTTTTCCTCAACAACTTGCCTTGAGCAAAGATGGCGTCTGTATTACTGGTTACAAGTGCGCTTTTGAGACCGACTGTTCCAACAAAGACGGGCCTTGGTGTTGTAAAGTTTTACGCGCCCAATCTCGTTGCGGCTAAAGCCCTGAACAGTCAAATGACTTTTCACAAGATTCACAAGTTTGTGATAATCTAGTTTAAATGGTTTCTCGGGCAGGTGAATTTCGTTTCCGGTAAACAAGTCCATTAAATAGCCGTAGGGAAAGCGTTCTTTTATCAAATGATATATAATGTTATACAGGCAAAACTGTTCTCTATAAATCAGAGCACTATCGAACGGTATGAAACTAAAAAAGTACTTGACGGTTCCATGTGAAAATGAACAACGCAGTGTCCATTGAGCTTATTGGCGTTGTTTCGTTATTTAGTAAAGAAACACATTTTTTTAACGGCACGAGAGCAAGCGTCCGAGTTTTTAGTCGTGTCGTCATTTTGCTTCCAACGAATTTCCTGAAACTTCGTTAACACTTAGTCCAACTTACTTCAATGCGATCAACGGAGTTTCGTTCAAAAATACCAGCAACTTTTTTTTTTTGCGCGGGGTTGATCTCTCAAGGAAGGGGTCCATTTAAGCGCAGATATTATTAAAAGTATTAACGCTAATGGAGTACATATTGATAATGCGTACATATTGCCAAAAGATACCTGCTAATATTCTTCAAGATTGAAGTTCATAGCGAGTATATTTTTTAAGTTGTAGACGAAAATATATTTTCGCGAAATGCGCATTGACTTTCGCAAGAGTCACCGATGCCCTTCATTCCAAGTGAACAGATGCGAAAAAACTCGGTACACGGCTGTAGGGAAAAGAAACGCGTCATGAAACGTGCGCGGTCGTCGTTGAAATCGATTCGAAAAAACGTGTCTGCCAATTCAGTTCATCTGGGTCATGCGTTTAATACGTTACAAGTGTTGCCGAAACCCCACATTGAAGGGCTGAATGCTATGTCTTTGCCATTCTGTTATGCTCGTTCCCGGTTTCAACCCTTGGTCCCCTCTGTGGAAGAGTCATTGGAAATGGAACGGGACAATGCGCATGCGTTGTTAGAGAAGGCTCACGTCACTTCAGAGGAGTCAAAAACAAAGTGGAGTCAAAAAGGGGAGTCAAAACAAAGGGGAGTAAAAACAAAGTGGAGCCCAAAAAAGGGAGTCAAAAACAAAGTGGTGTCAATAAAAGAGGAGTCAAAAACAAAGTGGAGTCCAAAAAAGGGGAGTCAAAAAGAAAGTGGAGTAAAAAAAGGCGAGTCAAAAACAAAGTGGAGTCAATAAAAGAGGAGTCGAAAACAAAGGGGAGTCAAAACAAAGGGGAGTCAAAACAAAGTGGAGTCAAAAAATAAGGGAGTCAAAAAAGGGGCAGATAATATAGACTATAACCAATAGAGTAAAAAAATGCAAATCCACCCCGAACACTCTGAACGTTAAAATTTTTTGCCCTGTTGATAACGACAAGAAATGGAATCCCAAATTATACGTGACAATGGTGAACGACTGTACCGCCTTGGGAGAAACGGTTTCTACAGCACTTGTACCCTTGACACTTTGCTGGATTGATAGCTGGAAATTTAGTCAGTTTCGCGAAACTACAATCCACTAGATCGTATGTGCGAATACACTGACATGCATTTAAGTTGTCACAACAGCTTCCATCATGAAAACCACGGCGCCGGGGAATCTCCACCTCCACAAGTGGCAAAAAATGAATGTCCAATATGTGGCGTTGTGCTCTCAAGAGCAAATAACATCTCTCGCCAAATGTTGGCAAAGCATTGCCCAAACAAGGAGAAACCGTACGGGTGTGACCAATGCGAGAAGCGGTTCGCCCGTACGGATCATTTGAAGAAGCACAAGAAAAGACACGAGAACCCTCGTACCTGTGTGTACAAATGCAAGAGCTGTGGTGTCAAATTTCCTGCAGTGGGTAGCTTCAAACGCCATCTACAGATCCATGCAGAAGCGCAAACCGGGGAAGGAGGGGTAAATGATATTTATAGCGTGTACACAGGTATTTTGTTGTTGTTATTGTTTATTACCTTCCCTTTATCTAAGGAAAAACCGCCACATCAACATCACCGCCGTAGCCAACTCCTCTACAGCGACCACCACCACCGTACCCAGCCCCTCTACAGCGACCACCACCACCGTACCCAGCCCCTCTACAGCGACCACCACCACCGTACCCAGCCCCTCTACAGCGACCGCCATCACCGTACCTAGCCCCTCTACAGCGACCACCACCACCGTACCCAGCCCCTCTACAGCGACCACCACCACCCCTACCCAGCCCCTCTACAGCGACCACCACCACCGTACCCAACCCTCTATAGCGACCACCACCACCGTACCCAACCCTTCTACAGCGACCACCGCCGTAACCAACCCCTTTACAGAAACTGCTAGTATTCCCGGTCAATCCATGTCGACTGCCGAAGGAACAAGCGCCTCTATACCGATTGGCGTTCTGATGATAGTCACCTTGTAGGTAACTTTGATTAACCTTTTCAAAATATGTTTTGTAACTTTTTTTCTCATGTACCATATAATTTATTGTAGAACTCACCAACAAGATGGGAACCTGATCCCACGTCTGTACCCACAAACCTGGACTTCGGAGTCGATGAGGCCACGAGAGATGTTTATGCACGCCATTGGGGCGCAATTCGCACCCACTTCAGATCTTTAATGAGCAGTCCACAGCTTTTAAATTAAACGCCTCTTTTGGCTTCATCCTCATGAATAACATGTCTGGAGAGCGGAGATATTTCCATCCTTCGTCTAATATAACAGACTTGTCCCAGAACCCTTCTTACTGACCAGTGCAGCTGACCTCGAACAACTCATCCAGACATTCAGCAATACCGACTTTCCGGAATGGGCAAGACAGCAACGGCCCAACTCAAAATGGGTGGTAAGTTGGATCACTAACATCTGTTTCTTCGTGACAAAACTCCGGAATCATCCACCTATCGGGAAAACCGGAAATCTCCCCCAATATATTTTGAACAATAGGGTAATCATTGCCTTAAAGTCATCGCGGTGTGCCCTATCAAGACGAACTATGCTCTTTCAGGTGCTTAGCCCTACACAATGGATGCACCACTTTTAATCTAGAGCGCGATACAAAATTTTACTTCACTCAGTATAAAGAAATGTTTGAGCACCGAGGGAAGTTTAATGGTGTGACCCTAAAAGAACTACACGATTTAGAAAAACTCTTTAAAATTACTTTATTTTTTTTTCTTTTCTTCAGGTTCCCTGCGTCAAGTGTCATATTTGAGGAGCGACATTCACCTGCTCAGATTATATCAACAAACACAAAATGGGCTATACATGGAGCTATAATGTCTTGCTCCACATGTAACACAATTTTTACAAATATTCGTCTCTTCAGGCTCGGCTGGCTCGTTGGCAATTAATATTTTGACTCCCTGAAGTTTATCTCTTCTCTTAATCAAATAACAGCTTATTAGTATAGTGAATTTTAATATTGTTTTATATTCTTAAGTCTAGATTTATAGTCTATAAATAATTCTTATTTAGCTAGATTCAGGCGAAGAGCCGCCAAGTGGATATACTGAATAAATTTATTGTTATTATCATTATTATTATTAATTATTATTATTATTGATTATTATTATTATTTATTATTATTATTAATTATTATTATTAATTATTATTAATTATTTTCTTTGTAGAATAACATGTCGGAGCAAGAAGAAGTGCACTTTCTCAAAATGAATTTAATCGTTTAGTGACCTTTGTTTTACACTGACTGGGGCGGGGAGACAACCCCTATTGACACTTAATACAGGGGTAACTATCGTATATTCATCCACACGCCATTAGTCGACTTTGAAAGTTAACATTCCCTTGCGATCTTTTTTTTTCAGAACAATTAACAAAATCAAATCGGTGGGGGTAAGCAAAAGAGAAAGGTATGTATGTTATATCAAACAACTGTCGCTGTTGTAAATTAAACAAGCATAATAGTTACATTTGTTTTTAGAGTGAAACCGATGTTGCTCCCCACCCTAATGGTAGCCGCCGTCGATGTGGGGTGTGTGTGGAGTGGTGGTATGTCAGCAAAATTTAAAACGCCACATGTTAGAAAAACATGATGCAGGAGGGGATCCGTCTGGTTGTAATTATAGTTCCGACTTGTACAACAAACAGTTCACATGAAGCGATCATTTAGCACGTCACAAATTAAGACACAAAGTGAGCGTGAGACGGGTTTTCTCCTGTGATGAATGCGGTGTGGAATTTTCCACGATACCTCCACTTCGCCGACACTTGGCTGGCATGATACCGTAACTGGCGTTGTGGCACTAAGAAAAGAGGTAAATATAACATATATTAATATTCTTGATGCAGACAAATTTCTATTTATCTTCCTCTCTTTACGATGTATTAATAATAATAATAATAATATACATTTATATAGCGCTTATACGACCGTTCTAAGCGCTTTACAACTAGAATGACATAAATAAATGAAAAATTATAATATAGTTAAAACAAAATAAAAATGAGTAAAATCGTAACACTTAAGGAGGCTGCCTACGATTTTTTCTGCCCTCATCGCCCAATCTTTGTATGCCTGCTGTTCACGCTCAAAAACCTGTACCAGTCTGAACTTTCACATGGTTACCCTGGAGGGTTTGAACTTTATTGTAGTGTGCATTTTGTTGTGATCGGAGTTGCTATAGCAACGTTATAACCACACCCTTGTTTATAATTAGCAGCCATCGGACGCGTTGCGCGACCTAAACGTTTCAAATGACACCCCTCGCACTAATCCCTGAGTAGCTAACATTAATCACAGCAAGTTTGGAGAGGATTCATTGGGCCGATTTTATGTTATTCGAACGGACTTTTTCAGGCTCCAAAATGTCAAAGTTATTTATGCCGCAAAGATTTCCTTGAAAAAGAATGGCTAATATCTGCGGAATTAAAAGATCCTTGCCGCCCGAATAATCTACAAACCCAAGGCAATGTACCAGCCAAATTTCACTTCTTGGAATGCTTCCGATTTTGTTTGGCTTGTGTTCAAGCAAACTGCAAAATTTGAGAAATTATATTATAAATCTTACGTTTGTTATAAAATTTACACTTTTCGCCTCTGACAAAAATCTCATATGATTTTTTTTTTTATACTTCCGTAAATTAATCTTGAATATATACCAAAAACAACCCTCTAAGTCTCGAGTTCATTGAAGTATTTTAAGGCACCGAGAAAAAATGCTAAACTTCACCACTCTTTCGGTTTGCTCGAGCCGGTTTTTGTCATTGTACTTTGTTTTCACCTGTTGTAGCTTTCACGTGGTTTTCCCTGTAATCAGTGAAGCGAACTACATTCCAGCGTGTTGTAGTTTTCATGTGCCATTGACTCAACATTCATCTGACTCGCAAAGTGTAGCAAACAATGTCACGCAATAACAAGCCAACAACATTTATTATGAACGTTAACTTGATAATGTTGAGCTTTCTAACTCTTTGCATTCTGTTGATTAGAAAAATACTGAATTGTTGTTCGCGTCTTTTCTTGTTTACCTAGTGGTCTTTATCATTTGAGATGTCTGAGAAAAGTCAGTTATCTGTCAAGTTAAACATTTATATGGCCAGCCTGAACGCTTGCAAATCCAAGCTGTAAATGTTTTCTATTATCTATTTGTTGGATCTTATCTCGCGATATTCATTGTCACTAATGGCTTTTCAGGTAAGTCACAAGCCAACACGTGAAAAGAGAAGGCATTTAGCAACACTAGCAATCAAGGCAACTCAAATTATTTTGTCTTCATTCGGCCAAAACAAAAAAAAGAAAATGGAAGGAGTGCCTGGTATTTTTTGAGAGCCCTAGCTGCTATTTTCGTCTGCTTAACCGGCTTGCAGGAATCTATTTTTCCAGCTCAGAAGCTTACGGGTTATTTTTGGAGGCATTTCGACTGCAACAATCCATGTAATGGTCTGTACCTAAAAGGTAATAGAATATGCATTATCTTTTGTTGTTGTAGTTAGTTAGTTTGATTCCCATGATGGAATGTAGTCCGCTTCACTGATTACAGGGAAAACCACGTGAAAGCTACAACAAGTGAAAACAAAGTACAATGGCAAAAACCGGCTCGAGCAAACCGAAAGAGTAGTGAAGTTTAGCATTTTTTCTCGGTGCCTTAAAATACTTCAATGAACTCGAGACTTAGAGGGTTATTTTTGGTATATATTCAAGATTAATTTACGGAAGTATAAAAAAAAAATCATATGAGATTTTTGTCAGAGGCGAAAAGTGTAAATTTTATAACAAACGTAAGATTTATAACATAATTTCTCAAATTTTGCAGTTTGCTTGAACACATGCCAAACAAAATCGGAAGCATTCCAAGAAGTGAAATTTGGCTGGTACATTGCCTTGGGTTTGTAGATTATTCGGGCGGCAAGGATCTTTTAATTCCGCAGATATTAGCCATTCTTTTTCAAGGAAATCTTTGCGGCATAAATAACTTTGACATTTTGGAGCCTGAAAAAGTCCGTTCGAATAACATAAAATCGGCCCAATGAATGCTCTCCAAACTTGCTGTGATTAATGTTAGCTACTCAGGGATTAGTGCGAGGGGTGTCATTTGAAAAGTTTAGGTCGCGCAACGCGTCTGATGGCTGCGTATTATAAACAAGGGTGTGGTTATAACGTTGCTATAGCAACTCCGATCACAACACAATGCACACTACAACAAAGTTCAAACCCTCCAGGGTAACCATGTGACAGTTCAGACCGGTACAGGTTTTTGAGCCTGAACAGCAGGCAAACAAAGTTTGGTGGTGGAGAGCAGAAAAAATTGTAGGCAGCCTCCTTAATAACATAAAAAATAAAAAAGAGAAATGGCAATTACATGAAGTGTAATATAATATATGGTAAAAACAGGGTTAAAATAAGTAAAAATCATAAAAAGCTAAGATAATACTAATTAAAATTGAGCCTAAAAAGATGAGTTCTCAGCTTAGATTTAAATTCTGTTATGCTCCCTGCACCCCTTACACTCGATGGGAGCTCATTTTCCACACAGCAACCGCTACAACAACCACCCTCACCCCCCTGGTTACAGTGTCCGTCCCAACCCTCGACGTAACACCTCCTACACTCACCAACAATGGTGACACAATAAACGGCGTTGATGCTACCAACATTGTAGGTATTTTAAATATAGTCTCACAAGTTCACTTTCCTTTCATGACTTTTGGCTCATTCATATATAAGTATCCCATTCGGGATAACGATTTTTTTTTCTTTTCATTTTGGTGTCGGTAAATTATGACGTAAATCCGTTCTTTACTCTGCGAAACATGATGACAACTAGCAACTCTTACTGACTTCTACAACTACTTATACTGACTTCTATTTATTATTAGAACTGGGAATGATCTTTAACATTTCGTAGAATCTTGGATACAATTGTTTTTCTTTTCATTTTGGTGCCGGTAAATTATGACCTATAAAATTCTAACACAACTTCAAAACGATACACGTGTATATCATTTAACTTTTCTACATCTCTGTGTATATCTTTAAACACATCACAAATACTAGGTCGTCTTCCATGAAAAAAAACGATTTACACGAATTTACTTTGCTTGGTTCGAAAAGTGTTTAACGAAGTCGTTCACCTACCTTTACAAAATACATAAACATCCATGTATTGCTCTTAAACCTTTTTTCTACAATTCCCCAAATGGCCCCTTTGGTTTTCGCGCGATTTTTTAGCGCGAAATAAGCACACTTCTAGCATGTGACTTTATTTATTTATTTTTTCTTTTCCTCAGGTTCCCTGCATCAAGTGCCATAATTGTGGAGCGACATCCACCACTTCTTAAGCTACAAAGAAAGAGAAATTTAGCAGCGGTAAGTATTATATTATATATTAAATGTAAGGCCCGTAAAATATGCTTCAAGTGTAAAGGAATGCTAGCTCACGCAATATACGGGCGGTAAGTAATTTTTATGTGTTTCGCGTAACAAAAGCCAAATGCCTCGTGTTCTTGAAAAAACCTTTGAAATTCTTACAATTATTCGTGTATACAATAAAGTAAAGTTAGATATAACATTCAACTAGAACTTCTAGTTCTATTCCATTACTTAATTACTACAGAAAATGGTTACTTATGAGTTGGAAGAATAAAGAACTTGTTTAAATAAGAGTTAATTTGTTTTCTTTGTAGAATAACAAGAAGTGGACTTCCCAAAATGAAGTTAAGCGTTTAGTTATGAAAACAAATTCGTGACCATTGTTTTGATCGCATGTTGTTTCTTTCACAGATGACTTGTGTCATTTGCCTAGAGGAGGAGGAGTGCATAGTCCTCCCATGTTGCCGTCAATGTTGCCATGACGCCTCTATAAATGAGTGGTTGAGGAGAAGTTCATCCTGCCCCATCTGTAGGCGAAGACTCGTCATACAAATAATTATGAGGTAAATTTAATTTAAAGTGCCTTCATTATTATTATTTGTTAACGCGGAACTAAGTACAAGGCTCTTTCGATCAAACAAAACAAAGGTATCCCGGTTAACGTTTTAATATACGATAAATACAGCAGTCGACTACAATATAGATATAAATAAAGTTTATTATTATCATTATATAGACTTTCTTTTTACTATTACAAACACCCATACATGTTACATAAAAATAATTCACTGTCTAATTTACTGATAACACTATACAGCCATTTCGAACACTCTTACATAACGTACATTAACGCACAGCACATACAAAACAAAACAAAAAACAAAGGAAATATAGTGGAGCCACCTTTGTTTTTTTCCGGCTCTCGATTTTTATTTACTTTCTATAACTTCTATATATTTTTCGTTTTACTTTTATTTTCTATTCCTATAGAAATTGAGAAAATATTTTGTCAGGGTACCCCATTTCGTCAAATGGGCGGGGTATTTTCTCCGGTCTATTTTCAGCGGTCTTCTGCACTATTATCGCAGACACCATGCAAGATTTGGGGCAGCGAAATCGGGGATATATATATTGTCATGGCCTGACAACCCTGACGAACTGTTTAACTATTCATCGTCAATACAATAAGCTTTTTTTCACAAGGGTTTTATATATAACCATACAAGATAGTTTTGTAGTTTTCTAACTTATAGCCCTCCCTAACTCAGACGTATTGCAGGTATTACGTTTCCTTAAAATGGTTTGAATATCTAAATGATAGCTATCCTACGTCCGGTGGTCCGGTGATGGTAGCTCTGAGCTACAAACAGTTAAAGGAATGGAGCATCCGTAATGTGCATGATGGGCAAGATGTGTGCTCCAATCGTTTCAGTTTAGCTTGAGATCGAGAGAAAAAAACTTGCGATTCCTTTCTGTTTAGCCCTGACAACCCTGACAACCCTGACAAGCTCTGTAGCTTGAAATAAAAAATCGTGCGATTCCTTTCTGTTTAGCCCTGACAACCCTGACAAACTCTGTAGCTTGAGAAAAAAACTTGCGATTCCTTCCTGTTTAGCCCTGACAACCCTGACAAGCTCTGTAGCTTGAGAAAAAAAATCGTACGATTCCTTTCTGTTTAGCCCTGACAACCCTGACAAGCTCTCTAGCTTGAGAAAAAAACTTACGATTCCTTTCTGTTTAGCCCTGACAACCCTGACAAGCTCTGTAGCTTGAGGAAAAAACTTGCGATTCCTTTCTGTTTAGCCCTGACAACCCTGACAACCCTGACAAGCTCTGTAGCTTGAAATAAAAAATCGTGCGATTCCTTTCTGTTTAGCCCTGACAACCCTGACAAACTCTGTAGCTTGAGAAAAAAACTTGCGATTCCTTCCTGTTTAGCCCTGACAACCCTGACAAGCTCTGTAGCTTGAGGAAAAAACTTGCGATTCCTTTCTGTTTAGCCCTGACGACCCTGACAAGCTCTGTAGTTTGAGAAGAAAATCGTGCGATTCCTTTCTGTTTAGCCCTGACAACCCTGACAAGCTCTGTGGCTTGAGGGAAAAAACGTGCGATTCCTTTCTGTTTAACCCTGACAACCTTGACAAGCTCTGTAGCTTGAGAAAAAAATCGTGCGATTCCTTTCTATTTAGCACTGACAACCCTGACAAGCTCTGTAGCTCATTGAGAATAAATCGTGCGATTCCTTTCTGTTTAGCCCTGACAACCCTGACAAGCTCTGTAGAGGAAAAAAAACTTGCGATTCCTTTCTGTTAGCACTGACAACCCTGACAAGCTCTGTAGCTTGAGAAAACAAATCTTGCGATTCTTTTCTGTGTGTGTGTGTGTGAAGAGTCAGAACTTCAATACAAGCAAATTCGTGAATTTTTTGAATCTTTATATTGAGTCGTTCATCAAGATTTCACGAGCCTCGAATGATCGCTTGGCATTTCGTAACAGGCACATAATATTCTTACCGCAACGTTAGTGTAGGAAGAAAAGACGGCTGAAATTCAGGCCACGTACATAGCTAAAATGACATTTAAAAAAGCTCCTGATAGTCTATTTGTTGTATATGTATATTGCCCTATTGCATGCCACTGATGAGTCCTTACCCAATTTCTAAAGTCTTCTTAGCCTGCTAGCCGGCTCTCCAGTGGTTTTTTTCGGATATTTGATTTGTTTGGTGCGCGGGATTCCTGGGTCGCGGGGGGGAAGTAGCCTGCTAGCCGGCTCTCCAGTGGATTTTTTCGGATATTTGATTTGTTTGGTGCGCGGGATTCCTGTGTCGCGGGGGGAAGTAGCCTGCTAGCCTGCTCTCCAGTGGGTTTTCTCGGATATTTGATTTGTTTGGTGCGCGGGATTCCTGTGTCGCGGGGGGAAGTAGCCTGCTAGCCGGCTCTCCAGTGGTTTTTTTCGGATATTTGATTTGTTTGGTGCGCGGGATTCCTGTGTCGCGGGGGGAAGTAGCCTGCTAGCCGGCTCTCCAGTGGATTTTTTCGGATATTTGATTTGTTTGGTGCGCGGGATTCCTGTGTCGCGGGGGGAAGTAGCCTGCTAGCCGGCTCTCCAGTGGGTTTTTTCGGATATTTGATTTGTTTGGTGCGCGGGATTCCTGTGTCGCGGGGGGGAAGTAGCCTGTTAGCCGGCTCTCCAGTGGGTTTTCTCGGATATTTGATTTGTTTGGTGCGCGGGATTCCTGTGTCACGGGGGAAGTACCCTGCTAGCCGGCTCTCCAGTGGGTTTTTTTCGGATATTTGATTTGTTTGGTGCGCGGGATTCCTGTGTCGCGGGGGGAAGTAGCCTGCTAGCCGGCTCTCCAGTGGGTTTTCTCGGATATTTGATTTGTTTGGTGCGCGGGATTCCTGTGTCGCGGGGGGAAGTAGCCTGCTAGCCGGCTCTCCAGTGGGTTTTCTCGGATATTTGATTTGTTTGGTGCGCGGGATTCCTGTGTCGCGGGGGGGAAGTAGCCTGCTAGTCGGCTCTCCAGTGGGTTTTTTTCGGATATTTGATTTGTTTGGTGCGCGGGATTCCTGTGTCGCGGGGGGAAGTAGCCTGCTAGCCGGCTCTCCAGTGGGTTTTCTCGGATATTTGATTTGTTTGGTGCGCGGGATTCCTGTGTCGCGGGGGGAAGTAGCCTGCTAGCCGGCTCTCCAGTGGGTTTTCTCGGATATTTGATTTGTTTGGGGCGCGGGATTCCTGTGTCGCGGGGGGAAGTAGCCTGCTAGCCGGCTCTCCAGTGGGTTTCTCGGATATTTGATTTGTTTGGCGCGCGGGATTCCTGTGTCGCGGGGGGAAGTAGCCTGCTAGCCGGCTCTCCAGTGGGTTTCTCGGATATTTGATTTGTTTGGCGCGCGGGATTCCTGTGTCGCGGGGGGAAGTAGCCTGCTAGCCGGCTCTCTAGTGGGTTTCTCGGATATTTGATTTGTTTGGTGCGCGGGATTCCTGTGTCGCGGGGGGAAGTAGCCTGCTAGCCGGCTCTCTAGTGGGTTTTCTCGGGTATTTGATTTGTTTGGTGCGCGGGACTCCTGTGTCGCGGGGGGAAGTAGCCTGCTCTCTAGTGGGTTTTCTCGGATATTTGATTTGTTTGGTGCGCGGGATTCGTGTGTCGCGGGGGGAAGTAGCCTGCTAGCCGGCTCTCCAGTGGGTTTTTTCGGATATTTGATTTGTTTGGTGCGCGGGATTCCTGTGTCGCGGGGGGAAGTAGCCTGCTAGCCGGCTCTCTAGTGGGTTTTTTCGGATATTTGATTTGTTTGGCGCGCGGGATTCCTGTGTCGCGGGGGGAAGTAGCCTGCTAGCCGGCTCTCCAGTGGGTTTTTTCGGATATTTGATTTTTTGGCGCGTGTGATTCCTGTGTCCCGAAAAATCGAATCCGAAAAAAAAACACTCGAGAGCCGGCTAGCAGGCTAAAGTCTTCTAAAATTTCCGAACAAAAATCGCACTTATTCAATTCAATTCAATTCATTTATTTTACTACCACCGTATATTACATTAGCGTACATGGGTTTTAGGTCAGCAAAATATATTTACTGAAATATATACAAAATATTGTTGTTAATAATAAAATGAACCTGTTATTTTTCACGCATTTTGGAACATTTGAAAACGTACTCGCTCACTTCTTTTTGCATTTTTCCTGGCGGATTAATAAGGCAGTGAAAGAGTACGTCTTCGTTATTTCTGTTTTTTTTTTTGATCAGATTCTTTATTTCCATACCATCAAGCACTTCTTTCCTTAGTCTATCATAAAGCTTGCATCTTACTAAAAAATGGCTTGCATCTTACTAAAAAATGACGTTCGTCCTCTGTTTCTTTTAAAAATCACATTTAGTACCAAGACGTTCCTCAGGCTTTTTGTATGGTCTTTCGTACCGCCCGGTCTCAATTTCTAATCTATGTGCACTAATCCTCAGGCGCGTGAGGGCAATTCTGTGCTTGATGGTATGTAAGTGAGTTTGAAGATTCGATAGGTACGGAGTTTGCTTTAATGTCCTGAAGCCTTTGCTTGAGTAGGGCTTTCGCGTGTTGCAGATTGATACTGTACTTTGAGTTTGGTTAGAAAATTAAACGCCCTGTATTTGGCATCGACTGATAGAGGGTATCTTCCGAGTTCGGCCCTACATGCATTATTTTTTTGCTTTCTTGCTTACTCCAAGCGCTAGTTTACAGAATTTTGTATGGACCGCCTCGATTGGGTCACGTTCCTTTCTTGGCGCATCGACCCCTCAGATTTCACTACCATAAAGTAGGATTGGCTTTATCAAACTGTCAAATAGATGCAAGGTCAGTCTGAGGTCGGTTCTGAAGCTGTCTCCCATTGTCGTTTTAAGTTTTACCACTGTATGCATTGCTACGCGACCTTCAAAATTCACTGTTGCGATTGGCGATTTTACGCAAGAAAATTTTAATATCAATTTTCTTGAACAGAGAGTTAAACATTCTAGGCAAGAGAAGCCAGAGGATAGCTTGGAAGGGGGAACGGGGTGTTTACGATACTTTTGTCCGCCGCTGTAGGTTTTCTGAAAGGTCACTAAGATACAGATTAAACAGTGAAGTCGAGAGGACGCACCCCTGCTTCACTCCTAAGTTACTCGAACATGTTTCCGACAGTTCACCGTCTCCCTTTACGGCGACGCAGTCGCACTCATATATTTATAAGAACAGACATATAAGTCTGTCAGGGTTGTCAGGCCCTGACAATATACATATCCCCGATTTCGTGGCGCTTTGTCTTTTTATTGTTTTCCTCTCAAGCAACAGAGCGCAGATAAGTCTGTCAGGGTTGTCAGGCCCTGACAATTACATATCCCCGATTTCGTCTGTCAGGGTTGTCAGGCCCTGACAATATACATATCCCCGATTTCGTGGCGCTTTGTCTTTTTATTGTTTTCCTCTCAAGCAACAGAGCGCAGATAAGTCTGTCAGGGTTGTCAGGCCCTGACAATATACATATCCCCGATTTCGTGGCGCCTTGTCTTTTTATTGTTTTCCTCTCAAGCAACAGAGCAAAGATATGTCTGTCAGGGTTGTCAGGCCCTGACAATTGCATATCCCCGATTTCGTCTGTCAGGGTTGTCAGGCCCTGACAATATACATATCCCCGATTTCGTGGCGCTTTGTCTTTTTATTGTTTTCCTCTCAAGCAACAGAACGCAGATAAGTCTGTCAGGGTTGTCAGGCCCTGACAATATACATATCCCCGATTTCGTCTGTCAGGGTTGTCAGGCCATGACAATATACATATCCCCGATTTCGTGGCGCTTTGTCTTTTTATTGTTTTCCTCTCAAGCAACAGAGCGCAGATAAGTCTGTCAGGCCCTGACAATAAACATATCCCCGATTTCGTGGCGCCTTGTCTTTTTATTGTTTTCCTCTCAAGCAACAGAGCGCAGATAAGTCTGTCAGGGTTGTCAGGCCCTGACAATTACATATCCCCGATTTCGTCTGTCAGGGTTGTCAGGCCCTGACAATATACATATCCCCGATTTCGTGGCGCTTTGTCTTTTTATTGTTTTCCTCTCAAGCAACAGAGCGCAGATAAGTCTGTCAGGGTTGTCAGGCCCTGACAATTGCATATCCCCGATTTCGTCTGTCAGGGTTGTCAGGCCCTGACAATATACATATCCCCGATTTCGTGGCGCTTTGTCTTTTTATTGTTTTCCTCTCAAGCAACAGAACGCAGATAAGTCTGTCAGGTTGTCAGGCCCTGACAATATACATATCCCCGATTTCGTCTGTCAGGGTTGTCAGGCCATGACAATATACATATCCCCGATTTCGTGGGGCCTTGTCTTTTTATTGTTTTCCTCTCAAGCAACAGAGCGCAGATATGTCTGTCAGGGTTGTCAGGCCCTGACAATTGCATATCCCCGATTTCGTCTGTCAGGGTTGTCAGGCCCTGACAATATACATATCCCCGATTTCGTGGCGCTTTGTCTTTTTATTGTTTTCCTCTCAAGCAACAGAACGCAGATAAGTCTGTCAGGGTTGTCAGGCCCTGACAATTACATATCCCCGATTTCGTCTGTCAGGGTTGTCAGGCCCTGACAATATACATATCCCCGATTTCGTGGCGCTTTGTCTTTTTATTGTTTACCTCTCAAGCAACAGAGCGCTGATAAGTCTGTCAGGGTTGTCATTCCCTGACAATATACATATCCCCGATTTCGTCTGTCAGGGTTGTCAGGCCCTGACAATATACACATCCCCAATTTCGTCTGTCAGGGTTGTCAGGCCCTGACAATATATACATATCCCCGATTTCGCTTGTCAGGGTTGTCAGGCCCTGACAATATACATATCCCCAATTTCGTCTGTCAGGGTTGTCAGGCCCTGACAATATACATATCCCCGATTTCGTCTAGGGTTGTCAGGCCCTGAAAATATATACATATCCCCGATTTCGCTTGTCAGGGTTGTCTGGCCCTGATAATATACATATCCCCGATTTCGCTTGTCAGGGTTGTCAGGCCCTGACAATATACTTATTCCCGATTTCGTCTGTCAGGGTTGTCAGGCCCTGACAATATATACATATCCCCGATTTCGCTTGTCAGGGTTGTCAGGCCCTGACAATATACATATCCCCGATTTCGCTTGTCAGGGTTGTCAGGCCCTGACAATATACATATCCCCGATTTCGCTGCCCCAAATAGTGCACCATGTGCGTTTTGCGTCCGAAATGTGACTTTATTTTTCACAATATTAAGGAGGGGAGGAAAAATTCTGTCAGAAAATGAAACTGGACACTTTATTTTCTTCGTCAGATTGTAGATACATATTAATGAGCATCACTTCGCACGAACACTCGGAAGGTTAAAGCCATGCCTTACGGAGCTCCTACTACTACATGGCCGGGGCTAATAGTCCTCTAGGCCCACAAGTCCAAGTTGTAAGTTGTTCATTTTCGTTTTTTCCTTTTTATTCCGTCCGTTTCGCGTTACTAAGTCACAGGGTTGACAGAAGCTTAGCCGCCGGGACGGCCGAACCTGTTTGTGCTATTTGTATAGCAAACATTTCATGCGACCTCTTGATCTAAGAGTCTATAGTGTGCATTTCTTTTAGTCACTAGGTTGACTCGTAATGTTATTTGAGTTTCTCTGGTCGCTGGGTCGACAAGTCTACACTTATTTACTGAGTCACTGGGTTGACGTCAAGTTTTAATGGTTCTCGGTCGCAGAGTCGACTTGTGTACTTTCCTTTCGCCACTGGGTTGACGAGTCTACACTCATTTAGTCACTGAGATGACGCAAAGTTTTCATGAGTTCTTGGTCGCAGAGTCGACTAGTGTGCACTCTTTTAGTCACTGGGTTGACTCATAATGTTATAATGTCGCTGGGTCGACGAGTCTACGCTCATTTAGTCACTGAGATGACGCAAAGTTTTCATGAGTTCTTGGTCGCAGAGTCGACTAGTGTGCATTCTTTTAGTCACTGGGTTGACTCATAATGTTTTAATGTTGCTGGGTCGACGAGTCTACGCTCATTTAGTCACTGAGATGACGCAAAGTTTTCATGAGTTCTTGGTCGCAGAGTCGACTAGTGTACATTCTTTTAGTCCTTTTAGTCACTGGGTTGACTCGAATTGTTAACGAGTTTTTCTTGGTCGCTGGGTCGACAAGTCTGCAGTCATTTAGTCACTGGGTTGACACAAAGTTTTAATGGGTTTCTTGTTAGCATGGTAGATTAGTGTGCATTCTGTCGGTCACTGAGTTGACTCAGTGAATATAAACGAGTTATGGTCGCTGGGCCGACGATTCTGTACTTATCTGGTCACCGTGTTTACGAAAAATTCTAGGTTTCTTGGTTGCTTGTCTACTAGTAGTTTACATTCTATTAGTCACTGGGTTGACTCAAAATGTTAACGAGTATTTTCCTGGTCGCTGGGTCGACGAGATATTTTTCTGATATTTTTAGTCACTGGTTTGACACAAAATTTTACCAGTAATATTCGCTACAATTAGCTCTACTGGTTACAAACCCTACTTGTCTCTTTTCGTTTACTCATACTGGTTTACAAAATTTTACCGAGCTTTTCTTTACGCTTAGTTTACTATTATATAAGTGTGTATTCGTTTTGTGTTCTATTTTCTATAGTATTTCTATTCGGTCAGTGAATTATAAGATATTTATTCTGTCCAGGCACTCCATTATCATAATACGCTTCGTTGGGTATCTGGCCGCGCTTCGCCGGTCTTATATTATGTAATTCCGTCGTACAAAGCTGCTGCGAGAAACCAAAGTTGGGTTCTTACCATCAATATTCACTCTTTGTCGATTTGATTTGTTTCGACCTGGACGCATAGACTATGAGTTGATAATGTATTACTTCTATTAATAATCTATACTCGTGTAGTCTAACACTCATTTAGTCACTGAGTTGACGCAAAGTTTTTATGGGTTTCATTTGGACTTATCTTTGTTTACTTAACTTCAGCTTCGGCCTCTATTTAAGCTAGATACATATTAATGAGCATCACTTCGCACGAACACTCGGAAGGTTATTTGCAGGGCCTACCAAGTTCACAGCTATCTTCTTCACTCAATTCTGCGTCGGTTGCCTTAAATTCCTTTTCTCCCTCCCGGCCCTACCCTTGCGCACTATTCGAGCTGAACTAACTAATTAGAACATCGCTAAGCGTGTTATAAAATAACTTTGTAACCCCTAGGGGGTTCCCACCATGCTTTGCGGCCCTTGGTTAAATACGCCCTACCTCGAGGTTTCATTTCACACAGTCAGCGCCTTGGACGGGACGCTACGGTTTTTTTCTCCACGTTTCGTTCCTGTTAGTGCTACAACCAACACCAGCCCTCTGCAATGGCGGAACCTGTTGGAAACCTTCCACCGCTTCTTCCTGTCGTGGCCCCTGTTCGCCCTGCGAATCCTATTCAAGTTCAAGAGCCGCTAGTAGCAAACCAAGCTGCTGTCCAGCCGAATGTTCAAGTTGGTCCGGCCGTTGTTCCACCTAATGGTCCAGTTCCTGTTCAGCCTAATGCTCCAGTTCCTGCTCAGCCTAATGCTGCAATTGCCGTTCAGCCTAATGCAGAGGTATATATTTTTTGGTCTTTATAGTTCTGTTTAGCTTCAGTTACTAGGATTTGCATTAGTGTGTTCGCTCGGGTATAACGGTCTTTTCAGTTTGTCACGTCGTCTTTTGTTAAGTTTTACTCCTTTGCGTACGTCTTAGTAGCTCATTAGTTCATTGTTTTAGCTACCGTTTCGTCGTCTTAGCTCTTCGCTCGTTTTTTGTTTTATTCGCTTTAGTTTTCGTAGTGTTCACTCATCATCTTTTAGTTTTCCGTTAGCTATCTCTATTCAGGTGTTTTTCTTATTCTGTATAGTATTTTTTAGCTTAGGTAAGGTAATATTTAGTACTCGGTTGTGGTCTGGGACGAGGGAATGGACGGAACTACGAATGTTATATATGGATTCTGCGCTCCGGGAGCGTGATGGTCGGGGACCATGAATTTTTCGCGCTTTTCCGGGACCACGGAATGGACGGGATTAAGAATAAAAAACGGGTTTTGTGCTCCGGGAGTGCAAGATGGTCCGGGACCAAGGAATGGACGGGATTACGGATAAAAACGTTTTTTTTTTTTTTTTTTTTTTTTTTTTTTTTGTGCTCCGGGAGCGCAAGATTTCACAGATGGGACCACAGATTTCAGAAAACGAGGTTTTTTTTTTTCGCGCAACGGGTGCGCAAAAGGATCTCGGTCCACGGAATGGACGGGACTACGGATAAAAACGGTTTTTGCGCTCCGGGAGTGCAGCATGGTCTGGGACCACAGATTTCAGGAAACGAATTTTTTCGCGCACCGGGTGCGCAAAAGGATCTCGGTCCACGGAATGGACGGGACTATGGATAAAAACGGTTTTTTGCGCTCCGGGAGTGCAGGATGGTCTGGGACCACAGATTTCAGGAAACGAGTTTTTTCGCGCTCCGGGAGCGCAAGATGGTCCGGGACCACGGAATGGACGAAACTACGGATAAAACGGGTTTTTGCGCTCCGGGAGTGCAGGATGGTCTGGGACCACGGAATGGATGAAACTACGGATAAAACGGGTTTTTGCGCTCCGGGAGTGCAGGATGGTCTGGGACCACGGAATGGACGGGATTAAGGATAAAACGGGTTTTTCGCGCTCTGGGAGCGCAAGATGGTCTGTGACCACGAAATGGACGGGATTTAAACGGGCTTTTCGCGCTCCGGAAGCGCAAGATGATTTGAGATCACGGAATGGACGGAATTACGGATACAAACGGGTTTTTCGCGCTCCGGAAGCGCAAGATTTGGGATCACGGAATGATCGGTTAGATGGCAGATAATTTACGTTTTTCTGAGTTCTAATCCGTACTTTCTTGTCTTCGTTTTCTCAGCCCGCTGAACGCATTAGAATTCTGGAAGAGAAGTTACGACTCATGGAGGAAAGACAACAAGAGAATTCAGTGGAAGTTTCCCTTCAGACAGTTAGGCAGTTACTAACAAAACCTGAAGTTGTCTATGATAAATGGGAAACAACAAGTTATGTCGAGGCCTTGGTAAAGGCGGCAAGGGTATCAGCGCACGATAAGGCTGACTCATATGCGGCTATCCTAGGCGAGATCAAGGGAAGACTGGATATTCACCCGCTCGCCCATCGGCGTTTGGTGTTAGGGTTACTTGGCGACCCTGTCCAGGCAAAAGTGGCTAAAGATACAGCCGCCATACAGATACAGCCGCCATGAACACGGAGGGGCGGAGTCAACATACCGTCAGTTCAGGCAGCAGCAGCCGCGCTACCGTCAGCGCTACCAGCCTTACCAGCCTTTTCGGGGTCGTGCAGGTCGTGGAGCGGCTCAGTGCTTTAGATGTGGAAAGTATGGCCATTTCGCTAGAGATTGCTCTAATAATGATGTGAGATCGCGTCGCTCTTAGAACGCGTCGCTTCTAGAGAACGCGTCACTCTGATTGTAATGCGTCTATAAGTTTGTTCTAAAATAAAAGGTGTTATCTATTCATAGTGTGTTTATCTTTCCGCTATATTAGGTGCGCGTAATTATTTATTTGACCCTAGGGGGCTTACTGAAGGTCCTTCACTGATTTTCCAGTTCCTGGGGTCAACGTAGGTTAGGTTCCCTTGCGCGGCGTATCCACTCCCTCAGTTTTTCGTTTAAAGTTTTTTATTTTTAATTTTCCCTTAGGTGGTTTCTGGACAAAATGACGTATGGTGTAACGTCGCTGGGGAACCTATAACCTTCGTTGGCCCCACCATTCCTATCTCAGTCATCGCAAAAAAGCCTCATCTCGCTAGGGTTTCGGAACTTCGGTTTAGAAATCCAGATCGTTTCCAAGCGGGGAATATACACAGGCATCCTGAAGTCTGGAGTTCTCTCATCCATCACCATGCCTGCGAACACGCTGACCTTATTAAGATTGTTGAAGAGGGTGTGCGTATTACTGATTTCTTCCGGCCATTTTGTGGAAATTTTAAGGGTCGCTCCTACAACTCTCCTACTCCGCCCTCTGCTCTATTTAGCAATTCCGTCTCTTGTGAAGAGTTTAAAGATTTTGTTTCCTCTACTGTTAAGAATTGGCTGGAACAAGGTGTAATTTCCCGTATCGGAAGTGTAGGACAGTGCGCCCCACCGTATTTGGTCCTTCCCCTTACAGTAGAACCCACAAAACCTCGCTTGTGCCACGACGAGAGGTTTTTGAACCTGTGGATCAAAGATCTCCCTTTCAAATTAGACCACTTGTGTGATCTCCCTCGATACGTACTGCCAGGGCATTTCCAGTCTTCGTGTGACAATAAGAGCGGTTACCAACATGTCTTCTTACATCCAGACTCTTACAAGTATTTTGGTTTTGCTTGGGATGGGATCTATTATGTTTTTGTCACTCTACCATTCGGTTGGAAAGCGAGTGCGTATTTGTACCATAACCTGGGTTTAGTTATTACCAGTGCCGCAAGGTCGCTTGGCGCTCCGGTTTCGCAGTATATTGACGATAGACATGTTGGCCAGTTGTTTCCCTTCAATTCTCAGCAGGTGCAGCCTAGTGAGCAACTGGCAGAAGCAAGTCTCTATATTGTACTATCCCTGTTAATCTCCGCTGGATATTACATTAATATTGGCAAAAGTTCTCTCAAGCCTACCACTTCCATCCGTTTTTTGGGCTTTATTTCTGACTCGATTTGCCAGGCGTTCTTTCTACCTAGTGATAAAAAGCAGAAATTTATCGCTTTGCGAGAGCAGATTTTACAGTCTGATACAACATCTCTTAAGAGTTTACAGCGTTTCGCAGGGAAAGCGGTGTCTTTTAGCCTAGCAATTCCAGGATGCAGACTTTATGCGCGAGAGATCTTCAAGGCTATTGGGAAGTTTGCCAGGAATGCACGAGTTATTCATGTAGAAGGACCGTTGAAGACAGAGATCCTGGAGTGGAGATTCATCGATAACTGGACTGGGTGTTTACCATGGCGTTCAGAGAAACACCTCGCTATTAAGTTATGCTGTGACGCGTCCAAGAGGGCGTGGGGCGCGATTTTGTTTTCAGAGGGTCATCAACATACCGTGCGCGACTATTGGCTAGACCCAGAGGCTGATATCAATGTTCTGGAGGCTAGAGCCTTGAAGTGTGCTTTGCACTCTTTTCATGATGCCATCAGTGACAAAAGAGTTGACGTTTCTACGGATAGCGCCACGCTCAAGGCCGCTTGGGAAAATGGTGGCTGTAAGAGCTCCTGTGTTAATGTGGAACTGAAAGAGATCGAAAGTTTGTCCCGTACCTTTAATTTCGCACTAACCATGAAGCACGTCCCATCATCCGAGAACCCCGCAGATGGCCCGTCTAGGGTGTGTTCCGGCCTCGATTCTATGTTGTCCAAGGAAGCCTGGGTCTTGGCAGAATCCAAGTTTGGTCCTCACACTTTCGATCTCATGTCTTTGGACAGTAACTGTCAGAGGGATCGCTCGGGGCGTCCACTCCCCCACTATACGCCATGGAGAACCCCCCTCTCAGCTGGAGTTAACGTCTTCGCGCAGCCTTTCCCTTCACGAGAGCACAACGTCTATGTTTTTCCGCCCTATGTGCTCATTGGTCCACTACTAAGGTTTCTGTTTGACTTTCGTCAGGACCTTACGTTCACTATCGTAGTTCCACGGCTGTTTCCGCTTCGCTATTGGTGGGCTATGTTACAGTCTTTTGCGGTGGATAGCCTACTCCTTGGAAAAGGGGTTCCAAGTCAACACTTCTTTACCCCTCTCGCGCTTCCCCTGTTTTCGTACCTGCGTCTTTGCCTTGGGACTTATGGGCCTTCCGTTGTATCCTTACTACATGAGTGTTTACACCTATTTTTCATTATAGACTCCACGCCCTTGGAAACCTGCTTTAAAATGCAAGGCGTGTCTCTATCCTAACGATAGCGACGCCAACTATTGTCAAGCTTGTGGGTCTACAACCCCTTTAGGGGTTTGCAACAATAGTGACAGTCAAGATATTATTGATTTTCAAGCAATCAGTCATCGCTTTGAAAAGTTTAAAACAACGGTCCACGAAAAGCCCTATGAGCGGCAAAAGGATGCTTTAGAAGTCAGCTTAGCCAATTTCCTTAGTCGTTTGGCTCCACCGAAGGTGTTATTAGCCGCTACAGCTGATGATTTGATTATGTTTCTAATTAGTAAAGATAAAAAGGAAAACAGATATTACACGAAAGTGACTGCTTGGGAAGTAGTTGTTCCTGCCCAAAGCACCTGGCAGCTGGCACTGTAGACAGTTATGTAGGGAAACTCAGAGCAGTTTTTAATAGATTAGGTCGCACAGATAACTGTAATCCTGCTTCGCATCCTCAGGTGAAGGATTACATTAAGTTTGTAAAGGAGGAGCAAGCTCAGCACGCTGTAAAACCGCGTCAGGCGATTCCTGTGTTTTACGATAAGTTCTGCCAGCTCGTTTCACACTTACGGGGTCGTATTGCGGGGAGTTCTC
This sequence comes from Scolanthus callimorphus, assembly GCA_033964015.1. Classification (NCBI taxonomy): domain Eukaryota; kingdom Metazoa; phylum Cnidaria; class Anthozoa; order Actiniaria; family Edwardsiidae; genus Scolanthus; species Scolanthus callimorphus. Next base: position 37,017,177 of record CM066913.1, read on the forward strand.
AACTTTCTCCTCTAGAACAATATATGCTTGTCAGAGATACTACCTTTTTTGTGACTGATTTTTTCTCTGGCGATAGAGCGTCAGATTTGGGTCGTTTGCGTTTTGGCCAGGTCTTTCGTTTAAAGGATCGTGAGGGTTTCCTACTTCATTTCACTTTTGGTAAATCTTTGCGTTCGGCTGGTGTCTCTAGATCTTTTGTTCTTCTATCAGTTCCGGACAAGAGAGTATGTCCGGTGTTTTGGCTCACTTATTATATTACTTCTTGTACAGCTTTAAACGTTCCTTTTGATAGTGAGTCTTTCCTCTTTAGGGTCACAGAGAATAAAAAAAGAGTGTCCACACGCCCTTTTTTGAGTTCAGCGGTTTCAGGGCGTTTGCGTTTGCACTTCAGAGCTGCGGGGATATATGGCGGTGAGACACCGCATAGTTTTCGGGTAGGCTTATCTAATACCCTTAAGCAACTTGGCTGTACATCGGACCAGATAGCGCAGTATATAGGATGGCGTAGTACCTCCATGGCAGAGCATTACACGCGCGCTTCTTCGGTAAATGCCCTCCTATCTTTGGTTGAGGAACTTTCTCCGCAGCTCTCAGTTGGCATTCAGCGGGACGGTTTTTCTCTTGCTATTTAAACTTACAAAAATAAAGAGTTTGATTGGTTTATATGTCTGATTATTGGGTGTGGGATATCCCCTACGTTAGTTTTGGGGAGGGATCGTTTTGAGTTTTGGGGTAATTTGGAAGGAGTTTCGGGATATTTAGAGAGATTTTTGGGGGTGTGTCGAGTAAGTTACTTGGCAGGCGAAATTAGTCAGCCAACGTATAGGGCACAGCAGGGAGCGGATCTCCCATAACTTAGCTTCGCGTTGTGATAATAGGTAGTCAGCGAGAATATATTACTATTCGAGCTGAACTAACTAATTAGAACATCGCTAAGCGTGTTATAAAATAACTTTGTAACCCCTAGGGGGTTCCCACCATGCTTTGCGGCCCTTGGTTAAATACGCCCTACCTCGAGGTTTCATTTCACACAGTCAGCGCCTTGGACGGGACGCTACGGGTTTTGAGCTCGTTTCGCCCCACCCTCCTCCCCTGGTGTTGGTTGTCCTGCACCCTTACAGCTTCTCGTTTGCCTGCCTATTACCACAGCAGTCCGCGGATCTCCCATAACTTAGCTTCGCGTTGTGATAATAGGTAGTCAGCGAGAATATATTACTATTTCCTTTCTTTAAGGCAACCAACGTTTTCTCCCATAGTTTATAGAGTGAAGAAGAGCGCTGAGAATAGATCACTATTGCAATTGTACGTTCCATTAGCTCGTATTTCCTAAGGGTCACTAAAAACATATCAATTGAAGGTAGGTTGAATGACTCTCTTTTTGTATAAAGCATCAGTTTGTAAATTAAAATTATGATCGGTTTCGTGCTAAATCCCCGATAATATTGAAGAGGCCTCTGATAGAATATCCGCCTTCTCCTTGGGCTGTTCCTCATCCATGCTCTCTAATCGACTACTTCTACCAAAATACGCATTCCTTCTTAAAAATACCGTGGACTGATCAATATCAGATTCCTGGACATGCCTTTGACAATCAAATACCCATGGACATAACTTTTTATGTCGAAATTTGTAATATATGTTACATAAAATAATTCACTCTCTAATCTACTGACAACACTATACAGCGATAAGCCCAATCAGATTTTAAGTAAAACCGCGAGAGTCCTGGAGTATATTTCTTCCATATGTTTTACTGTAAAATAGCTCGGTTTTAGGCTCTATTAATTGTGCTCTCGCGTTGTAATTCGCAGCTTTATACGGAAATATCGAGCACAGGATATTAGTATAATCGTGTCTTCGCTAGAATCAAGGCAGTTTTGACCCTGAAATTATTATCTGTTCAAGAAAGCGGAAAAAACGAGACTCGAGGTACGAGTTGATATGTTCTTGTTTCCTACAAAGGACTTAAAACCCTTTATATTTTACAAGTAAATCCGTTCTTTTCAAGCAATTATTTCGCTATGCAGCTGTAAATGGCTTATTAGTAGTGTAGAAGGGTCTTTTCGATATCATTTTTTAGGGAGTCAAAATAGGGAGTCAAGGAGTCAGGGAGTCAAAAAGAGGGAGGGGTCGACCTGACTCCCTATTCGAAAAGAGGTAGCAGTGGTGTCACGCAATCGTGACTCCCTAAATGGTTTAAGGAGGCGTGACATGGCCCACTTGACTCCCTAGGTATCAAGAGGGAGTCTGAAAGGGATAAAAAACATGGCCAGTATTATAAAATGAAATAAAATGAAATATAATAGGCCTAACTCCCTATTGGAAAAGAGAGAGCAGTGGCGTCACGCAATCGTGACTCCCTAAACGGTTTAAGGGGGCGTGACATGGCTCACTTGACTCCCTAGGTATCAGAGGGAGTCTGAAAGTGTTTCTATAAAATGACGTTGTCAGTAGAATATTGAAATTCAAAAAATCCAAGTGTTGTAAGAGAAAGAAAATGGCGTCAAACATTGTGCGAGAAAGCGGAGAACAACTATTCCGTCTAGGAGAAAATGGTTACTACAGCTCCGTCTGTACGTTCAATAACGAGGTAAAATTCCATACAAGGGAAACTATTTCCAACACGACGAGGAGTTTGTCTCACTTTTCGAGAGCTTATGGACCTAAAAAACAATATGAACATGTTGTGTGAGATTGCCTCAAGTCTCGAGTTCATAACCAATGCAGACGATATATTTGATGATAAAGTGACACCTCCAAACATCGACGACGGGACGAGGGAAGCGAACAATGCAATGGCGCATCCAAGGCGAAAAAGGGAACATAAACAAGAACTACCAACAAAGCAAGTAAAGAGGCGCCTTAACTTCTTCAATCAGCCTGTTTCGGAGGGATCCAATGTCGAGTGGGATGAGGATCTGTCCCCTTCTCAGCAACTCTGCTGAAGGAACTTTGAACTTTGTTTTTTTTTTATTTCAATTCTGTTATAGTAACAATACAATCTGACTATGATGTTCTATGAAAGAAAATGTACAAGTTTGCATTTGTAAACGAATATGAGAGAAATTAAAACGTTTGTTAACACACATAAAAAAATGATTTTTTTTACACAAAGATGAATCCGATAACCCGTAAGCTTCAAAACCCTCATGATATATTTCTTTCAAAGCGCACAACGCGTTGCAAAGAACACGCGCACAAATATATTACCATCCCACCCTTAATCGCGCCACGCATTAAATATCCCCTGAGGCGTAATCATAATTGAGAGATTACAGTTACTGTGCGACTTCGAGATCTTAATAACGTCAATATTTCTTATTCTGTACTCACTTTGATTGACTAGCTTCTTTCAAAAAAAGAAAATGGTCCGGTTGACAAAACCGCCCAATAATTTTGTAATTAGTCAGTGTCACACGAATCAATATTAACACGCGATAAGTTGACTCCTTAAACCAGAGCACGGAGTCAAATCTATTACTCCACATTTTGTAAAATCAATATGTTTTACTATTTCACTATTACTAAAACTTATCAGTGATGGTAGATACATATTGTTTTTTTTTCTTTCTTTCCTTTTTCGTGCCTAGTGTGTGTCTCAGGTAACAATATTAATCACTTTTTACCTTGACTCCCTACCATAGAACAGGGAGTCAAATCTATTGTTCCGCTTTGGTATAAGTATACGTAAAATGAACGGTTGTCCTAATTTCATGCATAGTAATACTTATCAGTGGCGCCAAAATACAAATCAGGACTCAAGTTGTAATAAAAAATGGCGGAAAATCATTTAGGAAGTAGGAGTTTTCTTAAGTAATCCTTTTGTTTTTAGTTTTATTCCTTTGTTTCAATCATTTAAAGCTAGCCGGTTTTTTCCTAGTTTTGCGACTTATCGGAGGAAGAGGAACGAGATCTTTCGTCCTCCTCTTTTGAGGAAATACTACGATATACATATTGACTACATATCGACTACAATATACATATAAATAAAGTTTATTATTATTATATAGATAAGTTTTTGTCTGAACATTTTTTCATTATTACATACAACCATACATGTTAAATAAAAAGAATTCACTGTCTAATCTACTGACAACACTAGAAGCGATTTTAAACACTCTTACATAACGTTAATTAACGTACAGCACATACAAAACAAAACAAAACAAAACAAAGGAAATATAGTGGAGCCACCTTTTTTTTCGGCTCTCCATTTTTATTTATTTTCTATAACTTAAACATAAACCGAAAAATATATATATTTTCTACTCCTATGACCGTTGTCATATGTTGTTTCTTTCACAGATTACATGCGTAATTTGTCTTCAAGAAGAGGATTGTATAGTCCTCCTCCCATGCTGTAGGCAGCCTTGCCACGACGCCTGCCTATCAGAGTGGTTGAGGCGAAGTGCCCAACATTGCAGGCGAAGACTCGGGATAATAATTGATTAAATTTAATTTAAAATGTTTTCATTGTTATTATTTGTTAACGCGGAATTTATTATTATTTATTTATTATTATTTATGACTATGAACTTTAACATTTACATTGTAGAATCTTGGATACAAAATTTATTTTCATTTTGGTGTCCGTAAATAATGACTTGAAAATTCTAACACAACTTGCACTAATAAAGCTAGATACATATTAGTGAGCATCACTTCGCGCGAACGCTCGGAAGGTTAAAGCCATGCCTTACGGAGCTCCTACTACTACATGGCCGGGGCTACTAGTCCTCGAATCGCACAAGGCTAAGTTGTAAGTTGTTCATTTTTTTCCTTTTTTTCCGTCCGTTTCGCGCTACTTAGTCACAGGGTTGACAGAAGCTTTTAGCCGCTGGGACGGCTTACCTGTTTGTACTATGATTTGTATCGCAGAGTCGACTAGTGTGCGCTCTTTAGTTACCGGTTTAACTCAAAATGTTATCGAGTTTCTCTTGGTCGCTCGGTCGACAAGTCTACACCTATTTAGTCACTGCGTTGACGAGTTTTAATGGGTTTCTTGGTCGCAGAGTCGACCTAGTAACTGAGTTGACTCCGATGTAAGCGAGTTTTCTTCGTCGCTGGGCCGACGATTCTGTATTTATCTAGTCACTTGGTTGACGCAAAATTCTGAAGGTTCCATGGTCGCTGAGTTAACGAGTATTTTCGCGGTGGCTGGGTCGACGAGAGTTTGATATTTTTAGGGTTTGGGTTTGACACATAATTTTTTATTGCTTACAAGCTCTACTGGTTAAGCCCTACTGGTATCTTTTCGTTTACTCAAAGGGTTGACAAAATTTTACCTAGCTTTTTCTTTACGCTGAGTTCACTAGTATATAAGTGTGTATTCCTTTTGTATTCTATTTTCTATAGTATTTCTATTCGGTCAATGAATTATAAGACATTTATTCTGTCCAGGTGCTTCATTATCATAATACGCTTCGTTGGGTACGCTGGCCGCGCTTCGCTGGAACGCTATCTTATGTTATGTAATCCGTCGTACAAAGCTGCTGCGAGAAACCAAAGTTGGGCTCCTTACAACCAATATTGACTCTTTGTCGATTTGATTTGTTTCGACCTGGACGTATAGACTATGAGCTGATAATGTATTGCTTCTATTAATAATCTATACTCGTGTAATCTACACTCATTTAATCACTGAGTTGACGCAAAGTTTTAATGGGTTTCTTGTTAGCAGAGTCGATTAGTGTACATTCTGATAGTCACTGAGTTGACTCGAAATGTAAACGGGTTTTCTTGGTCGCTGAGTTGACTAGTTTGCATTCTCTTAGTCACTAGTTTGACACAATTTTTTTTTCGTCATTTTGGCTTATCTTTGTTTACTTTATCTTCAGCCTCGGCCTCTAGATAATTTTCTCGTAGTTCATCTCATTTTCCTTTTCCCATGCTTTTCTATGTTTTATTTTTTCTTGCACACCCCTTCGTTCTCTTTTTTCTTGCTTACCCTTCGTTCTCTTTTGTCCATACTCACTACTAGGGTTGGGGGCCCCTACCCCTTTTCCTCTTAGGTAATTTTGGAGTGCCAGTCTTGGAAAAGACCTCTAAACTGGTCTTCTCGGAATACCGTACTCCAAGGCTGTCTACTCCCTGGGCAAGGTTTTTTCATCCATGTTTTCTGTATTTCTCGTCGGCCTCTCTTACTATTATTATCTTGGGTATCTTTTCACAGTTCTTCTCCCCTACGTCGACCCTACATTTAACCAGAAAGTAGCGCTTGTAAACGAGTAGTAGGTTCCATCTCTTGGTTCTCCCAGTATTTGCCCAGGGAGTGACAGCCTGTACTCTCACACATCAGGTATTTTGTCAGTCAAGCAACAGCCGGTCTGGCCATAATATACCTTCCTGACTCCCTTCCACTACCCTCTGCATTTTCCACAGAGGTCTTAGATTGGGTTGTAAATAGAGTAGATGTTCACAAGTATTTTGGGCATTTTTCGGGTAGAAATTATCTACGTGGCAAGGGGTGCAACTGTGTGGTCACGTAGTATGACGTCATCTATGACGTCATCAGACGACAGAAGGTATATATCTTGGCAATTGATTAACCTGTGGTCACGTAGTATTTATGGTGATCGGCTATGTACAAGGGCTGCCTAGCTTTTGTCTCATTGTAACCAGAAGCTACGGTTTTAGCCAGTGCCTAAAATCTATATATTATTCCCTCTTCCGCAGTCAGCGAAAAAAAGCAATTTCATTTTCTATTTGCGCTAGCAAAGATTCCTTACAACCTCCCCGCGTATACATACTTTGACACATAAAAAAATCATTTTTTCTTGCGCTTTTCCGGTCTCTTGATGTTGTTTTATTGAGTCAAGAAGAGATTGGGAAGGAGTAAATCGTTGTAATATTCTAATGCTGGTACTATAGCTATTCATTCCTGTGCAACCAACGTTTTCTCCCATAGCTTATAGAGTGAAGAAGAGCGCTGAGAATAGATCACTTTTCTACATCTCTGTGTATATCTTTAAACACATCACAAATACTAGTTCGTCTTTCATAAAAAAACCGCTTTACATGAATTTACTTCGCTGTTAAAACGAAGTCGTTCACCAAACTTTCCAAAATACATAAAGGTTTAGAAACCTTTGTTCTACAATTCCCAAAATGGCTCCTTTGGTTTTCATGCGAAGTTTTTTAAAGCGCGAAATAAACACATGACTTTATTTATTTATTTATTTATTTATTTTTCTTTTCTTCAGGTTCCTTGCATCAAGTGTCATATTTGAGGAGCGACATTCACCTGCTCAGATTATCTCAACAAACACAAAATGGCTTATACATGGAGCTATAATGTCTTGCTCCACATGTAACAAAATTTTTACAAATATTCGTCTCTTCAGACGACCTGTTAGAAGTTGTTCTTAGCAAATTGTTCAAAGTTGCTCTCACATAACAACGGGCATGTATATTTATTTTTTCATAAGAACTAAGATTAGCCAGGCGATAAGTAATTTTAATTTGTTTCTATTCTCACAACCTCTCGAAAACGCTTAACAACACGGCGGGCACAAACGCGCTCCAAAACAGTACGTTGAATCGTGGCAGCTTTGGGGCTCGGACGTGAGGCCTTTTTGGTAGCCTGGTGACTAATTTGCGGATTCATCCAATAATCCACTTCGGTAGCTCGTTTCTCACTCGTTGTTTACCGAAGAAAAGATCGGAAGGCGGGAAGCCATGGCCGAAGGAAGCAGCTTTGTTCTGATACCAAACATGACCGGTTTCGGAAAACAGAAGGCAGATTTCTACTCCACTGGAAAGTGGCAAAATTCGAAAAACACAGAACATAGTCGTCAGCAGCTATTTTGACCCTTGTTTTACTTTTTCCACGGAGTTACTAATCCCTTTGAGTTAATGTTTAGTGCATTCTTGAGTCTTCAAACGGAAACGCTATGTTTTTAGTTTTTTGAATTTCTGTTTTGATTTCGCGCGAGACCATTTCTAGTTCTTTAGAAATCTGTGTTTTGGACGAAAATATCGCTCAGAATCAGTTGGTCAGGTTTTATGAAATGGGAAAACCTTACGGAGCTGAGAAGAATTTCGAAGGGCATGGCAGCGAGTGGAATACTTCCAGTTCAGCAAGATAATGCTGGTAGATGTGAAGTAATTAGGGTTTATGCAGAAGGAAGAGTCTTGGCTACAAGAGGTAAGAACTGAACAACAAAAATATCAAAACATTCCTCCTGATTCATCTGTCATTTTCGCGGGTTTTTCACTGCAGAGCCATGTGTTTTTATTTTCGTGTGTCAGTTGTAAGCTTACATCTTTCTGTGGATAAATTGCACTTCGCTTTAACAGATTAGTTGAAGATATTTCGAGTTAATAATCCTCCTTGTAGTATGCAGTGCTTAAATTAATTTCCTTTTTATCCGTTTACCACCCTAAGCGATTGTAAAAATTGTTAGAAAAGTTAGCTCTTTTAATTCACATCCGAGCGGCTGGTCAAACCGCGCGTTTCGTTTCGTCAGTGAACTTGAACTAAACACTACACCTCTAAAATTGCATCCCCAAAATTGCTCAAACAGCTTTACAGCTCAAAGAAACTGAAATCATAAGTCCACTGCAGTTTGATAAATCTTTTTTTTTTTTGTGCTCAGAATTCAGAATGTATATAGTAGTAAATGCTTTTTAAGCTTAACTCAAGTTAGAAGTCTGAATAGCATCTAGAAAAACATCTTTATCAGAAATGAAAATCAAAGTGTAAATCCATTTCCCAATCATCCAGAAAGTAAGCTAATAAACTTATGTTCTGACACTTCCACATGAACTTATGCTTTTGTTTATCCCAAAAGTAACTAAAAGGAGAAGCTTCCATTTAACTGAAAGGATAGTGATTTTCAGCACAAAAGAGGCCCATTTCTTAAACTTATACTTACTGTGCAATCTTTCCCCCTGTAAATGTTTCTATATTTATACAATTCAGTGTCTTTCACTGAAAATGTTTCTGTACTTACAGAATCCTGCACTGTATATTTGAATTAAAAAAAAATAGGTGACACAATAGCTCAGTCTTATACTGTGTAATTTTTCCCCCTGCATATTTTTCTATGCTTAAATTCAGTGACACTAGTATAGTGTCTATCAAAATGTTTCTGTACTTACAGAATCCTGCACTGTATATTTGAATTGTAAAAAAATAAGTGACATATAAGAAGTATAAAAGATGAAGAATTATCAGGAATTCAAATGGGACTGGATGAGAAAATAAGGCATGTCAGTCACTTCAAAATAAATTAGGCAATAGCATTGGATAGAAAATACAACAAATCACACAAAAACTATATTACAGTTATGACCTATGTATTTCATGTGTCAGATTGATAAATATAATTTTCAAAGCATTCAGACCATTTAAAAAGGTGGTGGTTTACTAGATCTTGTAAGGTAACATCAATATTTTTATATCAGTCACAATTCCTTTTGTTATCTACAGTGCAGTTTCCAAAACCGAGACAGCTGACCTTGAGTAATAGTAGAAAGCTTTTGAAGAATCCATAGTAACTAAATCCTACTTGAGGAAGACAAAATATCTTGTGTCACTTACTGCTTTCAAGTGAGTAGGTCTGCTATTTCAGTCATAAACTATTATGGCCAGCTTGAAACAGGGCAAAACATAGGACCTCATTTTTATTCAGTAACATTTTGTTTGACAGAATTGTAACATGCTGCTATAGAGTTAATTAATTCAAATTTGAATGGCAAAACTGCAAAACTTCTACTGGAATTAGTTTTACAGATAAAGGACCATTGTATATGCTTTGGGAATTCCATGGAGGAGCAAGTGCCAGCTAAATAATTATTAACCTGATAAGTGCAGAAGAGCACTGACATGACAGTCAAGTGTCCCATAGGTGGATGAAAAGTTTTTATTAAAGCCTGAAGCAATCCATTTAACCAATGTTGACATTCTTTGTTTTTTGTCATCTATATAACTTCTTCTACAAGTATATCACAAAGTGCAAAAAAGCTGGTAGCCATCAGAGTTTGATCAGCTACTTTGAAAACATTTTACAGTGCTGGCTCATTTTCATCTGCTAACAGTCATGGCAAAAAATGGCATAGTTGTTGTCAATAGATGTATTTGTTTAAAATAGAGAATAAAATAAAATTATTTCATTTTTCTGACTTATTAAATTAGGAGACAATATAAGCAAACAGAATATGTCAAAATCAAACAAACCAACTTGCTTACAATACTGTCCTGCCAGATATCCCCCTCAAAAAAGAGGCAGAGATGTTTTCCATGACAGATCTAGTTGCCACAGTGAGGGTGAAATATCTAAACTGGATGGTACTAGAGTTATCCCAAGCTTCACTCATGTCACATGTCAAGAAACTGTGGGCATGCATGTAAGCAAGTGAAGTTTAGAATGTATGCAAGTTCAGACATAAGTATTCTTGAGCTTCCAGGTGTTACAGTATTTTTAGTCTTTTTTTTATTATTCAAGAAAACTTTATGGGAATTCCTTGATTTATTTATACCATAGTTTTTGTTATCATTTTACCTTAAATGCTATTGGCCTATCTTCTAGTATTAATGAAAGCTTTTATAGAAGGTCTAAGCTCTAAGATATAGCTTCTCACAGTCACAGGTTCTGAAATCAGGCACAATAACACAAAGGAAGTCATTTCTAGCAACAATTTTGCTCTGGTAATTCTGATATTCTTGTTCTATCATTGGATAATGATATGCTTTAGATCATGTGTCAGACTGTGACAAGTTCCCGTAATGCAGAATGCATACACCTCTCCATGTGTCCATGTCCTTGTGCAGTTCTTTACAAACTCTTGTATCTTAATTACACTCCATGACCGAGCAGCATACGCAAATCTTGAAATAATTATGACAATCGCTATCTTCTGCTAAAACATCAGGCAGTTCTTGTAAGCCATAATCATCGCTTGTGACGAAAATTTGCAAGGAATTTACAGAGGAAGACGCGACTAAAATAGGAGACGTGGTAGCGAACGTTTACACGAGTTGAACTCATTTGTTGAAATTCAAGAGAATCTGTAAAGAAAATGTTTTGTTCCTCGACAACAACGTCCCCTGAAGCTTTTTCTTGCAAAATTCCTCATCTTGGGCAGGGTATGACGGTTGAACTCATCATAAATATTGAGAAAACATCCTTCCTTTGCACTGCTCCGAATTCGAACGCGCCGCCATCTTGCTACTATCACAGAAATATGCAACCGCTGACCGCGACTCAAGTCCTGGCGAACGTACTGCTTTGGCGCGCATTTATGCCCGCTGTGACAAAAGCCAACAACTATTTCTCTAGATTTATAGTCTATAAATTAATTCGTATTTAGCTAGATTCAGGCGAAGAGCCGCCAAGTGGATATACTGAATAAACTTGTTATTATCATTATCATTATTACTATTATTATTATTATTATTAATTATTATTAATTATTTTCTTTGTAGAATAACATGTCGAAGCAAGAAGTGCACTTTTTCAAAATGAATTTAATCGTTTAGTGACCTTTGTTTTACACTGACTGGGGCGGGGAGACAACCCCTATTGACAATTAATACAGGGGTAACTATCGTATATTCATTCACATGCCATTAGTCGACTTTGAAAGTTAACATTCCCTTTCGATCTTTTTTTTTCAGAACAAGTAACAAAATCAAATCGATGGGGGTAAGCAAAAGAGAAAGGTATGTATGTTATATCAAACAACTGTCGCTGTTGTCAATTAAACAAGCATAATAGTTACATTTGTTTTTAGAGTGAAACCGATGTTGCTCCCCACCCTAAAGGTAGCCGCCGTCGATGTGGGGTGTGTGTGGAGTGGTGGTATGTCAGCAAAATTTAAAACGCCACATGTTAGCAAAACATGATGCAGGAGGGGATCCGTCTGGTTGTAAGTATAGTTGCGACTTGTGCAACAAACAGTTCACATGAAGCGACCATTTAGCACGTCACCAATTAAGACATAAAGTGAGCGTGAGACGGGTTTTCTCCTGTGATGAATGCGGTGTGGAATTTTCCGCGATACCTCCACTTCGCCGCCACTTGGCTGGGCATGCTACCTAAACTGGTGGCACTAAGAAAGAGGTAAATATAACATATATTTATATTCTTAATGCAGACAATTTTCTATTTATCTTCCTCTCTTTACGATGTACTTTTTTACCACACAGCAACCGCTACAACAACCAACCCCACCCCCGTTGTTTAATGTGTTTCTATTGTCACAACCTCGAGAAAACGCTTAACAAAAGCCAACAACTATTTCTCGTGCTCTTGAAAAAACCTTTGAAATTCTTACACTTGTTCGTGTATACAATAAGGTAGTTTCAGTTAGCTATAACTTTCAACTTCAACTTCTAGTTCTAATACTTCAGTTCTATCACCACAGAAAATGGTTACTTAAGAGTTGGAAAAATAAAGAACTCGTTTGAATATGATTTAAATTGTTTTCGAAATACAGATAGTATTATGAGTAGAAGGTGTTAACATTATCGTTTCATTTCTTTGTAGAATAACATGTCGGAGCAAGAAGTGGACTTTCTCAAAATGAATTCAAGCGTTTAGTTATGAAAAAAAATCATGACCGTTGTTTTGATCATATGTTGTTTCTTTCAAAGATTACATGCGTGATTTCTCTTCAAGAAGAGGACTGTATATTCCTCCCATGCTGTAGGCAGCCTTGCAACGACGCCTGCCTATCAGAGTGGTTGCGGCGAAGTTCAACGTGCCCACATTGCAGGCAAAGACTCGTGATTCAGATAATTGATTAAATTTAATTTAAAGTGCTTTCATTGTTATAATTTGTTAGCGCGGAACTAGGTACCAGACTCTTTCGATCCAGCAAAACAAAGGTATCCCAGTTAATGCTTTAATATACGATAAATACAGCAGGCGACTACAATGGTGGAGTGCAGTCGACTACAATATAGATGTAAATAAAGTTTATTAGTATTATATTTATCATATAGATAAGTTTTTGTCTGAACATTTTTTCATTATTACATAAAACCATACATGTTAAATAAAAATAATTCACTGTCTAATCTACTGACAACACTAGACAGCGATTTTGAACACTCTTACATAACGTTAATTAACGTACAGCACATACAAAACAGAACAAAGGAAATATAGTGGAGCCACCTTTTTTTCGGCTCTCCATTTTTACTATTTTCTATAACTTAAGCCGCCAGGTTATATAAATGTGGCTAATGACATATAAGCGACCTAAGGCGCTGCAAGTCGCACACATCCACCAAAGCCAAGCAAGTCAAGTGAGCCAAAAAACGTGAGTATTAAAACTTGTTTCAACCTGCTTTTTCTTTTTTTAGTTTTTTACTCAACCCTTCTTCTTTTTTTCCTTCAGACTTGCTGCTTACAACTTTGCCGCTTTGTTCTACTTGCCTTCAATCTTTTACCACCTATAAAAAACAAGGTAAGATGGGAGAGGAAGAAGACAAGACATTTTTACACGAAAAAAGAATTTTTCTTTATGGCGCGAGTATATGGCATTAAATTGGTGGAACCAACAGAAGAAAATGAACGTAAATTAGAGGAATTTTTTAATTGGTTGAGCTAACAGAAGAAAATGAATGTAAATGAATTTTTCCAATACATTTCTCAATAGATGGAAACTGGTGAACAAGATTACATAGCATTATTAGAACAAGCAAGCGCCTACGTAGAAGATGAAAAAGAAAAGGAAGATATACTCATTTCAGAATACTTAAACTACTTAAAGATGATTAAACAACAATTACGACAGGAGCAATTGAAAGAGATCGTTATTGGGCAATTGTGATGATATTATATTTAATGAACGGCTCACAAGACCCAACAAAGAGGAATAACACTCTTCTTATCTTTAACAGTCATTAACAACATCAACAATGGAAACATTGAAAGGAACAAGTTCACCTGTGAGTTGAAAATATGGCCACTACTACTGCCTGTTTTCATAAATACAGTGATCAAGCACAACATTTTAATGCAAGATTTGGAGGGTTGATAAGTCAGGAATGTAAAGTGACAAAATGTGAAAACTGTGTGCGTCAAAAAGACAGCAAAAGACAGCCGTGCCACATTAAAAGCTTGTAGAAAATACGAAAATAATATTATACGCGGGCTCTCAATTGCTTCCATTGACGAACTCGTTCTCTTACTAGATCAATGTGCTCTACCTTTCCTTTTTCCAGCGCATGAAGTTCAGCAATTGTTTAAATGTTTTCCACCGACCATGCATTTAATTTTTAGAAAAAAATTAAACTATATCAACTTTTATTCCGATTAGTGAACCTTTTAGAATACCAGACCATTATTACTTTTTTATTTGGTAATAACACATCCAAATTTGCAATTCCACTAGCTTCAATCAATAAAGTGATGAGTGTGACTAATTTTGAACAATTCAAAGATCAGCTGGAAGAAGACGATAGCCTTTCATCACACCTGCAAGAAAGGAAATATTTAGAAGAAAATTATAATTTGTGGGTCTATTTGGATGATAATTACAGTTACAAATCATCATGCATTACTAAAAAAGGAATAGAACAAAATCAAATAATTTACTTTTTTTCAATCCAAATACAAAAGTGCTTATCAATGTGATGAGCTAAAGTTACTGTTTACATTATAGATCCTGCACAACACACATTCAAAACGAGTAAAGGCCGTAATGTCACAATTGCTGCAAAATTATGGCGACTATGACAAGCCATCATTCCACCTCGTAAAGTCAAGAATAGATAACGCAATCGTTTCAGCCAGTGTGATCACGCACAATGCTAGGGAGTACATCCTACGCAATGATCTATTGGATTTAGAAGAACACAAGCAATGGGTAGGAAGTGAATATTACAATACAAAAATTGTAGTAGTAGAAGAGGAGGATGCAATGCAACTTGGTGTATGGACTAAAGATAACATCACCAACTTTTCCAGCAATTTAAACAAGGAGGCATTTTGGGAGAAGATGATAACGAATTACTGAGGCTTAAACGTTTTCTTTCGACTAAAAACAAAATTGACATGAAGCAATTCAAAGACAGTTGGGCAAATGCAACTTACCTCACAAGGCATATGGATACATTCCGGCCACCACTAGCACTCATTCCGCTTCTAGGAAACGACGAAAATGACTTCCTGCAACGCTCACAACCATTCAAAAAGTTGAATGGCTGGATTTTCAACAGGACAAGGTGACTAAAGCTCCTTTTAATCACATTAAAGCAGACGCAGAAAATGCTTTAAAGCGATCCATTCCTTGGCTCAATGGTCAGGTTGGATTAGGAACCACTCTAGACGAATACGAGGCCATTGATTCGTTGAGCGAATGGGAAAAATGCCCTTTGCTTGGTTTCTTTCGTGCAGATGTATTCTCAAAAAGCCAGCGCCACTTAACGCAGCTCTTGACGAGCAAGAAAAAAGTGATCTCACAAAGTTTCTTGCGCGCTTTATTTATAAGGATCGCGAAGGGCACATTTTCAAGCCATTCGTCGAACGAAATGCAAACTTCAAACTGCGATACTCGGTATTAGAAAGCGAGCAAAACAAATCCATCTTGAGTCTGCAAGTTTTATTCAAACGAAAGCAGCTAACTTTCTACTCCTACAACAAACGGCAACTTTCTAGAACCAATAGAATGGCTATTCTGTTCGAATTAAAAGACGACACAAACTGTTACACATTTGAAGCTCACGCTAGCTACTTTTGGGTTTGCCTAGACAAAACATGGCAAAAAATCACTATTGAGCCTTGCTTCTGCTCATCATGCATTATGAATAATTACTAAAAAATAATGCAATGTAATTAAAACTGTAATAAAGTTTCATTCAGTTTCATTTCAGTTTCCGTTTTTTCTCGCCGCTTTCTCTTTCCAAAACAGCAACAGCAGCAACTAGCTCTTGATCGTCATCACTATCAAATTCATACTCCGCAGATGCATCGGCCTCGCCATCTTCGTCATCCTCGTGATCCTCCCCCAGCACAGTATTCCACTTAGGATAAAACATCCAGGGCTTGTACGGTTGCGTCTTTTGACCAGGGTTGTCCATGTCACTGACAAACCTGAAATACTTGCACGACACATCAGGCTGCTGGGCATTGCATGCAAAAAACACTCTCCTGTGCGCTCCCCTTTTTTTGCAACACCAATCTTAACCATCAAACCATGACGACAAAAGGGAACGTGATGAGGAACCCTTATCCCATGCTTTGCAACGCACTTGTTTACCCTCGATACCACATCCTCTTCAACAAACATGCAGCCTTGAGATTCTCTAGCATTTTCATAGTCTATTTTTGTCCCACACCTATAGTAGGTTTCACCTTTTTCCTTGCTGACGGTTTTTACGGCAGGAACATAACAATACTTCCCATTAGGCGTGCGCTTAATACAAAAGCAATGATGCACCATTCTGGCTGGTTTGCTTGAAAGCACTGACAAAACTTTCGCAAATTATGTAGCCTATATATCTGTACAGCATGGTTAACTTTTTTAAACCAAACGGTCCGACTCACGCAAACTGCACTTCAATAACAACGTGAGCAACGCTTTTGTATCGCCACCCTTTCTCACTTTAATCAACTCTTGATTCCAATTATCTATACATACAGGAAATGGAATAGCCAGGGATAAAATATAACTAACTACAATTCTGCACAAACGGTCATTTCCATCACTAAACGGGTGTAATTCTAAAAACTCAAACGTAAACCAAGCACATAATTCAAACAAAGATAAAATATAGAGATACACGAGGCAAAAGATCTTCGAGCTCCACACATATTGCTTCTGTCGAACATTAACAGTTTGAAATTACGCTGCCAACATTGCAGACAGGAGCTTAAATACGAGGGACACACTACGCACGTTTGTGGTCCACTTGTAGTGCTGCCGGTCGACGTGCCACGCCCTGTACTGCCCCCAATCAACCCTGCACCCGACATAAATGAAGGTACTACTGTACAGCAGGCAATGGAACAACTCCAAAAAGGGGATATTTCTCCAGAAATAGAAAAACTTAGAACTTTATTTGTTGAAATCCTCACATGATGGGAAGTTCTTGCTAATATATTTGAGTACTTCTGGTAGCGATGAAAAACTGTTGTATCTTTGGTCTCCTTGATTTCCTGAAGAAAAAAGCGAACATTATAAGAAAGAAGTAACCATAATTAATAAATTTGTGCGCAGAAGGAATTCTTTAGGGGCGCGTACTCTGTGTTATGTTTATTTCGTGTACACTCTGTTTTCCTCATCAGTTATGAAAGCCTTATCGGAAAACGGCCTTATCACGGTTTCTGTCGCCAATTTGATGAGTAGAGGAGGTAGCGGAACATTCCACCGAGATGTAAAAACAGCGAAAATATTGCACATATCGACAAAAATACTTGGTTTTGTTTTTCTTGCTTGGATCTCTTACTTTTTATCGCTAAGTACTCAAATATATTAGTAAGAAAAGGGCGCGGCGTAGCCAGGAATTTATAAGAACGGGCCTTCCACATTGGAAACTAAGAATTGAAGAATTATGCTGGGATAAAACCGGATAAAATCACTAGCATAGAAGAGTAGGAAGGGGCTTCCTTAACCCTCTGGCCTGGCTACGACACGGACCAAAGGCTTCGGACAAACTGAAAATTTCCCGCCTAAGAAAAACAAAATAATTTTGACTGTGAACATATATACTTTCCCCATCAAGCCACCGAAATCCGGAAAACCGGAAACAAACTGTCAGCCATTCGTCAGTTGTATGTAGCCTACGTGTTTTACGTGGGTTTCAGAGAGGTCAAATCCCCGTCAAATCATAACATGCCTTTCAGTATAGCATGCAGCACATGCAAGCATAGAGAGGGGATTCCTACAACAATACTATTAGATATGTATGGAAAACTGAACAATATCCTCCATGCAGGAACTCTCTCGGGGATTTATCGATGGTTTTGGATTTGCACTGGAAGGCATTGCCACCCACAAACCGATAAGGAAGATGCTTAAGGTATTTTACACACTAACATCCAGTATTTTAGAAATATTTAGATTGCTTACAGGCCCTTCTACTTTTATCGTCCAGCGATTCGATGCCCTTCAGTGCCGCAAAATAGACGAATGCATAAATTTGCTTAAAAAACTTCTTAAATCTTAAATCCGACAACGCACTCATTCTCCAGTTAATGTGGAATTTTAAACATTCCCTTCAATGGTTTTGATTAAAAAAGCATTTACCAACATTCTGTGGAAATTCTGACATGAATGACCTGTTAGAAGATCGAAATACGCCATTTGAGAAATACAAGCTTCGTTCAAAATATAGATTCCCACAGGAGACCGTAAACAGAGAGAAAAGTCGGAAAAGTTTTTGGAGCGCCTTTTCCAGTCACCACGCGGGACGCTGGTTACCCTCGAGCATTATACTTTAAACAGTTAAGCCCGAGTTTTCGATCCTTCGATTTAACTTTTACTTTTCTGGGTCCCGGCAACAGCACCTCGCCTTTAAAATCCTTATATCGAGAGTTCGTTTACAACAACCCGACGTAATTTTGTTGCCCCCATGGGGTATCATAAAATCGGGGGTTCACTATAATAGAAACTTTCGATTGTTTAAGAATGGAAAAGCGCGAGGTTGGCACGGCATTTTCTGTAGGACACCTACCGGGATCCCGTAATCTAATTTCCCCTCGGCAGCTCGTGGTTGACCTTCTCGGTCTGGATTCTGTTCTAAATAATACCGCGATCACCCTGTACACAGAGCGAAACACACATACAAAATAGCTTGCTTTGTAAATCCTATCTGATTTTTCGAGTTTAACTATATAGCCTTTTGAACAATCTTTTCAGAATGGCCAATACTTTACTGTTAATGTTTGATGGTTCTTTGAAAGAATTTAGAAATTGTATTTTAACTGGAGCACATTCAGTTGGAAAATCTACTTTCATAGAAGCCTTAGAAAACTTAATTGGGCCTGAAAATGTAGGAGCTGCTGAGCTCAATGTTCCTCAATCTCGCTTAGATGGTTTTGTATGGGAAGACTGTGTCTCAAAACAACTCGCCTTTGCTGACGACATAGATATGACGGGTTTGGGTAATTTAGATTCTAAATTTCGCACCCATCTCGATGGCATTTTACCTTGTAATATTAATCGAAAATATAAGGAAAAGATCAAAGGAAAATTACCTCCTTTAGTTTGTACAAGCAATGTATCTCAGCTTTCTTAAGGAAATGAAATGGCTGCATCCGTTTCATAAGACCTTCTACAAATCCATTTCATTTCCTTAAGAAAGGATGGAACAAAGTTGAAGCCTGTGATTTAGCGAATATATGCAACTAGCTTTCTCCGCTGCTAATCATATGCATAAGACGGAAGGTCAAACCTCAAAGTTCTGTCTAAAATTTGGTCACGCATTATCTATGTTGACAGCGGAAGTTCCTTCCTGGGAACAGGAAGTGGACACTCTAGGTCACATAATGTTTCACGATTTCCACTTCGATTTTAATGAAGATATTTTAGAAATAGTAGGCAGCCAGTTTGATCAATCGGCTTTCTAATGTTTTGCACGATCTATTAGTTTCTGGCAAAGCTAGTGTCAGCTATGTTTTGAATGCCGTTTCTGATCGTTTATCTCATTCTGGGGCTTTCCTTGAATTTATGCACGACAAGAAACTCGTTCATTCCGCTTTTGAGACTCTAGATTTAAGACGAAACGACTGGGGAACTCGCTTTAGTAATTGGATTGAAGAAAACGAAGAAAGACTTGGTTTACTTGCTTTAGCGGGAAGTTATATCATGCCAAGAAAGATCACCCAACCTGGAGGCGACGGCCCTGATGGAAATCCGAATCCGAATGGACAGTTTATTGCAGAACCACCGACAAAGAAGCGCAAGGGAGCTAAAGGTAATCATCATTTCAAAAATTTAGCTGTTTTCCTTAAGAAAACTACCATTGAAATCTTGCTTTGCAAGTCGAATTCTCGAATTGATCGAGAGTTTTGATTGTAGGAGCTGCCTCTAAAGGATTGCAACTGGAGAGAGAAGAAAGGTCAGAAAAAAGATCCCATGTTGAAAGTAATTTCTTGCTTGAATTCCTTGACAAGAAAAATGAAAAGAATCAGGTCACTTTCGAACAGGAAATCGTGGTTAAGCCCAAGGAAGTGCAGGAATTTCAGTTGAATTGCTTCGATTTCAGCAAGTTCGAGCAAATCTTTCCTGAATTTGAAAAATCCTGGGAAGAAAAAACCTTCTGGGTTTGGGAATGCGATCGTATAGACATTTTCAGGGGAGATAAAGACAATCACTCTGACATGACAAACACTCTCATAGCTATCGGAAATTCGCCTGCTCATTTGAAAAAAATTCCGAAAGTAGCATTCACTACAAGCTTGCTCAGTGCAAATACGATCCGAAAACCAGAAGAAATTCCCATAACAGCCGCTGCTCCTGATGCAGATACTCTAGCAAAAGTAAAAGAAGGCATAAGTGGTTCTGATAAAACTGTTTGGGCTCCAGGGTTGGATGATTCGAGCTTTCTTAGTATGAAATGTGGCTGGGACGAGCAAGACATGTATACATTTGACATGAAAAGGCAGCGCTATGATCCTCAGCAATGGTTTACCCTTGTTTCAAGTGTCACCAATACGGGAGGGAGCGAAGGGGTAGGCTGCTATCCTGCTGCTTTAAGAGATCTGATGGGAAGGCAGGGATTTTCGGGTTCTAGCAGAGTTGAAACAATGACAAGCCCCAGTCTAAGTTTTCAAATTCGTGATCGTCTGGATCCAAGGAGGGGAGGCATTTTATTTGCAAATCCGTTCAAAGTCTTTCTTACAGTACCCTCTACTGAAATGAGAATGTGGACTGAAAAGGGTACTTACAAGTACATAGACGACTCAGGAACCAGTGCCACTATCACGGGAGGAAATAAATCTCTGAGAAATGCGGAGAAATGGCTAGTGTATACCACTTGCACGCTGCGTAAAGTCAAAGCTGAGTATTTCGTTGATTACATGCTTATGTCCTGGTTGCGTGAAAGGGGTTATAATGTTCGCGATTGGCCTTTCCCAGTTAAGCCCAGTAGCACAGAAAATACTGCGGAATTTCTGTTGCAGATGAAAGTAGGACAGGCAGCGAGCAAGGCAATGGCTCAGGCAGAACAGATTCGTGAATTGCTTTATAGCATTAAGGTGCACGAGCACAATGGCCATTCGATCACCCAAGTAGGTCACGTAAAGCAGCTAGATCCAGATAGTTGCGCCTGTGAGGAATGCGAGGCAAAGCGCGCAAATAAACCTATTGTTTCTCCCACTAGATTTATCGGAGAAGATCAGCTGAGTGCAATCGAGAAAAGGGTTGACATTGAGAATGTGCAGCACCGCCACCGCCACCATCATCACCACATTGAAGACAAGGAGAAGGACAGCCCACCCCCCCCCCCCCTCCCCCCCCCCCACCTGAGCCAATTGATATCGACGAAGAAGACGAGGAGGAAGTGGGCTCCGCCCAGGCTCTTAGCCCCTATTTGAATGACGATTCAGCACCCATGGGCCAGAATACTGCAAGACGCTCTGATCCCCAGGTACTACATGCTAATTCTCATTTGACGCTTTTTGGCAGACCAGATGACATCATTTTTAATATAAAGAAGAGTACACTTCGAAAAACGGGATTCAAGTTCAGGTTCCCCGATCTGTTTTCTACAGTAAATATGGGAACTTGGGGATACATGAATCCAAATTTTCAAGTACCCGATGAGGATCAAGGGGCAGATATAGCAACTGCGGGACAGGGGCGAATAGATCTTCCAGATTCTGACTATATCCTCTCCCATATTAAACAATTTTTTGATGTCACCGATGGAGATGAGGGTGCCGTTGTTGGGGAAACTTGGGACGGTCTTGACTATATGGATCCAACAGCTACAAATAGGCGAATTAATGCTTGGATACCTACTCTGACTTACCACAATGGGCCCAATGGGGAAGGATTGTGGGTGGGCGCCCATGGTCAAAAACTATACGACAAAGCGCCTGACAATCTCACTCCCATGTGTAGTCTCTCACATTTTGTTCCAACTGTGGTAGCGGACCCCCCTACTGGGCAGTATTTTAAATTTAAATTTCCAGATACCGTTCATGGTGGGGGGGACTACTTTATCAGAATGAAATGCGGCTACCCTGTTTTGAGTTCAGGACAGTTTCTTTGTATTGCTCCATTGAAACTAGTCTTTACTTATAATGGACTATCCAACACTGCTCCTAATTACACAAGGCTTTACAAGTTGACAGATTTCGTTGCTGATGGAAAACATCTATTCAACGCTTATATAGATTTTGACCACGCTCTTATGGCAACTTTGGAAACACAGGACCACCAAAATTCAATCCAGAAATTGATTTTTTCAAACCTGAAGCCTTTCGTAGAGGTGTAAAATTGTTTGAGTGGGATGAAATTCCTGGCAGACCAGATACCTGCAAAGGGATGTTCTACGGGGGTAAAAATATTTCATCAGCACCCCTGGGCGGTCCACAACCTCTCTTCACCAGAGCAGATGGTAGTAGATATCACTTAATTCAGAAGGGAGGGGCATTAGCGATGAATATCGGACTCGTCTTCATTAGCGACGGATCAAGCGAAGGAATTCTTAGAGCTAGTGCAGACATCTATCGGACTCGTCTTCATTAGATCAAGCGAACGCTAAATTAGCTTTTAACATTTCAGGATGAAGCTGCCACTGCTCAGGACACCGGAGAGGAAACAGCAGTTGGTGAGTTTTCGAAACGTCTCAAGTTTGTTCAAGACATTCTCAAAAACAACCCTCAATCGCTTGCACTTGGCAATTCTTCTCTTGGTGTCCGCATTTGCAGCGCTCTTGATCTGTTAATTGCTAAAATAAGGTCTGTGTTAGATGCGAGTTTGCATCTAGACCGTCTGCGAGATGAGGACCTCGAAGTAGTCCTGCCACACTTTGTTGACATGATGAATTTGTTAAATCATGTCAACCAAAGAGTTGTGATTTGTGATTTAAAAATTGCTGCTATGCAAGTGGGCGTCACTCTGGCTGACTCTGACTAGAGGCTTGTTTTCCAGATATGATGGAATTTCTCAACTTACAACTGTATGTTGCCAATGGAATGGAGAAATTGTTGGACAAGAAAGAGCACAGGTGTATTCGCTTTCACTTTGCCTTCGAAGTTTGGTGTGCAAACAGGAATGTAATTTTTGTGATTGTGAACCAGCAATGCCAAAATTTGCAAAACATTCGAGATGAAATTCCTTGGAACGTCTGGAATGAGTTTTGCCAGAGCGCTGCTACTTCCCTGTCAATGGCACTCAATGAGTTGCTTGACATGTCTAAGTTGGAAATTGTCAAGGAGCGCGTTGCAGTTGCAGTTAAGGGGATCAAGTCTGCTGCTGACAAATCTACTGGGTTAATCAGAGCAGAACTGATTTCTATTGCTTCCACTCTGCAGAGCACATTGTTACTGGGTGGCGTTATTTTAAAAGCGTTTCCTTGTTAAAAATTTCAGACTGGCCTGATCAAGACGCTAAGATCATTAAAGGCTTCAACTTTGAAAGATTTGAACAAATATTTCCTGAATTTTGTAAATCCTGGATTTTAAATTGCAGACTGGCCCATTGATCAACCTGATGGATTGTCATTTTCAGATGCTAATATGATTATCAGGGAAATTAGCTTTGTGTTAACTGAAGGACGCTCGTCAGTTTCAAAAATTGCCCAAGAAGACGCAGGAAAATATCTATCGAACTTAACTTATATGCTTCCAACCCTCAAATTTGATCTGCTGAGTCTCTTGCGTATTTTGCCTACAATTCCGCTAGAATATTTTATCCCCAAGGCAGCTGTTAAGTGGAGAAAAAAAGTAAAACAGATTTTGAGAGAAATGGAGCAGGAAATTAACGAAAAAATTGTATTTGGAGGAGAAATTAGTGTACATTCTTCAGCTGAGGGGGTGGCAAAGCAGTTGATGAATTGGGTTCGCAATTTGTATCGCGTCGCTGATTAATTTAGTGAAAAATTAGACGACCATGTTTTCAATAGCCAGAGGGGAGGAAAAGTAAGATTTAGAAAATCGAACTTGCAAACTATTGCTTTCAATA
Source organism: Scolanthus callimorphus (assembly GCA_033964015.1). Classification (NCBI taxonomy): domain Eukaryota; kingdom Metazoa; phylum Cnidaria; class Anthozoa; order Actiniaria; family Edwardsiidae; genus Scolanthus; species Scolanthus callimorphus. The sequence continues at coordinate 37,041,264 of CM066913.1, forward strand.
GGTACCTATCAGAACTTGCTCGACAGTTGGGTGTTGTAACCCAGATGGCAGGTTATCTCTTTTACTTTATGTTAAAGTTGAAAAAGAATGAACAAGTACATTCAAGGGCCTTCCTCCGCGAATTTCTCGATAATTGAGCGAGTATTCAGATTTTGAAGCCCTAATTTTTTGCAGATTATGAAGATTGGTTGCAAAAACATCCTCAGCAGAGCTTTGGAAGCAATGGACGAGTTAGTGGAAGAAAAATTAAGAAGAGAAAGAAGCGAAGAACGATTTCGAGAATCGCTAAACTTCGCCTTAGGGAGAAATTTCGCAGAGGAAGGACTCTCATATATTTACCTTTGAAAATATAGGAGAAATCAGATGTCGCAAAATTCAAGGTATGAAATCAGAAAATCACTCCCAAGACCAATACTTGCTTTACTTAATTCAAAAAGAGGAAACTGTTCGACTTCATAACCATTTAATTGTGAATCTCCGCCGTCAAGTGAACTGCGAAAATTTAGAAGCTTGGCTGACTGAACCTAGAACTCAATTTCAAATTGAGACTTCTATTAGCTTCCATTGTGGAAAAGAAAGAATTTTGATGGCGAAGGAGTTTCTCCAGCATTTCTGAGACTCATGAGAGCAAAAAATTTTGCTTTACAGCAATGAACAAGACGAGGAAACAACTGGCTTTGACGATGATTTGCGCTCTCCTGAATCAGAAGCGAACTCCGATGATCTTGCTGCGATTGATGATGAACAGCAACCCTTGGATAGTGCTGAGTTTCACAGAACAGTCGATTTTAACAGGTAACAGAATAAAGAGGTTGGGTGATTATTGTAATTATGAACAAAAATATCAGGAATCATACTTGGTACAGTCCATACAGGCCCAGGATGCCAATCAAGTCATGGCTGATGGAGGTGTTACATTGTGTTGTTGGTACTAGGAGCCCTCGGAATAGAGGAATACAGGAGCAAGCACACATCAAAACCGGGAAAATACAGGCAAAAGGGTGAAGTATTAAATTGAAAACTTCTGAGGACGCTCAAAGATGCTTTCAAAGTTTCTTTGAAGCTTCTCTCAGAAGTTTTCAATTTACGCTTCACCCTTTTGTTTGTTTTTCCTAGGTTTTGATTTAGCTTCTCCTGTATTCCGTCTCTTTCGGGCGCTCCAAGCTCCGAACACAATGTAACATGGCTATTGGTCATGACTTAATTGGGGTATTGGCGCCTGTATGGAATGTATCGAATATGATTGTTGATGTTTTTGTTCATAGTCTTTATTCTGTTACAGTTTTCAGGATTCAAGAGAGACTGTTGAAGACGCTGGCTCAGACGATACTGAAGTGGAACTTACTCCCGCTACTTTCTACGATCTCAAAAGACATCTCAGACGCAATATAGATATTAAATCCAATGCCTTTCTAATAGTTGCAGCAGACTCTAACAAGCGAGACGAATTCCTAGGTTGGTGCGATAACAATTTATAGGAGGAGAGATTCTTCTCAAAAATAACTTGTTGTATGCATTCGGGTTGAAGCCTGTGCGAATGCAATTAAAACGCTTTAGCAAGTTTCAGATAGGTTATCACTTTCGACCTGAGTTGAAATTGAAATACTCTTTAAAGGATATTTCCAATTTTACCGAAAAACTTAGAGAAGATCATGGATTTGTTGTAATTAGAAAATTTCAATCTCAAGATGTTGGAGATACAACTTTCTCCATAATGTACGGAGATTCTGAATCGCCATGACATTAAATGAACACAGCAGCTAGCTAATGCAGTCTAGTTTACGAAAGCAATCTACAGAATTACTGCATATGTATTTCATATTTAATGGTTACCTTGATTTTCAGAAAAAAAGTCGCTAGAGTAATAGGGGCTTGCTTGCTCGAAGATGTAGATAGTTAATCATTGCTAATTGTGTCTTTGTGTCGCAGAAGGAATTACAGCAGTCGTGGCTGCAATTTTTTCAAGCGATTTATGAATTAAGAAATGAAGCGTCTACCTATAACTGGCAGAGAGAATTCGGTGATGATATATTCTTTTGTACCGATTTTTGTACTCTCCTGCCTTGATAATTTTCTTCGCGTGTATATCGTATATACGACACCACACTCGTTCTCCACTTTATATGGAATTTTTGTTACCTTCTTCAAACATCTTGATTTAAAAAGCATTTCTCGATATTTTATGGAAATTCTGACATGCTGCTGTTATGTACTCCAATTTTTTTGGAGAAATGACCTGCATCTCCAGCTAGCTGTAGAACTCTCCTAAAAAACGTTTCGGCATGGATATTTTTACAGTCCGGATTTAAACATTAGCTCCGGAATTAAATCAAGACGTGTTGAATAGTTCATCAACTGAATGGGAAAGAAAAACGGATCGGAGACCGTCACGTTCCAGTGAATGGTTTCTCGAGAGGAGTCTGCTTTCAACTCCAAGGTGAGGGGCAACAAGATCAACACTTACCGACAGAAAACCATGGCGGAACTACGAGAGGAAACCCGGGAGACGTCGCAGTATATCTGCACTCGGCCGGGTTAGATGAAGGAGAAACAATGCATAGCTTTAGAGGAGGATGCTCAATAACCCTTGCGTTACTCGGCGTGTCATCCGGGGACATAGCAAGGCACGTTGGCTGGTCATCCCTGGCGGAAGGGAGGGGCTCCTCCAATTGCATCTTCTCTAGCTAAAGATTTTTCTACAAAAAAATATCCCGGCTTTGCACTGGCTTTTCCTTGAAGGGTCTAATTGTTTGTTTATTGTTATTAGGAATTTTCTGAGTATTGGAAAGGTGGCCTTCGGGTCCCCATGGTTTCGCGTTGGTTATTAGTTCGTGTTAATAGGTGTTAGTGTATTTACTGTAATATGATGATCTGTTCAGTAAGTGGTGTAGTCCGAGGCCGGATTTCGGCTTCCCATAACTCAATCCACGCGAGACAATGACCGGCATTGTTGTCAGAATGAAAATATTCTACTATAATGTCTTGCTCCTCGTGTAACAAAATTTTCGTGTAACAAAATTTTTAGAAGTGTTCTTAGCAAATTGTTCGAAGTTGTTCTCACATAACAAACGCGCATGTATGTAAGAAATAAGATTAGCCAGGCCGCAAGTAATTTTAATGTGTTTCTATTCTCACAACCTCGAGAAAACGCTTAACAAAAGCCAACAACTATTTCTCGTGTCCTTGAAAAAATCTTTGAAATTCTTACATTTTTTCGTGTATACAAAAAGATAGTTCAAGTTAGCTATAACTTTCAACTACAACTTCTAGTTCTAATACTTAAGAGTTGAAAAAATAAAGAACTTGTTTGAATATGATTTCAATTGTTTCCGAAATACAGATAGTATTATGAGTAGAAGTGTTAACATTATCTTTTTTCTTTTCTTTGTAATATAACATGTCGGAGCAAGAAGTAGACTTTCTCAAATGAATTCAAGCGTTTAGTTATGAAAAAAAAATCATGACCGTTGTTTTGATCATATGTTGTTTCTTTCAAAGATTACATGCGTGATTTGTCTTCAAGAAGAGGACTGTATATTCCTCCCATGCTGTAGGCAGCCTTACCATGACGCCTGCCTATCAGAGTGGTTGAGGCGAAGCTCAACGTGCCCACATTGCAGGCAAAGACTCGTGATTCAGATAATTGATTAAATTTAATTTAAAGTGCTTTCATTGTTATTATTTGTTAACGCGGAACTAGGTACCAGACTCTTTGGATCCAGCAAAACAAAGGTATCCCAGTTAATGCTTTAATATACGATAAATACAGCAGTCGACTACAATGGTGGAGTGCAGTCGACTACAATATACATATAAATAAAGTTCATTATTATTATATGGATAAGTTTTTGTCTGAACATTTTTTCATTATTACATACAACCATACATGTTAAATAAAAAGAATTCACTGTCTAATCTACTGAAAACACTAGACAGCGATTTTGAACACTCTTACATAACGTTAATTAACGTACAGCACATACAAAACAAAACAAAGGAAATATACTGGAGCCACCTTTTTTTTTCGGCTCTTCATTTTTATTTATTTTCTATAACTTAAGCCGCCAGGTTATATAAATGTGGCTAATGACATATAAGCGAGTTAAGGCGCCGCAAGTCGCACACATCCACCAAAGCCAAGCAAGTCAAGTGAGCCAAAAAAACGTGAGTATTAAAACTTGTTTCAACCTGTTTTTTCTTTTTTTAGTTTTTTACTCAACCCTTCTTTTTTTCCTTCAGACTTGCTGCTTACAACTTTGCCGCTTTGTTCTACTTGCCTTCAATCTTTTACCACCTATAAAAAACAAGGTAAGATGGGAGAGGAAGAAGACAAGACATTTTTACACGAAAAAGAATTTTTCTTTATGGCGCGAGTATATGGCATTAAATTGGTGGAACCAACAGAAGAAAATGAACGTAAATTAGAGGAATTTTTTAATTGGTTGAGCTAACAGAAGAAAATGAATGTAAATGAATTTTTCCAATACATTTCTCAATAGATGGAAACTGGTGAACAAGATTACATAGCATTATTAGAACAAGCAAGCGCCTACGTAGAAGATGAAAAAGAAAAGGAAGATATACTCATTTCAGAATACTTAAACTACTTAAAGATGATTAAACAACAATTACGACAGGAGCAATTGAAAGAGATCGTTATTGGGCAATTGTGATGATATTATATTTAATGAACGGCTCACAAGACCCAACAAAGAGGAATAACACTCTTCTTATCTTTAACAGTCATTAACAACATCAACAATGGAAACATTGAAAGGAACAAGTTCACCTGTGAGTTGAAAATATGGCCACTACTACTGCCTGTTTTCATAAATACAGTGATCAAGCACAACATTTGAATGCAAGATTTGGACGGTTGATAAGTCAGGAATGTAAAGTGACAAAATGTGAAAACTGTGTGCGTCAAAAAGACAGCAAAAGACAGCCGTGCCACATTAAAAGCTTGTAGAAAATACGAAAATAATATTATACGCGGGCTCTCAATTGCTTCCATTGACGAACTCGTTCTCTTACTAGATCAATGTGCTCTACCTTTCCTTTTTCCAGCGCATGAAGTTCAGCAATTGTTTAAATGTTTTCCACCGACCATGCATTTAATTTTTAGAAAAAAATTAAACTATATCAACTTTTATTCCGATTAGTGAACCTTTTAGAATACCAGACCATTATTACTTTTTTAATTAGTAATAACACATCCAAATATGCAATTCCACTAGCTTCAATCAATAAAGTGATGGGTGTGACTAATTTTGAACAATTCAAAGATCAGCTGGAAGAAGACGATAGCCTTTCATCACACCTGCAAGAAAGGAAATATTTAGAAGAAAATTATAATTTGTGGGTCTATTTGGATGATAATTACAGTTACAAATCATCATGCATTACTAAAAAAGGAATAGAAAATCAAATAATTTACTTTTTTTCAATCCAAATACAAAAGTGCTTATCAATGTGATGAGCTAAAGTTACTGTTTACATTATAGATCCTGCACAACACACATTCAAAACGAGTAAAGGCCGTAATGTCACAATTGCTGCAAAATTATGGCGACTATGACAAGCCATCATTCCACCTCGTAAAGTCAAGAATAGATAACACAATCGTTTCAGCGTTTCAGCGTGTGATCACGCACAATACTAGGGAGTACATCCTACGTAATGATCTATTGGATTTAGAAGAACACAAGCAATGGGTAGGAAGTGAATATTACAATACAAAAATTGTAGTAGTAAAAGAGGAGGATGCAATGCAACTTGGTGTATGGACTAAAGATAACATCACCAACTTTTCCAGCAATTTAAACAAGGAGGCAATTTTGGGAGAAGATGATAACGAATTACTGAGGCTTAAACTTTTTCTTTCGACTAAAAACAAAATTGACATGAAGCAATTCAAAGACAGTTGGGCAAATGCAACTTACCTCACAAAGCAAACGTTCAACTTTGACAAAATCAAAGAAGAAAAACCGGTGCTTACAACAAGAAATGCACTCACTTTACGACACAATGTTTGGTCGTCCAAGCGGTCTTCCTTAGTGTTCAACACACAATACTACAACAAGATGATTATGACGGAACGTATCTTGCTTCACAAGCAACTGCATGAAAACGAACGCAACTTACCTCACAACGCAAACGTTCAACTTTGACAAAATCAAAGAAGAAAAACCGGTGCTTACAACAACAAATGCACTCACTTTACCACACAATGTTTGGTCGTCCAAGCGGTCTTCCTTAGTGTTCAACACACAATACTACAATACTACAACAAGATGATTATGACGGAACGTATCTTGCTTCACAAGCAACTGCATGAAAACGAAAGCAACACAGTCACTTTCCAAGAAAGAACAAACGCCTATTTGCAATTGAAACGAAACAACATGCTATTGCGAACTCATCTCTGCATGCATATGGATACATTCCGACCACCACTAGCACTCATTCCGCTTCTAGGAAACGACGAAAATGACTTCCTGCAACGCTCACAACCATTCAAAACTAAAGCTGAATGGCTGGATTTTCAACAGGACAAGGTGACTAAAGCTCCTTTTAAGCACATTAAAGCAGACGCAGAAAATGCTTTAAAGCGATCCATTCCTTGGCTCAATGGTCAGGTTGGATTAGGAACCACTCTAGACGAATACGAGGCCATTGATTCGTTGAGCGAATGGGGAAAATGCCCTTTGCTTGGTTTTCTTTCGTGCAGATGTATTCTCAAAAGCCAGCGCCACGCAACGCAGCTCTTGACGAGAAAGAAAAAAGTGATCTGACAAAGTTTCTTGCGCGCTTTATTTATTTATTTATTTATTTATTTATTTATTAGTAAGAAAAGGGCGCGGCGTAGCCAGGAATTTATAAGAACGGGCCTTCCACATTGGAAACTAAGAATTGAAGAATTATGCTGGGATAAAACCGGATAAAATCACTAGCATAGAAGAGTAGGAAGGGGCTTCCTTAACCCTCTGGCCTGGCTACGACACGGACCAAATGCTTCGGACAAACTGAAATTTTCCCGCCTTAGAAAAACAAAATAATTTTGACTGTGAACATATATACTTTCCCCATCAAGCCACCGAAATCCGGAAAACCGGAAACAAACTGTCAGCCATTCGTCAGTTGTATGTAGCCTACGTGTTTTACGTGGGTTTCAGAGAGGTCAAATCCCCGTCAAATCATAACATGCCTTTCAGTATAGCATGCAGCACATGCAAGCATAGAGAGGGGATTCCTACAACAATACTATTAGATATGTATGGAAGACTGAACAATATCCTCCATGCGGGAACTCTCTCGGGGATTTATCGATGATTTTGGATTTGCACTGGAAGGCATTGCCACCCACAAACCGATAAGGAAGATGCTTAAGGTATTTTACACACTAACATCCAGTATTTTAGAAATATTTAGATTGCTTACAGGCCCTTCTACTTTTATCGTCCAGCGATTCGATGCCCTTCAGTGCCGCAAAATAGACGAATGCATAAATGCATAAATTTGCTTAAAAAACTTATACAATCTTAAATCCGACACCGCACTCATTCTCCAGTTAATGTGGAATTTTAAACATTCCCTTCAACGGTTTTGATTAAAAAAGCATTTACCAACATTCTGTGGAAATTCTGACATGAATGACCTGTTAGAAGATCGAAATACGCCATTTGAGAAATGCAAGCTTCGTTCAAAATATAGATTCCCACAGGAGACCGTAAACAGAGAGAAAAGTCGGAAAAGTTTTTGGAGCGCCTTTTGTCAGTCACCACGCGGGACGCTGGTTACCCTCGAGCGGTGATGGTTCATTATACTTTAAACAGTTAAGCCCGACTTTTCGATCCTTCGATATAACTTTTACTTTTCTGGGTCCCGGCAACAGCACCTCGCCTTTAAAATCCTTATATCGAGAGTTCGTTTACAACAACCCCGACGTAATTTCGTTGTCCCAATGGGGTATCATAAAATCGGGGGTTCACTATAATAGAAACTCTCGAATGGAAAAGCGCGAGGTTGGCACGGCATTTTCTGTAGGACACCTACCGGGATCCCGTAATCTAATTTACCCTCGGCAGCTCGTGGTTGACCTTCTCGGTCTGGATTCTGTTCTAAATAATACCGCGATCACCCTGTACATAGAGCGAAACATACATACAAAATAGCTTGCTTTGTAAATCCTATCTGATTTTTCGAGTTTAACTATATAGCCTTTTGAACAATCTTTTCATGCAATGCTGTTAAATACGTGTTTTCTCCATAATGTACGGAGATTCTGAATCGCCATGACATTAAATGAACACAGCAGCTAGCTAATACAGTCTAGTTTACGAAAGCAATCTACGGAATTACTGCATATGTATTTCATATTTAATGGTTACCTTGATTTTCAGAAAAAAAGTCGCTAGAGTAATAGGGGCTTGCTTGCTCGAAGATGTAGATAGTTAATCATTGCTAATTGTCTTTGTGTCGCAGAAGGAATTACAGCAGTCGTGGCTGCAATTTTTTCAAGTGATTTATGAATTAAGAAATGAAGCGTCTACCTATAACTGGCAGAGAGAATTCGGTGATGATATTTTCTTTTGTACCGATTTTTGTACTCTCCTGCCTTGATAATTTTCTTCGCGTGTATATCGTATATACGACACCACACTCGTTCTCCACTTTATATGGAATTTTTGTTACCTTCTTCAAACATCTTGATTTAAAAAGCATTTCTCGATATTTTATGGAAATTCTGACATGCTGCTGTTGTGTACTCCAATTGTTTTGGAGAAATGGCCTGCATCTCCAGCTAGCTGTAGAATTCTCCTAAAAAACGTTTCGGCGTGGATATTTTTTACAGTCCGGATTTAAACATTAGCTCCGGAATTAAATCAAGACGTGTTGAATAGTTCATCAACTGAATGGGAAAGAAAAACGGATCGGAGACCGTCACGTTCCAGTGAATGGTTTCTCGAGAGGAGTCTGCTTTCAACTCCAAGGTGAGGGGCAACAAGATCAACACTTACCGACAGAAAACCATGGCGGAACTACGAGAGGAAACCCGGGAGACGTCGCAGTATATCTGCACTCGGCCGGGTTAGATGAAGGAGAAACAATGCATAGCTTTAGAGGAGGATGCTCAATAACCCTTGCGTTACTCGGCGTGTCATCCGGGGACATAGCAAGGCACGTTGGCTGGTCATCCCTGGCGGAAGGGAGGGGCTCCTCCAATTGCATCTTCTCTAGCTAAAGATTTTTCTACAAAAAAATATCCCCGGCTTTGCACTGGCTTTTCCTTGAAGGGTCTAATTGTTTGTTTATTGTTATTAGGAATTTTCTGAGTATTCGAAAGGTGGCCTTTCGGGTCCCCATGGTTTCACGTTGCTTATTAGTTCGTGTTAATAGGTGTTAGTGTATTTACTGTAATATGATGATCTTTTCAGTAAGTGGTGTAGTCCGAGGCCGGATTTCGGCTTCCCATAACTCAATCCACGCGAGGCAATGACCGGCATTGTTGTCAGAATGAAAATATTCCACTTTAATGTCTTCCTCCTCGTGTAACAAAATTTTCGTGTAACAAAATTTTTTTGAAGTGTTCTGAGCAAATTGTTCGAAGTTGTTCTCATATAACAAACGCGCATGTATGTAAGAAATAAGATTAGCCAGGCCGTAAGTAATTTTAATGTGTTTCTATTCTCACAACCTCGAGAAAACGCTTAACAAAAGCCAACAATTATTTCTCGTGTCCTTGAAAAAGCCTTTGAAATTCTTACATTTTTTCGTGTATACAATAAGGTAGTTTCAGTTAGCTATAACTTTCAACTACAACTTCTAGTTCTAATACTTAAGAGTTGAAAAAATAAAGAACTTGTTTGAATATGATTTCAATTGTTTCCGAAATACAGATAGTATTATGAGTAGAAGTGTTAACATTATCTTTTTTCTTTTCTTTGTAATATAACATGTCGGAGCAAGAAGTAGACTTTCTCAAATGAATTCAAGCGTTTAGTTATGAAAAAATAATCATGACCGTTGTTTTGATCATATGTTGTTTCTTTCAAAGATTACATGCTTGATTTGTCTTCAAGAAGAGGACTGTATATTCCTCCCATGCTGTAGGCAGCCTTACCATGACGCCTGCCTATCAGAGTGGTTGAGGCGAAGCTTAACGTGCCCACATTGCAGGCAAAGACTCGTGATTCAGATAATTGATTAAATTTAATTTAAAGTGCTTTCATTGTTATTATTTGTTAACGCGGAACTAGGTACCAGACTCTTTCGATCCAGCAAAACAAAGGTATCCCAGTTAATGCTTTAATATACGATAAATACAGCAGTCGACTACAATGGTGGAGTGCAGTCGACTACAATATACATATAAATAAAGTTCATTATTATTATATAGATAAGTTTTTGTCTGAACATTTTTTCATTATTACATACAACCATACATGTTAAATAAAAATAATTCACTGTCTAATCTACTGACAACACTAGACAGCGATTTTGAACACTCTTACATAACGTTAATTAACGTACAGAACATACAAAACAAAACAAAGGAAATATACTGGAGCCACCTTTTTTTTTTGCTCTCCATTTTTATTTATTTTCTATAACTTATATATATATTTTTTCGTTTTGTGTTTATTTTCTATTCCTATGAACGTTGTTTTAATCATATGTTGTTTCTTTCACAGATTACATGCGTAATTTGTCTTCAAGAAGAGGATTGTATAGTCCTCCTCCCATGCTGTAGGCAGCCTTGCCACGACGCCTGCCTATCAGAGTGGTTGAGGCGAAGCTCAATGTGCCCACATTTCAGGCGAAGACTCGTGATTCAGAAAATAATTAATTAAATTTAATGTAAACTGTTTTCATTGTTATTATTTGTTAACGCGGAATTTATTATTATTTTATTATTATTATTATTATTTATGACTATGAACATTTACATCGTAGAATCTTGGATACAAAATTTCTTTTCATTTTGGTGTCGGTAAATTATGACGTAAAAATTCTAACACAACCTTAAAACGATACACATCTATATCATTTAACTTTTCTACATCTCTGTGTATATCTTTAAACACATCACAAATACTAGTTCGTCTTTCATGAAAAAAAAAACGCTTTACATGAATTGACTTTGCTGTTAAACGAAGTCGTTCACCAAACTTTACAAAATACATAACATCCATGTACTGTTCTTAAACCATTGTTCTACAATTCCCAAAATGGCTCCTTTGGTTTTCCCGCGAAGTCTTTTTTATCGCGAAATAAGCACTAAGATTAGCCAGGCGATAAGTAATTTTAATTTGTTTCTTTTCTCACAACCTCTCGAAAACGCTTAACAAAAGCCAACGACTATTTCTCTAGATTTATAGTCTATAAATTAATTCATATTTAGCTAGATTCAGGCGCAGAGCCGCCAAGTGGATACACTGAATAAACTTATTGTTATTACCATTATCATTATTATTATTATTATCATTATTAATTATTATTAATTATTTTCTTTGTAGAATAACATGTCGGTGCACTTTCTCAAAATTAATTTAATACTGACTGGGGCGGGGAGACAATCCCTATTGACACTTAATACAGGGGTAACTATCGTATATTCATTCACATACCATTAGTCGACTTTGAAAGTTAACATTCCCTTTCGATCTTTTTTTTCAGAACAATTAACAAAATCAAATCGGTGGGGGCAAGCAAAAGAAAAAGGTATGTAGGTTATATCAAACAACTGTCGCTGTTGTCAATTAAACAAGCCTAATAGCTACATTTGTTTTTAGAGTGAAACCGATGTTGCTCCCCACCCTAAAGATAGCTGCCGTCGATGTGGGGTGTGCGGAGTGGATCCGTCTGGTTGTAAGTATAGTTGCGACTTGTGCAACAATTCACATGAAGCGACCATTTAGCACGTCACCAATTAAGACACAAAGTGAGCGTGAGACGGGTTTTCTCCTGTGATGAATGCGGTGTGGAATTTTCCGCGATACCTCCACTTCGCCGCCACTTGGCTGGGCATGCTAGCCAAACTGGTGGCACTAACAAAAGAGGTAAATATAACAAATATTTGTATTCTTGATGCAGACAATTTCCTATTTATCTTCCTCTCTTTACGATGTACTTTCTTACCACACAGCAACCGCTACAACAACCACCCCCAGCCCCGTTGTTACAGTGTCCGTCCCAACCCTCGCCGGAACACCTGCTACACCCACCAGCCCTGCTGGAGAATTGGCTACAGTGTCCGTCCCAACCCTCGACGTAACACCTCCTACACTCACCAGCAATGGTGACACAATAAACGGCATTGATGCTACCAACATTGTAGGTAATTTAATATAGTCGCACAAGTTCACTTTCCTTTCATGACTTTTGGCTCATTCATATATAAGTATCCCATTCGGGACAACAATTTTTTCTCTTTCCAATTGGTCCTGCTAATGGCCTTAAGAACTTCGAGCTGGACTGCCTCTGCTCTTCTACACAATGCTTATAAATTCTTCACTGCAGAAGTCGCCAGTGAATCCCTTCAAGGATCATTGTATGTTCTCCGTTGGTAGTTGGCCTAGCTTGGACTTTACACAATACTCTCTAAGTATATTTATATATAATATATATATATATTTCTCTTTTTTTGTTTAGGTTTCTTCGACTTCTTACTCCTTCACACCTGAAACCACCCACTAACCTAGAGATCGAAATTTATGATGTAACGTGGGCAGTTTATACTCGCCACTGGTCAGCGATACGAAGCCATTTCAGCACTGGTCATCGACGCCAGGATTGGTATAAATTTCGATTAACTTCCTTTCGACCCGACGTCTTTCGTCAGTACATTAACAGAATGTCTAATGCTCAATTCACTGCATTTCAAGTGAATATTTCTTAGCGCTTCATTCTCATGAACAATTCGACAGGGGATCGGAGTTATTATCACCCCTCAGCTAATCCGATTGGGAAATGTGTAGAACTATCATCCTAAATTTTGAAAAACAGAGCCATTGTTTCTTTACATCGCTCTAAACAAACCGGAAAACTCTATGACATAGATGGAGCAAAACGATTTGTAATGTGAAATATTCTTTTGACTTGGATAAATCCCTTCTTTACTCCGCGAAACATGATGACTGGCAACTTTGCTTTATACTGACTTCTATTTATCATTACATCTGAGAATGAACTTTAACATTTACATCGTAGAATCTTGGATACAATTGTTTTTCTTTTCATTTGGTGTTGGTAAATTATGACGTAAAAATTCTAACACAACTTCAAAACGATACACATCTCTGTGTATATCTTTAAGCACATGACAAATACTAGGTCGTCTTCCATGAAACAAAACGCTTTACACGAATTTACTATGCTTGGTTCGAAAAGTGTTTAACGAAGCCGTTCACCTACCTCTACAAAATACATAAACACCCATGTATTGTTCTTAAACCTTTTTTGTACAATTCCCCAAATGGCCAATTTTGTTTTCGCGCGAATTTTTTATCGCGAATTAAGCACATTTCTAGCATGTGACTTTATTTTTTTTCTTTTCCTCAAGAAAAAACGCTTTACACGAATTTACTTTGCTTGGTTCGAAAAGTGTTAACGAAGTCGTTCACCTACCTTTACAAAATACATAAACATCCATGTATTGTTCTTAAACTACTTAAAGATGATCAAACAACAATTACGACAGGAGCAATTTGAAAGAGATCGTTATTGGGCGATTGTGGATATTATATTTAATGAACGGCTCACAAGACCCAACAAAGAGGAATAACACTCTTCTTAACAGTCATTAATAACATCAACAATGGACACATTGAAAGGAACAAGTTCACCTGTGAGTTGATAATATGGCCACTACTACTGCCTGTTTTCATAAATACAGTGATCAAGCACAACATCTTAATGCAAGATTTGGACGGTAGATAAGTCAGGAATGTAAAGTGACAAAATGTGAAAAATGTGTCCGTCAAAATGTAGACTGTTGCGTAGCAAAAGCAGCCGTGCCACACTAAAAGCATGTAGAAAATACGAAAATAATATTATACGCGGGCTCTCAAGTTATTCCATTGACGATCTCGTTCTCTTACTAGATCAATGTGCTCTACCTTTCCTTTTTCCGACCGTAAACAGAGAGAAAAATCGGAAAAGTTTTTGGAGCGCCTTTTCCAGTCACTTCGCGGGATGATTAAATTTAATTTAATGTAAGTGTTTTCATTGTTATTATTTGTTAACGCGGAATTTATTATTATTATTTATTATTATTATTATTTAGGACTATGAAGTTTAACATTGACATCGTAGAATCTTGGATACAAAATTTCTTTTCATTTTGGTGTCGGTAAATTATGACGTAAAAATTATAAAACAACTTCAAAACGATACACATCTATATCATTTAACTTTTCTACATCTCTGTGTATATCTTTAAACACATCACAAATACTAGTTCGTCTTTCATGAAAAAAAAAACGCTTTACATGAATTTACTTTGCTGTTAAACGAAGTCGTTCACCAAACTTTACAAAATACAAAACATCCATGTACTGTTCTTAAACCATTGTTCTACAATTCCCCAAATGGCTCCTTTGGTTTTCCTGCGGTCTTTTTTATCGCGAAATAAACACATGACTTTTTAGCATTTATTTATTTTTTTCTTTTCTTCAGCTTCCCTGCATCAAGTGTCATATTTGAGGAGCGACATTCACCTGCTCAGATTATCTAAACAAACACAAATTTTTATAAATATTCGTCTCTTCAGACGACATGTTAGAAGTTGTTCTTAGCAAATTGTTTAAAGTTGCTCTCACATAACAAACGGGCATGTATATATATTTTTTCATAAGAAATAAGATTAGCCAGGCGATAAGTAATTTTAATTTGTTTCTTTTCTCACAACCTCTCGAAAACGCTTAACAAAAGCCAACAACTATTTCTCTAGATTTATAGTCTATAAATTAATTCGTATTTAGCTAGATTCAGGCGAAGAGCCGCCAAGTGGATATACTGAATAAACTTATCATTATCATTATCATTATCATTATCATTATTATTATTATTAATTATTATTAATTACTTTCTTTGTAGAATAACATGTCGGAGCAAGAAGTGCACTTTCTCAAAATGAATTTAATCGTTTAGTGACCGTTGTTTTAGACTGACTGGGGCGGGGAGACAATCCCTATTGA
This sequence comes from Scolanthus callimorphus, assembly GCA_033964015.1. NCBI lineage: Eukaryota > Metazoa > Cnidaria > Anthozoa > Actiniaria > Edwardsiidae > Scolanthus > Scolanthus callimorphus. The sequence continues at coordinate 37,056,464 of CM066913.1, forward strand.
CACTTAATACAGGGGTAACTATCGTATATTCATTCACATGCCATTAGTCGACTTTGAAAGTTAACATTCCCTTCCGATCTTTTTTTTCAGAACAATTAACAAAATCAAATCGGCGGGGGCAAGCAAAAGAGAAAGGTATGTAGGTTATATCAAACAACTGTCGCTGTTGTCAATTAAACAAGCCTAATAGCTACATTTGTTTTTAGAGTGAAACCGATGTTGCTCCCCACCCTAAAGGTAGCCGCCGTCGATGTGGGGTGTGTGGAGTGGTGGTATGTCAGCAAAATTTAAAACGCCACATGTTAGCAAAACATGATGCAGGAGGGGATCCGTCTGGTTGTAAGTATAGTTGCGACTTGTGCAACAAACAGTTCACATGAAGCGACCATTTAGCACGTCACCAATTAAGACACAAAGTGAGCGTGAGACGGGTTTTCTCCTGTGATGAATGCGGTGTGGAATTTTCCGCGATACCTCCACTTCGCCGACACTTGGCTGGGCATGCTACCCAAACTGGTGGCACTAAGAAAAGAGGTAAATATAACATATCTGTATTCTTGATGCAGACAAATTTCTATTTATCTTCCTCTCTTTACGATGTATTTTCTTACCACACAGCAACCGCTACAACAACCACCCTCACCCCCCTGGTTACAGTGTCCGTCCCAACCATCGCCGCGACACCCGCTACACCCACCAGCCCAGCTGGAGAATTGGCTACAGTGTCCGTCCCAACCCTCGACGTAACACCTCTTACACTCACCAGCAATGGTGACACAATAAACGGCTTTGATGTTACCAACATTGTAGGTAATTTAAATATAGTCTTACAAGTTCACTTGACTTTCATGACTTTTGGCTCATTCATATATAAGTATCCCATTCGGGACAACGACTTTTTCTCTTTTCAATTGATCCTGCTAATGGGCTTAAGGACTGGCTCCGCTCTTCAACACAATGCTTATAAAATATTTACTGCAGAAGTCGCCTGTGAATCCCTTCAAGGATCCTTGTATGTTCTCCGTTGGTAGTTGGCCTAGCTTGGACTTTACACAATACTCTCTAAGTATATTTATATATAAATCCTTTTGTTTTGTTTAGGTTTCTTGGACTTCTCACTCCTTCACACCTGAAACCACTACTCTACCCACTAACCTAAAGATCGAAATTTATGATGTAACGTGGGCAGTATATACTCGCCACAGGTCAGCGATAAGAAGCCATTTCAGCACTGGCTCATCGACGCCAGGATTGGAATAAATTTCAATTCATTATTATTATTATTTGTTAATGCGGAACTAAGTACAAGGCTCTTTTGATCAAACAAAACAACAGGTATCCCGGTTAAGGCTTAAATATACGATAAAAGCAGCCGTCGACTACAATATAGATATAAATAAAGTTTATCATTATCATTATATAGATTTTCTTTTTACTATTACATACACCCATACATGTTACATAAAAATAATTCACTGTCTCATTTACTGATAACACTATACCGCCATTTCGAACACTCTTACATAATGTACATTAACGCACAGCACATACAAAACAAAACAAAAAACAAAGGAAATATAGTGGAGCTACCATTTTTTTTTTCCGGCTCTCTATTTTATTTACTTTCTATAACTTCTATATTTTTTTCGTTTTACTTTTATTTTCTATTCCTATAGGAATCGAGAAAATATTTTGTCAGGGTACCCCATTTCGTCAAATGGGCGGGGTATTTTCTCCGGTCTATTGCAATTGTACGTTCCATTAGCTCGTATTTCCTATCAATTGAAGATAGGTTAAATGACTCTCTTTTTGTATAAAGCATCAGCTTGTAAATTAAAATTATGAAATTGATTAAAAATGCTGCCTGATCGGTTTCGTGCTAAATCCCCGATAATATTGAAGAGGCCTCTGATAGAATATCCGCCTTCTCCTTGGGCTGTTCCCAAAATATGTATTCCTTCTTGAAAATACCGTGGACTGATCAATATCAGAGTCTTGGACGTGCCTTTGACAATCAGATACCCATGGACATAACTTTTTATGTCGAAATTTGTAATATATGTTACATAAAACATAATTCACTCTCTAATCTACTGACAACACTATACAGCGATAAGCCCAATCAGATTTTAAGTAAAACCGCGAGAGTCCTGGAGTAATTTTCTTCCATATGTTTTACTGTAAAATAGCTCGGTTTTAGGCTCGATTAATTGTGCTCTCGCGTTGTAATTCGCAGCTTTATACGGAAATATCGAGCACAGGATATTAGTATAATCGTGTCTTCGCTAGAATCAAGGCAGTTTTGACCCTGAAATTATTTTCTGTTCAAGAAAGCGGAAAAACCAGACTCGAGGTAAGTCGCTTCTCCGTCAGTCGGTTCTCTACCGAATGACAAACACGAGTTGATATGTTCTTGTTTTCTACAAAGGACTCTTTTTATTTTACAAATAAATCCGTACTTTTCAAGCAATTATTTCGCTATGCAGCTGTAAATGGCTTATTCATGAAATCCTATTCACTCTGTTATCTTTTCGAAAGCTTCGCATGACTTTTCCTTGGCGTCAATAGGTTTGTCCCTGGCTTGATCAGATTTGACCTCGGCTTCGATAGGCTTGTCCGTGGTTGCATCGGACTTGTGGAGAGCTTTGCCTGACTTGTCCTCGGTTTCGACAGGCTTATCCGTGGCTTTGTCAGACTTGTCCTGGGCTTTGACAGGCTTGTTTATAGGTTTCTTTTTGGTGGCGAGGAAGTAGTAGTATTATATGTGGCTTTCACTATCGTTTTATCTGGATAATCGGTGTGGATATCTGGATATTGTTATAATACTTGCATAAAAGTTGGATAATTAACCAACTAAAAATCTGTATAAATCACCATGGTAACAAGCAAAAGAGTATGAACCCAATTTTCAATGAAATTAACGAAATATTGTAAATTTCTCCATAAAACAATGTATACTCTCAGAGATTAAAAATACGCACAACGTTTACACAAAAATGGCTTCCCAAATAGTACGCAAAAATGGCGAGCAGTTGTTTCCAATTGGGCAAAATTGGAAACAACTGTATATTTCGCCTCGGTGGGTGTTTTCAAGACGTACGTTTTGTTCCACCTAAGGCAACACAAGGAAGAGAAGGGTGAACTAAGACAACGCCAAGAGGAATGTGCCTAAAGCTTCATGAACTAAGGGATTTCAAGAACTGTATATGGGAGTTGTATGATATCGCGCAAGGTTTGGACCTGGTAGTGAACGGAGACGAATAGTTTTTTGACGATGAAAATGTGCACCCAACTACACCGGTGGCACCAGAAAAGAGCCCTTAGCACAAGGTGCCCATGTAAAACGTGAATAACTAAGATCTGATTTACTATTAAATAATTAAGATCAAACGCCACGGAAAAGTTATTTATTCAATTTGCATTGACACGCTTACAATTTACACGAATACACGGCGAGCGTATCTTCGATGTCACGAAATCTTCGATTTATTAAAACAAGTGTTTTAGCTTAAGTCTATCAATACCGCTAGAAAGAGTGCTCAGAAATAAGTTAAGACTTGCCGACCAGTTTTACTAATTAAAGGAAATTCGTTCAAGAGCTTGGTTTAAATTATAGATTACTTGACAATAAAAAAATTCCCATCTTAGACGAATTAAATTCGCTTCTATTGTACAGAGAAAAAGCAACGAACTATCCTATTAACTTTTATTGCACACAAAATGTGAAAATAAATGCACTTACATAAAACAACTATTGATAATAAACAATATGTGCCGCAAACAACAGGTTTAACAAAGCTGCTCTCAAAACGTTTTTAGCGGGAAGTACGATCAATCCTTTCCGCCGAAAAAAAACAACACAAAACACGCGATCTCCCCTACGCCCTTTCTTTTGTAACGGGTTTCAAAAAACCGCGAAACAATTGACTAGTCTGTTCCGCCAAGACCCGCAACCGCCTCTGTCCAACTATCCAATCGCATAGTTGCACCCGTTATCAGACGAGTTCGACAAAATGGACGGAGATAAAGAAAACACACCGGTAAGTTTATTTTATCACCTAAATGTTTCTTCGGTAGTGTGTAGGTTGCTCAAAAATCGTAAGGATGTGATTCATTTTTTTGTTGTTGTTCTTGTTGTTGCTGAACACAACCATCGAATAAACCTTGAAAGACCACTCCACGGATGCTCGTCTTTCAAAGTGTGTGCAGTCGAGCAGTTTTATCAGTGCGCGCACAAATCATTTCCACCCCGCTAGCATCAATAACAACAACAAATTGTGTTAATTTATCTATTAGCTCGATTATTTATAATGACTTTTCTTTTTAGAACCCGATAACTTTCAATGGGGCGGTGGTCAGCAGGTCGTGTGCGATGTGTGTGGTGTTCGTGTTGCCCGTGCAGACAATCTTCAACGCCACAAAATGTCAGTCCACGGTACAAAGAAGTATGGTTGTGCAAAGTGTGGGAAACGCTTTCGGCGTTCCGATTATCTGCTTGTGCATACATCAATTCAATTCAATTTTATTTGCCATTTCTTTTTCAAACAATTATACATAAAAAATGTCTAAATAGACTAAGAAAAAGAAGATGGTGAGAGCGCCCATTCTCATGCATGAAACTACCTTCAAGTGTGGTATTTGTGGGGAGTAATTAGGAGTATTATATGTGGTTTTCACTGTCATTTCGTCTGGATATTGGGATAATATTTGCATAAAAGTTATATCATTAGTCAACTGGAAATCTGCATAAATCACCATGGTAATAAGCAAAAGAGCCTGATCCCAATTTTCAATGAAATAATAGAAATATTGTAGATTTCTCCATAAAACAATCTATACTCTCAGAGATTTAAAATACGTACAACGTTTACACAAAATGGCTTCCCAAAAAGTACTCAAAAATGGCGAGCAGTTGTTTCGAATTGGGCATAACGGATATTTCGCCTCGGTGTGTGTTTTCAAGACGCAAGTTTTGCTCCACCTAAGGCAACACAAGGAAGAGAAGGGTGAGCTAATACCAACACTCAAATGGATATTTCGCCTCGGTGTGTGTTTTCAAGACGCAAGTTTTGCTCCACCTAAGGCAACACAAGGAAGAGAAGGGTGAGCTAATACCAACACTCAAATGGATATTTCGCCTCGGTGTGTGTTTTCAAGACGCAAGTTTTGCTCCACCTAAGGCAAGACAAGGAAGAGAAGGGTGAGCTAATACCAACACCCAGAGGAATGTGCCTGAAGCTTAATGAACGGAGGGATTTGAAGAACTGTATAGGGGAGTTGTATATCGCGCAAGGTTTGGACCTGGTAGTGAACGGAGAAAAATAGTTTTTGAAGATGAAAATGAGCACCCGACTACACCGGTGGCACCTGAACAGAGCCCTTTACAAGTAAAAAAACTTAAGATGTAAATGTCCTGTTGTTCTTTTCCGTTAAATAATTAAAATCAAACGTCACGGAAAAGTAAGTTATTCAATTTGCACTGGCACGCTTACAATTTACACGAATGCATTAAGCGCAAGTGTATGTTCGATACGACCGCTTTAGCTAAAGTCTACCCATACCGCTAGAAACAGTGCTCAGAAATGAGTTACAGCTGTTTCAGGCAACACGCGACTTCGCCATAGTCAGATTCTTGGAGTTTGGCAGTTGGGTTTTTCTGCGCTGTCCATCAATGCAATCGTGTGAGCCAATCAGATCCTTGTCCAGTGCATTTGTTTGGCTTCCCTTGCGAGACATGCCGCGACAGAAAGCCAATTCACTGCACTAGGCGTAACTGAGCAACGACCTGATTGGCTCACGGAGCTAGTTGTGGTTTGATTGACTTCACAGAAAAACCCAACTGCCAAAAAGTGTTAACGTGCTGGGTCGCGTGTTACCTGAAACAGCTGTAAGACTTGCCGGCCAGTTTGACTAATTAAAGGTTGGTTCAAATTATAGATTACTTGACAATAAAAAAAAACATATTAGACGAATTAAATCAGCGCCCCCGCTTCTAGAGCAACGGACTAGCCTATTAACGTTTATTGCACACAAAATGTGAAAATAAATGAATTTACACGAAACAACTATTGACAATAAACTATATGTGCCGCAAACAACAGGTTTTAACAAAACTGCTCTCAAAACGTTTTTATTCCTTCCCTCGCCCTCTCACTGTAACAAAAACTTTCAAGCGAGAAATACTAGACTAATCCTTTCCGCCAAAAAAAGACAAAAGCAAACACTCGACCTCCCCTACGCCCTCCTTTTATAACGGGTTTCAAAAAAGCGCGAAACACTTGACTAGTCTGTTCCGCCAAGACACGCAACCGCCTCGTCCAAATATCCAATCGCACATCTGGATAATGATGAGATTAGTTGCCTTTTGTGAGGTTAATTCATCTAGACTCGTGCTAATTCTTTTTGCATCTACATAAATATATTTTCTTTTTCTCTCACTCTCTCTCTCTCGCAACTATGGAACAGTTTGAAGTAGACAAATTCGTGAAATTTGAAGAAAAGTGAAGAAAATATTTAAAAAATACGCCGGTAAGTGTATTTCACTAGTTATTTTTTTCCGGTAGTGTTGCTTAAGATAGGATGCGATCGAGTGTCACTGATATAATTTTTGTTCCGTGACACTACGGAAGAACAAGAAGCTATCGAGGAATTTTCCCTCTCACCATTAGCGGATATAAGCGACGATTTTCTGACGCTTGTTGTCCCGCCGTCAGCAGACGAGTTCGACAAAATGGACGAAGATAAAGAAAACCGGTAAGATTATTTTACCTAACTAATTTTTTTTTTCGGCAGTGTGTAGCTTGCTCAATAATCGTAAGGATGTGATTCATTTTGTTGTTGTTGTTGTTGCTCCATATTTATATTGTAGCCTGATATTATGGAAGAAGACAAGGAATTTTCGCTTTCACCGTTCGCTAATGGAGAGTTGTTCGAGTACCGCCAGGGAACTAGTTTACTTATGGGCTATACCGCTGACCGGGAGTTAGGTCCGCCATGTTTTGTTCGATACGATTAACAACTAAACTCTCACGCAGAGACATTTTCTGATCTTCTATAATCTTTTGTAAGTATTATCGTCGGTTTATGTAAGCGTTATACCCTTGAATTACCATTTAACCGTATTTTATTGTAGGCCTTAGCCTCGTTCCCATGTTTCTCTATTACTTATAACTGTGCAATCTTATAACTATGTAATGTATTTTGCATTAATTTATCTATTAACTTAATCATTTATAATTATAACATAGCTACGATATAACGCGCGCTATGATTGGTCAATTTTTATGAAGAAGTTTTGGCGGGACGCACGTAGTCAAGGGCAACCAAGAAGGTCCACGGTTTGAACTCGCCGAAAGATTGATTTCGTTCGCTGAAGGAAGATTTTCGTGTCTTATTCACTAAAAATATGGCTAACAAGTCTAAAATGGAGTTCTTCTATGCACAAGGCTGTTAATTTAAATTGATTTAGTGGAAATTCAAATGCTGTGTTTCAAACATCAGGGTGAAAAGCCGGCCGGTTAAATTCACAATTTATCTACATGAATTCTATTCAAATCTCAATGGAAATTGCAGGCGATTCATGTGAAGGGACTAAATGGACACAAGAGGTATTTAAACAATGCTCTTAGTTTTATGGGAATTAGCATTTCTGTAGCTTACTTTTGAAAAGTTTATACGTCTAAATAAAATGGCTTACGCCTCGTTCGACTCTTACGCTAGCTTCGTGTTTTCTCAACTATCCGCGTGCTTCCAGAACTGGATATACGCACGCTAAGCATGGACCATTACTTAATTATTTCTCTTTTAAGAACCCGAAAATTTTCAATGAGGCGATGGTCAGCAGGTCGTGTGCGATGTGTGTGGTGTCCGTGTTGCCCGTGCAAACAATCTTCAACGCCACAAAATGTCAGTCCACGGGCAAAAGAAGTATGGTTGTGCAAAGTGTGGGAAACGCTTTCGGCGTTCCGATTATCTGCTTGTGCATACATATGCGGCGTATCCACATGCATGAAACTATCTTTTAGTGTGTGTTTTTTGTGGGGAGGAATTATCCCTCATACACCAGCTACGGAGGTTGAGCTGGATGATCGTTCTAATTATTTATTATTTAGTAGCTTTGATCACGCCATAGTACAACAAAATATATTAAAGAACTTCAACTAAAAAACAAATATTCAACTAACATGATGGAGGGGTGCCTGACGGACTCTAAATCTCACAATGGCGCCCAAAACACGGTACAGTACACAAATCGAGACTAATTACATCACTGAATACTAATTAACAAACTAAAAGGGAAGCGCTCGAACAATACAAACAGCTAAAAAGGAAGGTGATGGGAAAAATAAAAGGTAAATATTTAGGTTAGATACGTTGTAGAGCATGTAGAAGTGGTATCATATCATTATTTTGAATTTCCAGAAAGACAAAAAGGCTACAAGAGAACCAGAGAACGGTGTTCAAGATAAACGTGTCCTTTGGCTTTATTCTTCGAAACACGGAGACAGGCAATCTGGCTTATAGGTACAGCTCACGGAACAACGATCACCTGTTTGAAACCCCATATCAGGTCGCCAAGCGGGAGGATCTTCAGCGAGTGCGAGATGCCATTGCGAATCTTGCCGTCATGGAGTCCCAACACAAAGTGGGTGTGGCTGGAGTGGCAAACGTGACGTTTTACGTCAAAAAGCTGCGTGGTCACCATATTGGCAGAGAACCGCACGGTGTTGTAAAGCACTTAGAGAGAGAAATAAATGATTTGTACTCAGATCTATTGGTTGTTGTTGTGTCCGCACGGTGCGTAGATTGTTGTGGGAAAAGTTCCGCAAAAGTACCAGATCACCTGACATTTTTCCCGTACTTTGCCACCCTCGACTTTGAGTGCATGCTTCTAAAGTATAAATTGCACGATAATAGCGCCAAGCTGACGTGAGAGACCAAGCATGTTCCGTCAAGCGCCAGCGTATGCTCAAATGTGCCAGGTTTCGCCACCCCAAAATACTTCATTACCAGCGGTGACGCTGAAGAGCTTTTGCGGTCATTTGGGGAATACCTGTTGCAGCTGAGCCACGGAAGCTATCGCCTATTATCGGGTGAATTTGCCGAGGTTCTGCGATTAATTAAAAAATCAATGGCACATAGTAGAGACTGACACTGATTTAGCCTACATAGCCATCTTTGGGGAATCAGTTGAAAGTATGTACGTAATTAGCAGTTTTTCAATTATTGTTATTAAACTTGCTTTTAGTTAATTTATTTCCATTTTTTAACAGGGTAACGTTATGCACCAGACTGCTTCCATTTTGCGGAAAAGGAACCTTCTTTTATTTTCCACTTGGTTGGGACCAGTGCTTGGACAACAATGTAGATGGGGTTTCAATCCAGTTCCCGGAATGAATGGTCAGTAGTGATGTCCGCATCGGAGAACACCCTTTTTTAAAGGAGACAGGGGACACAAATGGGGAGTCGAATGGCGAGTCAAAATGTTGGAATCAAATGAGGAGAAGGGGAAATAGGGGATAGTATTGGATCTATAAATGGTTAAGAAAATTTTACACCCAGGCCGCAACCATTGTCCAGCTCACGTGACTCTGACGATCTTTCAAGAAAAATGGCTTCAAAAATGTAGAGCGGCTCTTACCTGTTGGTTTTTTTTCCAGTCCTGTGGTTGTTTATAAGAACCAAGTTCCACATCAGACAGAACAAAAGAGATCAACCAGAAAAGTCGGCCCAACGTTTAAAGGGTCTGTCTGACGTTTCAAGAACTCGTGGACTTGAAAAACCGGATTGTGGACATTTATAAAATAGTAGAAAGCTTAGAGTTTGCAAAGGATCACTTCGCCAAAAAGTAAACAAAAACGACCGGTTAGCATTAAAGTTACACAGGAAACTCTTCGCCCCAACACTAGCACTACTAGTAATCATAGGTAAACATAACGTCTCGCGAGTCAAAGCCATCGACCTATTAGACAAACAACTTTACTCAAAAACAAAAAAACTGCTAAAGGAGCCATTTCACTGTAAAAGAAGACTAAATTTGATTTTACTTTTTAACAAACTACCACTGCCGCAGTTAACCATGGATGATGCCGATGATGTTTCTACTGGCCAAAGACTAATTTTGATTGTATTTTTTTAAACAAAACAGACACTAAAGCAACACAATGGATCGCTTGGTGGAGAACAGTCCATTTAGCGTAAGTGAGCAAATATGACCACCATAAGATTCCACGATGAAGGAGAGAGGGTTCACTTTTTCTGCAGTTATTTTGAAGAAATCATTTCCAAGGATTTGAATATCTCCAGATGCCCCAATTGCATCGAGGATGACGTGACATTCTGTCTCATTAAAGGACACAAAGCCACTTCAGCCGCTTGCTATAAATACGAATATTATATAGCGCAAGAACATCAAAGTAGTGTTTGGTCGATAGATGAAATGTTATGGCTGCTAGATAGTTGTGTCCTTCCTTTATTTTTGCCAACAAAAGACATTAAACGACTTTAACTTTTTCACCCCTAAATTACATTTAATTTTTAAAAAGACAATTCAGACTGTACGAACTATTATTTCGGTTTATTAATTATCCAATGTACCAACCTATGATTATTTTTTTAGGCGGTAACGAATGTGGTGTCTTTTCAAACTTCAACATCTCACACGACATTTTACAGCAAGCAGCAGCTCACGAAAAATCGGAGGATTTTTGCATTTTTTTAGAAAAGCAATTATTTTGGGAACTTCACTAGGAATTCCTTTCTTACTTTTCACTATTTTTGTTATCGCCATGACCATCGCCAGGTCTCAGAACAGATAAGGCTACGGCGATTCGAGAGTTCTCCCGTGACCTCAATCAGCACAGTCAGTTACGGGAGCAGTACTGAAATCGTATTGTTCTCAGCCCAACAAACCACTTCGGTGTGACAATCTACTTGTCAAACCACGGAGAGGTTTTATCCCAGCTTGTTGGAGTTAGAGTATCTCGCTAAACTTATAACGTAGTCGTTTGATTGGTATCAAAGTATCTGTTCGATAATTGCTTGATAATAACTTGAAACCTTCTCTTGAATTGATCAATGCTACTCTTGTTCAATCAGTGTTCGATTTGATAATTATTTCATTTTGAGCGTCCACGTGGGGAAAATTTGTTCAAGGTGAGGCCGTTCGAGTTCACGCTTATTTTCAGGAGGTACAGTCGATCGGGTTTCCTCTCAATATCCTCGAATAAAGTGAGTTCCACGGTGAAGTTGTGGCACGGGATCATGTTGTTTCTAAGGGATAAATACTTGTACCTTTGACACTTTGCTGGATCGATAGCTGGAAATTTAGTCAGTTTCGCGAAACTACAATCCACTTGATCGCAGTGCGAATACACTGACATGCATGCATTTAAGTTGTCACAACAGCTTCCATCATAAAGAGGGAACTGTAGAGCCAAGCAACATACTCCGATAAGCAAACGAATAAAGAACGCCATTTTTGTGTCGTAGCGATAGACTGTGCAGATAAACCGCGGGAGTGACCCCCGGGAGTGACCCCCGGGGATGCCCGTTGTATTTTCAGGGGTTATAAACTGCGATGGTTATAATATGTGACGTCGATAATGTGTCTTATCAATTTATTTCTAAGTAGTAAGCTGATGGGAACATTTTTACCTGATTCAGGTAAACGTTTACCTGACGGAATTTTTCACAAAAATCGCGATTGGTCGAGCGAACAATGGGGGTCAAAGGTCACGCCAAAGAGTAACGCAAGGGGATCACACAATGCAATACCGTGACACAATGACTTGATTCAGGTAAAACGTTTACCCGACGGAATTTTTCACAAAAATTGCGGTTGACTGAGAGAACAAAGAGTAACGCAAAGGATCACACAATCTTTTTTATTGTTTTTTTAGAATTCTACAGTAGACATATGATCTTTATCCCAGGGTGTATTATCGGTGCAGGCAATACCCCACGACTGTCCTCTGATTTCTATAATGTCTTTGATATCTAATAGTTTACGTAGTCGCAAGAGCTCATTTCTTCGTATTCCTTGGTCACAGTTGTATTCATCACCTGTCTTTAGTGCGTTATGGAGGCGATTGCAATAAGCAATTTTACTCCCCGGCTTGGTTAATAGTGTTTTTAACTCGCCTCTGCAGAAGAAGAGTTCCAAATCCGGCTTGTCTTTGAAAGAGCAGCAAAGTTTGTAAGCCATCATGTTGGGTATGCATGTTTTCGAGTAGCCTTCTCGTTCGAGATAATACTTGCAGGTGCGATGGTTAAAATTGAGGGTTATCACCTCGTCTTTCATGCGGTAAACCTTGCAAACACATTTGAGGTGCAGTAGTTTTAAGCTACTGGTTCCTGCCGGGAGAATGATCATGATGAACTGATGCGGTGTACTCGTTTTGTTGTTTCTTTTATGCTGCGGTATATAACTGAACACACGGGTAAATTGGTTGACCTTTTTTTATTTCAGCAAATTACCTTAAGTTAAAGTTACAGTTGTGCTCGTGAGGTCGGTTATATATATAAAATTTCGTTATATAACTGAACACAGGGGTAATTGGACGTAAAATTTTTTGATGCATGTTTCGTCCATATCTAGGATAGAATATTTCGTGTTAATTGATAAAACCCGCACAATCCTGTATTAAAACCGCTTCTATAAATCCCAGGCGCGTTACACATACACTCCATATGTATATAAAATGAATAGTGCGGTCGACCGGTGTTATCAACCCATTCATTATAAATAATACAAGCTTCTTCTGTAAATTGTAATTGTTTGGATAAAATATCAATGTCAATACCTTCAAAGCGATGTTCTCTTTTCTCGTTGTCTAAACAGGCAGCACAGAGGGGAAAGCACTGGGCACAGTTCCAGCAAACGTACAATTTTGTTTGGCATTTTTGAATGTCACACCATGGCCCTTCGATGAGTAATCGCACGTTTCTGTGAATTTTATCCCACCCCATCTTGCGTTTTCGTTCTAGAAGGTTGTTTACCAGGGGAATGTGATAGGATTTCCAGATGATCAATTTAACATCCCAAGGCAGTTTTTGAAAGGGTAAAGCATCGACTGACGGTTTGACGATGCTCACCCTTATCCATTTTTCCTTTTTGGTCCACTTCTCGTCTAACCATCTCCATCCGTTGCGTTTAACCCATTTGTAACTGCCTGAAGATTCTTCTAGCGAAAAATAGCTAAAGTCAAAAGTCCAGTTGCCATAGCTGTACAATGGCATGGCTGGCAAGTCTCAAGCATTTGAACTAACTGTAATGGTTTTATAGGTAAAAAAGAGTTGGTTAATCGCGGTTAAAAAGAACGGCATACACGATCATTCAACGTTCAGGTTCACACACATTGAAAAAAGAGTTACCTGTAAAAATGATCAAAAAGAGCAAAGCATTTGTTTTTAGGTAAAGAAAGAGTCACGCATACACGTTCGTTCTACATTCGTGTCGCACGCGTTGAAAAAATACAAACACAAGGCTGTATCGCATTGCATGCTAAAACGAGTTGTTATTGAGGAGAGAGTCACGAACATCGAGTAATAACAGCACATGCACTTGAGTATGCCATTTTGAAGCTAGATTTCCATTGAAAAGAGATGACCGTCAAAACGACTTGATTATGCTATCTTGATTGGAATGTGAAGGTATAATGAATTATCTGCGGATAATACTTTCTATCCCCCACGCATACACACTGACACAACATGCTTGTTGGGGTAGCTTAAACTAAATCTAACTCGATCAAAGTCTTTTCGTGCAATGTTCCACTGTTCAAAGTCTCTGGTGGTGGCCAGATGTAGACGTAACGCCATAAACAAACGTTTTGCATGTCGCCTCCCTAAAGGGTGATGTTTTTTAAGCGGGGTGAAGTCGTGGGAGAAGGTCTTGCACGCGAGCGTTGTAAATCATGTTCATAAATTGAGTGTCACAAAAGAACAAATTGATGTTGTGATTGAGACATGGTAATTTTATCGTCATCCACACAGCCGTTTTGTTGATCACGCACGATCGTATGGCCGGTTGATTTCTTGTAAAGCGCACATAAGGTGTTTGGTGAGTAGAGTTCCATTGTATTGGTGTCGTGTCGCAGTAACAGGGCATTGTGTACAGTCGTTGACCATCTCTTGCATTGACGCTCACGGCCATGTGTAACCTTCGCGCTGTAGTCGCTTGTTTGAAAGGCGACGACTTCGTCTTTGGAATCGGCTCGTATTAAAGTAAGGAAATTGCCAGTGTGGGTTTTTAGTAAAGATGAAGCGGTAGGTTAATCCATCATCGCTCAATGTTATAAATTCTGGAGGACAATACTCGCCGATCAAGCATCGTTTACCTGCATTCGTAGTCATCATTGACTGGCCATAGCGGTGAGGTTTTTTACGTTTACGTTCTGATCTGGGTCTATTTGTTAATGCTAGTTTTTGATGTCGTAGCGTGATCACAAAAGCGCATCTCCATTGGAGGTAGTTGTAGGGGAACTCTTTACCTAAGCGATAGACTTTATCCTCTAGACGCACAAATTTTTGTTCGAGCAGGACATCGTGTTCCGCTTTTTTTAAAAAAACCGTCTTGCAAAACATGAACCCATTCGAGAGTTTGCGTAACGCGGTGTTACGATCGGGGTAACACCAAAATTCCACAATGCAAGCCCATCCTCTTTAACGCAAGGGATTCCTGTGTCACAGATGCAGTGAAAGTGAGCACAACGATTAATGTTTAGAAGTGACATGGTTGAAAAAAGCGAGTTGCGCGCCTCTTTTTTATAGCCGTTTTTGTAACCGTTTATTTTGTTTTGTAACCGATGATGATGGGGGATAATTACAAGTTCGTAATTAGTTAGTTTTACATGAACGCGGCGCCGCCACCATGCCTTATGTCAGTCAGTCACAACCAAGCAAGCCTTAAACCGCCAAGTCAAACCTCATGACTCTCTCTCTCTGTTTTTTCTTACAGAAACCTCTCTTTCTCCAAAGCTACTACTCCTACTACTGCTACTACTCCTACTACTGCTACTACTACTACTGCTACTACTACTACTACAGCATGGGGTGCGTCAAAAATAATTATACGGACGAAATTGTAGAACTAGAAGTGTCTAGAGCCGAAGAAGAATTTATAGAAAGACTTAACGATCTTACCGCTAATAATATTCAGCAATGGGAGAAAGAGAAAGAGGACGATCCGCCTCAAACATTGCTTGAGGCGTTATTATACTTAGATGACCCCGTCACTACGACGGTGGATGGCACTGCCGTCTTCGATATAAGTGCGGCACAGAAACTGCTAAGAAACACCACAGCAGCCCAGGGACAAGACAATGTATATACTACTGGAAAAGACAAAAATTGATTCTATTTTTTAACAAAACTACTTCTACTACTACTACTACTGGATGATGCCGATGTTTCTACTGGTGAAAGACTAATTTTAATTTTTTTTTTTTTTTAACAGACGCTAAAGCACATGGATCGCTTGACAGAAAACAGCAGTGCCACCGTAAGTGATGACTACAATTAGATTCCACAGTGAAGGGGAGAGAATTCACTTTTTCTTTAATTACTTTCAAGAAATAGTATCAAACGATTTCCAGATTTCCAGATGTCCCAACTGTCTCGAGGATGATGTAACCTTCTGTCTCCTTAAAGGACATGGAGCAACTTCAGCCGCCTGTTACAAATATGAGTACTACATAGTTCAAGAAAAACAAAGTAGTGTTTGGTCTATAGACGAAATTTTATGGCTATTAGATAATTGCGCCCTTCCTTTGTTTTTTCCGGTTAAAGACATTAAACGACTTTTTAACTTTTTTACCCCTAATTTACATTTAATTTTTAGAAAACAGTTCAGACTGTATGAGCTATTATTTCGATTTATTAGCTACCCATGTAACGGAAATTCAAAATTTAACATATCACACGAAATTTTACAACAAGCAGCAGCAGCTCACGAATTGGGAGATTTTTGTAATTTTTTAGACCAGCAAGAATTTAGTAATTTAAACCAATGTACCCGTAAATATTTAGAATTTACCCATAGCGCCACGATCATACTCGATAAAAACTTTCAATACAAAGCACACTCTATTTTTAATAAAGGGAGCAGTGAACAACCTGCTAAAATTCAAGTATTACAAAAACTATATAACGCTTCGTACGAATGCAACAAAATTAAAATGTTGTTTTGTTTGTAGATTTTGCTCCAAACGGAGTATGCAAAAACACTCAAGACTGTTACAGATAAACTCGCAGGGTACATCGCTGGATGTAGTGTTAATCCGACGGAAATTCACAAGCAAATTACGCTTAATCTTGTAAGCGGAAGTATCGCAACCCAAACTACACAAGACTGTATTTTGGGTAACGACTTCCGAACAGACCGTCAACTTTGGCCATTAAATAGCAAATCACGTTATTTAGTCGTAAAGCAACAAAACGTAGAATGCTTGGGTTTTTTAACTGAAGAGGATATTATTACCTCGTTTCGACCAGATGGACGATTAAACCTTAACACAGATGCATTTTGGAAGTTCGCAGTTCCTCTAAACGTGGCATCAGACAAAGTAAACCAACAAATGCTATCTGAAAATGATTATCACTGTCAGTGGGCCAATGTAGTCTCCTATTTGGCAAGACAGACACTCAATTCCGATGAGACGAAAAAAACATCGTCCATCATTTTTACAAATGCTGTGGCTTTACCTTATAATGCAACAAGCACGCGAAAACGGTCTGCCGTGATCGGGTCTAGCCAATACTATAACAAATCAATTTTGGTAGATCGCGTCTTGTTGCAGAAACACTATCAAGGGGTAGAAGAGCCAGCATGCTCCATCATTGAAGTAGAACGGGAATTTGCACTATTGAAACAAACAAACAAAAATGATCGACTTGCATTGAAACTGCATATGAAACTATTTGCCCCTACACTAGCAGTGCTGTTGGTCATCGGCAAACACAATGTATCTCGCACCAAAGCGATAGATGTGCTAGATAAGGAACTCTTTCAAAAAAACAAAAAAATTATCAAGGGACCGTTTGACGAGAAGGTCACCAAAGAAGACGCAAAAGATCGCCAATTTTCGCTGCACTTTTGCATCTCCGCCCCACTGCAAGAAGTGGAGCACATTGCCACGTGCACGCAACTAGAAACGTGCAGGTTAGTCAGGTGCCTTTCAAGAAATAGTATCAAACGATTTCCAGATTTCCAGATGTCCCAACTGTCTCGAGGATGATGTAACCTTCTGTCTCCTTAAAGGACATGGAGCAACTTCAGCCGCCTGTTACAAATATGAGTACTACATAGTTCAAGAAAAACAAAGTAGTGTTTGGTCTATAGACGAAATTTTATGGCTATTAGATAATTGCGCCCTTCCTTTGTTTTTTCCGGTTAAAGACATTAAACGACTTTTTAACTTTTTTACCCCTAATTTACATTTAATTTTTAGAAAACAGTTCAGACTGTATGAGCTATTATTTCGATTTATTAGCTACCCCATGTAACGGAAATTCAAAATTTAACATATCACACGAAATTTTACAACAAGCAGCAGCAGCTCACGAATTGGGAGATTTTTGTAATTTTTTAGACCAGCAAGAATTTAGTAATTTAAACCAATGTACCCGTAAATATTTAGAATTTACCCATAGCGCCACGATCATACTCGATAAAAACTTTCAATACAAAGCACACTCTATTTTTAATAAAGGGAGCAGTGAACAACCTGCTAAAATTCAAGTATTACAAAAACTATATAACGCTTCGTGAGAATGCAACAAAATTAAAATGTTGTTTTGTTTGTAGATTTTGCTCCAAACGGAGTATGCAAAAACACTCAAGACTGTTACAGATAAACTCGCAGGGTACATCGCTGGATGTAGTGTTAATCCGACGGAAATTCACAAGCAAATTACGCTTAATCTTGTAAGCGGAAGTATCGCAACCCAAACTACACAAGACTGTATTTTGGGTAACGACTTCCGAACAGACCGTCAACTTTGGCCATTAAATAGCAAATCACGTTATTTAGTCGTAAAGCAACAAAACGTAGAATGCTTGGGTTTTTTAACTGAAGAGGATATTATTACCTCGTTTCGACCAGATGGACGATTAAACCTTAACACAGATGCATTTTGGAAGTTCGCAGTTCCTCTAAACGTGGCATCAGACAAAGTAAACCAACAAATGCTATCTGAAAATGATTATCACTGTCAGTGGGCCAATGTAGTCTCCTATTTGGCAAGACAGACACTCAATTCCGATGAGACGAAAAAAAACATCGTCCATCATTTTTACAAATGCTGTGGCTTTACCTTATAATGCAACAAGCACGCGAAAACGGTCTGCCGTGATCGGGTCTAGCCAATACTATAACAAATCAATTTTGGTAGATCGCGTCTTGTTGCAGAAACACTATCAAGGGGTAGAAGAGCCAGCATGCTCCATCATTGAAGTAGAACGGGAATTTGCACTATTGAAACAAACAAACAAAAATGATCGACTTGCATTGAAACTGCATATGAAACTATTTGCCCCTACACTAGCAGTGCTGTTGGTCATCGGCAAACACAATGTATCTCGCACCAAAGCGATAGATGTGCTAGATAAGGAACTCTTTCAAAAAAACAAAAAAATTATCAAGGGACCGTTTGACGAGAAGGTCACCAAAGAAGACGCAAAAGATCGCCAATTTTCGCTGCACTTTTGCATCTCAGCCCCACTGCAAGAAGTGGAGCACATTGCCACGTGCACGCAACTAGAAACGTGCAGGTTAGTCAGGTGCCTTTCAAGAAATAGTATCAAACGATTTCCAGATTTCCAGATGTCCCAACTGTCTCGAGGATGATGTAACCTTCTGTCTCCTTAAAGGACATGGAGCAACTTCAGCCGCCTGTTACAAATATGAGTACTACATAGTTCAAGAAAAACAAAGTAGTGTTTGGTCTATAGACGAAATTTTATGGCTATTAGATAATTGCGCCCTTCCTTTGTTTTTTCCGGTTAAAGACATTAAACGACTTTTTAACTTTTTTACCCCTAATTTACATTTAATTTTTAGAAAACAGTTCAGACTGTATGAGCTATTATTTCGATTTATTAGCTACCCCATGTAACGGAAATTCAAAATTTAACATATCACACGAATTTTACAACAAGCAGCAGCAGCTCACGAATTGGGAGATTTTTGTAATTTTTTAGACCAGCAAGAATTTAGTAATTTAAACCAATGTACCCGTAAATATTTAGAATTTACCCATAGCGCCACGATCATACTCGATAAAAACTTTCAATACAAAGCACACTCTATTTTTAATAAAGGGAGCAGTGAACAACCTGCTAAAATTCAAGTATTACAAAAACTATATAACGCTTCGTACGAATGCAACAAAATTAAAATGTTGTTTTGTTTGTAGATTTTGCTCCAAACGGAGTATGCAAAAACACTCAAGACTGTTACAGATAAACTCGCAGGGTACATCGCTGGATGTAGTGTTAATCCGACGGAAATTCACAAGCAAATTACGCTTAATCTTGTAAGCGGAAGTATCGCAACCCAAACTACACAAGACTGTATTTTGGGTAACGACTTCCGAACAGACCGTCAACTTTGGCCATTAAATAGCAAATCACGTTATTTAGTCGTAAAGCAACAAAACGTAGAATGCTTGGGTTTTTTAACTGAAGAGGATATTATTACCTCGTTTCGACCAGATGGACGATTAAACCTTAACACAGATGCATTTTGGAAGTTCGCAGTTCCTCTAAACGTGGCATCAGACAAAGTAAACCAACAAATGCTATCTGAAAATGATTATCACTGTCAGTGGGCCAATGTAGTCTCCTATTTGGCAAGACAGACACTCAATTCCGATGAGACGAAAAAAACCATCGTCCATCATTTTTACAAATGCTGTGGCTTTACCTTATAATGCAACAAGCACGCGAAAACGGTCTACCGTGATCGGGTCTAGCCAATACTATAACAAATCAATTTTGGTAGATCGCGTCTTGTTGCAGAAACACTATCAAGGGGTAGAAGAGCCAGCATGCTCCATCATTGAAGTAGAACGGGAATTTGCACTATTGAAACAAACAAACAAAAATGATCGACTTGCATTGAAACTGCATATGAAACTATTTGCCCCTACACTAGCAGTGCTGTTGGTCATCGGCAAACACAATGTATCTCGCACCAAAGCGATAGATGTGCTAGATAAGGAACTCTTTCAAAAAAACAAAAAAATTATCAAGGGACCGTTTGACGAGAAGGTCACCAAAGAAGACGCAAAAGATCGCCAATTTTCGCTGCACTTTTGCATCTCAGCCCCACTGCAAGAAGTGGAGCACATTGCCACGTGCACGCAACTAGAAACGTGCAGGTTAGTCAGGTGCCTTTCAAGAAATAGTATCAAACGATTTCCAGATTTCCAGATGTCCCAACTGTCTCGAGGATGATGTAACCTTCTGTCTCCTTAAAGGACATGGAGCAACTTCAGCCGCCTGTTACAAATATGAGTACTACATAGTTCAAGAAAAACAAGTAGTGTTTGGTCTATAGACGAAATTTTATGGCTATTAGATAATTGCGCCCTTCCTTTGTTTTTTCCGGTTAAAGACATTAAACGACTTTTTAACTTTTTTACCCCTAATTTACATTTAATTTTTAGAAAACAGTTCAGACTGTATGAGCTATTATTTCGATTTATTAGCTACCCCATGTAACGGAAATTCAAAATTTAACATATCACACGAAATTTTACAACAAGCAGCAGCAGCTCACGAATTGGGAGATTTTTGTATTTTTTTAGACCAGCAAGAATTTAGTAATTTAAACCAATGTACCCGTAAATATTTAGAATTTACCCATAGCGCCACGATCATACTCGATAAAAACTTTCAATACAAAGCACACTCTATTTTTAATAAAGGGAACAGTGAACAACCTGCTAAAATTCAAGTATTACAAAAACTATATAACGCTTCGTACGAATGCAACAAAATTAAAATGTTGTTTTGTTTGTAGATTTTGCTCCAAACGGAGTATGCAAAAACACTCAAGACTGTTACAGATAAACTCGCAGGGTACATCGCTGGATGTAGTGTTAATCCGACGGAAATTCACAAGCAAATTACGCTTAATCTTGTAAGCGGAAGTATCGCAACCCAAACTACACAAGACTGTATTTTGGGTAACGACTTCCGAACAGGCCGTCAACTTTGGCCATTAAATAGCAAATCACGATATTTAGTCGTAAAGCAACAAAACGTAGAATGCTTGGGTTTTTTAATTGAAGAGGATATTATGACCTCGTTTCGACCAGATGGACGATTAAACCTTAACACAGATGCATTTTGGAAGTTCGCAGTTACTCTAAACGTGGCATCAGACAAAGTAAACCAACAAATGCTATCTGAAAATGATTATCACTGTCAGTGGGCCAATGTAGTCTCCTATTTGGCAAGACAGACACTCAATTCCGATGAGAATTTTGGTAGATCGCGTCTTGTTGCAGAAACACTATCAAGGGGTAGAAGAGCCAGCATGCTCCATCATTGAAGTAGAACGGGAATTTGCACTATTGAAACAAACAAACAAAAATGATCGACTTGCATTGAAACTGCATATGAAACTATTTGCCCCTACACTAGCAGTGCTGTTGGTCATCGGCAAACACAATGTATCTCGCACCAAAGCGATAGATGTGCTAGATAAGGAACTCTTTCAAAAAAACAAAAAAATTATCAAGGGACCGTTTGACGAGAAGGTCACCAAAGAAGACGCAAAAGATCGCCAATTTTCGCTGCACTTTTGCATCTCAGCCCCACTGCAAGAAGTGGAGCACATTGCCACGTGCACGCAACTAGAAACGTGCAGGTTAGTCAGGTGCCACTGTAGCAGCGCCGTTCATCGCAAAAAACCGGTTAAGTCAGCACATGCTTTTCTATACAATCGTCTTGCAGCTTACGTGGTGTGCAGCGAAACTTTGCCATCTTTTCGTCCTTTCCTTTCAAAGGATATTAAGTGTTCATTTGTGAAAGAATACAAGGTGGCACACAATGCTAACGGTAGCAAGAAAGCAATACCACTGCGAATCACAGCTATAACACATCTGTTAAAAAACGAAATCGTGTTTCGTGGAGCTAAGAGCAACACTGTCAAGATAGCATTAGAGGTAAAAAAAATGACAAACACAAACAAATGCTACGTCATCAATTTTCATAGAAATGAGTTTATTGTAAAAATAGGTCGATCAGCCTGGTTGACGTTGAGCACAAGTGCCCAATGCAAATGCCAACATTGTCGCTGAATAATACTAAGTCTGTTTTGTTAAAAAATAAACATCGATTACTAACAACTGTTGTGTGTAAAAGTTTATTAGTTACGACCGCTTGACACGCTTCATGGCAGGAGATACTTGACCTTCCTCAAATTCATCCTCGTCATCACCACCCTCTTCGTCGAAGCTGTACGTAGGTAACGGTGTAGGATCATCATCTTCCTCCTTTTCCCGCCCACGCTATTTTCGGATCATGTTTCCAGGGATAGTAGGGGGGATGCTTTCTTCCATTCAACTCCTTGCAATCATTAACAAACCGAAACGTACCACACGACACATGTGGCAACGACAATGGACAAGCATAGAAAACCTCCCCATTTCTCTCTCCGTTCTTTGCGATACCCAGCTTGCAATTCAAGCCGTGCTTGCACCGAAGCACCCGATGCGGTAAACGAATTCCATTTTCGCCACACACCTTGTTCACCTTGCGCGCATCCGACTTTTCCAAAAAAAACGTACATCCTTGCTCAACCTTCGGATTTTGATAATCCAACTTCTTGCCGCACTTGTAATACATTTTACCCTTGGCTTCGCTCTTAACTTGCACGGCTTTACAAAACTGGTACTTGCCAGTAGCATGATTATAAAACGTACACAGGCATGTGATTGAAGCCATAATGTGAACAGAATGAACCACGATACGTTGCGGCTTTTTTTTATAACTTTGTGATTACCTGAATCGGGTAAAAAACGCTTCTCACCATAAAAAGGGTAATTACGTCGAATCGGGTATGGATGGGCTAAGTATTGGGTTGATTGCTTCTGCCTCAATCGCAGGCCTTGCAATCTTTATAACTTGTGTGTATTACTGTCGTAAAAAGGGTACACGAACCCATGAAGAAAAGTTTAATGATTACCTGGATCGGATCAGGAAATTGGAAAAAGAAATACCTAAAATACAACAATATGATAAAGAAAGAAACGCCTTTCAGGCTTTTCTGATAAAAGGTTAAGTTCTAGACCCCGCAAAACAAGAACTGGACAAATATATAAACAAATTGGATCAACTGAATATGCCTCCACCAACCTACGAGTCAGTTGGCGAACATTAAACCAACAAGATGGACGAGTGCTGGGTAACTTTTTACAGCGTTGGATCAATAATTTTAATCATTGCCGTCGTATTTTTAACTGTTTGGATTTTGGAGACTCAACTGCACAACCAGTTAACTCCAGAAGAAAAACTTAACTGGTATACGGCGGAAATTGATTACCTAGAGAAAATTGATTACCTAGAGAAAACTCTTCGAAATCGATACAACGAGTGGAAATGCATCTGCTGCTGTTCTAACTTGACCCTGATATGGCGGTTACCACGATACCGATCAAAATTAACCGAGCTCCATATTTACTATCCACGCACCTATAAAAAAAACTGTTGAGCCCATTTAAACAGCAACCACCCGAACATACGATCAGGTAGTCATTTCGGGTAAACCTTAAGCTATTTAAAAACACACTGGGTTCTCATTCTTACACCGCAATCATGGCCAGCAAGAGAGACGCCACCACCACAACAATGCAGCCACCCAGCAAAGTATTAAAAGAAGCACCGGCTTCACAAGACAAGGCAAAAGCAACCAACAAGCCAAGGTGCTCGAAACAAATATGGAGTGCAAACATTCTGCCGCCTGAAGCTGTTCCGAACAGTGATCCAAAAAAGTATTTCTACTACACAAGCAGCCCCGTCTGGCCCATCAGTTTTGTGAATTCCCCAGACAAGTCATCATGAACGTAACCGAACGAGTTAAAACGGGAGGTGCTATGTCTGTTACCTTCTGCCTAGAACAGTACGATGTTTTAGATTGGCTATGCCTATGTTACCCGGATAGAGTGGTTAAAGATTTACTGCCACAAATTATCACTTTTACCCTCTTGTGTATTATAATAATTGGAATCCTACTATGCTGTTCAGTTGCCGGATTTCACCCGCTCTTGTAAAGAACATAAAAAACAAAGACAAGATGAAAGTTTGTGATGCAAAGGGAATTCTTTATCCGAAGACTCCTTGTTACTGCATCGACATGCACACCGTTACGTGGACTACGTCATGGACGTTTTACTCATTACTTATGTTTTTGATTACTTGCATTCTACTGCTCTACTTTAGTGCATACTATTATGCATTCTGTAAAAAACGAAGAACGCAAAATATGTAAATTAAGAAAAAGCTATAAAATAAAAAGTTGTCACGGTATTGCGTTGTGTGATTCCTTTGCGTTACTTTTTTGCGTGACCTTTGACCCCCATTGTTCTCTCGACCAATCGCGATTTTTGTGAAAAATTCCGTCAGGTAAACGTTTACCTGAATCAGGTAAAAATGTTCCCATCAGCTTACTACTCGGATCGAAGATTAAAAACATTTAAATGACGTGTGAAGGAAATGTAATAAAACTTGTAATAAAAGTTTGTCCAATATAAAGGCTATTATTTTCATTAAAAACCTTTTAGCTACTATTTTCATCAAAAAAACCTCTTTGTCTTTGACCTCCCCTAACATGTTTTTTTCTCTCTCTACAGAATTATCATGGCAGCATCCCATTTGGATAAGATGAAGGCTGAGGGCGTAGTGTTCTGTCGGAGAAATGAAAGTGAAAACATTTCTTTTTTAACGACAAAAAAGATAAGATTTCATCAAGGGGGGAGTTACCTCCCCACCCCTGACCGTTGGGGTCACCGCACCGTCGAGTATAAATACGACCCCCCAATCGAACCCTCGTCACAACCCGCTTGATCCACCAAGATCCAACACTGCGAACAGCCAACACCTCAAGACTACAAGCTAAAAAATCGCTTCAGATCCATCAAGATCCTACAGTAAGAGCGAAACAGTTCAAGACTACAACTTAAACGTAAGTCATGCCTTCCCATTAATTTTTCTTTAAAAACTTGCCGCCACTCATGCAACAGTCTCACTGAAACCTCTGTTAATTCCTCTGCCTTTCGCGTGCACGTTTTTGTTGTAATCTTAATAAAAATTGGAAGTCCTATTTTTTGTCATCAAGTCCTTTCTTCACATTATTTTTTCTTTGAATTTGGTTCGTTCATTTTGCCCCAAGCGCACTGAATCTTCTGTAGTGTTGGCTGCTTTTCACCTTCACGGTTTTGTTGTAATGTTAGGAAAAATAGTCATTTTGAGTTCTAAAATCTTTGTAACTCGCTACTTGTTTATCCTTTTGAGATAGGAGTTGCGTCGCGGGGCAACCGAAAAGAAGCTTTTAGTTAATGACTGTTTGTTTTTTCTCTTTATAGTTTCACTCCGTACATTTGTGTTGTGTAGTATTCAAAAGTTTCGCTTTTTTTGAACTAAAGATGGATTCATCAAGAGCCCAATATAAAAATAAAGAAACGTGAGGGAAGCTTGAAAAAAATAATTAATAAGCATGGGACTGTCAAAAATAATATTACAAGAAACATATAATGAACAAGAAAAAAAATTCATAACACGGATCGAAGATTAAAAACATTTAAATGATGTGTGAAGGAAATGTGATATAACTTGTGATAAGTTTGTCCAATAAAAAGGCTATTTTCATTAAAAACCTTTTAGCTACTATTTTCATCAAAAAAATATTTAAGCTACTATTTTCATTAAAAACCTTTTAGCGATTCTTTTTATTAAGAACCTTTTAGCGATTATTTTCATTGAGAAACCTTTTAGCTATTATTTTCAGTAAAAATCCCTTTAGTAACTATTATTTTCATTAAAAAATTCGCAATTATTTTCATTAAAAACCTATTAGCTACCCTTTTCATTATATTACAAGAAACATATAATGAACAAGAAAAATAATTCATAACACGGATCGAAGATTAAAAACATTCAAATGACGTGAAAAGGAAATGTAATATTACTTGTGATAGGTTTGTCCAATATAAAGGCTATTATTTTCATTAAAAACCTCTTTGTCTTTGACCTCCCCTAACATGTTTTTTTCTCTCTACAGAATTATCATGGCAGCATCCCATTTGGATAAGATGAAGGCTGAGGGCGTAGTGTTCTGTCGGAGAAATGAAAGTGAAAACATTTCTTTTTAAACGACAAAAAAGATAAGATTTCATCAAGACAAATTTTCACCGCCGAATACCGTTCATTTGTTTTCGGATAAGTTTGTAGATAATATACATTCGGTATTTTACCATACGGCACAAGGAATATGTAGTAGATGTACCGATGTACACTTATGCGTTGACGACCTTTTTCACACTATTTGTTCGTCATCAAGTCCTTTCTTCACTTTAATTTTTCTTTGAATTTGGTTCGTTCATTTTGCCCCAAGTGCACTGAATCTTCTGTAGTGTTGGCTGCTTTTCACCTTCACGGTTTTGTTGCAATGTTACGAAAAATAGTCATTTTGACTTCTAAAATCTTTGTCGCTCGCTATTTGTTCATCCTTTTGAGATAGGAGTTGCGTCGCGGGGCAACCGAAAAGAAGCTTTTAGTTAATGACTGTTTTTTTCTCTTTATAGTTTCACTCCGTACATTTGTGTTGTGTAGTATTCAAAAGTTTCGCTTTTTTGAACTAAAGATGGATTCATCAAGAGCCCAATATAAAAATAAAGAAACGTGAGGAAAGCTTGAAAAAATAATTAATAAGGATGGGACTGTCAAAAATAATATTACAAGAAACATATAATGAACAAGAAAAAAAATTAATAACACGGATCGAAGATTAAAAACATTTAAATGACGTGTGAAGGAAATGTAATAAAACATGTGATAAGTTTGTCCAATATAAAGGCTATTATTTTCATTAAAAACCTTTTAGCTACTATTTTCATCAAAAAATATTTAAGCTATTATTTTGATTAAAAACCTTTTATCAATGCTCTTTATTAAGAACCTTTTAGCAATTATTTTCATTAAGAAACCTTTTAGCTATTATTTTCAGTAAAGTACCTTTTAGTAACTATTATTTTCATTAAAAAAATTCGCAATTATTTTTATTAAAAACCTTTTAGCTACCCTTTTCATTAAAAAAATCTTTTAGCAATTATTTTCATTAAAAACCTTTTAGCGATTCTTTTTACTAAAAACCTTTTAGTGATTATATTTGCTGCATCTCCTAAATCTTAATTGGAATAATGGAAACTGTATAAAAACTCGACTCTGCTCTCTCAGAGTGGAGCAGATCGAGTCCTACGAGTAAAGAGGTGATCCAAGTACAATCCACTCGTTGTCTCAGTAGCAGGATTTTCTTACTCATAGTATTTGCCTCATTCTAAACGCTTTGGAGAAGTCCTCGACAAAAAAGTATTTTACCCCCACTAACATGTTTTTGCTCTATCTACAGAATTATCATGATGAAGAAGCGGAAGTGATTGATATCTTCGACGATGAATTCGAGGAGCCAGAAGACGACGACGAGTTCCCCATCCGCTGCGAAACGGCAGAGGGTTATGTGGAGGCCTGGAGAGGGGGTTATGGGAGACACTCGGAGGTGGCGGAGTGCGTTGTTTGCCTGCGGGAAGTTCATGGGCAGGACGTTATGTCGTGTTTTTCTCAGACAATTTGCACTGACTGTTTAAGGGATTGGCGAACGTTAAATCCCTACCAACGACATAATCCAACCTGCCCTCACTGTAGAGAACCCCTCTACGACGACGACGATTATGGCAACAAGATATTTCCCTCGTTGTCTCAGTAACAGGATATTCTGACTCATAGTATTTGCCTCATTCTAAACGCTTTGGCACAAGTTCTCGACAAACAAAGTCTTTTACCTCCCCTAACATGTTTTTTTCTCTCTCTACAGAATTATCATGGCAGCATCCCATTTGGATAAGATGAAGGCTGAGGGCGTAGTGTTCTGTCGGAGAAATGAAAGTGAAAACATTTCTTTTTAAACGACAAAAAAGATAAGATTTCATCAAGACAAATTTTCACCGCCGAATACCGTTCATTTGTTTTCGAATAAGTTTGTAGATAATATACATTCGGAATTTTACCATACGGCACAAGGAATATGTAATAGATGTACCGATGTACACTTATGCGTTGACGACCTTTTTCACACTATTTTTTCGTCATTAAGTCCTTTCTTCACTTTAATTTTTCTTTGAATTTGGTTCGTTCATTTTGCCCTAAGCGCACTGAATCTTCTGTAGTGTTGGCTGCTTTTCACCTTCACGGTTTTGTTGTAATGTTAGGAAAAATAGTCATTTTGACTTCAAAAATCTTCGTCGCTCGCTATTTGCTCATCCTTTTGAGATAGGAGTTACGTCGCGGGGCAATCGAAAAGAAGCTTTTAGTTAATGACTGTTTTTTTTTTCTCTTTATAGTTTCACTCCGAACATTTGTGTTGTGTAGTATTCACAATTTTCGCATTTTTGAACTAAAGATGGATTCATTAAGAGCCCAATATAAAAATAAAGAAACGTAAGGAAAGCTTGATAAAAATAATTAATAAGGATGGGACTTGTCAAAAATTATATTACAAGAAACATATAATGAACAAGAAAAATAATTCATAACACGGAACGAAGATTAAAACATTTAAATTACGTGTAAAGGAAATGTAATATTACTTGTGATAAGTTTGTCCAATATAAAGGCTATTATTTTCATTAAAACCTTTTAGCTACTATTTTCATCAAAAAAAATATTTAAGCTATTATTTATTTACTTTAATTAAGCCAACCAACCAGCCGATATAAAGTTATAGGAAATGATGTGTACTTAAAATTGCTCAGATTTTCCTATATTTAATTAAAAACCTTTTATCAATTCTCTTTATTAAGAACCTTTTAGCGATTATTTTCATTAAAAAAAAATCGCAATTATCGATATAAAATCACGCTTTCTCTATGGCCATTTAATCGATTTGTTTACCGGAAACGAAATTCACATGCCCGAGAATCTGTAAAAACTAGATAAAAACGTATCATTTCACTTTAAAGACGAGACAGAAAAGTATTATGTTAAAGAAATGCAATACGCCGAGTACTTAAATCCAAACCAGCTAAACATAAAAATACTTTAAAACGCGATTTAGCATTCATATCAGCTTAACATCCAATGCGAATTCGAGCGCTGTTCAAACAATCCTAGAATATCGTTTTACAAATATGCCCAAAATACGCGCTTTCATCTCATCGAAGAGCACACCTTTATTTTTTTCTTGCTAGCCAAACCAGCAAAAAAAAGTGGTCTTTATTTTCATTGTTTTACAGTATTTGGCAACCTCATACGTAGGGCAAATGTTTTCAAACATTTCTCCGATGGAAACCCAAGCGGTGCGCGATGTCCGATCATCAAATCTATGAGAATATTGGGGAAGAAAAGATCAGAGTGAGTCACGCCACAAGACGGTTATTTCTGATTCTCAATGGACACGATCTTGGATCAAAAACGAAAGCAGTAGAAAATCCTCAAACCTTTAGGTCGTTGGACACCCATGTCTTGTTGTTTCGAGGGAAAACCCTGAACTTTGGTCTGGTGAAAAGAATCTTATAGAGTAAGCAAGAAGATGAACTCAACGATGTCACGCCGGAATGCGCAAGAAAGATCACGAACATGACAATACGTATGAACGAAACTTTTCAGCCTGTGAATGGACAGCCTTGATAATGTACAAAACGGCATCGTTTCCATAACACAAGCCTGTAAACGTCATTATCCATGAATGTGGGGAATATGAACAGTGGTCGGAAGATAAGGCGTTTCATCTCCAGGTACCCTTCAATATTGGGGCATCATTTTTGAAGTATTTCAACCCCTTTTCAATGCGCAAAAGAGTACAGATGAAACACAAATTAGAGCATCTTGTTTGGGTCGACACTGTGCAATCATGGGTTCAAATACCATGCGACGAAGACGTGACGCGACGCGACATGAATTTTCTAACGAAGCAAAACTCGCCCGTGACGTCTTAATTGAACAACGAAACGATTTTAAAAATCATTGTGTGAAATTTCGGCCCATCCTTTGGTTACTACAACAATTAGCAGACAGACGAAAGTAGATAGGATATGACAGTTCAGCCTCACAATAGCAAGCTGTCAAAGGCATATCCCCTCTTTTGTTCTAGGGATCAACTCCTATTGTTCTAGCATTAGCTCCTATTGTTAGGGTCTTCATAACCATGTGCAACCCGAGAAACCGTCGGAAATGACGTCGGGTTACCGCCTACTGTTTTATTATTTTATTTCCACAGTTCGATTCACTCTTTGACCAGATCCAACTTTAAACGAGTTGGTATCTACGCGATTTAGTTTTACTGAGGTGAGTATTGATTAGTTTCAACCTTTTCAACTTTCGCTAGAATTAGTTAATAATCTGAGCCTCTTTTTACATTTTAAGGAGAAACGTTTAGACATGAAAATTATCGCCTTTGTTGTTTAGTCCGACTATGGTTCGACTCGGTAAATACATACATGACGTCATTGTATCAACACATGTTAGGCCAGCCCGCTAAACTTTACAAGCTTTGAAAGACTCCATATTACTCTAATAAACCTTTCAAAACGTTAATTAAAACGCCTGTAAACGATTTTTTTACCATACTTTCGGGAGTAGTTTAAATCGTCGTATTTGAGCGAATTTTCGCAAACAACATCTCAAACGTTTGTTAAGTGTTTTTAATTTACATTTTGTGTAACCCAAGCGAAGTTTCTTTAGTAAACATTTTAAATTTGCATTAAACCTTGTTGACCCTCTAAAAAACGCATCAGTTTTTCTTGTTTATCGGCTTTTGCTCTAAAACCACGTTAGCTTTTGCTCGTAAATCTACAATACGAATTCTTTGTGTGAATTAGAGCTTTATTTTTCTACCAACTATCAGCGGGCGTTTGATACACTTTTTGATGTTTACTTTTCGTGAACGTATTTATAAGGAAAGGAAGAAATTTATTCTAACACGTTTTGCATTTAATCAAACTCCTGTTTCTCCCGTGAAATATTTTGAGTGTCGCTGGTTTCGGTGGTTTGATTTTAAAACACGTTGTTTTGCCGCCCCCTAGATAACAAACACTCAGTAGCGTAGTGGAGAGTGGGAATGAAATATATTTCAAGCAAACTGCACCGTGTTAAATGTATTTCATTCATCGCAGTTTTCCAAGATCGAGATGCTCATGCTTCGATCTTCGCTTGTTATTTCAACCTTATCACAAGCGGTTAAAGAATGCAAGGTATGTAAGATATGCCACTACGGTACTACGGTGCTACGAGCGTAGTAGAGCAAACCTCGGTCATATATCGGGCCCCTTATGTTAAACTGGAGCTTCTTTTGTCTGTTTCACAGGTGCTTGAGCTCACGCTCAAAACGGAGGTTTATACACCCCTAAGCGCTTCATCCTACATCAAGCTGCCGGATGAGATCAAGGCTAAAAAGGCAGTTCTTAACATAAAAAATAACAACAAAAAATGCTTCTTATGGTCGGTGCTGGCTGCCAAGCACTCAATGGACAGAAACAACACGCAGAACGAGTACGTAATTATTTAGAATATGAGAATGAATTGAATATGGAGGGGATTGAGTGTCCGGTTAAATTATCGCAAATGAGCAAATTTGAAAGACAAAACCCAGGAATAAGTGTAAATGTTATAGGCTATGAAGATAACGAATGTCTTCCTCTGTATATAATGAAAGAGAAAAAAGAGTTGCATGTAAATTTACTGTTATATTCAGAAGATCAAAAAAGCCACTACTGTTTAATTAGAATTTTTTCGAGATTGTTAGGTGATCGCACTACTCACGACGGGGTGATGTTCTATTGTATGACCTGTTTTCATCCGTTTGTGTCACAAGACAATTTGGAAAAACACGAAAAAGACTGTAAAGAACACGGAATGCAGAAAGTAAGTCTCCCAGAACCTGGGAATAATCTGTTATCGTTTAATAATGTGCGTCAACAATTGTTATTTACGCCGATTTTGAAAGTATTTTAGAGCCGTGTGCTGACATAAGCGATACAAGTACAAAAAAGACGCAGGAGCACAAGTCATCGGGTTTATGTTATATTATTAAGTCAACAGTTGAACAGTACTGTTTAGATCCTGTCTTGTATAGAGGGGAGGACTGTATCGAGAAACTTTTAAAAAGTATATTGCATGAGCGAGATCAGATTGAAGATATTTTGTTTAATGTTGTGCCTATGGATATAACTAATTAGGAGGAGCGGGCTTTTCAAGAGGCAACACATTGTCATATCTGTCATGAGGAGTTGGGGACCGACCGAGTGCGCGATCATTGCCATCTGAGTGGCAAGTACAGGGGTCCCGCCCATAACGATTGCAATTTGAATTATCAATTTACGGATAGGATCCCTGTGGTATTTGACAACAGTCGCGGATACGATTCTCACCTCCTCATGCAAAAAATTGGGGAATTGCAGGAAGAAATTACCTGCATTCCAAACAACGCGGAAAAATACATTTCCTTTTCAATTGGCAACCTGGTGTTTTTGGACTCGTTACAGTTTATGAATGCGTCTCTTGAGAAGCTCGTCTCGAACCTAGCGAAAGAGGGTGATGCTTCATTTTAATTTTGAAAAAGCACATAGATCAGGATAAAGTAGCTTTGTTATTGCGCAAGGGCGTGTACCCCTGCGAATACTTTGACTCGTTTTCACGCTTTTCGGAGACTTGCCTGCCTGAGAGGGGAGGGCATTAGTGAAGAAGATTACGCACATTCGCAAAACGTTTTCAGTGGTTTACAGTGTAGGAATTTAGAAAACTATCACGATGCGTATCTTCTCTCTGATGTCTTACTCCTCGGGGATGTCTTTGAAGCTTTCCGCGCTGTCTGTCTATCCTACTACGAGCTTCACCCCTGTCATTTTTCACAGGTACCGGGCTCTCGTTTCCGGCTTGTTTGAAAATGACTGGGATCGAGTTAGAGTTATTTACAGACATAGAAAAGCACTTGTTTATTCAGCGGGGAATGCGAGGTGGGATTTCATGCATTACACATCGTCACGCTGAAGCAAATAACCCCTACTTAGGAGAATCTTATAAACCAAATAAGGAACATAGTTATATTTTGTACACCGACGCGAACATCCTCTATAGATGTGCAATGTCGGAAAAATTACCATATGGAGATTTCCATTGCCTAAGTGAGGAAGAGATCGATGATCTTGTCATCCAAAATCTCCCCGATGATGGGGAGACAGGGTATATTATGGAAGTCGATTTGGCCTATATCCCCAGCATCTTCACGATGCTCATAATGATTACCCACTTGCTCCGGAAAAGCAAAAAATTGATCTTGAAAAACTTTCCCCTTACAGCGCCATGTTACGAGATGAGCTCGGTATGGGGTGCGCACCCACGGAAAACTCATACCCAATTTGAATGACAAGACGCGGTATGTTTTTCACTATCGTAATCTAAAGCAGTATTTATCTCTTGGAATGGAACTAAAGAATATACATAGGGCGCTTAGTTTTTCGCAGGAGGCATGGCTCAAAACATACATCGACTTCAATACAGAGAAACGAAAACAGGCGCGCAACGATTTCGAGAAGGATTTTTTTAAACTAATGAATAATTCAGTGTTCGGCAAGACAATGGAAAATTTGCGCAAGCACGTTGACGTTCGTTTGATTTCTGATGAGAAGAAATTTGAAGAATGAAGAATGAGAAGAATGACTTGTAGCATCACCCTCTTTTGAGCGTTTTAAGATCTTTTCTGAAAATCTTGTAGGTATAAATATGAAGAAACCTACTCTATATCTGAATCGTCCCATCTACGTGGGATTCTGTATTTTAGATCTTTCTAGAGTTGTAAAGTATAATTTCCATTACAATTATATCCTACCAACGTTTGGCCATGAAGAAGCCACTCTTTTGTTGACGGACACAGACAGTTTGACGTATCATATCAAAACAGAGGACAATTATTTAGACATGCTTGTTAATCAAGATTTATTTGACACTAGTGATTATGATCCAGATCACTTTTTGTATAGTACTGTAAATAAGGAAGATTTAGGAAAATTTAAAGATGAACTCGCAGGAAAACCTGCAGAAGAATTTGTAGGGCTTTGGAAATACAGGGAAATACTATTTAAAAGAAGACTGCAAAAGGTGTGGCAAAAAATGTCACTAAAAGAGACATTAGACATAATGATTATAAAGAGTGTTTGTTTGAACGCACCAGAAAAATGGCGAAAATGAACAGGATTCAAAGTATCAATCATAATCTTTTTAGTGTTAATATTAATAAGATAGGACTTTCTCCATATGACGACAATCGTTACATCTTAGAAGATGGTATTACTATTACTACACTAGCTTTTGGGCATTATCGGATATAAGTTGTGATTTGTACATAGGACAAATTATCTTGTAAATAAATCATGCTGAGATATGAACAAAGTGTCTTGACTTTATTTTGTGTCCTTCCATTCACCATTTCAGGGATGTTAGTAAGGTTAGTAAGTCAAATCGAAGAGTTAAATATCGTTTACATCCACACTCCGACTTCAGATTTTCTTAGTCATGGCCGTGAGAAAACGAAAAGACTGCCCGCTGTGTCCCTCCCGCGGGTTACTCAAACTTTCTAATCATTTAGCAAACGTGCATTTATTGATCTCTGATGTGCGGAAACACTGGTTACACAGGGCACAAGTTAAAAGTTCTAGTGGTCCCATTCACGCATCGGTTGAGAACCAACAGTTGAACGAGATGGATTAATCTTATGTCTCGATAAAAACACCATCGAACATTCTGATCGCTGGTTCAACGATGTCCGGGAAGAGCCATTTGGCTAGAAAGCTGCTCTTACACATAGATGACATTTTTGAAAAACCCATTGAGAATATAGTTTATTGTTATCGCGCTTGGCAATCTCTCTTTCTTGACATGCAGCAAGAAATCCCAAACTTGGAGTTTGTGTCGGGCTTACCCGAAAACATTGGGTCGTTCTTTAATAGAGAACAATTCTTAGGGTTTGTTTTTTTTAATGTGGTTTGCATTTAGTAATAATTACATTCATATATCACATGTGAGTCTGGGCCCTCTACCCCCATCGCAACGACTACATGGCCTCGTGGTTAAGGCGAGAGAACACTAATCAAGAGGTTGAGAGTTCGATCCACGTCAGGGGCAAGAAGAAAAAGAAAAAAAGGTACTCATTAGTTAAGGTAGGCAGGTGAAATAGGAGTAAAAGTGGAAAAGAGGAAAATGGGAGTGGAACTGTCCTTTTTGTGTTTTAGCTGTTTGAAATCAATTCAAACTAGTTTGAAATCATTTCTAACTAGCATTCAATTTGACCTACAACATATACTTTCATGGACAACTGGTTCACTGGTATTGACTTGCTTCTATTGTTTCATCTTCTCCGTTGTCTTCAAGTACTTGCACTTCTCGCAAATCTTCCTCCTCCACTGTCTTGACGACCGGTTTAACTAATTCATCTAAAACACCCATCGTTAGCTTCTATGGTCAATAACGTGGCCATCTTCCTTCGTCTGTTCGCAAAGTCATAGCTCAAATATTGATATCCGCTATAGCATTTACTTATTTTTGCGGTATTCCGGCTTAAATTGTCTTTATAGTTCAATCAGTTTGATCAGGGACGATACTGGTTTGATTGATAGGTAACAAGAACATTTTATAATCACAAAGACGCAGCCAAATAATTATCTGCTTATTGCTGTGAGCGAAGCGAGCAGCATACTATTTCGAACGGTGGGATCTCTGTGGCGCACGATATTACTGAAGGCAAAGTCGATTTCGTGGGCTAGCTAGAGATGGATGATTTTGACGCCTGCAGTATCGTCCTTACGTAATCAGCGGCTATCGGCCAATGATGAATGCGCATGTCGACGCCTGCAGTATCGTCCTTACGTAATCAGCGGTTATCGGAAAGTCCCTTCGTTCTTTTGCGAATTTGGAAAGTCTCTTCGTTGTTTTAGAAAGTTCCTTTGCTTCGTGAAGGTAAGTTTGAAAGTTTATCATTCAGGTGCTACTTTATTTGTTCGTGGAAGTATTCATCAAGCGATAGTCGTTAAGCGATATTCCTAGAGGAAGGCAATGTGCTTTTAGAAGTCTTTCAGCTTTGTTATGTGCAAATTCGTATGACATAATGTCATACGAATTTGCACATAACAAAGCTGAAATTTTCGACATGGACAACAGAGACCATCGATCGTGTTTTATTCGAAGGGGATGAAATGCATTTGAAGAACGTGTTATACATGGAAGAGACGATCTCCCCATTCTCGTAGCCAGAGCTCCCCGACTCGTCACTTCGCAGGGGAGGCTCTGGGGACATCCATTTGAGGACCTTCGCTGATTGGCTCATTTTGAACGAGCATGAGCTGAAAGGTCTTTCTCTCAGCGGCTCTGTATTTATTCTCGCGCATGCGTCAGTGGCTGTCACCAGAGCCTCCCCCGCGAGGTGACGAGCCGGGGAGCTCTGGGTTCGAGAATGCGATCTCCCTGAACAGTTTACCGGATTGAGTCCTATCTCCTTTACATTTACTTTACTTTCAATAGAAACCGCTAGTTCTATTTGACGCCAGAGTCTTCTCTACATGCAGTTACAGTAACTCCTTGCCCCGGCAAACAGAAATCAACGAAAGCTAACATGACAACTGTAGAATTGACCGAAATAAAATCAAAAAAGGTATCTTGTTCTCTGTTTGAGATTAAATGTGATTCGACTCTAACCGATGTGCGTCGATAGATAACGATGGAGGGAGTAGTCACGTTTCTTCCAGATAGTTACCATTTCGTGGAAGAAAATCGTACATTCGCAAAAGAAGAAGACATGCTAAGAGTAGAGGATGTGGCGAAGAAAATAGGCGATGAAGAGTACTCTTTATTTTATCGTTCCGGCGTGCATGAAGTGGAAGATTCACAAGAGCACACACTACACGACAAAACAGAACACGTGGAAGTACAAGCTAGCACTTCAAGCAGCAGCGCAGACCTTGCCGACGAGGACTAAAAAGCTTAGATACAGAGGATCATGATGATAACAAGAAACCGCTTAGTTTAAAGTCTCCAAGTGCCTGGTTCCTGAAGGGGATCAAATATACAGCGACACAGAGATAGACGAAGTCACGAGAGAGAAAGGACTGCGTAGGCGATTTTGGAAAACTAGAGCGAAGCAACTATCAAGGACGTGTTTGACCAAAGGTCAAGTAAAAACCCAAATCGATGACGAATGGCGTATACAGAATTCGTCCTTATTATTTGAGGAAAGCAAAACTACAGTAAAAGGGGCAATCAAGAAAACGACTCTGTCAAGAAATCAGGATAGGTTGTAGAAGGCAACACAAACTGTCCAAGAGTTAAGCGCAAGGCTAAAAAACTTTGGCGCGAAACCTCATAAAACAGAAATACAAGTTGTTTGGGGTGGACCTTTATTAGTGACAACAGGTTTCACGCATAGTGCGTTCTTCAGACTAAATTACAATTCAGCAAGCTCTGATCTTTATAGTTGCACAAAATTAGTTTTCATGCCTACATTTACATACTAATTCCGACCGCTTGTTTAAGAGGTCTCTTGATTGGCTAGTCAGAATGCATAGCTTCTCGGTCAAGCATAGCTTGCATGTGAATGGCATACCCGAGTATGCGCTGGCGCGTCTTACAATAGACCATTGAATGTCAAAATTAGTGTTACTGTTCTTAAGCTCCCACACGTGTTTAGACAGTGCCGTGCTGTTTGAACCGGTCTCGCGCTTGAAGGAAGATTTATGCGTATAGTAGCGCGTCTTGAACGGGTGCTCTGTCATCCCTATGTATGCTTTGGCGCCTCAGATTTGGTCTCTAATGGTGGCTTTGTATACACCTGGTGTTAAGCAGACACCTCCTAAAGGGCAGCAATTGCTTTCCTCTTTGCAGTTGCAAGCGCGTTCCTTTTCATTTTTTCCCGCCCTCAGGACTTGCGGGATTTTAGGATTCTTACCAAATTAGGCATACACGAGTAACTCACTTTATTTGTTACGGTATAAGATCTTGTGCAGCTCGTAGCCTTTTGGGAAGTGTTTATCGATTAGCTTGAGGAATGTTCGATTTTATATTCTGGCTAAAAGGCGGGTTGAACCAGATTATTTTTCTTGTCCTGTTTCGTCTTCTTCGTTCCTGGCTGCGTCGTTGGTCGTTATACTGGACCCTATCAATGAAGCCGCTGGATCGTAGGGCGTGGTCATATGCTGGCGCAGCTTTATTGAATTCTTCAAAATTGTACGACAGGTCAGAGATCCTTCTGCTGATAGAAGCTGGGATTTGGCTGATCACATTTGGCAGGTGGTTGGATTTGGCGTTAATGTAGAGAGGCACATCACCTGGTTTCCTATATGGGCAGAACTTTCCTGTTATTAAGTTTGGGGTCACGTCCAAGTAGTTTACGATCTTTATATTCCCTTCGACCGTGATTGCTAAACCGATTTCACCCAGGATTTTGGTGAAATCCTCTCGTATCTTGTCAGAGGATCTAGCCCCTGTATTTTTTAAAACAGCCAAGCCATCATCTCTGTGCATCATCTCTGTTCGCGCGGGGGTACTTGGAAGATATTTTATTTAATATGTACAGCCTTACGAGCTCGCACACTTCTGCCCTGTCATAACAGCCCATGGCGACGTCGAACATTGGGGAATCCCCTTTCTTTGCGAGACCGGTTCAAACAGCACGGCACTGTCTAAACACTTGTGGGAGCTTAAGAACAGTAACACTAATTTTGACATTCAATGGTCTATTGTAAGACGTGCCAGCGCATACTCGGGTATGCCATTCACATGCAAGCTATGCTTGACTAAAAGCTAAGCATTCTGACTAGCCAATCAAAAAACCTCGTAAAACAAGTGGTCGGAATTAGTATGTAAATGTAGCCATGAAAACAAATGTTATGCTTGCAACTATAAAGATCAGAGCTAGCTGAATTGTAATTTAGTCTGAAGATCGCAGTGGTCACTAATAAAGATCCACCCAAAATAACGTGTATCCTGCTCTACGGCTTCTCCAGCATTGAGCACTCTCTGGCTCTGGGGATAAATGTACCTATATGTAAAGCAGAAATAGATAGGCGAGTTATAGCAGATTGTGGAAAGAGGTTAAATGGTGCTAAAGGTGAGCTCCGTATACAAAGATGTATTGAGTGACGGCTACTGAAATAAAATCATTCCGAATTGTATCATGTATCATGGCGGAGAGTAACACGTGCTTGTGTTATGTCTGTAGTTAAAGCTGTATAGCGCCGTTCAGTCTTCGTTTTTTCGTTAGTTTTTGTGTGTCCTTTAATTGTAACATCGTGGAGTCTCTATCTGTCCTATTTGAAGATGATTCCGAAGCATGAGAGACAGGTGATGAGGCGAAAAAAAAAAGAATAGTTGCGGCAGGAAATATGGCGATGGCGGCTGATCAAGAAATCATTGAGGCAATGAAACAGGTGCCGCATTGTTATTCAATGTCTCTTCTACCGATTTGATTTCCCTGAATCATTACCTTGCCCTTGGTCATGTATATACAGTAAGGGTTTTTCCAAGTGCCTGAAAGCCACAGAGCTTTGGGAGCAAGAAGATTCAGCGTTCGCTCAAAGCGCAAATTTTGTGGTTTGCCATTGGAAGGATAAAGCTAAAAGCAAAGCTGTAACTGTCATTTCATCCATGTATCCGGTTACAGGACAAAATACAGCTCTCCGTTGTAAGAAAGTTGATTGTGTATTGAATGATTTCCCTATCTATGAACCACCCAATATTGGCAAGCACAGTTAATATATGGGTGGCATTGATCTCAGTGTTCAGAATCATTCATATTTCCTTTAGCCACAAGGAGGAACGTTGAATGGTGGAAGAACGTTTTTTTCATTTCCTTTTAGATGCTTCAATTGTGAATGCCATAGCATTGATGAAAAACTGTGCACCTCCTTCTGATAATGCAGAATTCCAAGCAGTTGATCGGAGAATTCAGCGCATGAAAGAAAGATGGACGTCCTCCTCCCATCCTCACAGTTAAAATGAAAATAATTGAGATGACCCACGGATACAAATACAAAAAAAATGGATAACCCATCTGAAAGAACTCCTGGTTTTAGGATGTTTTTTCCTGTATAATTAAGTCTATAGTAAAGGATAAAATAGAATTTTCAATTTCTCTAAAGCATCCACAATCTCTTGAAGAAGCATTTTATTTTCCTTCCTACTCATTCTACCACAAGTATACCAAGGTCAAATTTCATAAGAAAGTGATGCATTCAATTTCTGAATGAGATGGTCTGACAGTAAAACATGGTTCAAATCAATCTCTACCAGGTTTGCTGGGATATTATGTACACTGCTACATGTGTGAAGCAAATATTTTTCCAGTGTGCAGAATTAAATGTCATAAAACTAAATTGGAAAACATTAAAAATTAAATTTGAAAACACATTAATGAATTACCGATAAAATACATTACTAACCTAAATTGTTCAAAAATTAGAACTTTTTGCGAGCAAGCTTTAGCGATAAGTCCTAATGCCCTACAAGTCCTAATGCCCTTGCAATTACGACATGGATTATGTGTGGTGCATGTGCGGTACAATCATTTTCTAGCCGGGCCAAAGCGATTTGGGGTCATTCCGTGGCACATTCCCCCACAGTCCTTTGCTCGGAGAGTTAAGCAAGCCATTCACGTCAAGATGGAGAACATTCACCATTTGTCGATTGGTTTACAGGAATTGCTGCTTAGATTCGGATAATATATAGATTTAGCCACTGGCTAATAGCGGAGGTCCCGATTAAATATTTGTCAGTGTTAATGAGACAAAGAGTCGAAAAGAGGTTGCATTGTCATAGCCTGTCACCGTCATACCCCGTGACTAAGCACTTGCACCCCCCTTGCATTGCCACTTAGATAATTTCACCCAAGTTTGGTTCTCTGAGGTTCATATCTTCCCAAGATATATACGTCATCGATGACATCATACGACGTGGCCACGCCTTTACACCCCCTTGCTACTTAGACAACTTCACCAAAGTTTGGTTGTCTGAGGTTCATCTCTTCCAAAGATATAAACCTTTTCTCATTTGATGACGACATCAATGATGTCATACCACGTGACCATGCCATTGCATCCCCCTTGCCACTTAGACAACTTCACCCAAGTTTGGTTGTCTGAGGTTAATCCCTTCCCAAGATATAAACCTTTTCTCGTTTGATGACGTCATCAATGATGTCATACCACGTGGACCATGCCGTTGCACTCCCCTTGCTACTTAGACAACTTCACCAAAGTTTGGTTGTCTGAGGTTCATCTCTTCCAAAGATATAAACCTTTTCTCGTTTGATGACGACATCAATGATGTGATACCACGTGACCATGCCATTGCATCCCCCTTGCCACTTAGACAACTTCACCCAAGTTTGGTTGTCTGAGGTAAATCCCTTCCCAAGATATAAACCTTTTCTCGTTTGATGACATCATCAATGATGTCATAGCACGTGACCATGCCATTGCACCCCCTTGCTTCTTAGACAGCTTCACCAAAGTTTGGTTGTCTGAGGTTCATCCCTTCCAAAGATATAAACCTTTTCCCGTTTGATGACGTCATCAATGATGTCATACCACGTGACCATGCCGTTGCACCCCCCTTGCCACTTAGGCAACTTCACCCAAGTTTGGTTGTCTGAGTTTCATCCCTTCCAAAGATATAAACCTTTTCCCGTTTGATGACGTCATCAATGATGTCATACCACATGACCATGCCATTGCACCCCCCTTGCCACTTAGGCAACTTCACCCAAGTTTGGTTGTCTGAGGTTAATCCCTTCCCAAGATATAAACATTATATTTAGCTCTGCTATAAAACTGGTCATGTGTTGCCTGTGCGACGACAGACGGACAAACAACCCGAAGTCCATAACACAATCGGTCGATGCATATACACTTTTGTTTTGTTCCTTTCTCTCCTGCATGTAGCTATGGAGCTCCGCTATTATCGGTAAGTCATTAATTGCCTTTGTCAGTCTTAATTGCATTTGTAGATGTTTTTAAAGTGTATTTTGACAACCATTTTCACGAAAGATTTGAAGAAAAATTCCTAGATCTCTATAGAGAGATTACAAGTAGTTGAATAATGTTTCAATGTCAAATTTCCCCGAAACAGCATGGCTATAAGGTTATAAATCGTTATAATTACAATTGTAACAGATGAAAATATAATCATATGTATCAATTTCCTGTAAACAGTGTAATGGTGTAAATAAACATGACTGATTGAGTCCTATTTTTTATCTGTGCTCATTGGACTTTTTCTTTTCTTTTTGTAGGCTCAGCCCAATAATATAATTCCAGTGATGTTTACTAGCAAGCCAAAACAAAACTGCTAAGTGATTATAATTGCACTCACATTATTCGGAAATAATATAACAAGAACATCTGATGGATATATCCAATAATATTACTGGTAGAGATCTGTATTAGTCTGAGGCATGAAAAATTTAATTAAAGCTATTTCTGAAATTTAAAAATTGTTTATCATTTTTTCTGTATTCATACAATTTTTTGCATCCCCACTTTTCAGATTTTTGTTGGTCTAAATTTCTGGCAAATTATTGTTTTTTTTGAGCATACCAAGTGAATATTTATCTCATAT
Source organism: Scolanthus callimorphus (assembly GCA_033964015.1). Lineage (NCBI taxonomy): Eukaryota > Metazoa > Cnidaria > Anthozoa > Actiniaria > Edwardsiidae > Scolanthus > Scolanthus callimorphus. Next base: position 37,099,338 of record CM066913.1, read on the forward strand.
TCAATCTACACCTAGCCACATACACAGATGATATTACATGGCCATACGGAGATACAAACTTTAACTATGAGTGTAAATTTTAAACACAAGAAGACAAACATTGTATCTTCCAGTGGTCATGTAATGTTCTGTTTGTTACATAAATTAATTGTAAGTCTATTTGATTAAAGCCTAAAACTCGAGCATGGAGCACAGGCAAGTGTGTTAAACAAGATGACAATGAATGAAATCCTTTGCCTTGATATTGCTCTTCTAGTGATTTTTATTGGTTGATTAGCATGCCCATGCCAAGGAGCTACATTGTGTGTTGCTGCGAGCACTTTACTTTCTATTAGAAACTTCTAGTTATATTCCTCTTATAAGATAAAACTACCATATTGTAAACATGTAATGTAAACATTAACATCTATTCAATAAACCTACTATCAATATTATTATTCCAGTATTATTCACCCACAGGATAAACAATCATATTTGAAAAATTTGTGGGAAACTAGTAGCAATAATGAGGCAGTTGTATGGCTGCTAATCGTGTTACATGTGATATGGTGAATGATTTTCTCTGTACATTAGAACAGACAAAAAATAGCTACACCTAAATTTATTCTAAATTTATTGGGAGTGAAAGGCACAAATAAGTATTATGCTAAAAGTTCTTATTATGCTATGAAGTTCGGAATAAAGCTAACGAGTTTGTTTCACACCTTGGTAAAACTTCGCCCCCTAGGGAGCAAGTTCCTCCTTCAAACAAAAGCCAAGTATAAGTACAGATGTACAGGCAAGTTAAGCTTAAATTTCATGACATCTCAGAGCTGTTTTTTCACCCTTTTACGACCTTTCGCTCTGAAACTGTACAAGACTACTAATTTTAAGGTGCTCTTTTCAATGACATGGATGGATTTTCATCAAGCTCTTGATTTCAAAAGATCAAGAAAACGTGGCAGGATCTAATCGGTACGGTATAATTAATGCAAAGCTGTTAAGTACTCATCACCATAAGATCGCGCCCTGAATTTCTATATTTTATTAATTTAAAAACAAAACAAATGGACAGACCTTAGCTGTTGATAAAGTAAACTATATAAAGCCCGCTCATTTTATGGCTTTATACTCTTTGTCGAAGGGTTTGAGGACCACTTAAAACTTATTCTATTCAAACAGCTTGTTTATTGTTCTACCGCCTGATCCGCTCTAGCAAGCGGGAAAAATCTTCTTGCTACGAATTCCCTTAAAAATATACCTTACCTTATAACCACAGCGAAGTACAAACTCTTAGCAGTTTGAAGTGAAGGAATAGACATCTGTTAGGGCTTTTGGGGACGCGTACTTCTTGTAAAAACAGCCCAACTTCTTCAGCAAAGAAAATACGTCATACGCATTCGATTACCCATAAACCCTTGCAAGAATACTGAGCCGAGTCAGCGGAGTCTTTACACTTCAGTACGCATGCGTGAGTGAAGTACTTGTGCATGCGCATTAGAACACTTGATCTTTCTTTACTTCGTGTCCTGATAAAAATGGCAACAAAACAAACGATAAATAGTGGGATTTAACTATGATATCTTGGAAACGAGTATCTAGAGCACTCGGCGTTTAAAGCACCGATGTTTCATAAAGAGATAACATGAGCGATGCAGCTAAAAATCGTGTTATAGCGCTTGGGACGCAGTTCAACTGCGCGGAGAGAGCGCAAGAGCCAGTCACGGTGCAGTTCGAAGGAAGTTCCAAAAAACCCTTTTGGAAACGGAACACTAGCAAGCTGCCGGGAAGGTAGGGCTTCATTTTGACAAGTAGGAACGTTATATGTTTTAATACCTGTCATATTTAACATTGCAATGTTATTTTTACAGTATAAAGCCGGTGATTTCAAATGCCAGTCATGGGCATGGACTTGAAGGTCAAGGCGCGTCCAGTTCTAGTATAGTAACCAGTTCTTCTAGTTCAAGGTTAGAATGAGAGCAAACAAATGTTACTGTTTAGGCAGTGATGCCCAAACGTGCTCGTAGAAATAGCCGGTTTATGCCAGTGCTATATCGCTGGGGAACTCTGCTGGATATTTCCAGGTCAGCTGTAACAGCAGTGATTCATGATTCCTGTTAGCGCTAACAAAAAGGTCCAAGTACTGTGGAACCCAGCTATAATAAATGCCCAAGGTTAAACATCAACCCTTCCTTGTAGCATTTTTTTTTTGCAAGAAAATTTGCATGCATTTTCTAGAGAAAAGTCTAGAGATAAATTCTGCTCAGTCAAATTTCTACTCCTTGTGATACTCTGGTAACCCCTGTTTAGAGACAAAACAAGGAAGCGGAGTAGAAAAGTAGAATATGAGTCTTGTCAAGCCTCTGAGCTCTTTGTTTTATAATCGTAGCACAAGCCCTTACATAATACAAATTTCTGAGCTCAGAGAGCCTCTCAGTTTTTTCAACCAAATCAATACTACCATTCGATTCAACCCTGAAGCTTGACGATTTTTTCACACAGGTTTATGTTTCAAATGTGCACGTTTTGTCGAGAAGTTGTCACATTTCTCTCACTCTGATTGGCTGAAAAAAAAAACGATCAAAACAGCAGCCAATCAGTGAGCGAGAAACTTGACAACTACTCCACAAAACGTGCTCGTTTGAAACGTAAACCTACGCGAAAAAATCGTCAAGCTTCAGGGTTGAACGCAAATGATATATGATAGGTAAGCAATCTGGACTACTCCATTTGGTACCATTTGACGTCAATCAAGCCAAAACTGGTTTACTTGGCCAATTAGCACCCCATAACTTCTCTATCCCCCAAATGACAATTCCTTTTTTTTTTCTCCTTTGATTTTAAGAGTTTTTGTTTGAGAAAATCATGTTTTGAGGTCACTATTTTTCAGTTCTATTGGAAGCCATGGTGGAATCAAGGGCAAGCTCAAATCATTGTCATTTCAAGAGTTTGACAGCAAAATGGATGATGCTTGGGAGGAGTCTGAAGATGATCTCATGAAAATAGGGCAGCGTAAGTTGCAGCAGCAGCAGCAGTCGATGGAAGGAAGGGTGCGGACATTTAGTGGAGGGGAAGTGCGAGCAGGATTTACGTCAAGTGGAGAAAGCACATCAGATGAACACCACCATCCATCGAAATCTGCAGTCAGTAGTGCAAAGAAAGATGAACAAAAGGATAAGATATCCTTGCCATCTCCACTGAGCATATTGAGTAAGTAGAAATTAGTGATTGAAAATTACTTGTATTCTCAGTTGGCAATTCAAGAAAATATCTGTACCCCTTCCATGGGCAGCATTTGGAACAGGGGCGTAGCCAGGGGGGTCCAGTGGGGGCCCGGGCCCCCCCTTTCTCGGAAATTTTCCCATACATTTACTGTATTTGCTGTAGAAAATTTGCGCATTTTCGTCCCATGTTTTCACTATCCGGCCCCCCCTTCAGAAATTCCTGGCTACGCCGCTGTGGAATGTTGCAGAAAATATTGTGGAGAGCAACACATTTCATCATTTTGTGCTTTGCCTAGTTTTGATAATGTCATCTGAGTCGTATCACTCTGAATATGAATTATTCTTTCATGCGACTTGGACAACCATATGGAATGCCAGTCTCGTAGATGCACCTTCTCAGTATAATCTGAGAGGAGGAAAGGAACTGAAGCAAGCCCTTTGCAATACGCTAAGGTTAAAGAACTTTGTGACCTGTAAACACGGCTGGAGCTAATAGTTAGAGACTGACTTAGTGAGAGACTGATAGCTTTACACCATTTATCTATTTATATTTTGTACATGTATTCCTATCATTGTTATCTGTTGTCTGCTGACCCACCTGTAATTCAGTTCCACCACGAGAGGTGGATAATAAACAAGCTTTTTTTTTTAATCGATAAGTCAGACGACACGTGGTTTCACAAATCAATTCTTATGATTTATAAATGATCATGCTCAACCTCATCCAGTATAATCTTTTTTATTGTGATGTGTTTTACCATAGCTCGTCACAGGAATCAGTCTCCCACTAAGCCATCCACCCAACCCTCCCCTCCCACATCAGTTCCACAACCACCTCGTCCCCCCTCACCAATACGTTCTGTCAAGCTTGAATTTCAAGAGCAGGAGATCTACAAACTTGAGAAGTTTGGGAAACTTCTGGCAGGACCGAACACAGATTTGGGTAAGTTGAGGATTCCACTAGTGGAAAGCTTGTAATAGAATCACAGTTTCAAATGACACAGGAATCAAGTGTTCAAATGACACTTCACATAACATTTTTATCATAAAATGGTGTCTAATTTGTCATCTCCTTTATTGTTTAGACGCTGTGAGAAATCTGAGTTGGTCAGGAATCCCGATGGCTGTAAGACCAACCACTTGGCAGCTTCTCTGTGTAAGTATAAATTAGTATGTTTTAAATTAGTATGTTTAAATGAAATTGCCTGAACATCTAGTTATAGGAAGAGCTTCCTGGAGTAATGGCTTAGTGTGGTACATACCTTACACTGTTTAAGCCTGACTTATGTATGTGTTTTCTATCATGTTGCAAGATGAGATTTGAGAGATGACTACCGGTAGCTGATAATACCAGAATTACTAATACCAATTATTTTTTTACTTTTATTCAGGGTTATTTACCTGCAAATATTGACAGAAGACAGACCACACTAGACCGTAAGAGAGAAGAGTACCATAACTTTGTAAAGAAATATTACCCAACTAGACATGAAGAGATTTACAGAGATACTTTTAGACAGGTACAGTTTGTAAATAATAAACACAATGCATGCATGTGAAAACAGGTTCCCTAGTGTGCCTAGGGAGCTGGCAGGTCCCGGGGGATTCTCTCATGTAAGAGTGATAGGGGTGCTCGTCGGGACATCAGAAAATACCCTAAAAAATACCATGATATAAAAAATCCAACCCCTAAAAAATACCTTATAAAACAAAATGACCCCTAAAAAATACCAACAATAAACCTTTTTTGTTATTGTTTATTGTTTCTCATCTCAAAACAAGCTTATTTTAGAGCTATAAATGAACGAAGAAAGAAAGAAAACGTTTTACCTGGGTTTGTGACCCTTTCCCTCATTTGCGTACCTGTAAAAAATGCCAATAATTAGTGAAAGCCACAATTTTTCTCCGATACCCCTAAAAAATACCTGAAACTTGATTTTTAGCCCTAAAAAATATGACGAGCACCCCTATCAGGTCGACATGTGAAGAAACCCCCCGGTGGCAGGGCTTCTGAGGCAGAGGAGGCAAGCAAGCTATTCTTGGTGTGTAGTCATTCCTTTGAGAATAAAATGATAAAAGTGCAGCAGCCATGTTGGATGTACAGAACATAGGGAGGAAATGAACTTTCTTTTGTTCTGTAGATCCAACATGGCTGCCAGTGATGTCACATGCACACCAACTGTAAACAGACTGCACTTACTGGTATTTCCCAAAAACAGCATTTTTAATATGGCCAAAACTATATTAGTTGAAGAATCCATTCTCGCACCCAGAGCTCCCCGACTCATCACTTCACAGGGGAAGCTCTGGTGGCGGCCATTTGAAGGCCTTCGCTGATTGGCTGGTTTTGAACGTTGGAGCATGCGCACCATCTTAACTGTCTGTTGTAACCAGCAGTGCATCGTGGAAACAAATACCATGTAGGTATACCAAATCAGAATCATGGACACTGATTTTTTAGGGTACAATAGCCATATTTCTTACCATTCTTATGCAAAATGATTCTACCATACATCGCTTGCAAGACATTAGTACTGGGTAGCACAAGAAATTCATTATTCTTGGTTTTCCCGTGATGTGCCATGGACTACAAGGGACAGTGTTGTGATGGTGTAACATTTCCCGAAATAGATGTTTACAGATAAATACAGTACTTAAAATATTTCACCATGTGATATATAGCTGTTCTTTCCATCTTTCCTCTCCAGATACATATTGATATTCCTAGAATGAATCCATTAATACCATTATTCCAGCAACCAGCAGTACAGGAGGTGGGCAAGAAACTGCTACATGTATTTTTTCCTGATATAGAAATTGTTTGAGTTGATATCACATCAAACATTTATTACACCATTTTAGGTGAAGTCATCAAAGGCTGATAGAGAACAAAAACGTACTCAGGGGCAGATCCACAAAATTTCAGAATGACGGGGGGTGGGGGGGGTGGGATAATGAAGATACAGGACAAAAATTGGCAAATTTGCTTCAGCAAATATGGTATGGAAAAAATTATGGAAAAGGGGTGTTGCCCCAAGATATGACCCTGATACTGTACTCTACTGTTCTGTACTGAAATTGAGCCTGCTGAGGCAATTTGGGATTGAGAGATTGAAAATGAAGAATCTCAGGTTTCATTCCCTCTATCCTCTCCTTGTCAATCAACTTTATGTTTCCCAAGACGTGTGGTATGCATTTAATAACTTGTTCCAATCAAGGGTAGTGTTGTTTATTATTATTTTTTTCCTTGAAGCCACGGTAACAAATTTTGCATTCTGGTTGATTATCAGAGCGCACGCGCGGGGGCAATATTTTCCTATCTCTGACCTAGGTCACAGTAACCATTTGCGCGCGCTTGTTTTCATTGAAAAAATAAAATTTCAGAGTTGGAAAAAAATAATAAGTTATTTACCGGCTTTAGGTCGGTCCGCATAGGGAAAAAAACATTTTCCAGCCCTCGGTCATAGTTTTTCCCTAAACGGACCTTCCAGCCGGTAAATAACATATACTAATATATTAGTACATGTTTTATTGTGTCTTAGATATTTGAGAGAATTCTCTACATCTGGGCCATCCGACATCCTGCAAGTGGATATGTGCAGGGCATGAATGACCTTGTGACTCCTTTCTTTGTAGTGTTTCTGTCAGCATATGCTGGTGAGTTATATGTATTACATGCAAGGCTGTAGCTTCTACAATCTTGGACAAAATTGTTGGCAAAATTTTGAGTTTTGTGCAGAAATCAGTGGGTATGCTGAAATACATACGGATAATGCCAATTCTCGCTCCCCCCCCCCCCCCCCCCCTCCCCAAATCAATGTTGAGGAACTTCTAGATCATCTGTCTACGGACCCAAGCAACATTGACTATAGGGGGGGCGGGGGAGGGGTACAAATCACGCATGGACAGGAGTGAAACGTCATTTCGGTCATTTTTGGGGGAAATTGCCAAGACATTTTGTCCAAGATTGTAGCAGGAGACAGAGCCTCCCCCCCCCAAGATGCATGGTTGGCTCAGCAGACTGGTCTCTTGCCATTGTGATCCAGGATCAACTCCTGGCCAGGGCAGAGGAAATTTTATTTCTTCAGGTTGTGGTTGAAACTGGTTGAACTTTGTTCTGCTGTGTTTCTCACCTTACGTATTGAGTAAAAAAAAGAAAGTGCTGGCTCACCTTCACTGCCCTACCCAGTTCCAGGTGGGACATTAACGAACCATTGATTGAGGATGTAATAAGCCCTCTTGTACCGTAGTGTCCACCCTCAGTGTGTGTGCTAATGTCTGATTGGCATAATTCAGCTATTTAACAAGTCTGACAATTCTACCTCAAACATTAACATGTTTCAATATTTCATTTACAGTGCTTGACATGGGATCCATGGGGATTAATACATGGTCCATCCTAGCCTGCATAGCTGGCGGTTTTGTGATGTTTTAGCGGGGTTTTATCCGGAAAATGTTCAGTAGAAATGTTTGGTAGTTTGGTTGTAGTTCGAAGAGATGGCAGCACCTGCGCCTGGTGTGCCCTGTGCCCACGGATAAAACCTGCTAAAACTGTCAGCCACGCAGGCTAGGCCAATCCCAACAAAAAGTCCTAGGTACATAGCACAATATGGCTCTGACTTGCTGTATTTGAAGGTCCAGGGGGGGGGGGGGGAGTAGGGCCATGCATTAGTCCCCCATCCCACATTACCATAGCTCAGTTGATACAGCCTCATGAGATTGAGCCATTCAATCAAACATCAGCACAGTTGTTAAAGTGCTGGTTTTGTAACGGCATAGAGCACATCAGGAAAAGAGATGTATAGCTACATCCCTACCCATTCTCCCATTTTGGGGAGGGATGAGGGAAATTATGCATTGCATTTATAAATTATTTATTTCCAGATGGTGACTTAGAAAATTATGATGTTTCAAGTTTATCTCAAGACATTCTTGATACAATAGAAGCAGATAGCTTTTGGTGTATGAGTAAACTGTTGGATGGAATTCAAGTGAGTATTTACAAAGAGGTTTTATACTAGCTGTAAGGTCGGGTTTATACATCGGTTAGTTGACCATTATTATGCAAGTTTGTATATCTTCTGATATTTAGCTGAGACTGTGATGCATTTTTGTAAACTTCACACAGCCATAAATTACAGAAGCTTATTTTATCATCTTTCTTGTGATTGTGTCAAAATGATGTCGTGAAAGCAAGTTAATAGGAAAACTGTGATTAGATTTTCAGCTTCATGGATACGGACGGAAGTGTCTTACCTTTTAATTTGTTGCAATTCACAGGACAATTACACATTTGCGCAGCCTGGTATCCAGATGAAGGTTAATGCGCTTAGAGAATTAGTTAAAAGAATAGATGGTAAGTGAAGCTGGGCAGTCATTCAAAAAACAAAATTCACCCGAATAGCCGAAAAATCGCCAAAAGCGAAGTAAGTCGAACTCTCTAGACAATTTGTGTGGCTGACTTTCGGGGAACTATAAGTTTTGAACATCAAATTCCCTAAGGCAAACTGTCCCATTTTAGCACTTTACTGGTGAATAACCCTATAAGGAATCATCACTTAATCTTAATTGGGTGGCAAAAAGATGTAAGCACTGTTAGCTGATTTTTGTCGATTGTTCAAGTAATAATACCACTGTGGTTTCTTGTTGCAGAACCGCTACATAAGCATTTAATTGAACACAATGTAGAGTATCTACAGTTTGCATTTCGGTGGATGAATAATCTCTTGATGAGAGAAGTGCCTCTTAGCCGGACAATTCGCCTTTGGGACACGTATCTGGTAAGTCGTTAGGTAAAGGGACATTACCACTCTCAAAGCGGGAGATATGGACGGCGTATAGTCATGGCTGTAGTAGCCGGCTGATTAGCCTGAGTATCAGGCGGAATTTTATTTTTCTGTGAGAAAATGAGAGGAAAAATAGAATTACGCCTGACACAATCACTTGTCGCGGCGCCTTCCGTCCCCTTAGAGGCGGCTGTCAAAATCATATCAAAACTTGTCGTCAGCTGTCATCGCCTATTGTCTCGCTCAAGTACGTTTCCCTGAACCAAAACCAAAACAGAGTCTGCCTAATGGTCGCGGGTCGCGAGTAAAAGGTGCGGGTGCGGGTAAAAAGGTGCGGGTGCGGGTAAAAGGTGCGGGTCTTAGAAAATGACTAAAAATACCAAATCAGGCACTGGTTACTTCGGGCACTTAGTAAAGTTGTATTTTGGCGTAATTCATAATTCGTCAACCCCTGTTAGTTGTCTAAAACGTTATCGCTTACCTAGAACACACTTTCCCTCATTGTATATTGTGCCAAATAAAACAACAAAAGTTGACGCTGAAGCCAGTGCAGTTGAAGCGGTCTTAATACGGAGCATTCATTTTATAGAATTATTTGGAGCTCCATTACACGACAACCTACACAACGTTCGTTTATCAAGAACCAGCGGAGCAAGAACCTGATACCGTAACGTCTTATTTTTCCCTTGTTGAGAATGAACTACGTAATGAATTGGCGAGGGAGTACTTTATGATATGTATGTTTGAGAAGATCATCGTAGGCCATATCATTCACCTTTCTGCCTTCCAAGCCGAGCTGAAAAGCCGCTCAGGAGAATAATGAATCACCTTTTCCGTATAGCTATTACTTTCGGTCAGAAAAAGCATAAAACAAAAAAGACTGTATGAATTTCAAAACTCGCAGGTAAAAGCTGTTACGAACTTGGAGCATCCCGTTAGATAATCCTTCAAGTAGAGTATAGTTTTGTAGAACAGGAGCTTACGAAACGAGCACCTGGTACAAAAATACAGCTTTATTAAGTGCCCGAAGAAGCCAGTGCCTGATTTGGTATTTTTAGACAATTTCCAAGACCCGCACTTTTTACCCGCACCCGCACCTTTCTACCCGCACCCGCACCTTTCTACCCGCACCCGCACCCGCACCTTTTACTCGCGACCCGCGACCCGCGACCACTAGGCAGACTCACCAAAACAGTCGAGCTTGCTTGTTTCTTTCGTTTGTAAAAGATCAAGCTTATTAAATATGGCTCAAATCCGGATCAGTACACTTATTTTCTCCAACAAAAGTATCTGGAAAGCTTGGAGCTCGGTCGGTTATTTTGGGAAACCTGCTTGAAAGTGTGGACTGCGTGGGAACTTCGGCGAGCGGGTCTCGATGTGTGCAGGAATTCCGCAAGGAAATTTCTACTACAGAACTGCATAAGCTTATCACGAGCTCAAAGGACCGTTTTTTCTAGCGAAAGCTGCCGAATCCTGCGGGAACAATTTAGCCTGAGCTAGGAGAAAATTTAGCGCTGCCGTGCAGGATTTCGAGGATTTCTTTGTTATCGTTGATCTTCGAGGGATGCCGTTGAAATTCCCTTAGCTTTTAGCACGACTTGCTGCTTTCGGGCCTAGTAACGATACTCGCAAGGGTCTTCTCTCCATCTTTCTAAAGTCAGAAGCTAGCGTACAGCACGTACAGCATCGGTGTTGATAAATTAGCGTTTGTCAAAAGCAGTTGGCAAAACTACTAGAATTTGAGGCACGCGGTCTGCTCTTCTTTTACTTGTATAGCAGGAAAAAACTGTATTCCAGATTCTACATCATCTTCAAACTCTCTTTCGTCCATATTCCGAATTTGAAAGGACGAATTTATTAAAATCTTTGCGTTCGTGTTCCCGAAAGATTCCTCTCTCCCATCGCGGCTTGTACTCGAACGAGCAAACGCTTCCAGTTTCGCTTCCGGTTTAACTCACGTGACGCGTCCCTTTGTCTTTTGGCCAATCAGCGCAGCATTCAGATTCTGAATGTTGAACATGAACTTTTGAATGCATTTGTGTCAGGCCCTCTCCCCTCCTTCTCTCATTTTTTTTTCGAGGAGGGGGAGGGTCCTGATACTCAGGCTACCGGCTGATTATCAGGCTAGCTGACTGGATGCCCGATATGTATTAGCCTGGTGATTACCTTCGCTTCTAACCAGAGTCATGGGATGAAAAGTTTTAGATTTGCAGCGCTGTCGACGTACTAATGTTTTCTCATGTTCTCCAGTCTGAGGAAGACGGCTTTGCGACGTTCCATTTGTATGTATGTGCTGCCTTCCTGGTGCACTTTTCTAAAGAAATCATCTCCAAGACAGACTTCCAGGTTAGTATATACGTAATTCAGAGAATGTTTCATCGTCACAACTTTTGGAGCCCGCCGGAGAAACTAAAATCGAAATTCTTGTGGTTACCCAGTACAATATTTTTGCGAGCTATGTATTGTAGAATTATTTTGCGTTAACAGTGATAAATTGAGATTATTACATGCACGTGTTACGTTGTTACTACGTTTGCTTCTCCCGTATTGTGTTCCACTGTGTGGTGTATAATGTTTACGACATGATGGTGTGATGGGGTGTGATGTGATGTCATTTGATGTTATGAAGTGTGATATGATGTCATCTGATGTAATGAGATGTGATATGATGTCATGTCATGTCATCTGATGTGATGAGGTGCGATATGATGTGATGAGGTGTGCTGGGGCGTGATGAGGTGTGATATGATGTGATGTGATATGAGGTGTGATATGATGTCATCTGATGTGATATGTGGTGTGATATGATGTCATCTGTTGTGATGAGGTGTGATATGATGTCATCTGTTGTGATGAGGTGTGATATGATGTCATCTGTTGTGATGAGGTGTGATATGATGTCATTTGATGTGATATGAGGTGTGATATGATGTCATCTGTTGTGATGAGGTGTGATATGTGATGTGATGTCATCTGATGTGTTGAGGTGCGATATGATGTTGTGATGAGGTGTGCCTGGGTGTGATGAGGTGTGATGTGATGTCATCTGATGTGATGAGGTATGATGTCATGAGATGTGATGTGATGTAATTACGGGAGGTCTGATGTCATGACATGCGTGCCGTGCCGTGCTATCTGATTGCTGTCTGGTGTTGTGCATATGGTCTGAATTTGATCCGACCTTGTCATTCCTTTCCTTACTGCCGTGTCTTTCTTCCCCAGTTCCTGATGGTACTCCTACAGAACCTACCAACAGACAGCTGGACCGACGATGACGTGAACATGCTGCTGGCCGAGGCTTTTCGACTCAAATACATGTTCGCGGGCGCTCCCAAGCACTTGCAAAGCAAATAGAACGTCACTCTTGGTATCAGGATTTTTGATAGAACAGCATCAAAATGAGGGTTTATCTTGTTATCGTTTGAGAGACTTGTGTCCCATTATGTCATCAAGGCCTGGGCGTGTAGCTTTGCTTTCGTACCGCAAATTAAGATCCACCCTGTTCACAGGGAATTTCTGCAGAAACCCATCAATGGGAAAAGCTGAGTTTCCCATGGTAAACGAATTGGAAGTGTTCGGATGTCCCATGGCTGTCCTTGTGAATTCCGAACCCTTCCCATGCGTGTGCCTTGGGAAATTCAGCATTTCCCATGGGTTTGTGCTGGAATTCCCCGTGTGTGGTCAAGTTGATCTCTCCTCAGGCGCGCAAAGGGTTGTTCAACAAAACGAAATGTCCCTAAGTCCAGCGAGAGAGACTCGATTTTTGCAGTTTTGGGAAGCAACATCCGTTTGACTGCCGTTCAAATCTGTTGCGCGTTACCTCGGCCTTCTACTCAGAAGTGGCTCAACTCATTGAAAAATTGCACGTCCTCTTTTGTAGGACACTCGCTCAAACAACCCTTGTTATATTCACTTGTACAAAATGCAGGTACCCAGGTTAAGGTGAATTTATTGGAGTATTAAAACATGTAGCAGCTAAGCTGCTCTTTATAGATAACCGTTAGGCTGTGGCAAAACCAGTTCAACATATCCGTTCAGCGCTTCTTCTGTTTTTCTACGCAACAAAGTTTCAGTGATCGTGAGCAGATACTCGGCAATATTCAAATAGTACATAGCAATGGCCCGGGGGGGAAGGGGGGGGGGGGGGAGGAGATTCCCATATTTTTTGACCGGGGATGATCGTCGTATCTTTTAGGGGTTAAATCACGGGGCCTTGGTCTCTTTTAGGGGTGATCTTAATCTTCAATAAAATTAGGGAGATTGGTATCTTTTAGGGCCGAAATATGTGTCCAAATTGGTTTCTCTCATGATGGTGCTTCTAAAAACCGTGTAAGAAAGAGAGATTACTCGATGAGAAGACGATAAATTAGAAACAAACACGGAAATTTCTTGATGGGTATCTTTTACCTGTTACCTGTCTCCTTCGCGCCTACTTTGCACATAAGGCCTCATCTTTTACATAAGGCCTCATCTTTTAGGGTAAGAAATTATTTGAGCCACGCCATGGCCCGCCATGTTTGGTATCTTTTAGGGGTGAAACTGAAAATTTCCGACGATCATCCCCGGTCAAAAAAAGAGCATTGTGGCGTAATATCCGGCCTCTAATGAACATTTTGGTGGGCTCTAATATATATTAGTCAAATCACACTAGTGGTCTATCGTCAATGCTGCGTTCTTTCTGAAGACGAATTATCTGTAGCGATCTCTAAATCGACATCTAAAAACAAAGTTTCAGATTTGATTTACCAAATTCAGTCGAGAAAATTGCTCTATATTCTCTAAATCCGATGCAAATGCCGGGATGCTTTCTCCGTCCGACTTATGTTGTTATGCTGTCAAAATGGCGGCTGACACAGGCTCTTTAGATTTGGTACCCGTACTACCTTTTATCCGAACCGTGCCAAAAAATCCGTCGTGCAAAGGTGTCTTCAGGGAAAGGTTGAACCATGTTGAGCTCCGTGTTGAATCGTGTTCAACGTGTTTTTAGATGTTGGTTTAGAGATTTCTACACGTATTTCGTTTTCTAATATCGAAAAAAAAATAACAAAGGACTGGCTGATACGGGCTCTTTAAAATGCATTGGAAAATATTTGTAGGGTTCTGAAACTTTGTGCGGGAAAAATTGTTGGAGAAACAAAATTGTTGAATCAATAGGAGCTGGTTTGGCCACTGGCATAGCCTTTGAAGTAAGATAGTAATATGAACTTTGTAAATTCTTTATCACTTCTTAAAGAATAAAATAAATTGTCGATAAATAAAAGAAGGGATGGAAACAGAAATCTGCTAAGTCGGATCAGACGGGCGCAAGCAATTCCCAATACAATTGGGAGTTGTTGGAGAGTACACTGCTACTTGCGTTTAGTATATTCAAGGAGATAATTACTGAAGTGACTATCAGAAATTATGCGCGCTGATTGGTCGAGAGTGTTGCTTTCTCTTGCTATAAACACCTACCTGTGATTATAACATTTAAAGCATTGGGAGTGCGCTTCGACTTTTTTTGACGATCGTGAAAAAATCCAACATTTTCTTTTAAATCTTAGACTAAAACAATCAGTCGTCTCAGGTTCCGTGATTATAGGTGAATATTCATCAAATATTTTTGATTTTAGGTGAATATTCATCAAATATTTTTGATTATAGGTGAATATTCATCAAATATTTTTGACTACAGGTGAATATTCATCAAATATTTTTGATTATAGGTGAATATTCATCAAATATTTTTGATTATAGGTGAATATTCATCAAATATTTTTGATTATAATAATAATATAATAATAATAATAGGTCTTTATTTCCATATGATAAAAATACATATCCTATGTTACAATGTATGATAAAAAGCGAGTTTACAAATGAAATATAAAAGATAAAATGGTAAAATGGTAAAATTCTAAAATCTATATAGCTAAGTTATATCTAAAAATTAATCTATTTACAAAAGTATTCATGTATCGTTCGGTATTTACCTTAGGCCTTAATGATGTTTTTTTCCTTAAATTATATTTCGTCTCCTTAGCTTTAGGTAGAAAGTTATGCATAGGATGGCCATCAAGGTTTCTAATTTTGTTACATACTTTTTTATCTTGTTTTTCTAAAATTTCATGAATACTATAGGTGAATATTCATCAAATATTTTTGATTATAGGTGAATATTCATCAAATAGTTTTTGATTATAGGTGAATGTTCATCAAATATTTTTGATTATAGGTGAATATTCATCAAATATTTTTGATTATAGGTGAATATTCATCAAATAGTTTTTGATTATAGGTGAATGTTCATCAAATATTTTTGATTATAGGTGAATATTCATCAAATATTTTTGATTATAGGTGAATATTCATCAAATATTTTTGATTATAGGTGAATATTCATCAAATATTTTTGATTATAGGTGAATATTCATCAAATATTTTTGATTATAGGTGAATATTCATCAAATATTTTTGATTATAGGTGAATATTCATCAAATATTTTGGGGGCTGTAAAGTTGTGTTCCGAATGCACGACAGCTGTGTTTCTAGGGACACACGAGATGTTACGACGTTTTGAATTAGCATGTGCCGCTTGCAACAATTTGAAACCATGTTTTTCTTTTCTGTCTCGCCTCGAAATACGCGGAAAACGTTTTAGCCCTTGGTACACTGAGCAAACGGAGGCAAACGAGCCAAAATTAGTCGCCAACTGTTAATTTTGCATTTGATTATTCTTATGTTGTTAAGTTACCCAGGGTAATCTGCTTTAGTATAAACAGGAGTCTGGATGAGGTATACTGACAAAGCCCCTGATAATATCCCTGACAAATCCCTTGTTTATTTGATTTTTTTATTTATTTAACATATTGTGACACGGCGTTTGCCTCAAAAGAGCAACTGAGCTCATCGAGAAAACTCCACCATAATCTAACTGGCAACCTGACTTTGACGTCTTCTGTCAATCAAACGCGACATATTTCTCCTAGAAATTATTAACACATGTTTACTGACAGTTCCATCTTTTTTGACATGTCCTCTCGGGCCTTGCTGCTAAGTGGCTTCCCTTTTCATTAATTGGTTGCGACTTAATCTGACATACAACGACAATGACTATCGCGAGATAGATCTAGAAAAAAGATCATAGCGTAAATTTTAGCCTTAGAAAAATAAATAAATAGATAGGTATTTTCAATGCTTAGCGAGAAATGTGTAAGTCGGTGCTTATTGGCTCAAAGGCAGATATTTAACCATTATCCTGCGAGATTGCGCAGAATATCGTCTGATACTTAGCCGACGAGGGACGAAGTCCCGAGTTGGCTGAAATCAGACGATATTCTGCAAAATCCAGCAGGATAATGGTTTTATTATTCAGCACATCGATAGCACACAAAAAAACGAAAAAAATGATTTTTGTGAATTCTTTACGAGCTCAAAACATCATATTTTCCTCAGAGACGGATATCGCAGGATAGCTGTCATGAGAAGACAGCTATTGGCGTTCCAATGACCATTTGGGCAGTGCATCGATGTGCTGAATAATAAATCCCTGTATTCGCATACGGTTCTGACATCTGAAATTGCCTTTTGTGAAAATACTATTTTACGCCGTTGCCAGGGAACAATATAGCGGGAACGGATTAAGAGCATCTGTTTAAAGCATGTACCCCACATCGGAAAGCCATATTCATGCTAAGAACGTCAAGAGAAGTACACAAAGCCAGAATGGAGAATACAACACCAAAACCCTCAGGGTTCGAGTACAATTGTACCTACAGTTCGCACGCCGCTTCCACAAGAATAGCTATGATTATTGGTCTTGGCCTTGTCTTCTTATTTGGTCTTTTCGGGAACTTCTTTATTTTAGTGGTGGTTTACAAGACAAAGATGCGAAGGCCTATACATTACCTGATTTCCAACATTTCTGTTGCTGACACACTTGGGCTGCTATTTAGCGGTACAGTTGAGCTTCGACTGCACGTGATCGGAGATTCGTGGGAGTGGGGAACTAGTGGTAGCTTTGGACGGTTTACCTGTAAATTTGTTCCTTTTGTTGAAGTCACTACTAGAATAGTTTCCCTGCTGACTCTGCTCATAATCAGTGCTGAAAGATTCAGATCTGTGAAGGCGGTCTTGACACCGTCATATACAACTCGCAGCCGAGTTGTTGCCATTGGATCGTCCTGGCTGATAGCGTGCGCATACGGAAGTTACTATTTTTATTGTGCTGAGCTTCTTCATGTAAATAGACAGATACGTTGCTATTATAGAATTAAGCCCCTTTACCTTACTTCCCTTGCAATCATTATAGCCATCTCATTCGTCCTTATTGTGTCTATTAACGCTATAACAATCAAGAAACTAAAGAACACCATCCGAGGCTCGCTCGGCCTGCCACAAAGACAACTACAGCAACGGAAGAGAAACATTCGAGACGCGGTTCGAATGGTGTTATGCTCGCTTTTTCTTTACGGACTCTTCTCAGTTCTTCCCCACATTTTAATATTCCTTTTACTACTAAAAATCGGGGCATTTACGTTTTTTAGCTGCAAGGATACGATTCTTTTCCACTTTATGTGCCTCATTGTGATTCTCTCCAGCTCAGCCATCCGCCCATGCATTTACATCGCTTTCCTTTCAGAATACAGGCAAGCTTTCAGAGCTTTTAAAGCGTGTTTTCGCAGGAATAGAGTAAACGCAGGACAACAGTAATACACATAATGTATAGCTAAATCTTCCTCTCCGCATTTAAGAATGTTATACAAGATTATCACTTTTGATATCAAAACGTTTTCTAACGTGTTATGTTGGCCTGTTCAGGGCCATTCCATTTAATATCCGCACCCCCCCCTACGGAAGAGGCCGTTTTGGCTTCTGACCCCCTCGGAAATTTTCGTTCGTGCCCCTCGGAAATACCTATTGAAGAGTATCTTTTTTGTTCTAGCCCCCTCGGAAAGTACCCACGGAAGAGTGTGTTATTACCTTTTACCCCCTCGGAAAGAGAAAGACACTGCCCCCTCGGAAATACCCACGGAAGAGTTCCTCCTGATAGCAAGCCCCCTCGGAAATACTCTTCAAAAGCATATACCCCCGGAAATAACCACGGAAGAGTTGCTTTTAAGAGCAACCCCCCTCAGAAATACTATCGAAAAGAATTTACCCCCCGGAAATGACCACGGAAGACTTGCTATTAAGAACGAACCCCCTCGGAAATACTAAAATAAATTAAGATATCAGTAGATATATTACACCGGTTCACCATAACAATAGCAAGCTGTCAAGGGCATTTCCCCTCTTTTGTTCTAGGGATTAACTCCTATTGTTCTAGGATTAGCTCCTATTGTTTGGGTCTTAAGAAAGCGGCGGATCAGGCCGACCCGGCGGATTAGGCCGACCCGCCGGATCAGGCGGAGCACGTGTCCCGGAAGTCATCCCCTTGGGAATTCTATAGTTGATCTGGATTGGTCGATGACTCATCCCCTTGGTAAACACCGGAAGCCCCTCCCCCTTGGGAATTCCGCAGCAGATCCGGATTGATCGATGACTCATCCCCTTGGTAAACACCGAAAGTCACCCGTTGGGGAATTCTTTTGTTGATCCGGATTGGTCGATGACTCATCCCCTTGGTAAACATGAGAAACCATGAGAAACCGCTGCAAGTCCATGACTTGTCCCCTTTGGTCCTGATCTGCAAGTCTGGGGTCATAATATTTGAGAAAAGCGATGATGTCATTTTTTATTTTAGATTATATTTTAGAGGTGGTATAGTATAAAACGGTTTAGACATTTACGATGTTCATTTACGCTCTCGTAATAGTTGCTAATACAGAAGAGTGATCAAAGAATGGTTGACAATACAGTTAAAACACAAAATGGGGAAATGTTGCATCCCCTTGGGTCGCGTATGATTTTTGCTAGTCTCAAAATGTATGGTGGGGAGCCATATATCCATGTTAGACGATTTATGTCTAGCGTTAAATATGGTGATTTCTACCCCACTAAAGTTGGTGTTGCTCTGAATTATGAAGAAGCGCTTAATGTATGCAATTGCTTGCATGGATTACTGAAGAGTGCAAACGAAGAAATTGAAGCAGCGAAGCAAAACAAGCATTGTCAACAAGAACATTTGAGACCTGACAGTAAAACACATATGAACTACAGAAGATGATTTTATTAGTCAGATCAAGTCGCGATTTGAAGCCGTGGGTAAAGGAAGTCATAATGAACATTTGACGTACTTGTCAAGATATGTTTTCGAACTGTTTTGACCATCGAGAGGATTGAACGTTTGTTAAAGAAATAAAAGAAAGCATGTCAGCCTGTGTACGCCGATTTATGCAAAAAGGTTGTTACCCATGCGAGGAAAGCTCTTTTGCAGAGAAACAGTAGCACCGAGTGATAAACTGTTTTAGAGTACTGTATACAAACATGGTTCTTCGAAAGTATGTGGTGGTGCAATAAAAAGTAACCAAACCTTGAATATGTCATCCTTATTTGATCCCGAAAAGATGAATAATTGACAATGTCACGCACTTATAGGACTTTATTTACAAAACTTCAAAGTCGATCTTCTACATTAAATTAAGCATTTGCAAATTTAGGAGATAACTTGATTCTAGTTTCATTTAATCTCTTTGATCGCCTAACTTGCTTTTTCTGTTCCGGCTCTGTCATGCTCTTTAGAAGGAGATGATCGGTTACACTACTAGATGGCGGGGTGTCAAACGCTGGCGCCAATTTGGGAACTTTCTTTTGCTCTTTCATGTATTGTTTCATTAGAGGTCCAACGTCTTTCTTTGGATTCGCATTTTCGTATTGAAACCACACCGCTTTGGGTGGTGATTTTTTCGATTTAGGTGTCGTAAATGATGCGGGTGTTTTGGGTGGTGTTGGAAAAACAGATGATGTTGATGGTATTGCTTGTGGTATAGATTTTGGTTGGGGCGAAGCAATGAGTTGCGGTTCTCTGTTTACGTTTGCGGTTGATTCTGGAGGTAGCGGGCGGGTTGTCATGGGGGCACGACTTGTCTGTTTTTGCAGATCCAGATATCTGTTTAGTAACGTGTCATACTCTTTCATAAGCACATCGGCCGGTAACGAATTTTGATTCAACACATTTTCCATCTCTTCGTCCATTTCATGCATGCTGTTGAGTACTGCAGGTTGCAGATACGATTGTTTTTGAAAGTAATTGATCATTGACCGCTCTCCCTGACTTGACCGCGCAGAGGATTGGTAACTAGTTTGTCGCTTGGTAGAATGTTCATCCTCAGCCTGCAGTCGTCTTTTGTTGTTGGCTTCAAATCGATAAACAGATATCCATAAGGGCGCATGACGGCTTCATCATATTTTTTCATGAATGTTTCTGTGTTTCCAGGGTACATCTGTTTTGCCAGAGTTAACACTTGTAGTTTATCTCTGGGTTTTTAAACAACACCAGATAGTGAGAATTAAGGGAGATGGTCCTTCCAATTTTTGATTGAAAATACAGATTTTGTACAAGGTTCACTACAGAGAGATTTCTGTGATGAGACCCAGAAATGTACAGATCCAACACTCTCTTATCGGATCCCGTGTTCGACATGAGATCATCTAGGAGAATCATATTGTTTATTTGGGAGTCGAAGTACCAGTCCTCATCCACGTGTTGCGGGATCCCTTTATGAAACTCAATTCCGGGTATGGCGTTAATCATTGCGTCATAGGCAGGCTGCCATTGAGAATAACACCACACTATTCTTTGCGGGGGAGGGTTGATCATCGTCTGAGCGTTTTCTAGTAAATTTTGTACCCACACCGTCTTTCCCGTTCCGGTCATACCAGAAATGATCGCTGTAAACGGGTGCTGAAGTTGAAAGGGGCCACATGACGAGTTGGGCTCACGTGTGGTAAAATAGCTCGGTGGCTTGAGATTGTTGTGTTGGTTATCCATATGACGTTTAAGGTTATCACTTCTGGAAAACTCTTTTCCACATTTCGGGCATAACATGTTGCTTCTTTGGCGTCTTGGAAAGCAATGACGACTCTTGAAAATATCATACCTTATATTCTTCCTTGCCTCCTCCCCAAAAACTCCTCCTCCTCAAAACGTCCTCAAAACCTCCTCCTCCTCCTCAAAACCTCCTCCTCAAAAAATCCTCCTCCTCCTCCTCAAAAACCTCCTCCTCCCCCTCAAAACGTCCTGAAAATCTCCTCCTCCCTCCTCCTCAAAACTTCGTCAATTCCTCCTCCTCCTCCTCAAAACCGCCTCAATTCCTCCTCCTCCTCAAAACCGCCTCAATTCCTCCTCCTCCTCCTCCTCAAAACCTCCTCCTCCTCAAAAACTCCTCCTCCTCCTCAAAGCCGCCTCAATTCATCCTCCTCCTCCTCAAACCCGCCTCAATTCCTCCTCCTCCTCCTCCTCAAATTAACACCGCCTCAATTCCTCCTCCTCAGCTCCTCATGGACCATATAAATATCCCCATATCAAACAAAACGAATCATATTATAGAAGCCTTCGAGAACACACCATGTCAAAGTTACTGAGAAACAATCTGCCTTATCTTCACCTCTTACACAAAGGCTCGCCGGAGCAGAAGGGTTACATTTTAGCGAGTGCTAATCCTGAACAAGTGCTCACCCTCTGTGAGATCTGCTACAATTTTATAAGGGGTTGTGTGCCCATAACTAAAATAGAAAAAGAAGCAATTAAAGAGCACCTAGATCTTCTCAAGGATTTGACTGATGCTTCTACCCCATTTAGAGATAAGAAGAGACGAATCGCTCAAGAAGGGCGTGGCTTAGTAAAAGACATACTTCCCCCGCTTTTTGCAGCCCTGCCCTTGTTTTTGGCATAAATACAGACACACTACAAATCTTCTCATATCACGCTGAGCAGTCTATCAGAAAGGAATAACATGAGTAAAAGAAGAATGTCAGAGATCGATGAGAGTTTGGAGGAGGAGGAGTCTGAGACTGAAACTTCCAGCTGGGATAGTGAAAGCGACACTAGTAGTGATGAGGAATCTTCAGATGATGAGAGCATGAGTGATTCCGAGAGTGACGATCGAAGTGATATCGATGAAAACCAGGCATCGGTAGATGAAATGCTACAACAAATATCGAAAAAAATTCCAAAAGATGTAGCGCGCGACTTACTTCGTTCATTTGTGTCTTCTAAAAAGATTCTTTATTGGAACTTATCAGATGAAATGACTCGTAACCAACAGAGAATCCCAGGAACCGATATGGCTTCATTACTCAATTATGTACTATTACCATTTAACGCGAAAGCAAGAAAGCCTAATGGAATAAATACCTTTATCGAGGGTTTAGCAGATCTCGGAATTAATAAAACCCTTATTGAAAATAAGGATGTGTTGAAACGAATCATAGACTTGGAACACGAATCTTTAGAGACAGATGAAGAATCAATGAGCGAGGACGAATTTGTAGAGGGGACCAGGAAGTTAGTTCAATCAGGTGGTGGATATGAACCAAAAACACTGCCGTGTGATTATTGCGGCTTTCCCGAAACGAAGTCAATGGTCTTAGCCCTATGTCCCACGTGTTCGTGGTCAGACGACTTTGATTTTAACCTTGTCGGAGAAGCTGTTACTTGCGACATTTGTTCGAAGCCATTTTTGCTACATCATCAGTTTTACAAGGATTGCTGGCAAGACTGTGACAACTGTGGACGGGCGCATTATTTTTCATTACAAAATGAGGAAAATTGATCTATTTTGAGAGTTTTTTTCCATTAATGAGTTCGCATATTGTAACTCAAAAGATAATTTATTTGACCTTTGTACGGTTTAACACCGCTAGTATGTTACCCTGACAACACGTTAACTCGTCTGTATTTGTCTATGCTTTAATAAAGAAGGTTTATTGACTTTTCAAGTGAGTTTTATTACATCACAAAAGAGTATGGCACGCGTCGCAGTGTTTCCTCTCTAAGAAGTTGGTCTTCTTACATTGAGGGCATATGCGGACCGATAACTCTTGAGTATTTCCCGAAATGCTTTCTAAGCTATCGTCTATCCATCGCTGGATAAACGATTCATCCAATATAAGTTCGTGTCCTGTTCGAATGACCATATCTTTATTTACTAATCGTAGCTTATGTAAATTTGTTGAATCATCTCCAGTATTTGCGCTTGCTTGTCGTTCATTTCATTTCTATTAAAGTTCGCCAATGTTCCTATAACGATGTTTAAAAATATCCTCTCAAGATCGCTCTGAGGTTATCCCAGATATCAGGTGCTTGTTTTTACAAAAACAACAGAAGCAAAATTGGTCCGGTTCTTGGTTCTTGCTTCCCCAATTTAGCGAGACTTGTAGGTCTTTCACAACAAACAAAAATAAAGCTGCTGCCACGAAGTAAGAGTACATAGCTGCACCAAGTGTTTTTTATGACTACACTTTCTCTGCTGTCAAGATGAGTGGAGGTTTTTGAAAGCTTACTCGAGTTTATATTCGTCCGCCAATTATTGACATGACTGTCACGCTAGAGTCCCAGGCCCTCGCGATGGTGGCGCTATTATTCGTCCCCACGTTTCTCAAATATTATGACCCTAGACTTGCGGGTCAGGACCCAAGGGGACGAGTCATCGACTTGCAGCGGTTTCTCATGGTTTCTCATGTTTACCAAGGGGATGAGTCATCGACCAATCCGGATCAACAAAAGAATTCCCCAAGGGGTGACTTCCGGGACATGAGTGTTTACCAAGGGGATGAGTCATCGATCAATCCGGATCTGCTGCGGAATTCCCAAGGGGAGGGGCTTCCGGTGTTTACCAAGGGGATGAGTCATCGACCAATCCAGATCAACTATAGAATTCCCAAGGGGATGACTTCCGGGACACGTGCTCCGCCTGATCCGGCGGGTCGGCCTAATCCGCCGGGTCGGCCTGATCCGCCGCTTTCTTAAGACCCAAACAATAGGAGCTAATCCTAGAACAATAGGAGTTAATCCCTAGAACAAAAGAGGGGAAATGCCCTTGACAGCTTGCTATTGTTATGGTCAACTGTCATAATATATCTACGGTCTAAGCGTTTTTCTTAAATGTAAAAGGGGGAGCTAAGAGTTACCAATTCTAGCGTAAAACAAGTTAAAAAAGTAGAAACTAATCATTACTCACCTCAGTAAAACTAAATCGCGTGGATACCAACTCGTCTAAAGTTGGAGGCCGTGTATTAGAGACATCGATCTGGTCAAAGAGTGAATCGAACTGTGGAAATAAATGAGTGGTTGTTTTAGGACAACAAGTTTTTAAAAATATCTTAACAAAGCTGGTGTAAAAGTAAAAACGAACAAAACTTACCTCCCCCAAATCTGCTAAATAGGTAGCAATTAATTTTGTTGTTTCTTCGTCTACCATCTTCGTGTGTTAGTTGTGAATGATAAAGTGAAGAAACACGCCCCTTTTATGGTGCAGCACTAATGTAAAACGACGTCATACATCAGTTTGAAACATTGCACCACTTTTTTTATTTTGAGTGATGAGTCATCATCGACTTGCACCGGTTTCTCATGGTTTCTCATGTTTAAGGGGATGAGTCATCGCCCAATCCGGATCAACAAAAGAATTCCCCAAGGGGTGACTTCCGGGACATGTGTGTTTACCTAGGGGATGAGTCATCGACCAATCCGGATCAACAAAAGAATTCCCCAACGGGTGACTTTCGGTGTTTACCAAGGGGATGAGTCATCGATCAATCCGGATCTGCTGCGGAATTCCCAAGGGGGAGGGGCTTCCGGTGTTTACCAAGGGGATGAGTCATCGACCAATCCAGATCAACTATAGAATTCCCAAGGGGATGACTTCCGGGACACGTGCTCCGCCTGATCCGGCGGGTCGGCCTAATCCGCCGGGTCGGCCTGATCCGCCGCTTTCTTAAGACCCAAACAATAGGAGCTAATCCTAGAACAATAGGAGTTAATCCCTAGAACAAAAGAGGGGAAATGCCCTTGACAGCTTGCTATTGTTATGGTGAACCGGTGTAATATATCTACTGATATCCTCCCGGAAATACCCACGGAAGAATTGCTCTTGATAGCAACCCCCCTCGGAAATACTAAAAAAATCAGATACCCGCCCGGAAATAATTAACCACGGAAGAGGTGTTTCTCATACCAAACCCCCTCGGAAATACCCACGGAAGAGTTGCTCCTGATAGCAAACCCCCTTAGAAATACTAACGAAAAGCACATACCCCCCGGAAATAACCAAGGAAGAGTTTCTTCTTGTAGCCAACCCCCTCGGAAAAAAATAACAAAAACCAGATACAAATATAAACCTTTAACCTTAACCGGTCAATGCAAAGCTAGGGTTGTTGTTATTAACCCTAAACCTAAGCCTAACATGTAGCCCTAAGCCTAACATGTAGCCCTAAGCCTAATGTAGCCCTAAGCCTAACATGTAGCCCTAACCCTAAACCTAACCCCAACCCTAATAACCCTAACCTAACCCTAACCCTAACCCTAACCTAACCCTAAGCCTAACAATGTAGCCCTAACCGAACCCTAAATATTCGCTGAGATTCACTCAGTCACGTGCAGGTTAGCGACAAAACTTCAAAGACAAAACTTCCGAGTTTTAAATAAACATGAATATTCGCTTAGAAGCTAGAACAGCGAAAGTGTTTGAGATGATCGTAGTTTGTCAGCCAACATTACTTTTTAGTGATCTGGCGAGCACTAAGAATCCGGTTTCCTTCGACAAACTGATTAAGGTCTCTGTAAACCCGTGAGTACCCTGGTGCCAGGGTGAAGTTTCCGTGTTTTCGAACCAAGTTTGAAGTCGTATTTAGGTTAAGTATTTCACTTGAAAGTTAAAATTCGCATTTTTCTTCCAATTTTCAAGATCGTTGACAAGCAACATTTAGAGGTACTCAATCTTTACTCAAACCAAGACTTCCGAGGTTTCTTTAGCGAAGTGAGTAATATGTATTCTCATTAAACTTCGTGGGAACTCTCCCTAAGCTAAGGTTAGAGTTTTTAATGAGAATAGATTATAACTCGGAAGCCATGTATGGCTTGAGAAAATATTTTTGAACTCGCTCTAAAATGTTGGCTGTAAAATTATCTAGAAAACGTTTGTGCACTCTCAAATCAAAATGTTTGCTAAATAAACCAAGAAAATCCGAATTAGATTTCTACTCGTGAGAAGTCAAAATATTTACGGACTAAAATAAGCAGTTGAAGAAAAGATTTTTGCCCTCGATGCAGCTCAAAATATTCCCTTCTAGCAGGCCTGACTTTTCTCTGCAGTGAAATGCAGAGAAAAGAGGCCTCTGCTAGCAGGGAACTCAAAATGTATTGACTCCGCAAAACCCTAATCAGTTTGTCGACGGAAACCGAACGATTCTTTGTGCTCGCCAAATCACTAAAAAGTAATATTGGCTGACAAAACTACGAGCATCTCAAATACTTTCGCTGTTCTAGCTTCTCAGCGAATATTCATGTTTATTTAAAACTCGGAAGTTTTGTCTTCGTAAAGTTTTGTCACTAACCTGACTAAAACCTGCACGTGACTAAGTGATCTCAGCGAATATTTAGGGTTCGGTTAGTAGGCTTAGGGTTAGGCTAGGGTTAGAGTTTTTAATGAGAATATATTTTTTGAAACAGGTTGGATGTTTATCGGGCTCGACAAAAAACGCTCGTCTCCAGACAAACACGTTGGCGATGCATTCCTTCGCACGAAATCAATCATGCGTTGTCGCTGCCAAAGATCGAAACTCGTTAAAATTGAGGAAATACTTACACACTGATTTGTATTTCTTACCTCATAAAATTAATAGAAAACACGAGCAGATGGCTGTTCTTGTGTTTTAGTTTGAAAATTTTCCAAATTAAAATATTTGAGTTGCACGCATCGCTGACCTCAGTAAAGGAATTCAAACTACATCGTGAATGTTTTTGTTTGGAGACAGTAGTGCTTTTTCTTGATCCGAATAAACGCTCTACCTGTTTCGGTATATAACCAGGGAGTTCTGATATAACTCAGAAGCCACGTATGGCTTGAGAAATATTTTTGAACTCGCTCTAAAATGTTGGCTGTAAAACTATCTGGCTAATTATACAGAAGATGTCGGAAGGCAGTTTGACTAGAAAACGTTTCTGTGCACTCTCAAATCAAAATGTTTGCTTAATAAACAAAATAAACCAAGAAAATCTGAGTGAGATTTCTACTCGTGAGAGCTCAAAATATTTACGGACTAAAATAAGCATTTGGAGAAAAGATTTTTGTCCTCGATGCAGCTAAAAATATTCCCTGCTAGCAGACATTTCTCTGTAGCGAAATGCAGAGAAAACAGGCCTCTGCTAGCAGGCGGAATTCAAAATATTGACTAATCTATATATTAATACCGTAAGGAAAATCGTGTCGACACCCGCTCCGCTCAGCCCTGAAGCTGTGCCGCCAAAAGAAGTTCGCAAACCCGAAGGGAAGGTGGAAATCTGGACCATGGGCGTGTTTTTGTTGGAAAAGATTCACCTCGGGCTAAGTTCTAATTTCAAGCGATTTCTTAAGCGAGGGACAAAGCCGCCATCGCCGCCATGTTGAATTCTCCCACAGAAACTAAAAAAGAACTCGGTTCGCGCAGCCGAAAGCACCATTGACATTCAAACCTAAATGGTTCTCTTACAGATTACATACAGGAATGTGCAGGGATAATTCTAACTTGAAAGATTTGAGCTGAGAAAAATTTCATTCAAGTTTCAACAAACGTACACACTACATTGCTTCCCTCGGAGCACGCGCTAAGGCCAGTTTTAGACGTCGAACTTAATTCTTGCCGCACTAAATGTCAATTTCCCATTGTTTAGTTAGTTACAGCTATTGTCTTGAGCTCATTTGCATTAGGAACGGCACTATCTGCCGTGCCAACGCCGCGCTACTGCCGTGCTAAATTAGAATTTTGAATCCTTCCAGCGCTCCTAAAATCAGGGCTGAGATCTTCTCCATTAGCCAGACAGATTATATTAACCTCATAAAATCACTCATATCGAAATTTAAGGAATGGTCCATGCTTAGCGTGCGTATATCCAGTTCTGGAAGCACGCGGATAGTTGAGAGAGCACGAAGGTAGCGTAAGAGTCGCACGAGGCGTTAGCCGAGTGCGACTCTAGCTAGCTGAGTGCTCTCTCAACTATCCAAGTGCTTCCAGAACTGGATATACGCACTGCTAAGTATGGACCATTGCTTTTATAACATAAACAACGAAGTTTCGCAAAATAAAGTTGGAAACAAAACGCACGCAAACAACAATCCCCCATTGTTGGGAGTCAAATGTATGCGGAGTCAAATGTATTGACTCCGCAAAACCCTAATCAGTTTGTCGACGGAAACCGAACGATTCTTTGTGCTCGCCAAATCACTAAAAAGTAATATTGGCTGACAAAACTACGATCATCTCAAATACTTTCGCTGTTCTAGCTTCTCAGCGAATATTCATGTTTATTTAAAACTCGGAAGTTTTGTCTTCGTAAAGTTTTGTCACTAACCTGACTAAAACCTGCACGTGACTAAGTGATCTCAGCGAATATTTAGGGTTCGGTTAGTAGGCTTAGGGTTAGGCTAGGGTTAGAGTTTTTAATGAGAATATATTTTTTGAAACAGGTTGGATGTTTATCGGGCTCGACAAAAAACGCTCGTCTCCAGACAAACACGTTGGCGATGCATTCCTTCGCACGAAATCAATCATGCGTTGTCGCTGCCAAAGATCGAAACTCGTTAAAAATTGAGGAAATACTTACACACTGATTTGTATTTCTTACCTCATAAAATTAATAGAAAACACGAGCAGATGGCTGTTCTTGTGTTTTAGTTTGAAAATTTTCCAAATTAAAATATTTGAGTTGCACGCATCGCTGACCTCAGTAAAGGAATTCAAACTACATCGTGAATGTTTTTGTTTGGAGACAGTAGTGCTTTTCTTGATCCGAATAAACGCTCTACCTGTTTCGGTATATAACCAGGGAGTTCTGATATAACTCAGAAGCCACGTATGGCTTGAGAAAATATTTTTGAACTCGCTCTAAAATGTTGGCTGTAAACTATCTGGCTAATTATACAGAAGATGTCGGAAGGCAGTTTGACTAGAAAACGTTTCTGTGCACTCTCAAATCAAAATGTTTGCTTAATAAACAAAATAAACCAAGAAAATCTGAGTGAGATTTCTACTCGTGAGAGCTCAAAATATTTACGGACTAAAATAAGCATTTGGAGAAAAGATTTTGTCCTCGATGCAGCTAAAAATATTCCCTGCTAGCAGACATTTCTCTGTAGCGAAATGCAGAGAAAACAGGCCTCTGCTAGCAGGCGGAATTCAAAATATTGACTAATCTATATATTAATACCGTAAGGAAAATCGTGTCGACACCCGCTCCGCTCAGCCCTGAAGCTGTGCCGCCAAAAGAAGTTCGCAAACCCGAAGGGAAGGTGGAAATCTGGACCATGGGCGTGTTTTTGTTGGAAAAGATTCACCTCGGGCTAAGTTCTAATTTCAAGCGATTTCTTAAGCGAGGGACAAAGCCGCCATCGCCGCCATGTTGAATTCTCCCACAGAAACTAAAAAAGAACTCGGTTCGCGCAGCCGAAAGCACCATTGACATTCAAACCTAAATGGTTCTCTTACAGATTACATACAGGAATGTGCAGGGATAATTCTAACTTGAAAGATTTGAGCTGAGAAAAATTTTCATTCAAGTTTCAACAAACGTACACACTACATTGCTTCCCTCGGAGCACGCGCTAAGGCCAGTTTTAGACGTCGAACTTAATTCTTGCCGCACTAAATGTCAATTTCCCATTGTTTAGTTAGTTACAGCTATTGTCTTGAGCTCATTTGCATTAGGAACGGCACTATCTGCCGTGCCAACGCCGCGCTACTGCCGTGCTAAATTAGAATTTTGAATCCTTCCAGCGCTCCTAAAATCAGGGCTGAGATCTTCTCCATTAGCCAGACAGATTATATTAACCTCATAAAATCACTCATATCGAAATTTAAGGAATGGTCCATGCTTAGCGTGCGTATATCCAGTTCTGGAAGCACGCGGATAGTTGAGAGAGCACGAAGGTAGCGTAAGAGTCGCACGAGGCGTTAGCCGAGTGCGACTCTAGCTAGCTGAGTGCTCTCTCAACTATCCAAGTGCTTCCAGAACTGGATATACGCACTGCTAAGTATGGACCATTGCTTTTATAACATAAACAACGAAGTTTCGCAAAATAAAGTTGGAAACAAAACGCACGCAAACAACAATCCCCCATTGTTGGGAGTCAAATGTATGCGGAGTCAAATGTATTGACTCCGCAAAACCCTAATCAGTTTGTCGACGGAAACCGAACGATTCTTTGTGCTCGCCAAATCACTAAAAAGTAATATTGGCTGACAAAACTACGATCATCTCAAATACTTTCGCTGTTCTAGCTTCTCAGCGAATATTCATGTTTATTTAAAACTCGGAAGTTTTGTCTTCGTAAAGTTTTGTCACTAACCTGACTAAAACCTGCACGTGACTAAGTGATCTCAGCGAATATTTAGGGTTCGGTTAGTAGGCTTAGGGTTAGGCTAGGGTTAGAGTTTTTAATGAGAATATATTTTTGAAACAGGTTGGATGTTTATCGGGCTCGACAAAAAACGCTCGTCTCCAGACAAACACGTTGGCGATGCATTCCTTCGCACGAAATCAATCATGCGTTGTCGCTGCCAAAGATCGAAACTCGTTAAAAATTGAGGAAATACTTACACACTGATTTGTATTTCTTACCTCATAAAATTAATAGAAAACACGAGCAGATGGCTGTTCTTGTGTTTTAGTTTGAAAATTTTCCAAATTAAAATATTTGAGTTGCACGCATCGCTGACCTCAGTAAAGGAATTCAAACTACATCGTGAATGTTTTTGTTTGGAGACAGTAGTGCTTTTTCTTGATCCGAATAAACGCTCTACCTGTTTCGGTATATAACCAGGGAGTTCTGATATAACTCAGAAGCCACGTATGGCTTGAGAAAATATTTTTGAACTCGCTCTAAAATGTTGGCTGTAAAACTATCTGGCTAATTATACAGAAGATGTCGGAAGGCAGTTTGACTAGAAAACGTTTCTGTGCACTCTCAAATCAAAATGTTTGCTTAATAAACAAAATAAACCAAGAAAATCTGAGTGAGATTTCTACTCGTGAGAGCTCAAAATATTTACGGACTAAAATAAGCATTTGGAGAAAAGATTTTGTCCTCGATGCAGCTAAAAATATTCCCTGCTAGCAGACATTTCTCTGTAGCGAAATGCAGAGAAAACAGGCCTCTGCTAGCAGGCGGAATTCAAAATATTGACTAATCTATATATTAATACCGTAAGGAAAATCGTGTCGACACCCGCTCCGCTCAGCCCTGAAGCTGTGCCGCCAAAAGAAGTTCGCAAACCCGAAGGGAAGGTGGAAATCTGGACCATGGGCGTGTTTTTGTTGGAAAAGATTCACCTCGGGCTAAGTTCTAATTTCAAGCGATTTCTTAAGCGAGGGACAAAGCCGCCATCGCCGCCATGTTGAATTCTCCCACAGAAACTAAAAAAGAACTCGGTTCGCGCAGCCGAAAGCACCATTGACATTCAAACCTAAATGGTTCTCTTACAGATTACATACAGGAATGTGCAGGGATAATTCTAACTTGAAAGATTTGAGCTGAGAAAAATTTTCATTCAAGTTTCAACAAACGTACACACTACATTGCTTCCCTCGGAGCACGCGCTAAGGCCAGTTTTAGACGTCGAACTTAATTCTTGCCGCACTAAATGTCAATTTCCCATTGTTTAGTTAGTTACAGCTATTGTCTTGAGCTCATTTGCATTAGGAACGGCACTATCTGCCGTGCCAACGCCGCGCTACTGCCGTGCTAAATTAGAATTTTGAATCCTTCCAGCGCTCCTAAAATCAGGGCTGAGATCTTCTCCATTAGCCAGACAGATTATATTAACCTCATAAAATCACTCATATCGAAATTTAAGGAATGGTCCATGCTTAGCGTGCGTATATCCAGTTCTGGAAGCACGCGGATAGTTGAGAGAGCACGAAGGTAGCGTAAGAGTCGCACGAGGCGTTAGCCGAGTGCGACTCTAGCTAGCTGAGTGCTCTCTCAACTATCCAAGTGCTTCCAGAACTGGATATACGCACTGCTAAGTATGGACCATTGCTTTTATAACATAAACAACGAAGTTTCGCAAAATAAAGTTGGAAACAAAACGCACGCAAACAACAATCCCCCATAACTTGCAAGAAAAATTTAAGCTTAAATCATGCTCGAACGGGAATAAAATGCGGTTGGAATTATAGAACTGGATATACATACGAACTGACAAATCTCTTCTCTCTTTTTAGCCGTTTTAGTTACACTGTAAGTGGACTTTTCAAAAGCTAGTGGAAAATAATACATGGCTTTGTGAGGTGGATTTTCAGCACTGAAATTTTACAAGGAAACCCTTTTCAAATTAAATGACAAAAACAAACTTGACTATTTCGTAGAAAATATAATGAAAACATAGTCTTTTCTGATTCTCATATTTTATTTAGGCAATCATGGCATTGCAAGAGAAAATAATACGAAGAAAATCGAAAGCAGCGAAGGAAACCTTACTCGCCAAAAGAGAAATTGCAAACTACTAAATTTGAAGTAGCTGATTTTAGGATTAAAAAACATTAATCCCAAACAAAATTAATTTGGATCAATTGATTTGCTTACCTGCTAACTTGTTCCTTTCACGAATATTTCACATGACAGTTTTGTGGCCGCTGAAGTAGAAATTCTTCCGGACTTGAATAAAAACAGCACTCAAAACAGAGCCCTCTAGACAAAACTTGCACGAAAAGGAGCAAACTTTTGCAAAAACAAACCTATCTATCAGTCATCGGATTTCCGAAACTACATAAATCCATCTGAAACAGGTTCCTTTTCACTTGCTTTCAATTTCCAGAGTTGTTTTAGATCCAGGGTGTTGTTTTATGGTATATCCATTTCTTTCACATAGAAAATCAGCCAATCAGAGCGCGCGTTATATCGTGTCTATGTTATAAAACTTGTTTTCACTGGCTAATAAACCCAGTCAAATTAGTGCGACTGAATTACGTTCGACGTCTAAAACTAGCCTCGAAATGACACATTTACAAAACAAAGTCCGTGAAAGTCATGAATAATATTCTCTAAGTATAAATATTGACGGCCCTATCGCAAAACGCAGGACACAATGCCGAAGAGAAAGAGGAAATCCCTCCAGTGGGTATGTTTTTGTTGGAAAAGATTCACTTTGGGCTAAGTTCTAATTGAAGCAATTTTTAAGCCAGGGATAAAGCCGAAAAAATATAAATAATATAAACTAAAAAAAATTATTAGTCCTTAGACCATTTTTACTTGACCTGTTTCTTCTCTCCCCTCGCTGAGATATGATAAACATACAAACAGTTCCGAAGTCAAATTGCGCTTTCGATTTTCAGGTTCTTTGACCGATTTGAGAGACTGACACACGCGTGATTTTATCAAACCAAGCAGGGAGACCAGTGCGAAAAAAAAATCCTTTTGGGCTCACTTCATTTATTTCGGCATGGTGGGACGGGGTACTCATGCTGATGGGAGGTAATGTAAATCCAGCAGTTTATGGAAGGGGGAAATCATGAACCCCTCCCCACATCCATATCGCCATTGTCATTTTTTTCCCCGTTTCTTTTTAAACAGAGAACACTTTTAGTAAATTTCCCCCTTTACACTCCGTGAATTTTTCACGGGCATCAGCTAGAGTTATAATTAAAACAGAAATAAGTTTGTCGACGGAAACCGAAAGATTCTTTGTGCTCGCCAAATCACTAAAAAGTAATGTTGGCTGACAAACTACGATCATCTCATTAAATACTTTCGCTGTTCTAGCTTCTCAGCGATGAATATTTAACCATTATTTAAAACTCGGAAGTTTTGTCTTTGTAACGTTTTGTCGCAGACCTGCACGCGTGACGTGAATCTCAGCGAATATTTAGGGTTCGGTTAGGGCTACATTGTTAGGCTTAGGGTTAGAGTTTTTAATGAGAATAGATTATAACTCGGAAGCCATGTATGGCTTGAGAAAATATTTTTGAACTCGCTCTAAAATGTTGGCTGTAAAACTATCTAGAAAACGTTTGTGCACTCTCAAATCAAAATATTTGAGTAAATAAACCAAGAAAATCCGAGAGAGATTTCTACTCGTGAGATCGAGCTCAAAATATTTACGGACTAAAATAAGCAGTTGGAGAAAAGATTTTTGTCCTCGATGCAGCTCAAAATATTCCCTTCTAGCCGGCCTCTTTTCTCTGCAGCGAAATGCAGAGAAAACAGGCCTCTGCTAGCAGGGAACTCAAAATGTATTGACTCCGCAAAACCCTAATCAGTTTGACGATTATTTGTGCTCGCCAAATCACTAAAAAGTAATGTTGGCTGACAAACTACGATCATCTCATTAAATACTTTCGCTGTTCTAGCTTCTCAGCGAATATTCATGTTTATTTAAAACTCGGAAGTTTTGTCTTTGTAACGTTTTGTCGCAGACCTGCACGCGTGACGAGAATCTCAGCGAATATTTAGGGTTCGGTTAGGGCTACATTGTTAGGCTTAGGGTTAGAGTTTTAATGAGAATAGATTTCAGATATAACTCGGAAGCCATATATGGCTTGAGAAAATATTTTTGAACTCGCTCTAAAATGTTGGCTGTAAAACTATCTAGAAAACGTTTGTGCAATCAAAATATTTGAGTAAATAAACCAAGAAAATCCGAGAGAGAGATTTCTACTCGTGAGAGCTCAAAATATTTACGGACTAAAATAAGCAGTTGGAGAAAAGATTTTTGTCCTCGATGCAGCTCAAAATATTCCCTGCTTGCCGGCCTCTTTTCTCTGCAGCGAAATGCAGAGAAAACAGGCCTCTTCTAGCAGGGAACTCAAAATGTATTGACTCCGCAAAACCCTAATCAGTTTGTCGACGGAAACCGAACGATTCTTTGTGCTCGCCAAATCACTAAAAAGTAATATTGGCTGACAAACTACGATCATCTCAAATACTTTCGCTGTTCTAGCTTCTCAGCGAATATTCATGTTTATTTAAAACTCGGAAGTTTTGCCTTCGTAAAGTTTTGTCACTAACCTGACTAAAACCTGCACGTGACTAAGTGATCTCAGCGAATATTTAGGGTTCGGTTAGGGCTACATGTTAGGCTAGGGTTAGAGTTTTTAATAAGAATATATTTTTTGAAACAGGTTGGATGTTTATCGGGCTCGACAAAAAACGCTCGTCTCCAGACAAACACGTTGGCGATGCATTCCTTCGCACGAAATCAATGCGTTGTCGCGCGCGCTGCCAAAGAAAAGCGTTAAAAATTGAGGAAATACTTACACACTGATTTGTATTTCTTACCTCATAAAATTAGTAGAAAACACGAGCAGATGGCTGTTCTTGTGTTTTTAGTTTGAAAATTTTCCAAATTAAAATATTTGAGTTGCACGCATCGCTGACCTCAGTAAAGGAATTCAAACCATATCGTGAATGTTTTTGTTTGGAGACAGTAGTGCTTTTTCTTGATCCGAATAAACGCTCTACCTGTTTCGGTAGTATATAACCAGGGAGTTCTGATATAACTCAGAAGCCACGTATGGCTTGAGAAAATATTTTTGAACTCGCTCTAAAATGTTGACTGTAAAACTATCTGGCTAATTATACAGAAGATGTCGGAAGGCAGTTTGACTAGAAAACGTTTCTGCGCACTCTCAAATCAAATGTTTGCTAAATAAAGGCAAAATAAACCAAGAAAATCCGAGTGAGATTTCTACTCGTGAGAGCTAAATATACAGTAGATATTTGACAAGAAAACGTTTCTGCACTCTCAAATCAAAATGTTTGCCAAATAAACCAAGAAAATCCGAGAGAGATTTCTACTCGCGGTGAGAGCTCAGAATATTAGTATATAGTTGGGGAAAAGATTTATGTGTTCGGTGCTCAAAAGGGAGTATTGGCTCAAAACCTAAATCAGTTTGTCGAGGGAAACCGAACGATTATTTGCCCGGCGTGTCGTCTCGAACATTCGGAGATCGAACCGAATCGAACCTCGGATCGTCCGATCTGGTTCGAGCCCGAGATTGAACCGGATCGTACTCACTCAAAAATCTGGGGATCAAACCAGATCGAAATCGGACAAAAAAATTAATTACCTATGTGACGTGACGTAATTGTTGTTGCTTACACGAATGGATTTTCTTTACAAAAAATCCAAATCCAACTCGAACTGAAATGCAACTCGAAAATGCAACTCGAAAATGCAACTCGAAAATCCAACTCGAAATCCTAACTCGGGGTTTAGGTATCATCTGTCAGACAGACTCTTGATCATAGTCTCTTTCGTTCTTCTTGATAACAGAAAAAACTTTGTTCTTATTTCTGTCAAAGCTAAGGAAACGATCCGCCGTCAGAACTATTGACCTTTTTCCAAAATGGCCGCCGAAAATGCACATCGATTTTTGTTAAAAATGAACACCAGCACACATCATTACTTTAGTAAAACTACAAAATTTCGCTGCATTATATCCAATATCTTCCGAGAAAACGAAAGTTAAAAATTTGAAAATTTACTGATGTCTGTGGTATGACTGGGGGTATGCCAGTATTTGATTGTGCGGAATTACTGCTTCAGCGAATGACGTCGAGTGTCGTTCCACATTGGACTGATTGCTTTATGTTTTTCTTATACCCACTTCCTATAAAAAGTTGATAGTTATTAACGTATTTGTTAATTTGTAAAATAGAATTTTACATTGTTACATTTGCAAATGACGATAAAGTATAGGGGTGATGACGTTTGTGAGATGATTTGTTGACATAGTCAGGACATAAACAGGAGTGAAGCTTGGAGACTCTGGTACCCAGGGTAGACATAAACTAGTTCACTGCAAGAACGTCGACATCACCCCTACAGTACCTAATCGTCATTTATTACAAATCACAAAATTCTATTTTACAAATTAATCAATACGTACATATCTATTCACTATTGATAGGAAGTGGATTTAAGAAAATAAAGGCAATCAGGAGTTTATGGCGGATGTCGAGTGTCGAACGCGACACTCGGCGTGGCGCTGAAGCAAATTCCGCATCCATTTGAAAATAGGTGTAAGAATGTGAATTTGCGGCGGCCATTTTGGAAAAAGGTCTATTAACATGCCACATGCGAAGGAAGTCTGAGAAAAGATTGTGCACGCAAAGCAATATTTTACAGGGGTAATGTATGGAAACATTGTTCCCCTCTATGACTAAATCCGCCCATGTTTGGCTATTTGGCTCCCAAACCTAAAGGGACTTCAAACACTTAGTTCCTCTGTTCCTCCAAAGAACTGTAAAATGCGTGAATCACAAAAAGAAATGCGGACTAGTATGGCAAAAATACGTAAGACTTCCGCAAAATGCTGGATGTTTTAAAAGAAATCACATTGGCCGTAACAATGGAGACGGCTAAGGCGTCCTGGCGGCCTTAACATTATTGAGGACGTCTAGATGTGGTGTCCGACCAGCAGCTTTTTAAATATTTTATATATGTTTTTATCGTTTTAATAGGTACACTTATTGTATACTCTTATATATTTCATCTTTTAAAACTATTTAGAAACTATACATTTATACTATTTAGATACTATACATGTTCTTTTTATATATAAAACTATTGTAAAGCGCTTTGGATCCGTAAGAGAAAAGCGCTATAAAAAATAACTTATTATTATTATTATTAAGCAAATCCCTAGCGCTGGCGAGGTCTTGATTTAAATTGGATTCGATATTATGGCTTTATCAAAATAAAGGAAAGAGTGAAATTCCCTTTAGTTGTGTCAGTTGTGAAGTTTGCGTGGATATTGGCTAAGGGTGGCTTCAAGGTTACCCTCGCGGTTCCAGGGTCTCCAAGCTTCACTCGTTTATAAAACGCATGCTCAGTAAATTAGCTTTTGTAGATTTACGTTTGATTGAGCAAGCTGGCAAATACAAAATGCTATGGTTTACAATGGAACAAGATTAAGATGACCAAACTCTTCGATTGACTATAGTTGACTCTTGCAGAAAATCTTCCACAAGAGGCACGTTTTAAACCACCCGCATTTAGCAATTTAACAATTTCAGTTCTGATTGTATGGTTTAGTTATTCTCAGTTTTGGTTAAGATTTCCGAAACAAATCATATTATTAACCGACGACCGGTTAGCGCAGTGGTAGAGCGCCGGGCTTATGTTCGGGAGGTTGGGAGTTCAAACCCCGGCCGGGCCAACACTCAGGGTCTTTTCTAATAATTGAGGAGAAGGTGCTGCCTTTGCTCTAACATCTGCAAATGGTTAGACCTTCGCGTCTTCTCGGATAAGGGCGTTAAACCGTAGGCCCCGTCTCTCACGTACACTACACTAACCGGAACCAGAGGGACGTTAAAGAACCACGAGGACCGTCGGAAGTTGCCCAACCTCAGTGTCACAGACTCACAATGCTAATACACACCCATGTTTATAAAGCTGGTTCTATAGGATGAGTTTTCCGTTAATGTAAAAGCACTGAAATGTAAAGCATTGAAACTACGGTGTAATGCTATATCTATATTATTATTGTTGTTTTTGAATTTACCAAGTTTACGAGACTCTTGTTTGATAAAATTCACTCAACGAGTGCGATGCTTTATAAATCATGATCAATACTTTTCTCTCTCTCTTTCTGGGTTTCTTGAAATATCTCATTTTATACTCAAAACAATTTCGCCGGAAAAAATCCTCAAGCGGCTTTGTCTTGTCAGGGGGGGACACCCTTATGTTTTGATCGGGGATGATCGTCGGAAATTTTCAGTGTCACCCCTAAAAGATACCAAACATGGCGGGCCATAGCGTTGCTCAAATAATTTAAAAGATGAGGCCTTATGTGGAAAGTAGGCGCGAAGGAGACAGGTAACAGGTAAAAGATATCCATTCAAGAAATTTCCGGGTTTGTTTCTATTTATCGTCTTTCATCGAGTAATCTCTCTTTTTTACACGGTTTTTAAAAGCACCACCAAATCGCAAATCTAATACGCAATCTGGACCAATTGTCATGGTAACGGTCTGAGATGAGAAAATACTGGACCGGAAATGAGCCAATCAGAGCTCGCGTACTATCCTAGCCAAACAGTAAAGTATATAATATTCATCCATTATTCATAGGATGCTCATCCAATCTCTGCACTGGATTCGGATCAGGTGACACTACTTGTAATCCCCGATACCACATGGCTAGGTGTCTGATACAGAATACTAATTGATCTAATTATTATTCTGTATCGCACTACGCGCTCGTGTTTGTATCTGCCGATATAACATAGCCACTCATATTGTAAATAGTAGAAGAGTAATGGACATGAAATGGTCCTCTGGGAGATGCGGGGCAGGAGAGAAATTTAGTACCCGAGAGAGAATCATTTACGAAGCACCTTTGAATAGGACTATACAAATAGGATTTTTAAAGCCATTCAATTCATTCATTAACTCCTATTCAAATCATTCATCTATTAATAAATGTATACCCACCGCGCTTTCCCCTCCTCTCCACAAAACCCCGTCGGAAAAAGTCTTCCGTGGGTTCTTTGGACTGTGCCCCCTTCGGAAAAACTCTTCCATGGGTTTTCGGCACTGTGCCCCTTGAGAAAAACTCTTCCGTAGGTTTTCGGCACTGTACCCCTTCGGAAAATCTCTTCCATGGGTCTTCGACACTGTACCCCCTCGGAAAAACTGTACATGCGCACCCCCTCGGAAAACATCTTCCGTGGTTTTCGCTCCCAGTGTATCGTACCCCGCGATGCATCGTACCCTCTCGGAAAAAGTCTTCCGTGGTTTGGTTCGGGCTTGCACCCCCCTCGGAAAACGACTCTGGACCGTGCTCCCCTCGGAAAACCTCTTCCGTAGGGGGGGTGCGGATAAAAAATGGAATGGCCCTCAGTAGCTTCCTTGTTTCTACTGACTTGTTACAGCCTGCCTTCTTCTTCGTTATGAACTCATCTGAATTTTCTTGCTTTTAAATTAAATCTTGCTTTTAAATGGGTTTATAAAAAGACATGTAAAATAAAAAAAGTAGAGAAAAAAGTAATAGAACCTAAAAAGGTACGTGCGAACGCGACTCTGCCTCGTACCCAGGAATCTCAATTTGTGAATAAGCCCCCCGGCGATTTCTAACAGCGTGGAACAAGCCGCACAAGGAACTGTAATAAATGAAGGACGAACCACTTGACGGACTCAACTCGTTGGTTTACGCTGGACCAATTAACGGTCTAGCCGACAGTAAGATTAATAAAATTCAAAATAAGAAAAGTCGACGTTACAACGTAGGTTTTAGTTGTATTTAAGTACAATATTTCGGCTGGCCAAACCAGCCTTCTTCAGGTACTGTGAATACATAATGGCATGATAGGCTTATATATAAGGTGAAACGTGATACAATACAAATGATGATGATGATGACGTGTGTGATATTACACTAGATAAGAGATATAACAATATAAAAATTAAAGGAAAATACAAAGAAATAATAAAATAAATACAATATAATCTAAAATGAATTCTCATCTCGTCGATTCAATCCGTCAGGCTCAAGGGTACCAGCACGTAGGATGAGTGTGGCCTCTCTTGCCTTACGAATCGAATCTCGATTAGTCATTAATTGTTCAAGGGGAATCAATTGCATGTCAGATGCTTTGTGATTGGGTGTCGATAGAAAATGTTCTGCGGCTGTGGTGGGTTTAGATTTACATTCGGGCTTGTCGATTTTGCGATGATCATTAAAGCGTTGTCTAAGTTGGCGTTTAGTTTCTCCTATGTATTGCAAGTTACAGCGTTTGCATTGTATCATATAAATCACATTTTTAGTGTCGCAAGTTATGTGAGAGTTTATAGAGCGAGTTTCACCGGCCGAGAAAAAAGTATATGTTGTTTGTCCGTTTTCTATATATGGGCAGGTTAAGCAACTTTAGTCGCAGCGGTAAGCGCCTGGTGAAAGGTCTGAATCATTAGAGGTAGTAGTAGTAGAGGGCAATTTAGCTTTGACAAGTGTGTCTCTAAGATTAGAACAGCGTCGGTATGCTATGATGGGTGGTTCAGCGAAAGCTTTTTTGCAGCGGTCAGAGGAAAGAAGTAAATTGAAATTACGTTTAATGATATGATTGATGTTAGGAAGTGTGGGGTTATAGGTTATAACAAAGGGGTCTATTAGTGGGGCGTAGAGCATTTATGCGAGGAATTAACATCACATTAACATCAAGGAAAGGTACACAATCATAAGAATGTGAGCTTGTGAATTTGATGGTAGGATGAATGTTGTTAAGATAGTCGACGAATGTTCTGAGATTATCTGGGCCTTCTGTCCAGATGACAAAAATATCGTCGGCAAACGTCCCTCGTACGTTAAAGATACTAATCACTTTCTTAATATCTTGTTGACCTTAACTAATCTACCTGATAATGCCCTTCTAGTCACGCTTGATGTTTCATCACTTTATACTAACATACCCCATACCGATGGAATCGACGCTTGTTATCATTTCCTTCGCACTAGATCCAATAATAACACTGTCCCCGCTGGCACTATCTGCGATTTAATTCGTATGATACTACAAATGAATCACTTCTCTTTTAACGAACAACATGGCACCGCCATGGGTACTAGAATGGCACCTTCGTTCGCTAATCTTTTTCTTGGGCATTTTGAAACTAACGCTCTCCTTAATGCACCCTATAAACCACACACTTGGCTCAGATATATCGACGATATTTTTGTCATCTGGACAGAAGGCCCAGATAATCTCAGAACATTCGTCGACTATCTTAACAACATTCATCCCACCATCAAATTCACAAGCTCACATTCTTATGATTGCGTACCTTTCCTTGATGTTAATGTGTCTTTAAATAATGGCTCAATTGAAACAGATCTCTATTCTAAACCTACTGATAAACATCAGCATTTACTATACACATCTTGCCATCCTCACCACACAAAAAAAGCTATACCTTACAGTCTCGCTCTTCGTCTACGCCGCATCTGTTCTACTGACGACTCTTTCGAAAAACGATGTAACGAGCTCACTATCTTCTCAAACGAGGCTACAAACACGGATTTCTTCAACGACAAATACAACGCGCTGCAGCCATTCCTCGCATAAATGCTCTACGCCCCACTAATAGACCCAAACAATGTAACCGTGTCCCCTTTGTTATAACCTATAACCCCACACTTCCTAACATCAATCATATCATTAAACGTAATTTCAATTTACTTCTTTCCTCTGACCGCTGCAAAAAAGCTTTCGCTGAACCACCCATCATAGCATACCGACGCTGTTCTAATCTTAGAGACACAATTATCAAAGCTAAATTGCCCTCTACTACTACTACTTCTAATGATTCAGACCTTTC
This sequence comes from Scolanthus callimorphus, assembly GCA_033964015.1. NCBI lineage: Eukaryota > Metazoa > Cnidaria > Anthozoa > Actiniaria > Edwardsiidae > Scolanthus > Scolanthus callimorphus. The sequence goes on from CM066913.1 coordinate 37,141,754, forward strand.
ACCAGGCGCTTACCGCTGCGACAAAAGTTGCTTAACCTGCCCATATATAGAAAACGGACAAACAACATATACTTTTTTCTCGACCGGTGAAACTCGCTCTATAAACTCTCACATAACTTGCGACACTAAAAATGTGATTTATATGATACAATGCAAACGCTGTAACTTGCAATACATAGGAGAAACTAAACGCCAACTTAGACAACGCTTTAATGATCATCGCAAAATCGACAAGCCCGAATGTAAATCTAAACCCACCACAGCCGCAGAACATTTTCTATCGACACCCAATCACAAAGCATCTGACATGCAATTGATTCCCCTTGAACAATTAATGACTAATCGAGATTCGATTCGTAAGGCAAGAGAGGCCACACTCATCCTACGTGCTGGTACCCTTGAGCCTGACGGATTGAATCGACGAGATGAGACTTCATTTTAGATTATATTGTATTTATTTTATTTTTTCTTTGTATTTTCCTTTAATTTTTATATTGTTATATCTCTTTTCTAGTGTAATATCACACACGTCATCATCATCATCATTTTTATTGTATCACGTTTCACCTTATATATAAGCCTATCATGCCATTATGTATTCACAGTACCTGCACAAGGAACCTTGGGAATGTCTGTGCAGTGATGCGCGGAACCGATAAATAATCTACTTCTGGAACGAGCACGTTCTTACTAGTGTCCATTTGGAGTCTACCTTGGAGCCATTCAAGATTATACAAAACTGGTTGATTCTACAGGGGCGTAGCCAGGGGGCCGGGGGGGCGGGGTGCAGGGGCCCCACCTTTCTCGGGAGATTTTCCCATACATTTACTGTATTTGCTGGAGGAAATTTGAACATTTTCGTCCCATGTTTCACTATCCGGCCCCCCTCCCCCCTTCAGAAATTCCTGGCTACCGCGCCGCTGTTCTATTCTTAAAGACTAGAACTTATCCAAAGGAAAACATTTTTTAATAAATTATTATTAATTCCATTAATAATCTATAACCAGTGGAGCAGACAAAGTAGAAAAGCAAAACAAAACGACAAACGTTTGTATCGAAATGTTAGTTTATTGAGATGAATAAGCAGCGAATGTCGACTAATATTTCACAATAATTTGAAAAAAAAGTAAAAATTTGAGAATAATTTAGTGATAAAAGTTATATGATAAATATACCTAATTCTCATAAAAATATGCTGATAAATTCCTCTAATTTAGATTGCGTTAGGAGTAACGTCGAGAAATGCGTTACATTTTATAATATTTAAGATCATTTGTTCATTCTATATACAATAATACATATTTATATAATGGCAGGCCCGTAGCCAGTGATTTTAGTGGTGGGGTGTTAATCTAGAAAAAGCGGACCAACGTGGTATGAATGTATTAACGGCTAGTCAAAATCCACTAAGAAAAAGCAAGTATACGAAACTGGCTGTATGCCAAAGTGACTGCAGTCTTCTGTTTGGCACATTTAGTCACTAAAACAGTGTTTTCAAACCCTTAAATGTGGACCTTTTTTCTGGCTACGGGCCTGATGTATAATCATTTGCGTAATGTAATAATGTAATGTAGGCACTTGTATACCGCAAATTATCATATGAATATGTTCAAATGCGGTTTACAGATGTGGACATGTCTGATCCCTAAGATGCGGACTGCGATTTATACAATGCAGTTTACAATCATGAGTGGTTGTTAGATTACATTCTGTAGTGAGCACTGTGATTGTTTAACGTCCTCGCATAGTGGTTAAGTGTAGTGGGCTGAGAGACGGGACCTCGGTTTATTGTCTCATCCGAAAGACGTGAAACACAGGAGAAATGACGAATCACTTCAACCCACGATGGACACAAGGTTCGAAACAGCAGAGAAAAATCCCAACTGCCCCCGACTGGGATTCGAACCCGGTGCACAGAGGTGAGAGGCAAACGCTTTACACGCTGCGCCACCCGTGCTTCAGTCACCCGTGCGTCACACAAAGTGAAGGCAAGAGCGTACATGCCTCCACGCAAGAATTATGGTTCGAGAGAAAACAGTAATTTTAGCGAGCGAAAGTGGACACTGGCGAAAAATAGTAAGCAAATAGGAATGGAGCAGTATCCTGTCTTTACGGACTTTAAAGGCCCATCACCAACCGGGAGCCTTTGCGCCCCGTTTTCTATTGTTTTCAACTTGATCCACTGTTTTTCGGGTGCTCTGATTGGCTAAGAGTCCGCAAAGGCTCTCGGTTGGTGATGGGCCTTTAAGATGCGACAACGACAAAGAACAATACATTTGATCACAGAACACAATGCTTGCAGGTACGTGCAAATCCATAAAGTCAAATCCATTTCAACAATTTTCAGCTGATCTGGGACGTGAAACTGCCCCGCCTCGAGAAATGTGAGCAAACGAGCAGACGAGGATTAGTAGGTCATCGCTCCCGTTGCCGTCGTCGCAGCTTAAAGGCCCATCACCAACCGAGAGCCTTTGCGGACTCTTAGCCAATCAGAGCATCCGAAAAACAATGGATCAAGTTGAAAACAAAAGAAAACGGGGCGCAAAGGCTCCCGGTTGGTGATGGGCCTTTAAACTTCTTATTCTTGGATTGCAACCATTCCTATGGGAATAAAACTAAAAAGCGTGTAAGCCATGTTGGTGCCAGGAACAAAACCTGTAGACGAATGTTCTTTTGTTTGCAGCACCAAATAGGCCACCGGTGACGTCACATGCAATCCAAGAATTAACTTGTTGTCGAAGGGAGAGGCTAGTATTGAATGAAAACAATGACAAAGGATTTGCTAGCTAGGGCTCTTTAGATCGTCTCTCCATTCTCTAACCGCGTGTAAAGTTTGGATAAGGCATCTTTACTAGGTTTGATAACCCGGGAGAGGCAGGGACGTTAAAGGGTTCTACCCCTGAGGATCTGTCTACTCCTGCGGATCTGTCTATACAATGAAGATCCGTGCTTAGCTTATCACCATCAAGCGTCCTTACCACAAAATCCGAGCTCCCACTCAAGGTATCAGAGCTACATTTTTTAGCTGCACCCGAAGATGAGTTAGAAATTGTCTGAGTTGCGTTTCTATCCGAGTTGCTAACTGGAATAATGATTCTATTTTCCCTTTTTTGGAATGTTTCTGACCTTAAGACTGTGTCGCCCATTGTGTTACTATTATCTGTAACAAGGAATCTATTTTCCTCCATTTCCCTTTTCTTACATATCTCTGACCTGAGGGATGTACCAATGTCCAAAACCTCGCCGTTTTCAAAGTTGTCTTCATGGTCTTTGGGCCTTGGGGCAAGTACAGTCTTCACTACTTCTTCGGTTTCTTCCTGAGGGATTGTCGTTTCCGTCGTTCTGTTGGTTTCACGCAGTTTCTTTCTCCGTTTTGCCGGCAGGGGTGCCGACGTGACGTCATCCTCGAGGCCGAGTTCCTTGCAAGTTGTGATGACTGGACAGAAATGTTTAACGGGATATGTCACGGTAGCTCAAACAAAATGCTTAAGTAATGGTCCGTATAAGAACTACCCAAGCCAATGGCAGAGCATGCTGGAATGCAATTATTTTCTATTGAAAATATCGGCGATTTCATTGGCTTAGACACAAAAATTTGACAAATTACCATGAAAGAAAGACTTTTCTCAGGATTTATGGTAAGATATAAGCACATGTGGTACTCATATACAGGATATACGATTTTTAAAGACTTCGTATATGGGGAACCTAGCGTAAAATAGTGATTCTCTTTCCTTTGTTTTTCTTTAATCTGATTGGTCTGGAGAGTTATTATCACAATATTTTCTCAAGCAAGTCGAAATCAATAATTGTTTCACTTGTATTATGTTACTAGTTATGACAACTTTCTGTGAAGAAAGAATGGAACACATCCTGTGGGGAACCCTGAATGCCGTAGACCAATGGAGTTTCGGTTCCTTCTTGCATGGATGATTACTTAAAACGAAGACATAAAAAACTCAGTGGGCAGTTTGTGGGTGCTTTTAGTACCCTAGATCCTTCATATATGGTACACTGTTGTGTCCTTCTATCCTCGTTCTACAAGACATGGGAGATATTTATACAGAGGACACTCTATAGCGTACCATATATGAACCATCTACCGTTGTTACGGCGGAAACGCTGATGACATGGTGATCGCGGACGCCATCTTGGACAGGTTTTTCGCCCTCGTCTACGATGGCGGCGGCCATGTATAAACGTTTCCGCCGTAAAAACAACCAGAACCCGCAAGCTAGAAGGCTAAAATCCTGCCCTAAAATCGTGGCACCATCAGCAAAAACCCACATGACTGAAGACTCATCATTTCCCCCTCCATACAGTCTCGTACCCAATGGTTTATTGGATAGTTTAAACAGGGCGCGCAGAGAATTGTGGGACTTTGCGCCTACCACAATTCATTGCGCGCCGTGTCTAGTACTTAAGTCCCTACGGCTCCAAAGCAATTTTCATAAAGAAATCGATTGGAGAATTCACCACAAGAGACGGGAAAAAAATTAGGTACGAGACTGCCTTCCTTACCAGATTCACTGGGTACAGAGCGTACGATGGGCTTCCTGTGGAGACTACTCGTGTCTATTTCATCATCCAGGGCAGATTGGACATGTGCAGACCTGTCCCCGCGCGTGAGATCTTTAAGCCTAACAAAGACACAAATAACAGGTCATTGGACAGGTAATCGACATGCAATGTTCCAAGAACATTGTTAATCCTGCCTTTATTATAGGTCTTCTTATTTGTAGCGATCGCATAGATTGCTTCGATGATCATTTACTTTCCATTATTTACCGCAGTTCTCCTCACCAGTTTTCAGCATCCTCTGTCGTGTACACTCCACCGGGTTCCACATTAGCATAAACATGGGAGGGACACAGGTAACCCACCAGGTCACGGATCTGGACAGACAAAACAAATTGTCTCCAATTACATTAGGCTCATCACCACCATGCTCATCCGCATCCTCACCACCAAAAATCACCACCAGACTCACCACCATCTTCACCACCAGGCTCACCCGCTCCGAGGCTCCGAAAAAAGCTCCGCACCAGGCTCCGCAAAAAAACGGCTAATTCGGCCCCTACTATACTACTCCAAATTTCAATTTCCCAATGTTTAGTTAGTTAGAGCTATTGTCTCGAGCTCATTTGCATTAGGAACGGCACTATCTGTTGTGCCAACGCCGCTTTAAGACCGCGCTAAATTACAATGTTGAATCCCTTCAGCACTCCTAAAATCAGGGATGATATCTTTTCCATTCGTCAGACAGGTTATATTAACTTCAAAAATAAAATCACTCGTTTTTATGGCTAATAAACTCAGTCAATTCAGCGCGACAGAATGGAAAGGGAAAAGTCCCCATCTGATCTTATCTCAATGTGCGCAAAGTATTGATTGTCAAAACGAAACGTTCCTAGTCCAGCAAGAGATACCCGAGTTTGCACAATTTTGGGGAAGCAAAAACTAGATTTTATCATCGTACAAGTCAAGCCCAGTTTACATCCGGCATGAGTTAAGATTTTATGCTCAATTGCCTGCCTCGTGCCCAGGCGTCTCAGGTGTGTTAAGAAAGGGCAAAGACCCGCGGAGAAATCTTGCGGCGCACAATGCATCATGGGAAGACCCGGGCGCTGTCGCAAAGGACCACGCAAATGCTCAACCGCTCGCCCTTCCCATGATGCCTTTCGCACTAGCTCGCTCCCAGTCGCTCTCACCTTGAGAATCGCCAAAACGCGCCTGGGTACGAGGCAGCTCAATTGCAATTTTTGTAAGATCTTGTTTGGAACGCTCGGCGATGCAAAAAAAAAATCGTTCTGATTGGCTAATTTGAGAGAAAGAGACCAGGAGGCCTCTATGACCATAAAGTATTCAGTTGTCCGATGACACCCATCTGAAATCCACACCCAGCACTTTGGGAGTGTGATATATATTACAATTTTGTGACATTCTGTCTACACCTGTTATTTTTTATGCATTTTTTTGTCGCGCGAGTCGCGGCGATTTTCCATCACTAATGTAAACTAGGCGCAACTCGGCGCGATCTTTGTCGCGTGATGCCGCGGAGATTTCAAACATGTTCGAAACTCTTTACAACTTGATGCCAACTTGATGCGATTTGAAGGATAGAGAGCACAGAAATCGTGCCGGATTTGCATCTCGTTTACACAAGAGAGTTGGAATTGCAACTCACGCGAGAAAAATCGCCGCGACAAACGCAACAAAAAACGCAAGTGTAAACCGGCCTTTAGAAACTTGTTGCATCCACAATCGCACTTACCTCTTCCATGGAAGCATGCATGGAATGAACGACCCGCCAGATCTTTTTATCTTTATCGTACCTAGAATGGTAAGTCAGTAAAGAACTTGAGCGTCATTTGCATATGGAATGAGAGAACAAGAGAAAACAGAAAGACAGAACTTATAGTGGCAGGGTCTCTGTCCCGGGTTCGCACGCTTTCTGGAGGACAAAAATCCTCCTTTAGTTAGATTTCAAGGAGTTTTTCCAGGAGTTTTTATTGGGTAGAAATGCTCCTTTCTCCCAAAAAAAAAACATGATAAGCCTGGAGGATGTCATAATTTGCAGTCCAGATTCACAAAACCGACTGATTCAACCACATTTGAGTTGAAACATTTTTCCAGGATTTTCCTTAAAATTCCAGGACTTTCAAGGACTTTCCAGGAAGGAAATGAAAATCCAGGATAATTCCAGGACGCGTACGAACCCTATCTGTCATAGACAAAATCGGCTAACGGTGTTTACATCTTGTTGCCACCCAATTCAGATCATGTGATTATTTCTTTGGGTGGATACAATTATAAAATCTATCTCACTCGACCCAGTACACGAGTGTATGTACAGAACTAATATCCAATTAAAAGGAATCACCACATGATCTGGATTGGGTGGCAACAAGATGTAAACACTGTTAGCCGAGTTGGTCTATTGTGCAGGGCTGGAAATTGGGACCACCTGGTCGTCTGGGCGACCAAAAATCTGGGCCAGGCGACTGAAAATTTGAACTTAGGCGCCAGCAGACGACCAACTTTTTGGTACTGTTTCAAGCATGGAAATCACCTGGCGACAACAAGTTAGGCTCAGACGACCAGATTTTTTGCACCCAGTCGCCATGGCGACTTACGAAAAAAATCTTCCACCCCTGTTATGACTGTCTCTAGCAGGCCTTACTTGGTATGATCGGGTGGTAATGGTCCAGGCTTCCTGGCGAACCACATTGTTGTGGGTTTTATGGTCAATACGTTTGGTGCCACTCCACTGGATAACACATAACCACACGGCATGATTGACCTCACACTTGCAGATCTCTACAAAAAATCAACCGAGCTTTATACAACTGTCATTTGTACAGCCTCGTACCCAGATGTTTTCCAGTTTTTTTTAGGGCGCGCAAAGATTTGTGGGATAATTTTCGCAGGGCACGCAGGGAGTTGTGGATAGTTTTAACATAGCGCGCAGAGAGTTATGGGATATCCCACAGTTCATTGCGCGCCGTGTGATTCTCATTCCGAGTCCCTACGCTACCAAAACAATTTTCAAAGAGAAAAGCACCGCAAGAGACGCAAAAAAATAACGTCTGGGTACGAGACTGTCATTTGTATGAGACATTGAGCTTTTCAAAAACAAACTAACAGCCGACCGAATTGCAAACTACTGATATACTTTCTCCAGCATTAATTATGGGGGTGTCCCAACTATCATGAACTATCATGAACTAATATAGACTCTCATTGCAGCGGCCAAGCAGTGGATTATAGTGGACGAGAGCTGCATACGGGTGATATGGTGTGAGCACTTGAGGATTAAGTCCTCTTCTTGTCCATTTCTTCACTTCATTTGTTTGGCTCTTTCACAGGGAGCTCCCTTAACAGTTTAAATCAAGAAAATATATATATATTATTTATCATAGACACTATAGTAACAAACCTTCCAGTGACAAGAATGGATTCTTGTAGCCTTGGGATCCGTAGTAAAGTGTGGTGTCATGTCCTTCAGATTTTGATAAAGCTCTAGGCGTTCAGGACTGATGTGAATCTGCAGGAAATCAAAGAAAAATGAGTATTTTCAACAATCAGATGCCATATATGCATGCAAGACTGACAGAATGAAACGTATGCTCGCAGGGTAGAGAATTCTCGGATGTTTGAGAAATGGGTCTGAGCCATTCCATTTGCACAGCGCAAGTCAAGAGAATTACGTAAAGTTTCTGAAGTGGCGTAGAGCCCTCACCTTTGTCTTATAATGCAGGGCGATCTCCTTTAGTAAATACTCATAGCCATACATGCCTTTACACTGAAGGCTGACCAGATGGTGTGGGCCACGTGAGAACCATCTGTAATAATACAACATTACATGCAGGAACGTCAACCTCAGGACTTCAAAAAGTTGACCGACTTGAAATGGCGAAATTTCATGAAATTATCCCGGGAGAAATACAGTGAATGTATGGCAGTCGTCTTGCATTTTTCCCGGGAGGCAAAGCGAAAAATCTTGACACTCCTTCCCTGCTAGCAGAACCTCCGCCAGCGAAATGCAGAGAAAAGAGGCCTCTGCTAGCAGGGAATGACACTCTTGGCAATACCGGAGATTTGACGTCCTTGACATTAGCAATGTAACGACAACTGGGCCCTCCCCTTCCTGTGAATAACACGATCTCGTTCCGGAACTAATCCTGCTGCAAATGCGAAGGCGCTACATTCATCATCCAATGATGGGAGGCCCTGAAACCTCCGCCTTTGGGACAGGCGTTTTGATTGATAGAACTGTATTTTCTAGCAAGTGTTAAGTTTCAGCAAGAAACAGAGCAAGTCTAGAATCATTGAGGCAAAACAGAGTACCACATTCAACGAGAGTATTGGCAAAATTGGCTTTCGCTTCCGAAATGGAAACCAACATGGCGGCCAAACCTATTAGCTTGTATTATGACGTCATTACAGTGCATCAATCGATCAATCAATCATCAATCTGACGTTACGAACTGTGCGCCAACAAGATTTCGCTGCGTACTCTAAGCCTGTTTCAAACGTCGATTTTTTGTCGCGTCGAGTCCAATTATTCAGTCGACTGGTTTTCTCCTTTTCGCCATAAAAGGAAGAATAAACAAGAAAAACAAACTTTACACTCCTCTTTGTTCTGCTATGACTCATCTAGATTTAGCTTTAGCACTAGACAAAGTGTCCTAGAAGCTGCAAATGAAATTTCTAACAATTAGATTCGACGCAGCAAAAGTTTGACGTCTGAAACTGGTCTTAGCCAATCAGAATCGAGATAGCATAGCTTAATAATAATATTGCTTCGTTAGCTCTTTACCCACAATCCCAAGAGGTCTGGGGTCGGTTCCTGAAAGGTTTGGATAAAGTTATCCACGGATAAAAGTTATCTGTTTATAGGATTTGTTCTAGATTTATCCGTTGGATAAGCGTTTATCTACTGATAACTCTTATCTGCCGTTTCAGGAATCGGCCCCTGGGCGCCTATGAGTGAGCACTATGCGGAAAACGTTTCTTGAAAATAGCTATCTAGCCATAAGATGAACAAACTAACTACTGTTCATGAATACACACCTGTTGATCACCTTAATAATAGCTGCTAACGTACTGGCCTGCAAAGAAAAGACGATTTTTTAAGTATCTGGCAGTGTTTCCACTAATTCTTAAAAAGTATCCTTAGGGAGTCCCTTGTAATTTAAAAGGTTGCCTATTTCATAGTCTGTACATCCGCTACTAAGGGACGGACCATTAGAAAAGTGATCGGGGGGTGGGACTTTCTTTACTTGTTCGAATTATTTTTACAGCGCAAGGTCTTGCTAGAATTTTTTTTCGTGGCTTACAGGACAAGGAATTACTGCGACTTTCATAATTTTGCAAACTCGCGTGTACGATTTCCAACCGCCAACTGGCCTTCTGGCTTCCGTCGCATTCCGACAATTTAACTTCGGCGCTGCACGAAAAGTATCGAGCTTCGAGCAGTTTCTCTCACAGAAATTTCTCTTTTGTTGCGCACAAAATGTGAATTCACAGGAACTCCGATTAGACCAAATTACTTTTGTTCACACAAGGAATCTTGAATCACACTTGGTCATACTCACCCTACTTGGAATAGACATCATCTTGGGAAGACAAAAGGTGGTGTCAACATACACACTTTTGATGTCTTTGACCCTGAAGAACATGCAAGTATATCACTATAAGTTGTACTGTGATTTTGGAGAAATATCCATACATCCCCACAGAAGGGATTTGGCAATTCCAAAGGCTGGGGTGGGGGTTCAAAATGTCTTTTATTTCCTATACAATCACTGTAATTTGATGTGAATGAGTTTCTTATTAATGGTTGATTTCAGATGACTAATACTTTTCTGAATAGGTGTAATCACTTTGGCAATTGGTTTTACTACAGTCATCTGCTCTAAGGTCTGGTTTTCATATAGTCTTATCTGTCGTATCTGTCTCATCAGTCGACCGTGAAACAATGAAAATTGGAATTATTATTTTGTTGCACGGTCGACTGATACGACAGATACGACTATATGGAAACTAGGCTTAAGAGAAAATGGTCTCACCTTCCACAAGAATGAAGAAGATCAATCCTGGCAGTGTCTCCCTTGGCAAGCCTGAAATCTCCTACAGATGAAGCAATGGGTTGAACTTCTATTAAATCAAAGAACCATGAGAGATTCACTCTGGTAGCAAAGACTCAGTTCCTGGTTATATGTAGCCTGCTTGCAGGCGGTACTGAGTGTTTTTATCGCGGAAAACCTGGTCCGTTCGATGATCGGACGCCATCTTGGAATTTTGAGGCGCGCGGTCCCCGGGACCGCGCGCTTCAAAATTCCAAGATGGTGTCCGATCATCGAACGGACCGGGTTTTCCGCGATAAAAACCCAGTACCGCCTGCAAGCAGGCTAGGTTATATGGAGAGAACTTGCCTGGGGAGGCGGGTAACATGCCTTATCCAGCCAACTTTGACAAGTGAGAAACTGTTGCCTTCGAAACCCAAAAAACTGGAACTACTGTCTCAAAACATGCGTCAAAGTTATAAGAAAAAACATCGGCTTGGCTAAGCGGATCACTTGACCTTTGAAGCTTATTGGCTTGGGAAGGTGGATAGCCAGTCGGGCGGGGGTGCTCGTCGGGAAAATAAGATTTCAACCCTAAAAGATACCAATCTAGGAGTGGTTAACCCCTAAAAGATACCATTTTCAACATGGCTCTCAAATTCCAGCCACGATTGCGAAAGAAACAACGGCTGGGAATACAGCCTACCGAGTACCAGCACTAGCGTTCCGCATTTTTACCGCGAGCACCCTAAAAGATACCTTTTTTCTGGAAAAATGGGCTTTTTTTCGTCTTATACCCTAAAAGATACCTGGAACCCGAATTTTAACCCGTAAAAGATACGATGACATATGGGAGTCCCGGGGGGGGGGGGGGGGGGGGGGGGGCACCTAGTCAAGGCAACTTTGTTTTTCTCGTGTAAACCGTCCATCACACTTTGTAGAGAAATGTATCAAAAGCTGACCGAGATACCTGAACCAAGTTTCTCAAAATTATAAACAGGGACTTACATATTATTTATTTATTTCTAGACACTGACAGGGTAAGAAGGATTGGCCACTAACCAAGATAGAGTTACTAAAAGTAGGTTTATTTAAATGACAAAAAGTCTCTAAAGAATATACCATAAAACTTTATAGTACTGTATGTACATTTTAATTTTAATTTTAAAAGCACTTCTGGAAAGTGCTATTCTAACATGGAGCTGTTTTGGGTCTGAACCTTGAGAGCACCGTGCTACCGGTTCTTGTATCCAGCTAATATCCTACTTGACAGTGAAATAGGAAAGCAATAATTGCCTCCGTTTAGCCACAAGAGCCCGTAACAGAACACGCAAATTTTCTCCCTTCCCTTGAAAATCTCCAAACATAAGCCAGGTCACACCGGTGGAAAAATAAGGTTCATTCTTCCTCGCAGGAGAACTATCAGGAACTGTTTCAAAAATGTCAAATACGACTTTTTTCCTCAAGTTGGACTTCACAATCACTATCGACAACAATATTGACGAAAGTTGAAATTATATTTAACAATTACGGGGCCGAAGGCGACGTAAATATCGGCGAATAGTAACCCTAGTAACCCTGGCTCGTCTGCTCGCAGGGGAGGCTCTGAGGACATCATTTGATGGCCGTTACTGATTGGCTGATTTTGAGCGTTGGAGCATGCGCTGAAAGGTCTTTCTCTCAGCAGCTCTGTATCAAATCTCGCGCATGCGTCAGTGGCTGTAACCAGAGCCTCACCCGCGAGATTACGAGCCGGGGAACTCTGGGTTCGAGAATGGACTATCACACAAGGAAACGTGATCTCAGCGCATGGCGAGTTGCTGATTGACGAAACAATGAGCCTGCTTAAACGTGATCTTTTACTATTCACAGCAAAATTTCTATTTTCTTGTAGTTTTATCAAGAACTTCTTTCTTTTCAATGCGAGCTTTCTTCTGATTGCTTACGTAGAAATCACAACTGGGATGTTTACTAAATAAGCGGCCCGCCTGACCACGGACGACGCGGTGACACACTTGCCGGATTCTGGGGCACGCGTCAATCCAAGACACGGGGCACGCCTTCACAAAACAGTGGTACTCGTTAATCCAAGGCACGGGGGCACGCCGGAGGAGACAAGGGCACGTGTTAATTCAAGAGACGCAGGAGGGGGCACACTTTCTTGACTCTGGGGCACGCGTTAATCGAAGGGGCGGGGGCACTCAGGATAAAAAAGGGGCATTGGAAATTCAAGGGGCGCGCGGCACGTTTCCCGTTCAGGGGCACGCGTTAATCCACGGAGGAACGCCTTCAGAAGAAAGGTGCGCGCTGATTCAAGGAATGCGGGGGTGCACGTTCCGGATTCTTCTATACACGTTAATCCAAGGGACGGGGCCACGCCGCCGGAGCGAGACAAAGACACACGTTCTGGACTCTGGAGCACGCGTTAATTCAAGGAACGGTGGCGCACCATGTTCAGAAAATTGGGACATACATTATACTAGCTAGAAAACTTTCCAGTTAGAAACTTTCCGATTAGAAAGTATATAACAATTCATCTAAGACATATGGAAAAAATATCCCCGTCGATAGATGTATTTTTATAGAAAGCAAGCAAAATATGTAAACAAAGGAAGTGCGAATAAAGTATGATTATTAACATGGGAGGAGATCGCGCGCTTAGGAGGCAGGGCCACATGTTATTCATAATGGCTCGCGGATTCTCAGACCCCGTCCACACGTATCCCGGTATTTTCGAAAACGGAGATTTTTTTCTCCGTTTTCAAAAAAATCCGCGTATACAAGGACCGTATTTAAATCGTATTTGCCCGTGCACATATCTTCACTACTGGGCATGCGCGGGATGCGAGCGCATGCGCGCTTCGAAAAGCAAATGCACTGGACCCTTACTTTGACGTCATCGTATTTGAAAACCTCCGTTTTCGACCAGTACCACACGAATACGAAAAATCTTCGTTTTTAAAAATCTACAGTCTGGAGAGCGTTTTCGAAAACCTCCGTTTTTGTGCCCGAAAACGCCGTATACGTGTGGACGGGAGGTGCAAACGGAGAAGAATTTAGCCGTTTTCGAAAATATCCGGATACGTGTGGACAGGGTCTCAGTAGCTAAATAAAAACAAATTGTAGTTGTGCCCCCCCCCCCCCCCCTTCCCAGTTTATGCTGCTTGCTCTGCGGCCACGACCGAGAAGAACCTGGGGACGAGGTTGCCCTGAGTTATATTGTATCCTGAGATCGCCGACGGCTCTGTTCTATTCTAGCGAGCCATATCATGCCATTAAAACAGTAAATAAATAAGGAACTTCACATACCCCTCATTTAGTAAATCAATAAGATAAATGGAGCGCCAACCTCGTTCCCAGGGTCTTCTGGGTAATTTTCAAGATGGCGGGGCAGTGATGAAGTGATTTCCTGTGCGTGTGGGTTACCTGTGCTGCTTGGAAGGCCTGGTAGCCCCAACGTGCACAAGCGCGAAAACAAGATGGCGTCGGAAGAGCGAGAAGATCAACTACAACAAACATTGAAGTCCTCCGGAAATCAAAGCTTAAAACACGATCGAAAAGATCTGCTACATCAACTAAACTCTTTTCGACAGTCTGGTACTCTATGCGACGTCAAATTACTTGCCCAAGGCCGTGAATTTTCGGCCCACAAATCCTTGTTGGCTGCGAGCGGGGGCTTCTTTGGCGGGCTCTTCGCGTCAAACATGAGGGAGCGATCCGAAAATGCTGTTCTCTTGAATCAACTCAACGTGGACATTGTTAACGATGTTCTGAGCTATATCTACACGGGCGAAATCGACTTGGCCCTTCAAACTGCTCAAGATATAATAATAGCAGCGGATTTTCTGCTGTTGGAAGACCTCAAAGCGGAAACGGAAAGGTTTCTCGCTGAGAGAATCCAAGATGGAAGTTTGAGTTGTCCTTGCGGTGACTTCTTATCAATTTTCGTGTTTTCAGTCAAGTACAAGTGTGATTTTCTGAAGAAAGCAGCATTGTGTCTTGTCTGTAAGAAGTTTGAGGAAATCTTGAGCAACAACAAGAAGGAATTGCTGGAGCTTTCTTTTGACTCTTTTAAAGAAATAATAGCCTGTGATGACTTACTGGTCAGTAGCGAGAAGAATGTTTATGAAGCTGTGATTGATTGGGTGAAACACAAGACTTGCCGTAAGAAACTGTTTGATGAGCTTTTCCCCCTAATTCGGTTGTGCTCGTTACCAGAAGACTACATATATTCCACTGTCTTGACATATCCTTTAGTGATGAAAAGTCCCTGTTGTCTGCGACGTACACATGAAAGCATGAAGTATTCACCCACATATGTTAATTTGCAGCACCCTCGTTTTTGTTTGGACACTCACACTGAAGCCATCATAGTTTTCCCTCCAAATAACGACGGAAATCTCCCAAAAGGGCCATGGTGTTACATGCCAGCTAAAGATTCTTGGCACCACATACCAGCACCAAACAATTTTGGATACGGACGAGTTGTACAGCATGGAGAATTTCTGTATTTAGCCAGCGCCGATGATGATTACATCTTTTTAGATCGATATGAGATAAATCCAGATGTCTGGATAGAGGCTACTACAGATTACTTTTATCCGTATACATTATTTGATGTGGCTTGCTTGAAAGGTATCATATATATCGTTGGAGGTGAATTAAAAAATGAACATGGTAAAGCTGAAGCTACAAGTAGCATACTGACATGTGATATTTCAGGGGCATCAAAAGTTCCTTATACTGTTGACACATTTTTGCCAATGGATGAAAGCCGTAGTTGTCCATCTGTTACTGCTGATAATAACTTTCTGTATGTGATTGGAGGACACAAAATTGATGCTGAAAATAAAATGATTTACCACTCCTCTGCTGAGAAATATGATCCTGAATCTAAGACATGGAGTTTCATAGCCCTATGAAGTCAAGTGGATCATTTGGCCAATGCACCCTGGTGGATGGCAACATATATGTGTTTTATGAACATCTTCCTTCTGGTAGATATGGTGTCCCAGAAGGAGAAATATATCACATTGAGTCTGACACATGGTTCTCAATTCCTGCCCCCTCTTTTACAGTGCTGTCAGGTGTGGCTGTTTATTTCAAGGATCAAATCTATGTTATTGGTGTAGGAAACATGTTTGTAAGTCAAGAAGACTTCAAGAAAAATAACATTGTCAAGAGCCTTTGTTTTGATGTGAAGAATCAGGCCTGGAAAGAAAGCCATTCAACTTTGAAATTGCGCAAAGCGAGAAGAAGGCGAGGCAGTAATCGCGTTGTCAGTCTTGGAGGAGTAGTTCTGCGGGTAAACAAGAACAGTCTTGCTAGTCTGAAGCCACTTGAGGATGCAGAACCATCTTAGTTTGGAAAGCAAAGACAAAGAAATAATGTGATCTAGTGATAGCTTAGGATGGTGGTCTATTTGCTCACTACATTATTTGGTCCCCTTTTC
Organism: Scolanthus callimorphus; assembly: GCA_033964015.1. Taxonomy (NCBI): domain Eukaryota; kingdom Metazoa; phylum Cnidaria; class Anthozoa; order Actiniaria; family Edwardsiidae; genus Scolanthus; species Scolanthus callimorphus. Next base: position 37,157,777 of record CM066913.1, read on the forward strand.
TGTGGTCTGATTTCCTACTCTTTTTCTTTGTGTTCATATTTTTCCAATATAGATCTTTATTGCATGCAGGGAGGTGTTGCATTTTAGTGTTTAAAAAGAGGTGCCCAGCAACCATTTGTTCATGTGTTCTGCTCTGTCTAACCCCTTTAATTTAATCTTCAGTGGCACTTGGGTGGGGAGTTCCGCACACATGCTCAGACCACTGTGATACTACAGTTTAGTTACTCATGTGTATCCCTCTATTTTTTATGAGCCATTTCATTTAATAAAAATGAATAAACCCACATACCCTGAATCAGTCAATTCATGGTTTAATACCACTGTATACATTGCTACGTGCCTTATAAAGTTAATGTTGCGATTGGTGTCAGTGAGTTGACATTGATTGCAAAATCAACCAAAATCATTTTAAGCTTTCCTTTGGCTTTCTGGCCTAAAATGATTAAATTTCTGATTCAAGAAAATTACACTCCAATATCCACCTTTCCTGAAAATAGCCAGTCGCTTTTAGTCATGCTCAGTCCTAGTGGTTGCTCTGAGCAGTCTGAGCGACTGGAATAGAAACTTGAGACCAAAGGCATGTGTGCATAAAAGCGCACGTAGCCAATTACTTTTCTTGACTAGGAACAGAACCCCAGTTGCTTTTAGTCATGCTCAGTCCTAGTGGTTGCTCTGAGCAGTCTGAGCGACTGGAATAGAAACTTGGACCAAAGGCATGTGTGCATAAAAGCGCACGTAGCCAATTACTTTTCTTGACTAGGAACAGAACCCCCTCTCCTCCCCCACTTCCAAAACAAACTGGATCTGCCCGTGTAATCATGAAATGTAGCACAGCAGTGATAAAGTTTATCCTCTTGCGATTCTGCATGTGAATGTTAGGATTTCCTGTGCGTGTGGGTTACACGATCGCAAGTGCATGTTGCAACAGCTTAACTCCTTTCGACAATCTGGTACTCTATGTGGCGTCAAATTACTTGCTCAAGGCCATGAATTTTGGTGCACAAAGCTGTTTGGTGCACAAATCTGTGGCAGGCTCTTCGTGTCAAACATGAGGGGGCAATCTTCTACTTTTATACTACATTCTTACAGGTGACAGAACTCATTGAAATCGAGCTTAAATGCTCGATTTCAAGTGCAGCCCGTTAGAGATTCATCCTAGAGAAGAAAGGCGCCAAAATGTAACATGTCCCATGCCAGAAAGAAGCAAACAATGGTCTAAAAATAGACAAGTGAAACTATAGAATGTGCTAATTGACAATTTCAAGGTCCTATTCATGCTTGACTGATATCTTGAGAGGCGTTATCAACATGTCTCGTTCACCTATGAAAATAACCCCTACCGATAGGTTGGCCTGGGACAGCCTGCTCCAGGCAAACAGGCAATCTGCTATATTCACTTCCTGATTGGCTGAACCGGGAGCACGGTGCTCTCAAGGTTCAGACCCAAAACAGCTCCATGTTAGAATAGCACTTTCCAGTTTAGAATGCAATGTTGTTTAAATAATTGTACCTGTATAGAGGACATTTCCATTGCATCCTTCAAATAGGAACCTTGAAACAAAAGCAAAACACCATTCATAAGCTATAAGCCTAGTTGGAGATTAAATTTTGTGTTCAGTGCGCATGTGATATTAGTCTGAACCTTTTGTTTAACTCCTCTTTGTTCTTGTTACAAAAGAAATCAAGGAATTCGGACTAAAATCGCATGCGCACTGAACACAAAGTTTAAACTCCAGCTAGGCTTATTGTATCCTCTGTAAATCCAACCAAGTTCAATCTTTTGGAGGCAGAACCTGATTTGGCTAGCCCTTGGCATCTTTTCCCTTTCTATTTGAGAAATCTGCCAAGTGAAGCACAAAGATTTCAAATGGAAAACAAAATTACTATAACAAAATGGTTAAAGCCTGTGACTTGACATGATCATTATTATTGTGACACTGGGCAGTAAGAAACAACAATATGTCAATAAACATTTAAAAAAAGAAAAAAGAAATTTTGTAAAATAATTAGTGTAATTTAGTGTGCAGCTGCTACTTTGTGTATTGGTAGCTATGCCCTGCATGCCTCTCATTAGGCCTTGCATTTGCAAGGAAGCTATTTCAAGTGCTGTCCTGGCAGCTACATTTAAATAGAGACAACTCCAGCAGAAGGGGAGCTTTTTTAGAGCTCCCTTTCAGGATAACCATAACATTTTCAACCTTAGCCCTTCTAGTACCTGCTGCCTTAGCCCTAGTATCTGCTGCCTTAGCCCTAGTACCTGCTGGCTTAGCCTTAGTATATGCTGCCTTAGCACTAGTATCTGCTGCCTTAGCCCTAGTATCTGCTGCCTTAGCCTTAGTATATGCTGCCTTAGCCCTAGCACCTGCTGCCTTAGCCTTAGTATATGCTGCCTTAGCACTAGTATCTGCTGCCTTAGCCCTAGTATCTGCTGCCTTAGCCCTAGTATCTGCTGCCTTAGCCCTAGTATCTGCTGCCTTAGCCCTAGTATCTGCTGCAAGACAAGATACTTACATAACAGAACCAACACAGTGACCGGCTGACAACAAAGTCACAGTTACCACTTCTTCCTACAATACCGACAAGATTAAAAAAGATTAAAGATCCATTTATGGTGACTATGTGATAGGCTGTCATGTATGTTACGGCTACCATTTAGTTTTCAAGTGGCATAGCACAGGAACATTTACATGCTCGAAGGTACACAAGACCATGACCTCACCTTTTCACTGGGATCCTTATTCTCGCTATGGAGTGGTACTATATAGGGCTGCTCTACAGGAATCCCAATCTAGAAAACGGAAGAAAAGTTTTACATTTCTCATAATCATATCTATGGAAAATTACATCTGGTTTTTATTGACTATCCTTACAATAAAGAACTCAACCAGGGAGCTTCAGGGAAACTTGCTTTTCAATCCCACAGTGATAGAAATGAAAAAATCAACATTTTTAGCTGTAATTTTTAGGGCATGAAATACAGTATAGTAATGACACACTAGACAACACTAATTTAGTGCCATCTGACAGCAATTAGTCATAGGGAAATACAAAAAGAGGTAAATTTTTCTAAACTTTTTAAAGTGGCACTACTACAAAATGTGATACTTCCTTTCTGTGAAACTGTCATTCAATAGAATATTATTAGTAGTAACAATTTTTCAGGCCACAAAAAGTTCCAGCTAGCAAAAAAGTGACTCACCAGATATTCTTGTAAATGAGAGTACAAAGGGCTCCATAGCAACAAATTTCTAGTCGTTTCTGAGCAGTAGACAAGCGCATTTTTGCTGGGGGGATGAGAAAACAATGGCAAACTTTAGCAGAAAGACATCAAAAACATGTCAAAAAATGTATTTAGGAGCACTCGTGGACACTATATTTAATTTAAGACACTATGTTTAATAATCTAAACAATATAATTTCATTATCAAACCCTGTCTGATTACAGCGGAAAGCCATTCAAGATTTGTGTTGATACATCAGGTTTTGCGAGCATGGAAAAATTCCTTTATTATACCTATGTTAAATCTGATTACACAAGAAGACAATGTAAGTTAATTTGAAACAAATGAAAATAATGGTGCTTCTCTTGGCTTCCGGAAAGGATTTAGCATCGACCAACCTCAACGACTTCAGGTTGACTAAAAAACTATGTTTAGCACAGGAGGTAAAAGCTTGTGAGGCTTCTTGTTTCTTTGTTTTTCTCTGTAAAATTACCTTCCGTTCGAAATTTATTGGGAAATAACCTACAAAAGTTTAGATTTAAAAAAAATTATCTGGATTTTTCTGAGTATAAAAAGGAAGCCTTAACTTATATATGTAGGTTTGATGCACTGAATTGAGTGGTTCTATTAAAAGTGTGAAATACAATAACATGTAGGAAACAAACCTGGATTTTAACCTCTTGGCAAATGCTTCGGAGTCCAAGCCCTCCATGTGATCTGAAACATGAGTTTACATGTGAAAGAAGGATGGTTATCCAGTTGCCAGTTTCACAGCAAAAGAGGCACCTTGGTGTCTTGTGAACTCAATTCTTTTGTTGGTTTGTTCTATTTTCCCTTGTGTAGCTTTGTTATCGGTATTGGTGTGCCAAGACACCAAGGACACGCCTAAAGTGATACGATGACTTGAAAGGGTTTGTGTAAATTGCCAAATTGCTTCTAGCTGACTTAAAGTTCCTCTTCTGTAAAATTTATTTTGCGTCGCCTCAGGCTCAAAATGTTTTCGTTGTCCATCCTTCCCATCATATCAACATATATATTTCTTAGCTTACCTTTATGGCAATGCGATAAGAAGTAAGCCCGAGAGCTTAGATTTTCTTTTACGAAACAGTCGATCGATAGTGAAGGGTACTCCATCATCCTTCCTCGAAAACAACTCATCTTGAACTCCAAAGAATACTGCTAATTACGAATGTTAGTCAAAATATACATAATAAATAAGGTTTTAGAATAATTGACCATTTCCTTAAGTTGAAAATTGTATAAGAAATTTGCCTCTTGAAAGGAAATTACTAATTTTTGAGAGTTCTAATTCGACGACATGGAAGCCGCCATTTTGAAAATGGCGGACTTTCCAACTCGACGGAGTCCTCCTCGTTTCATTTCTAAATATGGAAACAAGGTCAATGCCAAATTTAGCACCTTACGTCACGCAATAAACTCTAGATCCCAACTTTATGGCAAAATTATTTTTACAAATGTGATAAAAAAAGCCAAGGAGTTATTCTAAGGGTTAGACAACAGCAAATGATTAGAAATTATGGAAAATTAGTAGAAAATTAGCCGTTTCCTGAACGGGCTTACGGCGTGACAAGGAATGCGTTACAAATCGACATAATGACCATATTAGGCATCATCACCATATTAGGCAACTGATTTGAATACACCAAAGAGGACAGCAAGTTTTCAGCGAAGATTGAAGAAGCACAACAACTAAATGTGGTGACGGTTTTCACTAATATAACGGCGGAATTTCGCCGCAAGAACTTTTAGAAATATGTCAAGTCAAAGATTAGATAGTGTAGAATCTATGGACGCAGAATCGAGTGAATACGACGATGAGGACGACGACGATTATTACGCCAACAACTTCGGCGAAGACGAGGGGATGGATTCTGGCAAAGAAGAAGACCCGGAATATTTCTCTTTTTCAGTTGTTCGTCCTGAAGAAGCCAAGGAAATGTTTGACTCTATAGCCGCAAGAGTTAGTAAAGAAATGAAAGTAAGTAGAATTCAGGGCCTTTTCGTCTAAAATCACTCTTTTGCTTGAGGGTAAAGAAAGCCTTCAGGCAGCAGGTATAAAAATGTCAATATAATGATGCTGGTTTTATTTGTCAGATTCCGAGCTCCCTCGCCCGATTGCTGCTTATCTCCCACAGATGGGACGTAGATAAGTTATTAGAGAGGTAAGAGATCTGTCGCTGGCTTTCGCTTTTGTTTTGCTCGTTCATTGTTGTTCTATCAAAACCTGTTCTCTGTCTCTGAGTCAATTCCTCAGTGTTGCATTACCATCTCTCAAAATAAATTATTAATCCCAAATTGTGATAACTTTTAAACACTACGACGAGTTTCAGTTTTTGAAACCACACTTTAATGTATTGATCGATCATCATATCACCTTCTATAAACAGTAGACCTTTGTCATTTTTTGACACAGATTGCATCATTCATTCATTTTTATCTGATGATGTTTGAATTGCAAGCGTTTATTGTTGAGAAGTGCAGATCAATCGATCGATATGCTTTATTACAAATAAGTACAGGGATTTAGAAATGAAAATTGCCAGAAAATATGCCCTTCACTCTATAATGGTACCTGGTATCCTCTGAACCCACCCACCACTAATACCAGTACATTTAATACCCCAGGGGCCCGTTCCTAGAAGGTCATTAAGATTTAAGTAGATAAACGCTTATCCAACTGATAAATCCTGAACAAACCCTATACAACAGATAAATTTTATCCATGGATAACTTTGTCCAACCTTTCAGGAACCGGCCCCGGTAATACCCAGGGTAATATCAATAATCAAATAATAATTATAAAAATGGGTTACGCAAATCAGCTCCACTAGGTGGCTCTTCTTCAATTAATAGTCACAGCCATTCCCAACAGTTGGTAAAAAATTGAAAATACAGCATATCCTGTTCCAGATCTACTATATAGACCTTGACGTGAACCTAGGGTAGCATTCCATTCTATGGGACTAATTCCCCTGCCATACATTCCTGCAAATATCTTTTTTTTTTCTAAAAAATCTAGTGAGGCATAAAATTCTCAAGCCTTTTTAATTTTACCCTGATTGTTCACTGTAGTCATATATTGGCCCTTTAAACAATAAAAGTAGCTGATGCCTTCTATGACATTTTGTTATCAAAGCACCAATGCCTCAGTGAAATCGTGGATACATTTTTTTTAAACTGGCAGTAGAGTAGAACTTGCACCTTGCATCTGGCTACCCACTCCAGAATTCTGAGGACTGCCCTTCTTGAGATATTAATTTTTCTAGTTTTGATGAGGTCATAGATGACATCACATCATGTGACTTTGGTGCTGTACCCGCTTGCCTCAAAAATAGCTTATATCCAAGTTTGGTTGTCTAGTTATGTTCCGTTCTCAAGATATTAATTTTTTCTATCGAGTTAACACTTCAGTTATGAGCAAGCAAGCAAGTGTGCAATTGACATTTGGCCCCCCACAATAACTCGTGAAATGGTTTTTTCCCAAGGCACAGGGTTGACCCTGTAGGGCTGATGATAGAATGTAATGTGATGCCTAAAGTTCCAGTCAAGTCCATGGTAAGCAAGTAATTCACACACTTTACCATCTTTGCCACTTTTCCATCTCACTCAAGACACACACACCAAAAATGTCCTCAAGGAAGCAATCTGATCACAATTTGATTGGCTGCTTTTCCATAGTAAATAAAAGTGCTGACAAGACTGTTTACATAGCTGTCAAAACAAAGGATAAGGAACCATTCAGATGAAAGTGTGAAGAAAGTGAAACAATTAACATAAAAGTGCCTGTGAATTGAAGTAGAATAGTTGCTATATGAGAGAAAAGTTTGATGCCTGGATTTTGTGTTATAAACAAATTGCTTGCAGTTAACAATCAACCTTGGCTCAATGACTCCATTCGTCTTGAAGGTGGTGAAAATTTGTCACAGACTCACTCAGCTGTGCCTCATGAGCCCACAATATTTTCACTACTCTGATGAGGAATGTGATTGTCAATGGTAATTCAGATAGAGCAGTTTTCAGATGACTGATGCAAGCTTTTTTCAATTACTTTACAATCACTCCTATAGGTGTTACAGTCGATTCTCATCTTACACTGACACATCATTCTTGAGGACACCCTGCTAAATACAGATACCAGTAAAAGCCAGTTCCCCAGGGATATAGAAATGACAGAAATTCGCTCCTGTTATTATGGACTCTCGCTACTACAAACGCTAAAGTCTCCCTTAGAAATATACATGCTTAGTTTATGTTGATGACATGATCTCTATTATTGCAGCCATCACGACCAACTTCCTGTCCAGTCTGTTTTCAACGTATGTCCAGATCTAACTGCACCAGTCTGTCTTGTGGACATTATTTCTGTGAATCATGCTGGAATGCACACTTTGCAAGCCAGCTACAGATTGGTGTCTCCTCAGGTACAGCTGTTGTTTTTTGTTCTATTCCAAGCACAAGCCTACCATACTAGGGTTTGCCACATTTGTATGCCATATTCTATTTAGCAGAGATATGCACTAATGCGTTCCACAACATGTTCTCCACTCTGATCCACCTACCAGCTAGCTGAGAAGTAGAACCCCGGGGTTCCAGAGGTCAGGGGACAAATCTTGGCTGGACCAACACCCAGGGTCTTTCTCTAAATAATTGAGGAAAAGGTTCTGCCTTTGCCCTAACATCTGCGAGTGGTCTTCTCAGATAGAGATGTAAATCCATAAGTCCTGTTTCTGGCATACACTACCGGTACACCTGAATCAGGGGACGTTAAAAACCAGTACCTAGGATGTGAAATGACCATCCTCAGTGTCATTGTTTAGCAGCCACTTATGCCATGAGATCCAGCATAATTCTTTACATTTACATTTTGATATATCCAAATGTCACTGACCATAGTATCATTCAGGGCATCTGGGGAAGTGCGGTAAAAAACGGCAAAAAAGTGCGGAAAAGTGCGGGATTTATTAGAAAAATGTGCGGAAAAAAGTGCGGTAAAACGGTAAAAGTGCGGTAAAACGGTAAAAAGTGCGGTAAATTATTTTCTTTAATTTGAAGGTTTGCGCTTTTTGGGGATCATAACAAGTCGTTTCTGTTGATTTTCTATTTGTTTTGTCATTTTAAAACGTAATTTCATTGAAACTGATGTAACAGCTAAATTATTAAACTTCGCATGATCGATATTTAGGTCAAGAACAATAGAAAAATGCAAAAAAAGAAGGGCTCACCTATGCTTGCTTGCGCGGCATCAGTCATTTAAAACTCGAACCCCTAAAATCACTAAGAGCGCCTATTTCTCCATACAATCAACTCCCGCATGTGTTGTTCATAACAATCAATAGAGCAGATTTCGTATGACTGTGAAAAGTACCGCCACAAAGCTGTTCTGCGCCGCGACCGTGACCGTACCGCGACTACGCGATTTCATTCCATACGAAATCTGCTCTATCTTGCAATAAAGTTCTCCAAAATGTAAACTTCGTGCTTTGTCATCACCATTTTAATCAAGGGTAAATGGCTCCGGCAGTTTCATAGGATATTTACGGCGTAAGAATGCCTGTCGACCGTCATGCAACGCGGCCGTGGTATCGATTTTCGTATGATACGAAAATACTTTGTGAGCATTTGAAGTTCGTCATTTTCTTAGCACATTTAGACATACTTTACTGCCATACGCGTTGACTGCCATTGTGAACGTTCTTCGAGTTTGCGTGCAACAGAATAGGGTAAAGTGAGGAACGCCTTGCACATTTGGTTTGTTTACCACGGCCGCGTTGCATGATGGTCGACAGGCATTCTTTAACATTTTTCGTTCTCCTACTATTTTGTTTCGCTTAAATACTTGACCTATTTAGCAAATAAAAATCGGGGTCACCGAAAAACGTGCGCCATTTGTATTTTAACCTTTTCTTACAAGATCAGCTATTGGCTTATTTCCATCTAAACTTCCATCCAATTACAGGGGTGTTTACCATTGGTCACGAAAAACCGGTAGTTTCGGTTGGGATTCCAATGGTACAGTCGATGTTTCGGTCATTCCGGTTGGTACGACAGGTTCAGCTTCAGAGGTTGTCTCGCCGTTCCAGTTGGAACGAACCGATCGGAATGGTTTGTACCATTGGCACTCCAACCGGTTTAATGACCAAATAAGGTAGCAGATCCGAACCGAAATGCGAATATGCGAATGGTAAGCGCCATTCCACTCGGTATTTTATCCCAACCGGAATATTCTGTACCATTGGACGCTGATCAAACCAACCGGTTTTCCTTGACCAATGGTAAGCACCCCAGATCTCCTAATTGATGGTTTCTCGTACTTATTCTCAAACGGTCTGCTGTGGAACGCCTGGTATTTTTTTGCATTCGGTGGCGATCATATCGGAAGAAAATGGTGGAGTTTTCAAGGTTTTTGCGCTTAATACTTCAGCATCAACATAATAAACTAGGTATTGACCTGCAAATCTTTGAAATTACCGTGTTTAGAAGGATTTTTCCACACAATTTTTAGTAATTTTCTTAAAAAGTGCGGAAAAGTGCGAAGAAAGTGTGAAAGTGCGGAAAAGTGCGATTTTTGGGCAAAAGTGCGGAATCGCACTGCCGCACTTCCCCAGAAGCCCTGATCATTGGGTGTTTGACACAGCAAATCCAATTTCTTGCTTGCTGTTGAGGAAAGTATGCAACACTTCCTGGTTAACATCATGAACCTTTTACATAATTCAAATCATTATGTTATGATATACCGTAGCTGGGGGCTATGGCACGGACCTAGGTATGGCATTAACAAAATGCTAGGGGGTGGTGGGGCTACAGCTCCCTAGCATCCCGGTTCCTACATGTACATCCCTGGTGTTATGTATCAAAGCTTATACTGCAAGGCATTAGTGTATGATATATTTCAATGTTTTTTTTCAGGTATAGAATGTATGAATTGTACCCTACTGGTGGGTGAAGATGTTGTTCTCAATATCCTAAAGGGAGGAAAGCTACGAGAAAAATATATGGCATTTTTATTTAATGATCAAATTAAAGTAAGTCATGCAACATAATGTTTCTTCAGGCTGAGCCATAGCTAGACAACCAAACTTGGACAAAGTTGTTTATTGGCCAAAGGGGGTGTAACAAGGTGGTCATGATTAAAGCTATTAACAACAACTACAAAAACTGTTATTTCATTAACAAGACAGCTCAACTTTTAGAACTTTGAACCTACTGGTACTCAACACAAATTGACAATTTGGTCCATCACATCAGGAGCACCACGTACTACATGAATCAGGCCAGTTAGATCCTGGTGGGGCACTCCCTAGATGGTATGACCATCATATTCTTTAGGGGTTAAAATCGGCAATCCAGTATTTTTTAGGGGTTCTTTGAACTAAAATGGTAAGCTGAAGAAGGTATTTTAGGACAGAGGTCAGAGGAGTATTTTTTTAGGGCAGACATTTATATAATTACAAATAATATTACAAACCTTGTTTTTCAGACTCATCGTTATTTAAGATGGTGTCCTGGAATCAACTGTGGGTACCTGATAAGGGCTGACGAGCCTGGAGCCAAACGAGTTATATGTGACAGATGTTCCACTATGTTCTGGTAAGAGGTTATCCCTTTGTGATGTATAACCACTCAAAAACAGGGTCAAACTTGTTTCTCCTTGCTTGGCTGTTTGGATAAGTTCTTGAGGATCATATATTTTAAAAAGTAGTTCACATAGTAAAAGGAACAAAGAAAGTGCATGGTAGCTTGCATTTGAAAATAGAATTATTGGATGCACTATGATCAGTCTACTCTATCATCACGTGACTGCATGATCACAGCTTTCCTCCTCTGTGGAGGCAACATTGCAGGGTTTCATATTGCGAGAGTGTGAATTCCTTCATGTCACAATTATTACGATATCTGAAATCAATATTGTTTCCTTGTAGTTTTGCATGTGGAGAAAAATATCATGCCCCTACAGGTAAGATCAGATTTTGATTATTATAATATCCTGTGGCGCATAGGCCATAAGTAGAGCTCAGTTGGTACTGAGCACCAGCTTGACATGGTGAAGGAGGTTATTGTAAGGTGATTCCCTTGAATAGCACTGCGCATCTCTCCTGCACATGAACGGATGAGCCAGCAAAACAAGGAGAGACACCATTTTATGGTACCAGTACATGTTTAAAAAATGCATTGTTTTTGCAGATTGTGGAACTATAAAGCAATGGCTCACTAAATGTGAAGATGATTCAGAGACAGCAAATTACATTACAGCCAACACAAAAGATGTGAGTCCTAGAATTAATGAGAAATGTGGATCTTTGTTGCTTAAGAACAATGAGAAGCGGAAAAGCAAGAGTGGGTCTCCTCCCCCCCCCCCTCTCCAAAAAAATTGAAATGAAAAGAAATGTTATATGAGACACAAACTGACTGACAGACAGACATGTGGTACATAGAGAAAATTAAATTAAATCTTCAATAAAAATTACAATCTATAACAAGCAGTACAGATATGACGGGATACTATTTTTACTTAACGAGATGCACTTACAGTAGTAGACAAATTTTGCTCTTTGGAACTAATAAACTATAATTTCCAGGATAATTAATGAATGAAGATTTCTCCTCAGCGCTATCTGGGTGGCCTTCTTAAGTCAAGAGTCCAGGGCGTATGCCCCTCAGCAGGAACACAATCATGGTTACTAATGGATGAGAAACTAATAGTCAGTGATGATGTTCACTTGTGTTTTCCACTTTTCTCATTTTTCCCAGTGTCCAAAATGTGGAAGCTGCATTGAGAAGAATGGTGGATGTAACCATATGGTAGGTAACTGAATTGGGGTACTCACACAATTTTGTTTTATGTTGGGGCATCGCCAGGAATTTTGGTTGGGGTGGGCCCAATAGTGAAAACATGGGATGAAAATTTTCAAATTCCCTCCAGCAAATACAATAAATGTATGGAAAAATCTCCCAAGAAAGGGGGCTGCAGCCCCCTGCCCCCCTGGCTATGCCCCTGTTATGTGATGATAGCATAGCCTTAGTCGTTAGATATTTATTATTTCTATTTATGGGCTGAAAGGACAAGTCAGGGCAAGTCCATGACAGGGCTTTTCGACCGTGATGTGTGTAATTTATAGCCAAAGGGATAGTGAGTACTTCTGTGTAGCATGGTATAAAGCAGTGATAGAGCGGATTTCACATGACTGTTGTGAGTAATTCACAATTACTTTGTAGGTACTCCTATAGGTTTTATTCAGAATTTGTGTAATTACTCTGCGATTGCTTTCACTACTGTCATATGAAAACCGCTTATAGGATCTCATCTTTTTGTTTCCTCAGAATATTCTAACATATTCTTCTCTTTGTTTCCTTTCAGCAATGTATAAAGTGTAAATATGGTAAGCTCATTCTTTATCATGTCTGGGCACTTATTTAAGGTGGCTCGGGACTGTCCATTCCTTTTAATTGAATTTATAACAGTAAAATGTCAGGGACAGTTCCAACCCTATTCAAGACTCCCCTATTGCCACGCTGGGATTCTAGCGATCTCTAAGTCTGCTCTAGGTTCCCCTACCATTTCAGATATTAAAATACCCACCCTGGACTTGCAATAAGAAAAATGTGATTCCATACTGTGTGGCACCATCCTAAAATTCCAGAGTCCTCACGAGGGAGTTTCAACCCCCAGGGGAATCCACTATTTGGGGGGGCTGGGGTGCTCATTGTACCTTTTAGGGTTTAAAATCAGGCTTCTGGTACCTTTTGGGAGGTAAAATTTGAAAGCTTGCAATTTTTTACAGATAGGAACCTCTTAGGGGTCCGTTCTCGCACTAAATCAAAAAAATAATTTTATCAATGTCACACTTGCTGGTAGCCTGAATTTCAGATGTATTTTACTTCGTTAAAAATATGAGAGAAAATTATGAAGGAAAATACGTCTGAAATTGTGGATTTGACTCACCCCAGAATTAGCAGTAGGATTTTCAAGCATGTTTTAAATTCCTTTGATGTTTTTTGCCAAATACTGTATGATATGAACGAGGTCACATAATTTCGTCGATTTTGGTGTGTTGGAGGCGTGTGTAAGTCAGAGCCAAGTTAGAGCAGATTTTGTGTGACTGTGAAAAGTGCCACGACAAAGCATGTCACATTCGACAGACTAGGCAGTAATAGTACAGTGTAGTTCAGCCTTTAGATCAACACAGCAAACAGATCATAACATCATTGTCACACACATCGGGTACTGGGTCTTCAAACATGTTTTTGTGATTGCAGATTTTTGTTGGATGTGTATGGGAGATTGGCGGAAGCATGGCTCTGAGTATTATGAGTGTAGTCGCTATAAGTCCAACCCTAATATCGCAAATGAATCGGCGGGGATACAAGCCAGAGAAGCGCTCAAGAAGTATCTGTTTTATTTTGAACGGGTGAGTATGGCTGCAAGATCACTATAGAGCCAATCTCGTATGACTGTCATAAGTTTGTTTTTATGAGTATCCTGTATATTATATGTAATTATACAATTTTAAAATATACATGTATTAGTCAAGTCATACTACTAATCTATTGTCAATGCTGCGTTCTGATTGGTTGAGCTACTAGTAGACCATAATTTATAGCCTACTAGTAGCAAAAAGGGGATTTGAAAGCCTTGAGCTCAACTTTTGACAATTTTTATCCGATCAGCTCGACTGAAGCGATTATAGTAAGGCTGCAATATAGTAGAAACTATCATATAATGTTTTGTCCAATTGACCGGCTACTAAAAAGGCTTCCAATGATGTATTACATGTCACATTATCTTAAAAATATAGTTTTACCATGTGTTTAAGGCAGAGCATAACAAAATAGCCGCGAGCGTGTAGAGTAACCTTAAAGGAGCGTTGTCACGATTTTAGCACACTTTTGGTGATGTAAAAAACATACAAATAACTGACGGTTTAGCCAAACTACTAGTCTTTAACTACATGACTGTATGCTTCATGGACCTATTACAGAGCGGATGGAAACGGTTGCAACAATGAGTTTTTGAAATCTTGTTGGGGTGAATAGTTTTCAATGTTTGAAGCTACATCAAAATTTGTACGATAAAGCTTACCTACATTACTTATTAGGCTAATATCAAGTGATATGAGTGATTTAGGGATGGGTACATACAAAGTTAGAGCTGTATTTGCGAATTCATTAAAAAACACGTGACACAGCTCCTTTTAACTTGTCCCAATTTGTATTCGACCCTCTTTCGTAGTGGCAGAATCATGCCGACAGTCTAAAGCGAGAAGCAGAGACTCAACGGAAGATCAACCAGAAGATTCAGGAGAAGGTCAATAATAACATTGGTACTTGGATCGACTGGCAATACCTCTCTGATGCTACATCATTATTGGCTAAGGTACATCAGGCAGAATCTCCCTTAAATACATGAGCTATAGGCGGATTTATTGTGACATCAGTGTTTACATATTTCAAGCATCCGTGAAAATCAGCAAGCGTAACGGAGCTACAAAAAGAATTGTTCTGAATTTCAATAGCGCCTGGTGAATGAAGCGTAATTAGAAAGTTTTACGTTCGTCATTCAAATTATGAGCACATGGCGATAAGTTCAATTTACAGAAAACATGAGGGGTAATGAGCTTCTTGCCACCCAAGAAATTCAAGGCTATTGAAAATGCCTCTTTGCTCTTGGAAAATGTAATAAAGATGTTCGCGCGATGAAATACTTACTATTCCTAAGAACAAGAACTTATTGACGTTTACGTTAGTTTTGGAGGCTCTACGCAGGTTTTTTAAAATGAGTGGATTGCTGTGTGGCAAACGGTTCATTAGCCCACATATTTTCACCAAAATGAACATTTAACTACGTCCTTACAACTGAATGTTAAACCTTCAAATTTTCAGAGTAGGTTTCATTTGCTGTCCGCTATTCTTCGTTTGCAACTGACGTCACTAATACGTTCTGGTGGATGATTAACAAAAGATATGTAATCAGCGTCCATTGTGGTACCAGCAGTCATGCATTACGTGCATTGTCTTTTGATTCTCTAGAGATTGGTTGAAAACCAAGAATTCATATCCAGTGCTTATTATTTTCGAGCTCCTTCAAACATTTTGAATCTAGACCCTGCTTATGCAAATGAGCCCAAACTGTAAACACGAAATCCCCCTATAGCTGGCTTAGTAAACGTCTGCCTCGTTACTGTCAAGTTACATCATCAGAGACGGTCCTCGGGCTCATTAATAATTCACAAGCTTGAACAAAGAAACTCATAAGCGTAAAGGAGGTTGGATACGCGATCGAATTTAGGAGATTTTGTTTTGTTTTTTCTCGATAATAAATGATTCGTTTAAGAAGCTTTATGAAACACTCTGCAATTCGGTGTCGCCTCATTTTTTATCCCATTACTCGGTGTTTGGAAATCCTGATGAAAAACTCTGTCTCGTGTTTGATATATTATAGGTAAATCCATTACCCGACTCAGGAATTCAGTGTGTCCTGTGTTTTCATTGAATTCTACTTTTGCAGCCATGGAATTCCACAAAAAAAACTCCCTCGATTTCACCCAATCAGCACGCGAGATAGAGTCATAGCATGTTCTACTTGAAAATCTTGGAGTTTTGGATGTTTATTATCGGACTTGCTACTCTTTCCAATTATCCCGAAAGACATGAAACTAATGTTACTAAAGCCCATATCCCATTAACGGCGTTATGTCACAAGGACAATAGTGAGTGAAACAGAAACAGAAATGCTCAGGATTTTTAACGCAGCATGTTAACATTGCTTTATTTCTGCGGTATTGTGTCGTTATTTACGTATAATTTCGTTTTCGAGTGAGGGAATTCTGTTCGCATGACGCCGTGTTTATGTTGTTATGTCGCTAGTGTGCACCAGGTATAATAATAACTGCTGCACATTTGTCTGAGGGTTGGTTTCTTCGCCGCTGCCCAGATCAACGCCTTTTGGGTATTGAGTTGTTTGGCCGATGCGGGCCTTGCCATTGTGAGGAGATTTTCAACTCATCCGACGAGGAACATAAATTTGGCTCACAATTTTTGAAGCTTACGGTCAAAGTGAAAAATTAGTAGTATAACTTGTTACGTTTTGTGGATAAAAATGATTGCAACAGGTTTTACACTTTTTTCCTAGTTGTAACATCTGTAATATTCGTTCATTTTGGGAGTGCTGTCTTGCCGATGTCTCCTCTCTGGGTATTGTGCAGTGTAGCAGTACTGGGTCATTCATGCTGAGTTATGTGTATATTGTTTATGTTGTTTTAGTGCCGTTACACACTGATGTATACATATCCGTATGCTTATTTTATGGAGAATGGCAGGAAAAAACTGGTAAGTTACCACCAATTTCGTAGCAATGCGATGACCTAAAGACTTTATTCCGTCTTTTGGTTTTGGAAATCCTCGCTGAGGCAAGAATATATATGCAATGTTAACAATTGTAACAAAACGGATAAGAAAGTTCAAACTATCATGAGATTTGTTTTCTAGTGAGTTTTTGTTGTAGCTGCTGCGCATATACGAGTTGCTACTATGTCTTCGGGTTGATCACACTCGTACCCAGAGCTCCCCGGCTCGTCAGCTCGCGGGGGAGGGGGGAGGGGGGCTCTGGGGACGAGTTCGACCGGAAGCACGAGAACTTTGAATTCTAAAACTGTCTGTTCAGCTTTAGCCTGATTCTCAGCTGCTAGGGTGGGGTTCGCTGGCACTTCCTATCTTCGAGTCTGATCAAGTGTCACGGAGTTAAGTGTGCTGTGAGGTCGATTTCCCGTGGAATGTTTTCTTTCATTTGTTCAAATCCCTGAAAATTTACCTTCCCTTTTAACAGCCGAAAAGGGAAGATATCATCATATCCGTATTCTAACTGTGATTTCTTTCAAAAAGCACTGAAACAGAGGGACAATTCCATCCTAGGTTAGGCGAAACGCTTGTGGCTGGCGAGATATAAGCTTGGCTCTGATTGGTCGGTAGTAGGGAGGAACATGCAAGATTCGTTGTGATTGGTCGATATTCCAACGTGATTTTAATCCAGAACGTTTTACCCCGTGACTTTAATCAGGCGCGGTGGTAGGAAGTGACAGCGAACTCTACTGTAGCGGATGAGAATCAGGCTAGGTCAGCTTGCATCACATCAGATGAAGCAAACAGAACGCCATACCGCCGTCGCGTCAAAGCTTTTTCTTGCTCAATAGTTGTATAATAATCTTATGCCCTGTTTACATTTCAGTTTGAATATCAACAGGCCCAGCTTGAAGTAGAAATAGAAAATTTATCATGGAAGTTAGAAAGAGACGAATCATATTCTAGAGGGGTAAGCAGTTTTATGGATTTAGAAGCCGCCACGAACAATACATCGTTTTACCCCTTCGGTGAACTCACTTGGCAATCGGAATGATCAAATGAGATAGAACTTCTTTTGTTTAGTATGCGATTGCAATGTTATGTGATCAGTTCGATCGACCGATGGCGTAAAGACGTAGCGTTCCGTCAAAACTATATCAAAACGTAACATGAAAGCTTATCGAAAAAAGCAACAGGCGCTCCAAACTCAATTGAATAGCCAGGCCTGTAGGCTGGGGGAGGGGAGGGGGAGGGTTCGTACGAGGTCCGCTCTGTGATAACGAACAAATCAACGGATGGTCTAGTCTCTAACAGTTTCAAGATGATGGCTATTCACTAATGGTCCACCATTTTCTAAAACGACCCCTCCCACTCCGTTTAAAATCTAGCCTACGGACTTAATCGCGCAGTAATAGACTTACTTGTTCACTTAAAATGTGAATAACTTTAAGCTAAAAACACAAGTCATATTTTTTATTGTTTTCTTTTCCCCACAGGATTTCGAGAATCAGATGGACATTGCAGAGAAAAGAAGGCAGACACTGTTGAAGGACTTTCTTGTTCAATAACGTATCAGCCGTTTTGTTTGGAAACGGATTATATTCTGTAACGCATTTTCCTGATGGAAGATGGCACGATGGAATCGAAAGTCGCGAGATGGAATCGACAATCACAAGATGGAATCGAGAGTCGCAATATGGAATCGAGTATTCCTTGCACCTCCGCGCCAAAACACGTCGAGACTCAATGCCATGTCAACTACACAGAAGGTCTTCACATAACGCCCAAAAATACAGCAACATTTATCTGCCAATGGCAAAGTTAAAACTCCGACTGCACAACGCAAACGGGAAATGACATCCCTACAAGACAACTTTTATTGGAGGAAAACGTTGACAGGAGCTGATTGGTTTAAAAGGTTTCTGGATTGACTTTACGTGTGTCAACTGTTTTGGCGCGGATTGTAGGTTGCTGTGTTGCAATCTCGTTCCCAGAGCCTCTCGGTCATGCTAACTCGGAGGCTCTGGACGCAGACGAAACCGGATGTCCTAGAATCTAGGACATCCGGTTTGCCATATATGGTGACCGTCTTTGTCGGTTAGGCAAATTTCAAAATGGCGGGCGGGAATATCGTCCTACGATTGTCTGCCAATCGGCTACGATTGTCTGCCAATCGGCTACGATTGTCTGCCAATCGGCTACGATTGTCTGCCAATCGGCTACGATTGTCTGCCAATCGGCTACGATTGTCTGCCAATCGGCTACGATTGTCTGCCAATCGGCTACGACTGTCTGCCAATCGGCTACGATTGTCTGCCACCAGAGCCTACGACAAACAACAACAGCGGAGTAGGCTCTGGGAACGAGATTGGCTGTCTTGTACAAAGTCTCTTGCACTCGGTACCTTGTTCTGCTTGCAAAAATCACTGCCCTCTTCAATGTGCTGCTTGCTTACCGTTGGAACTTTACTAAGCAGCATGCTCAATGGTATGAGGTTCTAGAAATATTTTTAGAGAAAGTGACTGGTTTTTTGTACTTGTGTTGAATATGCTCATTTTGCCACAGAGCTGGTTCAAAAATATTTTCACTGAACTTTGAAGAAATACACCAGCGAGAAGCCTAGATAGAGGCTTTGAATTTATTTTCAACTGAGTAGGTTGATTCCAGAGATGTACTATTTGGATTAATTACTCCTTGTTACACAAATAGGAGAACGCCTCGACAATAAATTTAATGTCATTTTATTCTTAATCTCGATTCTTAATCTGGCGCGTGTTCGGGCCTTTGTTTGTTTCTTTGTGTCATTCTTGGCTTTTTTTTCGTTTTTATTTTTTTGAGGGGATGTTGGTGGTTTTTTTTTGGTTGATTATTTTTTTTTTTTGTTGCTTGTTTAGCTGGTTTTTTTTGTTGTTGTTGTTGTTGCTTGTTTAGCTGGTTGTTTTTTGTGTGTTTGACCGTATGTTAAGCAATTCGCGAGAGCGTGCCTACAGAGAAAGCTAATGGGCTGTTCCAAAATTGGCTCTACCCCCCATGTCTAGAAACTCCAAATGTCCGAAAAATGTTCTACCTCTGCGGAAAGTTCACAATCTCATGTGTCCCCTGTGGAAGTTACAAATGAATGGATGATTCCAGCTATGCATTCTGGTAGTTGTAGGATATGGCTTGGGCATTTCTGAATAAAGAAGTGCGCGCGAGCTTATAGCTGGAATCGTCCATTCCCTTTATAAAAAGGAACGGCCACGTGGTAATTCAGGGTCGAAAACAGGTAACCCCTGTGGAACTTCCAGGGTTAAACACAACAACCCTATGCAAATTCCAGGTTTCTCGATAGGGGATTACGGACCTAAAATGGAACAGCCCAATAAGATTTGAGCATTCTAAACCTGAGTTCTTCAGTCGCTTGCATGAGCACTTGTTTACTCTTTGTCCCCGTGTTTGCGATGAGCTGTTAAATGAAGGGTAGCGTAGCTATCCGCTTTTACTTGCCGATGTGTCGCGTATGCGACCAGAGACAGGACACTTAGTTGTCCCAGAAACATATAAGTGAGTTGAAACTTGTAACAATGCGACAACCTGGGAACAACTCGCGATCAATAAACACCATATTTGGAAAGCATCAGGTTCTTCGTTTAGCCAATCAGCAACGGGAGATTTGATTCGTCATATTTTCTAAAAATAACGTGCGCGAACTCCTCACAGAAAAGAAGCACAAAATGAGTTTAGTTCAGTTTTACTTCCATGCTCAAAACCCACCAAAAAGATTTTTTATCATAACTTTTGCTGTTCTCGTAATATGATTGGCTGATTTACCATGGTAAATAAGAGTGCAGGCAACGCTGTTTGCATCAACACGCGCGCGCGCTTCTAAACCAACGGAAAACAGTTCGAATGCGCGTGCAATCCCAACGGAAAAGTCTTACGTGAATTGTGATTGGCTGCACGCAAGGGCATTGGTTTCCAAATATGGTGTTTAGTGATCGCGAGTTGTTCGCTGGTTGTCACATCAGATTCATTCGTCTGTTACACGTTTCAACTAAGTTATATGTTTCTGGTTGTCCATTATGCACATTCGAGTTTGCTTATATACTATGTATACTGCGTAACGCGTCTAATAGTTCACTAAGTACAGATCTCAATATCGCTAAATCCTCGGGCACTGCGGGTCTAGGCTTGCTGTGTAATAGTGACAATATGACGTCATCCGTTTGATGCTCCAGTTTCTTTAGTTCAGATATACATCCTATCATAACTGCACAGCGCTCGGTCTTTCTCCCATGCCCTGAGGTAAAAAAGATCACACCAGGGAGGTAAGAGAGGTGGAGACTAAACTATTATTAAGGAAACGTGAGCGTTCTGAGTTGGTTTTAGATCATCATAGCCTACTAAAGCCGACACCACTTGAGGCTGGTTCTCTTTAGAACACAAGCGCAAGTAAATCGAGACATTGGGTTCCTTTGTGCTTGTGTCTGTGTGAATCAAGTGAACGCACGCAACTTATTAATGTTGATTTTAGGCTTGCGCTTGCATCGCTATGACTCATGCTTGCGCTTGCGTCCTGCGCTTGCGTCCTGCGCTTGCGTTTCAGTAAATATCAGCCTTTAAGGCTCTCCGAAAGGGACTGATTACACAAAGAGACAGAAGTGGTGGCACTTACCCGACTGGGTGTTCAGCAGGGTGGTATGAAAAATCAATAATGCCGCTTTACTTACCCGGCCGGGTGTCCAGTAAGGTGTCACGAATCTTCTTGATGATAGCGTGAAGGATGTTACAGGCCATGCAAACGTGACTAACATAGACAGCAACAAAAATAATCCATTAAGTACCGTTATTTTTGTCATTAAGGTTGTCTTTATAGTTCCCAATTAGTTTCCATCCGCTACGGTGGAGTACGTTACACTTTCTACTGTCTGATCAACTTCCCGTTTGTGGGAAGTTTGGACCATTCAGAACGAAGCTTCCTCCAACTACTATCGCCCAGAATAAAGCCCCAGATAAAAAAAATCGCTAAATTTTTTGCCAGCGATGGCTTGCAAGAGGGAATCTTTCTCTTTATCCTTTGGCAAAGGTACCCTACCGTAGCGGATGAAAATCAGGCTACATTAAGCTTGACTCTAACCTGCATTGCTCGCGTTTTGATATGAATGCCCTTAGTTTGGGCAAAAGAAGAAGGCACATGCCAAGAGACCACGACGCACTGAAAAATAACGAAACTATTTCACATGGGACTGTACTAGCACAAATCGCAAAGTGATTATTCCTCTTCTGCATACAACCTGAAATGTCTTGATTACCACTTTTAGTCACGGCAGTCATAAGAGTAGACAACCGCTCTGTTGCCTCGGGTCGAGTAATAATTACCTCTAGCCCACTTGCCTTTCCTCCAGATTTAGAAATTTGGCGGTATTCCTTGATATATATTTTTAGAAGAAATCTTCCAGGTGGGATAAAGAGTCGTTTTACCTTACTAGCTAACAGAAAGCCAGCTACAGAAGAAAAATATAAATAACTTGATAGAAATCAAAGAGAGACAAAAGATCACTGTTCTGTACAGAAAGCAATGACACATTTTAGAAAAGGTTGTACCATCACAACTGTTGTAGCCCGCGGTCCATCAAGGGAGAAACTAAGAAAAACGAAATTCTCGTGTTAAAGGGGCACTCGCACGCTTAATATTCGTCCACCGTGGACATAAAAACACATGTACAATTGCGTAGTAATCAAAATAATCCTCCAGATTAATAGAAAAACCTTTCAAGTGTTATACAAATGCAATTCTAGGTTGTTTTGACTTGTTATGAAGAGGATGGAATTCATAGTTCCGACCTGTCATTCAAAGCCATAGTTACTGTTGTTATGTCCCACAAACAAACTAGGGTTTTCCTTAAAAAAAAGTCCAAAAATATTCCGATCCCATTTAGGATTACCAGATATCCTTATCTTCAGATGATCTCAGTTTATACTGTCATAAAAGGCAAAAAAGTGCTGCACATCGGACTGATTTCGGAAGTCCTGAAATACTGTTTGTGGGACAAGATCAGTTCCCGAGGGAAAATCTTTCCAACTCTGATTGGTATCTCCAGATAGCGTGAAATGGCTCCATTGTTTCATCGGAACTATGAATTGGATTGCGATGTTAGCTATTTTCTTGTCAGAGAAGCGGCCCGCAAGCGTGCGAGACCCCCTTTAACCCAGTACAAAACTTTGCCATTTGTTATAAGCAGGGTGATAAGTCCGGCTCTTTTTCCTAGATGCAAGTGTCTATGATTCTTTTTTGGTATACCTATTTGGTCCCATGACGCATCCGGGCAGTAACAGACAGTTGTCTGTTCAACCTTATGAAATAGGTGTATACCTGGGAAGAAAATAGGTTCCTATTGAAGGCAGGTACTCTATTACCCTTCTTTACCTGCTAGCGGGTAACTGCTGCACAATGTTGAGGAACAGCGCGTTATCCTTGTTGCCAGTCTCTGGGCTACAGTTACACATTGACACCACTCCTCCCGTGGCCAGCACGTCAACCGTGTCACCCATGCCTGCTAGCTCCATGCAGGACGTTAGCGCTCGGATGGGACCTCGATCGCGCCAAATCTCCTGTACTCGCATGACTGCCTGGTAAAGATTTTAAACTAAAATCAGTATTGATCATGACACAAATGGATCACCTCAAAGGAAGTATGCTAATTATCAAACGGCATGTGAAATATACTGGTGTTCCGTTTGCCAATTTTACATGCAATATTTTTCCATTAAGAGGAAACATTGAATGAAGATCCATTGCAACACCATTGACAGAGGATCAAAGAAGCACTGGAAGAAAAATATGTGGAACATCGGGAACATTGGAAGAAGGTTGTTGGACACTGGACAAACATTAGAAGAAGATTGGAAGAACGTTGGGAGACGACTGGAGGGACATTGGACCAAGATTGGAGGAAGATTGGAAGAAGATAGAAAGAAGATAGGAGGGGCATTGAAAGAAGATTTGAGGAACATTGGACGATGGAGAGACAGTGAACGAAGATTGGAATAGCATTGGAAAAAGATTGGAGGAACATTGGAAGATGATTGGAGGGACAAGGAGAGACATTGGAAGACGATTGGAGAGACATTGGAACAAGATTGGAGGGACATTGGAACAAGATTGGAGGAACATTGGAACACGATTGGAGGGACATTGGAAGAACACTGGAGGAACATTGGAAGCATGACTGAGGGCCCGTCGTATCAACGGATTCGGACTAATATGTCAGTTGCACTCTGACCTGAGATCTCCTGGAAAGTGAGGAACATACGTCCCGATGATGACTCTCCAGACCTTCTAGTACGATGTCTTCCTGGAATGAAAGAACAGCAGGAGTGTACCCCTCGTATGATTTATTTGATGAAGCTTTATGAACGGCTAATCGCCAATTCCTGAAACACTTACCTCCGATACCACAGGACAAGACACACATCGAGCCTTGCGGAAATCTTTTCTTGACATGGTGCTAGAAGAATTTGAACTCTCACAGGGAGAACCGGAAAGTTGTTCGGCGGCCTCCCAACGACGTCTTTCATTTTGCTCTGAAATAGAACGTCTATATAAAGAGCTTCTAGGCCTTGTGTAGTTTGCATCCAATGGTAGACGTGAACTGCTATCGATGTGCTCGCCAGCATGAGTGGGTTTGGCATCAGACATTGACACAAACCAGAAGTGGTTGCTGCTTTTACCATCCTGTGTATAATTGGCTGCCCATTCTGATACCCGATCACTGATTACATATCTGTGGGATTTTGAAGCTTGTTTGTTCTTGCTTTCGTCAGTTAACACAATAGGCTTACATTGTTCTTCTGATCGACCAGCCGAGCCTTCCCAGTCTGCAGAATCATCACCTTTCACAATTCCGGACTCACTAAGTGATCTTGATTCTTTTAAAGACCGTTCCTGACGTTCGGTCTGTGTGGCTACAGAAATTGAGAGTGATTCCGGTTCTTCTGTTGTTGAGCTATCGCATCCTTCTACGGAACAGCAATGTATGCTCGCGGCATTCACATCACGGCTAACCATTTCGCTGCAGCCATTCGAGTTCCAATTCTTTTCAGTGGAGTCTACGTTTTCTGCATGTGAACAATGATTTGAATCCGATGAACTTAAAGATGAGGTTTCCATAAGGAATCTATCCATGTGTATTTTGATAGCGGAATTAATAACAGCCCTAGTGATTCGTCTTGCGAATGCTCGTAAGGAGTCCAAGTTACCAGCGACAGTGCAGTCGGTACCGCCCTCAGAGGACGATGACTCTGGTAACAGATCTTTGGCACTGGAATCTTTATAGTTGACTATAGATAAATTGGGCTGAGACTTCAATTGCAAAGTTCGTCCGCGCACGTCATTTATGGGTATATCCATTAATGACTTACTGCGCCGATAAATCACTTTGCCTTCTCGCGCATGCTCGTATTGTGTTTCGTACTTTCCCTGCTTATCTTTGTAACGTTTTTCACTCTTTTGAGATAATGTTAAGGTTTCTCTTCCCGAGGACCTATTCTGGTGCACTTTCCTTTTACTGTTTCTAGTCTCACGTCCGATAACAAAGTCTAATTCTGATTCCTTTCGTATCTCAGAACTTTCTACCGAGGAGACCGATGACCTGACTCGTTCGAGTGACGGTATTCTTGATCTTCTGGTCTTTGATTCTCGTAGGAGTCCAGCCTTCTGAAGCTGGTGCTTGATGAGATTGGGTGTCCCGGGTGTGGCAGAACTGATAGAGTCTGTACAACTTGTGAAACTGTCCGTGGACCGACTTCGGACTTGATACTTTGAATGGTGCTCCGAATCCGATACATAACCTGTAATACATGAAATAATGCTATTTCAAGAAAGGTTGTCGGCGCAAACCCGACCATCTTCATAGGAAATGGCGTTAAAGCCTGCTAGAATTTAAGAACATTAATTGGGAATAACGAACTATATTTTTATTCCTTTATTAAATCTTATCATATCCCCTAGCGGTCGGAGCGCGTACGCTTGAGTGCTTTACCAAAACTTTTCTTGAAATAGCTTAACATTTTCGTGGCACGCGTAAACGCAAGATCAGTGGGCGCATCTTGTACACTATAATGAGGAAGCTATAATAACCGATCCATGAGGTAATAAAGGTGGCGCCGAATGTGCGCATATGCTCAAATACCTACAAGCATGAGACATGTGGGTATGTAGCGTGTGGATGAGTTTGGTCTAATGAAACAAAGATAGAACTTCGTACCTCTGTAGGTGGAGCCGAGTCGGTCTCTTGATGAAGATCTATCCCTGCCGTGCTCCCTACGAAATTAAAACTTTGGATCAATTCGTTACTGCTTTTTCATACATCAGAATAGCAAATAGATTTGTATTTAGAAACCTTCTTTTTTCTAGAAGAGTTCTTTTCTACGTATAAGACAAGTGACAGACACACACTGCCTAGTTCAGTAGGAAGGTCATCATGGTCATACTCTGCTTTGGTCTATCTGCGCATAGACTTACAATCCTCCTGTGG
This sequence comes from Scolanthus callimorphus, assembly GCA_033964015.1. NCBI lineage: Eukaryota > Metazoa > Cnidaria > Anthozoa > Actiniaria > Edwardsiidae > Scolanthus > Scolanthus callimorphus. The sequence continues at coordinate 37,183,866 of CM066913.1, forward strand.
TTATGTTTTGACTTGCAATTTGGCGTACGATGCCGCGATCTCTCGTGTTACCTTATAATCATCCCTCTCAGAATTCGCTCCCGTAAATCATCTGTTGTAGGATAAAGGTCAGATAACTCTAATTATGTTGTCTTTGATGTCTCAGTGGAAAAAAACATCGAAGTAGTAGGGATTTATGGCACTTTTAGGTGTCTCTCCTCTCCCCCCCCCCCCTACAAAAAACACCTAAAAATGGCATAAATCCCTCTCTGACCTTTATTCTATAACAGATGATTTACGGAAGCGAATTCTTAGAGCGATGATTATAAGGTAACACGAGAGATCGCGGCGCGCCGAACTGCAAGTCAAAACATAACCACTGGAGGATGGTAAGCCTGTGGTCTGCGTTGTCCAGACTACCTCGCACAAGAAACACGGAGAGTTTCGAAAATGCTCTCAACAAAAACCAACCAATATAGATCCTGAAACAAACAATCAACCAAAGAATTATCAAACAAAGCAAAACAAAAGGAAAAACGTCGTCCACGAACAATTTATTACATACCTTTCTCGCTTTCCCGGTCTGATACAGTTGAATAACTTGAGCCCGTCTCGCTGGGACTCAGTGCTGACCATGTGAACTTTCATCACGTTCATCGTCTTTGGTATGGCCTGTTCTTGAAGGAATGTCAACATCTCACGGCATTTTGTTACGCGGTTCGCGCAGCCGCTCTGGGTCGTTATGTTAAGACTTGCCGTGATCTGGCTGACGGCTTTGGAGCGAGGGGAACACTTTTCGCCGGCATTTAGGGACAGCTCGAAACCTCCGCCCTCGCTCTCAGGTAATATCTGAAAAAAACAGGTCACATCTCTTGCGTTGTTACAGTTAGAACGAAGCTTACAAGAAATCATCGACCCGAGAAATCGCAGTGTGTAGATGAGGAATCCCTGCGGTATTTAAAAAGTTCGTCTCAGGCCCTTTGGCCGAGAGTAAAACAAAATGGCGACCAAGAACACGCTAGTTTCTCGAGTATCTAAATTTCCCGCTTGTTTAGAAAAGATACGAGGAAAAATACATACAGACCTTCCAAATAAGGTAAGGGGATTCCTAATAAAATTTTAATAAAATGTTTTGCAAGTCGACAGTTTTTGGTGATGTTTTTATATGGTTCTTCTTTGGCCTACCCCACAGTGAGTTTTTTAGCATTTTAGGGCCTCTTGTAGACTTTCCCCGCCACGGGGCCCCTAAGAAAAACTACAAGAGTTTCCCTAATCGAATCGAGGGGAGTATTTCTTTTCTACTCAATGATAGGCTGGTTTGTAAAAACGCCAAGGCTGAAATTGGTTTAGCCGAGGGCTGAAATAGATCTACCAACTATATTCCTGTATTTCACTCGACTTAGAGGTGCTTCAATAATACGTAAAACAATGCCCCCCAGGTTAACTTCAAGTCTCTGTTCAATTTCATGGGAAGTGTTTCTGAAAATAGACACTTTCTGACGCAAATGGTAAAGACCTCATATGAGAGATTCTTATTCTTAGAAATGGTTAAAACAATTGTCTCGCTTTCTCCCTCTTCATTTTATACAATTCCTTCAATAAATATTTGAGCAGGATTAATAGCTAGTGCTCATTTTATTTTTGCGGTAAATTTATCTGCCCCATGGTGAGCTATTCACTATTAAATCAATCAGTATTGTTGTGCCTTTGTGTTTGGATTTGATAGAAGTGCTACTTAGACGGGCTGTTAAAAAAATTGAGCCTCAGTTTTCTCAAAACGTAAGAATATTCAATGTTGGGCTTGTCTGAAACAAAAATTAACATCTTTATGTACAAGGGAGTGTATTCGATTTCTTAAACCAAACAATTTTAAAACCACCTTCGCGGTATTAGCTCTCAACGCTGACGACGTAACACCCTAATAGTTGTATTTAGAATATTAAAATATTTCTACATTCAGTAAATGGACATATTTACATTGATGTTGTATTTTGCCTAATGTGTATCATAGTCGATTTGAGTTTCTGCCATAATATAAAAAGAGTTGGATTAAAAAGAGTTATATAGAAAACAGAATTCTCTCGAAAGTAAGTTTTACCGTCTACCATTATTTGGTTTTTAAATAATTCAGTCAAGTCAAGAGAAAACTACTTTCTTTGAAAAGGTCTTTTTTGGAGTTGTCAGGCATACCGGAAATATTAAAATGTTTACACTAATTACACCGCATGAGCAATCAATGGAGCAATTTTGCTAAAGCTCCCTGCTTGGAAAAATTCTGTTTTGAATGAAAACGTAAAATTAAAGATTAGAAGATATCATTTAAATTTGTTCGCTTCTTGAAATTATCAATTGTTCAGAGGAGTATTTTTCGCTGACTGAGAGTCAAACAACCCACAGAACTCAGCGCTACTCAACAGCCGTCTAGCCGTTTTAATTTACGACCTTTATCTTTGGGTTATTGTATATTTTAGCGAATGACATCACAGAATAGGAAAGGAAACCCGAAAATTTGTGGATCAACGGGAATCCATTAAAATTACATTCAAACTGCACTGCTTTTAAAAACGTTCCCTGAAGCGAAATGAAGAGAATTACAACGTTTTAGGAGAGTAGAGAAGAATTCCTTGCTATTTTGAACAATTATACCACTGAATTCCTCATTAAATATACACATTCTATCTTTTAAATAGGAAAATTGGCAGAGATCATGGCTGTGGCAGAGCCAACTGATAATAACACCATTACACTTTCAAATGCAAAAATACCAAAAAGACTACGAAAGAGAATTTATCGTTTGCGATAAAACCAGTATGTTTTATCGCTGTATTTTATATATGATATGAAACGTGCTGAAATTAAGACTGGAAATGGAATAATCAAACTAAAGAAAGATCCCGTCTATATGAGAGTTTGTCAGACGTTTTGGTTACGCCAATGTTCACAAAATATTATTTGTCTTCTGTTTCACTTACCTGCAAATTTATGCTGCAACTAAACTTCTTCCCGACTAGAGACACTGTTATCATCGTCGCTTTTAGGGTTTAGCTATTTAGTAGGGAACACTGCTCTGTTTTCTGAGTAATATTGCTCACACCCTATCTTATTCACGAAGTCGCCGGACGTAAAACTCACAGGTTGAATAGAAGAAGGCGAAATGCAAACATCTAAATGAATAATGTATGAAATGTTAGTAACCGGCACCTTTCACTCGAGCTGCTTGTCATCTAGATAATCAACGCGTTATAAAAGCCTTACAAACATCTACAATAGCAAACGGTGTGTGTTTTGAAACAGGTAATTACATAGTTCAAAAGAAATATTGCAGACTTGTAGGAAAAACGAATGAATATATGTTCAACAAGAGTACGTAATCAAAATGGCAATAAAGGCACTCTACTTTTATGGGATTCTGTTTAAGTTATCATTCAATGCATCAAATGACTCATAACCCTTCTCAACATATCCATGGGCGATATCTCACTCGGCGAGATATGAAACGGTAATTGGCTTCCCAACTGACTTGTTAATAGCTTCGCCACTGATTCGTGACAACCGCAAAATTAAAATAACTTTTTTCATAAAAATCCATAATAAAATATCCTAACCGGCCGGCGATAAAAATTCCCAGGCTACTTTCACTCCTTCTAGTATAAACCACGCGTAATTTATCACACAAAGATTCTAATCTGTCTATCGAAATTCCCGCCATTTTTGAGCGCGCGTGATAACACAGGAAACCCACAACATGATTGTCATACCACCCTATCGATTTTCATTGAAATGCCATCAAAGTAACTTTCGTTTAATTTTCGTCGCAAAGAGCTGCGGGTACATGTCCCTAGGCTGGGGGTGGGCGGCCGGGTATACTCGACCCGATTTTAATTAGTTGATCTGGAACCCTTCTCCGGCCATATATAGGCGGCTTTATTGTGACGTTAGTGTTACATATTTAAAGCATCCGTGAAAATCAGCAAGCGTAACGGAGCTACAAAAAGAAATGTTCTGAATTTCGATAGCGCCTGGCGAATGAAGCGTAATTAGAAAGTTCTACGTTCGTCATGAATCAAATTATGAGCGCATGGCGATAAGTTCAATTTACGTACAGAAAACATGAGGACTAATGAGCTTCTTGCCACCCAAGAAATTTAAGGCGATTGAAAACGCCTCTTTGCTCTTGACAAATGCAAAAAAGATGTTCACGAGATGAAATAATTACTATTCCTAAGAAGATATTGACGTTTACGTTCGTTTTGAAGGCTCTACGCACATACCCAGGTTGAGTGGATTGCTGTGTGGCAAACGGCTCATTAGCCCAAATATTTTCTCTAAAATGAACATTTAACTACGCTCTTACAACTGAATGTTAAACCTTCAAATTTTCAGAGTAGGTTTCATTTGCTGTCCGCTATTCATATTCAGTGCTGATTATTTTCGAGCTCCTTCAAACATCCTGAATCTAGACCCTGCTTATGCAAATGAGCCCAAACTGTAAACATGAAATCCCCCTATTCGGACCCCCTTTTCCAAACCCTCTCTACACGGGTATAGCGCTGTTCACGCTGACGTCATCCATTGTTGTGCCAACCAGAGGACCGATTGGTTCACAGAACAAAGGGCGCTATTCAATCTACGGTTGGCACATTAGCATTAGAATGTCAATCTTGATAAACAGTGAATGGCGCTATTGGTGAGTTGATGTCTGCCATTCTAACCTTACTTATATCGGGATGAAATTAATTCATCTTAGGAATTTTGGATTTTACATATCTTTATTAATCTTGCATTCCAGTATATACAACAGTGAAAGTTGGCGCACAGAAATACTATTTCAGAAATAAACTTTAAAGTCATCTTGAGACTTTAACAAAGATACATTTCAGGTAGGCAATCTTAAGTCAATCTTTAAGGGGTTAGTTCAGTTATTCTTCCAATTTCTTCGGAACTTCAGGCTCATCGCCTTCGCTTTTAACTTCGTTCTGCGCATGCTCCTCGAGTCCAGCAGAGTCCATGGAGGTTTCTGATGAAGTGACGCTGACGTCATATTCCAAGCTGGTCGAGCGAGGCCTGGGGCTGGTCTCGGGGGAAGGAGTAACCTCGGAAGAAGGACTGCTTTCAACGTGACCCTTCTTTTTTGGCCGACGACGCCTGCGACGACGCTTTTTCTTCGCCATCTCCACTGTTGGCGTCTGGTTCTCAGAGTGGCCTGGCTGAGCAGCTGGCAAGGGGACTGGGGCGACAAAATCGCAGCTGAACTTGTCTGAGCGATAGCGAGCCTCGTTTTCAGCTTTTGAGATCTGCTCTTGCTTGAGGATTATCCAGCGAGCTGCAACCAGCATGCTATACATAGTTCTATCCGTAATCGTCAAACTTTTCTTGCGGATGACATCTCTGCAGTATCCAAAGGGAAGAAGAAGAAAAAAAAGTTCTTAATCAGCGAACATATCAAAATAGTTCCTGTTAATATCAAGAAACTTTCGCCAAAAACTGTCGTTTTGCCGACGTTGCAAAACTTCCTTATTAGGAAATTCCCCCTTACCTTATTTGGAAGGTCTGTATGTACTTTTCCTCATATCTTAGCGAAAGTAGCAGGAAAGTGTACCAAAACTTGCAGATACTCGAGAAACATCCTTCTCTTGGTCGCCATTTTGGTTTTGCCCCCCGCCGAGAGACCTGAGTCGAGATTTGAACACCACAGGCAGCCCGAGCGGATTTGCCATAAAAACGACAGCGTTTTCTAAAAGTTCCTTCTATGGAAGTTTCTACCTATTGGAATTCCAGAAGTTTTCCTAGCTTATTTCTTACTCGAAATTGCCCAATTCGTCAACACTTGCAGATTTCGAATTAGAGAAACGCTGTTCGTGTAGGCCGCCAGCTTTGTTTTGGCTGAAAGAGCATGGGTCAGCAACACAGGGAACCCGCGTCACGCACGAAAAAAACGACACATCTTTCTGATAGTCTCCTTCACAGCCGCTGGCGTGTCGATCGTTTTATTTTCTACACACAGCGGCTGCGTAGGAGGCTACACAACTGAACACTACAAAAAAATAATAATAATGAAAGTGCTGTTGTTCTCTACGAATCGCTGTGGGTTTTTTTTTACCGCTTTTCATCGGGCAACAGGCGTCAAAGAGAACGATGTTTCTCGAACAATTGCACGTTTCTTTTTATACAATACCCTCTCTGATAATACCGACTTCTCGAGTAAAGTTTTCAGAGAAACTGTATTTAAGACCCCTAGATGAGGCACGAGTTCCTGGGGGCAAATGTTATTTAAAAATACAGTTCAAAATAATATATAGATTTAGGCACTGCCTAAAAGCGGAGCTCCCAACTATTATAAGGAATAAAAGATGGTAGTAGTTAATTGTAGTATCAAAAATACATTTATTATATTTAGACTAATATTATTGCCTTTGTGCCTTTTACAAAACACAAAAAGCATGAGGACACTCAACTAATAAAAATGTAGACACCCGTAGGGCTTGTTCACATGAGGTGAGATATCAACCTCATCCCCAGGGTCTTGTGGGTAATTTTCAAGATGGTGGTTGGTCGAGTAGAAGACCCTGTGGGAGGCTGAGTCACAAGACCACTGTTTGAAAACATGGGAACGAGGTTGTCCTTTGTTGTGAAACGGTCATGTGACTCACCCACAGTCTTCTCCCGAGTCAACCACCATTTTGAAAAACGATGGAGAAGACCCTGGGACAACTTTGGGGTAGGGACAAAACTGGCACCTGTTTCACATGAGAAAAAAAATGCAAGTCTTGGTGTTGTGGCTAACACATGCGGCATGCACAATCAAGAAAGTTGGTCCAACCCCTGACCTGTCAAGGAATAGGACAGGGAAATTCTTGTTAGGACTGTTGTTAGGCCTAACAGACCTAACAGCCCAAACAGCATCGAGAAAACATTCCTTACTCCCACCTCTTAAAAGACCTGGGGCACAAATTATGATAAACACCTAACAACCCTAACACCACTTACAGACCTAACAGCCCTAACAGTCTTAACAGCTCTAACAGTCCTAACAGCCCTAACAGTCTTAACAGCCCTAACAGTCTTCACAGCCCTAACAGAGGGCTGTTAGGTGTTGATCATAATATGTGCCCTGCCTTTTAGGAATGCTTCCTCTCTGCTGTTTAGGACTGTTAGGTTTGTTAGGGCTGTTAGGTTTGTTGGCTGTTAGAGTTGTCAGGCCAGCCAGGGCTGTTAGGGCAGTAGGTGTTGATCATAATATGTGCCCCGCCTTTTAGACATGGGATGTTTGTCCCTACCCTTTGCTGTTTAGGACTATTAGGGCTGTTAGGCCTTACAGCAGACCCTAACAGACCCTAATTGCCCTGTCCTATTTCTTGACTCATATGACCCCTGAGATAGACCAAGTTTTATGCTGTCCCTACACAAATACCATATCTCAGCCCAGAGTTGTCTCGGTCACAAGTGAATTGTTTGATTTCAACACAGAGGGATTGTATAGAGGCAAGTCTGGGGACCAAAATATCCCCTAATCCCCATATCTTGCCTCATTTGGTGCTTCAGCTGTATCCCTGCAAAATATCCAAAAAATATCCCCTTAAAATATTTGGTAATCTTTTCAACCCTAAAAAAGTTTGCAGTTTCAAATTTTTGACTCACTAAATTTTCAAATAAATTTGATTGCTTGATTTATTTTATTGCTTGGCACATGTCCCACGGCTTACAGTCAGAATAAGCATGCTCCCTGCTCTTTTCCATACAAATACTGTATTTTTTTATAGAAATTCCATAGGGGTGGGGGTCACTTTTCAACGCCCTTCTGGGCAGGGGGGGGGGGGGGACTTTACTTTTTTACTTTTTCCAATACAGCCTACCCCTCTCAATGAGGATTACTGGCTGGGGGTCAGCTGGGGGACACAATAACCAGGGGACACAATAACTTTCATGATGAATCAGATCACGGCCCTAAGTGCAGTCACTTGCAAAGCATGTCGCGGCAGAAGCCAATTCAGGAAAATATTTATTCTTCGGTGGAAAAAACTGCATTATCTGACAGAATAGTAAGTAGAATAATTTCACAAGATAATATTATTGATAGATACACCAGAGAAATTAATATGAGACATTTTACCAGGATTCCGGGCAATTTTGGCAAAGTGGCCAAAAATCCAGTTACTGAAACACTTAGAATCACTTCCTTGATTTTGGTCTATTTTGGAAACTAAATGTATGCCATGAACAACAAAATGAAAAACGGAGAAATATAATGTCAAAGTTCTCCACCCTGGAGTACTACAATGAAACTCTATGTCGACCCAATTCTATAAAAAAACCCTCAGCTGTATATTGAAACAGGTTGCCATCTATAAAATCATAATTGAAATAACACAAGTTACTATACTTGCGTGCAGACCCTTCAAAAGATATATTGGACCAGACACTACTCCTGGCCATACGGGTGTTAAGCAGAAGGCCGCAATGTCCAAAGTGTTCCAAATAAATAACTGCATACTATGGGTGGAGCAATTTTGTAGAAGGGTCTGAAATTAATGAAGTTTCAGGTTTACAAGATGTCTAGAAAAGGAAAAAAAGGTACTTGAATTTCACCTAATTGCACTTAAAATACTGAAAAAATGGGGGTGGGGGGGGGGGGGGGGGGGGGGGAAGAGAAAATAGAAATGAGACAGCGCATGCTCACCCTGAGAAAAGTTTGAAAAACTTGGATCAAGATACTTCGACTATTGGGTTTTAGAAAGAGGTGAAAACAATGAAACTACGGCAGAAACATATAACAGAGACAGAACCCAAAAATGGCAAGATTTCTACCCTAAGGTCAGGTAAAATCAGATAGGCTCGATTCTTTGCATAGAGTATCCTTATACAATAAGAAACAAAATAGAAATGAGTATTGTTTTCTAATTGATCCGTCTTTAAGATATCAGCTGCTAAACTTTGGTTACTGCATCGTTTTATGGCAAAATTTGTACAATTCTAACAAAAAATGTCAAAAAGTGCTGCAGCAACCAAAGTGTAACTCCTCATATCTTAAAGACGAGCCTATCTCACTTTACCTGACCTTAGGGTAGAAATCTTGCCTTTTTGGGTTCTGTCTATAACAGAGGCTCTCTTTATTCTGATCCAACAGAAATGGGAAAACGTTCTGTGCACTCTGCTGACTTTCCTTTGAGCAAGGAAAATATTATTGATGCATAACATTTAACTTATATTTGGCTGGGGACAAACCGGTTATGCACTAGCTATTGAAACCCCCACCCCTAGGGACCCGGGGAAGGGTTGGGGATTTGATTTTACCCCTGAACAAAAGCCGTTTAAGTCCCCACTCCATCGGGAGGAAATTCCTGTGAAATGCCCCTACCCTTGGGGCCACCGAAATCACCTTTTACTTGCAAGCATCAAAGAAAGAACACACCTTTCTATGATGTCAAAGGGGAGTGGGCCTCAGCTAGTGTGGTGTCCTATATGAAACAAGGGATGCAAGTACAGAAAAATGCATTAAAATCGAATGATTCCAATGAATTGCATCGTAGAACATGTAGATTTGCATGGCCAAAATCAAAGTGAAAGATTGACCGAAATAATTTATTTGAAAGCAAATAAACATTCCCCGGGGGGAGGGGACAGGTTCCAGAATCAAAACCAGTCAAATCCACCACCCCCTCGAAACACGACTCTTGTTTTAAAATGCTTTAAACCCCCACGATAACCCCACCCTTCCTTGGGTCCCTAGGGGTGGGGGTTTCAATTGACTAGTGTATTACTCACGAAGAATCCAAAACAAATTGAAACACAGGTCGAAAGTTTGCAAGAAATAACTAATAATAGATAGCTATCAATAGACAGAATAAAGTAATCAATTCTAAAATTCAATGAATGGCCAAAACACAGTTGAAAGTTTATGATCGTCTTTTCTAAATCGTACGGCCGAGGAATCAAATTCCCTGAAGAGATCGTCTAGTCAGAGAAAATATTTCTCATAAAACGAAAAAACATTCTTACCAAAGAGCTTGCAGTTTAATCCGCTTCATACTGAATGTTTGTCCAACTCCAGCGAACAGTGAGTTTCCAATCCACACCGCACCCATTATATCCGTGACTTTCAAAGCTATTCCATGTCTTTAGGGAGCTGAAGAACCCACAAAACACGGCAAAACACGAAAACTCCCGCGCTCGATTTGGGCGCCATTGCGTTTGTACTGTAACTCGTGACAAACGTTTTCAGTTCCTGTGAATTCAGCTATAGTCCTGACACTTTCGCATTCAGTGGAGAAGTAGAACATATGCCTAATTAAATAGAATTGCAGCCTGTAATTTTTCCTCGTGAAAACGACTCCTCTCGAAAAATAACAGAGCAGGCTATCGTGTACTTTTACTAATCTTGCCGCTTCGGGTCACGTGGTGGTCATGAACAAAGACGTTTGTCAATAGAAACTTTGAAACTTGTTTCAGCTTCCTGTAAAGTGTAGTGATTTGAGATCCAGAACAGAGATCCAATTATACCACGCTCGGTGTCGGCGCTCGTTAGGCGTTGTGTCTGTTGTGTCGTTCAAGGACTTCAAGGTACCGAAAGTTTCTGTTTCCAAAAAATAGTGTTAGTCCATCAGCTGTCGAGGAGAGCCGAAAATAGGGGAACAAACGAAACCGTTTCCATGTTAATCCTCGACTATCGAGTAGTCTCAAAAAGATATGATGGAAAAGAACAGAATGCCTCTCTTTGGTGGTTTACTTTCTGCTCTGATCTCATACTTTGCCCGGCTTCTTTCCGGGCGCAATTTCCGTCTAGGTCTCTCTGAGAGTCTCTGGTGCTTCCATTTCTTTCTGCTCTTCTACTAGAGATAATTTTTACCAAATTTATCATTCCTCGATCCCTTCCTCATCTCTCGATCCAATGTTTGTATTCTATGGCTTCCTCTTCGCGTATTTTTATCCTTTGAGGCGTAATGCGTGATAGCACGGTTCTGGCAGTTAGCTGTCATTTCTCGGCCTTGAAACTCCGACTGGAAGAATTTCAGGAGCAAGCCGGCAAAGAAAATACTCCAACTTGATTATTATTCCCCATTCTTCCAAATCTTGGGATTCCATGGCTTCTTTTCGGGCATTTCTCCTTTGAGTAGGTCGTTTTTTCAGCCGCTAGCAGCCCTGTAGTGGTTTTTGGATTTTGCCAAAACATGCTGGTATTTGTGCCTGCGATTTTACCTTTCACGTGAGCATCAGCATCCCCCCTCTGACAACGCGCCCCTCCTCCGTTAGTTGAGCACTCCCTCCTCCCTCCTGACAACACGCCCCTCCCCCAGTTAGTTGAGCATGCTTGACGTCCCAATAGGGCTATTGTGACGTCAGGCTTCAGGAACACGTACAACATCCGGGGCTTGCTGAGACGTCCAAAAATCGGATCGACCCCTAGCAATTTCCACAGGTTACTCAATAAATTCACACAGGGTACCCAATACTATATTTGCAGTTTTTGACGCTGTTTTCTTAGGTATGGTGCTCCGCTTTGCGGCGGCCTTCGGCCGCCGCAAGGAGCTCCGCTAAAAATAACAAAACTGCAAGTTTCGTGACTTTTTCTGCTTTTTTGCTAAGATATGAGGAAAATTTCTTCAGCCCTTCCATATAAGGTCTCGATATTGCGTGTTATTTTGAGGCGACAATACCACAAAACAGGACGTACTTTTAACAGTTGCGGGCATAGCATCGAGCGTAGGATTTTGCAAATTTACAGGCCCACCTCTTGAAATGCAGTACTTGTTCATCTGCTACTGAGTTTGCAGCCATCACAGTTGAATAAATGCCATTTATTGCACATAATCTACGACTGTTCTGTGGTGAACAGTCCTAATGTGAAAGATCGTCACTTCTAGTAATGGACTCCTGCTCATAAGATGCTAAAAATAGCACATAATCTACACAGTGTTGGCGGACAGTCCTATCGTCACTCCTAGTGATGGACCTCTGCCCATAAGATGCTAAAAATAGCACATAATCTACACAGTGTTGGCGGACAGTCCAAATGTGAAAGGTCGTCACTCCTAGTAATGAACTCCTGATCATAAGATGCTAAATATAGCACATAATCTACAGTGTTGGCGGACAGTCCTAATGTGAAAGATCGTCACTCCTAGTAATGGACTCCTGCTCATAAGATGCTAAAAATAGCACATAATCTGCACAGTGTTGGCGGACAGTCCTAATGTGAAAGATCGTCACTCCTAGTAATGGACTCCTGCTCATAAGATGCTAAATATAACACATAATCTACAGTGTTGGCGGACAGTCCTAATGTGAAAGGTCGTCACTCCTAGTAATAGAGTCCTGATCATAAGATGTTAAAAATAGCACATAATCTAAAGTGTTGGCGGAGAGTCTTATTGTGAACTCCGTCATTCCTAGTAACGCACTCCGATCTACATCATCATTCACGTGGTTCGTGACGCACCTGTTCAGTTTACATATGTAGTCACGCTCTTTATCGTTGAAGATCACGGCTCTTGCATATGCAATGTCCTCCTGCATCCCTCCATTCGTCCTCCAGCTTTCCAGAGATGAGTACTGATTTGCACCGGTCATTCTGTGAATCACCTAAAAACATTAAAAAAATATATGTTAGCCTGGCATATCACTGAATACTGTTGTTTTTGCCTAGCGCGGGCTAGCTGTGGGTTATTTTAGCGTGGTTACTAAGCAAGATCAATGGTGGACAGATCAATAACTCGAGTCTCTCTAATACCAGCAAGTTTTCATTCAAATTTTCACCGTTTTCTTGCTACTTTTGCCGAAATTCTTATCAAAAGAGGATCTTCTGATTCCAAATATGGATTTGACCGTGAGCTGTTGAAAAAACCCGACAATTTTCGTCAGGGATTGTTTGATACGCGATGATGGCGACGGTGATTACTAACTCACGGGTTTTTCGCCATTATAAGGTGATGTTACACGGGACAACTCGCAACACTGTTGCGCGAAAGGTTGTTTACCGTGTAACATGTGGTACAAGACAACTTTTCGCGCAACATTTCACTCGGCAACATAATGCGAGTTTTTGACTTGGCTTCAAAACTAGCAACATAAAATGACGTATATCTGAAAAGTTGTCTCGTGTAGCTTAGCATCTGTTCAACAACTTTCCGCGCTGCATTTCCGCCTTGGAACGAGGCAGTCGGGAATATTATATTTGTTTTCTACTTTTTCAAAAGATTTAAAATGATATATGATACGTGTATCATGTAGGTTAAAAGCAAGTAAGTAAAAGTTTTACCTTAAACGATTTCAAATATGGCTTTGACCGAAAGGAGTTGAAAAACGACTTTTTTGTGTGGGCATTGTTTGAAATGATTCGTGTTTGTCTCATTAATGATTTATAGAAGCTTACCCTTAATCGCAGCTACGGCTTACAAAGGACAACTGACATGCAGAGATCTCAAACATTGCCATCTTCAAGCAAGATTTAGTAAATGATTTATTAAGTTTGATAAAAAATACTCCATAGAGTTTCTCTTGCTAAGACTAGCTATAGTGCATTCTACAAATATACCTTAAGTTTCTCGCTTAATTTCCTCTCCGGCCTGAGCACATTCTTGTCCATGATCGTAGCTTTTGCTATTCCAATATCATCCCGAAATATACTCCAATGCCGTCTATTCACTGAAGCATTTGCGAAATGCTCGGTCTGATGGTAGATGACATTGCGAAGCTCGGACATCCGGCGCTTCTTGCGTGGGTCCTCCTCAAAGTTTGTGTGAAGGACCTCGTAGGCCTGGTATATTAAAAATAAGAAGTTATGCACTGATATATACAACTCCTACTGCAACTACTTGTCATCTTCCCTTCCCTTCCCTTCCCTTCCCTTCCCTTCCCTTCCCTTCCCTTCCCTTCCCTTCCCTTCCCTTCCCTTCGCTTCGCTTCGCTTCACTTCACTTTTCACTTCACTCGACATCTTATCTCACCTGGCCTCGTCACCTCGTCACCCCAAGTCAGAATTAAAACGCTTACCTTCTGTATAGCCTCGCGAAAGGTAAATTTGTAGGCTGTTTCGGCTTCAATAATTCTGCGAGTGAGGGATGCTTTTCTATTCCTTTTGATGTCCTCGCCTTCGTGGTTCAACATTTTCTTTGCAATTTGCACGGCATCCAGGAAGGACTGATATTTGCAGTGATTCGTCACGTGCCTGATCACTTTGCTACAATGGAAAGCGAAACATGATCAAATAGCAGTCTAAACATAAATACACTCATATAGCCATAATATAAAAAGCTCACCCTAGATTTATGGGAAATAGACCCTTTTCCAAAATGGTCGCCGAAATTTCAAATCGATTTTTGTTAAAAATAAACACCACACTAGAATACATCATCACTTTATTAAAACTACAAAACTTCGCTGTATTTTATTCAATATCTTCCGAGAAAACGGACGTTGAAAATTTGACCATTTACAGACGTTTCTATGACTGGGGGTATCCAGTCACACAAATCTCTGTAAAAATTTCAATTTCCAGACTCTGCATTCTCAGCCGACATGGCATTTGGCATAACGAAAAGTTTAAAGTATTACTAATGTGAGGATACTCTTTCTAGTGCCAGTACTTGATTTTCAGTCACTTTAATTTTAACACATGTGAATTGGCGGCGGCCATTTTGGAAAAGGGTCTATTAATCAATGAGCAATTTTCAGATGACTTAAGTAAAACCACTCGCAAGTTAATTTTCTACGTGTTCGAACAAGACGCGACCTAAATCAGTTGCTTTTCCATAGTTGTATGCTTGACAATGTTCCTCCGTGGTGTGATAATGTGATAATGAATTCTACACCTCAGTAAGAGGATTACAAATACGTACTAATGAAGCAGGAACGTCATAGGGTGATTCACACTTCAGTGCAAACCACGAACGCTCAGACCAAAAATCAATGTTATATTGTCGCCAGCGTTTGCGCTCGCGTGATGCACAATAGAGTCCTAAAGTGTGACGTCACAAATTTGAAACAATTCGAATGTCAGATTTTTGTACACGAATAATGAAAGACCAATTCCAAAGACGGTGAATCGGTTGAAACGCGACCGAGATATGCCTGCTGAATACATAATTTTCTTTAACAAATCACTCAGTTTCAAACTGTTTGGAACTGAACCAAAAATACAGTGATTTGTTAAAGAAAATTATGTATTCAGCGAGCCATATATCGGTCGCGTTGCAACCTATTTGTCTCATTTTTGGTGTGTAGCTTTCATTCGATATGCCCTTTCGAAATCAATGGACAAATATTGCTAGATTGAAAATTTGCTTTTCGTGACGTCATCACTTTAGGACTCTATAGAGGTCAGCTTAAGTGTAAAGGCACGTGTGTTCGTTCCAGTGCGAATCGTATGAGGAAACCGTCTGATAGAGCAGATTTCAGATGAGTGTTGAAAGTAAATTAGACTTACGTGTTCTATAACGTGACCCTATTGGTTGAGGTCTTAGGTCTTTGTTTAGTCAGCCAATCAGAATGCGAAGAGAAAAAAAATTCACAGTGACCCTGTGCAGGAGCAGGAGCCCATAACTAGGAGCTTTCATCTCTCACACTAAGCTATGGAGGCAGCATTTTGACTGACCTGGCTATTTTTAGAAGCAGTTTGCCATTGTTTTTCCAAAAGTCTTATTCCCTTGAAGATCACAAAAATCTCCATAATGGTCGGAGGGTGGGCTATTTAAAATGCTTGGCTTGCCACAACTGACCTAAGTTGGACGATAAAAAGCTGTTTCTAAAAATAGCTTGGTCAGTCAAGACGCTGCATCAAGAATGTATCTCAGATGGAAGCTCCAACCCATGGGCTCCTGTCGGAAGTCGTCGATTAACTTCGTTCCCTGATTGGTTAGTTGTTGAATTTGCGTCACTTCTGATTGGCTAAGTTTTCGCCACTCATCTGAAAACAGCTCGTCTAGGTGTGAACTAGCACTTACCATGTCGTTATTGCTCGCCGATCTCGAAGACAACGATCCTTCTTGTCTTTATCGTGTAAATATAATTCTGACTTGTTCATCGCTTTGCCTGACTCCGTGGCTTTATCAGACGTTTCCTTGGCGTTGGGAGCCTTGTCTGTGATATTACCCGACATTTGCTGGGCTTCGACAGTTTTGTCCATGGCTTTGCTCGTCTTTTCCTCGGCTTCCACAGGCTTGTCCGTGGCTTTACTCGACTTGTCAATAGCTTTGCCTGACTTGTCCTGGGCTTCTTCAGGCTTGTCCGTGGCTTTATCAGACATTTCCTTGGTTTCGAAAGGCTTGTCCGGGGCTTTACTCGACTTGTCAATAGCTTTGTCTGACTTGTCTTCGGCTTCGACAGCTCTGTCAGTAGCTTCGCCTGACTTGTGCTGGGCTTCTTCAGGCTTGTCCATAACTTTGCCCGACTTTTCCTCGGCTTCGACAGTTTTGTCCGTTGCTCTATCAGACTTGCCCTGGGCTTCGACAGGCTTGTCCGTGGCTGTAACAGGCTTGACCAAGCCATCGACAGGCTTGTCCGTGGCTATAGCCGACTTGTATAAGACTTTATCAGATTTATCCTCGGTTTCGACAGGCTTGTCCGTGGCTATATCGGACTTGTCCTGGACTTCAACAGGCTTCTCCGTGAAATTATTAGATTCGGCTTCGACAGGCTTGTCCGTGGCTGTGGCCGACCTGTCAAAAGCTTTGCCTGACTTGTCCTTGGCGTCGACCGGTTTGTCCGTGGCTTTATCAAGCTTGTCCTTGGATTCGACAGGTTTGTCCGTGGCTTTATCAGACATTTTCTTAGCGTCGAAAGGCTTGTTGATAGCTTCGTCCGACTTTTCCTCGGCTTCGACAGGCTTGTTGATAGCTTCGTCCGACTTTTCCTCGGCAATGGCATTGCCTGACTTGTCATTGGCGTCGAAAGGCTTCTCTGTGTCTTTGCCCGGCTTGTCCATGGCTTTATTAGACTTGTCTGTTGTTTTTACAAGCTTGTCCGTGGCTGTAACCGACTTGTCCAGGGCTTTATCAGACTTATCCTCGGTTTCGACAGGCTTGTCCGTGGCTTTATCGGACTTGTCCTGGGCTTCCACAGGCTTATCCGTGGCTTTATCGGACTTGTCCTGGGCTTCAACAGGCTTGTCCGTGGGTTTATCAGATTTGACCTTGGCTTCGACGGGCTTGTCGGTGGCTGTAGCCGACTTGTCAAAATCTTCACCTGACTTGTCCTTGGCGTCAACAGGTTTGTCCGTGCCTTTATCAGATTTGTCCTGGACTTCGACAGACTTGTCTATGGGTTTGTCAGACTTGCCAAAAGCTTCGCCTGACTTGTCCTTGGCGTCAACAGGTTTTTCCTTGGCTGTATCAGACTTGTCCTCGGCATCGACAGGCTTGTCCGTGGCTTTATCGGACTTGTCCTGGGCTTCGACAGGCTTGTCCGTGACTTTATCAGATTTGATCTCGATTTCGACAGGCTTGTCCGTGGTTGCATCACACTTGTCGAAAGCTTTGCCTGACTTGTCCTCGGTTTCGACAGGCTTGTCCGTGGCTTTATCGGACGTGTCCTGGGCTTCGACAGGTTTGTCCGTGGCTTGATCGGACTTGTCCTGGACTTCGACAGGCTTGTCCGTGGCTTTGTCAGGTTTGACCTCTGCTTCGACAGGCCTGTCCGTGGCTGTAGCCGACTTGTCAAAAGCTTCACCTGACTTGTCCTTGGCGTCATTAGGTTTGTCCGTGGCTTTATCAGATTTGACCTGGGCCTCGACAGGCTTGTCCATGGCTTTATTGGACTTGTCCTGGGCTTCGACAGGCTTGTCTATGGGTTTGCCTGACTTGTCCTTGGCGTCTACAAGTTTCTCCGTGGCTGTATCAGACTTGTCCTCGGCATCGATAGGCTTGTTTGTGGCTGTAGCCACCTTTTCCAAGACTTCATCAGACTTATCGTCGGTTTCGACAGGCTTGTCCATGGCTTTATCGGACTTGTCCTGGGCTTCGACAGGCTTGTCCGTGGCTTTGTCAGATTTGACCTCGGCTTCGACAGGCTTGAGCGTGGCTGTAGCCGACTTGTAAAAAGCTTTGCCTGACTTGACCTCGGCTTCGACAGGCTTGTCGGTGGCTTTATCGGACTTGCCCTGGGCTTCGACAGGCTTGTCCGTGGCTTTATCAGATTTGACATCGCCTTCGACAGGCTTATCCGTGGCTGTAGCCGACTTGTCAAAAGCTTCGCCTGACTTGTCCTCGGTTTCGACAGGTTTGTCCGTGGCTTTATCGGACTTGTCCAAGACTTCATTAGACTTATCGTCGGTTTCGACAGGCTTGTCCGTGGCTTTATCGGACTTGTCCTGGACTTCGACAGGCTTGTCCGTGGCTTTATCAGATGTGACCTCGGCTTCGACAGGCTTGTCCGTGGCTATAGCCCACTTGTCAAAAGCTTTGCCTGACTTGTCCTCGGTTTCGACAGGCTTGTCGGTGGCTTTATCGGACTTGTCCAAGACTTCATCAGACTTATCGTCGGTCTCGACAGGCTTGTCCGTGGCTTTATCGGACTTGTCCTGGACTTCGACAGGCTTGTCAGTGGCTTTGTCAGATTTGATCTCGGCTTCGACCGGCTTGTCCGTGGATGTAGCCGACTTGTCACAAGCTTTGCCTGACATGTCCTTTGTTTCGACAGGTTTGTCCGTGGCTTTATCGGACTTGTCCTGGGCTTCGACAGGCTTGTCCGTGGCTTTATCAGACTTGACCTCGGCTTCGACAGGCTTATCCGTGGCTGTAGCCGACTTGTCAAAAGCTTCGCCTGACTTGTCCTTGGCGTCAACAAATTTGTCCGTGGCTGTATCAAACTTCTCCTCGGCATCGACAGGCTTGTCAGTGGCTGTATCAGACTTGTCCTGGACTTCGACAGGCTTGTCCGTGGCTTTATCAGATTTGACATCGGCTTCGACAGGCTTGTCCGTGGCTGTAGCCGACTTGTCAAAAGCTTTGCCTGACTTGTCCTCGGTTTCGACAGGCTTGTCGGTGGCTTTATCGGACTTGTCCAATACTTCATCAGACTTATCGTCGGTTTCGACAGGCTTGTCCGTGGCTTTATCGGACTTGTCCTGGACTTCGACAGGCTTGTCCGTGGCTTTGTCAGATTTGACCTCGGCTTCGACCGGCTTGTCCGTGGATGTAGCCGACTTGTCAAAAGCTTCGCCTGACTTGTCCTTGGCGTCAACAAATTTGTCCGTGGCTGTATCAGACTTGTCCTGGACTTCGACAGGCTTGTCCGTGGCTTTATCAGATTTGACCTCGGCTTCGACAGGCTTGTCCGTGGCTGTAGCCGACTTGTCAAAAGCTTTGCCTGACTTGTCCTCGGTTTCGACAGGCTTGTCGGTGGCTTTATCGGACTTGTCCAAGACATCATCAGACTTATCGTCGGTTTCGACAGGCTTGTCCGTGGTTTTATCGGACTTGTCCTGGACTTCGACAGGCTTGTCCGTGGCTTTGTCAGATTTGACCTCGGCTTCCACCGGCTTGTCCGTGGATGTAGCCGACTTGTCACAAGCTTTGCCTGACATGTCCTTGGTTTCGACAGGTTTGTCCGTGGCTTTATCGGACTTGTCCTGGCCTTCGACAGGCTTGTCCGTGGCTTTATCAGATTTGACCTCGGCTTCGACAGGCTTGTCCGTGGCTGTAGCCGACTTCTCAAAAGCTTCACCTGACTTGTCCTTCGCGTCAACAAATTTGTCCGTGGCTGTATCAGACTTCTCCTCGGCATCGACAGGCTTGTCCGTGGCTGTAGCCGACTTGTCAAAATCTTTGCCTGACATGTCCTCGGTCTCGACAGGCTTGTCCGTGGCTTTATCGGACTTGTCCTGGACTTCGACTTGCCTGTCCGTCGCTTTATCTGATTTGAACTCGGCTTCGACAGGCTTGTCCGTGGCTGTAGCCGACTTGTCAAAATCTTCACCTGACTTGTCCTTGGCGTCAACAGGTTTGTCCGTGCCTTTATCAGATTTGTCCTGGACTTCGACAGACTTGTCTATGGGTTTGTCAGACTTGCCAAAAGCTTCGCCTGACTTGTCCTTGGCGTCAACAGGTTTTTCCTTGGCTGTATCAGACTTGTCCTCGGCATCGATAGGCTTGTTTGTGGCTGTAGCCAACTTCTTCAAGACCTCATCAGTCTTGTCGTCGGTTTCGACAGGCTTGTCCGTGGCTTTATCGGACTTGTCCTGGGCTTCGACAGGCTTGTCCGTGACTTTATCAGATTTGACCTCGGCTTCGACAGGCTTGAGCGTGGCTGTAGCCGACTTGTAAAAAGCTTTGCCTGACTTGACCTCGGCTTCGACAGGCTTGTCGGTGGCTTTATCGGACTTGCCCTGGGCTTCGACAGGCTTGTCCGTGGCTTTATCAGATTTGACCTCGCCTTCGACAGGCTTCTCCGTGGCTGTAGCCGACTTGTCAAAAGCTTCGCCTGACTTGTCCTCGGTTTCGACAGGTTTGTCCGTGGCTTTATCGGACTTGTCCAAGACTTCATTAGACTTATCGTCGGTTTCGACAGGCTTGTCCGTGGCTTTATCGGACTTGTCCTGGACTTCGACAGGCTTGTCCGTGGCTTTATCAGATGTGACCTCGGCTTCGACAGGCTCGTCCGTGGCTATAGCCCACTTGTCAAAAGCTTTGCCTGACTTGTACTCGGTTTCGACAGGCTTGTCGGTGGCTTTAGCGGACTTGTCCAAGACTTCATCAGACTTATCGTCGGTCTCGACAGGCTTGTCCGTGGCTTTATCGGACTTGTCCTGGACTTCGACAGGCTTGTCCGTGGCTTTGTCAGATTTGATCTCGGCTTCGACCGGCTTGTCAGTGGATGTAGCCGACTTGTCACAAGCTTTGCCTGACATGTCCTTTGTTTCGACAGGTTTGTCCGTGGCTTTATCGGACTTGTCCTGGGCTTCGACAGGCTTGTCCGTGGCTTTATCAGACTTGACCTCGGCTTCGACAGGCTTATCCGTGGCTGTAGCCGACTTGTCAAAAGCTTCGCCTGACTTGTCCTTGGCGTCAACAAATTTGTCCGTGGCTGTATCAGACTTCTCCTCGCCATCGACAGGCTTGTCAGTGGCTGTATCAGACTTGTTCTGGACTTCGACAGGCTTGTCCGTGGCTGTATCAGACTTGTCCTCGGCATCGACAGGCTTGTCAGTGGCTGTATCAGACTTGTCCTGGACTTCGACAGGCTTGTCCGTGGCTTTATCAGATTTGACATCGGCTTCGACAGGCTTGTCCGTGGCTGTAGCCGACTTGTCAAAAGCTTTGCCTGACTTGTCCTCGGTTTCGACAGGCTTGTCGGTGGCTTTATCGGACTTGTCCAATTTATCGTCGGTTTCGACAGGCTTGTCCGTGGCTTTATCGGACTTGTCCTGGACTTCGACAGGCTTGTCCGTGGCTTTGTCAGATTTGACCTCGGCTTCGACTAGCTTGTCCCTGGATGTAGCCGACTTGTCAAAAGCTTCGCCTGACTTGTCCTTGGCGTCAACAAATTTGTCCGTGGCTGTATCAGACTTGTCCTGGACTTCGACAGGCTTGTCCGTGGCTTTATCAGATTTGACCTCGGCTTCGACAGGCTTGTCCGTGGCTGTAGCCGACTTGTCAAAAGCTTTGCCTGACTTGTCCTCGGTTTCGACAGGCTTGTCGGTGGCTTTATCGGACTTGTCCAAGACATCATCAGACTTATCGTCGGTTTCGACAGGCTTGTCCGTGGTTTTATCGGACTTGTCCTGGACTTCGACAGGCTTGTCCGTGGCTTTGTCAGATTTGACCTCGGCTTCGACCGGCTTGTCCGTGGATGTAGCCGACTTGTCACAAGCTTTGCCTGACATGTCCTTGGTTTCGACAGGCTTGTCCGAGGCTTTATCGGACTTGTCCTGGCCTTCGACAGGCTTGTCCGTGGCTTTATCAGATTTGACCTCGGCTTCGACAGGCTTGTCCGTGGCTGTAGCCGACTTGTCAAAAGCTTCACCTGACTTGTCCTTCGCGTCAACAAATTTGTCCGTGGCTGTATCAGACTTCTCCTCGGCATCGACAGGCTTGTCCGTGGCTGTAGCCGACTTGTCAAAATCTTTGCCTGGCATGTCCTCGGTTTCGACAGGCTTGTCCGTGGCTTTATTGGACTTGTCCTGGACTTCGACTTGCCTGTCCGTCGCTTTATCTGATTTGAACTCGGCTTCGACAGGCTTGTCCGTGGCTGTAGCCGCGTGTAGACCTGACTTGTCCTTGGCGTCAACAGGTTTGTCCGTGCCTTTATCAGATTTGTCCTGGACTTCGACAGACTTGTCTATGGGTTTGTCAGACTTGCCAAAAGCTTCGCCTGACTTGTCCTTGGCGTCAACAGGTTTTTCCTTGGCTGTATCAGACTTGTCCTCGGCATCGATAGGCTTGTTTGTGGCTGTAGCCAACTTCTTCAAGACCTCATCAGACTTGTCGTCGGTTTCGACAGGCTTGTCCGTGGCTTTATCGGACTTGTCCTGGGCTTCGACAGGCTTGTCCGTGACTTTATCAGATTTGATCTCGATTTCGACAGGCTTGCCCGTGGTTGCATCACATTTGTCGAAAGTTTTGCCTGACTTGTCCTTGGCGTCGACCGGTTTGTCCGTTGCTCTAGTAGACTTGTCCTCGGCGTCGACAGGTTTGTCCGTTGCTTTATCAGATTTTATCTCGACTTCGACAGGCTTGTCCGTGGTTGTAGCAAACTTGTCGAATGCTTTGCCTGACTTGTCCTCGGTTTCGCCAGGCTTGTCCGTGGCTTTATCGGACGTGTCCTTGGCTTCGACAGGTTTGTCCGTGGCTTTGTCAGATTTGATCTCGGCTTCGACCGGCTTGTCAGTGGATGTAGCCGACTTGTCACAAGCTTTGCCTGACATGTCCTTTGTTTCGACAGGTTTGTCCGTGGCTTTATCGGACTTGTCCTGGGCTTCGACAGGCTTGTCCGTGGCTTTATCAGACTTGACCTCGGCTTCGACAGGCTTATCCGTGGCTGTAGCCGACTTGTCAAAAGCTTCGCCTGACTTGTCCTTGGCGTCAACAAATTTGTCCGTGGCTGTATCAGACTTCTCCTCGCCATCGACAGGCTTGTCAGTGGCTGTATCAGACTTGTTCTGGACTTCGACAGGCTTGTCCGTGGCTGTATCAGACTTGTCCTCGGCATCGACAGGCTTGTCAGTGGCTGTATCAGACTTGTCCTGGACTTCGACAGGCTTGTCCGTGGCTTTATCAGATTTGACATCGGCTTCGACAGGCTTGTCCGTGGCTGTAGCCGACTTGTCAAAAGCTTTGCCTGACTTGTCCTCGGTTTCGACAGGCTTGTCGGTGGCTTTATCGGACTTGTCCAATTTATCGTCGGTTTCGACAGGCTTGTCCGTGGCTTTATCGGACTTGTCCTGGACTTCGACAGGCTTGTCCGTGGCTTTGTCAGATTTGACCTCGGCTTCGACTAGCTTGTCCCTGGATGTAGCCGACTTGTCAAAGCTTCGCCTGACTTGTCCTTGGCGTCAACAAATTTGTCCGTGGCTGTATCAGACTTGTCCTGGACTTCGACAGGCTTGTCCGTGGCTTTATCAGATTTGACCTCGGCTTCGACAGGCTTGTCCGTGGCTGTAGCCGACTTGTCAAAAGCTTTGCCTGACTTGTCCTCGGTTTCGACAGGCTTGTCGGTGGCTTTATCGGACTTGTCCAAGACATCATCAGACTTATCGTCGGTTTCGACAGGCTTGTCCGTGGTTTTATCGGACTTGTCCTGGACTTCGACAGGCTTGTCCGTGGCTTTGTCAGATTTGACCTCGGCTTCGACCGGCTTGTCCGTGGATGTAGCCGACTTGTCACAAGCTTTGCCTGACATGTCCTTGGTTTCGACAGGCTTGTCCGAGGCTTTATCGGACTTGTCCTGGCCTTCGACAGGCTTGTCCGTGGCTTTATCAGATTTGACCTCGGCTTCGACAGGCTTGTCCGTGGCTGTAGCCGACTTGTCAAAAGCTTCACCTGACTTGTCCTTCGCGTCAACAAATTTGTCCGTGGCTGTATCAGACTTCTCCTCGGCATCGACAGGCTTGTCCGTGGCTGTAGCCGACTTGTCAAAATCTTTGCCTGGCATGTCCTCGGTTTCGACAGGCTTGTCCGTGGCTTTATTGGACTTGTCCTGGACTTCGACTTGCCTGTCCGTCGCTTTATCTGATTTGAACTCGGCTTCGACAGGCTTGTCCGTGGCTGTAGCCGCGTGTAGACCTGACTTGTCCTTGGCGTCAACAGGTTTGTCCGTGCCTTTATCAGATTTGTCCTGGACTTCGACAGACTTGTCTATGGGTTTGTCAGACTTGCCAAAAGCTTCGCCTGACTTGTCCTTGGCGTCAACAGGTTTTTCCTTGGCTGTATCAGACTTGTCCTCGGCATCGATAGGCTTGTTTGTGGCTGTAGCCAACTTCTTCAAGACCTCATCAGACTTGTCGTCGGTTTCGACAGGCTTGTCCGTGGCTTTATCGGACTTGTCCTGGGCTTCGACAGGCTTGTCCGTGACTTTATCAGATTTGATCTCGATTTCGACAGGCTTGCCCGTGGTTGCATCACATTTGTCGAAAGTTTTGCCTGACTTGTCCTTGGCGTCGACCGGTTTGTCCGTTGCTCTAGTAGACTTGTCCTCGGCGTCGACAGGTTTGTCCGTTGCTTTATCAGATTTTATCTCGACTTCGACAGGCTTGTCCGTGGTTGTAGCAAACTTGTCGAATGCTTTGCCTGACTTGTCCTCGGTTTCGCCAGGCTTGTCCGTGGCTTTATCGGACGTGTCCTTGGCTTCGACAGGTTTGTCCGTGGCTTGATCGGACTTGTCCTGGACTTCGAAAGGCTTGTCCGTGGCTTTATCAGATGTGACCTCGGCTTCGACAGGCTTGTTCGCGGCTGTAGCCGACTTGTCAAAAGCTTCGCCTGACTTATCCTTGGCGTCAACAAATTTGTCCGTGGCTGTATCAGACTTGTCCGCGGCTGTAGCCGACTTGTCAAAAGCTTCACCTGACTTGTCCTTGGCCTCAATAGGTTTGTCCGTGGCTTTATCAGATTTGTCCTGGGCCTCGACAGGCTTGTCCATGGCTTTATCGGACTTGTCCTGGATTTCGACAGGCTTGTCCGTGGCTTTATCAGATTTGACCTCGGCTTCGATAGGCTTGTCCGTGGCTTTATCAGATTTGACCTCGGCTTCGACAGGCTTGTCCGCGGCTGTAGCCGACTTGTCAAAAGCTTCGCCTGACTTATCCTTGGCGTCAACAGATTTGTCCGTGGCTGTATCAGACTTGTCCTCGGCATCGACAGGCTTGTCCGCGGCTGTAGCCGACTTGTCAAAAGCTTCACCTGACTTGTCCTTGGCGGCTGTAGCCGACTTCTCAAAAGCTTCACCTGACTTGTCCTTGGCATCAATAGGTTTGTCCGTGGCTTTATCAGATTTGTCCTGGTCCTCGACAGGCTTGTCCATGGTTTTATCGGACTTGTCCTGCGCTTCGACAGGCTTGTCCGTGGCTTTGTCAGATTTGACCTCGGCTTCGACAGGCTTGTCCGTGGCTGTAGCCGACTTGTCAAAAGCTCCGCCTGACTTGTCCTTGGCGTCAACAAATTTTTCCGTGGCTGTATCAGACTTGTCCTCGGCATCGACAGGCTTGATTGTGGCTGTAGCCAACTTTTCCAAGACTTCATCAGACTTATCGTCGGTTTCGACAGGCTTGTCCGTGGCTTTATCGGACTTTTCCTGGACTTCGACAGGCTTGTCCGTGGCTTTATCAGATTTGACCTCGGCTTCGACAGGCTTGTCCGCGGCTGTAGCCGACTTCTCAAAAGCTTCGCCTGACTTGTCCTTGGCGTCAACAAATTTGTCCGTGGCTGTATCAGACTTGTCCTCGGCATCGACAGGCTTGTCCGTGGCTTTATCGGACTTGTCCTGGGCTTCGACAGGCTTGTCAGTTGCTTTATCGGACTTGTCCTGGGCTTCGACAGGCTTGTCTATGGGTTTGTCAGACTTGCTAAAAGCTTCGCCTGACTTGTCCTTGACGTCAACAAATTTGTCCGTGGCTGTATCAGACTTGTCCTGGACTTCGACAGGCTTGTCCGTGGCTTTATCAGATTTGACCTCGGCTTCGACAGGCTTGTTCGTGGCTGTAGCCGACTTGTCAAAAGCTTTGCCTGACTTGTCCTCGGTTTCGACAGGCTTGTCGGTGGCTTTATCGGACTTGTCCAAGACTTCATCAGACTTATCGTCGGTTTCGACAGGCTTGTCCGTGGCTTTATCGGACTTTTCCTGTACTTCGACAGGCTTGTCCGTGGGTTTGTCAGATTTGACCTCGGCTTCGACAGGCTTGTCCGTGCCTGTAGCCGACTTGTCAAAAGCTTTGTCTGACTTGTCCTCGGTTTCGACAGGTTTGTCCGTGGCTTTATCGGACTTGTCCTCGGTTTCGACAGGCTTGTCTGTGGCTTTGTCAGATTTGACCTCGGCTTCGACAGGCTTGTCCGTGGCTGTAGCCGACTTGTCAAAAGCTTCGCCTGACTTGTCCTTGGCGTCAACAAATTTGTCCGTGGCTATATCAGACTTGTCCTCGGCATCGACAGGCTTGTTTGTGTGTGTAGCCAACTTTTCCAAGACTTCATCAGACTTATCGTCGGTTTCGATAGGCTTGTCCGTGGCTTTATCGGACTTGCCCTGGACTTCGACAGGCTTGTCCGTGGCTTTATCAGATTTGACCTCGGCTTCGATAGGCTTGTCCGTGGCTTTATCAGATTTGACCTCGGCTTCGACAGGCTTGTCCGCGGCTGTAGCCGACTTGTCAAAAGCTTCGCCTGACTTGTCCTTGGCGTCAAAAAATTTGTCCGTGGCTGTATCAGACTTGTCCTCGGCATCGACAGGCTTGTCCGCGGCTGTAGCCGACTTGTCAAAAGCTTCACCTGACTTGTCCTTGGCGTCAATAGGTTTGTCCGTGGCTTTATCAGATTTGTCCTGGGCCTCGACAGGCTTGTCTATGGCTTTATCGGACTTGTCCTGAGCTTCGCCTGACTTGTCCTTGGCGTCAACAAATTTGTCCGTGGCTGTATCAGACTTGTCCTCGGCATCGACAGGCTTGATTGTGGCTGTAGCCAACTTTTCCAAGACTTCATCAGACTTATCGTCGGTTTCGACAGGCTTGTCCGTGGCTTTATCGGACTTGTCCTGGACTTCGACAGGCTTGTCCGTGGCTTTATCAGAATTGACCTCGGCTTCGACAGGCTTGTCCGTGGCTGTAGCCGACTTGTCAAAAGCTTCACCTGATTTGTCCTTGGCGTCAACAAATTTGTCCGTGGCTGTATCAGACTTGTCCTCGGCATCGACAGGCTTGATTGTGGCTGTAGCCAACTTTTCCAAGACTTCATCAGACTTATCGTCGGTTTCGACAGGCTTGTCCGTGGCTTTATCGGACTTGTCCTGGACTTCGACAGGCTTGTCCGTGGCTTTATCAGATTTGACCTCGGCTTCGACAGGCTTGTCCGTAGCTGTAGCCGACGTCTCAAAAGCTTCGCCTGACTTGTCCTTGGCGTCAACAAATTTGTCCGTGGCTGTATCAGACTTGTCCTCGGCATCGACAGGCTTGTCCGTGGCTTTATCGGACTTGTCCTGGGCTTCGACAGGCTTGTCTATGGGTTTGTCAGACTTGCTAAAAGCTTCACCTGACTTGTCCTTGGCGTCAACAAGTTTGTCCGTGGCTTTATCAGATTTGTCCTGGGCCTCGACAGGCTTGTCCGTGGCTTTATCGGACTTGTCCTGATCTTCGACAGGCATGTCTATGGGTTTTTCAGAGTTGCTAAAAGCTTCACCTGACTTGTCCTTGGCGTCAACAAGTTTGTCCGTGGCTTTATCAGATTTGTCCTGGGCCTCGACAAGCTTGTCCGTGGCTTTATCGGACTTGTCCTGGGCTTCTACAGGCTTGTCTATGGGTTTATCAGACTTGTCAAAAGCTTCGCCTGGCTTGTCCTTGGCTTTATCAGATTTGACCTCGGCTTCGACAGGCTTGTCCGTGGTTGTATCAGACTTGTTGAAAGCTTGTCCTGACTTGTCCTTGGCGTCGATTGGTTTGCCCGTTGCTCTATCAGACTTGTCCTTGACTTCAGCAGGCTTGCCCATAGCTTTACCCGATTTGTCCGTGGCTTTATCATACTTTTCCCTGGCGTCGAAAGGCTTGTCCATAGCTTTACACGACTTGTCCATAGCTTTTCCAGACTTGTCCGTGGGTTTATCGGAGTTGTACTTGGGTTCGTCAGAATTTTGCTTGGCGTCGACAAGTTTGTGCATGGCTTTACTCGATTTGTCAATAACATTGACCGAATTGTCCTCTGTTTCGACAGGTTTGTCCGTGGCTTTATCAGACTTGTCTTTGTGTTCAATAGGTTTGTCCATTGCTTTAGCAGACTTGTCCTTGAGTGCGACAGGTTTGTTCATTACTTTATCAGACTTGCCCTTGGGTTCGACAGGTCTGTCCGTGGCTTTATCAGACTTGTCCTTGGGTTTGACAGGTTTGTCCGTCGCTTTATCAGACTTGTCACCTTTGTCTGACCTGTTATTTGCTTCGACAGGTCGGCCCATGGCTTTATATGACTTGTCCTTGGCGTTGACAGGCATATCTAAAGCTTTGTACGACTTTTTCTTGGCGTCGAAAGGCTTCTCCATTACTTTACACGGCTTATCCATAGCCTTTCCCGACTTGTCCGCGACTTTATCAGACTTGTCTTCGGCCTCGATAGGCATATCCATAGCGAGGTCCGACGTTTCCTTGGTATCGAAAGGCTTCTCCATGACTTTACACGACTTGTCCATAGCCTTTCCCGTCTTATCCGTGACTTTATCAGACT
This sequence comes from Scolanthus callimorphus, assembly GCA_033964015.1. Taxonomy (NCBI): domain Eukaryota; kingdom Metazoa; phylum Cnidaria; class Anthozoa; order Actiniaria; family Edwardsiidae; genus Scolanthus; species Scolanthus callimorphus. The sequence continues at coordinate 37,212,680 of CM066913.1, forward strand.
TGTCCTTTGCGTCGACAGGTTTGTCCACGGCCTTGCTTTTATCAGACTTCTCCTGGGCTTCGATAGCCTTGTGGATGACTTTATCATACTTGTCTTCGGATTCGACAAGCATATCCATAGCTTTGTCCGATTTTGCCTTTGCGTCGAAAGGCCTCTCCATGACTTTACAGGACTTGTCCTTGGGTTCGGCAGGTTTGTCCATGGCTTTGTCTAACTTCTGAATACCTTTGCCAGTCACGACAGGTCTGTCCGTGGCTTTATCTGACTTGTCCTGGGCTTTAACAGGCTTGGCCATGACTTTATCAGACTTGTCTTTGGTTTCGACAAAATTGTCCGTAGATTTACTAGCTTTGTCCGTAGCTTTGGCCGACTCGAGTGTGGCTGTATCAGACTTGGCTTCGATAAGCTTGTCCATGGTTTTACCTGTCTTGTCAATAGTTTTGTAAGACTTTTCGTTGACTACGATAGGCTTGTCCATGGCTTCGATACGCTTGTCCATGGTTTTGCCTGTCTTGTCCATAGTTTTGTTAGACTTTTCCTTGGCATTATCATCGTTGTCATTGGCTTTGATAAGCTTGTCCATGGCTTTCTGAGATTTTTCCTCGGATTTACCAGACTTCTCCAACACTCTTGTCTGAGATGTTACCTTGTCAGGTTTCCTTTTTGATTTGTACGTTTTGTTGCTTGACGTATTCGAGTTGGTGTTTTCAGACTTTTCCTTATCCCCGACATATTTGTCCATGGTTGTATCAGAGCTGTCTTCGGAGTTCCCGGATCCGGTCTTGCCTTTGTCAAACTTCTCCTTTGCTTTAACAGGCTTTTCGGAGGTTGAAGACTGGTCGTGCAGCATCTCCTCGCTTTCGGAACTCAGATCAGAGTGGGACGAGATTACATTCCTTACTAGGTTAGAGACCTTTGTGTGAGAGTCTCCCCTGCGTTCGTCATGATTTGTAAAGTTACCATGCCTCTTCTGCTCAATGTTCGCGTTCTCGTGGAGTAAAATCCTTCGGGCTAGAGCGAGCACGGCATCGAAAGACTCGGGGCCACCTTCTCTAGAAACCGTCTTGAGCAATTGGCTGCATGATAGAAAGGAAATCATGTATGATTAGCATGAATACGTTTATACCATATGTCCAGTAGAAACTTTTTATAGCCTCGGAAAAGGAAATATTAGGTTTGTAGGATTTTATTTTAGTATTGTTAAATATTATAGGTAAATCCATTACCCGACTCAGGAATCCTGAGTCGGGTTATGGATTTTCGTTGAATCCCATGCCGGAGGTTTTATTGATTTAATAATTTACGAAAAAGGCTTTACGCGCGCCAAGGAAGCCATTGCCAAACTGTTTCAATTTCAGGAAAATGCAACTTAAAGGTCTTGCTAGCGAAGCGTCTTCCTTGACGAAAAGACGTTTCATACAGTGTTTGACAGAGTTTATAACTTTAGAAAGTAATTGTTCTCGCCTTCTCGCTTGATAAATTGTGAATTTGTCGTGTGGAAATTTAATTTCGTGGGTGTCCTGTGTTTTCACTGAATTCTACTTTTTCAGCCATGTAATTCCACAAAACACTCCCTCGATTTCAGCCAATCAGCGCGCGAGATAGAGTCATAGCATGGGATTCTATAGGATTTTTCAAAGCTTCAGGAGGCTAGATTCCGCTAAGAAAATAGCACGAAAAAAGCGATATCGAATTTTTGAGTGCTATTTTCGGCGGAATCTACCGACTGAACGCTTTGAATAGACTTGAATCCTATGGTATCTCATCCTCAATTTACAAAAAAAAAGAGATATCATAGGATTCTATATATAAACTCTAAATATTGCGCAGCTCAGCCACTAGGCTGCCTGGACATTTTTATAATATTTATCTATAATTCTATTGATCTCCTGTTTCTAGACGTGGTTACACGTGTCCATTTTTTCCATTTACACACAGATAGCCAGTGTGAAATCCGTCACATTCTGTAAAATATTCAGGTTTACGGAAACGATTTGTCACTGATTGTAGCTCGCCCAGCCATATTCTGAATGCATGCATGCTGTTGCAGATACCCAGTTCTGTGGTTCACGTCGTGAATCCAAAGAACACTTGAAAAGAGTCACGCAAATATGCGACGTACCGCGTGACAGATGATCTACGATCCTGTTGTTTCTGTTCGCGACTTTTCATGATGACGTCACGTGCCAAGAGCAACTCCTCCGAGATTGTGCTTCGACGACGACCGCTGGACTGTCCACGGATGACGCGCCTGTTCTCCTCGCTCTGATGAGCACGCTGAAGTTCACCGCGAGTAGGAAACAGGACGGACCTGAACAGGATTTAAAGGGGTTTTACCGACTTTCTACTTGTAGAACACAGAAACTTCCGATAACAAAAGAGACACACAGAGAGACAAACGCGCAGGCGGTCAGACAGACGAACAAACAAACACAGACAGACAGACGTACCTAGCAAATAATAACTGGTCTTCCTTTGGTATTCCATTCCAGTCCTCGGTTCCTCTTCGGATAACTCGCCTATTCTCCGACACTCGACGATCAATAGTCGAACAGGGGACGTAATTGTCCAAGAACGACCGATCCCGCCCATTGCTTCGGTGGGTGGTATAGTTAGAGAACTGGTGCCAGTAATTATGCGTCATCTTCACATAATCAGCAATGGAGTAGGGCGCTTGGATAACATTGGATTGGACAGTTCCACGATCAGCTGGCAAAAATAATTCATATTTATGTAACAGGGATGGGTTTGCTGTGTCTCACATGTGCGGAAGACTGGGTCGGGACTCTATGGATCCCGCGGCGTGAGTTTTCGGGGAGTTAGTTAGCTGGGGAGGTGAAACGTGGAAGGAGTGTAAGTGGGTTTTGGCCGTAGTGAAAGGAGTATTTAAGTGAAGTGTACAAAACCGAGTAAACCCAAAGGCTTCAAAATCAAGAGAGTTGAACCCAATAATAAATCGTATCCTCAGTGAAGTGGAGTACTCATTGCTCAGCGTGAAGTACTGTGGTTACATTTGTATTATTAATTACCTCCTACATTCACGACTCTGGACAAGCTCGAGGTAGAGTTGGTACGCTTACTCCGGAAGACTACGTGAAGGCTTCAAACGGCGCAATGCACGCCGCCACAGGGAATTTCTGCAGAAACCCATCCATGGGAAAAATTGCATTTCCCATGGTAGAAGAATGGGAAGTGTTCGGATTTCCCATGGCTATCCATGTGAATTCCTAACACTTCCCATGCGTGTGCCTTGGGAAATCAAGCTTTTCCCATGGATGGGTTCCTGCAGAAATTTCCTGTGCGCAGCCTGGCGTGTGTGATACAGAGAAGGCAAAAGGCGACTGGATCTACGAATTTGTTTACACCAATACGGACATCTTTAGACTCACTGGTACAAAATCGATCAAAGAGTTCCAGGAGAGACAACATTTATAATGGCTACCCCATTGTGCATGGTCAGAATGGAGACCTCCGCACTACATTCTCGCACCCAGAGCTTCCCGGCTCGTCACCTCGCGGGAGAGGCTTTGGTGACAGCCACCGACGCATGCTCAAAAGAAAATAGTGGTTTTATGCCCATGACTTTTAGAATTTTATAGCGTCAAGTCGAATGCATAGGTTAAAAAGACGACTAGGAAACGGATGCTAGTGTTATTTCGATAGATACGTTTTTATAAAGCGAGATTATGCTTCTTTTATGTACGCGTGCGCGCTATTTCAACCAATCAGCGAAGGTCCTCAAATCGATGCCACCAGAGCCTCCCCTGCGAGCAGACGAGCCGGGGAGCTCTGGGTACGAGAATTTACGCATTACAGAAACAGACGCTTTTCATGAACAAGATGGCGGGCAAGGAAATCAAAGTTCTAGGGATCGTTGGAAAAACGTAAAAAACGTTACAGGGATGGCCAGGGGACAAGTCCTCAGGATAATGAAAGAACGTTCAATTTTCAAGGAGTGGATCGGTAACCGCTTTAGGCGGACAGGGTTCCCCGCCTCCTGAGGTAAAGCTTCCATGAGGAACAATATGATGATGACATTCTCAGATCGATCTTGAATGTCCTTCATGTTGCATGCTCTTAACCCTATTCAGACAGGGGGGGCTTTTCGAGCCCCCCCTCCAGTAAAATCCTGATTACTCTAAAACCACTGCAGCTATGATGGTGAACTTCGTGACTTTTCCTAAAATTTCTCTGGGGACATTTTGGTGTCAATGACATGTCAGTGTTAACGGCCCAGTTTCAATGGCAACCAATTTTTGACATGCATGTTTTGCAAAACTCGAAAAAACGTGAATTTTTCATATTTCAAGCTTAATGTTGGACACATTGCCCAATTTACGACTATCGGAGCTTATTAATTTATGTACAGGCTAATTAATTTTTGAAACAAAATCTTTGGGGGTAGGGGTGGGGGGATTTTGTTCATTTTAACATATGGTCTAAAACTAGCTCTGGGATTCACAAATATCCTTTTTAATTCAATTTTTGAATGTCAAACACTTCTTTGATGAGTATTTTGTACATTCTGACCATTTTTTTCTCATTGAGTATTTATCTGAAGAGTCAAATGGAAATAAAATGAAATCCAAGATGGCGGATCCAAGATGGCGGCCAATATTTTCAAAAGTCGTCATTATGACGCAAGTTTAATAAAACTTATGTGTTAATGCCACAAATTATTACATTTACATTATCTTGACGTTAATTATTTGACTTTTAGAGTATTATTTACCAAGTTTTTGGAAGTTAATTAAAATTACTTTAAAGTTGATAAAAAATTGAGAATGACGTCCTTGTGACGTCACATTTTGCTCCCACGTGACAAAAGTGGGTGTGATGATTTGTCTTAGGCTCATGGTGATTGTGTGAAAGTTTGATGATCATAGCTCCAGTGGTTCCTGAGATAAAGAGGGGGGGCCGAATTAGCCCTCTCCCCAGTCACAGATGGTCAAAAAAGCCCAGTCTGAATATGGTTAATAAACTATCTACTCTAATATTTATTACAGATTAAGAAATCAGGGGGGACGTTAAAGAACCACTGGGGACGTAAGAAACCCTCTGGCAGCGACCGCCCTCGTTGAGACCCAGCGCAATTCAGCTTGCGAGCTGCAAGTCTGGGGAATCGGTCTCCGATATTTATTTATTTAATTTAATTAATTTATTTATTAAATTTACCTGTCAATGCGTCGAGATTGATGACGACGTCGTTACTATGAGACTGACCTGAAGACAGATTAAACTGTGTCAATCAAGCTGTTTTATGGCTTATAGTCGATTGCAGATGAGTGTCGAAAATTAAATGCAAAGTAAAGACGCTTAGCCAATCAGAAACGAAACACATTCAACAACCCATCAATCAGGAGGCGAAGTAAGTACGACTTAGCCAATCAGAAACGAAACACATTCAACAACCAACCAATCAGGAGACGAAGTAAGTACGACTTAGCCAATCAGAAACGAAACACATTCAACAACCAACCAATCAGGAGGCGAAGTAAGAACGACTTAGCCAATCAGAAACGAAACCCCTTCAACAACCAACCAATCAGGAGGCGAAGTAAGTACGACTTAGCCAATCAGAAACGAAACACATTCAACAACCAACCAATCAGGAGACGAAGTAAGTACGACTTAGCCAATCAGAAACGAAACCCGTTCAACAACCCACCAATCAGGAGGCGAAGTAAGTACGACTTAGCCAATCAGAAACGAAACACATTCAACAACCAACCAATCAGGAGACGAAGTAAGTACGACTTAGCCAATCAGAAACGAAACCCGTTCAACAACCAACCAATCAGGAGGCGAAGTAAGTACGACTTAGCCAATCAGAAACGAAACACATTCAACAACCAACCAATCAGGAGACGAAGTAAGTACGACTTAGCCAATCAGAAACGAAACCCGTTCAACAACCCACCAATCAGGAGGCGAAGTAAGTACGACTTAGCCAATCAGAAACGAAACCCGTTCAACAACCCACCAATCAGGAGGCGAAGTAAGTACGACTTAGCCAATCAGAAACGAAACACATTCAACAACCAACCAATCAGGAGGCGAAGTAAGTACGACTTAGCCAATCAGAAACGAAACCCGTTCAACGACCATCCAATCAGGAGGCGAAGTAAGTACTATTTAGCCAATCAGAAACGAAACCCGTTCAACAACCAACCAATCAGGAGGCGATGTAAGTACGACTTAGCCAATCAGAAACGAAACCCGTTCAACAACCAACCAATCAGGAGGCGAAGTAAGTACGACTTGCGTTTAGTCGTGACCCTCGGAAACAAGAGACGCTGTGTTGTGTTTTTGTTCGCTTCCTTATTGGCTAACTAAACAAAGTCCCAAGACCTTAACCAATAGTAACAGTCATTTGAAATCTGCTCTAATGAAAGACAGCGTGAATCAACAATCTTATATCGAAAAGACTGTTTAAGTAATCATCCATGCAAGAACTAGGCAAACATCCATTGTTCTACGGCATTGCAATGGAATTATATTCAGTCTACACGAAGCTTAACATCTAACTTTATACCTGCGAATGCGTCGAGGTTAATCACGACGTCGTTACTTTGATGCTGACCTGCAGAAAGAGAAGACAACGTGAATGAATATAGAAAGTCGGAAAGGCCGGGCTATCTGTTATGAATATATCTAAAGTTTAGACTAATTATTTTACCCGCCAGAGTGGAGTTGGACGATTTGTGATCTCTATCGTGCTCAATGTTCGCTTCCTCGTGGAGTAAAATCCTCCGGGCCAAAGCGAGCACGGCTTCGAAAGACTCGGAGCCACCACCCCCAGATGCGTTCTTGATCATTTGGCTGCACAATAGAGAGGAAGCACGGTTAAAACAAGCGGCGTGTTATTAGTCGCAGCCTGCTTGTAGGCGGTTTGTGGGTGCTTTTACCGCGGGAAAACGTCTGTTCGTGATCGCGGCCGCGGTCGCCATCTTGGACACGCGCCAAAAAATAGGGGTCTCCGGCGAGCGACAAAGCGATTTTCACGCGCGTCCAAGATGGCGGCCGCGGCCGCGGCCGCGATCACGAACAGAGTTTTTCCGCCGCGAAAACACCCACAAAGCGCCTGCACCAGTCCCCAGTCAGTTTACACATGGACGGGCGAGCAGTGTACAGAGATAGCTCATGAGACATGCGTAAAATAATGTGCATGGTTTACGAAAACGACATTTGTCTTGTTGATATCAAGAATGTGTTGACTTTTTTTACGAATCAGCGCGGGGTGCCTGTGGGTTTTCAATCTCGCGACAGGCCCTTTGGCGGAGAAGAATCATGGTGACCAAGAATGCGATGTATCTCGAGTATCTGCAAGTGTTAGAGAATTTGTCTGCTCTTCTTCGCTAGGACAAGAGGAAAAATACCTACAGGACCTCCAAATAACATAAGAGGGATTTCCTAATCAGGAAGGTTTGCAGCGTCGGTAAGTGGACATTTTTTGGCAAAATTGGGCTGATATGGTGGTAAAAAGTTTCAATGTCGGATCCTGTTCTCAGTTCTGTGGTGTGAACGACGTGACCCTAAACAACAAAACATAAATAGCCACGCAAACAAGCGACGTACCGCGTGACAGATGATCTACGATCCTGTTGTTTCTGTTCGCGACTTTTCATGATGACGTCACGTGCCAAGAGCAACTCTTCTGCGACTGCGCTTTCACGACGACCGCTGGACTGTCCACGGATGACGCGCCTGTTCTCCTCGCTCCGATGAGCACGCTGGAGTTCATCCCGAGTAGGGAACAGGACGGACCTGAACAGGATTTCAGAGCGTAATTATGATTTTGTTGAAAAGCAAAGAAAGAATTTTAGTGCTAAAAAAGCACACAATGTACAGTGTTGCCGAACAGTTCCAACATGGTAGCCTGTGTACAGACCATTAGAAAAGTGATGGGGGGGGGGGGGGGGGGGGGTGGACTTTCTTTACTTGTTCAAAACAATTTTTCGGAGAGTTTTTGTGGTATGAATATTTTTTTACAGCGCAAGGTCTTGCTTTAATTTTTTTTTCGTGGCTTATCGGACAAGGAATTACTGCAACTTTCATAATTTTGCGAACTCGCATGTACGATTTCCAACCGCCAACGGGGAGCAGTTTCTCTCTCAGAAATTTCTCTTTTGGTGCGCGCGAAGCGCGCCCTAATTTTGACAAACCCATTTCATCAAGCCTCAGACAGAGAAAAGATAGATGAACATTCCATTTGTTGTGTATAGTATGGTTTTTTAGAGTACTCAATTGAATGAACTAGAAAAGCGTTGAAAGAACATCAATTAAATTGCGTTTTTTGTTTTCTGTCAACATAGTTCAATTCCCTAACCAAAACTTGGGAATCTTGCAAGAATTCATTTTTTATGCGGAGCCACAGAGGCAGCATGATTTTTTCTTTTTTTCTTTTTTCCCTTGTATGATTTTTTTTTTTTGCTTTTGCCTCCCCCCCATCACTTTTCTAATGGTTCGTCCCTAACCTCCAAGAGGATTAGTTGCGTCTGTGAAATCACGTTAGTAATCGTGTTCAGGTCACGGAATGAAAAATAAATTTAATGACTACCTAGTCCTGTGTACATCCGCTACTTATCTCCTTCCTCTGTAGCAGGCTGAGTGTGTGTGAGGAAGCTTTTTCAGCCAATCAAATTCGAGAAAAATTGATTACGTGATCGCGAGCCAATCAAGAACGAATCCCTGAGTCCTGCAGAAGGGATTGCGTGACCTGAACACGACTAATAAAGGGATTTTACAGACGCTACTAATCCTCTTGGGGTTAGTTGCGAATGATCACAGGCTACAATATGAAAGATCGTCGCTGCTTGGAATGAAAGCGTGGTGTAACACACACAGTACATCCTTGTGATAAAGATTGAGTCCGAATATGCAGACGGAGCGACAGACAGAATTAGACAAATATAAACACATAAACAGACAAGACAGACAAATATAAACAGAAAGACAGAAGGACGGACGGACGTACCTAGCAAATAATAGCTGCTCTTCCTTTGGTATTCCAGTCCAATCCTCGGTTCCTCGTCGGATAACTCGCCTATTCTCGGACACGCGTCGGTCGATTGTCGAGCAAGGGACGTAATTGTCCAGGAACGGCCGATCCCGCCCATTGCTTCGGTGGGTGGTATAGTTAGAGAACTGGTGCCAGTAACTTTGCTTCATCTTCACGTAATCAGCAATGGAGTAGGGCGCTTGGATAACATTGGATTGGACAGCGCCACGATCAGCTGTTGTAAATATAACATCAGGTTTGTCGTGTTCTCATTAATTGATGTCACCGCCTAAATTCCCGCCTTTTTGGGCGCGCGTGCGTTTGACACAGGAAGCCCGGAATATAAATAGTTTGCTGAGCTAAGAATTTGGAGATTACGAGGTTTACTTTTCATTGCTGTTTGCGAAAAGAGTTCTACACAAACCCTGTTAAATTTGAGCTGGTAAAATGAATTATTTTCATAATCAATATATCAATATCATCAATTACCTTTACCAGTCAAGGCGTCCATATCAATGGCTACGTCATTGTTCTTATTGCTCAGATCTGAAGATGGACAAGATGCTGCCATTAGACAAATATATCTCGCTGCCACCCAATTCAGATGACCATTCATTTCGGAGGTCACCTTTGTTGATTTTATACATATTACTAATGCGCTCGTCGTGTGTGAGATCACAGGCGATCCAAGCTCTAGTCATGTGGGGTACTGTGAAAGAAACATGCAACGTTGTCGCTGTAAAAATTATACGTAAATGTAAATATTGAAATAAAATCATGTGACATCTCCTCGGAATGTTGTAGTTGTCAAATAAAGTGCTCCCGGAGCGATTTCATTGCATTTTGGGTGTTTTTTGTGCCTTTTTCTTAATACCCCTACCGTATGTTATAATATTAATAGATTGACAATCTATTATAATTAACAATTAGACCTCGAGGCCGAATGTGCTATGATGAATAGACCATGAGGCCGAAGGCCGAATGGTCTATTGATATCATAGCACATGAGGACGAGAGGTCTAATTGTTTTAGTATAAATCAACTAGTTGGACTAATGGTCTATTACAAATCCTGCATTCTGATTGGCTGAGCTACTAATGGTCTATTATTGATAGACCGTACCTGGCAAAGCCACCACCTTTCTTTACAAGAATACTTGATTTTTTCAACATAAAATAATGGAATTCATTGCCAAAACCTACCAACTAGTTGATTTATACTAAAACAATTAGACCTCTCGTCCTCATGTGCTATGATATCAATAGACCATTCGGCCTTGAGGTCTAATTGTTAAGTAGGGGTATTAAGAAAAAGGCACAAAAAACACCCAAAATGCAATGAAATCGCTCCGGGAGCACTTTATTTGACAACTACAACATTCCGAGGAGATGTCACATGATTTTATTTCAATATTTACATTACGTATAATTTTTACAGCGACAACGTTGCATGTTTCTTTCACAGTACCCCACATGACTAGAGCTTGGATCGCCTGTGGTGAGATCAAGAAAATTTCGCCAACAGCTGTCGTTTTGCCGACGTTGCAAAACTTCCATATTAGGAAATCCCCCCTTACCTTATTTGGAAGGTCTTTAAGTACTTTTTCTCATATCTTAGCGAAAAAAGCAGGAAAATTGACCAAAACTTGCAGATACTCGAGAAACATCCTTCTCTTGGTCGCCATTTTGTTTTTACCCCCCGCCGTGGGGCCTGAGTCACGTTTTGAACACCACAGGCAACCCGCGCGAATTTGCCATAAAAACGACAGCACTTTCTTGATATAAACTGTAGAATTGTATCTTCCCAAATGATTCATCACATGAACTGAATTGGGTGGCAAGGAAATACTGATTATTTTTATCAAGTGCAAAATATATATTGGAGGTTTTATTTCGGTAAGAATTGTAGAACTCTCAGATAGCGAATGTAGTAGAGCCTTTGTTCAACGTTAAACACAGCCTACCCGCCAATGCGTCGAGGTTGATGACGACGTCGTTACTGTGAGTCTGACCTGAAGACAAAGAAGAGTTTTAAAATATGCAACATTTTCGATTCAATTCGGTATCTCGATCCTTGTTGTTAGATGAACATTAAATACTGAAAGATGACAATAAACCTTTCTTGTGACAAATTTTCGGCTTTATTTAAAAGCCTTCATCAGTGTTATGTTTTTCTACTCCTGCATGTATATTCACGGCGGTTGTTCCTAGATCGAACGTTAACAATGATAAAGGAGGGTCTGATATACCCCAAAAGGCCGTGCTAGTAGCACCGAGTACAAACCTATTTCAGAAAAGGTTGCATTCTTTGTGACGCATGACTGTTTTATAGTAGACTGCACTGTATCACGCGAGAGTCTTTTCTAATAAGGGGCATTATTATATAGCACGTGTTTATCTGATCAAAACGCGCGCTCTCATTGGTCCTACCATGGTCACGTGATAAAGTACAAACTCAATGTAGCCGTGCTGGCTACATTATACACTTAATGACTGCTTCCGAGGGAAACAGCGAGTTTTGTTTTCCCGAGAATCTCGATGTTTCCCGAGACGAAGTCGAGTTTCTCGAGGGTGCAGTCATTAAGTGTTTTTATTATATAGCAAAAGAAAATACGGTAAAAATAGTCCGCCGAAATTTCTCGCTCTAGCAATTTTTTAATAATTTGTAGCCCGCCACGTGACTATGATAGAACCAATCAGAGCGCGCGCTTTGATCGAATAAACACGAGCTATATAATAATATACACTTAATGACTGCTCCCGAGGGAAAACAAACCTCTCTGTTTCCCGAGGGTGCAGTCATTAAGTGTTTTATTATATAGCAAAAAGAACATTGGGTGTAAAAATAGACCAACGCCTGAATTTCTCGCTCGAGTGATGTCACCGGAAGGGCAATAATTTTCATTATTATATAGCTCGTGCTTATTCAATCAAAGCACGCGCTCTGATTGGTTCTATCATGGTCATGTAGCGGGCTACAAATTAATGTAGCCCGCGCGGGCTACAATTAAAAAATGTTGCTCGCGGGGGCGACATCGCTAGAGCGAGAAATTTCGGCGGACTATTTTTACCGTATTTTCTTTTTGCTATATAATAAAACACTTAATGACTGCAGCCTTGAGAAACAGCGAGTTGTGTTTTCCCTCGAGATTCTCGGGAAAACAAAACTCGCTGTTTCCCTCGGGAGCAGTCATTAAGTGTATAATGTAGCCTTGCCCCCATGCTCGTTTTGGCTGCGTGGCTTGTAGGTTAGTGACGTCATGGGTCATTTGGCACAGTTCGAAACGCAGTGACCATCCACAGGCAGCCCGATCAAAAGTTATGTATATAAAAAAATATTTCGCGCAAATTGTGTACTACGCACGAGTCCTCCTACTATAGTTCCCGCGAAAATGACTCAAGAGTATAACGAAAACAGCCAAAGTTAATTTATGTCGCACTTTATTTTAAAATTCTTTGAAAATTATATTCTTCTCAATTTTAAAAAAACTTGATTGCGCTGCCTGTGGGTGAACTTGCGTGACAGTGAGGGCTGACACAAGACGCTTGCAGACGAGGCTAGGGGCAATATTTGAAATAAGCGCAATGTGGCCCGTGAGCTAAGAAAATACAATTGACAAGCGGAATATTCTCCACTATGCCACGAGAATTCATTGTATAACGTTTTTATACCACGCTACAGGAAATTAAACGCAACGTTTAACGTACAGTGGGAAGGTTGAGTGGAATGCCACCGATCTTGCATTCTGATTGGCTGTATTTTCTGTGGTAGTATGAAGTATTTTCTTACCTGCCAAAGCGTCGAAGTTGATCGCGACGTCTTTGCCTTTGTTAAATTTACCTGAAGACAAAAAAGACAACCTGAATTAATCAAAAGACCGAAAGGCCTAAAAGAGGTGTTTAATAGATTACTGCGATTTTCATAATTCTGTGAACTCTCGCTATCGATTTCCAACCGTAAAACCGCATTCTGACTTCCGTCAATCAAATTCCCGAGTCTTTTCGTCGTTAGTCTTTGTGCTTTTTGATTGGCCAGCGCCTAAGCAGTGCTAAAATGGCTTTCTGTCACGCCAGCAACGGCTACGTGTTGGTCAATCAAAAAGCACAAAGAGTAACGATGAAAATACTCGGGAGTTTGATTGGCGGAAGCCAGAAGGCGGTTTGACGGCTGGAAATCGTTAGCGAGAGTTCGCAGAATTATGAAAATCGCAGTAACACAAAAAGATTTAAAACATTAACTCGTAGCTGAATAACGAACGCGCCCAGGATAAGTATACTCCGGGTCATAAAGTCGCATTAAAACAACGCCCTAAAAATGTCCAATAATGCCCTAATAAAATGCCTACAAAATTTAACGGCCATACCCTTGTTTTTCATTCATGTGAAAATTAGCTGAATTTCTCAAGAAACACACAACATGGGTAAACATGTGAATTCCGACCACTTCCCATTCATGTGCTAATAAGAAATTAAGCTTCTCCCATGAATGGGTTTCTGCAGAAATTCCCTGTGACTTCTAAACTTCCAAATAAGTTTTAAGAAAGCGAATAGTGAAAAGTCACTTACCCTGCTTTATCTTACCGCCGTCATCTTCCACATGCTGAGCCTCGACATCAAAATGAGGCTTTAAGAATCGCTTTCTCTTTTTCTTCCGCTTGTGTCTGTAAAACGCCAAGATTCAGAAAATCAGCAAATTACAGTGACGCCATGCAGTTGTTTGAACTCAGGCATTTGCGATCTACAGTTTCTGTGTATTTTATAGCCAAAACAGTGGCTGATCCAGGATTTTTCAGGAGGGGGAAGGAACAAAAATGGGGGGGGAGGGGGTTTCGTTTTTCCACTTTTCCCAAGATGCAACAATATGATCATGTAGATACCCCACGCGCGATCTGGGTAACGCAGTTAAATCCTTATTGTTTAATAACTACTGTTTAAACGATGATTAATCACTCCGTTAAAAGATAGCTTCATTCTCATTACACACGGTTTTTTTTTCCAAAAAGTAAGATGCTCGAGGGGGGGTTCTGTGGGACCCATGCCGCCTGTTCCGCCAGTCAAATCATCAAGCCAATCAGGTCCTTGCCAGTGTTTCGCCTAGTGCAGTCAACTGTCTTTTGTGCTGACAGAAAGCCAGTCGACTGCACTAGGCGAAACAAAACATGGACTTTTTTGTTAGACAACATGGACTTGATTGGCTCCATAGACGGTTTGACTAGTGGAACAGAAAAAATGAAATCCCAAACACACTAAATCAACGTTTAGAAAAGGCGTTTGATCGCTATGTCTCGCTTACTGAGCTTACAGGGACGTTTCTGTAGAAGCACTCTGACTTGTGAAATTTGAAAATGGGAAAAGCGGAATTTTTTATCCATGAAAAAGTTCGTTCGCGTTCTGTCTGCGCTGTAAGGATATTGTGGTCGATCAGTCACTTCGCGTGATTTGATTGGCTGAATTGCGAGGCGAGGTATCGTGTTCCGTGCCTTTTCACAGTCATACGAAACCTGCTCTATCGTCTCACATATGGCATTTACCAAATTCCCCTGCCCATGCACCCCTGTGTAAAATGTCGCCTCAGCCTGCATAGATACTCACCGTCGACGGCATGTAAGCAGTAAGTATATGGTCATTATGGTGAGAACGGTCAGTAATATGCACACGCAGATAACCAGGGCAGTGACGGTAGAGCGTAGAGGGTTACCAGGCGGCGGGAAACCAAGGTACTGCGCACGGTAGTGAGCATTACCTGCAGATAGGACAGATGAACTTATTTTCAAGATCACGCTGATGTAATAGATCTCTTTACCTTGGGCGTAATGTTGTCCTATTTCAGATCACGTGGCATCCATTTGAATATTCTTTCTTTGTTTGGGTGGCTTCCATATTCACATATCCTTCAGTGCGTAGCAGAAAAACAAAGAAAGAATACTCATGGGAATGCCACGTGATCTGAAATGGGACAACATTACGCCCAAGGTAAAGAGGTCTATTGCCTGTTTAGTATAAACCAACTAATGGTCTATTACAAATCCTGCATTCTGATTGGCTGAGCTACTAATGGTCTATTAGTGATAGACCGTGCCTGGCAAAATCACCACCTTTCTTTGCAAGAAAACTTTTTCAACATAAAATAATGGAATTAATTTCCAAAACCGACCAACTAGTTGGTTTATACTAAAACAATTAGACCTCTCGTCTTCATGTGCTATGATATCAATAGACCATTCGGCCTTCGACCTCATGGTCTATTCATCATAGCACATTCGGCCTTGAGGTCTAATTGTTAGCTAGAACCCACTCTCGTACCCAGGCGCTTTCCGGGGTTTTTTAGGGCGCGCAAAGATTTGTGGGATAGTTTTAGCAGGGCGTGCAGAGAGTTGTGGGATAGTTTGCCGTGTAATACTCATTCCTAGTCCCTACGCATCCAAAACAATTTTCATGAGAACTCAATACGTTATATCAAAGAGAAAAAAATGCCGTCTGGGAACGAGACTATCTGGGGACTTCATCCAGTAAAGACCTTTTCCGCTTGAGCGCGGGATCTGTGGTTTGTTGATTCCTATGTCACTTGAGAAGTTTTTTTTTTTTCAATCAATCAATCAATTTATTTACAAAATAGAACAAAATAGTGTTACACACAACCTGCTAAGTAGCTGAAAGCTAGTCGAGGCAGGCAGTGTGGTTGACGTGAAAAGAATAAAAAGGTATTTTACGTACAATTGCTTTTTTTTATATACATGTTTAGTTGTAACTATCATATTTGCGGGTAAAAAGAGAAAATGAGAAATAAGAAACTAAACTATAATTGCTGTGAACGTATTGTATACAGTAATATATCAAGAACATTTCTTTATTTCGTTGGTTAAAGAATTTAAATCAGCATAGCTGTCTTGGCTTTCAAGTGTTTCGAATAGAAGACATGTATCTTTTTTTTGAAAAGGTGTTTAGGTAGCACTCGCAGGCTCTCAGGGATAGAATTCCATACTCTAGCACCTTTTCCAGAGAACGAGTTTAAATGTTGATTTAGTCTTGAACGTTTGATGAAAAAGTTTCCGGCAGACGAGGAACGCGTATTGTACTGATGTGTCTCGCTTGCAGGGATAAAGCAGCTTGTTAAGTTGTGAGGTGTCATGTTATTATGGACATCCAACATAAGAGTTGACAAAAGCTTAAAGTGTAAAGCTTGAAGTGCAAACGTTGATCAAGTAAAATACTCTCTCGCCTGAGCAAGGTTAACACGGCGCAAATAAACTGCCTTATCGTGCGAGCAGCGTGAAATATCACGAGAAGTGTAGACGCGGCGCAAGTAAAAAAACTCGACACACGAGTAGTGTAGCCGGGGCGCAAGCAAGGTACTCTATCACGTGAGCAGTTTAGACTCGAATCAAGTAAAATATTCTATCACGCCAACACAGTTTAAATGCAGCGCAAGTAAAATAGTCTATCACGTGAGCAGTGTAGACTCGGCGCAAGTAAAAAACTCGACACAGGAGTAGTGTAAACGCGACGCAAGCAAGCTACTCTCACGTGAGCAGTGTAAACGGGGATCAAGTAAAATACACTATCACGTGGGCACAGTTTTAACGTAGCGCAAATAAAATACTCTATCATGTAAGCAGTGTAGACTCGGCGCAAGTAAAAAACTCGACACACGAGTAGTGTGAACGCGACGCAAGCAAGCTACTCTCACGTGAGCAGTGTAAACGCAGATCAAGTAAAATACGCTATCACGTGGGCACAGTTTTAACGTAGCGCAAATAAAATACTCTATCATGTAAGCAGTGTAGACTCGGCGCAAGTAAAAAACTCGACACACGAGTAGTGTGAACGCGACGCAAGCAAGCTACTCTCACGTGAGCAGTGTAAACGCGGATCAAGTAAAATACGCTATCACGTGGGCACAGTTTTAACGCAGCGCAAATAAATACTCTATCACGTGAGCAGTGTAGACGCGAAGCAAGATACTATAATTACGTGAGAACAATTTAAACGCAGCGCAAGTAGAATACTCTATCACGTGAACACGTGGCGCAAGTAAAATAGCATATCACTTTAGCATCAATGTAAACACACTCTGTAGTTATGTGACATACCTGTATCCCTCCTGAGTCTATCTGGCGGTCTGGTCACCTCCACTCCAAACCTCGCCGGGTCGTCCGTATAGAAATGCTCCTCAGGTGGTCGCCCTAGATCTGTGCGGGAGGATACTATCTGTGCAGTCTCTTCTGCACGGGCTTTAATGTCAGGAGGCCGGACGTACCGCGCGTTTGGATTTACCTTGTCCTCTGGGATGAAATTCCCTTCCGGGGTGTCTATCCGCAGACGACCGCCATGGAGTTTGTGGTGGGGCTTGTTCTTGTCCGACTTCTGGTGTCCACCTTTAGGGAATTGCAGAGCCAGGATCAGATTACAAATTCTATCTATATTATACAGAGAGCTGAACGGACCTCTACAGTTTAAATCAAGTAAAATAGAAATAAACTTTTGAGTAAAGCGAAGAAAATCCGATCTTATCAGACGGGAAGCCACCATTCATTAGTAACACAGGGAATTTCTGTAGAAACCCATCCATAAGTAAAGCTGAATTTTCCATGGTAGAAGAATTGGAAGTGTTCGGATTTCCCATGGCTATCCATGTGAATTCCGAACACTTCTCATGCGTGTGCCTTGGGAAATTCAGCTTTTCTCATGGCCTGGATGGGTTTCTGCAGCTAGAGATTCCCTGTGTAAAGGTCCTAGTGCACCAGCCAATCACAAAGCACCAGGGTGCAGCGCAAAGAAGAACTTGCCCTAAAAATGCAAAAATGCAAATATTTACTTGCTTTTACTTGATTCAAACTGTGGAGCTTCTTGGGGTGTGACGGGGAAATAAAAAACATTTTCTCGGTTTCTCAGGAGGTTTGAAAAACACAAATTTGCGTGCATTTTTTTTTGTGGGTGAGGGGAGGAAATGTCACAGGATATAAATTGATGAGTGATTCGAGGGCAAATCTCAAGGCCGAAGGTTTCTAGAGCTCCATTCATTGTCACAAAAACTCCAGAGTATACCCCTCGGGAAAACACGCGATGATCATGGAAAATGCACATACCCGAGGGCTGCTTCTCGAAACACCCGAGATTTCTCGGGCCCGAAAAGTTTGTTCTGTAATTTTAATAGACTGATCCCAAGTTTTTCGTTTTCTTTTCTACCCTGCTGATATAAATAGTCCAGATTTTCTTAATCATGGATATCTATACTGTTTACGTCTCAAAAATGAAATTCTCGATTTCTTTCAAACCCTCAAATCGACGAAAAGATCACCCGACAGTCTCGGGAGGCAGCTTCTCCGGCGAACACTTTCCATTGTTTTTCACCCGAGTTTTTCGGGTGCCCGAATAATACGGCCGTTAAACAAACGTAATTCTATCAATACTTTAGAAAATAAATGTCAACGAATAAGTAGTTCTACCAAATCATTATATACATCCGGGATAACATGAGATGCGCACGCACCGCCGTGGTTCAGTGCACTTTTCCTACGCCGTGTGTTTAGCAGGAATATTTTGCCTCGCCGTTTTCAACGGATTTTTCACTACTTCTTTAAGGTAAGCTTTGTAATTTGACGTTATTTATTTATCGAAAAGAACTGTAAGCGTATAAACGAGCTTTATATCGCTTTTTGCAGTTTGCAGCAGACGTGTTCTGTTGCTCTTTGACCAGTTTTGGTCAGACAAGATTCGGACTCGATTCTTGTCGGAGTGTGACGTGTCACAACTCAGAACTTGCCCACAACGAGCTTGTGAGGCGAATTGTATTCGCGGACAACGAGTTTGTAAGCGAAATTATTAGCGGTTAGTCTACATTTCGACAAAACCTTTGACCTTTGGTTATATTTTGCAGACTATGTCTGACACTGAGGGGCAATCTTCAGCACCTCCTTCGCTGACGCAGATGAAAGGCCCCAGATCGGCTCCCCCTTTAGGGGCAGGATTATATGCATAAAGATGGCAGTTGTTATGATTTTGCACTGACTGAGCACATAAAACAGGACAGGCCAGGAAAGGTTTTCGGAAATCTCAGACTTTATAAGTACACAACAAGGGAGCTCTGTGTTTACGAAACCCTGGAGTTCTATTTAGGCATAACTGCTAGACAGCGTTCGTCTAGTAAACTTTTAATTTCATATATTAAACCTTACAATGAAGTAACTTCGTCCACTATTGGTCGTTGGATTAAGACTTTGTTGTGTCAAGCAGGTATAGATACACAGATATTCTCAGCTCATAGTACCCGATGTGCAGCAACTAGTAAAGCATCTGCATCTGTCCCTGCTGATGTAATAATAGCTACTGCAGGATGGAATGAGGAGTCTACATTCAGGAAATTCTATGACAAGCCTGTCGCTCTTACCAACCAGATGAGTTTAGCTGTGTTGGAGTAGTATTACATTATAATATTTACACTGTATATGCGCTTGTACAGTATATATGATTTGTATATGTATACATACAGTATATATCATTTGCCATTAAAGTGTTTGGCAACACTGGCATTTTGTGTTCACTGCTTTAAAATCTCATGTTATCCCGGATGTATATAATGATTTGGTAGAATTGAAAATTAAACGAGACTTACCTTGGGAAGTTGAAGTTTGATTGTAATTCTGCCAAATTATTAGTAGTACAGAAGGGTTAACATGCCCATACGTTACCCTCCTCACCCTGCAGGGGTTTAATTCTTGTGACCACAAAATGGTGTTAAAATACTGAACCACGGCGGTGCGTGCGCATCTCATGTTAACCCTTCTGTACTACTAATAATTTGGCAGAATTACAATCAAACTTCAACTTCCCAAGGTAAGTCTCGTTTAATTTTCAATTCTAGCAGGGTAGAAAAGAAAACGAAAAACTTGGGGTCATCAATCTATTAAAATTGCAGAACATATTTCTCGGGCCCGAGAATTCTCGGGTGTTACGAGAAACGGGCGCCCAGAGGGGAGCCTTTCCAGAAAGACCTACCGGGATCAATAGACGGGCGTGCGTGCTGGACTTGCCCTGCCACTGTCTCCGCCTCCATCACCATGTTGTCGGTCAAGCGCGTCCCATGGTCTTTTGGTGGTGACAAATATCCTGCTCTCTCTAGAGTTGGTAAAGTGGCAGGCACAGCTGATGGGGTGGCTGTGTTTTCCTCTCCATTCAGAGTAGCTGCAATAGCACGAAAAGGGCCATTCCAGCATTAGTGATCCAATTGCTACATTAAAATGATTCAGTAACCACAAACTCTATTGTTTTAATAACAGTTGGTAAATAAAGGGAGTATGCTCTCCAGTCCAGTTCCTCGCATTCTGCAAAACGGCTCACTGTGGTAGTGACTTGACGTCAACAGTGATCTTACCCAAGGGCACTAGGAAAAAACGGATGCTGGCTTGTACTGCTCCATGGCTCGCTGTGCTCATCACCGACAGACCAAAAGGACGACCAAAGAATCGAATGACGAATCAACTGACCTACTAATCGACCAATTAACCAACCGAACGACCAGTCAACCAACCGACCGACCAACCGATCACCCTACGCAATCAATTGGTTTAATAACCAACAGACTGACCAACCAACAATCCGTCTAATCCACCAACTGATCAACCATCAAACCAGCCTACCCGACCAGCCGACTGACGAACTAACCGCTAGATCGACCAACGAACCAATCAACTGACCGACCGACCCGACTACCCTATGCAATCAATTGTTTTTTAACCAACAGACTGACCAACCATCAAACAAACCAACTCGACCAACCAACCGCCCGACTGACCAACCGAGTGCTTGGATCGTCCAACCACCCAATCGATCAACTGACCGACCGACCAACTAATCAATAGACCGACTGACAAACCAAACCAATCAGCCGACCGACTAAAATAAAGCGAACCAACACAACAATTCACCACAGCTAACAACGTGCGTGCAAGCTTTGACGTTTTTTTTTTCTTCAGTTCTTGTCGTTTTGAATGAATTTTTCGAAACGAAAGGAAACTTCACATAATAGAAAACTCATTATAGGATATGAAAAACAAAAGCGATATGTCCAACTACTTTATACTGTTTCTAACATTAACACTTTTTTTTTCTTATCATGTGTTCTTGACCTTCGTAACTCGTAACTCATACTCTTTTTTTAGTAATCACAATTCATAGAGCTGTCACGAACTTCTAATGGAATGTTCTTTATTCGAAATTGAGCGCGCGCACGGTGTGAGACTTAGATCTACTATGTGCAATTATCACTACCCGAATTCTTTTATCTACATTGTAAAAAGAAAAAAAAGTAAAGGTTCTCAAATTTCTACCTTCTGTTTTATGCAAGCAGTAAAGCATCTATACCATTAGGGAATCAGACATAAAATTGTTCATGAAAGTCTGCCCAACGCGCGCGCGCGGCACACCTCTATCAACTTTCTCCGCTCGTCCGTTAGCGCGCTTCAAAATAAAATATCATATAAAGGATTCTTACCTTGGGAGGCAAGTGCTCCTAAGCTGGAGAGTAGAATTAAAGTGAATATTATTGGGAAATTTCCCTTCATGTTGTATATGCGCACATGATTATGGTTCGAAGAAAAGAACTTTTCGTGAAAAGTCCCCTAATTTCATTCATGACGTCACCTTTATTGAAATAATCAGACTAATGGGGAATAACTAGGCCTGGTTCACACATGACGACGTTTAAAGCCTAGTTCATACTAGGGACAAAATTACTCCACTCGAAAGCAACAAATTTAAAAAAATAACGACACAATACTGGGCACAATACATGCCGCGTTTTAAAAGTCCTAAGCATTTCTGTTGTTTTCCGCGTACTTTTGGCGTTGTGAGGAACGCTTTCGCTAGTGTGGACCAGCTTTAAGCCGGGTTTTCACTAGTGAAGTATGCGGAGACGGAAAAGGAGACGTAAGGACGCTTGCGTGCGTGCGGAAATCAAAGAACGCAGGCGGAGAAAGAGGCGTAAGCACGGAGGAAGCACAACGGAAGGTTTCCTTTTCTTACGTCTTCGCTTCTTCGTTCGCGTCTTTGTTTACGATTTTTGCGCACAAACGTAAGCTCTTACGTTTCCGTCTCCTTTTATTTCACTAGTAAAAGGCCGGCTTATAATAAGAAAAAGGAAACCTTCCGTCTGCTTCCTTCACGCTTACGTCTACTTCTCCGTTCTTTGATTGTCACGAACGCAAGCGTCTTACGTCTCCGTTTGCTTCTACGTCTCCGCTTACTTCACTAGTAAAAAGCCTGCTTTAAGCATAAACAACCGGATCCCATCAGCAGCTTTACTTGTAAGCGTTTCGTTTTTGGTATTTAGACTGCTAGGGATCAAATATTCGAAGAGAAACTTTCATCATGAACTAGCGAAACAAACATTGAACGGATAACAGCCAATCAGAACACAGAATTAGCGCAGTTTCGTCTCCATTCTCTCACAACATCCTGCTTTCCGTTATATCTAGTTATGGTATATTGAGCTCCAGGGATATATCATAAAGCCCTGTATATGTTAATGACAATAAAATTGTATACTAAATTTTATTCTAATATAAAAATATTTAAATCTACGATTATTTGTTTTCATTGTAAAATTAATATACGTCTAAGTTTGTTATTAATCTTCATTGTGAAAATGTATTCTCTATAAAATAATACTCGTGAAAAACTAAATTTATCTTTAGCAACTGATGACTATACATTCTTGATACAGTCGTGTGCCCCCGAGCCACCTTAACGACGTATCCCAAGTCCAGTCCATAGCAACTCGACACTTCTTGTGATGCGTTACTGGCCTGATGATGGCTTATGAATTAAACCAAAATACTACCAGTGAGTTGCGTGGTAGTGAATATCACTATGAAACTCTCATTCTTGGGATTGGACTTCCGCCTTTTACTATCAAAACAGGCAGAGTTTCAATCGCACCGTTGAAATTTCGCTCTTTTATATCACGAGAGGACCAAAAATTTGACATGTGATTAAGCACTGACTGTTTAATTGGCTGAAAGACATCAAGCCTATGTCACGTGACAACGTTTTGGACGTCACGTGATAGAAATTCGCAGCCGAACAGGCTTGAAATTGAAACGGCTCGATTGAAACTCTACCTGTTTTGATAGTAATATAGGCGTCTTCTCCGATGTCTAATGGCTGATCTACGCTGATCTACTCGCTGCAATTTGTGGAGCCTCCGCGAATTCTTGCAAGCTTCATTCGGTGTCGGCCTGACAGTGAAAAATTTGTGACAGCACAAGAGTTTAAGTGTCGTCGGGTCTGATTTTCTTCAGGCAACTCAAATACGTCGTGGCTCAAAATACAGTCAACCCGAAAAATAACAGGGTGTTGATCAGCCATAAGAGCTAAATAAACAGCTGAACAGATTTCACTGCATTATTGTTAGCCTAACTGTCTAACTATAACAAAATATTGCCTAGAAACATTTCCATCCCTATGGGGATTTGTTTAAATACTTAAAAAATATACAAATATCTAGAGATTTAGTAATAAAAACTGTTTTAATATATTACAAAATTTGTGGTTTCCGCTGAGAAACTACGTTGAAAGCTAAATTATAATAACTTTCTCAGGCATTTCGGCATATTTTGCGAGCTAAAGTGGACAATTCAGCGGACTGAAATGCTTTGAGCCAAGCAAGAACAGGGAATATCTGCAGAAACCCATCCATTGGAAAAGCTGAATTTCCCATGGTAGAAGAATGGGAAGTGTTCGGATTTCCCATGGCTATCCATGTGAATTCCGAACACTTCCCATGCGTGTGCCTTGGGAAATTCTGGTTTTCCCATAAAATGGGCTTCCCTGTGGTGTCGTTGATTTAGCAACTGAATTGGCCGTATTTATACTAGGAGACGACAAAGCCGTCCAGGTGGCCTTAACATGTTTCGTTAAGGACGTCTAGTACGTATAAATTCGGAAGTGCGTTTAGGACGACCGTAAACTAGCTGAGCGCATGTAATTATGAAAAAAGAAGTATCGAGTTTTGAAATAAGCTGCGCAATTTGCGAAGGCCGTCTTGATTGAGTCGTCTCGTCTTTATACTAGACGCCTAAGCCGTACGGCAAGATAAAGTCGTCTATAAGGGCGTCTGTTGGATGCCCTTAATTTCAGACGGCTAAGTCGTCCGACGGCTAAGACGTCAGCTACTTTTCTCGACTTTAATATTATACTAGACGGCTAAGCCGTCTGAGGTGGCTTAAGGTCGTAAAGCTCAGACGGCTTAGCCGTCTCTAGTATAAAAGCGTCCAATGCCCTCAAAGCGACCCTAAGTCGGGCCAAAAAAATTGCCTGCGTGCAAGCGTTCCATGTGTTTTCAGGGAAAAGAAACTCAGAGAAACAGAGGAGAAAGAGGCGAGAAGTTCGACGATCGAGTTTTTGGCCGCGCGAAAATGAGGCGAGCACTCGCTCTCGTCGAGATGCGTCAAGCTACTTGCTGCTTTCTCCTCTGTTTCTCTGGGTTCTTTTCCCTGACACACGGAGACGCTTGCTAGGACAAAAGCACATTTTCATCCGCGAAGATCAACTATCTATACTATTATTTTCCGACGTGCAAATGCGAGAAACTTTTACCATTTTCTGAATTTTCCCGCCTAAATTCCCGCCATTTTGGGCGCGCGCGCTGCGACACAGGAAACCCAAAACAATTTTTTTGCTGAGCTAAGAAATTGAAGAATACGAACAACGAAGCCTACTTTCCATTTCCATTCCGAGAAAATTTGAAGAATTGGAGGTTCGGCCCCATTGACGTATATCATAAAAGTGCTACGTTTACCCGTCCCTGATATGAGTGCAGGCAAGGTTGACTGTAAAACTTTCAAAATCTTTCAGTAACTACCAAAAGTTTTTTTTGTCAAAAGGCGACGGGTTATTTTCTGGTATTTATTTTGTACAATAACAACGGGGTAGCTAAAGCCTTGTTTTAGTTAGTGTAGGCACATAATAGGAAAAACATTTGTGTAACTGCAATGCTAGGAAGGTGTGATCTATTTACGCGTTCTATAAACTACAAGATCTTTCCTTTAGTTCTTCAGGTCCCATAGGCTTGTCCTCGGGTGCGGTTTCAGCCTTCACGGCATAAGAGAGGTGGTAGGTCCACCTACAAAAGTGAGTGAACGCGTCAAATCTCGGGGATAGGAAAAACTTTAACCCATACATTCAATCAGGCACTGTATTTTTAGCCTCGTAAATACCGGAATTTATAAAATGTCTTATCCTCATCCAAGGGACGTCAACCTAAGGACTTCACAAATCTGGAGACCGCCTTGAAAAACGGCGAAATTTCCTGATATTCTCCCAGGAGAAATACAGTAAATGTATGGCAGCCGTCTTGAATTTGTTCCGGGAGACAAAAAACAAAACAAAAAACAAAACAGATAAATAGATGTCTTTAGATTGCCAAAAACAGACAGTAAGTAAAAAAAGTAATTGAAACAATCCAAATGCAAATAGTCCAGAAAAGCAGCCGAAAAGAACAGCGGCCTCGCGAACTTGTTGTCACCAAGGAGTTTGGTAGCTACGGATGGATTAGGGAAGCATAAAGGAATTACAGAGAAAGTACCAGGACTAATGGATGAATTGGTTTCCAATTTGATACACGGACAATGAGATGAAGTTCGCTTCAAACAATCCCAGCGTAGGTAGGCGAAACCGAAAAGGAAAGGTTGTCAAAACTTTACAAGCAGTCCGAAAACTCAGCAAAAACTGATCACACAAAAATTACAATTACTGAACAAAATGGTTCGCATTCATTTGCTTATATTTTGGCCAGAAAACACCTAATCGGCCTCAAATTTTGTCTAGAAACACAGTTTTGTGATGCAATGGGAGATACTTTTTGTAACGTGACCACTGAAAACCTGTAACAGAAAGTCTAATTTACTTTTGAAAGTTATTTGAAATCTGCTAATTCCAAAATATCTATTGGGAGTAGCTCCAGAATTACCAAAAAACTGTAGACATCACACCCCCATCATATCGCGCTGGGAATTTTCACAACATGGTTTCATTTCGGGTTTTCTGTTCCGCTAGTCAAATCATCTGGGTCAATCAGGTCGTTACCCTGTCAGTTTTGCCTAGTGCAGTCGACTGGCTTTTCTTCGCGACTGCACTAGGCGAAAGTAATCTGGGGCCGGTTCCTGAAAGGTTGGATACATAAAGTTATCCATATGGAAAAAAGTTATCTGTTGTATAGGATTTGTTCAGGATTTATCCGTTGGATAAGCGTTCATCTACAGATACCTCTTTACTGACCTTCTAGGAACCAGCCCCTGATTTGCTTACATAGTTTGACTGGCGGAACAGAAAAGCCCAAATTCCCCAAACGAGAGCGACGTTTTGAAAATAATGAAAAAGACCAAACACGCCATACAGCTATGTGATGTTATATTTTCTCGTTAAAGGTCTTTCAGCCAAGCGGCCCTCTTCAGTAACTGAACTGACAACGTGAATACAGATAATAAAAGTAGTTATAGCAGAAAAAAGGCACAGGGATCCACCCTGTTGAGACCATGCACAGCGCGATACGAAGAATTTAGCTGTAATACTGATCTTTGTTTCGAGTGATTTTTGTTTTACCTTTTCAGCGAGTCCTCGTCATCGGCAGCCAAGAAATGAACGACGACATTCTTATGGTGGAGTTTGAAAGCCAGCTTTTTATCGCCAACATCATCCGCCTGTACAAGTAAGCGAGGACTTTAGTAATAGCGTAACGGAAAGGCTAGGAGATGTTTGGGCACAATGAGTTATTCTGAGAAGCATGGCTTTATCTTTAAAGTGGGCCGCCGGTAAATTGAATGAAAACGTAACCCATTAAATAGATATCAAGTTTTCCTCAGAATTGCCCACAGCTACCTTCGGACAGTTCTGGTAGGAGAAAGGGGAGCAAAACGGTGCACCGTTGATCTGAGAATTATGCATTGTATCGTGTTCTTACCAAGTTCGGCTTATCGACGGTGTAACCAGGTAATGGCAAACTAAAGGCGGCCTTCGTGTCCTGCAAGAGAAACAACAACTTGTTCGGGGTTGATGCTTCAAACTTTGAAAACCTGAAAGCACATGAGCCCTACAGACAAAGACACTAAACTTAAATGGGTCATTACAGCTATCATTTTTGTTGATATCGTTTCTTGTATTTGCAGCGTATCACAGGGAATTTCTGGGGAAACCTATCAATGGGAAAAGCGGAATTTCCCATGCGTGTGCCTCGGGAAATTCAGTTTCTCCCATGGATGGGTTTCAGCAAAAATTCCCTGTGGAGTTTATTACGTCATTGGTTCTAAACGTCTCCCTGATACATGGTAGGGTAGTGAAGCATAGACAGTCCTCGGTTGATTGTCTCCTCCGAATAGATAGTGAAACACAGTAAAAGCTCAACTCAATGAACCAGAGCGCCACTGACCTTTTTGCCTTTATAGAAGTACAGCACAAAGTTGTCCGATACCACGCACCAGCGCCTAAACCAGTGCTTGTCCGATCCACCGCGGTAACCAAGGAAACCGGACATTAACACCTTACTACCAATGGAAAGTTTTCTAGTGTCCATGGAGTGCGCTTGGTTGATCTTCTTCCTGACAGACCTCTCCTTGAACCCTCTGACCAACACTTTATAGCAGGTTTGACAAACTCTCATGTGTTTGCCCCCACAGTACTCTAGAGGGGCCTTGTTATGGCAGCAGCTGTTGCAATAAATACGTCCGCACGCGCGACAGTGGTGCCGTCGTCGAGTTAACGTGAACAAACTGTCACACAACATACACATTGTCACGGATTCGTCACGCACCCAGGCTGGCGCCTTAGTACCCAGTTCCCTGTCGCTCATCACGTGTACTTGGCTTGTGCGTCGGTAACTATCGCGCTTGCGCATAAACTCAGATATGGCTTCATTTAAAGATTTCATCCACTCTGCTCTCTCTTCCTCCGAGGAGGCGGAGAAGTCGATGACTCTTTGCTTGCTTGTGATTCTGAATGAGTGCGGTAGCTTCACGTCCTCGATTGCGTCGTTTATTTCCATTCCTTCCAGGTCCATGGCGACCTTAACCTTGAGTTTGTTCGTGCCCGCAAACTTGGAGCAGCAGAGCAATGTGTCGTTAAACTGGTGAAACAAAAACAGGTTTCTTGATGACATAAACCGGTTAAAACGAGTTAGAACCCAAAGAAATAAAGGGGAAAATTAGAACGAAAACCTGCAAAGGAAAACTGGCTCTACCCCGGTGTAAGAACCTATGTATTGTTCACGAGTTGCGTCACAAAGCCTCTTTTGTTTAGTAGAAGGAATCATAATGAAATATGAACTAAACACAAAGGGGTCCTCTGGGAATGGTTCTTACACCGAGGTAAACCCGGAAAACTACAGAAGCTGAAGTGACAAAAACAAGAGCTTATTTCATAACGGACGTCTCATTATTTAGCGGGGGGTGGGGAAAGGGCTAACATTTTTTTTAAAACAAGGCTCCATAAAATAATAACCCTCCCCTTGAGCATAACAAAAGAAATTGTGACCCTCCCAAGTCTTAGGTAAAAAAAATGTGACCCTCCCCCAGTGACGTCAACGTGTCTTGTAAATCGTTTTTGAGACCGCAGCCAGTGTCGTGCAGTGCTATGTCAAAACCACCGTCGCGCGCGAATGTTGATGAGAAATTTCAACTTTGCCAAAGTCCTACTCCTTTTCACTCATTTTCAATGTGCTATAGCAAAACTTGACAATGAGGACAACACTGACCAGTAAGAGAGTCCTCTCTTGATGACCAGCCTGGCTACGCGCCGCGACTTTGACGAGATCTCCTTCTTTGATGAACTCCTGTGAAACAGACAAGACATGGAATCAGATAGACTTTCTCAAAGTCCTCTCGCTTCTCGTCGCGCCGCTTCGTTCGGTCGCTCGCTTTCAGTATCCTATGAGAGGTCAATTTGGAGCAAATCTAGGAATCAGAGAACAAGGCACCCGGAATATGGAAAAAGATATCGCCAAAAGAAGAGAATTACATGTCGGAAGTTTGGTCGCGATTGCACACACCGAATGTGCGCCTGCCCCCATCAAAGCAAAAGCCATTATATAAATCCGGGCAAGTTGGCAAGTGTAAGCGATATCATATCTGATAGTATCAGACGTGATAGTATCAGACGTGATGGACACACCTACCCGGCTAGCTGTGATCAGGTCAAACTCCTCCATCAGTCTCTCTTGAATGTCAAGTAACATCTTAAATCTTTCCTGTTTTAGACAAGACATAAGTAATTAGATAGAAACTGCGCCAAGCAAACTTGTCACAGATTTATTTTAATTTTGGGAAAGAATTTGGGAAACATGAAGTCGTAAACGAGATAAACCTGAACAGAAATCTTTGTTAATATTAAATGTTCGACGTGTTAGCCGGCTTCCTGTGGTGAGCACGCGCGCGCCAAAATTGCGGGAAAACAGTTTCTCTTTGTGAAAGCGTTTGCAGTTTTCGAGAGAGATCGCTTCGTTTTTATTTGTGACTCGAACTACAAAAGAAAGGATGCCAAAGGAACTAAAAATTGAGCTCATGGATCAGAGTTCAGCATATAAGCATCATCCATATCTCTAGAAACTGGATAAATTTTTCATGGACAATAAAAGACTCATTCCTTAAAAATACTCGCCGCTGGCGCTGGTAAACAAAACTCCGTACATGACAATGCTCATTGCTCGGAGTGAGCGCAGCGAACGGAGAGCAAGTCTAATTTGGTCAGAGCGGATTTGTTTTCTCTGATTAGACAACGATTTTCGTGTTTGGATCACTGTCGGGTCGTTTTTGGTGCATTTCGTGTGCTCGGGTCATTTTCGGTGCATTATCGTGTTTTTACGAACGACATCGGCATTTGTTCTTGCTTCAGCGGAAATATGGCATCGCACATGCGTGAGATTATAATAGGGAAGAACGTTTTGGTGTTTGGATCACACTCGGGACCATTCGGGGCATTTCCGGTTATTACGAACAACGTTCGAGTGACAATTACACGGCGTCACTAAAATTTGTTGAGACAAGATCGCACTGCAACCGACAATATCCTAAACGCCAATCTGGTGTTCACAACTTGTGCAAGACTGAATCAATGACTACAATATTCTCGAGAAATATGTTAGCACTGGTTTGCTTTTTTCTTCTTCTTTTTTCGTGCGCTAAAGTTATTGTTCGTGTTCAGCTAGAATGGATGATAAAATTCACCCGTGTTTGCACTCGATTGATTAATCAAAGGAAAGACTTTTGATCCGTAATAATTGTATGCCGGGAAGCCGCCATATGCCTCTTTGCAAATAATATTTTCAGATAAAGTAGTACGAGGTCTGTACTACTTGGGATTCATTGCGAAATGGCGGAGAGAACATGAGCTACAACCGACCTTCTCTTAAATAATATGTTTGACCTCTGTGGGTCTCGCTCATCAAGTTTGACAACTGCGAATGATGTCTATCAGTTAGCTGTCAGAGTACAAAGGATTGTTTTTAACAAGATTTGGGGGTAAATATACGAAATTTTTATCGGTTGGAACACCAAAATATTTGACACAATGGTAATGGTAATGGCATTCACGGCTCCCGGTGACAAATACTTGAACGGGGCAATTGTTCTATAGATGATTTTCTTTCTTCAAATCATTTGCTTAAAAAATCCGAGCATTTCCCTATCTGTAGATATTTCTAGTATATTCAGCACTCTTGTCATGCGTGAAGCTGTCAAAACATCGACCACTGGGTTGCTAGGAGACCGATCAAAATGGCGGCTGAACGAAGAAATCATGTCCTACCGTTTTCTTCATGCTGTCATTTGCATGCCTTGCAGCCGTTGCGATAATGTCGAGTGCATCTGCAATTATAACGGTAACCGTAACTGTGAGGGCAAAGGCCCGTTCACACGGCGCGATCTCAGCTGCGATTTGAGTTGCGATTTTTGCGGCGATCGTCGATGTCATATCGTGCGGGGTGAGCGGCCGGCGATTTGGCTCTGCGATATTTGTCAGTTTGTGGGCGATCTCAAGAAATCTCACCCGCATCGCAGTGGAATTTGAACACGTTCAAAACGCCTGCGACATCGCAAGTGAAATCGCCATAAGATCGCCGGTCGTTCACCCCGCGCGATATGACATCGCCATGAGATCGCCACAGTCACAGAAATCGCACCTCAGATCGCAGCTGAAATCGCGCCGTGTGAACGGGCCTTAACAGTGACAGTAACGACAATGAACATAATAACCGATTACGATAACGCCGTAACAGATGCGATCAATCAATCAATCAATCAATCAATTTATTTACTTTCACAAAGAACAAAATAATGTAACACACAACCTGCTAAGTAGCTGAAAGCTAGTCGAGGCAGGCAGTGTGGTTGACGTGAAAACATAAAAAGGTATTTTACGTACAATTTCTTTTTTTATATATACCGTTTCCGGGATACGTTGTCACTGGAAAAAGCAACAAAGCTTGGTGCGCTCGGGAGTATGGGTAAATATTAAATTGAATTTCCGTAAAATATTAGAAACAGACATGCTTAGAAATGTGCTGAAATTTAATGATTTCACATGTGGTTGCGATAACTGTCTGAATTCAGACCAAACAGTAGCAGTTTAGCTGCCCCCATTATCCTTTGCGCTTCAAGCTTATAGGCTTTTTGGGTGACAACTTTTCCCGGAAACGGTATATACATGTTTAGTTGTAACTATCATATTTGCGGGTAAAAAGAGAAAATGAGAAACAAGAAACTAAACTATAATTGCTGTGAACTTAATGTATACAGTAATATATCAAGAACATTTCTTTATTTCGTTGGTTAAAGAATTGAAATCAGCATAGCTGTCTTGGCTTTCAAGTGTTTCAAATAAAAGACATTGTATCTTTTTTTTGAAAAGATGTTTTGGTAGCACTCGCAGGTTCTCAGGGATAGAATTCCATACTCTAGCACCTTTTCCAGAGAACGAGTTTAAATGTTGATTTAGTCTTGAACGTTTGATGAAAAAGTTTCCGGCAGACGAGGAACGCGTATTGTACTGATGTGTCTCGCTTGCAGGGATAAAGCAGCTTGTTAAGTTGTGAGGTGTCCTGTTATTATGGACATCCAACATAAGAGTTGACAAAAGCTTAAAGTAAAGTGTATTAATAGGCAATATATGCGAAGTAATGAAAAAGGGAATGGCATGGGAATGAAAGTGTGCAAAGTTCATTAAACGAACAGCACGTTTTTGAAGCTAATAGCTTTTCAAGATGTGTCTGAGCAGCCTGTCCCCAGGCTACAAGGCCATAAGTCAGGTACGGCTGAATAAGAGAATTGTATATATTTAGGAGAGTTGAGAATGGGACGAAATGACGGATTCTTGCAATGACGATAAAATGATCACGATTACATTAACGATAACGATAACGACAAAATGGTAACAACGGTAACGATAACACGCGTAACGATTACAATAACGGCAACGATAACAATAAAGACAATACAAAGATTACTGGTAACCCACGATAACAATAACGACAACGATAACAATAAAGATAATGACAAAGATTATTGGTAACCCACGATAACAATAACGGCAACGATAACAATAAAGATAATGACAAAGATTACTGGCAACCCACGATAACAATAACGGCAACGATAACAATAAAGATAATGACAAAGATTACTGGCAACCCACGATAACAATAACGATAACGCCATGGCAACAACAACAGAAACCGCGACGATAACGGTCACGGTAAGAGTAACGGTGATAGTAACGTCAGGGCTGGATTACACACGAACGCAAACGCAGGGCTCAAGCTCAAGGCAAGTGTAAATCTCATCGACACAAGCCTAAAATCTACATTAATTAGTTTGCTTGCGTCGTTCGATTCACACTAGACGCAGAAAGATGCGCAAAGGAATGGAAACGTATGGGAAGTATTGCGCTATCCAGTTAAGCTTGGTGCGACCATAGTTTTGTCGACAAGTTTTTAAGGGTTCGTTTTGATAGTTTTGCGTTTGAAACGGCGCGTTGTCAAGGCGAGTTCATGATGTTGTCAAGGAATGTCGCGACAAAGTTTCAAAATCACGAGCTTTTCCTTGACAACATTGCGAACTCCACTCGACAACGTACTCTCCTGACACTCAAACAAAGTGAAAACTTAACGACAAAACTATAGACACTCCAAGCTTAACTGGATAGCGCAGTAAATGGGAATGAATGAGGTTGATAGAGCAGATTTCACATGACCGTCGTGACTTGTTATGTAATTGCAATTGCTTGGCGTTCTCATTGGGTACTCATTTTTCTCAGCCAATCAAACTCTGCTGTAAATGCAGTGTAATTGGTTCGGCTTGTTATTGGCAGAGAAGAAAGCCATTCAGTAGCAAGTTGTGATTTCTTTGATTCTTGTTTTCACGGTGGTCATGTGAAATCCACTCTATCCTTTCGCTTGCATTCGTAAACCAGCTTAGGCCTAGTACATACGCCGCTCTTATCATGAGCCGATCCAATTGCAAAATCTCGATAAAACAATATTGTTCGTCCATCTCTGGTCTACCTGTCACCTAGACTATTCTAATCATACCGGTAATGTAGAATCCATTTAAATGCCCCGATTTTCGCGTATTTCACGGCAACAGTTTGGATCGGCTCATGATAAGAGCGGCGTATGTACTAGGCCTTAGCTATAACGGTAATCACGAAAGTAACGGCAACAGTAACAACGGCGAGAGGATAACGATAAAGGTAGATAAGCATAAAAAGAACACTGTGACTGCACAGTGACAGAGAAATCGTCATTCTGCTACTCTTTATTAGAAAATCCTAAAACCAACCTTGCGTGTTTTTCAGGTCAGGCGAGTCCTCAGCCAGCTTGTTAATATAATCCGTTAACAAGAGTTTGTATCGAGGTACTCTCTGGATTGGTCCTAACATATGGTGTTGTAGCGTCAAGTTTTCACTCTCACGGGTTTTCTGTGGAAATAACGCTGATAAGTTAATGTGTATATGGGTAGGAGTGCTGCAGAACTCACGGCCCGCGGAGGGGGTAGGGGAGAGGCAGGGGGTCTTAAGCCCCCACTTTTTGACAAATTTTCTTACGTTTCCATTAGTAAGCTCCCCACTTTGGTGAAACAGTCTTTCTTATAAGCCCTCCACTTCAAAGTGAACTTCGCGAGCCATGCACCTTGCTTGCAGGGTTCTCAATTAGGTTCTGGCAACTGGCCAAAATACCATGCTGGTTTTAGTTCTGAGTCCTGAGTTCTGTACATCAAACTAACCTGGATTTCCTCAACTATAGCGGCAAACTTTGTAGACTTTTTCATCCACGCTGTCAGGGTCTCGTTGGCTTTTTCGAAGTTCGCAATGTAGGCCACATACAACTAGAAACCAAGACATTATTTCAGTACAAAGTTTGCAAATGTTGTTTCGCGGCGGTCAGCTTGACAATAGCTCACAGAAGTGTGTGAGAATGACATTTATTAATAGAATTGGCTGTGCTTTAGATGGTGATATTCTAGCGTTTATTAATAGCCTGTAAGGCTGGCAGGTTTTCGTCAACTGGTCAAACAGGATGTAACAAAATGCTTCAACCAAGGAAAGCACATTGGGCCATAGCAAGATATACAATCACACATTACACAAATAACCACTAGCAACCGCTTGGGTCAGCATATCTTGACACAGTGCACTATGAAATATTTTGCTCTTTGGCCCATGGGCCTGGATTGGATGATCTAGGGGAGGTGCCAGGGGGGCCCTTCCAAGACTAAATGTGTGGTTCCAGAAAATATCCATACCCCCTCCACGGAAGGGTGTTGAAAAGTGACCCCCCCACCCCTCTGGAATTTCCTAGGAAAAATACAGTATTTGTATCGAAATGATCAGGTAAATTGACCCCCCACCCCTCAGGAATTTCCAATTCCTTCCGTAGGGGGGTATGGATAATTTCTGGAACCACACAATATAGGAAAATGTATGAGCATTTCACATGTTAGCTTTTTCTTTTGTCATATGTTGATAGGTTAGGCCAATGGTACAAAGGTCTATATGCAATAGGGCTGACGAACAGCTGCCAACAATACCTTTAGAAATGGCGCAATAGATTTTAGTATATCACCTATGGTGTTATTGGTACTCCTGCAGAGAAAAATAAAAGAGAAGATGAAAGTCCAATGCTTGCTACATTGTAATAACACTGGTGAAACAAAATGAATTGGGCTCATACTGGAACATTTTGTGAATGCATTTTGAGCACAATTTACAAAAGAAATTCAATTTAAATACATTACATATGTACAGTATTAGTGCAGTATTTATTTTGAAAAATCCAAAGGTTAATTTTCAACAACAGCAATAAAACTGTTTCTTATCTATCAGTCAGGTTTTCAACTCACTATGCAATGTAAAACTTATTTAAAATATATCTCAACCGTATTTGTACTTTTCACATCACTTTAATTTCGTGATTAAAAAAATCGCGAAATTAAAGCAATGTGAAAAATTTTTTGCGAGGTATTTAATGTCGTCAATTTAATACCCTCCTAGAAACAAATATCTACCTATTGTGTATAATCACACTCTTTCCTGTTATGTATAATGTGTAGCGTTTAGCATAAGGATAATAAATGTCTTTGACTATTCCTATTGTACACAATGCGGTTTCTATAGTTTGGTTTTGTCAGAGTTCCATAAAAGTGCAAAATAATAACAGAATTGTCAACATGTTTTTTCTCATGAAAAGTAATTCCCTAAGAAAAAACCCCGCAAAATATGCAGACCTTTTTTTCAAGAAATTAAGTACACCCGAAAATTAGTACCAATAAGGCACAGAGACGGCAGAGTCCCCCATGTTTCATGATCAAGTTTTCATTTTTACTGAATTCAGCCCCCCCCCCCCTCTTGTCATACAATCTAACTAACCAGCCCCCTTGAAAACTGTTCCGTCATCTGTGAGGTATCTATTTGGATTTTGGTTCCCATTCTATTCACTTTGCTACTGAAAGTTTGATCTTGCTGCTTACCACTGACTCATTCGTTCTTCCAGCTTGGGTAAGAAAAAGTCCCTGTGTAGAGAGTGGATGGCTCCGATGTTTGAGAAAATTTCCTGCAAAACCTCTGTTGACACATGTCCCTGGGCACAACATTCACTGTCAAGCCTGTGGTAAAATACCTGAAAAGAAAAGAAACAGGAATTAGTGATACATGGTAAAAATTAGATGCAAAATTTTGGACAGCTCATGAAAATGTCCCTAAAGAAGTCCTTCCCAAGTGAAGATTATTTTCGAACCCAGAGCTTCCAGGCTCGTCACCTCGCGAGGGAGGCTCTGGTGACAGCCACTGATGCATGCATGAGATTTGATAATAATAATAATAATAATAATAGTTTATTAGCATTCCAACAAAGAGGCTCTTCTATGCTAATGATCTATACTAAATGAACTATACTACTTAAATGAGCTATACTACTTGAGCTAGAGTGATAAAGATACTAATACAAACTATAATACAGAGCCAATGAGAGAAACATATTTTGGCAGCCTCAATTTCAGCCGTATCTTCCCTCTAAAAAAAATATGAGAGAAAATTAATAGGGATGATACGTCTGAAATTCACGCTAACTTGTTGATACTCTTTAGGGGTCAAAATCAACTAAGCCATGCCATTTTGGTACCTTTTAGGGGTAAAATCGAAAGTTCCAAAAGGTTTTTTCCTTATCCTAGGTACACTTCCCTTTTATAAGCATGGGTAGTGGAACTGGGGGAAGGGGGGGGGGGGGGGGGCACGGGGCCCCCAAATAATTTCTGGCTAACAGTAACAACTTTTAATAACTAGGAATTCCTGTGGTAGTTCAAGGGGGGAAGCTTGGTAACAAACTTTTAAGATTTCTATGTCCCTCCCCCCCCCCACACTTAATTTTTTGCTTCCACCATCCATGCTAAGTACAGTACCTTATGTACTTATGTACAGTACCTTATCCAGTAGGTGTAACTTGTTCACATACCTGGACAAAAAAGGCAAACAAATGTTATGAGAAACAAGACACACCAAGCTGCAAATAATGAGGTTTACTCAAATGCATGTTGTCAGGCCAACAGTACGTACTGTTCGCTGATTGAGTCTGCTTCATTTAAAATGCACCTTTTAAGGGGTTTAGATCCAGTTTTGTGATCCGGTTAATTTACTTACGCTCTCTCTGTGGACAGTATCTCTGAAGCTATGTTGTAAAGCTTCTTGCTTTTTGTGTCAGGAAAAACCTGAAGGAGTAGCAACAGATTCCAGATCAGAGTGTTATATAATGAAACATCAGTTTTCCACACATAATAGGCGATTTGCACTAACTGGGTCACGTGACCCAAATCCCATAGATTCTGAATAAAATCTTGAAAATTCAACTCGCTGCCATTTGCTCCAGGTTAGAGATTTTAATCTGAAACTTGAGTTTCTGACTAATATCAATCGGTTCTTTGTATTTCTGGAATTGAATTTGACAAAACATCTCGTTAATAGGTAGTTGGGGTCACGTGACCTAGATAGTGCAAATGGCCTATTGTAACATAATACTACTTGCACATACTAGATACTGCTACTAGACAAAACAGGTCAAGGCCATGTAGCCTTCTCTGGCTATAAACCTAATTTGAATATTTCACTTCACTATGTTTTGTCTTCACCTGATAATTTATGTAAAATTATTGTGTGATTCCAGAAAACTATCCATACCCCTCCCATAGATGGTGGTTGAATATGACCCCCTCCCCACCCTTTTGGAATT
The DNA here is from genome assembly GCA_033964015.1 of Scolanthus callimorphus. NCBI lineage: Eukaryota > Metazoa > Cnidaria > Anthozoa > Actiniaria > Edwardsiidae > Scolanthus > Scolanthus callimorphus. The sequence continues at coordinate 37,250,436 of CM066913.1, forward strand.
TCCAGTGACAAATACAGGAAGCCCAAAGTCAAATGGACCCCAGCCCTTGGAATTTCCAATTCCTTTCATGAGAGGATCTTTTCCTGAAATCACACATTTTTTGTAGAAGTCTTACCGTACTTAAAAAAGGTTCACTAAATGTGCAGTCACAAAAAATCCACACACCCTTGTTCAGGTACCCAACCTTGACATTTCTGGTCATCCCTAATTACCCTGGAATTCCAGCAAAGCTTCTCATGACTTCCCTGGAAATTATGTTTACCCACCCTGCAATTCCATACTCACCATGGAATTGTGCTCAAGTAATACTGTAGGGCGCCAGCCTAGGAATTCCAAGCAGCCCTATACCACCCACCCTGAAATTCCAGAGGTCCTGAACAAATGCAAACTGAGAATGGACTCACCAATGGCTCCTCTTCTGTAGTACCACCCTGGCTCTGAATTACATCATCATCATCTATATCGTCATCTTCAAATTCTTCAGATCCCCACCCTTCATCGTCATCATTAACATCACCATCATCATAACTAACACGATTATCATCAACAGGATTTTCAGCACCAGTAACTTCCTCGCTCTTGACAATTGCAGAATTTACATTTGCATAAATACACTCTTCAACACTGTTAATCTTGCTAGTGTCAACATTAACATAAAAATTAGAATCTCTCTTGTTCTCCTCATCCTCCTCTGTAATAATGCTCTGCTTTTCATCTAAATAAAATTTAGTTCCTGTTTTCAAACTGTAGTCCAAAGGGGTGGGGTCTGATTCAGACCTCAGATTCCTGCATTCAACACTGTTTTGATGGTCACAAATAATTCCTTCATTACTCTCAGGTTTTTCTGACCCTGATAAAGCACCCTCCTTGACATTGTCTTTCACATTCTGTTCAACAATCCCTTTTGTTTCAGAAAGTTTCGGTTTCTGATTAACAGGCAAAGGAGGTGGAGGGTATGAAGGCATTTTTGGAGCCATACTGTCAGTAGTTTCACTTTTTTCCTTTGAAACAGTTTTAGAACTGAGATTCAACTCATTACTGCTTTCTTTAGTTGAAATCTTGACAGGTGAGTCTCGTTTAGAGTTTAATATAGGGCTTCCCTTAGGTTTTGGTGCTATTACTGGTTTTATAGGTATAACAGGTTTCGATGATAAGGCAGGTTTGACTGGAGTAACAGGTTTAGGAGCAGGTGATGGTTTCTTTGCAACTACTGGTTTTGAGGCTGAGGATACATCGGAGTCTCCTTTGCCATCTTCTGAGTTTTCTGTTTTTGTTGAGTTGGGCACAGCTGGTGGTTTTACAGAGTTTGGAGTGATACCTCCTGGCTTTTTTCTATTTCCTTTATGCAGAGGATTGATAAAGTCTCCTACATCTTGCGAATCCATAGAAGAAGCAAACTCAAACCGTGACCTTATATCTCCAAAGCACTCTTGTTCATCCTGCAAAGGATTCTCCCAAAACACAGGCCTGTCAGCGGCTTTGATATCAATACTGTCTGTTTTACCAAATGTTCCCTTCGACTTAGCAAATTTCTTATTTGCAAATAAACCTTCTTCCCCTGAAATGACCAGGAATCCTGGAATGTCAGGGTCTGACAATGATCTGGACACCCTACGGTCATGTGGGTTACATTGTGAAAGAGCATCATTTTTGATTGAGTTGTATTGAACAGGCGTTCCATCTGGGTTTCTTGTCCGAGCTTTGCTGTGTTTATTTGGCTGACTTCTTATAACACCTGCCTTCAGACGAGCAACAGTTCTTGCAGATTTTCCCCTATCGTTCTCAGCCATACCAAAGTAAATAATACTCTAAAAAGGAAAAAGAAAATGCTCAATGTGCGGTTCCAGATATCCTTCCCCCCACAGAAGGGACTGGAAATTCTGGAGGGGTGGAGCTAGGGGTTTCTTATCGACACTCTTCTGTGGGGGGGGGGGGGGGATGTGGGGGGGATGGATATTTTCTGGAAGCACATAATGGTTAAAATAATAATATGGAAAAAAAATGATAATATGGAAGAATGAACTGGGATATCATACAATGTATCTTTGGGGCAAGTGAGAAAACTACCAACTTGAGCAAAATGAAAACCTTGCCAACATCTAAAGCTGCATCATACTGTAAACATTACATGCACAATGGATGGTAACAGCTATAATGCACACATGTGTTGTGTGTCAGTAAATGAGGGACATTTATTGAATAAGTATTAAAAAGCATGCAGTGCATTCTTGTACCATGCCAGTGACATAAAATAAACAAACTACTGTATCATGATTATTTGTCACAGATGACTAAACAAGGAAGTGGTATCAATAATAATTATGCAGCACCTGTGCATACATTCACAGTTTTTAGGGCATAATTCAACTTATTATTTTAACATTTAACATATTATTAATTTCCATCTAATTTTACCAATATTCCACCATCTGTAGAACCTTGAAATGTATTGAGCATTGATATACTCTTTGGTACCTAATGATGTACAGTACAACACATAGTTGTTCAATAATGTACACAAATTTATGCATGACATGATATTTTCATTGTTTACATCATTCAATCCTATTATACTCCATTTATATGCCAAGACAACACAAACAATGTCCTGCATAATTTTGTGATAGTATTAGACAACCTTTGTTGCTTGGCAATGTGACCAAGATTTGTTACAGGACAAAATATTTAAATCCTGTTGCACTGAAGAATACATTTTTATCCTGTTCCCTCTAAAGTTAGTCAGGAGCTTGACCAACATTCCAGATTAGGATTTAACAGTAACCTAGTACAAGCTCTCCATTACTTTTCAACTTACTAAATGGCATTATCTAAATGATATTAATTGATGATTTTGGCATAATTTCAGTACAGTACAATGTAGTCATTAACTGGCAACTTCAATTGTTGTGACCACACAAGTCAAAAACATTGACGGTCAAGGTTGATCAGTAGTGATAATGAATATTGTTCTTTCATCTTGTCTAGAAGACAGATTATATCAAGCCTTGGTGATTTGTATTCAGAGTCCAGTTATATTTTAAATAATAAGGGTTTGTGGCAGACTTATACATTCAGTAAGGTTGCCATAAATGGCACCAGGAAACAGCACTTGCAGTTATTTTCAAGTGTTAGTGTCATTTCACTGAAAATGTCTAGAAGATAACATACTCCTGTTGGTATCACGTTTCAATCGTGCAGAAACGGGTACAAAACATTGCAAGCATGTTAACTTAAGTTTATTTGAAAGAAAAAATATTATCATCCTTCCCTACAGGGATACATTATGCAGCATTCAAATTACCTATGCCATGCTCTATGCAAATATTCAGCAACCCGGTCATCACCCAAAGGTGATATTGATAACATAAGGTGTGTGAAATTACTGGTTCACACAAAAACCCCATCATAAAATCGTGCAGTTGAAGTTTACAACACAGCTGGAAATCACAGTACCTCACTACATTTTAGAAAGTTAATTAAACAATTGTAAAAACAATTCAATTAATTAAGTACTATTACCTTCACTTTCTTCAATTAAGATTCAATTGCTGTGCATGCTGCCTTGTTCATTCATGGACGAGTTGTAGTTTGATATCACGCAGAAACGAAGATAAACTTTTGAGACCCCATGCAAATTTCTTGGCTGTTATCAATTGATCCTCGTTCAGTCCGTAGAACCAGATTATACTCTGACTTTCTGAGTGTGAGATTATTGATTTACGAGGGGGAAAACAGGTCGCATTGCAGTGTTAAGATCGAGAACTGAAACCCCTGTCTGTTTCGATGAGTTAATTTTAATGGACAGGAAGTGAAATAGTTTCCTGCTCGACCCAGGCTCTCCTGAAACCTGAAACGCTAGATCTCATCCGGTAAAACTATGCTGATTGTTTTATGCCGATTCAGTTTTTCTTTTCAGAGACGAAAATGAGATTTTCTTATATGTGAAAAATTTCCTGAAAATACATAAAGTTCTTGCAATTTTTTCATTTCGTTTTGCGTTCGCGTTAATGGTCTTCCTGTGGTTCTACTACCGCTGGACAAAACGTTGTAGGCTCAGTGGCGCGAAGGTCAAATATTATTTGTATTTGTGAAGTTTTTTCATCCTAAAAAGATGAATTTACATGATTAAGCGATTTCTAACTGCAATGAAGAGATTCGTTGTGCCTTTAATGTGGTCTTGGGTTGTGATTTGTGCTATTTCTGGTCTTCAGGGGACTGCAAAAAAGTTGAAAACAGGCAAGTCAACACTAGGCCACTGCAGACAAAATGTTTCTTTTTGACATTTTTCCACAAGCTCTGTGTTAGTGCTACATATTAAATAAATTTGAATGAAAATTTGAATGGGGAGGTTTGTGAATGATATCTCTCGAAATTGTAATCCAAATGGCCTAAGACTTCCCAGAGGTGATCACAAAGGGCTAATAAACAAGTAAGTACAAAATGATTGAATAGTTCTTGTATTTTCATTATTTTACAAATTTCGACTTCAACGTAGCTAATATGCAAGCTATGCAGAGTGCTAAAACAGCCTAAGGCAAAATTCATTCAAATTTATTTAATGTGAAACACTGACACAGAGCTGGGGCGACCTGTAATTTTTCGAGCGTGAAACCAATCACGAAGTAATGTAAATCACTAATTCCAAATAGAAACCGAAAGGAGAAAGAGGAAAGTAATTACAAATTACTCACGGTCATCTGAAATCCGCACTCTGTTTTTAATGTAGGGCATGGAAGACGAATTGTTAGACGGGAAGCTGTACATGTTCTGTGTCAAAGCCCCATTGGAGTTGAGAACTTTAAAATCACAGATGCTCAGATGAGTGCATCATCTGTAAAAGATGAAGAATCAGTTGCCTCCAGTGGTCGACCAAGCCTGGGTGTAGCATGGGTTGCAGGGATTGTTGACTTCAGGCAATATTTACAGGTAGAGTAGAGTTGCAGTGACTTGCTAGGAAACACATGTAAGCTTAACTTACATATGCAAAGTGGCACAAATTCATTTGTCACATAGAGCGGATTTCACATGACTGTCAAGCAATTCCAGAAAATATATGTACCCCCCTCCCCCCATTCCTTTCCATGATCTTCCTTTCCTCGGAAGATCTTGCATTTACCAGTCACCACCCCTACTTCACTAGCTATACTGGAGGTACAGTACTGTAAATTTGAGCCATACAATTTTTTACTTCCTTGTCATGTCTTTGACATGACTAAGGCCCCCTAAGGATTGTTACACAGTAAGATTTTAATAAGCTGTTTGTATAACCAGTCTCTTACTATTTCACAGATAGACACAGGAACCATTTCCATTATTAGTGGTATTGCTACATACGGACACCCTAGTGGTAAACCACGTATCATCAAGTATTTTCTCCTCTATGGCTTTACTGAGAATGACCTAGAGAGGTACAGTGTCAGGAAGGTGAGTGTCGTAAGTGAACTATTTTTATTGAGTCCTCAGGTTGATATTCATAAACTGGTCACTAAATAAATAAAATTGGTCACAAGGCTAGTGGAAGCTACTAAAGATAGGATCTACCATAGTTTAATGTTCTGAAAACCCACACAGTTTGCACCCAGTTCATGCTTATAGCTGCAGGTTCTGTTACTGTATGCCTTCCTGGAAAGAACTGGATTTTTATTGCTGTCTTTGAAAGTCCTGGAATCCTTTACTAGACATATTATGGAGAACTCCTGTGCAAAAAGGCATTTTGTCCAAGACAAAAACAATTACAAAACTGATGTCACTTAAAGTAGAAACTTTTTGAAAACTTTTGAAACTTTTGATTTGCAAAAAAATGTCTGGAAAACTCCTGTAAAAAATATGTGTGATAAACCTCCTTGAAAACTCTTGGATTTCTGAAAGTTTCTGAGCATGCAGACCCTGTAGCTGACTAGACAACTGTTTCTAATCACGGGTATCCCACTAGGGAGGATCTTTGATTCTCTCACTCTTTTGTCTGAGTTACCTTTTCATAACTGGTTAACAATGTTGCAGGCATTTGAAGGTAATATTGTGAGCTCAGCGAGAAGGTACCATGAGATGATACCAGTGAGGCTAAGGCTGCTCAGACTGTGTCCTGTCATATGGCTTGGTGGCATTGCTGCAAGTGTTGAGCTGTATGGTTGTAAGTCAGGTATGTTATGAAATTATGCCAAAGTTTCTATTATTTTGGTTTGTCACAAAAGTCATTCAATTCAGATGTTGTCATATGAGTGTCTGGAAGTTATGGTGGTTCTGTGCAAACTTAGCTGGCCAATGCAGTGGCCCTGCCAATCACACCACTATGCGATTGGGTCTGACAATCTAGTTTGTTTTTGCAGAAGTAAGTTTGCCAAAGTGGACTAACAGTACTGTACACTCTGCAACCAAACCTGTATTTGGTTGAAGAATTAGTATAGGCACTCTGACACAGGCATAAAATGTGTTGACAAAATTGAGCACCTATGAATTCACTCTTGTTGCTGTACAAGACCTATAAGCAGATATTTCACCCCCTCCCCCCCAAATCAATGCTAAATGCCCAAATCAACATAAATTTGTTTCAAGGGCCCTCTATCCCTCTATTTCTCTATCCCTACCCTACTGTCCCATTCCCTTTCCACTCTCCCTTCCATTTCCCTTTACCCAATTTTTCTTTACATGTTTCCTTTTCATTCCTACCTTTCATATTCCTTACCTCTCCCAATTTCCGTTTTCCTTACCTCTCCCACTTTCTATTTTACAATTCCCCTTTCCCTTTCCTATTCTCTGTGTTGTCCCTTCCCCAATTCGCTTTTCCCTTTCAGCTTCCCTTCAGTCCCTGTTAGCCACTTTCATTTTGCCATTCGCATTCCCTTTCCGAACATACCATATCCCATTCCCAGCTGAGCTGAGGTCTGTTGGATGATCAGTGAAAATAGAAAAATATTTTAAATTGCTGCCCACCTTTCCCTGAAAGGGGCTTGTAAGATAGAAGCCAGTAGATGACTTGTAAAAGCGGGGAAAGCGGAAGACAACCAACCCCTGATAGATAGCGTAGTAGAACTACAGTTAAAGCTCTATGTGTGACCCATCTCGTAAGCGACCAACTCCGGTAGCGACCAGGATTTTAGTTTCCCGTTTGAATTATCACTTAAGCTCTGTATTGAAAAGCTCTCACAAGCGACTAAGTTTGGTGAGCAAAAACCTCCGTTTGCGACGAGCTACGCAAATGTGTAACGCGTGAGTAACCAGTTTCGGAACTTTATTATACTCGCTTTACTAGATTATACTACTGCCTCCTCATTACACAGATTGCAAGGTTCTCTTTATAAGGAAGCCTCAATCGAAATTCTCAAGAACAGTCAAGTGTTCATGTCCATTGGCGGAAGGCATAGCGCGCTCTTCGGACCTAAAAAGGCATGTGTTGAACTATCAGATTCGCGCATGGCGGAAGGGTTCGCGGGCTATTCGGACCTTATAAGCGAATGTGTCGAATGTCCTTGATGTCCATCAGATTCGCGCATGGGTGGTAATCGTGGGAAAAGTTGTTGCTTGCAGCCTGAGTCATAGAAGTCCAGAACGTTTTAGGCCTCCTAGGTTCCTACAGATTATCTAGTCTAGGAATCCGAGAGAACTCCGTTTTGAAAGAAGCCTTTTACAAACAAATAATCTAAAAATGATAAATAATGACTGCTGCTAGTTGGGAATTACCTAAACTCTAAAACGTTCTACAAGAAAGTCCTTTAACTAACTCCGTAACACCGGGTTTAAATTTTTAATTCAGGAAAACACACTTAATTGTCAGTCCAGAGTTTGCATTATAATAGACCTCCTCGGCTTGGGCGTAATGTTTTCCCAGTTCAGATTACGTGGCATTCCCATGAGTATTCTTTCTTTTTTTCTGCTACGCACTGAAGGATATGTGAACATGAAAGAATTCCAAACAAAGAAAGATTAGTCAAATGAACGCCACGTGATCTGAAATGGGAGAACATTACGCCCAAGCCGGGGAGGTCTATTATGACAACCGCAGTTAAGTATCAGCTAACACCAGACACAACTAATATTGTGCGGGCATTTAATAGCAAATGTAGCGTTATAGGAATACATTATACCAGAGGTTTAAAAACGGGATACGATTTATTATTTGCACTTGTCAAGCCAATATAGTAATATTAAACTTCAGAAATAATAATTTTATAGAGTTTTAAAACTGAGTTTCAAAGTGTGTTCACTTAGAAGAGCGTAAGCGACCAGTGGCACGTTTCTCGAAACACCCAAGAATTTTCGGTTTGTTTTGCAATTGAAATAGATAATAATAATAATATAATAAATTTCTATAGCGCCATTTCTTTAAGAATCCAATGGCGCTTCACAACTATTTACAAATATAATTTACAACTATAAACGTATGTAGTATAAAAAACTAAAATAGATTGATTCCAAAGTTTTTATTGTTATGTTTATTAACCGATCCTCTCGCAGTATTTTTACTGAATTACAGGTGGATAAAGCAAAAGCATATATATTACAATGATAGATTGTAAAAACTAAAATAGATTGATTCCAAAGTTTTTATTATTATATTTATTAACCGATCCTCTCGCAGTATTTCTACTGAATTACAGGTGGATAAAGCAAAAGCATATATATATATTACAATGAAACAATCCTGTCCTAAACGCCCTATTCGTTTTCTTTTCTTTTCTGCTGATAATAGCGTAGAACGCCTATTCGTTTATGTTTATAGTGTTAAAGATATTTTCACTTCATTCAAACCCTCAAATCGATGAAAAATCACCAACAAATCTAGGGAGAGCAGCTTCTCCAGAAAACTTCCCGAATAGACCTCCTCGGCTTGCCCGTTTGTTTTGCCCATTTCAGATCACGTGGCATTCCTTGAGTATTCTCTCTTTCTTTTTCTGCTACGCACCGAAGGATATATGAACATGGAAGCATTCCAAACAAAGAAAGAATACTCATGGGAATGCCACGTGATCTGAAATGGGCAAAACATTACGTCCAAGCCGAGGAGGTCTATTGTTTGGGTAAAAGTAACGTTATTCTGTATAGGGAAAGCCCTTTAGGCCCGAGAATTCTCGGATGTTCGAGAAACGGACCCCAGCACCGCTAGGGCTGGTTTACATCTAGTCCAGTCCCTGAACTCTCCTTCGCGGCTCCGTTGTTTCCTGTGGTCGCCGAAAGGAGAGTCCAGAAACCTTTATATGCGCATGCGCTAGATCTGACCAAGAACTTGTTTTTTTTTGTTAGTGCGCATGATCCAAATACCGCTGTCGGAGATTGTCTGTTGAATTTTCGCGGTTACGGTCACAAGGGCGTCCTATCTTGAAGGACAAAATTCATGTAGCCAACAATCAATTTCCGACAGCGGTATTTGGATCATGCGCACTAACGAAAAAACCCAAGTTCTTGGTCAGATCTAGCGCATGCGCATACAAAGGTTTCTGGACTCTCCTTTCGGCGACCACAGGAAACAACGGAGCCGCGAAGGAGAGTTCAGGGACTGGACTAGTTTACATCCGAACGCAAGCGTAAGACGCATAGCGCAGACGCAAGCGCATGCGCAAGACAAGCGCAAGACGCAAGCGCAAGCGCAATTCATCAAGGCGCAGACGCAAGCGCAAGGCGCAAGCGTAAGACGAAAGCTTAAGATGCAGACGCAAGCGCAAGACGCAAGCGCATGGCGCAAGCGCATAGCGCAAGCGTAAAACGCAAGCGTAGTGTAGACCAGCCCTTAACGACCACAGTTTTCTTTTCCCGAGGGGTTGCTTACGAGATCCTCGACTGTTAGATGAGTTACTTTGTGCCTCTAATTCTCCAGAGTGTGCATTTCCTCTTGGTATTTCCACCACCCAACTCTCTCACAAGGCCATGACAGCGACCTCATTCGCGAGTCACTACTCTAGACCAGAGTATGGTCGACTCCATGGTAGTGCGGGCTTGGGGGCGTGGTGTGCGGGGGTGCAAGATAGTCAGCAGTATATACAGATAGATCTAGCCAGGGTAGTCATCGTCAGCGGTGTAGCCGTACAGGGACAGAAACACGGCGACAACTGGGTCAAGAAATTCAAGCTTAGTGTGTCGTATGACCACCATCTGCATGTGTGGAAGTGGTATAGAATGGGACAGGTAACTACGATAATTGCGATTGCTCTGCGTTCCCATGGCCCGTTCCAATGGCTACTCGTTTTTCTCAGCCAATCAAACTCTGTAGTAAATAAATTGTGTAATTACTTAGTAATTGATTCGGCTTGCAATTGGCTGAGAAAAAAACCATTTAGGAGCAAGTCGTGATTTCTCTCGATTCTGATTGGCTAGTGATTGCTCAATTGCAATTGTTTTCACGACAGTCATGTGAAAACCGCTCTAAGACACCAGGCAAGAATGTCGTTATTTAGTATCACCCAACTAGTGGACTATTACCAATGCTGCATTCTGATTGGCTACGCTACTAGGGGGACTGTTATCGTTAAATCCTCTAGTAGCGAAAGCGTCGATTTTGAACATGAAAAGAATGTCGGCCGCTTCTCGTTTTGTCGAGGTTTCTGGTGAATTGTTATCACTTTTTTGTCCAACTAGTTGGGTGATACTAAAACAATTAAACCTCTCGCCCTCAAGGGCCACGGGTCAATAGCTCATTCGGCCGGCGCTATTGACTCATAGCCCTTTCGGGGACATCGGGCTCGAGGTCTGATTCATAGTTCAGACCTGTCATTCAAAGCCATAGTTACTGTTGTTATGTCCCACAAATAAAACAGGGTTTTCCTTAAAAAAAGCCCAAAAATATTCCGATCCCGTTTAGGATTACCAGATATCCTTATCTTCAGATGATCTGAGTTTATACTGTCATAAAAGGCAAAAAAGTGCTGCACATCGGACTGATTACGGAAGTCCTGAAATACTGTTTGTGGGACAAGATCAATTCCCGAGGGAAAATCTTTCCAGCTCTGATTGGTATCTCCAGATAGCGTGAAATGGCTCCATTGTTTCATCGGAACTATGAATTGTTTACAAATATACAAATATCCGTTGTAGCCCGCGATGCGTCATGGGAGGAACTAGGTTTACCAAATCATAGACACTGTTTTTTACGATAAATAGTCATACCTATCACCCTGTTTATACCAAATAATTCTACAATAGACTACATCGCTCGCAACACATTTTGCACTGGATAACACGAGAATTCCGTTCTTCTTAGTTTCTCCCATGATGCACTGCGAGCTACAACAGGCAGGTTGTGACGGTGCAACCTTTTCTAAAATAGGTGTATATTATACACTTATTGACTGCTCCCGAGGGAAACAGCGAGTTTTGTTTTCCCGAGAATCTCGATGTTTACCGAGACGAAGTCGAGGGAAACATCGAGATTCGAGGGAAAACAAAACTCGCTGTTTCCCGAGGACTGCAGTCATTAAGTGTTTTATTATATAGCAAAAAGAAAATACGGTAAAAATAGTCCGCCGAAATTTCTCGCTCTAGCGATGTCGCCCGCGCGGGCAACAATTTTTTAATTGTAGCCCGCGCGGGCTACATTGAATTTGTAGCCCGCCACGTGACCATGATAGAACCAATCAGAGCGCGCGCTTTGATCGAATAAACACGAGCTATATAATAAAGTTAGTTGTATCACCCCTTATGTTGTTAGTTGACCCCATAGAAATAAATAAATTAGCTTTCGTTACAGACAAGACCGCTGCATCACAACCCGTGTTTTTAGAACATCGATTTCCTTGGTCAGTTTCACCAAACTCTCTAGAACATTGCTATATTATAGAAAGATTGATATGACAATGGTGTACAGTTATTTCAGGCAATCCTGTAAAAACGTGAATAATAAAGCTCACAAAATAATATAGAGCATAGACTGAGATAGGTAGCATTGTGCTCTATCACTAGTAAAGTGATAGTTCGCAATTTAGGCACAGCCCCGTGCATCACAAGCCACGGATATTCGATTTGGGGTAGTTTTTGAAAATTGAACTGTTGGCCTGACAAACTTGTTTATATGATTTTATATGACGTCTTGGACACATCAAATCAAGAAGAATACTCAGACCCTTCTGATTATTCCCAAGGAGAAGTTCTTGCTACGACCTTAGGTCTCGATAAGGTCGTAGTAACAATACCAACTTTCTCCCTCCCCCTAGGTTCGAGTGTTTGAAGGAAACCAAGATCAAGACACCCCAGTGTTCCATTTCTTCAAAGATAGCGTAATGGCCCGATGTGTGCGGCTCCACCCCGTCTCTTGGCACGGGAGTATTTGTCTTCGTATGGAGCTGTATGGCTGTGATAAATGTAAGGGGAATCTGGATTTTTGTATTTTTAGTACTCTGAAAATCAATTCTACATAGTTAGAGTCCCAAATGGCGACAAATCAGTCTTGGCCCAGACGCTTAGGGTGCGCAATGGTTTGTGGGATAGATTTAACAGGGTGCGCAGAGAATTATTTTTAGCGCATGTCCCACAATTCATTGCGCGCCGTGACTAGAACTCATTCGAAGTCCCTACGGCTCCAAAACAATTTTCATAGAGAAGTCGCCATGGAAAAATCACCGCAAAGACGCAAAAAATAACGTCTGGGTACAAGACTAGCGACAAGTGTAGTTGCCAGTGCAACCACACGTATATATCTGGCGACATATTTTTTTATCTCCAGTCACCAACTAGCGACGCAATTATTAATTGAATAACTGACCTCTCGTGAATAAATAATCCGACACCCAAGGTTTACTTTTTTCATAATGAGTAGCCATTGCAACTCGCAACGCAACGATGACGAATTAAAAATCAGTGCGAGTTGCCGCGGGATGCTACGCAATCTCATTTTTCTTTCCAACTTGAAAGGCGCCCGCATGGAAAATTTCAATTGGGGAAGAGGTCAAAACAACGGCACTTTATAAGTGTCCACAGTATCCACAGGGGGGTGGGGCCCGAGAACCACCACCTCTCTCAATTTTCCTAAAAAACGGATTTTCAACTGCCGATATCGCGTGAAATAATTGATGAATCATGGCGAAGTCATGACGAATGATGAATCATGACGAATCATGGGGATCATATTCTCTTGCAAAAACCCTACCACTGTGCTCTACATGAAAAGAACAACATATTTCTGCAATAAAATCGGGTATCCCTTATTTGTGCTTCGAGAAAATAACGACTGGATACCTATGGGGGGTGGTAGTACCCGGTACCCACCACCTTATTCACCATCTCTGGATATCTATCGAGTACTGTTGTTTTGACCTCTTCCTTTACACTATCAAAATCAAGCGCACGGATTGGCTCATTAGGGAATCATTGCCCAATAAATTGCCAAGACATGTTATATGTAGCAACTTGTCTCGAAACGTTGCGAAAAGTAGAGCTCGTTTCTTCATTTTCTGCAACTCAACAAAATATCGCATTACAAGAGGATGTTGCACGCGCGCTTTTCGCTGCAAGTCGCAACGCAACAAATATTGCGCTGCGGGTTGCAAGAAAAATTGTCTCGTGTAACATGGCCTTGAGACATTGATTTGTTTTCCGCCCTCAGGGCTTGGCATGGACGAAGAAAGCAGTTGGGCGTGTTTCCATGACCACGGGGTGGACAATTGTGTTTGTAATGAGGGATTCGAGGGCAACTTCTGTCGAGGTACGTAAAGATTCTCCAAAACTTCACCGGTAAATACACTTGGCCAATCAGAAGCGAACAAATTCAACAACTCACCAATCAAAAGACAGTAAGTACGATTTGCGTTTAGTGGTCACCCCCAAGAGTCGCTATGATTTTGTTTGTTCTTCGCATTCTCATTGGCTCACTAAAGAAAGACTGAAGACTTCAACGTGTGTTTTGTTTTTTCTTCGGATTCTTATTGGCTGACTGAACAAAGACTGAAGACCTCAACCAATAGGAGATCGTGTGTGTTTTTTTTCTTCGCATTCTGATTGGCTGACTGAACAAAGACTGAAGACCTTAACCAATAGGAACGTGTGTTTTATTTTTTCCTCGCATTCTGATTGGCTGACTGGACAAAGACTGAAGACCTCAACCAATAGGAACGTGTGTTTTGTTTTTTTCCTCGCATTCTCACTGGCTGACTGAACAAAGACTGAAGACCTCAACCAATAGGAACGTGTGTTTTATTTTTTCCTCGCATTCTGATTGGCGGAATAAACAAAGACTGAGGACTCCGACTGCCATCTGAAATCCTCTCTATGCTAAGAAATAGACCTCCTTCGCTTGGGCGTAATGTTGTCCCATTTCAGATCACGTTGCATCATTCATTTGACTAATCTTTCCTTGTTTGGGTTACTTTCATATTCATATATCCTTCGGTGCGTAGTTGAAAAACAAAGAAAGAATACTCATGGGAAAGCCACGTGATCTGAAAGAGGTCTATTACAAGTGCTCGCCAGGGTGATCTCATGTCCCAAGCGCAGAATCTTTTTTTCTTGTTAAATAATCTGCCTTTTCGTCTCTATAGACGTTATTCAAAAGGGGAGGACGCATCCCCCACACCCCTCTTAGCGCCCCCTTCCTTTGCGAAAAACAACAAGAAAATTCAGGCCTAAGGACCATGTTCTAGCAGCACTATTGATAAATCTGGCTCTTCAGACCAGAAACGCACCCCCATTTTCTAAAACCAGGGATCCGCCTCTGGATAACATGATATTTTATTGACCTTGCAGACACGGATGAGTGCAATATGTTTGGCAAGGCCATGTGTGGTCCACACCAACACTGTATTAACACGTATGGAGGGTACGAGTGCAAGTGTAACCCGGGATACACACATTGGTACGAGGATGAATGTGTAGGTACGAGATGCATAAGTCTGATTGCTATCCGCTACGGTAGAGTTCGCTGCCACTTCCTATCTTCGCGTCTAATCGACGTAACGGCGTTAAATATTCTGCCAGGTCGACTAACCGAGGAATCTTGTCTTGTATTTGTTCAAAATGCTAAAAAAAATTACCTTTTCTTTGCACAGACGATAAGATATCAACACTCTTATCTAGCAATTTGATTCGGCAAAACGCTTTAACCGGCGAGGTATAAGCTTAACTCTGATTGGCCGATAGTAGCTTCGTTGTGAATGTTATCCGGAACGTTTCACCCCGTGACTTTTATCAAAGGTGATCTCTGATCACGTATCAACTTCTTGTGATCTCTGAACCCGGAATTCAGCTATTGAAGGCTATTGGGAAAAGGGGAGGATGTACCATCCTACACAAGTTAAATAGAGAATGATACATGGGCGGGAGGGTATATGGAATGTGAACACGAGAAGATAAATTTCATATCTCGAAGCGCCCATGTATTATATAAACGGTTTTGTGAAGAATTTTCGATTTGATGAATTTCGCGATAGTGGGCATTATCTCGTGCGGATTTCGATATTTCTTAGTGGCCGAAATCATGATAAAAAAACACTATGGTTTATTTAATAAATCAGTTTAATTCTAAAATTAATGTTCAACAGTAGTTTTTAATGCTAAAAATCATGATTTATATACAGTGAGTGTTTTCATTAATGTTCAATACTCGTATCCAGCATAATTGAATGAAGTTTTTTTAGTCAGTAAAATACCCGCGTAGTTTAGGCTGTCGACCGGAAAACGACAGCAAATCCTAAAAGTACCGAAGAGTTCTGCTGATAGCCTGACATCAGAGGAGTCCATATGTTTCAGAGAAAGTCGGGCACGAAGATGTAGTTAGCCCGTACGATGATTCTAGTACACAACATCAACACCCAACTGCAGACGTAGTAGGGTGTCATTACCAGCCTAGTTACCAAACTGGCCATCAGCCGGAAGGGCATGAGCCAGATTCCGATTACATACTGGAAGCTAGCGATAAGCTCGTCAGAGAAGGCTATCAGGGTAGCTACCATTCCATCCCGGCGGTGCTGGTGCCACAGGTTTACCAAGTCAAGAAGGAACGGCGTGTTTTCAATAGCATTTATCAGCGAGTCATGGAGCTTGTCCCTCATCCAGACATAGTAACGGTAACGGGCAACAGCATAAACCCGATAGATCATGTAGCAACTGATGCATGTTAGGAAGGCAAAAGAGAATGCTACCCAGAAGAGGAACATCCCAACAGCGATGAAGGGCGATGCTATGGCCAGGACAACCGCAATGAACGGCGAAGCGATTATGAGTATAATGCACGCCACGAAGGCAAATGCCAGCAGTGACGCCAGGATTAGAATACCAATGATAGTGGACAGGATGGGGTGTTCTCTCATGTACCGACGCAGTTGTTGACGTGCGTCATATACTCGGGTGACGGTTGCAGTCTTGAGGTCAGTGATTTGTTGGACCACAGATCGCACAATTTCGGGAACTTCGAAAAGTTGTACGGCCATGATAATCTGAAAATAGAAAGTCAAAGACAATGAATCTTCGTTTGGAAGAAATAGCCCTTACTTGGAAGTCCTATCCTGAAAACAGAGCCTGAAAGTGTTTATGTAAAGCGCGCGCAAGAACATGACAAATGATTGGATTGGCGCGCGCGCGCTTTCAAACAAGATTTTCACTCCGACAAAAATATTGCGATGCGTGTTTCATGGGTTTACCACAAGGAGAAAAGTACAAACAATTGAAGTACAAAACAATTGGTCGGGCTGTGGCGTCTTTTTTCCCTTTCGCGGACTCATCGTTCTAAGTTATCCGGGTCGCGCAAATTTCACCGAGTTTATCCACTTACCTGCAATTGTATTTTTGTTTTTCTCTGTTAATTCGATGGAATTACGGTATTGTTTTCAGCGATAAAGTTTGGGTGATGCGGTTTCGCGGAGTGAATCTCAATTTCAGCGAACTGATATGAGCGGCCTGTTGTCACTTTGAAGGGCAAACAACAAGTGAAAGAAAGTTTTCATTAATTTGTTTGTCTACCGTTCTAATTAGATATATTGGAAATTGTAATTAATGCTAATGAGTACATTCTAACTCTCTAACTGAAGAGAAAACTATTTAAAAAAGATGCACCTTTAGATCTGTAGACTGCGATGCGTCATGGCATACAATAGGTATACCAGTTTCGTATCCAGACGTTATTTTTTGCGTCTCCTGATATGACTCTTGAGTTCTCTATGAAAATTGTTTTGGAGGCGTAGGGACTGGGAATGAGTATTACACGGCGCGCAATGAACTGTGGGACAGCTATCCCATAACTCTCTACGCACCCTGCTGAAACTATCCCGCAAATCTTTGCGCGCCCTAAAACTCGGAAAAAGTCTGGGTACGAGACTTTAGGTATACGAAAACAGAATCAAAGAGTATGGTGGAAACAAAGTAGTCCATTTCCGGAAACGGAGATTTTTCTCCGTATTTAGAAATATCCGTGTCCACGCGGACCGTATTTAAATCGTATTTGCCCGTATATGGTGGAAACAAAGTATTCCATTTTCGAAAACGGAGATTTTTCTCCGTATTTAAAAATATCCGTGTCCACGCGGACCGATTCCTGATGAACCTGATTTATCCTTCGATGGTCACAAAATTGATAGAGTGAGTGTCCATAAGTGTTTGGGTTTGCATGTGGATGAAACCCTTTCTTGGGATGCCCATATTTCTGAAATTGTGTCAAAAGTTGCCAAAGTGCTCGGTGCCCTAAGACGAATTAGGCCGATATGTCCCCAGACAACGCTTATTTCTATTTATAAATCCTTGATTTTACCTCACTTTGATTATTGTAGTTCTGTTTGGGGAAGTATTGGCCTATGTCTTAGCCAAAAGCTGGAAAAAACTTCAAAATAGGGCAGCTCGTATTATAACGAGATCCGGCTGGACTGTCCGTTCTGCCCAGATTCTACAGGACTGAAGGACTTGGGTTGGCTTACTCTTGGGGATAGGCGCTCCAAGCAATTGAAAACTCTGATGTACAAAACCATCAATGGCCTAGTGCCTCATTACCTCTCTGAGAAATTTATTAAAGTGAATTCTATCCATTCACACAGTTTAAGGGGTGCAGACCATAATTTATTTATACCTAGGCCTAATTCGGAATCACTTAAAAAGAGTTTTCAATATAGAGGAGCCTTAGCTTGGAATAGCCTCACCATTGAAGCTAAGCAGGCCACTAGTTTAAGTAACTTTTGCAGCTCGTAGGATTTATTTATAAGTTATCATTAAATGTAAATTTTGAATTTTCATTATCATTTATAATTAGTTAGTATTTTATTGAATTATAGGTAATATAGTTTTAATATAGGTATCTACTAATATAGTTGTCTACTATTTATTGTATCCACGGCTCCCTGGTAGAGCACTGTATTTTTAGTGAAGGGATTCCGTGTTTAAATAAAGTATATTATTATTTAAATCGTATTTGCCCGTCCTCATGTATACGCGAAAACAATTCGAATACGCAAGACTTCACCTATCGCGCATGCGCGGAATGCGAGCGCATGCGCCCTTCAAAGAAAAAGTGCACTGGACCCTAACTTTGACGTCATCGTATTTGGAAACCTCCGGTTTGGAGGATTTGGGCGGAACAGCAAAGTGAAAAACAAATCAATGTTTTGAAAACGCGGGTCGCGATGCAACGATTTTAGCTGTAAGAGCCCTTTTGGAGCTTGAAATCAACAGTCTGGAGAGCGTTTCCGAAAACCTCTGTTTTTGTAGCAAAAAATATCCGTTTTCGAAAATATCCGGATACGTGTGAACGTGTGAGCTAGAAATGTCCAGTACTTGAGCCGAACTATCTGATCCAATGAAACTCTTGCCCTCTGTTTCGCCTAGTGCAGTCAACTGGCTTCCCTCTGAACTAAAACCAGACAGCGTCGCGACAGAAAGCCAGGCGACTGCACTAGACGAAACAGGGCAAGAATCTGATTGGCTCATAAGATTTGAGGCTTTAAAACCTCGAAAATTTAGAACCAAATAAGAACAAATAAAGGCTGATAAAACTATTCTCACTGCTTGCGTAATTAGAATGTCACGGGTTTAATCAGGAGTTAGCCAATAAGCAGTCCCCAGGGTTCTCTGCTACCCACGTGTATATTGCTTATAAAATGCGGCGTCCTGCCTCACTCTGGGCCAGTTTGCCGAGACTTAATCGGACCTTAACCGATTCTTGCGCCCCACCCACCTCCCCTGGTGACGGTGCACTAGGCTCTACCATATCCTCACTGCTATCCTGTCGCCTCTGCCAGGAGCGGGTGCTTCCCATAACTTAGTCTACCCGTGGCATGACAATAGGAAGCGGTGAGGATATGGAACTATGCTACTCACTAAAAAAACATTTGTCTGAAATTGCCACAAAAATAAGAGCACTGAGGCTGGACAAAATTTTACTTGCTCTTTAAAGTTTTTTTTCAGTGTAGTCGTTTGTCGAGTCGTTTCGAAATCAATCAGCCGTTTTATTTTATTTTGTGACTCTTCTTTCCATAGAATGGCTTAATTCTAAAATTAATGTTGAGCTTAAGCTTAAAAAGACAACAGTATTTTTTAATTGTTAGAAATCATGATTTATATACAATGAGTGTTTTCATTAATGTTTAATACTCGTATCCAGCATAATTGAATAAAGTCGGTTTTTTAGTTTACATCAGTAAAATACCCGCGTAGTTTAGGCTGTCGACCGGAAAACGACAGCAAATCCTAAAAGTACCGAAGAGTTCTACTGATAGCCTGACATCAGAGGAGTCCATATGTTTCAGAGAGAGTCGGGCACGAAGATGTAGTTAGCCCGTACGATGATTCTAGTACACAACATCAACACCCAACTGCAGACGTAGTAGGGTGTCATTACCACCCTAGTTGCCAAACTGGCCATGAGCCAGATTCCGATTACATACTGGATGGTAGCGATAAGCTCGTCAGAGAAAGCTATAAGGGTAGCTACCAGTCCATCACGGCGGTGCTGGTGCCACAGGTTTACCAAGTCAAGAAGGAACGGCGTGTATCAGCGAGTCATGGAGCTTGTCCCTCATCCAGACATAGTAACGGTAACGGGCAACAGCATAAACCCGATAGATCATGTAGCAACTGATGCATGTTAGGAAGGCAAAAGAGAATGCTACCCAGAAGAGGAACATCCCAACAGCGATGAAGGGCGATGCTATGGCCAGGATAACCGCAATGAACGGCGAAGCGATTATGAGTATAATGCACGCCACGAAGGCAAATGCCAGCAGTGACACCAGGATTAGAATACCAATGATAGTGGAGAGGATTGGGTGTTCTCTCATGTACCGACGCAGCTCTTGACGGGCGTCATGTACTCGGGTGACGGTTGCAGTTTTGAGGTCAGTGATTTGTTGGACCACAGATCGGACAATTTCGGGAACTTCGAATAGTTGTACGGCCATGATGATCTGAAAATAGACAGTCAAAGACATGTATCATCATTTAAGAGAAATAGCCCTTACTTGGAAGTCCTACCCTGAAAGCAGAGCCTGAGCCGTTCACACGCGACCGGTACAAAACCGGCCCGGTACAACGCTGGTACGGTAGCGTCGCGCGTTCACACGGGACCTGCGGTACCGGACCGATTTTGGCAAGGCTAGATCCGGCACGGTCCCGTGTGAACACTGTTGCAAAACGAGTCAGAATGGTACCGGTCCGGTTTTGTACCGGTCTCGTGTGCACGGTGTCTAAAAGTGTTAATGTAAAGCGCGCGCAAGAACACGATTGGTTTGGTTTGGCGCGCGCGCGCTTTCAAACAAGATTTTCACTCCGACAAAAATAGGAACCACATCGAGCGATGCGTGTTTCTTGGGTTTACGAGAAGGAGAGAAGTACAAACAATTCGAAACTTGATGGTCAGGCTGTGGCGTCTTTTCTCCATTTCGCGGCCTCCTCGTCCCAAGTTGCCGGTTCGCGCAAATTTCACCGAGTTTATCCACTTACCTACAATTGTATTTTTGTTTTCTCTGTTAATTCGATGGAATTACGGTATTATTTTCAGCGATAAGGTTTGGGTGATGCGGTTTCGCGGAGTGAATCTCAATTTCAGCGAACTGATATGAGCGGCCTGTTGTCACTTTGAAGGGCAAACAACAAGTGAACGAAAGTTCCCATTAATTAGTTTGTCTACCGCGCTAATTAGAGATAATGGAGAATGTAATTAATGCTAATGAGTACATTCTTACTTTCTAACTGAAGAAAACATATTAAAGAAGATGCACCTTCAGAAATGTAGACCGCGATGCGTCATCGCATCAAATAGGTATACCAGTTTCGTACCCAGACGTTATTTGTTTGCGTCTCTTGATATAATTCTTGAGTTCTCTATGAAAGTTGTTTTTTAAGCAAAGGAACGGGAATGAGTATATACACGGCGCGCAATGAACTGTGGGACAACTATCCCATAACTCTCTGCGCGTCCTGGCAACTTTGCGGTCGTGTACGGCTTACGACGACGCGTTTTGAAATAGCTATATATGGAAGTCCCTCCCACCTCGACCAAAAATTCGCTCACACGTTTCTCTGACCTCTAAGCCTACCCAAAACCTTTGCTGCGCAGGCTAGAATCGGAATAGCTCTTGGATTTCCTTGCATCGGATGACAACTCTTTCCCCGGTGTTTGACTCCCTGCGTGGGCTACTATACCCTGAATTTCAGCCGTTCATTTAAGAAGTGGTCCATGCTTAGTGTGCGTAAATCTATTTATGGATGCACGCGGATAGTTGGAAGAGCACGAGGGTAGCGAAAGAGATGCCCGAGGTGCGTCGCAAGTAAAGAACGTAATTTTGCTTACTTTTTTTGTTTTCGGCACATTCTCGAGTCTAGAGCTCCCCGTCTCGTCGCCTCGCAGGGGAGGCTCTGGTGACACCATTTGATATGATGACCTTCGCTGATTGGCTGAAATGGCGCGCACGCGTACATAAAAGTAGCTTAATCTCGCTTTAGTAAAAATGTATCTCTCAAAAGAACATTCGTTTCCTAGTCGTCTTTTCAACCTATGCCTCCGACTTGAACGCTCCAAAAGTCATTGTGAGACATAAAGCCACCATTTTCTTCCCCCGCGAAGTGACGAGCCATGGAGCTCTGGGTACGAGCATGACTTCGGCAAGAATTCCCGCCACAAGCGCGTGCGTTCTCCATACGCGTGCTCCATTTATTTTTTGTTCATGACAAACCAACCAATCAGAGCGCGCGTTAGAATCTTTTCATTGTACCTCACTTTGCTAAAGTAAGCGACTTCTTGTTTTTGCAGACATAGATGAATGCAGTAACTCGTCTGTCGTCTGCCGTGCACACTCCGTCTGTATTAACACGCCGGGGTCGTACAAATGCCAGTGTCAAGAGGGCTTCGTTATCGATCCAGACAAAGCGAGCGGGTCCCCGTGTGTAGGTGAGAATGGCCGATTGCATTTTTAAACCGCACCGGGGGGGTTGAGGACCCACGGAACATTTTCCAGGGGGGGGGGGGGGGGGGGGTGTATTGGACACTGGAAATTCCACGGGAGCGGGTGTGTCTGACGCTTGGAAATTCCAAGGGAGAGGGGTAAAAAGTTGACTTTCCAGGGACATTTATCCCAAAAGAGATTTTCCAGGGCTATTTTGCCAGAATAAATGGAAATTCCAGGGGAGGGGGTCCTTTATGAGGCAGGAAATTCCAGGGAAGGGGTCTGATTCATGAGTGGAAATTTCAGGACAAGGGTCTTTTCAACCCCTCGGTGCGGTTTAAAAATACAATTAGCCAATCAGGCCCTGTGCAGTGTATATGTAGGCGTGTAACGTTGTGACAAAGTTAACAGGGGCGTAGCCAGGGGGGTCCAGGGGGGGGGGGCCGGGCCCCCCCTTTCTCGGAAATTTTCCCATACATTTACTGTATTTGCTGGAGAAAATTTGCGCATTTTCGTCCCATGTTTTCACTATCCGGCCCCCCCTTCAGAAATTCCTGGCTACGCCGTTGGTTAAGGAAGTTCTAGGGCTCACAGCAGCGTGAAAACAGTGACGGATCCAGGGGGGGGGAGGGGTGGCAAAGTGAAAGATTTGAAACTAAAGTTGGAAACTCGCGCCAGCAAATACAATAAATGTATCGAAAAATCTATCGAACCCGGCCCATGGCAACGCGCGAGTACTATATTTCAAATCTGAACGGAAGTAGAATTCAGCGAATAACAAGCTCTTTGATGTAAATGACAATAAAATCGTAGTCAATCTTAGAGTAGTTGTTTGTGGTGTTTGGTACGCGATTTGGGGGTTATTTTTGGAGAAATAAAATATCCTTCCCCTACAAGAGAGAGACTAAACGCTGACTTAACGCTCGCCTGGCTTGCTTTCGGCGCGTGTCATCATTTCAAATCTGAACGGAAGTAGAATTCAGCGAATAACAAGCTCTTTGATGTAAATGACAATAAAATCGTAGTCAATCTTAGAGTAGTTGTTTGTGGTGTTTGGTACGCGATTTGGGGTTTTTATTTTTGGAGAAATAAAATATCCTTCCCCTACAAGAGAGAGACTAAACGCTGACTTAACGCTCGCCTGGCTTGCTTTCGGCGCGTGTCATCTGAAATCCGCTCTATAATCCCCCCCCCCCTTTCTTGTTCTGTCATCAGATCTGGACGAGTGTCAAATCCCCGGTAGCTGCCCACACAATGCTACATGTACTAACATGGCCAGGGGCTTCACGTGCGAATGTAATAAGGGATTCACCTCTGATGATCCCACGATTACATGCTCGGGTAAGTGATACACGGACTTAACAAGTTGCGGCTACTCTCCATTGCACTCCATTGTTTTAGACAATGCCTTGCATAAATTTGTCAGTGTATTGGACAACCCTCGGCTACCATGCATTCTATGTACCCTGTTTATTAATTTTTATTATAATATAGCTACGATATAACGCGCGCTCTGATTGGTTTTCGTGTCTCTCCCAACATCACGCGTGCTCTATTGCGCTGATAAAGTCATAGAAAGTTGTGCTCTAATGCTTAAATATACTGTTCCCTTTAATTTTTTTTGCCAAAAGAAGCCTTTGAGTTGTCCTTGTGCTGTCGCATTACCTTGGATGCTTTCCATTTACCTCAAATTTTCGGTAATACCGGTGGAAAATCAAATGGAAAGCGTCATTCCTGGGAAATATTTTGGAAATTTAGGACAACCTTTTAAGCTTCTCCACGAAATTGGTTGATTTCGAAAATATCGCCATCGGGAAAACGCCTTCCATTTGACATCATTCCCGGTTTTTCTCCGGAAACTCAAACCGAAAATTTGTGTTAATTGGAAAGCACCCCGGCCTATTTCGATTCTCAGTCGAGACACTCGCAAAATGTTTCGTTTTGAACCGTTCCATTTAAACACAGGAATTACCGGAATTTTTGGTAAATGGACAGCGCCCCTGAAAAGCCATTTAGTGACAATGACTAACGCGAACTTGATCAGGAAAATAGTCAGTAAACTGTCTGTCTTTCTCTGAAAACCTGCTGTCTTTCTCTGACAATTTTTGCATCTATATTGTTAAGCGGGTAAATACACGGTACTTCAAGCCATCGGCGTTCGTTTTTTCACGCGCTCATTTTCACGGACGTTCGCCAAAGAAGGGACTGCAAAGCAGTCTAGTATTTTCAATGCTTGGCGAAAAATTTGTAAGCAAGTCCTTACGTCCCAGATATTCCAAGTGACATGTACCAGCATCCCAGACCCACACTTTTATTTTATCAGCAGTACGGTTTTTTTTTTTTTCCGTTCAGACATCGACGAGTGCAACACACCAAACACCACCGAATGTGCACCAAATGCTACATGCGTGAATACTGTGGGTTCGTATTTGTGTGACTGTGGTGCAGGGTACGTGAACATCAACAAGACATGCCAAGGTAAATCACCACCGCCTCATGAACTGTTCTTTTAAGTTTTGCGGGGACTAATTTTCGCAAAAATTAATACTTACCTTACTGGCTGAGATTTCACACAGAACCTAGAGCTCTCTGGCTCATTATCTCGCGGGGGAGGCTCTGGTGACAGCCATTGACGCATACGCGAGATTTGATACAGAGCCGCGAGAGAGACATTCTCGTACCCAGAGCTCCCCGGCTCGTCTGCTCGCAGGGAAGGCTCTGGTGACATCCATTTGAGGATCTTTGCTGAATGGTTGGTTTTGAACGTTGGTGCATGCGCAGAAAGATCTTTCCCTCAACGGCTCTGTATCAAATCTCGTGCATGCGTCAGTGGCTGTCACCAGAGCCTCCCCGCGAGGAGACGAGCCGGGGAGCTCTGGATAAGAGAATGCGAGAGAGAAACATGAATAATTGCATGCTCCATCGTTCAAAATCAGCCACTCAGCGAAGGCCCTCAAATGGATGTCCCCAGAGCCTCCCCTGCGAGCAGACGAGCCGGGGAGCTCTGGTACGAGAATGACAGAAACGGCGAGAGACAATACCTTTATGCGCATACGCCGACGTTCAAAACAATCAATCATCATAGGTCTCTCAAATAGCTGCCACAAGAGTCAGGGGGAACTCCGATAATTTTCGGACGGGGGTGCTCGTCGATAATAGAATTTTACCCCTAAAAGATACCAACATAGGTGTGGCCAAACTTCAGAATCCCCTAAAAGATACCATTAACGAACACGGAAAATATTTTCCCCACACCTGATACAACGCCACAAAACTGACAGGGGGTTTACAGTGATTCAAAGGGCTCTTGAAATTTGAAGAGCAAAGTTGCTTGATTGGGCATCCTAAACGATAGCAGATCCCCAAATTTCCAGGTTTTTACCCCCAAAAAGATACCGCAGGCCACGATTTTCACCCCCTAAAAGAAACAACGATCACCCGCGCACGACCAAATAAAATTTATGGGTCCTCCGCGAGATGACGGCCCTGGGTGCTCTGGCTCAAAAATGGTTTTGAATGAGTTAGCCTTTCGTGCCTTCTTAAACGTCGCGTTCAGTTAACCATTGTTTATTTGTTTGTTCAGATAGGGACGAATGCGCAGAGAACTCCCACGATTGTGTTGACCATTCCTCCTACTGCATCAACACTGTCGGTAGTTACGAGTGTACGTGTAGACACGGCTTCGTCAACAACAACAACGTCTGCTTGGGTAAGGTATGAGTCTAACAGTCGGTATCGCAGATACTGAGTTACTGCCATTTTCATAATTCTGCGAACTTCCACTTTAAATTTTCGAGCGCCAAACTGCGTTTTGGCTTCCGTCAATCAAACCTTCTAAGACAGGTCCATAAAAAAAAACTGAGAAAAAAAAAAAAACGAAAAAAAACCCCGCAAATAAGTACATATTGCTCATGTCTAAAAAGAAGGAAAAAATATATTAATAATAATAAAATTACACGTCCGAATCGTCTCCCTTCCTGCCTCGACTAGCAATAGCTATATGCAGGTAGCTCTGTTCTGTAAAAGATAAAATATATTGTGTTTATAAATAAAGTGTTGTTGTTGTTGTTGTTGTTGTTGTCCATGGATGTTTTCTAAGTTTGTTGTATTTTTAAATTTTACATTTTGTTTTTATAGCCTCATTTAAGAAAATCTCTCAAATGCTATGCAAAATAACCCAGAACTGCCCAATCATTTGATTTACGGAAGCCAGACTGCGGTTTGTTGGTTGGCGTAGAGTTCGCAGAATTAGTTCGCAGTCAACTAGTTGGGTGATAAGACCTTCTCGTCTTCTTGGCTAAACCCACTTGGATGTCGGAGTGGCCATCTTCAGTGGAGTGCTCGCTGTACTAAAAAAAACAATTTGTTGTAACGAAAGAAAGATACGATCCGCAGGTATTTTATCTAGCCTGCGTAGCAAGCGTTCCCGTGGAGTTTTACACAGGGAATTTATGCAGGAACCCATCCCATGGGAAAAGCTGAATTCGGAATTCATATGGATAGCCATGGGAAATTCGAAAACTTCCAATTCTTCTACGATGGGAATTTCAGCTTTTCCCATGGATGTTTTTTGGCAGAAATTTCCTGTGTTAGGACAGCGAAACCTGAGAAAAGCGAAGAATACTCGACGAGTGAGATTTTGGCCGCGTGTCGAGTGCTCTTCGCTTTTCTCCGTGTTTCTCTGCCCTACAACGCAACGGAAACTCTTGCTACACAGGCTAGGTACTTCGAAGGATCTCGAATGGCTCGCTGTCATCAGAGTCTTCCCTGCGACTTCTTGGTACGAGAATCTCTTGGGTACCCAGGGGCGGATCTAAGCCCCCCCCCCCCCCCCCCTTTCTCGGGAGATTTTCCCATACATTTACTGTATTTGCTGAAGGAAATTCATTTTCGTCCCATGTTTTTCACGAACCACCCCGCCCCTTCTGAAATTCCTGGATCCACCCTTGGTACTTACGACTTTTTCTCGTCACTATCTTTCCACGCAGATAAAAACGAGTGCCTGGACGAACAGCACGACTGTGACAAGAATGCGTTTTGCGTGAACATCGCCGGCTCGTACGAGTGCTTCTGTAAAGACGGCTATACTGGGAGGGGAAAGACGGGCCAGTGTACCAAGATGCCGGAGGAGGGTACGTCTTGCATAACGAAGTGAAACAAAGTGGACTGGAGCAGATTTCGGTCGCGGTCGCGGCACGGAACCTGACATGCTGTAGAACGGAATTAAATCGTGTAGTCACGGCATGGTCACGGTCGCGGTACTTTTCACAGTCACGAAATCTGCTCTATCTAAAGGGCCGTTCACACGGCGCGATTTCAACAGCGATCTGAGGTGCGATTTCCGTGGCGATCCCATGGCGATGTCATATCGCGCAGTGTGAACGGCCGGCGATCTTATGGCGATTTCACTTGCGATGTCGCCGCGACGTCGCAGGCGTTTTGAACATGTTCAAATTCCACTGCGAATTTCTTCAGATCGCCAACAAACTGACAAATATCGCAGAGCCAAATCGCCGACCGTTCACACCGCGCGATATGACCCCGACGATCGCCGCAAAAATCGCACCTCAAATCGCAATTGAGATCGCGCCGTGTGAACCGGCCTTAAGGGGCCGACCATTTGACGTTTGCTCGAGGATTTGCTGAAGAAACGTTGAACAAATATTCACACATTTTAAATAGGCTCGTTAAACTGGTGCCATAGCATGCACCATTTTAAAATGGTTTCTGTTATTTTTTTTTTCACAGAGGCGACAACATCAACTCCTTGATGAAAAACAAAGGAAAAAGAATCAGTCATTCTTGTTACAACCCGATTCGCATCACTATGTCTTCAGACAGAAGATTCCAGTGGGAGTCGTCCCTATTTTCCAGGCCATTTTTGTCGACGGAGGTTTATAAGCAGCACGTTTACGAACTCGATTGTAAAACAGTACATTCATTTTTAAGACGCGTTTCGTCCGGCTATCGTGGGCCTTAGAATGGTACATGTATGCCACATACATTCTGTATTATCCCTAAAACCAAAAATCGCGCTCTTTTTATTTATGTTCTTTGTTTGGCCCTATTTTGCTAGTGCACGCACTTTTCAAAGGTTATTTCGAACAAAATGCGCGCGCGACTGTGCACAGAAGAGATAAGTGAGAATGAACACTAACTATACACACATCGGCATAAGTCTGGCCTAGACGGAACGCTAGCACAGTCTATTACCCGTGCAGTTCGGCAACCATGTACAGCTGTTTCGTCCTTGTTAGTAGGACTCATCAGCATGGCATAGCCGGTGTTTGCCTCAGTAAACTTCATTGGCAAAACAACTGCAGAGGCGACTTCGAAAATCGAAGTGCTTTAAACCACAGCAAAGACCCATGTATATCTAGGCCAGACTTATGCCGATGTGTGTATAGTTAGTGTTCATTCTCACTTACAGAAGAGATGCGCGGTACAGTTCAAGGGAATCACCTTATTACGTTCTGGAACTTAAACGCCTCGATTCTCACCTTCTATAATAGTGCGTGATTACTGTGATGACAGATCCGATGTGCTGTGAGATAGTAAGCTATATATCTTACTAAAAATAAAGGTTGATCAGATTTGTTTGCGAAAACTTGTCTTAGCTTTTGAGGGGTACATTTTGTAAATTAACTGTAATCTTTTAGATAGATTGTTTTCCAGTCAATCTTGGTCACTAATATTTCAATATCACATGCAGGCGTGCAAGACCTTGCGCGACTGGCTTTTAAATTTGGTTTCTAGAGAGAAATTCCACCGCCTCGTCAGCGAACGAGGAGAATGGGGGTGTAAACGTGTTTTTAAAAGTAAAATAAGGGTGTGTTTTCTATGTTTTTTTTTCTGAATATTTACACAAAAGGGCTCTTCCGTGGGAGGCTCGGAAGATAGTTTTCGAGATGAAATTTGATGTTCAAAACGAAAATTATATATTATTCATTTTCGATGGTCTGTTGGAGGAACGCTCTGATTGGCTGGATTTTCCCGCATAATTTCCCGCCAATTTTGGCGCGCGCGTACACACCGAAGCCCGGCGCACAAATTGGTTACTGTTTAAATATAATTTGAAGATTAGGACATGTACTTTCCATTTCTTTAGGTGAGAAAATTTGTGGAATTGACGAGTTATTTGTTAAATTTGAACATCAAATTTCCGAAATCGTCGCCCGCAAAAGCGGGTACTATTCGTGCCAAGTCATCACTTTCGGACAACAGAAATGCGCCAAACTTTAGCGTTATACTATAAACTGCAATATGTTTGACAACACGCATGGAATTACAGAATTACTATCCATAATAAGAGCTGTAATTGATAATTGGCTAAAACAAACTTGACAAAATGCCATCTCTACTAAATACGCTCTACGAAAGAGGCATTTTATCACCTGTGTACAAAAGTTAAAACCTGTTCCACTGGAGGAATCCTGCTTATGGGATATCTTCCCAACTCTCCGGAGCAAAGAGCTTAATCAGTAAAGACTGATACCATCTCAGGTTATTCTGCTCATGCAGTACCTCTTCGACTGTACTACATCCTTGACTGTCCTGTGGAATTTCCTTGTATTTCTGCCTGATCCCAGAGCTCTGTTTTAGTGGGTGCAGACTTGAGTCCACGTTCTTGGCAAGGTCTTGAGCATCCTTCAAAGAAATCTGGGTTTGTGTTGCGATTGATAAGCGAGAGCAAGTTTCGGTTTCTGTATCTTTGTTTGTGAAGGAAATAAGTTCCGTCTGTGTTCCTTGTTCCTTCATATCTCTTTGTGGTTACATAAACAAACAAGCTCTTCAGTTTGCACCGCGGACTCCACAGACTTTGAACTTCCCGCACTGGTATCGCAAAACGTTGACGTGGGTGCCTTGGGATCTGAAAGGGTACCTTCATTACTCCTTTCCACATCTGCCCTATCATGACCCACATTGATGGACACTTCTTGCCCAATTTCTTCCTCAGCGTCGTTTTTCACCGCGGTTACCGTTTCGTTTTTCTCCACATACGTTCCTCCCTTGTATGGAACGCTAAATGATACTTTTCTAGGCAACCGACCTATCTTTTCTCCATCGTGGTTACAAGAAGTGGGATGTTCGATTACAGTTCCTTTATTCTTCACGTTTGAATCGTCCCTGTCTGTGCTTTGATCTGCATCCTCACCCCGTTTCATACAACCGGCTTCATCTAATCCTTGAGGGGGTACTTTCTTGATGCCTTCACTCTCTTTGCAATCCACTAAGCCCGAGTTCACAGGAGTTGGTTCATAATGTAGGCTCGGTTTTGGCTCTGGACTCTCTATGGACTCTTTCGGCACATCAGAGGAAGGGTATATTTTGTTGACGCGGTGTCCTGTCGTTTGATCAACAGGCAGACGATTTTGCTC
The DNA here is from genome assembly GCA_033964015.1 of Scolanthus callimorphus. Taxonomy (NCBI): domain Eukaryota; kingdom Metazoa; phylum Cnidaria; class Anthozoa; order Actiniaria; family Edwardsiidae; genus Scolanthus; species Scolanthus callimorphus. The sequence continues at coordinate 37,281,088 of CM066913.1, forward strand.
GTTAAGCCCTGTAATATTGTATTTCTTCAACTCGGGTAACTCTATCTTGCTTAGTGTTCTAATGATTTCCAGTGATGTTGCTGAGGAGATGTTAACAAGCGGATGAGCAACATTTCTTGGCGACGGACGCTACGAAGCAAATATAATGCAATATGTGATATATAATGTCAGTGACAACTCATAGTTTACATCAGTAATGATATAGTCCTAGTAAACAAACAAACAAACAAACAAACAAACAAACAAACAGAAAACAACAACAACAACAGAGAAATGCTTCAGAACTACTGAAAAAAACTTGGACACTTTTGCTATAATAAGGGCATTGTCCAAGGGCAAGTATAGAGTCCTAAAGTCCTAAAAATTTTCGAATGACAAATTTTTGTCCAAGAATAATGAAAGACAAACTCCAAAGAACGTTGCATGCAGAAACGGACTCAGTTCCAAATTGTTTGGAACTGAAGAAAAGAAAATTATGTATTCAGCGGGCCATATCTCCGTCGCGTTTCAACCGATTTGCCTCATCTTTGGTGTGTAGCTTTCATTCCACATGCTCCTTCGAATTATGAAGGGAGAAATATTGCTAAATGTTGGTTTTTGTGACGTCATCACTTTAGGACTCTATTAAGATCGTGGACTACTGGTGATCTATATTTGACTCTTATTCCTGCAGCCTCATCGAAAAGAAGACATTTGCTACAAAAAGACATTTGCAAGGCAAAAAGTTAACGTTTCTGTTCTTAGTCGCCTGCGACTGTGCCTCAACCGGGCCACCTTGGAAGACGTTAGCCAATCAGAAAGTGAGAACAGAACAAAACAGCTTGCAATCTTGACATTCGAAGTATCGAAAGATTTGATTTTCTCTGAAAACTGAGAAAAGTATGACCCCTTGGAAACGTAAAGCTTATCATTGTCAAGCGTATTGCAAGTCTTGTATGACCGAAAAATCCTTTCGACTGTGACTCATTTTAGATGACAAACGTTGGCCGCCGAAACCAAATGCCTCACCTTGTAGGATTGGGTGTACGGTTGACCAGCAGGCGACTTGCCGTTCATCTGGCCATAATCATCGTCTGTTCAAAAAAACGCCATGGTATGATCCGATGGGAAATCGAAATCGAAAACATCTTATCACAGAATCAGCGACACGCTGTTATTAATAAATGGCTTTAGCCACAAACATCAGAACCCCTCAATTTCAAGTTCATAGCTTCTCCGGATTAGCTACAAAAAGAAATACTCTGCAACATTGGAAAATTGAATATTTTTTAATGCCATTGGAAGTTCAATTTGTTTGATATTTATTCCTTGGCACTGAAAGGAGACTGGATACAGAAGGACATCCCACTTTTCTAAGAATTGTCTTTGTTAGCAAACGAGATTTGTAAAGGAACATTCACAGAAATAGAGAAATTTGGGGACAGAAACAGCCATGAACACAAGAAACAAGATCAAGAATATGTAGAAAAGAAAACAAAGATCACTTAAGTGAGAGGGAATTCATCTGCCGCTTTAATAAAAACTGGTTTAGTCGTGCGACATGTAATACCTGATGTAGAAGACCAAGAAGATGATACAGCACTTGCCACTTCGTCCTTCTCGATATCCATCAACTAAAAGGAAAACGCAAGCAGTGCAGGTCTCAACGTACTAAACCACGATACTTACTAAGGGAACCTCATACGCGATGTGTAGAATTTCCTGCCCCTCGGGCAAACTTATATTAATAAATAAACACACTTTTACGTACCTCCTGGAGAAGTTCTTTTTGACCAGATATTCCGCTAAAAGGTATTTGCGTATGATGTAATTCTTCTTTCCCTTCCAATTAGAAACGAATAAAAATCAACCTTCTGTACACTATAACAACAACAGCAAGATGCGTTTCTTATTTTGTAATGTTTGATTTAGTTACCAGGGTTCGTACGCTAAGTCTTTAGTTATTTTTCCAGGAGTTTTTATTGGGTAGAAATGCCCCCTCCTCCAAAAACATGATATGTGTCATAATTTGCAGCCCAAATCAGATTCAAGAAACTGACTAATTCAACCACATTGAGTTAAAACATTTTTCCAGGATTTTGCTTAAAATTCCAGGACTTTCCAGGAAGGAAATGAAAATCAAAGATATTCCGGGACGCGTACGACCCCTGTAGTTACGGTAAATATTGCCTTCAACAGGAGTCTCCATCTACTCCACTAGGTCTAGCCATATGCACAGGAGTAGAAGAATCAGGAGCCCATCAACAGGAGTCTCCATCTACTCCTCCACTAGGTCTAGCCATATGTACAGGAGTAGAAGAATCAGGAGCCCATCAACAGAGTCTCCATCTACTCCTCCACTAGGTCTAGCCATATGTACAGGAGTAGAAGAATCAGGAGCCCATCAACAGGAGTCTCCATCTACTCCTCTAGGTCTAGCCATATGCAAAGGAGTAGAACAATAAGGAGTCCATCAACAGGAGCCTCCTACTCCACTAGGTCTAGAGATGCACAAGAGTAGAAGAATCGGGAGCCCATCAACAGGAGTCTCCATCTACTCCTCTCGGTCTAGCCATATGCAAAGGAGTAGAAGAATAAGGAGCCCATCAACAGGAGTCTGCATCTGCTCCACTTGGTCTAGCCATATGCAAAGGAGTAGAAGAATAAGGAGCCCATCAACAGGAGCCTCCTACTCCACTACGTCTAGCCATATGTACAGGAGTAGAAGAATCAGGCGCCCATCAACAGGAGTCTGCATCTACTCAGTTCCTGTAAGGCATGGCTCTCGAAAATCTCCGACCTAAAAACTTAGGGGGTGGTCTATCTTCATCAGTTTTAACAATTTCAAGATTAGACATCGTTCAGCTTGTAAGTGGCCAAGAAATAAGTACGTTTTGAGTCTTGTCTCCATGACAACGAGGAATGTGACCTTTGAACTCTGTATTTTAATCATTTTCAAAAAACTGCCTTTGAAAACGTAGAAAGACTGGAGTTCCTAAAGATGTTTAAATGTAAGGTTATTAAAGTCGGAGCAGGTATTACCGATCCAACTGAAAATCGTGACTTTTTCAACGGGAACCATATTTAAGGGGATTTTGAAATTTGATACCTTCCAATAACTTTGCCATCTAAATTGGCCTGGTGTACATGATTTCCAGTTGGATTTGTAATACTTGCTATTAGTTAAATAGGTTTTCGTTTAGACATGCTTAGAAAATCTAGCTTTTCCACGTTTTCAGGGACGGTTTCTGAAAATCTTAAAACACAGAGTTCAAAGGTCACATTGGAGACAACACTCAAATCTAACTATTTCTTGGTGCCCCATAACATGAGTGAAGTTTAGTAATGAAATTGTGAAATGTACTCAAGATAGACCACCCCTAAGGTTTTGGGCCATCACCTTTGAGAGCCATGCCTTACAGGAACTGAGTACTCCTCTAGGTCTAGCCATATGCAAAGGAGTAGAAGAATCAGGAGCGCATCAACAGGAGTCTCCATCTACTCCACTAGGTCTAGCCATATGCACAGGACTAGAAGAATCAGAAGCCCGTCAAAAGGAGCCTCCATCTACTCCACTAAGTCTAGCCATATGCACAGGAGTAGAAGAATCAGGAGCCCATCAACAGGAGTCTCCATCTACTCCACTAGGTCTAGCCATATGCACAGGAGTAGAAGAATCAGGAGCCCATCAACAGGAGTCTCCATCTGCTCCACTTGGTCTAGCCATATGCACAGGAGTAGAAGAATCAGGAGCCCATCAACAGGAGTCTCCATCTGCTCCACTTGGTCTAGCCATATGCACAGGAGTAGAAGAATCAAGAGCCCATCAACAGGAGTCTCCATGTATTCCACTTGGTCTAGCCATATGCAAAGGAGTAGACGAGTCAAGGAGCCCATCAACAGGAGTCTCAATCTACTCCACTTGGTCTAGCCATATGCAAAGGAGTAGACGAGTCAAGGAGCCCATCAGTAGGAGACTCCATCTACTCCTAGGTCTTGCAATATACACAAGTGTAGAAGAGTCTATTTTTAGAATGTGGATTTTGATTTTAACCGGAAAAGTGGTCCTGAGATTGAGAATGTCGAGTTCGACGAGTGCGATAGTGGCGCTGACTTCAGCCATCGTAGTATGGGGCATAATTTGTAACCATGACAACTTATTCCCGCGGGATCCAAAATCTACAATCTAAAATTGGATCCATCTACTCCTGTGCTTCGGACGCACACCAATAAGTGATGGAGGCTCCTCTCGATGGCTCCCTGTGCTTCGGACGCCCAACAATAGGTGATGGAGGCTCCTGTCGATGGGCTCCCTGTGCTTAAAATGCCCACAAATAGGTGATGGAGGCTCCTCTCGATGGGCTTCCTGTGCTTAAAACGCCCACAAACAGGTGATGGAGGCTCCTCTCGATGGGCTCCCTGTGCTTAAGACGCCCACCAATAGGTGATGTAGGATCCTGTTGATGGGCTCCTGTAAGTATATATTCGGAGGTACCTCTGGTTTCCTTTAGGAATCTGTTTGACACGACCGACTGTTTTCCTGTTTCCATACCCTGCGCCACTGATTTATTGCCATTCGTGCCGTGGGATAAACAAAAATCGCTAAGGTCTGACCGAGATTCCATTTTCTCAAAGAACGGATTCCTCAACTCCAGTGCGCTGATCACACCAGGAATGCACTGCTCCCAAGTCAACTTCTGCAGCAAAGAATTGCAAGCAAAAGAAAAATATAGATAATGAGGTAGTATGTAGCCAGGCTCGCAGGCGTTGGAGAGTAGTTTTCGGTCGAGAAACCCGAGTTCCGCCGAGTTTGCTCTCCAACGCCTGCGAGAAAGCTAGACCGTATGGCACCTCAGCTGGCGTGCAATATAGTCCAACTATATTGCCTTTTGCTGTATTTGTATCTTTGATTTATCAACAGAGAGGCGGACAGGAAGCATCATACACTCTGATTCAAGTTTACAAGAGACCTGTATCATACAACTTGTTTTTTTTGTGTGTGTTTGTGTCACTGAGCGAGGAAGTTCATGTTTGTGTTTTTAAGAACACCTAGTTTTGTTTATGTGGTCACGGAACGTCGCGCCACTTGGCAAAAGTCATACTTGAACTTCTGCGCTTACAGAAAGCTTTGTTGCCTTCTTATGTAAATGAAGGAAATTGTGGGAATAATTAAACTGCTTTTTTGATTGAGTCATGCAAGTAACATAAATAATTTGGTCTGCCCTTTTCGTTCACAGTTATCACGCCAATGCGAATTCAGCAAATTTTAACTTGACTTGAGAAAAAAAAAAAGGACCATACTTCCAGACAAAGAGCTGAAGCGTCGTATGGCGACCGTACGGTTCTTACGCCCACGCCAGAGATTTCGGCCCTGGCAGTCGCTATCCTGATGTTGAATTGCTCAGTAGCTAGATACCTATGGGTGAGAGTACGCCCGGCCACCAGACCATATAAGGACGCCTCTTGTACCGTTAGTGAACAATCAACTAATTCATATGCATCACCAACGTATTTATAGGCCTGAAGAGTGTGTAAGAGATCCATGTGGGACTTTTTTATTGGTCTTTTTTTAACTAGGTTATCTAACGGTAATGCAGTTTCTCACATTTGCATTTAGCATGTGTTTTTATCATGAATCCAATAGTACGCATTATAATGACACGAGAATGAGTATCTCCTTTAGTTGTACGTTTGCGCATGCGCACACACGTCATCTTGTCTGATTTTATTTTCCGTTAACAGACAACCATTAATCCCCTGAAAGATCATCTAAGGATGACCAGTGTTATATATTCTCCACTTAATACTAATGTCTGTCCATTTATTCGAATATATTTCCAATGGTGTTTGTGTACGATCTGTCATTGGATGAACATCACACTTGCACCGAAGATTTTCTCTTAAAAAAATCCAAAATTTCTGTTAAGTCTGGGATTTTTAAATTTATTAAAATAAATAAATCTACGGGTCAATACTTTGCTAAACATTTGTAAGCCATTGCTTAAAGGCAGATAGCTGAGATAAGCCCCTGTGCACGCACCAGTCCGAGTGGAATATCGATGTTTTTCGCAAATAACAACCGGACGTAAAACCGTCCACCGACAAAACGGGTGGAAAAAAGGTGACTACTGGTCATTAAATCATTAAATCATCAATCTGTTAACTAACATGCGACAAAGCGAAAAAGATTTGACTGAGAATCGACAATTTATAGAAATTTTTACAGACATGCCCCCCCCCCCCCCTCCCTCGAATGACTGTAATAATTTGCTTAGGCCCGTTTCAAACGTCGTTTGTTTGCTGCGTCGATTCCAATTGTATAGTACATGTGATGGATATCGAATAACTAGGTTATTGTCATTTTAGTTCCGGGGGTGGCTTTCAAGAATAAAGGCCTGGATATAATACGCCCCTGACGCATCGACTGGCCTCATGACGGAAGCCAGACAAGTATCGCGCGGAAAACCAGACGACGTAGGCAACGAGTTGCGGGACGACGACAACAACAACCAAAACAAACCCCTGCTTTAAAACCTTATGTAAAATACATCCCCCGCCAACGCTTGCTCGAAAGCATTTGGCACGCCACTTAGGTAACTTTTACATCCATTTATTTAATGTGTCTTTTCGACCCTAAGACTTGAATCCAGTCGCTGTAGTGGCGCGCAGAGTATTGTGGGGCGAGCGGAGCGCGCACCCTTCCCATAACCCTTTGCGCACCTGCTGAGTAACGGTAACAGTCACGCACAAACGTAAAGTAACGACAGGGACGAGTCAGACGAGTCTGATGCTGAACTGTCGTAATTTGCAGGTCTACATACCTTCCTTGCAGAACGTTTTTTGATGGACTCTTGATGTTTAGTAGCCGCGTTCTCTTCCACTATTGCTCTTAAAAAATTCAAAGGTGAAACTATTGTTAGTCAGCCATTCTTCTATTGTTTCTGTTCATACTCTCACCTTGAGTTATCTATTTTCACAGTCATGCAAAATCTGTTCTATCATTTGATACTTAGGTCAGCCTGAGTATCAGGCGGAATTTTTATTTTGAGGAGGGGGAGGGTCCTGATACTCAGGCTAATACTTAGGTCAGAAAGAAGGTAGCGCTATCAAAATTTAATAAGTAGTCCATAGACTGGACGCAACTGGCAGACAATAAGTAATAAGCTGTTTCCACAAGAAATGGTGAGATGTACCTTTTCTTAGAAGGTAGTGGTGATAATTCACATGCTGGAGATGTATGTGGATTCAATGCTGTCATTGTTTGGGTGGGGCCTGCTCTAGTCCCTCTAAATGCTTGAAGAGGACCAGGTGCAGAAAATGGCACATATCCATTAGGGGACTGAAACAGAAGGCAAAACAAATATTTATGATTAGTAGTATGAGTGAACTTCAGTTTTTTGTAATAACATTTTTTTCAAAGTTTTAACCTTTGCATATAATACATAATTCCTGTAAAAACAAGCTGTACCCCACCATGGAGAAAGTTTAATCCAGAGGGGGCACTTCCAATTGGAAATTCCATAGGTTTGGGCGGGTGGGTCCTCTGGTGGGGTATGGACTTTTTTCTGTATCACAAAATAGAAAACCTACACTAAGACCACAAAGAGATAATGATGTCTTAGGTGGAAAGACACCTCATAGTAAAGTCTTAGGTGGAAAGATCCACCTCCTTGTGAACAACTTAACTACCTGATTGCCCGTGGTAGGGTGTAGCCAGGATTTGAGAAGGGGGGTCACATCTGTACAAATGTATGGTGACCCTTTCCAGCATTCCGATTTCGTCCTTAATGTTAACTGTACTTTTCTTCTAAAAAGGGGGGACCACCCCAGCTATGCTCCTGGTTGGTTGGGTTATTTTGATGCATCCGCCCCCCTCGAAAAATCAGGCCATTTGATAATTCAGTGGTATTACCTCTAACCCTTGTGATGATGCAGTAGAACCTGACTCACTGACTGGAGATGTGCCCATCTTCAAGGGTGTAATGCCTGGTGGGTCAATAGTGACCGTCTCAAAGTACTTCTGAAGGGAGAAGCTTGATGGCAAAAATCTGTCAAAGCTGCTGGTGATTTCTTTGGAATTCACTGCAAATTGTGCCTCACTAGGGTGTTCCTGTAAAGTATCCTTTGGCATAGCAGAAAACATATTTTCTTTGCCCTGTTCATGCTGTCTGTTGTACGGGGCTGACATCGGTGAATTAACACTTTGAGAAAGGAAGCTTCTTTCTGCCCTGTGCAATGCAAAACTGCTTGGATACTGATCTGGAGCGTAGCTTTGATGTGACTTGGTAATTCCTCTAGGGACACTGGCCTGAGTGTCTATCTCTTGTCTGTTAATCTGACTTGCTGAAAACCCAGGTGAATCAAACCCATATTCATGAGCTACTTTGGTCATTCCTTTGGCAACTGGATGATAGCTACCTTTCATTTCAAACTCATTTGACCAGGGAGTTCGAAATAGGGAAGCATCCTTTTCAGGTTCTATTCTTTTGCCTATCTGAGTCTTAGCCATGCTCACTTGTATATCAGGTGGTTGTTGTTGCAGAAAGCCATTTGAAAAGCTGGGCGCATGAGAAAATCTTGCTATTTTTCCAGAAAAGCAGTTGCTACTTTTATTAGCAACTTGACTTTGTTTAGTACAGAAGGGGTCTGGCCAAGGGATGTATCTTGAAATGCCTTTAGGTTTTCAGCTTTGTTATGTGGTCTTTTCTCCATGTCATCTCTTGCTGTATTCAGCTCAAGTGATGATGGTTTGTGAGGTTCAGGTGACTCTGGCAGCTCTACATTGGAAGGGCGACGCCCAAGAACTTTCAAAGGGGTGTGGTCCATGTTAACTTGTTGAGGTTTACGCAGTGCACCTGCTATTAGAAATTGAGAAAACACAAAGTAACAATATCACAACTAGAGGCCGGTGATGCCTTGGACCAAGTTTTATGGAGGTGGGGAATCAACACCATGCGAGTGCACCATGCAACGTCAGTGAGACCCGCGATTCCAGTGGACAATGACAGAAAATGGAGAGTGAGTGAACTTACTATAATAATAGCATCAAGACTACAAATTTGTATAGTACATCTCAGTTAAAAAGAGGCGAACATTGTGAGTTGCAAACCTCATACCGTAGGTGTTGGGAAAGTAAAAACTTCCCCGCCCTCCCCATCTCACACACTACACCACCAGAGTTTCCAAATGCCTTCCGTATAGACGTATGGTTTTTTCTGGAATCACACAGAGACCAGCCAAATAATCTTGGAATTTTTTTGTGTTCCACTTTTCAAAGCCATGTAATACTGACCTGGTTTCCGTCTGGGTTGATCATGGGCCTTCATGATAACTTTCAAAGCCACCATGTCTTGACTCATTGTGTCCTTAGATCCGCTACTTGCAGGAGAAGATGCCTTCGCGCGAAACACTTTCTTAGCATGGCGTTTGCGCTCAAAAACTCCTGCCAGTGGGAAAAAAGGAAAATGAGACTATTAACAAACAAACACAAGGCAAAGTAACTTAATTTCAGTCAGACAACTGTGTGTTAACTGTTACCTGAAGGTTATTTTGACTTGTCAATAATTCGATGTCTCTGTCGCTGAACAGAGAAGACTCACCTTTTGAATCTTCCTTTCGTGTTTTTGTTTTATTCGACTTCTAAAATGCAATAAATATACATACAACTGAATGAAAATTATTCCTTATGTGATTTAGAAAACACATCCTGAAAGAATTCAAAAACGCTCTTTCGCAAAACCGTAAACGAGTTTGCAATCAAATTCATGTCAGAGAAGGCTTTCTATTAAAATCTCTTCTCTCCAGTTTCAAATGCCAAAATTATCAGCCATCTCACCTAGCTCCGCCAACCCAGTTCATTCTGTTCACACTTGCAGGAAAAAGTTTGAATATTTTGCTTCTGTCAGGCTGTCACTAACCAAAAACATGAAATCATCTACAAAAACTGAAATCAGAAACAACAAAGTCGTTGATTTCTTCATCGAGACTGAACTCGGTCGTGAAAAAGAATGAAAGGCGCGCGCGCTCGTATATTTGGCGGGAAAAATGAGTATGTCACGTGACAGTTGAAAGTCACACAGGCAGCCCAAAACCTCGTCTCCATCCATAATTTTATTGGCGCGCGACAACTGCATGCCAAGCTGCAAAGACAAGTAAAGCCGACGTCTCAAAGCCGATAAACTATTTGGGAACCGTTTTCTTTCAAGTTTTATCGTGTGGGTAGGTGTGTGGAGCTCGTGTGAAGTATCGCGCGGAAATCAGCAAAAGCAGGGCCAAAATATCAAAGACGACAGCCAAGCAATATTTCAGTCCTTCATTAAAACCATTGAATTGTTACCTCGATAGACAAAAATTTATTTGATTTATGGCCTGCCTGCTGAAAATCTGAAAAAAAATAAGCATGATTGAAGAGATTACGTCATTTCCGTTTCTGGGGCAGAACTTTTTACCATATTTGGTCATTGAAACAGTCACGAGGGGTGGCTGTGTTTTCCTTTTTGTGCTGCAGCAACGCAAGTCGTTCCTTGTGCCAGATGGCACTTGGTGTTTTGTAAGATTGTCCCGTTATTTGTACCTAAATTCTTAGTCAAACATGGAGAAAATACTGCTGCTTTGTCTGTTGTTAACTTGTGTCCAAGGAGATATGTATCTACACAACCCGAGGTGAGAGAAAATTGAAGTTCAAACTTGTTCACTCAACTTTTCATCGAAGCGCGCCATTTTTTTATCGAGCTGTCACATGAATTTTACTGTTGTTTTACTTGTTTAGAGATCGAAATCTAACCGGGAAATAAATACATTCACTGATAAACTTGCATTTTCTGTCGATAATGTATAGATTTGATTATTAGAATAGGTTGATCTCGAAAAAATCTTTCGCTGTACCGGTGTTTTGCAATCGGCTTAAATTGTGCGATCGGTTTACATATTAACTTACATGAAGGTTATTGACCCCGCCACACGGAAATAAAGTAAAACCAAATATAAGCAAATTAAGTACCACAATGGTATTCCCTTTAGCTTGTTTTTGCACAGGTCTGAACTATAGTGTGTTCGTGTACTGAGTAAAATGTCATAATTCCGAAAGGAAGTCATTCTCGTCGAATCGAATATTGAAATCGAAAGATTCGAAAGTCGAACGTCATCTCTGTATTAAACCCCGGATTAAAATTATGTATTGACCTATGGTACTAAGTGCAGGCTTCCTTTTACTGTAATTATTGATGTATTGCGGGTAATTGTCAATATAGCTAAGAAGCCTTCTGAATGATTATCTATCATAAAGTGTTTCCAGATTTTGTTGTCCTGTCCTGTTGAGTATAGAGTCCTAAAGTGATGACGTCACAAAAACAAAATTTGCGATTTAGCAATATTTGTTCCTTGATTTCGAAAGGGCATATTGATTGAAAGCTACACACCAAAAATGAGGTTAATCGATTGAAACGCGACCGAGATATGGCCCGCTGAATACATAATTTCTTTAACAAATCACTGTATTTTTGGTTCAGTCCAAAATACAGTGATTTGTTAAAGAAAATTATGTATTCATTGGGCCATAGCTCGGTCGCGTTTCAACCGATTCACCTAATTTTTTGCATGCAACGTTCTTCGAAGTTGGTCTTTCATTATCTGAGGACTAAAATCTGAAATTCGAAATTTTTCAAATTTGTGACGTCACACTTTAGGACTCTATAGGTATGCATTCAAGCACATTTAATGTTATGATTTCCTTTATCAGGGAAGCAATAACAGATTGGATGAAAGTGGTAGAGCAAGGAACAATGCTAATAGGTAAACATACCTGTCAACCCTGAAAGCTCCAAACTGGTGATTGTGTTTCGAATGCAACAACTGTATGAGAAAATCCTGAGAAATTTACCTGAGAGACATACAGTAAATGTATGAAAAGTTTCACTTTTTCCCGGGAGATGAGGGTAAAAAACCTGGAGACTCCCACAAAAACCTGGAGAGTTGGCAGGTATGGGTAAAATAGCCTGCTTAAGCAAGCATTTCCATTGGCTTCAGGGTCAGAGAAATACCTGAAAGACGATGTTCAATGTTTGGGCTGTCACCTTTGAAACCCATGGAAATGCTTGCTACATACATACAGTTTATTATCTCATCTGAAGGGTTCCCACAGGTCCTTAGAAATGCCCTTTTCCAGGCCTGGAAAGTCATGGAATGTTTACAAAAACATCCCCCCATTCCCCACTTGTATGGGGAGATCCCTTAATAGAAAGTATTGGATATAAAATTCACTACTCTTTGTACATTTAAAATAATTCTGTTATTGATTGGTTTTGTTCTCTTCTACAGAATGTTTGACTCTCAGAATAACAACAGAGGGGTTACAATGTAGGAAGTCTATATTACTATTCAGGGTCTATATTATCGATTGAATGGTAGGTACCTGTATATTATACAGTGTAGCACATGCATTGGTCTATTAGTTTATCTGATAGGGTGCAGAAACAAAAGGTTTGATTATATTTAATTACATTGTGACAACTACATGTACGATATATTTGTATTTAGTCTAAAATCCCAATGGTGCTCCTGATTTCTGAAGTCCTAGGGTTGACATCTCTGATAATATACAAGACAAAGGAGTCCCTCGGTTGTTGCTTTTAAAGTTCACATCATATAATTGTCAAAATGACATCCTGGGGGATACTTGGGCATGTAGTAACAGTAACAGTGTAGTAGCATGTGTGTGTGATAAACATGTACATTACAGAGTAATTGCGAATTACTCACAACAGTCATCTGAAATCCACTCTATGGTAGGGGCTCAGAACTGGTTGTGCTGGAGGAAGCTTGTTGATTGCTTGTTCTGCAGGGGTAATGGGCCTACGAAATTTCACTCAGGCATGACATCCTAGAAAACAATGAAGATGGAGCTCATGATCTCTGCTTTGTTAGAAGTCAATGTTTAAGTAATTTTTATTATTTGGTTGCAGGACTAACCAGCATTCCTGTGGTGATCCAAATAACAACTGTGAGATTATCTTGCAGTATATGTGTGGAAAAAATGTCCGGGATGGAGCTACCACCCAGTATGTGATAATACTAACTTGCATGATTGTATTACACCCACACACATACACTTACCGTACTATCCATTTTCCTTCCTTAGCACCCGGAAGGTGTGACTGACATCGCATAACGTGCCCACATCTCCCTCCATATGCCCTTCTGGAGGACGTCCTCAGCAGGCAGTCCCCACTCCCTCAAATCTCAGTTGACCAGCTCTCCCCCCTGCTTTTTGGATAGGGGCATGCCACAGAGGTGTCCAAAACCTGACCCTATCAGAGACCAACAATCCACATATCCATATTCCATACAAAGAGGGAGTACCCCTGCCCCACCCTCCACCCCCAAGCTCTCCCCATGTCTGGTGTGCCCTGTGGGTCTCCCCATGTCTGGTGTGCCCTGTGGGTCTCCCCATGTCTGGTGTGCCCTGTGGGTCTCCCCATGTCTGGTGTGCCCTGTGGGTCTCCCCATGTCTGGTGTGCCCTGTGGGTCTCCCCATGTCTGGTGTGCCCTGTGGGTCTCCCCATGTCTGGTATGGCCCTCTATTGCTGCCTGATCCTCTATTGATAAGGCTGTGTGTCCAGTACAAGCAATGAAACGTTTCAGCAATCAAGTGCTCATATCAAACTCTCCCAAAAATTCCCAGTCAAAAGCAATTGAACACAAGGCATTTTAAATTGTTGTCAATTGAATAATATTGAACTATTGAAATATTGAATAATATTTTCGTCTGTCAGAAGACATGAACTAATTATTTTTTAATTGAAGAGTTTGACTCTTCTGATCCCCTTGCATTGTTTCTTGCAGAACTATACCAGAGAATCCTATTCTTTGTCAGAAGTTTGACTGTAATTCAGACAACAGGTGAGTCCAAATCAGCTTGAGTTCTTGAGTTCAGCTTTGTTCTACATTTTCCTGTCCCAGAAGCATTGAGCTTCCTTATTACACAGTAACTAAACGCTTTGATCTTCAAGTGTCTACAGTCTTGTTCCCAAAGCCTCATGGTCTTGCTTACTGTCTGAGGCTCAGGAAGCAGATGAAGAATCTAGGGCATCCAGCTTCTCCATGGTGACCTTTTTCAGTTAGTTAAATTTAACTTATTTTCAGTTAGTTAAATTTCAAAATGGGAATATCAACAGGTCTACTGAAAGAAACTGCAGTCTGAAGGTGACTCTTTTCAAGGTGACTGCAGACTACTGATGAATGAACACATTTTTCTTAATCCAGGTTTGGGATGCATGAAGACTATAGTTATTATATCAATTGCAAGTACAGGAACAGAAATAAGGGCTTGTTTACTGCAGATCAGGTAAATCAACATGCTTTGCAAAAATTAAAACTCTCACATTCAAAGTCCAAAATCTATTTCACACACAGGCAATGGGATGGAGTCACATTAAAAAATGGCAACTGCTGAAAATATAACATAACCAGTTTAGCTGATTTAGCTGTGTGCAATGACATTACATTAGAATGGGATCCAGTTGAGTGTCGAAAACTAAATGGAAAGTAAATAATTTCAGTACACTAAGGCCTAGGGCATACGTCAAATTCAAGTCTTGTCAAAGACATATAAAACAATAGATAATTTGTTATTTGAAAGTGTAATGAGTCGGTATCTTTTGAAAAAAATGTAATTGACGCTACCCCAATTCAACCTATGCCCTAGGCCTAAGTCAGTCAGGAAAGAATGGGTATTCAACAACAAACCAGTCAGTGGATGAACATTCTCAAACCCAGAGCTCCCGGCTTGTCACCTTGTGGAGGAGGCTCTGATGACAGCCAATAGTGCATGCGCGAGATTTAAAGAGCCTCTGTCAGCCTCCATTTTGTCAGCCTAGCAACATACCGAGACAGAGAAAGCATCCATTTCCATCGGCTGATTTAGGGGATGTATCGTAATATTTTCGATTGAATTCGATAAATGAATGATAAAACTTTGTTTTTAGAAGACTATTTCAAGATTTCTACACGTAATTGGTTGTCTGATATCGACTGAAAACAATAACAAAGGAGTGGCTGACAAGGGCTCTTTAATACAGAGACCGTTGAGAGAAAGAACTTTCTGAGCATGCTCCAATGTTCAAAATCAGCAAAGGCAAATAGATGTCACCAGAGCCTAACCTGCGAGGTGACAAACCGAGGAGCTCTGGGTTTGAGAACAGTGGATGAAATGATTGTGTACTTTACTCTTGTTTCCCAAGAAAACGAGAGACTGTCTATGCATTCTGACTGGCTGAGCAAATGAGAATGAAAGAAAAGAAACTTTTGACAGTCATCTGAAATCTGCTCTAAATGCTTTTACATTGTATTCCAAACATTTTCTAGAAACTTAGAGGGAACTCTGCCAAATACACCCGTCAGAATCCAGGGGGGACAAGGCGTGGCTATGAATGCCCAGAAGAGAGAGATCACTACCCGTACTGGCACCCCACCCCATGGAAGGTATGACTATTGCAGACTGTTTCTCAACTGCAAAGAATATTTATTTATCTGTAGAATTTAGTGCACAGCTTTTGGTAAAGGCTGAAATAATATTATCCCTCAGGCCACTGTTAGATCCTGTAAATGAACTCTTCTAATAAACCTTGTCATTTATTTTTTGAACAAGAAAACGAGAATGTGAAGTTTTCTATCCAAGCAAACTTAAGAAATTGAAGAGGAAAGTTTGGCAATTTTCTGACGTTTGCAAATTCTTGCATTTCTATTCATGTAAACAGCATGGTTTCCCCAGTTTCTTTAGACTGCATAGCTGGCTCTGTTGTTTGTTGTTCAAGTGACATGAAATCCAGGCACATAGCCATCTACATCCTATGTTTTTGTCATCATGGTACAGTCTAAGGTAAACAAAGGTTGCAACATCATTTAAATAGTTTAAACTGACGTATCAAAATATCAAAACAAATTCGACACAATTTGCTGTGGATTCCACAGGGCTTGATTTCCCCAAAAGGAGAATCTCACCTTTTATTATATTTCATAGGACATTGCCATCTTGACCAATAACCCTGAGCGCTGCAAGTTCTACCGTGAACAGAGTGAGAATGTAAAAGGCCGCTACGCTTGTGAGGTGCCTCAAGAATACTTACAGTTCAAGAGGTGGCGCAACTATGTCATACCCAGTACCAAGGAGCAGTGTGAGGTAGGAAGCATGGAATGGAGGGTCTGAAATGGAAGCTATACTTGCATATCAGTAAATGAGTAAAGACTGAGTGTGCTGCATCCTGGGAGTTGTGTTAAGGGCATCTGGTAAAGTGCGGAAAAAAACGGAAAATAGTGCG
The DNA here is from genome assembly GCA_033964015.1 of Scolanthus callimorphus. Taxonomy (NCBI): domain Eukaryota; kingdom Metazoa; phylum Cnidaria; class Anthozoa; order Actiniaria; family Edwardsiidae; genus Scolanthus; species Scolanthus callimorphus. The sequence goes on from CM066913.1 coordinate 37,297,380, forward strand.
GAAATTTTTGCTCAATAGTGCGGAAAATACAGTAAAAACTCGCGTATAAGAACCTGGATTTTAAGAACCTGTAAGGCTAGAATTATCCTTCTCAACCTTATGTTTCTTTGTATTTTCAAATCAAATAAGAAGCTGTTTTAGGCAAAAATTCTAGGTTCTTATACGTGGGTTTTTACGGTATTGCAAAGAACCGACAATAGTGCGGAAATAGTGCGTTTTTTAAGAGCTCACTTTTTCTTATAATTTGTTAACATCTAAAAGGCAAAATTGTGCACGCAGATATTGCAACATCGATATTGTAGGTAGTAAATCACAGAAAACGTGACGGAAAATGATGTAAAAAATTGATTCTTGTCGGTTCTTGGATCGCACGAGGACCACATTTTTACTTAGTTTGTCCACTATTTCTGTAGCATTTTAGTGCGGAAAAGTGCGAAATAGTATGATTTTTGGTCAATTGTGGGGAATCGCACTGCCGCGCTCTAACAGTACCCTGTTAACGTCGATGGCATTTCAAAAATAATAATAATCGTTTATTATTCCTCTTGCAGTTAGGACTGAATTACAGGAATAGGTCATACATTTCTAAACTAGGTCATACATTTCTAAACTAGCTAGAATGTGACTTATACAGTCATCATGTGTATTATTTACAACATAGTTTGTTTTCTTGTTTATGGGCTAGTCAACTACACAAAGTGGGTACATACATACACCACATAATTTCAAAGTATGAAGGATTACCTTGTATTGTTTTCTTTCTAGAGCCAGTGCCAGGTTTCAAAACGCTCAACCTTTTCGGGGCGAAGCTCCTTCTTCTGAGCACGGGATGATGAATTTTTAAAATGAAGTAGAGAGTCACAATGTAGAATTTGAACAGTACAGTACGGCGTGCCGGCAGTGATCGATTGACCGAGACAAAGCAAAAAAAAAAACTACATAATTTCATGTCACTGTGGCCAAATTGTCTCTGTGCCTGGGGCTCAATTGTAGGCTTGGGATTTTTCATGGCGTTTCAACTCGCTTATGTGTTTCTGACCAGGGAAAATGATTTCAGTAACCGCCTTGAAGAAGGACTGAATAAAGAGTCCAAAACGTTGGCAATAATAACTCCGTTAGTCTCTCTTTCTTTTTATCATTCACTTATCTTCGGAGAGACCAGCATCCTTTAAGGATCCGGGAGCGTCGCTGTTTTGTTTTTTCTCATCTTTTATATACAATGACCAGGGAAATGTAACTCCTGTATTTGAAATTGTGTTTCTCATAAAGAGCTCTCCCATGGTGCACCATGGACTACAACAAATACTTAGCCATCCCGATGCGCGCAACCTTTTGTGAAATGTGGACCCCTAATAGGGGTTCTCGGTACTACGATATTCGCACAAATTTGCCTCGATATTTCGGTAAACTGCTAAAAAGACGTGATATTCCGATATTCTGACTCCGCTCGGTATGCGGGATTTAACATCAAAGCATGCGGTTTTTCGGGAAAACAAATCTAAAGAGACGGTAATTCGGTAATCTTTGTCTGCGGTGACCGGTATTTTATAGACCTGGGCCGTTCCTGAAAGGTTGGATAAAGTTATCCATAGATAAAAGTTATCTGTTGTATAGGATTTGTTCAGGATTTATCCGTTGGATAAGCGTTTATCTACAGATAACTCTTAACTGACCTTCTAGGAACCGCCCCTGAGAGTTACAATTTCGTTTGGTCGTGTTGAAGTTATACCATGCGAAACGGCCATGTTTGGCTTACTAAACCAGTTTATTTACACGGCCATAATTTTTATATTGTGGGCACATGTCGCGGTATTTGCGAATTTTTGACCCAATACTACGGTATTTGCGTTTTTTGGACACGATATTACGGTATTCGGAGGTCCCCTACGCCCCCCTCCCCTAACGTTCTCCATAATAGAATAATTGTGACTCTGTTGTTAATCCACAGGCCTTCCGCTACCCAATGAATTCGCCAAACGGTACACGAGCTACTTGGAAACGTTTCCCCTCACATGACCTGCCTCCTCCTGAATGTCGAGAAGCTGACTGGTCACGTGACAATCACCTTGGTAACGGGATGGGCGGCTACCCTAACACATATAATTGGACCTTACCGGACCTGAACAGCGAGAGATGTGCACTTCGAATCAGGTAGGTCTGGTAGAGCAGTATTCGCCTTTGTCACACGGCAGCCATCTTGGATTTCTAATACAGCGAAGCTGGCATGAAAGCGAGGCCAAGCGTGTAAGATCACCCACGCGTAGTCATTTCTGTAAGAAAATATCCAAGATGGCTGCTGTGTGACAAAGGCGAATTGACACGTGTTCGTGTTTTTGGCTGGGAACCAGGCTTGTCTATTATAGAACACAGGGAGTCCACACTGTGGCCCAGGTCCATTTGTCGGAATAATACCAACTGTTTAACAGTTTAACAGTGTCGAAAGTAAATCAGACGTTCCTATAGGTTGGTAGGTGCAACCTGGATCTTACCACCTCCCGTGATAAAATCGGTTCCGTTCGAGTACAAAGTTTTGAACGCTTCCCTCTAAACCGACCGAGTTCATTACTTCTACTGTTACCTTTTTTGTGGGCTTCAAGCTAAATGTCATTGCCGATGTTGCAAAGCTAGCTTATCAGGAAATCTCCCCTTTAAGTATCTTTCCTCATATTTGAGTGAATATAGTAGGAAAATTCTTCCCCTAAGCTTGCAGATATTTGACAAACATCGTTCCCTCGGCCAAAAGGCCTGGGTCGAGATTTAAAACACCACAGGCAGCCCGTGTGAATTTGTATAAAACGACAGCAGTTTCTTGATACGATATGCCACGCCCATCGGAGACTGCCTTTGACTGATAAATCTGCCTTGTTCACAGGTACAACATTTCATCGGGTGAATTTCAAGGCTGGAATTCCTCAGTGAACGCATCACTCAACCAGCCACGTGGTAAAAAGGGATCCTTACTTGATGTTGGTGAACGGTTTGGGCTGAACTACACTCAAGCCTCCTCCCGTGGGTATGTGTTCAAGCAGAACCCTGTGGTCAGTATCTTTCCTGGTGAGGCCGGCAAAAAGTTCACTCTACAGCTAGCTGTTAACACTAACCAGTTTGGACGAGTGTTCCAGGATAGGTGAGTTTGGATGTAACGACTATTGATTCTTTCTTTCGACTTAACCCTGTCACAGAGCCCGATATTGCGACCATATGGCATGGCCTCTAGCCTACCTGCAGGCTCTCTTTGTTTCTGGTGAAGATTTCGTTTTCTAAATGCTTTAATAAGGCGCGCGCGGGCGGACGAGCGCCCTCTACACACGCGGCAGGCTTCATGTGGCAATCGCGCGCATTGTTTTGAGGCTTGTTTTTTGTTGGAGCATGGATCCTAAAGGTTGGAGCTTTTTTGAGAGCTTTCGTCTACATACAGAGTCCACAGGAACCCCACACAAACGAGAGCGCACAGGAGTCCCATACAAACGTGCGCGCGCTTGCCACATGGCAAGCCAATATTCCTGCAGTGCTCTACACCAGAAACAAACAGAGCCTGACTACATTGTTTCGTATGACATGGCCTTTAATCACCACAGTCTGACCGACCGACAAGAGCGCACTTTTTGCTTGTGTTGCTTAAAAGTAGTGTTTTTAAGAAACCAGAGAGCAAGCGGAAAGTACTTTTATTGCTTTTAGAAAATAGCATACACACGCGCGACAGCGTTGCGTGACAATCGTGTTTCTCAGGTCTCTTACAAACACGCCTTTTAACCAATCAGGATGCGCACATTCACCATATAAATAGGTGTTATTTTCTAATTTATAATATAGCCAGGGCTCGAAATAGTAGGGAAAACATTGGTCTGCCACAGTTTTGTGTTGACAGCTGCAGCAAATTTTGACCCGCCATTTTATATTTTGACATGCCAAATGAACTAGATGGAACTTGAATGAAAATAAGACAAGTAAAGTTAAGCAAGTAAATTGGAGGCCATTTTAACCTTCTATTTTACAACTTTCAGAGAAGGATAATATGCAGTAGTTATTTTTCGCCTGTCGATATATTTTGCTTTTGGCTTTCCATTATCTTTTTGGACTGCCAAATATTCAATGAATAATATTCATTTGGCTATTGGCAGGCTACTATTTCGAGCCCAGTATAGCTGCGATATAACGCGTGCTCTGATATATATTTAGTAATATAAAATAGATATTCCCTATAATTATTATTGTACTTTCATTAATCTTGAATTATATTTATTGTACTCTTGTATTCTTGTTTCTCCTGAAGGATCTACCGTATTTGAATAAAGCTTTTACTTACTTAGGCCTGTTTCAAACGTCGATCTTTTGCCGCGTCGAATCCAATTCAGCCGACTGGTTTTCTCCGTTTCACAACAAAAGGAAGAATAAACAAGAAAAAACAAACTTTGCATTCCTTTTTGTTCTGCTATGACTCATCTAGATTTACCTGCACAGACAAGTTTCCTAGAAGCTGAAAATGAAATTCTAACAATTAGATTCGACGCGGCAAACGTTCGACGTCTTAAACTGGCCTTACTTACTGATTGGTCGAAATCTGTGCTCTGTTTCACCGATAATGATTCTCCCCGACCTCGCCTGCGACTCGTGATTTTACTTTCTCGTGTCTCTCCCAACATCACGCGTGCTCTGTCTCGCCGATAAAGTCGCAGGAATTGTGCTCTAAAAAATGTTTATCTAATGCCTCCGTTGTTTAGGTCCCACACATTTGCAGTGCGACGACGGACGGGTAAGCTGAAGGGGAAGACAATCCACAATGTGAACGTGCGAGGCAAGCGAGGAAACATCGTGCAAGTGTTCCCAGGAGTCGAATATGACTTCGTCTCTAACACGCAGCTCGTACAGAAGGACACTTATGTGCACTTCCAGTAAGTACCTCTGCTTTTCTATTATCAAGCATGCCTCCCCGACATTGTAAACATATGGTAGCCAATGGCGACTAGATTGAGGGTTTGGCGAGCAAATGCTTTAGTCAAACACGGAAATTTCTTGATGGTATCTTTTAGGGTGACGAAATATTTTCGCCACGCCCGCTTTGGTGTGTTTTAGGGGTGAAACTGAAACTTCTCGACGATCATCCCCGACCAAAAAATATCCCCCCCCCCCCGGCGCTACAAGACCGATAGACATTCTAACTATATCATTAAGGTGCTTTGGACGGCTTGTGTGGTGCCCTTCGGCCACTATTTAACCGCGGGCAATGATTTCTAATCATGTCTAAGTAATGTTTACGTTCGAGGCGCAGCGAATATGCGGTTACCACACGCGATAATCGATTTTTTATCGCTAAGTAGTTAATGGTAACTGGTAACTTTATTTGTAAACACGATCTAAACATCAGGACGTAAAAGCTGCAATGCAATATAATCTGACCAATATAGTAAATAGATATACTAAATATTTTGTTCTCCTTGTTCTAGCTGTCAATTTTGACAAGTAGACAAGAGTGAGGACAGTGTTTTCGCAAAAAAGTGTATAAAAATAAATCTAAAATGCCTGCTTTCCATGAATGTCATTTTAGAGCTGTTGACGAAGCTCTAGAGAGGCTGTTCCTGAGCACCGGACCACTTTATTGAAACCTGCGGGGTGTTTTGGAAGAGCGTGTTTGTTCGTGGTGTCCCTGAAATAATATTCAGCAATTTTACTGCGGTTTACGAATCCGGGGATTTTACAGTCGGGGAGACCTCTAATTTTGAATACTAGTTGATTACCCGTGAATAAATGGACTTATGCTGTCATTAAAGGGTGTTGTTCGAGTGGATAGCAAAATAATTTGGTGAATATAATACAAACGACGTCAGTTTTCAGCAGCAAGCAACTCAGTTCGGAGTTTTTTTCTTGTTTTTCTCTTGGCGCGCGCACTTGAATGGCTTCCCAGGCACGTCCGTGCGAAGAAACATGGACCTGGAAGAGCACTTGCTATGCTAAATAACGATTAAAACAACAGCATTTTCCTGAGTTTGAGCTCAAATTGTAACAACAAAAACTAATTCAACTTAAATGGACTGCTCCCAATAAATGAAATGGCCTAAATTTCAAGCTTTCATTCACGGGAAATTCAGTTGTTTGTAAAGCAACGTCAAAGATGGCGGACAGCTTGTCCTCCTTTCCTCGCATAGATTTAAAAAACTAACACCAGCTTGAACCCTGTGAGCGGTTTGTATCACATCCACGGTGGCAGTTAGCTCGACAGGCTTTCCACCTCGGAGCCTTTTCAAACGGCTTACAGTCAAAAGACATGAAGCGTGCCCCCCTAGAATCGAATATTCGATTCATTATTCCATTATTGAATTCATTATTCAATCGAAAATGCATTTTTCAATTCAATATTAAAAATGTTAAATCCTCAAATTTTGATTTCTGAATAAGCAATTGTTCACTCAGAGTTATTATTTAGATTACAAAATTTCAATATTTAATTGAAAATTGCAGTTTTGGATTGAATAATGAAATCAATAATGGAATAATGGATTGAATATTCAACTCTAGGGGGCACGCTTCATGTCTTTTGACTGTAAAATATTATAATATAGATGTATTAACCGGGGAGATTTTAGGCTTTGGCCCAAGATTATATAGGTATGCATGCACTCTTAATATCTGAAGATCGAACTTCATAGCTTGCACCTGTTATTACTCTAGCCGCGCGGGACTGAACCCTCTGTAGTTTGTCTCTCAGGACTTTACCACAGGTGTCCCATAAGGGCGAGCAATAATCAAAGTACGGTTGGAACAGCGCTTTGTATAACATTTCTAGTGAGTCCAGGGCTCGAAATTAAGAAATAATCATGGTCGTAGTGTTATGCCTTGTACCAACATTATAGGTGTAATTCGTCAAAAATCTAGGCGTAAATCCAATAGGAGAACACTGTAGAAACTGAAAATACAGTCGTTATTTTACGCCTAAGTCTAAAAAGTTAGGCGTAAAATGAACATTTTTAGGCGTATTTACGCCTGTATCGGGCGCAATTTCAAGCCCTGGAGTCGGCGGGAATGAATGGTTTAGACGCCGGATAGCACCAATCCCAGCGCTAGCTTTTTTGCAATCATAATCGATATGATTGTCCCAGGTAAGCCTATGGTCAATTTCCACTCCTAGGCGCTTTTGGGATTTAACATGGGGTACTTCCTCATTAGTAATTGCGGACCGGTAATGACCCATATTCAAACTTCGTGTATAGTACCCTTGAGCTACCCTCTCGAGATAACACTAGCAGTGTTTTTCAGATAGCAAAGTGCTCGGAGCTTCAATTATTTTTGTCAGTCTCATCAACTGAGCTTCTTAGTCATGCTGTCTGTATATGAAGCTCTGTATACAGACTGAAACATATATGGTCATTCTCTTATCTTTTACTTCAGATTTTGAAATGGTAGACAAATATATTAGCAATCAGAATCGCCCACTGATTGTCTACCACCAGAGCCTTCTACCACCCATCAAAACAAAGGAGGCCTCAAAGGGCTCTCGCACGCTTGCTGGTCACATCTCTGACAAGAAAATAGCTCCAATCGCAATCCAATTCCATCCGCTCGAGAACAGGTCAAAACAACCTAGAATTGCACTTGTCTAACACTTGAAAGGTTTTTCTATTAATCTGGAGGATTATTTTGATTACTACGGGCAATTGTACATGTGTTTTTATGGTTACAATTTTACTTATTTTATGTCCACGGTGGACAAATATTAAGCGTGCGAGTGCCCCTTTAAATAGGAGAATGAGACTGTCCAGTCTAAGGTATGAGTATACCTTCGCGCCAGGGATGTCAAGTTTTCGCGAAAAAAATCACTGTCGCGTCATTATTTACACTACAATTACAAGAGCCATTTATATATCGTCTTTAAGCTTATGGAACGGCCTTACTTACTAAATGGTATATTCCTATGCAACGTTACTTCGATGAATCATTTTCGTCGTTTTGTGCTTCAAAAGAAATACCAATTTTTGCTTTTAAAGAGCTCCTGCCACTTCCAGTTAATGTTAAAAGCTCCAGATTTCCGTAAAATGTATTCCTGGCTTAGAGGGCGATCTGAAAAAGGTGTGCGGGATTATTGATATTTTACGTATGAAATATCACGTAAAACAGGTTGAAAAATCGATATTTTTGGCAATGCCTGCTAAAACAAAAATGAGCATAAAATATGTTTTGAAAGGAAATCAAAAATCCCGCACACGTTTTTTAGATCGCCTTCTAAAGAATAGATTTTGTTTAAATTTGGAGCTGTGCGTTTTAATTGGAAGAAGCGGGAGCTTTTTAAAGAGAGTCAGTACTTTTTCTTTAGAGCTAAACAAATATATGTTCATGTACAATATAATAAAAACAAAATTATTCAACAGATAGATCAACCTTTAAGCGTTTGTGGTGTAAATTTTGACGCGATACGAATTTTTTTCCCGCGACACCCCTCAAAGCTGGGCCACCAGGGAATCTACAAGGAAGATCAAATTTCAATTCCAATAAATAGTGCCATCGACTGGAAATACGTACTCTTTAAGGTTACGGATTACCTTCGTGGTAATTTTTGTTAAAATGCCATAATTTCGCGAAAAGAAGTCGCATCTTGACAAATGATACCTCATTTTACCACCATATGCATTGCTACGCGGCCTCAAAATTCACTGTTGCGATTTGCGATTTTACGCAAGCCGAAAATTGTAATGTTATTTTCTTGAACCAGAAAGTTAAACGTTCGTGACAAGAAAGCAAAAGGAGCTTAGAACCATTTTCATTGATTTGACAATCAATTTCGCATCCAGCGTTTTGGTTTGATTGACGGCTAAAAATCGCCCATCGCCCATCGCAGTTTTTTTTTTTAACGGTGACTAGCGAGCAGCACAAGGAGTGACACTTGAAGTTGTAAAAGTAATTTTCATTTAATTCCGACGCGTTTCGTCTCTAATGGAGACTTCTTCAGGGAATAACTTTTTACAACATGTATAAGGCATATATAACACGTAAATTACTAACGTGCCTGAAACTAATCTTCCTGCGGAAGTGACTAGCTATGCCGTACAGGACGTTCCTAAACGCCCAGTATGTTATTGTACGTGTGTTGTAATAAGATTTTTGGGGGCCATACGATTAGAAAAAAAATTAAAAAATTAAAAAAGAAAAATTAAAAAAAAATTTAAAAAACGCTAATATGGGGTCAATGAACGAAAATAACGAAAATTCGCGAGGTTGGAACTCTATAAAGTTGAACGGATGCACTGGAAAGGGAACTCCATTTGTAAAATTTAATGAAATTATACACCATAGTTTAGCCCAGGGTATAAGCTTTAAAATGAGGTATCACTTGTAAAGATACGACCATTTTTCGTGAAATTATGCCATTTAACCAGAAAGTACCCCGAAGGTAGTCCGTAACCTTAATCCAGACACCAAACCTCTGTTGTTTTTTAAGCGCAGAGTTTTCGATGATATCTCTTTGGATCAGTCTAGATTGAGGGTTGTGGAGGAGGAGCCGATACCAATCACGACCTATTTCATCCTGCACGAATGACAAGATACAAATGACAAGATCATTCACACATTGTCATATCCGTATTCTGTATAAAAAAATACAGGACTTGACTTTTAGACTGCTTGCAGCCCCTTCTTTGGCGAACGTCCGTAAATCGAGAGAAGTTCTAGTCCTACATTGTAGTTTGTTTGCGCGCTCGTATTTCCAGCTCACGAGAGAGCTAGGTTTCGGGTAACAAGCTCCTTTTTTGGCGAAGGTCCGAAAATCTAGAGAAAGTTCTGGTCCTGCATTGTAGTTTGTTTGCGCGCTCGTATTTCCAGCTCACGAGAGTCTATGAATTAGGACTTCCTCCCGATTTACTGACGTTCGCCAAGAGAGAGACTCAGTACAAGCAGTCTACTTGACTTTGCGCATTTCACAGAAATTCAAATCTGTTTTCACTGATCACGAAACTACATCTCGTCAATCACGAATCATTTATCACGAAGCTTTTATATTTCATCAAATTCACGGCGGCATAATTGTGCATTTTCACGAGTCACGGACCTATTAAAGGGTCTGTGTCACGGTCATTTGAATAAATTCGCATATACAGCTCTAAATGTGAATGTACTCATCTCCAAATCACTTGATATTAGACTAATAAGCATGTCGGTACGTTCTATCGGCAAGACTGCCTATTTTCGTGCAAATTTTGATGTAACTTCAAACTTTAAAAACTGTTCATCTCAACAAGATTTCAAAAACTCATTGTTGCAATACGTTTCCATCCGCTCTGTAACTGGTCCATGAAGCCTACAACATGATCACTTTGTAGTTAAAGGGCTATTTAACAAACCTAGTATTTTGGCTATCCATTAGTTATCTGGATGTTTTTTTTACATCATCAAAAGTGTGCTAACATCGTGGCACCATTCCTTTTAACACGGCTAAAACACGAATCACGAAAAACCTCTTCCTGTTGACGGAAGACGCGAAGTAAATTCAGAAAAGAACCCCGGTCAACTGTTCAAATACATCCGTCAACTTCGGCACAATTATTCAGACTGTCACCCTAATAGAAAAATTATCTGACATTTCTAGAGCTTTTGAGATTCCTGATTCCAGTTAAGTGTGTTATGCAGATGATCAGGTTCTGTAGAAATCCGTATATTAACTCTTATTAACCTTTTTAATTTTACCTCATCACTTATGGACATGTAGGAAAGCACGATATTTCCCGAGATAGCATATCTCTCGATGCGCGAACTAAAAAAGTGGCTACATTTTTTGCCCAAAATGTATACGAGAAAATTGATTAGAAGCTGCAAGATCAATATTTAACCCTTCGTGGACCAGAAACTGTCAGTTACGTTGATCGTCCTGTAAATGTTGGGTGGGAAGAGTTGCGCACTTAAATCACCGGTCTATCACTTGCTGTTACGATGCCATACAGACCGGAGGGCGATTGAACTCAGTCGTGATCAATTTAGAATTCACTTCTTACATTCTGCGGTAGGTTAATCACTGCTATCGCCAGCCACAATTGTACTGTCATTTGTAATTATTTGTTGCATCGCATTACTGAAAACTATTCAAAGGTTTATATTAACTCTTACTCTCCAGCGCGCGAAGGAGATTCGTACAGGATAAAAAAACCGACATCGACTAAAGTGCAGACTGTTGCGCGGTATATTATTTCAAGGACATTTGCCATACGGTGAACTAGAAGAAAAACTCAGCATGAACGGAACTGTCATTAACTCAACTGGCGAGAATCTCTCAGCTGGTTTTACGGAACGAATTATGAAGAAATACGCAGCACTTTATGTAATTGGGATAACTAGTCTCGTCGGGAACAGTCTCGTTATATTGGTCATACTAAAAACCAAGTCTCTTCGCACGTCTGTTAACCTCTTTATTTTAAACATGGCAATATCTGATATACTCGTGCCGTTGGTTAGTATTCCAGTATATATGCTGCTTGTTTTACTAGAATGGCCTGCTACAGGTAGAATGGGAGACGCGCTTTGCAAGATCGGCTATTTCCTCTCTGGAGTCTCAGACCCCGTATCTGTTTTGAGTCTAATGGCTATGAGCTATGATCGGTTTGTTGCAGTTGTGTACCCTCTGCGCCTGGTTTCTCCCAGAACTCGCTTCCTTCTAACTGCCGCAACCTGGATAATCTCGTCAGTTTTCTGCGCGCCGTACTTGTACTGGGTTAAAGTAGCTGAAATGCCCAACTATGGAACATATTGTTTCTTCGACTGGTCGCCGCTAAATAAAACAACGTAAATTAGCAAATACAATTTACTTGATGTCTTCATCAGTGTGTTTTACTGTAATTCCTATAATGGTGCTAAGTGTACTTTATATTTGTATATTTATCAAGCTTTACAGACAAGGAAAGACTTTGGATTCTCATGTAACACGTGAGCACTCTTTTCGAAGACGGAAGCAAGCGCGTCAGATAATCAAGCTCTCCTTCGCCATTGTGCTTTCCTTCGGGTTATGCCACGCGCCTGAAAATGTTGTGATTTCTGCCTTTCAGGCTTTCCGTTTCAATTGGATGTTAAATCTAGATAAAACTTGGCAGACATGGAAACTTGTCGCGAAGTGGTTGGCATTATCGAGTGCCGCTGTAAACCCAATTGTGTGCTTCACTTTTTCTGAAAAACTTCGGGAGGGGCTGATTAACATGCTTACGTCCCGTGCGAGGAGAAGGGCAGTGGCTGCTACGAATGGCACGCTGGAACTTCAACCTCAGGGGGGATCGAAGGCAAGAAATAGAAGTCATCACACTAATTTGACAACACAGTGATCACCTTGCTTAACCTAAAATGGAAGCCGCCAGAAATATGCCTTATGCCCCTATCTATACAATATTTCATAGGAAGGCCGGAAAATGAACGCTGATTAAAACTCAAGGCTCATACACGAAGCGTTACAAATTTCATTATTTTGTATTGTTGTCATGGAGAGTAGTTTAAAAAAAATGAACATCTACGCTTTGAAGATCATACCGATCATGCACATGCTAATACTTGATGATGCGCTCACTAACAAAGGAGACTCACAGTACCGGAATTCCTAAATGTATGAAGTTTCGAGCGTTCTAGAATGCCGAAAGTCAATGTGTGATCTTAGCCTAAATTATTCGCCAAAGACAAATTTTGACGATGTTTCATCATTTCGTATTTCAAGAGTTTCAAATAGAATTAAGGTTACGGAACACCTTCGGGGTACTTTTTCGTTAAAATTACATGATAATTTGACGAAAGATAGTAGTTCTTGACCAGTAATACCTCATTTTATAGTGTATATCTTTGGCTAAACTATGGCATGTAATTTTTTTTAATTTTGCAAAACCCAGATTTTTTACGTTGTTCCCTTTCCTGTTATGTGCATCAGTTCAACTTTTGAGAGTTCCGCCCTCGCAAATGCACACTAATTATTATAAAACTGGTTTCTATAGGATGAGTTATACAAAAATGTAAAGCGCTTAGAGCTTTGGGGATAAGCGCTATATAAGCATTATTATTTATTATTATTATACTATCGTTTCGGACATATGCGTTGGCTAAGATGTGTTCTAGAAAACTGTGTCGCGGATTTGGAAATTCTTTTTCATTTTCAAGTTATGATTTTTTGAAGACTTTCTTTTTTACATTTCTTAAAAATCCTAGCGGACACACAGAATTTGCTCTAAAATCGGCTCTTTTTAACATTTCAAAAATCCCTTACACAGGTTTTAGAACACATCTTAGCCCATGGTAAAATATTGTCAAAGAGCGAAAGCTGTCTATATTCGCGTGCGTTGATGAAATCAAGCTTTCTTAGTTGAGGTGAAGAAATAAACTTTCAAATAAGATATCGCTTACCAAGATACGACTTTGTTTCGCGAATTATGCCATTTTTAACGGAAAATACCACGAAGGTGTTCCGTAAACTTAAGAACATATGAAGATAAGAGGCAAAAGTATTCACGTCTTTGACGGATAGCTGAGATAAATATGAGAGGGAATTGCAAGACATTCGAGTAATATCCTCTATTAACATAAGTGATTGCTGACTTGTTTTGAACCCTCGATAGCTCAGTTTTTGCTCCTCTTGCTTGGGGAGAAAGCCTTGAAATAGTTTTTTCCTATGTTTATGGCAAAACCTTTGTGAAACGTTTCTTCTAGAATTTTACAAAAGTTCCTTTATTTGGGACTTGCAATTCCAAAAAACACAAGGACTCGCTACTTTGCAGTTAATATAAAAGTCGACTACCCGCGTGGTACTCATTTAACTAGTTTATTACAAAAATGGTTTTCTCGCGCTGGGAACTAAAAAACGTGGTTTAATTGCGGGTTTTTCTATTTTCCATCTGGGCCATTCAAGTCTTGGCCTGATTCGCCTAGTGCAGTCAACTTTTTTTTCGTCGCGACAGAAGCGCGAGTGCACTAGACGAAACAGGGCAAGGACCTAGGGAAGTGCAATCCTTTCCTTTCCTTTCCTTTCCTTTCCTTTCCTTTCCTTTCCTTTCCTTTCCTTTCCTTTCCTTTCCTTTCCTTTCCTTTCCTTTCCTTTCCTTTCCTTTCCTTTCCTTTCCTTTCCTTTCCTTTCCTTTCCTTTCCTTTCCTTTCCTTTCCCTTTCCCTTTCCTTTCCTTTCCCTTCCTTTCCTTTCCTTTCCTTTCCTTTCCTTTCCTTTCCTTTCCTTTTTCCTTTCCTTTCCTTTCCTTTCCTTTCCTTTCCTTTCCTAGTAATACTGCAACCTTTCCTAGTAATACTGCAACCTTTCCTAGTAATACTGAAACCTTTCCTAGTAATACTGAAACCTTTCCTAGTAATACTGAAACCTTTGATTTGTAACGTTTTTAATATAGATACTAAGGAGTTTTAATCACCGTGTATAAAAAAGATATCATACTCATACTCCTTTCCTTTCCTTCCGCTTCCCTTCTTTTCCGTTCGTTTCCTAATGCCACGCGGCTTGTCATGCGGCTCAGAAATAGTATAACAGTATTATAATAATCGCACTTAATACCATATAATAGTTTTTAGTTGATTATAGTGTTGTTATAGTGGATTTCAGATGACTGCCGTGAGTAATTTGCAATTGCTGCTTCAGTTTTTTTTTTCAGAAATGGTGTATCACTTTGCGATTGTCTCACAACAGTCAAGAAATGCACTAATTTTCTGACGTTCCATAATAATGAAGAAAGCTCTGCATTCTCCTTGCTGACTAATTGTCGTTGTTTTTAAAAATGATGTACTATCTACTATATAATCTTGTTAGCCAGTTTGTCTCCCGATGGTTTCATGATTATGCGAACTAAGCAGATTGATCTCGTTAAGTTACGAAATCATTGTTTCAGACAGACGCTTCTACGATTCTTAGAGCGGATTTCACATGGGCTGTCGTGAGTAATTCGCAATTACTTTGTAATTACTCCTATAGGTTTTATTTAGAATTGGTGCAATTACTTTGCGATTTGTTTCACGACAGTCATGTGAAAACCGCTCTATTACCCATTCCGACATTAGTGAATTAGGAATATAGCTAAGCTAAGCTTTAATATGGTGTTAACAAGGCTGCATCAGTAAAGAAAATAAACAAAGGTGCTGGTGAAAATATAATCTACAGTGTGATTCGTTATACTGCTTCGTGCCCGTTTCTACTTTGGGCTATAAACGAAATTGGCGAAACGTGTGGGTTTTTTTCCGGATTTCTAGCCCAAAGTAGAGAGTGACTCCCGCGGTCTAGAGATTCTCCTTTTTGCGAAAAAATTAGCAGACACTTTTCAGACATCAGTTTAATGCAGTGCATGACTTCCGAGATAATATTCAACTTCAACTTTATTATATCTTTTTTTAAATACTACAAAGATGGCACACCACCTGCAAATAGCATAGCTAGACAAGGCAGGCGGCGAGAGGACAAAGAAGCAGAGAAAAACGAAGGGTAAAAACGTGAAGGAAAAAAACGTTAATAACAAGCGAAAAAGAGAAGGTTGTAAATAGTTCAGATAATAGAAAAAAAATGTTTCACAAATAGAAAACATAAATTATTTGATTTTATTCTTTTCATTAATTAATAGAGAAATATCAGCATAATATATTTAATATAATAATATTTAAACTAGCATATGTATCTTAAAGAAGTCAGTGTAAATATTTTCATTAAAAACCGCCGACCGAAGTGAGAACATCTTTTAAAGGTATTTCGATATTTACTCAGGCAGCTTTCCGATCGACAGACCGTAAATCGGAAGCGGTTGAAGAAAAGAGCCGACATCTCGCTATTAGCAGGCAGGAAAATTGCCTGTCAAACTCTTGTATGTATTAGATCAATAGACTATTAATTTCCGGTGTGTCTGTGTGCTAGGAATGTCTCCTGTTAGCTTCAAATTTTCCCGCCTTTTTTTGTCGCGCGCGCGTGAGACGCAGGAAGCCCGAAACAAATATTTTGCTCAGCTAGGAATTTGAAGATTACGAAGTCGAATTTCATTCCTTCTCTTTAAAACGTTTACTTAAGCATTAGAGCACAACTTTCTATGACTTCTGCGGCGCAATAGAGCACGCGTAATGTTACACGGCACCTTCCAGGCGGAACTTTAGTTTTTCGCGCCCGCGATATGATAATTTGCGGTCACTGCCCATTGCCCTCATTTACGACCAGAAGTGGTCATTTGTTTTGAATCGAGGTCAGGCAATGCTTTGTCTTTGAACGAATCATTGCCTGCCACGTTTTACTATTGTTCAGTGATACTGAGCTGAGGAGAAGCAGGAAAGAACGAGGAACACATCGAGGCCAAGAAACCCGGTGAAAGTTCTAATGAAATGGTGCTTTTGCGATCTTGAAAACGAGCTCACGGATTTCTGAGATGACCGCTATAGGTTATGAAGCTGATTTGCGGGACGCAATTGTGAAAATGCTGAAGTTTTTATGGGATAAAGACCACGATATATATGGAGGGTGATGCTTCTAAGGCATAATTGCGAGGTAGGTGTTTTAGTACCACTACTTGGGCGCTCGCGCGGAGACTTTATACTGATACCACTTTTGCGTTTCTGAGACGCCATTTTTAAAGCCGCCTCATAGTATTACACTAACTAGCTGAAAGCTGGTTATTTGTTTCTAGATTTTTACAAACTTGCAGCTTTACTGTAGAAACTGAAGAATGCTCAGCAAAACGTGTGCAACAATCCGGCAATAATGCATTGTCGCAATACACGAGGGGAACTACGCTACAGAAACAGTATATGCAACTACACTCTCTCAGAGCGTATGTAGACTAAATAATCCTCATTTATCTTTGCTTGCTTTTTAGGTTCCTCCTTGACTACGACTTGAAGCGCGCTACTCTTCGGATCTACAGAAGCAATAAATATAACTGCGCTTTTAGTTTCTTCACATTCTAGAAGTCGCTAATTTTAGATGGAAAGAGACGCCGTCTTGTTCTCGGAGCCTCGTCGAACTCCGTGTTTGGATGAGACGGTACGGGAACGGTACACTCAATAAATCGCTATAGATGTTGGCCTTTACAAAAAGAACACGTATCAGACAGGACATTTAGAGAGAAATCAAACTGCAATATATGCTAAGTGTATTTTTTAAGGCCGATACATTCGCAGTAAAATGTTACTCGTACGTTGATTTACGGAGTTGGAGTTTGTGTCCATGACTGCAGACACACTCGACCGGGACTCGAGTATTATTACAACTTTTTGAAGTCTGTATGTAACTAGTATAACAGTTAATGCATTTAGGAGTGACCTGGTATTTTGTTAGAGCATTTTAGAACCGGGAAAGTGAATAAAATAATTTAAATCTCTGTCTTGAATGGTTTGATAGGGACGCGCGCCTGTAAACAGAACAAGCGCAAAGCGCGCGACCGAGTTCTCGTTGAGCATGAATACGGCGTGGGGTTATATTTCTGGGATCTTACAACTACATAAAGCGACAAATAGTCAGTCATACTGTACAAATAATCTTCACATACACTTCGATGATTCGATTATAGTGTTTTCACGTCCTAAATGTTTGGCCGGCGGCTTTAATCCATTGTGATCGGTACGGGTGAAGCGCAATCAAGGTTCTGTGTGTTATGTAGTTAATAAAATGCCTATTTCTCCGAAAGCAGGAGTCGTACTAAAAAACTGAAAACGCCAATTTGTTAAGTAATTACTTGCTGCTTAGGAATGGCTAATGGTATACC
The DNA here is from genome assembly GCA_033964015.1 of Scolanthus callimorphus. Classification (NCBI taxonomy): domain Eukaryota; kingdom Metazoa; phylum Cnidaria; class Anthozoa; order Actiniaria; family Edwardsiidae; genus Scolanthus; species Scolanthus callimorphus. Next base: position 37,315,051 of record CM066913.1, read on the forward strand.
TATAGAAACTTCAGCTTTTGTGCTATGAGCTCGTATTTTCTAGTATTGGAGACATGATCAATCACACTTGCTTTTGAGTTCGAATTTACTATCGCGGCGCCTTTAGCACCAGTCACGTAATGTTTGGTATCACCAGTGACCTTAGACTATAAGGATTCTAAATATGTGTAATGCGCAGATTTATCTTTCAACACGAAGCACTACGCAAGCATGTTTTGTAGAGCACCCTCCAATGGGCATAGAGCTAGCGACGCGCTGTTAGCCATTAACTAGCCACTTGACACCTCAAAACAAACACCGAGCTGTCAAAGCGCTTGATTACTAAAGTTCCGCGGAAAGGCCATCTGAAGCTGCGTGGTTAGAAGACACGAGTCGGAGAACATTGTAAAATATCAAGAGCCGCAGGCGAGGCGATTTTAAAAGGTTTCGACTGTCCCTTCCATTATCACAAGTGCTCTATTGCGCCGGTAAAGTCATAGAAAGTTGTGCTCTAATGCTTTTATGATAAAGCGTGGGAGAACCATTAATTTATCGGTGTAATAGAGCATAGATTTGGTCCAAGAGCGCGCGTTATATCGTAGCTATACTATATTAGTCAAATCACACTAGTGGTCTATTATCAATGCTGCATTCTGATTGGTTGAGCTACTAGTAGGCTATAAGTTATAGCCTGCTAGTAGCGAAAAGTGTCGGATTTGAAAGCCAGAAAATGGCAAATGACCAGAACAAAAACATTTTTTTTGGCAATACAAATTGACCTACTAGTGTGATTTGACTAAAACAATTATTCCTCTCGCCCTCATGGCCTCTGAGTCAATAGCTATTTACTCAGAGCCCATTTGGGCTCGAGGAATAATTGTTAAATAGCACATAGGAAATGAAATATTTTAGATAAGTGAAATAAGTGAAGATTTGAATTAGTTGTTACTAGATTGTTAAGAGTTCGTAAAGAGTTGTTAAGAGTTCGTGACTTTACAGGCTATAAGACCTTAAAGTCCTGCAGCTCAGACATTAGTGTAAGTTACCATGACCTAAATTTATTTAAGTATTAAAGTAATAGCAAAAACTAAATTTAATCTCTTTTCGAGAGGAGCAATTTAGAATCGCGTTCAAGTTGACATGTGCAAGATTACTGATTCCAGACACGTTTCCCTATATCTGTATAAACCGCCTCAGAGAAATGGGCTTGTTGATTAAGAAGAATGAGTGTGAAGATGAATGTTTGCTCATGCTGGGTAAATGTTAACTTCATGCTTTTTAACCGAGTCCGATAAGCCTGTCATCTAATCGATCGCTCCAGAGCCTCTGTCATTATCATATAATACCTTCGGGGTACTTGTTCGTTAATAAAATGGTTCTATCTTGACAAGTGATACCTCGTTTAAAGCTTCAATATCATGGGCTAAACTTGCAAAAGCCAGGTGTTTTACGGAGTTCCCTTTCCGGTGCATCAGTTCAACTTTTGAGAGTTCCGCCCTGTCCAATATACTATCGTTTTTGACACCCTTTTAGCGTTGACTGAGATGTGTTCTAGAAAACCGTGTCGGGGATTTTGGAATTCGATTTCCTTTTCAAGATATGATTTTTGAAGAATTTCTTTCTTACACTTTTTACAAAAATCCTAGCGGACACAGAATTGGCTTTAAAAAGGAAACCCACTAAACACTCAACTCATTAAAGAAATAAAGCTTCCATAGTCAAGGTGAGGAAGTAAGCTTCAATCAAAATGAGGTATCACTTGTCAAGATACTCCTTTTTTCGCGAAATTATACCGCGAAGGTGTTCCGTAACCTGAAGCCAGGTCTTGATTATAGGCGAGTTTGCGCTCTTACTTCCACCATGAGGAATAATCTTTCTCCAATCCGCTCTTCAGTCGAACCCTGATAAGTTCCCACAGCGAAAAGTGCCGGTTGTTGTAGAACGTGTTTTTTGTTAAAACTTAAAAATAGCCGTATTCACACTAGAGGAAGGAAAAGCATCTTCGTACTTCATAGAGCATGGATTTGCAATTTCGATTTAAAATAAGGAAATGACGAGTGCATAAAGTCGTTTTTTTTGGCTATAACTTTCGCAATTTTTATCCTAAATGCAACTCCATGCTTAACTTTGTGAACAATATGGTTTTCTATCGATTTGCTTTAAAATATTTGCGAAATATTAACATTCGCGGAAGATTTAGTGTTTTAAAGAAACACGAATTGATGCGCTAGGAAATAAGCCAAATCAGGGTTTAAGAAAAACCGCGAGAGTCCTGGGTCGAGGGGGATAAAACTTCACCGGAAGTAATTTTCTTCCATATGTTTTACTGTAAAAAAGCTCGATTTTGAGCTCCATTAGTTGTGCTCTGGCGTTGTAATTCGCAGCTTTATACGAAAATATCGAGCACAGGATATTAGTTTAATCCTTTCTTCGCTAGAATCAAGGCAGTTTTGATCCTGAAATTATTTTCTGTTCAAGAAAACGGAGAAACGAAACTCGAGGTAAGTCACTTCTCCGTCAGTGTTCTCTACCGAATGACAAACACGAGTTGATATGCTCTTGTTTCCTTCAAAGGACTATTAATACTCTTTTAATTTTTACAAATAAATCCATTCTTTTCAAGCAATTATTTCGCTATGTAGCTGTAAATGGCTTATTCATGAAATCCGATTGACCTTTTGATTCTTGACGGCCAAGTAAAAAAACCCGCGCACAGGAAAAACATAAACAAATCGAGAATCTTTCTCGCGTTGTAAAATTCGCAGTTTGTACAGACTGAAATATCGAGCACAGGATATTAAATTAATCCTTTATTCGCTAGAATCAAGGCGGTTTTGATAGTGAAATTAGTTTCTTCTCAAGGAAACGAAACTCGAAGTAAGCCGCTTCGTTTCTCTATCAAGTGACATAATATAACTTGAGCAAGAAGCACTATTGATGACATGTTCTTGATATTTATTCATATTCAAATACGTAAATAGAGGATATTACACGGTGGCGCGAAGATATGAGTTTTATTTTCGAGTGGCAACAACAATATTTTACGAATGAGCGCAGCGCAGTGGCAAGTATTTAGTAATCATAACACATGGATGCCCTCAAATAATCCACGGCGCGGGAGTTGTGAGAGAACTCCCTCGTTGGGCGGAAAGAAGCTGAAAGCACATCCGTGCGATGTTCACCAGTCAGTTCTTCATCAGCAGTGTGGCTGTGATCTGCCATTTGAGCTTTTCCCCCTTCCCCTCCGCCGAAACTTATGGTGAAACTCCGAAAGATTCGATTTGTTTATGCTTTTCACGTGCTCGGAGTTCTTACTTGGCCGTCCTTGATTTCAAGTCAATAGGATTTCATGAATAAGCCATTTACAGCAGCACAGAGAAGAAATTGCTTGAAAAGAACGGATTTATCTATAAAAATAGAAAGACTTTTAATAGTCCTTTTGAAGGAAACAAAGAACATAGCAACTGATGTTGTCATTCCGTAGAGAACCGACCGACGGGGAAGCGACTTACCTCGAGTTTCGTTTCTCCGTTTTCTTGAACAGAAAATAATTTCAGGATCAAAACTGCCTTGATTCTAGCGAAGAAAGGATTAAACTAATATCCTGTGCTCGATATTTTCGTATAAAGCTGCGAATTACAACGCCAGAGCACAACTAATGGAGCTCAAAATCGAGCTTTTTTACAGTAAAACATATGGAAGAAAATTACTTCCGGTGAAGTTTTATCCCCCTCGACCCAGGACTCTCGCGGTTTTCTTAAACCCTGATTTGGCTTATTGTTGGAGTTTGAACCTGTGCACTGTCTCGAAGCTGTTGTACGGCCTGCTGTTTAGCCGCAATCTGCTCTTTCAGCTCGTTCAGCCGTTGTGATTTCTTCAACTCTTCTTCCTCAAGCTCGAGGGAAGCAAGTTCCGCCACCAGGGTTGCCTCCGGGTCGTTCTCCTCCGTGGGTTGAGTCTTACTCGAGGATGGCTCACTGTACTCCGGTTTCAAAGTCGCTGTTCCCAGCGTTGGAAGCCCTTCAGACGGTTGGTCAACATCGTGGCTTTCACTCTGCGTTTTGCCACCTTTTGCAGCCTTTTCCTTTTGTCTGCTCCTCTTGTCATGATTAAACGGATTGTGAATATGAGAATATGTAGCAGCAAAAGTAGCAGCACTGTATTGGTATAGTGATCGGTAAAGCTGTACAAACGAATGGTTGTAACAGTAGCCCATGTGGCAATAGCTAGCAAGGCATGCCAGTCATGTGTCCGGAAGTGCATTGCTAGTGTATGAGATCATCATCCGCAAACGGGGCGAGGCGCTAACTACTGATTCCAAACTCGCACCCTAGTCTAGATTATTATTAATAACTATGTTATCAATAACCACTTTAAAGAAACACGAATTGATGCGCTAGGAGGCTTGGTTACCAAGGAAGTGTAAAACAAATTTATCTTTTATTTCCCACCAGAAAATAGAAATCAAGCAAGCAATGGAAGAGAAATACATCGTAACATTGTTTAAGAAGCGAAAAAGAAAGTTCAAACCCGAAAAAGCAAAAAAAAATCGAAAAAGAAATAGAAACGCACGCGGGGTTTGAACTCGGATACCAATCGGCCACGGAGGCTTGTCAATCAAAGCGTCTTCAGAAATTGTATATAAACATTGATAAACCTTCACTCGAGAGACTGCAAGTTCGTAGGCTGAACAAAGCTACAATTTAGGCATTTTAGACTGTTTCTTTCTTCTTTCTGCTTTAACGCCGTAGAAACAATAACGGTATGATTTCCTAGCATGTATGATTTTCTACTATACAGAGTTGCTAATTACTTTTCAAAATGGTGAATTTTTGTCAAAGTAGCCAACTTTTTCGGGCGCCGAACGGTATTTTCTCTTCAGAAAAGCTACAAAAAGTAAAGAACTCTAGAAAAACTGAAATGCAATAGATACAACAATGATAGAAGATATAAATTTGAAGGTAGTTTGGCCACGATTCTTGGTACTTCAGGGGAATTTCGGGCAGTTTCCAGTGGCGACATTTACAAATCCCAGTCTATAGTTTGCACTTAGACAACAAATCACGGCGAAACGCTCCAACAAAACTATGTTTTTCAATTGTTTTGACAATGAAAATGAACATTTTTTCTACAATGAACCGAAATAATGAAATAAACTTTAGGAAAATGAATTTACTTTAGAAAAATCATTCCTCCAGAATGAAAATATGTTGGAAATAAAACCATCTTGTTGTTTGATTTTGAGAAAAGACTGCCGCCGAAGTCACGCAATCTTGGCTAGCAACGAAACGTAACTTAGCAACCAAACTTCCGAACACCCTTAACCGAGTTTGATAAGCCTGCTATCCTGATCCATCGCTCGAGAGCCTTCCTTCTCAATATACGTTGATATACGTTAGAATGGTGTCCACGGGAAAAAAAATCGTGTCGCGCTGCAATTCATGCAAAGCTTAGCTAAAATAATGAAGTTTTTGGACGTATAAACTATTTAGTGACATTTATTTCCAAACTCAAGAGTTGGGGCCGCAAACAAAAGAGCCGTGTGTTTGCTGTAAGAGTTTTAGGAAGTTTGTGATTAATGATAAACACGTCCGCTCTTAACTGAATTATAATAACAGATAAATATTCTAAAAAAACGTGTGCAGGACCACTAGCGAAAAGTGTCGGATGTTCTAAACGGAGAAGGCTCTTATCTGAGATGTTTTTTCTGCTATCGATGTGCTGAAAGATAAACTGAACAACAATATCCTGCTCCATTTTCGGCATTTTGCATACTCTCTGGACCGCCTTATCTATCGGCTCTATATAGCTTATATATCAGACGTTATTCTGCGCAATTTCGCAAGATAAGGTGGTTTTCATCCGACTGTGATGGTGAAATAGATACTAACAAAAACGCACTGCTATACACTATGCAGACTACGGAATTCATTTTTATTATATTCTTATGACTAGTAGGCACTATTAGGCCTAGTATACGCCGCTCTTATCATGAGCCGATCCTAATGCAAAATCTCAATAATAATATTTTTTTGTCCATCTCTCGTCTGCTTGTAGCCTAAACTATTCTAAATCGAGTTTCGAGTATTTCATGGTAACAGTTTGGTACGATAATGATAAGAGCGGCGTATGTACTAAAACACTGACGATTAGTTTTTGTTTCACGGCCGGATGAAAACTGCTCTAATGGTTACTACGACCATGCTACGACTTTCTATTTAACAATCAGTCGCCTCTAATTGTTTTAGTATAATTACTCAAGTGATTCATAAGATTTTTAGACAAAAAAACTTGTTTTTGTTGGACTTTTTCACGATGATAACAAAACTCGCGCGCGCACTCCCAATCCTTTCAATGTTATAATCACATGTAGGTGATTATAGCGAGAGAAAACGAACCTCGCGACCAATCAGCGCGCGGAAATTCTTATAATCACTTGACTAATTATACTAATACGTGATAGATAGGGAGTAGGGGAACCAATCAGATTGCAGTATTCACGAGAGTATGCGAGTGGGTTTCTACTATATATCGCCGACCCTATTCACGACTATAATAAGGACCCTCAAAAGCTCTCTCGAGGAAGATTCTTTGTGGTACACAGGATGTTCTTCAAGGGCTGTACAGGCCGTAGCCGCAAGCAGCCCCCCCCCCCCCCCACACACACACACACACACACAAAAATCTCTCTGGCTACAGGCCTGCTGTATAACAAGAAGGAATGCTGAAGGAAATAGAGTGGTTTTCATCGGACTGTGAAACAAAAAACTAATAGTCAGTGTTTAATAGTGTCTACTAGTCATAATTACAAGGGAGAATACAATAAAAATGACTTTCATAGTGTATAGCAGTGTGTATGTTGCTAGTATCTATTTTACAGTCGGATGAAAACCACTCTATTGCAATATACATATTTTTATTTGGTGCTTTGCACAAGCCTTTATATCAGAATACACCAAATAAATATTGCAGCTAATATACTATTGCTTTAATTTTCTCATTGTTTAAGGTGATCCATTAATACCGAGATGTTTTGCTGAGTATTTGTTCTGGTTTCATTTTGGATTCCCAAACGAATTTCGCAATAGCTTTTTGGATATATTTTTTTATAATTACTTGAAAATGCATCTGAGGGATCCATTATGCGTAGATTGGTTTTGGCGTTTTAGGGTAACAAATTATTTTAGCCACGTCATGTTTGGTATCTTTCAGGGGTGAAACTGAAAATTTCCGACGATCATCCCCGACCAAAAATATGGGAGTCCCTCCCCCCCGGACTTTCTTCTGGTGTTTTATATGGCCTGCTATGTCTACCGGTTTCGATCAATAAATCATGATCACTTAGCCTTAATTTCGTCATGGCTATTTTAGGATTGATGTTCCTGTTTATAATGTTGGGGTTGGCCGATTGTAAAAAACTAAATTAACCCTTCAAGCCTACTTTTCACTAAGAAAGTACTTAAGCGGAGACGGAGAAGGAGACGTAAGCTTAAGCTCTTACGTTCATAAGGAAGCGACGGAGACAGTGAAGGAGATGTCAGAAAAAGGAAACATTGCGTTCTGCTTCCTTCACGCTGACTTTCTCCGTCATTAGCTTTTCTGACGAAAATAAGTGTCCTTACGTCTCCGTCTCTGCCTGCTTCACTAATGTAAAGCTGGCTTAGAGCCGTGGAAATACGAGGCAGAAAACCCCTTAACTTGTCGCGCAACATTGTTGCGTTGCAAGTTTTGAATCGATGTTGCGCGTTTTTCTTGTCGCGCCACAACTTGTCACGCAACAAAAACATTTGTTGCAAGTTGTAAAAACTTGTTGCGCGAAGTAGAGTGCGGGTCTACTTTCAGCCACAAATTCTGGCTTTGTTTCTCGTTTTTCATGAAACACACAACTTGTCGCGCAACATTTTGCCCCCGATTTTGCCTACAGTTCAAGTTGATTAGTCAGTAGAAATGAGGTGCTAAGGGGCAAAATTTGCTTTTCGCTCGCGTGTGTGATCATCAAAACGAAATGTTGCGCGTGAATTTGTGAATTTGACGAAAAACGAGCAACAAACATTAGACTTGCAATGCAACAATGTTTCGCGACAAGTTGAGGGCTTTTGTGCCTCGTATTTCCCCGGCTAGCAGTATGAGTGTGGCCCTCATAAATTTTAGCCCTAAGAGATAGCAAGGGCAAAGTTACGTTACAGCCAAAGACACTCAAGCGTCCCCCACCGCCACCCCCAAGAGCGCAATCATGAGTTGATTCTTGGAATATTGGATCCATTATTCGATTCAATAATGCATTCGACTTGGGATAACGTCTTTCTGGGTTTGTTTGTTTTCAGTCAAGATGGCGGCAGCATGCCGAAGAGCCGCTCTGCAGAAAATGTTCATTTTCATTCTCTGCCACATTATTATTCGTAGTACAACGACTAAAGAACAGACGATAACCACTTCGACTTCCCTTTTTGAGGGAAAAATGAGAACTAAAGTTGTGATTGATCGCCCTGTACACGAAATAAGGAAAACCAGGACCAAATACTCCGAGTCGCTGTCGATGAGTTTCAAGCTGACTAAAGTGTGCCAACTTCTGAGTTGTTCGCTAGCTGCCCTTGTGTTACTCGCTGGAGACGTACCTACAAACCTGGGTGGACAAAAGCCGTTCTCAGTCAACCTGGGTTGAAAATTGGTCATCTCAATGTCCAGAGCCTGCCCCAACACCTAGACGAGTTTCGGATCCTGATGCAGGACGACCCATACGATATCATGTGTCTGACTGAAACCTGGCTTAATTCTAACTGGGCTGATTCGGAATTGTTTATTGATGGCTATAATTTCATCAGATCTGATAGGGAGGACATCCGCGACGGTGTGAGAGGCGGTGGGACTGCAATTTATTACAACTCCAAACTGATGGCTCGCCAGAGAAGCGATCTAAAGCTGGACCTTGACATTGAAGCTACTTGGTTGGAATTAACATTTCCCAACCGCAGTAAGTCTTTGATTTGTACAACATATTGTCCTGATAGGGCATCGTATAAAGCATACAAGCCTCGACTAGAAATCATGCTTGACAGGGCATCCGCCGAAAGCTCTGAACTGTTGTGTTTAGGAGATCTGAACCAAGACCTGCTCCCAAAGAAACTGTCGGTTGATGCAAGAGATCTTCGCCAACTGTTTACTTCATATCAAATGTCTCAGCTTATAAAGGCCCCGACACGAATCACAGCTCACTCTAAAACACTACTCGACCACATATACACCAGTGATACAGATAAAGTCATCACGTCGGGAGTATTTCAGTGCGCAATTAGTGATCACTCGCTTATTTATTTGATTCGTAGAGCTAGAAAAAGCCGCGGTCCTTCCAAGACCATTCATTACAGGAATTTCAAGAACTATTCAACTGAACGCTTTGAAGCCGATTTGCATAGCGCCTCCTGGGAGAGCGTCGACACGTCTCTGACTGTCGAGGATGCTTGGAAGGCCTTCATCACCACCTTCAGAGGGGCGTGCGACAGACACGCGCCCCTTGCTACTAAGAGAGCACGTGCAGTCAGTCTTCCGTGGTTAACTAGCGAGATAAGAACTCTAATGCGGAGGCGTGATTATCACCACAAAAGAGCTCAAAAAACACAAAACGATCTTGATTGGACTATTTACCGGGACCTGAGAAACAAAACAACGCGTTTCATTCGGGATGCCAAGCGTGACTACTACTCCTACATTATTGATGCGAACAAGAATGACTCGGGTAGGCTGTGGAAAACACTCAAGTCTGTTATTTCTACATCCAACAAGTCCCCTAACATTGGATCCCTTGAGACGACAGCCGGTCTGAAACAAGAGCCGTGCGAAATCGCACAGGGTTTCGCTGACTATTTTCGCACAGTCATCGTGAAGATCAGAGAGACCTTAAAATCCGTTGTTCCTGTGCGCACCCAGTCACCAAGGGGGCGAGGGATTTTCCGGTTGTCTAGAGTTGATGAAGACTTCGTCACTACTGAGTTAAAGAAAATAAAATCTTCCAAATCAACCGGTATTGAAAATATCTCTGCTCGCCTTCTAAAGGACGCAGCTAATGTCATCTCAAAACCGCTGGCCGTTCTTATCAACCGCTCACTTGCGGAAGGTTCCATTCCAGCTGACTGGAAGCATGCTATTGTTACTCCGGTGCATAAAACTGGGTCTCGTTCCGATGCTGCCAACTACAGGCCTATCTCAACTTTACCTGTGTTCGCCAAGATCCTGGAGCGCTCTGTACATACTATGGTTTACAACTATCTACAGGAACACAGAATATTGTCTATCTACCAGTCTGGTTACAGACCATTGCACTCCACTAGCACCTGCCTGACGGACGTCACAAATAAACTACTCACGAACATCGACAAAGGCCAGCTCACTGGTCTCGTGTTCCTAGATCTATCAAAGGCATTTGACACTATAGACCACACCATTATGCTAAATAAGTTATCATCTTTAGGTTTTACTGACTCGGCTATAATATGGTTCAATGCCTATCTAACAAATAGATCTCAGAGTGTAATTGTGAATGGTGTTGTCTCAGAGCCCCAATCTGTCATGTTCGGAGTGCCACAGGGTTCTCTACTGGGCCCCTTGTTGTTCATCGCATATATCAATGACTTGCCATCTGTCATTCAAAACTGTGAAATTCAGCTTTATGCAGATGACACGTTACTATCTTTTAGTAGCAGCTCAGTAGCTGATATAGAATCCTGTTTGTCTGCGGACCTAGATAATATCATTAACTGGCTAGATACCAATTTTCTTTTCCTTAATTACAACAAGACTAAGATAATGCTAGTCGGAACGCACCAGAGATTAGCTAGGGTAACCAGTTTTGTGTCAAAACAAGAGATAAGAGTTTCAGCAGAGTCTACCAGTTCAAGTATCTTGGAGTTGTGCTTGATGCAAGCCTCTCCTGGAATGACCACATCGACTATTTGTCGTCTAAAATATCATCCCGGTTGGGCATGTTACGGAAAGCCCGCAAGGTCATTCCTCGGGAGGCTTGCATCACCTTATACAACTCCATGATACTTCCACTGTTTGATTACTGCTCTCCGGTCTGGGGCGGCTGTGGCCAAACCAACCGAGAGTATCTTGATAAACTGCAAAGGCGCGCTGCTCGCATCATTGAAGGGGGGACACTTGACAACTATAACACCTTCAGCTGGCCATCACTTGAATCTCGTAGAAATTACTATACTTGTGTCCAGGTTTTCAAGTGCCTCCACGGCCTTGCGCCAGCCTATCTACTCAACCAATACACCTTTTCGCGCGACTTCCATACATATTCCACCCGTAATAGAGATCAAATCCGCCTGCCACTTGCGAAAACCTCAAAATTTCAGTCCTCTTTTTTGTACTATGGCGCTAAGAAATGGAATACTCTTCCATTATCTTTACGGAATATACAATCGCTTCCCGCCTTTAAGGCAAAATTGAAGGTGTACTGCAAGGAGGCAGTAGTGTAATTACGATATGTATGATTATTTCCACACATTTTTTTTTATTTTGTATTTCAGTTATACAGGCCCCTATTTAAACCAGCCTTGGCTGAACTAGACCTGCCTGTCTAAATATTGCTTATAAATAAATAAATAAATAAACTGGTTTTCCGCCGATTTTTGATTGAACGATAGACAACGGGCTATATGCTTTTTAGAATACCCCTGATAATACTGACCAACAATTTATTCTCCAAATGAACGCGACCGAGGTTTATCAGGCTTAGAAAGTCTTCCCTGCTGGTTCCTTGCCGCTATATTGGTGACAAAACTCGCTATAAACTGTCCTCTATCGTCCATTGAAAAATCGAAAACCCAGTTCAAAATTGAAATTATTATTATTATTAGATGTTTATTTAGAGCTTTCTAGACGTTATTCGTCTTCTAATATCGAATGAACACAATAACAAGGAGTGGCTGACACGGATTCTTTAAAGAGCCCTTGTCAGCCACTCCTTTGTTATTGTTTTCAGTCGATATCAGACAACGAATTACGTGTAGAAATCTTGAAATAGTCTTCTAAAAACAAAGTTTTATTATTCATATATCGAATTCAATCGAAAATATTGCACCACATCCCCTAAATCAGCCGATGGAAATGGATGCTTTCTCTGTCTCTGTATGTTGCTAGGCTGACAAAATGGAGGCTGACAGAGGCTCTTTAATGGCATAAAAGCTTCAATTTTTTCCCCTGTATTTCCACAGATGGACAGGTTCCAATACTAACCCCAACAACAACGATGGCCAAGGAAGGGCAGGGACGGATCGCTCAAACGTGTTGTCACTAGAGAAGCAGCGATATCCCGAGGGCGAGAAGAAGCCGGAGAACGTCTACGGTCAATGGGGTGGGAACTACCCTGACTACCTCAAGGAGGTCACCTTCCTTGGTCTTGACGAGAAGGACTTGACTGGTCTGGCCATCTTGGATACTGGTAAGATCTTGGTCACGGGTTCAGTCATGCTCGAGGTTCAAGCGTTGCTTTTAGGCACTGGATCGTCGAGCATGGAATGTGTATATTTTGCCGAGGGCTGGAAAAGTCAACATTTTCCAGGCGGAGGTCACGGTTTTTCCATACGGACCGACCTAAAGCCACGAGGAGTGACAGCCTTAACATAGGCTGTTTCGGGAGTATTCCCCGAAAAAGCCGGGAATTTCGGAAAATAGTCGGGAATCGGGAGAGCAGTTCGTCTTTTCGGGAATTGTGTCAATATTGAAGGAGATGGTAAAAACATTTTCGGGAACTTCTAAAAAATAGGGAATAATTCAAAAGTCCCAATTAAAACAATTCGTCACGGCAAACTAACTTCATCTCTTGTTCACTTACTAGATAAGTTAAAATTTTCGGCGCGCTTTCGCGCGCTTAGAAATGGCATCTTAGATGTTTTTTTCAGAACTCGCGCAGCGGGGCAATACAATCGCCTTGTTTTTATGGCATGCTTCCGAATGTCGTTAGGGACGTGTCATTATTTAGCGGGGGGGGGGGGGGGGGGAGGGCTCCTATTTTTGTGGGGAGGGTCCTAATTGTTTTCGCGTGTCTAAAGGGAGGGTCCAAATTTTTTTCACTCCTGTTTGGGGGAGGGTCATATTTTTTTCAGCAACATTTGGACGATGAAGAGGGTAAAACAAATGGCGATAGTGGTTATTTCAGCAACTTCTCCATAAAAATTTCGCGCATAAACAATGACATAATATACTCTTTTAGCTATGAGGACACTACCGTTGACAACAACAAGTTATCTTGACAAGGAAAATCAAACTTTCCCAGGATTTCCCTGCAAATGATAGGCCTGGAGGGCAAGTCACTATATGTTTGAAAGAAGACCGCTTAGGGTAAGCGTGAGTTTTCGACGTTACAAGCATATAAATTCGTCCGTTGGGCCGCGGCTTCGCGCACATGAATATTAATAACTTCGTCATTTGCGGAGCTCAGTTGTGCGCATGAATAATATAACCTAACCTACTATATAGTTGAGGTAGTGTACTTCCTGAGCTCCTGACAGGCTTTGTTTACTATGCCATACACAAAACATGTTCATCTACCCTTTCTCTGAGGCTTGATGAAATGGGATGAACAAACAAAAAAACGATGAACAAACAAACAAACGTTTATCAAAATTTGGGCACGCTTCGCGCGCAACGAAGGATATGCGAGCCCGTTTTTCTGTAAAATGTCTACAGCACTAGGTCAAACATGGGACAGGAGATGTGGGATTACGTTAATCATTGCACTTAGAGGGAGGATCACTGTATTTTACCTGTGTATTATAAACATCCTCACGTAAATAATCGAGGCGATGAATAATAACCGCGGTTCCTTACGCACCAGTCAGTTGACACCCCGGCCCCACCCCCGGGACAGGGCGGGAAAGTAACGCGGTCAGGCCGGGGATTTAACACATTAATCTACGGAAGGGCAGGGAATTTAACACGGACCTTCTATAGCGGGAATATTTAGCGGGGCATTAACGGAGAATTAACGATTAAGTTCGATTATCGTGCGAAAATATATTGGTTTAAGGACTGAGGTCGGAGGATTTTGGGAGGGATCACTTCATTTTTGGGCGAGTGAAACAACGAGTTCTATATCATTTTCTAGTTTTATTTCACTCATTATGTTGAAAATTTCTGCGCGCTTCGCGCGCATAAGGAATGACATCTAATCTACTTGTAGAGAACTTGCCCAAAGAAAACAATACGCTTGTGGAGCTTAAATGGAATGCGTACGAATGTCGTTACAATCATGTGTATCTTGGCAAGGACAAATGAAAACCCCCAAAAGTCCTCCAGTGATACGCCTGGTTGGCAGTCAATATGTTCCAAAGAAGTGAGTTCGACGTTACAAGCTGCATAAAAATTCGTTTTGGGGCTGCGCTTCACGCACATGAATCATAATAATTTGTAGCGCGTGAAGAATAAAACCAACAGGCTTTTTTACTACACGCAGAAAATAAAACGTTTATCTTTTCTCTGGAGGCTTGATGAAATGCGTTTATCAAAATAAAGGCGCGTTTCGTCATGTTGCAAAAGTGTCCCCGGGGGCCTGGAGCTTTAACAACGACCATGTCCCTGGTGACCGGGAAAATAGTAACATTTAACACTTAGTGAATGTGAAATTGGGGCCGTGATGTCAATTGACTGGTGCATGACAGAAGGAAGAAAAATTAGTTATGTTATTAAGAAGAAAGAAAGAGACATTACATCACTTGGACAATAGTCTATCTAACAGGTTTTTCAGAAATAAATTGCATGGGGGAGGGTCCAAATGTTTTTTACCTATGACTGGGGGAGGGTCACATTTTTTTTGTTATGTTCAAGGGGAGGGTCCTAATCTTTTTTAGCCTTGTTTGAAAAAAATGGGAGCCCCCCCCCCCCCCCCCCGGTAAATAATGACACGTCCCTTACAAGAACATGTATATCTTGGCCAATTATCCCCTCTCTCCCAAAGCCCTGCAGTGATAGGCCTTTGGGCAGTCACAGCTCTACATTGCGAAAGAAGACCCCTAATTATTACATAAATGCGAGTTTGACGTTCCAAGAATAAATTCCACTACCTGAAAAATAGTAAATTCGTCATTTGGTGCGCGCTTTTTGCGCATGAACATACAGACTTTTTACTATACAAAAAAAATGGCATGCTTATCTGTAGACCATGGAATACCGGGTCATTTTGTTTGTAAGGTGAACTAATAACCTGTTGCACGCGAGGTCCATTGACTTCAAGAAATAGTAGCGTAAACAACGATTTAAGGGAATAGAAGTATTATTGGGAGAATTTAGAGACCAGTCACTATTCCCGAAAGGGGGATCTCTCGAAGAGGGGCGATCGACCACAAGAAATCTTCGATGCATCAACTTCTATATCATTGCACTTTTCGCAAGTCAAGCTCATTTGATACGTTAAAAATTACGGCGCGCTTTGCGCGCATAAAGAATGGCAACTACTAATAAATTAATCATAGCCAAATTTTTCACCAAATTTTTAACGTTGCTTTGTCAACTATACACAAAAATGGCATGTTCACCTACCTGTTCTCAGAGGCTTGAAAAATTGTCTTTATCAAAATTAGGGCGCGCGAGAGTGAAATTGTTATTCATAGTACTTTTTCTCAGGAAAAAGTATTCTTAAAATATCGGGAATTTTTTAAAGAGTCGGGAGCAACTTCAATGTTTCCGGGAGAGGAGCGCGAGATTTCGGGACGTCTATCCGAAATATACCACACTGCTCAAACAGCCTATGTTAGGGCTGTCACCCCCCGTTAAAGCCGGCGAATAACCTTTTTCCAGCTCCAAAATTAGATTTCATGGTGAAAAAGGCCTACGGCAAACGCTGAAGTTCAGCCGCTCTTCTTCTGTCGAACCTTTCTTTTACAAAGGATGCCGCTTCATTATGCTTTATAATCAAGAAATTTCTATTGTTTTGTATTGGAATAGCGCGACTCTTGCTCGGCGTTTGCCGTAGACCTAAGGCCTAAGGTTGGTGGGGTTTTTATCGCGGAAAAACCGGTCCGTTCGTTGATCAGGCGCCATCTTGGATTTTGAGGGGAGGGGAAAGAGAGCAAGGGTTTTAGATGGCGCAACTGATGGCCACGTGCAACTCAATCATATCATCATCTGAAATACGCATATTCACGAGCTCATCAATGTGTACGCATATTCACGAGCACATCAATGTGTACGCATATTCACGAGCTCATCAATGTGTACGCATATTCACGAGCTCATCAATGTGTACGCATATTCACGAGCTCATCAATGTGTACGCATATTCACGAGCGTATAATGTGATCGCATATTCACGAGCGTATTAATGTGTACGCATATTCACGAGCGTATTAATGTGTACGCATATTCACGAGCGTATTAATGTGTACGCATATTCACGCGCTCATCAATGTGTACACATATTCACGAGCTCATCAATGTGTACCCATATTCAAGAGCTCATCAATGTGTACGCATATTCACGAGCTCATCAATGTGTACGCATATTCACGAGCTCATCAATGTGTACGCATATTCACGAGCGTATAATGTGAACGCATATTCACGAGCGTATTAATGTGTACGCATAGTCACGAGCTCATCAATGTGTACGCATATTCACGAGCTCATCAATGTGTACGCATATTCACGAGCTCATCAATGTGTACGCATATTCACGAGCTCATCAATGTGTACGCATATTCACGAGCGTATAATGTGAACGCATATTCACGAGCGTATTAATGTGTACGCATATTCACGAGCGTATTAATGTGTACGCATATTCACGAGCGTCTTAATGTGTACGCATATTCACGCGCTCATCAATGTGTACACATATTCACGAGCTCATCAATGTGTACGCATATTCACGAGCGTATTAATGTGTACGCATATTCACGAGCGTATTAATGTGTACGCATATTCACGAGCGTATTAATGTGTACGCATATTCACGCGCTCATCAATGTGTACACATATTCACGAGCTCATCAATGTGTACGCATATTCACGAGCGTATTAATGTGTACGCATATTCACGAGCTCATCAATGTGTACGCATATTCACGAGCTCAACAATGTGTACGCATATTCACGAGCGTATTAATGTGTACGCATATTCACGAGCTCATCAATGTGTACGCATATTCACGAGCTCATCAATGTGTACGCATATTCACAGCTCGTCGAATGTGTACGCATATCCTCGAGCGTATTAATGTGTACGCATATTCACGAGCTCATCAGTGTGTACATATATTCACAGCTCATCAGTGTGTACGCATATTCACGAGTTCATCAATGTGTACGCATGTTCACGAGCGTATTAATGTGTACGCATATTCACGAGCTCATCAATGTGTACATATATTCACAGCTCATCAGTGTGTACGCATATTCACGAGTTCATCAATGTGTACGCATGTTCACGAGCGTATTAATGTGTACGCATATTCACGAGCTCATCAATGTGTACGCAAATTCACGAGCTCATCAACGTGTACGCTTATTCACGAGCTCATCAATGGGTACGCATATTCACAGCTCATCAATGTGTACGCATATTCACGAGCTCATCAATGTGTACATATATTCACAGCTCATCAGTGTGTACGCATATTCACGAGTTCATCAATGTGTACGCATGTTCACGAGCGTATTGTGTACGCATATTCACGAGCTCATCAATGTGTACGCAAATTCACGAGCTCATCAACGTGTACGCTTATTCACGAGCTCATCAATGGGTACGCATATTCACAGCTCATCAATGTGTACGCATATTCACGAGCTCATCAATGTGTACGCATATTCACGAGCTCATCTACATACATACATAACTTTATTTTTCCTCGAATTTATGATAGCTAGAAAGCTAATATCTCCGAGCAATTACACATTACAGCTCATCTGTACGCATATTCACGAGTTCATCAATGTGCCTTTGATTACAGTTCAGTTCCGGGGTGAGATGTCCGAGTTAGATGACGCTGGCACATATTTCGACCTCGGGCCGCGCAAGGTGACGGGGACTGGTACCTACCACTACATGTGTACGCGCAATAATAACTTCTCAAATCGGAGCCAAAAGGGTCGAATTGTGGTGACAGATGGCGCGGTGTATGGTCGTAAGATCGGACGCACGGGAGGCGCCATCGAATTCGGAGAGTAAGTTGAAGCAGTCCATTTTCTAGGAGTGACGCCGATCTTTCACATTAGGACTGTCCGCCAACACTGTAGATTATGTGCTATTTTTAACAGAGAAGCCAAATCCGTCGGACTCCGTGTTCCACTTCAATTCGAGAGTACGCTGCGTCGGTAAGTCTTCAAGGTCGAGAGTGGGACACGCTGTCTCGCCGGCCGGTATCTGCGATAGCACCTCTCGCGAAGAATTTGCCCACTTGGTGAGTCGGAAGCCTCCGCGCTGTAGCAGACCCGTGATTTCACTTTGAATCCGTACTACGTCGTCTTCATTGCGCACGGCGTAAGGAAATCATCCATGTAGAAATTGCTCTTAACAGCGTCCAAGGTCTCGGGGAAGAAAGCCTTGTCTTCGTGGATGTCCTCGGCGGTCTTTCTGAGAACAAAGTTCGCAGTGCAACGAGACGATTATGAGATACAAGGGTTTCAGTAGGAAATAAGATTCCATAAATCGTACTTTTTCTACTGTGTTGGCGGCAAACTTATAGCAAACGTAGTATGAATCCTTCTTTGTGTTCTCAGGGGTGAGGGTGTTTGGTTCAAGGAGAACACGTTAAGCCGTCTCGAGAACATCCAACTGGAGAAACTCCCAGCAGACAAGGGCCACGAAATGGTAATGAACAAGGGCGGTAAGATGGGCGTCGGCGATGAGTACGCCAGCGATTTCTTGATCGTCAATCCGCAAGCGCTGAAGGCCTCAGCCCCGTTTACGGTCAAATTGGCCATCAAGAAGGGCGTGGCGGAGGATTTCGATGTGTACCGGTCGAACGAGCAGCAGAACCTTCGAACTTGGTACAAAGTGCCGAGCGCTAGTATTAATGACCAGGGCGTGACGGAGTTTCATACCGACCAGGGTAAGTGTGTTCGCCAGGCTATAGGATTATACCGTGACATATAATACTGCGCTTCCTGCGCTATTGTTAGTGTTATTGTATGGTGCGCGCTATTTATAGTGTTATTGTATTGTTCGTGCTATTGTTATTGTTATCGTATGCTACGCGCTGTTATTATTGTTATTGTATGGTGCGCGCTATTGATAGTGTTATTGTATTGTGCATGCTTTTTTTTTTGTTATCGTATGGTACGCGCTATTATTATTGTTATTGTGTGGTGCGCGCTATTGTTATTGTTATCGTTTGGTGCGCGCTATTGTTACTGTTATTGTATGGTGTGCGCTATTGTTATTGATATTGTATTGTGCGCGCTATTGTTATTGTTATCGAATGGTACGCGCTATTGTTAGTGTATCGTGCGCGCATTGTTATTGTTATTGTATGTCATTGTATGGTGCGCGTTATTGTTATGATATGGTGCGCAGTATTGTTTTTGTCATTGTATGATACGCGCTATTGTTATTGTTATTGAATGCCCAAAAACGCGCTCTTGTTGATCTTATTGTCATTGTATGTCGCGCGCTGTCTGTTATTGTTCTGTTATTATGTGTGGCGCGCTCACCAAATGACGTGTCCTTTTCAGGTGGTGTATATGTGGCGCGTACGGTCACTAACAAGGCTGCCATCGCGGGTATCGTCATCGCGTGTTTTATCGTACTCGTGGTTATTATTGGATCCGTCTGGTACTTCCGCAAGTATCCGGAGAAGCTAGCGCGCTCCAAGGCGTGCTGTGTAAACACGTTCCGATCATGTCGTCGGGAGATTTAAGGCCGGTTTACATTTGAGATTTTTGTTGCATTTGTCGCGGCGATTTTTCTCGCGCATGTTGCGATTCAAACTCTCTTGTACGAGGCAGAAAATCCCTCAACTGTCGCGCAACATTGTTGCGTTGCAAGTCTTATATTTGTTGCTCGTTTTTCATTAAATTCACAAATTTATGATCACACAAGCGAACCCAAGGCTGATTTTGCCACTTAGCATTTTTTACCAACTAACCAATGTTAATTGTAGGCAAACTGTTGCGCGAAAAGTTGTGTGTTTGATGTAAAACGAGCAACAAAGCCATAATTTGTGGATCAAAGTCGACCCGCGCTCTACTTCGCACAACATGTTTTTGCAACTTGAAAAATAAAATGAAAGAAACAATGTGGCGCGACAAGTTGAGGGATTTTGTGCCTCGTATTTCCCCCGCTTAAGATAGCGCGTACCTTAACGCCTACCAAAAATATCACTACATGATTTGTATAAAATTATATTCAGGAGTTTGACACTCGCCACATTGTCATAAAGACATTTTGTAAATGAAAACCTATTATAATACATTTCAAAGCACTGTAATATAATATAGAATGAGAAATATTAAAATTTTATAAAGGATTTGTATCAAATAAAGTTTAGCGGCCTGTTGTGATATGCTTGTTTTGTAAAATTGCGGTCAGGGGCTGATAGAGGAATTTCAGAAAGGGGAGCCGGATAGTAAAAATATAGGGACCAAAAAGGATAGTAATATATTCTCACTTGGTAATCCCGCAGAACAATGCCACCTCAGGAGTAGATTAAGTTATGGGAGCAGCAAGCCCTTCGGCGTATGCTCCCTGGAACTCAGCATTAAGCGCACATAACGGGCGGAAGGAAACTGGACATGGTATATTTACACAAATTGGTACTCTTCCTCCCAAAACTCAGAAAACCCTAATCTCTCTTATCCCACAACACACAAACAATAAAATATGAACACAATCATCAAAGCCATTACAGGACTTGTTATTTGGGAATATAGCCTTAGGGGAGTAGGCGTGTTGTAAAAGTTTCCCTGGAAGTCCCCTTTAAAAGGGGTGAAAAAATCATGCACATTAACACCATGTTTAATATATTGAATTATTTCATCGTGCTTGGCTTGCCCTTCGAGCACCTGTTCCCATCGCTGAACATGATTGTGCAGTTCACCTGCCCGGAAGCAGTCCGAATTTCTGAATCTAAGGAGTCTCACGGAAGCTTTTGTTGAAAGGCGCGCGACTGCTTCAGGAGTGGGTACCGGGGCTGCTGGACCTGGGGTCACACCTTCCCAATCTGTCCACTCCTCCTTAGAGACTTGGGAAACCGGGTCTTGTAAGTTAGGAGGATAATGGACGAATTGCGCTTTTTGGGAGACTGCAAAAGCGAAAAAATTTAAAGGAAAATTATATTTGTGAAAATAAAGAAAGTTGTGACCCCTAAATCGAGCAACCCCGGAATACCCCGCCCGAGGGCAGAGTAATTAAGGCTATTAGACAAGCCCTCCGAGGTGCGAAAAGTTGAATGGGAGCAGCGAAAAATTGGCCTAGAAAGGGGGAACAATACAAGGGTGATCGAAATCTTTTGTCGAATAAGCGCGCAATATAGAAAGTAGCCCTATATCACTATGACGACGTATCAAAACATTCTATTGTTTAAGCGCTATGAATCATGGTCGCCAGAGGGGACAGCAGCATTTAGAAATGACCAAAACATAATGAAAATGCCATTATATTGTAAAGCAAGGTCGTACGCTAGAATATAGAAAATCACATCCAGAGATGGAACTTTCATAAATACAATTTTAGCTATCTAGGGAGCATGACGTCATAGTGATATAGAGCAAATGGTTACCATAATGATGTACGGGACAGAACGGAAATGACCCATTTTAAATACAAGCTCAAAATTCCGTATACAAAAAATTCTATGATCAAAATACTCAATTGAATTTTTTCTTTTTAATATGGGTATAGATATAATCGAACAAAGTTTGCATAATTCACGAACCCGTAGTAAATGTAATACCCGTTGCTGCAGCTATGTCGGAAAAATAGTAACAGCGTGAAAGCGGAAAATACTAGGGTAGGAGTGAGAATTAAACGTACCCAATACGCCAGCGAAACTATGGAAATTATAAGAGCATGACCGCATGCAAAACGGGGAAAAACAATTCGCTTCCAAATGGCGGGATAAATCGCTTCCAAACTGATCAAAATTTAGGAAACCAAACTGAATAGGGATAAGAGATGATTTTAATGTAAAAAAACGTGACAACACGCAATGCGGAACACACTTCGCAACCAAACTAAATAGGAATAGGAGAGATAATTTTAACGTAACCAATACGCCAGCGAGAGAACTCGCTTCCAAACTGGGGAAAATTTAACAGCGTGACAACACGCAATGCGGAATATACTTCGCAGCCAAAGTGAATAGGGATAGGAGAGCTAATTTAACGTAACAAATACGCTAGCGAGAGAACCCGCTTCCAAACTGGGGACGTTTTAGTACGTGAAAACACGCCATGCGGAATACACTTCGCAGCCAAACTGAATAGGGATAGGAGAGCTAATTTTAACGTAACAAATACGCCCGCGAGAGTCACTTCCAAACTGGGGAAATTATAACAGCGTGACAACACGCAATGCGGAATACACTTCGCAACCAAACTGAATAGGGATAGAAGAGGTAATATAACGTAACAAATACGCTAGCGAGAGAACTCGTTTCCAAACTGGGGGAGTTTTAACAGCGTGACAACACGCAATGCGGAATACACTTCGCAGCCAAACTGAACAGGAATAGGAGATCTAATTTTAAACGTAACAAAATACGCTAGCGAGAGAACTCGCTTCCAAACTGGGGGAATTTTAACAGCGTGACAACACGCAATGCGGAATACACTTCGCAGCCAAACTGAACAGGAATAGGAGAGCTAAGGGGTGGACCATTAGAAGTTGGGGGAGGGGGGGTGGCAATTCCCAAAAAAAAATTCGCGCAAGGCCAATCCTTCCAAAAAAAAAATCTTGCAGAGATTCAAGCTAGGAAATAAAAATCCTACAAAGACATGGCTTGGGCTCTCATTAAAAAGATGTCTTAAGTAGTTATTCCAGCAACTTCTCTTTTGCATGTTTCTACTTCATTTAATAAAAATTTCGGCGCGCTTCGCGCGCATTAACAAATACCGTCAAATATATAGTCGGTGAGGACTCACGCACCGAAAACACTGCCCTCGCGTCGCCTTACAAGAACAAGTGTATCTTGCCGAGGAAAAACAAATCTCTCCCAAAAATGCCCTGCACTGATAGGTCTGGCAGGCAGTCACTATCTTCGAAAGAAAACACTTAGGTAAGCGTGAGTTCGACGTTACAAGTATAGAAATTCGTCATTTGGACCGCTTCACAGAAATGAATAATAATAATTTCGTAATATGCGGCATCAATAATAAAACCTACAGGCATTGTTTACTATACACAAAAAACGGAACGTTCGTCTACCCTTTCTCTAAAGCTTGATGAAATGCCTTGATAAAAATTCGAGCGCGCTTCGCGCGCAACGGAAGTGAAAGACCTCTACCATGTCAAATAGGGGCCGGGGAATGGCGAAAACGTTTAACAGCTTCATTCTTTTTTAACGGCAACCAATAAAAATATAGCATAAGAAAATTTGTTGTATCTATACATACAGCAGCAAGATTTTCTTAATCCATTTCTGAACCAATATAGTATATAGTATAAGAAATTTTGTTGATGCGTTGATGTGGATTTGGACGGCCTGTGGGAACGGAACGCCACGGGAACAGGTAGTGCTCGATGCGCAAGATACCCCTCGTGGGTTTATCCTTTTCCACTTTTTTTGTGTGTGTCTGCGAAAAAAAAAAAAAATTCGTACATGGCCTTCGAGTCCGAAAAAAAATTCCTGCACAACCTGATCCCCGAAAAAAAAATTCATACGCAAAAATATTGCCACCCCCCCTCCCCCAATTTCTAATGGTCCACCCCTAATTTTAAACGTAACAAAATACGCCAGCGAGAAACTCGCTTCCAAACTGGGGGAATTTTAACAGCGTGACAACACGCAATGCGGAATACACTTCGCAGCCAAACTGAATAGGGATAGGAGAGCTAATTTTAAACGTAACAAAATACGCCAGCGAGAGAAACTCGCTTCCAAACTGGGGGAATTTTAACAGCGTGACAAACACGCAATGCGGAATACACCTCGCAACTAAACTGAATAGGAGAGCTAATTTTAAACGTAACAAAATACGCCAGCGAGGAACTCGCTTCCAAACTGGGGGAATTTTAACAGCGTGACAACACGCAATGCGGAATACACCTCGCAGCCAAACTGAATAGGAATAGGAGAGCTAATTTTAAACGTAACAAAATACGCCAGCGAGAGAAACTCGCTTCCAAACTGGGGGAATTTTAACAGCGTGAAAGCACGCAATGCGGAATACACTTCGCAGCCAAACTGAACAAACTGAACAGAAGATAGGTAAAAGCAAGGAAGGAACGCAAACTGGCAAGACTACTCGCCTCTAAACTGTGGGAGATGGAGGAGAAAGCCAAAAAACACAGAGATTAAAGATAAATACTCACAGGGGCTTCTGGAACAACCGGCACAGCGGCGGCAACAGCAACCGGCATGCATCTCAGCGGCCAAGACCGGGGCCGGGGCTGGCGGATCAACGGCTGCAACAACTTCTGGAGCGGGGGGAACAACGGGTATGTGGGCCATGGCGCAGCGATGAAATATGAACCAACTAGCAATGTTAACTACGGCGCTCTCCCGGCAGTGGAAAAGACTAACTACGCCAGAAAGATTGGATTTTGGCTTCTTATAAAGCTGGAATGGAATGCTATTACATAACACATTCCAATGCTCACTATGAGAGAGTTAACGATGAGGTAACTAGTTGATTTTAAGCCATTGTCAACGGAAATACCAAGTGAGAATAGTCTTATCTGTCGTACCTTTCGGGCGTTCAGATCACGTGTGACATTCATTTGAATGATCTTTCTTTGTTTGGGATGCTTCCATATTCATATACCCTTCGGGGCGTAGCAGAAAAACAATGAAAGAATTCTCATGGGAATGCCACGTGATCTAAAATGGGACAACATAACGGCACGCCCAAGGTAAAGAGGTCTATTTTCATCAGTGTAGTTCATTAAAATATTTGTTGCGGGATTCCTGTGTCAAAAATCAAAAAAGTTCGAAATTGTTAAACGATACGAGGAAAGAACTGCATCTTTTCCGGTGCGAGTGGCCAACGGCAAGTATTCTAACCATGGCAACTATCAATAAGCGAAGGAAACAGGTAAAATATCTCTCTCTCTGGTGGTCTGCCATAAGGCAGGTCCGGACCCTCTAGAAACCTAATCTCAGCCCGTCTCTTGACTCGCTCGTAGGAGCCCTCCTGCCGCTTTACAAAATCCAGCATGCCACATCTTTTACCCGGAGGTCTCTTGCCCTCCACTCTTCCTTCGAGCATTAGAACTAGCAAATCTCCGTGTCGGAGGGTGTGCCCGACCCATGCTTTCTGTCTTCTTCGAATTGTATCAACCATCGATCTTTCTTCCCCAACCCGCCTTAGTAGTTCTTCATTGGAAACTTTGTCTGACCATAGGATGTTCAGAATCTTCCTCCACAACCACATCTCACAACTCTCTAGTCTACTGATCTCATCCTTTTGCCATCAAGGAATTTCCGTGTTTGGCTAAAGTGCTTCCTTTAATGTTGTCTAATTTATCGTCTTCTCGTCGAGAATCTCTCTTTTTAACACGGTTTTTAAAGCACCATCAATGAGACAAAACAATTTCTATGAAACATTTCTATGAAATAAAATAAAACATAAAGATATATCGGTCCCACCGAAACAGTATGGGCGCATATAAGGGAAAAGTACAATTTATATTTGTAAATACACCACCGAGAAGCATGGCGACTGAAAGTGAAGAACTCTTCTTTGAACTAAAAACAAAAATACGCAGGTCTCACCGAGATTTGAACTCGGATCGCTGGATTCAAAGTCCAGAGTGCTAACCATTACACCATGGGGCCTTTAGGTACTAGTAAAAGGTCATACTTTCACTTCCCTTGTGTGCTTTGTTTTTTAATCATCGAATATGATTAAAAACACATACTACCAATCATACTACCAGTAAACAGCAAAAGGCTAATCTAAGGCGGGTGAAAATGAGGCCACCATGTCGGAACCATTGGGTGATGTATGCTGTCATGCGCGATTTTTACAGCTATTTCAAAAAATCGTCGAAAAGCCATACGCCCCCAGACCGCAAAGTTGTCTGGGGTCTAGAATCGACTCGAAGTTGTCTCTTAACTACTTGACATATTAGCTCTAAAGAAGCTCTGTTTTGTAGAATTAAACAGCGAGTGTCGAGAAATAAAGGTAAGATACTTGCCCTCGCGCAGAACGTTCGATTTCTAAGCGCGCGCCATTTTCAAAATATGAGATTTAAGATTTTTATTACAAATTCAGGTTAAACGCAGTCAATATTGTAAAGGAAAAGCGCCATTTGTAATATTTCTTATGGATTAGTGTTGGAAATAATTATTGTATTTGTGTTTACTTTGGATTCTTATTAAGAAGAAACCAGTCACGTGTTCAATGTCATTCAATGAGTGATTTGTGATTTTACTTTGAATGCATTCAGTAGCAAATTGCTATATCTTGCGTTTAATACTGTCTAGGTGTACTTTGTTGAACTCCAGTCATTTGGAATTTGCTCTAACTGACTGAATATGATGGGTTAATTGCATGGCCCAACCATAAATAGTCATCTTATTTCAGTTTCGCTGGCCAGCTGGTTAAACAAATTACAGCTCATGATGAGTAAAAATGTTTCCCTTGAAAGAGTTTTCCCAATAAGAGCACGGCATTATGACAGTAGAGCTATCTACCAACGTTTCTTTTCGCAATACCACAAACTATGGCAAAAACGACGAAATTAACACGGCCAAAAGCGTTGCTCTTTTAGTTGTTATTATTTTTGCAGTGTTTTGAATGCGCTTGTCATCTTTCTGGTGTGGAAAAAACGAGATGTTCTGAGAAATATGTACATATTTATAGCGACTATGGCTTTCTCTGATATAACGACGGTTCTCGTTCATCCAGTTATTATGGTGATTTCCTATTTTGAGGGCAGCAGGGAGTGGAAACTAGGGAACAACACCTTTAGTAATATCATGTGCAAGCTAATATCTTGGTTCGCGGATACTACACCCTGGGTTTCTCTGATAATTCTTCTAATAATGAGTATCGAACGTTACCGGGCGGTACGTTCAAGAGTCCAGTTGCTTGCACTTTCATCCCGAACAATGATTGTGTTGGCGGTACTACCTTGGATTATTGCAGGAGCGCTCAATGCTATCAAACTTAAATACACTTCTCTCTCTGTTTGGAGAGGAAAGGCGTACTGTGGTAAAGAGAGAGCCAAGGAAGTCAGTATATTTTATGCAGCGACCAACAGCTTGTTTTTGATTATCGTCGTAACAATTTTTACCATCAACTTTGCCTTGCTCAGAACACTTCGAAATTCCTCCTCCGCAAACCTTGAGCTTCCTCGAGACCAACAACAACGAAGAATCACGAAGTTCAAGGTTGCTGTTGGGTTGATCCTCTCTTCTCTGTTCCTTTACACATTATGCATGACGCCTGTTTACATCACATTGAATTTGTTACGCTTTTCTGAACTGTTCAAGCTAAAAGTTCGTTTTATTTCGGAAGATTTGATCTTCGCCTTTTTATACCTGAATTATGTCAATTCAGCTCTAAGTCCTTTAGTATATTTTGTGTTTCTCAAGGACTTGAGGAAAGCTTTTCATGAGGTATTCTGCAAGAGCAGCAACGTTTTTTTCAAGAGATGTATAGTATGGTCCTGAGAAAACAGGAAAGGGCAATTATATTTAATTATCACATTCTTCACTTCAGCGAGGCCTGGTTTCCATATAGTCTTATCATAGCACAGGTGACCCAGGACAATTGTTTGTGTACTACAACATCGAAGTATTGACAGTAATATAGGGTTTATATGGGGATTGTGGTAAGGGATGTTTGGACCTTGAAATTTTTAGGAAATTCTCAATAAAAGTTACTGAAACTTACCATGTTGTTAGTTGTGGTTGTCCTTGATGCTCATGTGAAGTTTCACGGATTTATCTTCAATTCGCCCCCCATACAGAGAGAAAGAAAAGGTGGGAGGCTGAAGCCCAAATCGGCAGGATATTTATTGGTTTGCCACAGAATTTCCGAGCAAAAAAATTGCCGCAAAATTCAAGGCAAACTGTTTTGCTCCAAAGATTGTGGCCGCTAGCGTGAAATAATTTGCCGCCGTTTTGTTATTTCTTTTTCTGTCTAGGATTTTGATTTGATTGACAGCAAATTCGTTTGTTCTACAAAACTTTGCCAAAAAAGACAGTCCAAAGGCTGCTCGTCGGCGCCTTTGTGTTTTGGCTAGCTGACAAAGTGTTAGGGAAGAGGTCAAAACAAATGAAATCTGGCTGGACCCAATTTGGGGGAGGTGGGGTAGAGCCAGCTGCCTACCACCTAAAATTTTCCAAAAACTCAATATTTAAACATTTTCTTTTTTAAATAACTTCTTAGTCATAAAACCAATTTCGATTAGAACCACATCAAACAATCGGCAATGTCCTATCATTTCGTTTGTTGCATTCAGATTTTGCCCAGCCCCCCTGGGAAAGAAGTTAGGTGTTCAAAATCAGAGGGGGTGGGGTGGTACCAGGCGGTCACCGTTACCTCTCTGGCCCAAATTGGGACCCTATCTGGGGCATGTGTTTTGACCTGCTCCCTTAGTTCGCTGACAAAGGGGTGTTTGTAAAACACGGATACGGATGGCGGATGGCGGATGACGGATGACGGATAACGGATGGCGGATGACGGATGGCGGATGACGGATGACGGATGGCGGATGACGGATATTTTTCTATTTTTTTTTATAAACTTAATATTATGACTGATAGTGATAGTATAAAATCTAGGGAAAAATACACACACTACTCATGTCTACCAGTTATATGTTTCAGTGTCTACTTGAAAACGTTTTGAGAAAAGCAAACCAATCCAGACGCCTCGATAATGCTATCGGCATACTATCGCCTGATCAAAAGAGACATAATTCGTAAGTGAATTTGACTCAATCGAGGTATTTCTTAGCCTGCTTTCAGCCGTCTTTTCTTCCTACACTCCAGCACTCGTTGCGCCGGCTCTATGATATGCATATGTTCAGTGATCAACCGAACTGCACTCAAAGTCCTCAAAGGCAGATTCATGGCAGTCAACAGAACGGCTAAAATTTATCCATAAAAATATAACACAGCCTGGTTAGAAGATATGGCAATACACGTCGCCCAAACTGCGAAGTAAACAAATTATTCTCAAATTATTGTGCTTGTTATCGAAGTTCCGACTCTTCAGACACAAAGCGTCCTAAAAATGATTTCCAGAACGACATCCCAACTTTTTTAGATAATTATTTCAGAATTATGAAGCACCAAGAGCTGCATAAGTAGGAACAGAAGTGGCTATTTTTATTTTACGGCTTTTCCCGGATTCGTATGGCTCAACGCTTCTCAATGCAAGCTGTCGACTCTGACTTCGAGGAAATCGCTATACCAAGACGGCTCCAGATTCGCCTGTTATTGATTGTCAGTTGCATAACAATTTAAGACAACTGGAATGAAATGTAAGGTCAAATTTTAGTGTCTTTGGAGATCTGGGCTGAGGTATATTTTTCTTGATAACGTTCTGTTAGTCCTATGTGTTCTTCCATGAATCTGCCATTGAGTGCAGTTCGCGGTCGAATTTTCAAGTTACATAAAGTTATACCAATTTTTTCTAAAATCACCTCCTTTAGAAAATGTAAATATTCCGAACAAACGAGAGCATTATATATAAATAGTAAAATAAATGTTCAATCGCTTGAAGTTTTTCATGTAATTGTTCAAATTTGTGCTATAAGTTGAGGTCTACTTCTACAAGAAATAAGTGTCAATCACTTAAATAGAAATTTAGGAAAATTTTCATAATTTTGTAAGAAAATGGTATCCGTCATCCGCCATCCGTCATCCGCGATCCGTATCCGTGTTTTACAAACACCCCTGACAAAGTGACACGGTCGCTCTTCTAGCAAATTCTGACCGCAAAGTCAGAAAAGTTTGCCAAGTGCGACCCCTGCCTAACTTTTTAGAACAATATTTTTAGCCAAGCATTGCTCGAATCTCTAAAATAACCTGTCTAGTAATGCTACATATTTTTCAATATAACGGAGAAGTATAGCCATGGCAAACAACACGACTAAATATATAACTGTTATAAGCGCATCGTATATATGTAGTGGCCCCATGGTGTAATGGTTAGCACTCTGGACTTTGAATCCAGCGATCCGAGTTCAAATCTCGGTGGGACCTTAACTATTTTTCGTGTGTTTATTTTATTTCATAGCTGAAGAGTTCCTCACTTGGGTTGTGAATATGCTTCTTGGTGGTGTATTTACAAATATAAATTGTACTTTTCCCTTATTCGCGTCCACGCTGTTTCCCTTTTTTTCACATTTTCACAAACTAGCCTCGTAAGCAGCCGCGACTGGCGAGACATAGCTTAGATGCTTTGTCAAAATTCTAAACACATTTAAAGCCTATAAAATTAAAACTTTTACCAAGATACACATCAAACTATGTATAATTACCGTACGTTAAACTCATCGTCTCAGATAAGTTGGGGTAGGTACTGGAGCGCTTGCAAGGTACACCCTCCAAGCAAGCGCTACCCGAGAAACCATGGCAACCGGGCCACAGCTCCCCGCCCACACAGGAGTACCCGTCACACTGAGAAGTGACTCAGTGGAATTATACTTACCTAGACCCACTCTAGCGGCGGGTGGGAGGGAAAACAACTTTCTGGAGGCAAGCACGAGTTTCTAGCTGAACTGGAGGTGCAACCAGGCCAAAGGCACCCGAAGTGATGAGGGGTCCCAACGCGCCCAACAGGGGCAGATTTCCAGGAGCGCACGCTCGACTTGGTTTAACTCCGATAAAATTATTCTCATTTTATCTGCATTAAAATGAAGGTTAAAGAGATTTATTATATAAACACCAATGAAATACCGGGTGATCTCCCGCGCGAAAAATTGATATCTTCACACGTGAAAATAACATGTTATTTTCACATGTGAAAATATCGCACTTGCCTTTGCTGAATGCTCGATTTTTAAGCTTAACTCAAATAAAATTAGAATTTGGTATTTCATCGATGTTTATATAATAAACAAAACATTACATGACCGCTTGGAGATACGAATTTTATCTTCTCGTGTTAAAAATTTATCTCACTCGTTCGCGCTCGTATCTCCGCGCGGCCATGTAATATCCTCTATATCTGTGACGCCGGCCATTTTGAAGCTTTTTGTTATTCATGAGGTTCATTGTTATTCATTAGTTCCTCACGCCTGGAAAGTTAAGAATGGCTTTCTCGGCCTAATGTATCTTTTCACCGACTTTGTTTGAATCTTTACTAGGTAATTTCGAATAAAGAAACATGTTTTTGGTATTTTCTAATAAACCTATAATGTTTTGTTATGCCAGCAGAGATCACAGAAAACATACGAATCAATAAAATGTCCACATTACCACTGTATGCATTGCTACGCGACCTCAAAATTCAATGTTGCGATGGGCGATTGGCGATTTTTAGCCGTCAATCAAACCAAAACGCTGGATTCGGCCACTTCAGCGGGCCAACATTGATTGCAAAATCAACCAAAGTGGTTTTAAGCTATGCTTTGGCTTCCTCGACTCGAATTTTTAACTTTCTGGTTCAAGAAAATTGACAACAATCACTTTGCGTAAAATCGCGAATCGCCCAACAGTGAATTTTGAGGTCGCGTAGCAATGCATACGGTGGTAAGTGTTCAATGCATTGGAGGGATATATTTTGCCAACGCACACATTTAGGCACGCGCTGTTAGCGCTACAGCCTATATTATATGTCTCCAGGGAGGTATCATTTGAATAACAAAGAACTAATATGGCTGCCAACTTCTAATTTCAGTTTCTGACGTTAGAGTGGGAATTAAGGGCAGATTACAGCTAGGAATTGAAAATGTGTGATTTCGTACAATGATGCAAAGTTTCGGATACATTTGATCCTTGAATGAGGGATTTATAGGCGTATAAGTTCCCATGTTTTGCAAAGGACACTATGTGAGCAGCAGGGTAAAATTTGCAATATTGCAATATATATTGCCCCACAAGCCAATTTGAGCGATACGGATCAAATTGAACCTTTTAAGGTTAAAACCTTCATTCATGGAATAGTTTGCAGACAAGTCAGAAATGCTGCGTAAACGGCCATGCTGAAATGGCAACTTCTCCAGTCTCCATCTCTCTCCACATTTTACCTGCATATCTGTGAGAGATTTGCACGAGAATCACTTCTATAACTTTTATTAAGCGAGTTTTCGGAATTCATGTTTAGAAAAAGGCTACCCAAAATTACTCAACACACGGCGCTCCAAGCTATGAATGTGCGCACACATCGCAGCGTAGGATGCAGTCTTCCTTATTAGAAATCAAATTCAATTTCATTTTGATCTTCTTTCAGGAGGCTGGGAGTAGTAAAAACAAATCACAGAGCGAATGTGCACGCTACAATCAATTGAGTGATAAAATAAAACAAATTAAAGTGATCATTCGTGAATAGGGTGACCAGGCGTTCCCTCTCCTAGGTCCCTGAAATGTATTTGTGCGTGTCTGGATTTGAGTAGCCCTTGTTACATTTGATATAGAAGTAGCTTCTTCCCAGGAGACCTTTCATTTTAGTGATAAAATGGTAATGGCCTTCTTACCGAGGATAGCGACTGTCAGGGCCGAAATCTCTGGCGTGGGCGTAAGAACCGTACGGTCGCCATACGACGTTTCAGCTCTGTCTGGAAGTATGGTCCTCGTACAGCGGCGTAGTCAGGAATTTCTGAAGGGGGGACCCGATAGTGAAAACATGGGACGAAAATGTTCAAATTTCCTTTAGCAAATACAGTAAATGTATGGGAAAATCTCCCGAGAAAGGGGGGCCCTGATCATACCTGGTGTTGGCATATGTGGAAGATGTGCTACGTTTTTTATTTTCTATGCACGTTTTTCGAAATCTCCTAGACTTATATTTATAGACGGACAAAAATGTAGCTCAGGACCGTACACCCACTTCAAAAACATCGCTCCCAGGCGGCAGCTGCCTTTAAATCCGTGCTTAACTGGTGATATTTTAAGGAATGAGGTAAAAGCTAGTTTTAAGGATTGTTTGGGGAATACCTTGGGCAGGCACGCCCCCCCCCCCCCCCCCCCACTACCCGGCGTCACACATAATGTGTAAAGGAACAAGGAAGACAGGATCAACCCAACAGCAGCCTTGAACTTCTTGATTCTTCGTTGTTGTTGGTCTCGAGCATGGATCGTCTTTTCGTCGTTACTCTTTGTGTTTTTTGATTGGTCAGCACGTAACGTTGCTGTCGCGACAGGAAGCCATTTTAGCACTGCTTAGGCGCTGGCCAATCAAAAAGCACAAAGAGTAACGACGAAAAGACTCGGGGCTTCGATTGACGGAAGCCAGAAGGCGGTTTTACGGTTGGAAATCGTTAGCGAGAGTTCGCAGAATTACGAAAACCGCAGTAAAAGAGCAACGCTCTTTGCCGTACTAATTTCGTCTTTTTTGCCATAGTTAAATGTGGTATTGCGAAAAGAAACGTTGATAGACAGCTCTACTGCCATAATGCCGTTGCCAAAAGGGCAACGTTCTTGGCCGTGTTAATTTGGTCAATTTTGTCCATTGTTCCAAATTGTTTGTGGTGCCGGTGCAGTAGGGAGTTCTACTCCCCAGTAATGCCGTGCTTAGAATGGGAAAACTCATTCAAGGCAAACAGTTTTAGGCGTTAGCTTTACCACTGTATGCATTGCTACGCAACCACGAAGTTCAATGTTGCGATTGGCGTTTGGCGATTCTCAGCCGTCAATCAAACGCCCTCGGCAGAGACGGCTCTCTGTATCAAGAAAAGAAAGGCGAATCTCGACCAAAAAATATACTTTAAACTGGCAAGAATGCAAAAGAGATGTTTTAGAACGCCAAGCGATCTTATATGTGCTTTGTAATTTGTCAGTAGAGGATTCCTTGGAGTATACAAGCAGATTCCTTTGACTTGTATTACGATGTGTTTGTACACTCGAGAAACAATTCCAAAATCTTCCTAAAAGTTTGTCTTGTCAAAGAGTGGAAATTATCTTGTATTTAGTAAATGCCAAGCGATTGTAAAATCATGAACGACTGAGGTAGGACCCGATGTCCTGAGTGTCAAAAGCGGAATTTATTGATCTTAGTGATGTTTGTCGACATCGAGGGGACTAACGTTCACGTGCTTATTATAGTCCGTGGGCCAGGAGTCGAAACCCTCCCCCTCCCCCCTATTTCCAGGACGCGTACGAACGTTTTACCCCAAAATTTCCACAGAATATTCATTTGAAACTGTGGAATTTCCACAGGCACACAAGAGAATGAGGAATTTCCACAGGGGCTGTATCAAATTTCCACAGGGGGTATATGGGAGCCTGGAAATTCCACAGGGGTAGAGCAATTTATGAAAATTTGGAGATCCTCAATAGGGAATACGGCTATTTTTTTGAACAGCCCATTTTGATAGCTTTTAAGGTGGCCCGCGCCTGTTTCACAGGAAAAATATACTAACATTTAATCGCCGGCTTTTTCCAGTAAAAGCGCTCCGATTGCTAATATTTTGGCTGCTAGAATAGTGGATTACTAGAGATTATACTGCAGGGAAATTATAATAGAAAAGTTACACCGATTACACAAAATAATCAATTTCCTGAAGGTAGACATATAGCAACAAAAGTTTTCCTTAACAGAAAGACGAGAGAAATTTTCTTTTAAGTTGGCTCAATAAAGTACTTAAGTATTCTAGTTTGTATTTGTAGTTGTATATTACAATTGACCTCATGGAAACTGTTTGATGAGGTCGACTAAAATTGTTTAGCTTATACGCCTCAAGATACTTAAGACTCGAGTAGCACGACGGCAACTGAATTGCGAGCCTAATCTTACCTGTAATGACAAACATTTGTATCCAAGGAAACTTCAGTGCAAGAACCAAGAAGATAGGGCGGACGCTCTCAGAGCTGACTCTAGTATAATTTTGCGATTTATCCTGTGTGTAAAGTTCATAAACAAAGAATTTAACAAATTGGTCATACATAAAACTTCTAACCGATTTTTTACCGTCTTTTTCAAATAATGAAGAAGAGCAATGAATGTTTAAGCGACTTACCAAGTTGCAGCAAACGAGAAACAATCGGTTCGGAGTAATTAGGAACCAAATATCGTTGAAGCAGACTGCAAATCGGTCTCATTGCAAACCCACAATGCATGACATTTGTATTAGACAACATTACACCTCAGACTTCATGATTTGAATACCTCGAGGGACGTTTCACCTAGTTTGAATGCAGGCGCTATACCATTGTACCAATGAATACCTCG
Source organism: Scolanthus callimorphus (assembly GCA_033964015.1). Lineage (NCBI taxonomy): Eukaryota > Metazoa > Cnidaria > Anthozoa > Actiniaria > Edwardsiidae > Scolanthus > Scolanthus callimorphus. The sequence goes on from CM066913.1 coordinate 37,350,481, forward strand.
AGGGACATATTTCACTAAAATAAAGATAAGATCGGAGAGTTTGCCTTTTTTGAGAAAAGAGGCGTGGCTGGGAAAGTCGACGGCTCTTGGCGCGATATATCAGGAAGTTACCGGCAAATCTTTTTATGCGCATGATGCTTTGGAAGACTCTCTGGCACTTCAGAAAATCATGTCTGATGAGCGCTTGGAGGTTTGCCTTCAGTCGACAGTTCAGGGTTCCAAACCACTTCCAGAAGCTGTCACGCAATACCGAGAAAAGTGCGCAATGTCTCAAAGGCAATTAACATTAAAGGGAACGCAGCTAGAACATTCTATAACGTCCTATATGATACAAAAGATTGCAAAGGCAGGACTCACGTTTACTTCCCTCAAACGCTGCTATGATGTAGAAAATGCTAAGGGCGTTGTCGCGCTTTTATCAGGTGCTGGGGGCCATAAAATTACGACGAACGCTAGCATTATTGCAAAGATAATCTATCACCTTCAAAAATAAGAACAATCCAAGGCAACGTATTTATTATCTATTCAGCATGACTTATTATGTTATTTCCTATACATTTGTAGACTAACTGACATGAGTAAAGATTCCAGGAGAATAAAAACGTTTTGTATTATCACATTGGTACAATGGTATAGCGCCTGCATTCAAACGAGGTGAAACGTCCCTCGAGGTATTCAAATCATGAAGTCTGAGGTGTAATGTTGTGTAATACAAATGTCATGCATTGTGGGTTTGCAATGAGACCGATTTGCAGTGAGTCTGCTTCAGCGATATTTGGTTCCTAATTTCTCCGAACCGATTGTTTCTCGTTTGCTGCCACTTGGTAAGTCGCTTAAACATTCATTGTTCTTCTTCATTATTTGAAAAAGACGGTAAAAAATCGGTTAGAAGTTTTATGTATGACCAATTTGTTAAATTCTTTGTTTATGAACTTTACACACAGGATAAATCGCAAAATTATACTAGAGTCAGCTCTGAGAGCGTCCGTCCTATCTTCTTGGTTCTTGCACTGAAGTTTCCTTGGATACAAATGTTTGTCATTACAGGTAAGATTAGGCTCGCAATTCAGTTGCCGTCGTGCTACTCGAGTCTTAAGTATCTTGAGGCGTATAAGCTAAACAATTTTAGTCGACCTCATCAAACAATTTCCATGAGGTCAATTGTAATATACAACTACAAATACAAACTAGAATACTTAAGTACTTTATTGAGCCAACTTAAAAGAAAATTTCTCTCGTCTTTCTGTTAAGGAAAACTTTTGTTGCTATATGTCTACCTTCAGGAAATTGATTATTTTGTGTAATCGGTGTAACTTTTCTATTATAATTTCCCTGCAGTATAATCTCTAGTAATCCACTATTCTAGCAGCCAAAAATATTAGCAATCGGAGCGCTTTTACTGGAAAAAGCCGGCGATTAAATGTTAGTATATTTTTCCTGTGAAACAGGCGCGGGCCACCTAATAGAACGAAGATAATAAGCAATTGTTGGATGAGGTTTTGTGATCTCCAGAATAAACAATGTCGAGACAGGTGGAATCAGGCGAGGCCGTGAGGCCGAGCCTGATTCCACTTGGCGGGACATTGTTTATTCTGGAGATCACAAAAACCTCATCCAATAATTGTTTTATTATACATTGATTCAGTAAAAATACTTTTATTCCTGTCAAGCAATTTATTTTACACAAGCGCCTTGTTAAAATAGGGAAAGCGCTCTAGTCCTATGATGCATTGCGGCGCTGATTCTTGAAGAATCAGCATGCTGATTCTTGGATACCCTCAAAGTGCGTGATTCCCAAAGTAAAGCGCGCGTTCTTAGCCAATCAGAATCGATATAGCGAGTACAATGTATAATAATAGTAATATAGTAATATAGTCACGTTCCTCATTTGAAGGCCATTTAACAATTGATGATAATCCTCATTTTTAAATGTTCGAGATCGTGTCATGTGATTCATAAATAAAGAAGCGTGCGTGTCATCAACTCTATGCAAGACAGGCAATATAGACCCCTCCCCATCCAGTCATTCTAAGACCCCGTCCACACTACACCGTTTTCAAACGAAAACGGATACTTTTTGCTCCGTTTTCAAAAAGATTTGCGTCCACACTTATCGTTTTCGTATTGTTTTCGCCGTTTTCGGTTATCGTTTTCGGCGTTGTAGTGTGGACGATAGCCGTATCCGGAGCAAAAAGTATCCGTTTTCGTTTGAAAACGGAGTAGTGTGGACAGGGTCAAAGGCGCTCCTACTGAGGGAGTGGCTTTTGAGCAACAAATAAAACAAGAAACTCATGAAACTTCTTTAATTACATCTATTCACCAAGATGAACATTCAAAAGAATATGAGAAACCTCACACATTGGATTACTAAAAACACTTAGACAGGTGCATGCTAAACCGCGGCTGCGCCAGATATAATCTCAACCAGTTCACGAGTAATGACCGCCTGCCGAGTACGGTTATACGTCAGCGTCAGCTTGTCAATCATTTCACCTGGGGAGACACAACATGTAAGGGTTTAATATAAAATGTCAGAAGAATCCAATAAAGATTACTATAAGCATATTTCAGGTAAAGGTGACTCATGCGAAAGTCAGGGCGCATTTCGCGAAAATATATTTTCGTCTACAACTTAAAAAAATATGCGCACATATTGCCTCCTGCTTATATTCTTCAAGATTGACATTCATAGCCAGTATATTTTTTAAAGTTATAGACGAAGATATATTTTCGCGAAATGCGCTCTGACTTTCGCATGAGTCACCTTAATAGCTGCAAGTATGGGGTGTCGGCCTCCAGTATTCATATTTACTCATGACAGTCATCTGAAATCCACGCTCTGTCAGGGAGATGAAAATCAGTGGGTGCCATCACTTACCAGCATTCTTGGTGGCAGCATCCATAGCCGTCATCCGTGCACTCTGCTCACTACAAGCTCCCTCCTTCATTCCAAAGTACAGCGTGCTTGCAAGATTAAACTCCTGGTAGCTACGGATAACATCTGCATCCAGCGCATCATATGTGCTCATAGTTTCTAAAACAACAACAATTTAATTAGCCAAACCTTACACAGCTTTTTGTAACCAATCCTGCAATCACACAACTGATTTCAGCGGACGTGAGTGTTAATTTCATGGAACTCTTTAGATTGGTAGCAGTCCGTTCCTCAAACACCTACAAGTAATCTCTACTCCAGGCATTAATGTGTCCTCCTGAATTATCAAGTCTGCACCCTTTCGGCAGCAGCTTAGCACAACCAGCGAATTGAGAAGCCTTTCGCTGGTTGATTTCAATCCACTGAAGGGACTTTTGGATTTGTGATTTGACAGCATGTGATCCTTGTTATGTTTGACTTTTGAAACCAACGTGAAGGTACAAACAAGATTAAAGGCACATGATCATCTACGTTTTCAAACTCAAAAACAAAAAGAGAGAGAATAAATGTATAGATGCATTCTAAGTTAACAAAGCTTCTGCAGTGGTTCTGGCAGTTAAAGAAATGTTTTTGAGCATTCACAATTGTCAAAGCATGTCTCCAAACATCAATCTGTGACAAAGACATTTGAAAGCACTTGTGACTGGATCAGAGAAAACTACAGCAAGCCAGAGGCTCCCCGCTCAGGGACAGTGGAACAGTTTTCAAAGTAGGGGGGCTCGTTAGTTAGATTGTATGACAATATGGGGGGGAGGGGGTTTGGTTAGTTAGATTGTATGACAATATGGGGGGAGGGGGGTTCGTTAGTTAGATTGTATGACAATATGGGGGGAGGGGGTTTGGTTAGTTAGATTGTATGACAATATGGGGGGGAGGGGGGTTCGTTAGTTAGATTGTATGACAATATGGGGGGAGGGGGTTTGGTTAGTTAGATTGTATGACAATATGGGGGGAGGGGAGGGGGGTTCGTTAGTTAGATTGTATGACAATATGCGGGGGGGGGGGGGGGGGGTTTGGTTAGTTAGATTGTATGACAATATGGGGGGGAGGGGGGTTCATTAGTTAGATTGTATGACAATATGCGGGGGAGGGGGTTTGGTTAGTTAGATTGTATGACAATATGGGGGGGAGGGGGTTCATTAGTTAGATTGTATGACAATATGGGGGGGGGGGGGGGCGAGGGCATGAATTTAGTGAAAATGAAAACCAGCTCCACTGTCCCATTGCTCATCGGGTCGTCTTGGATTAGCATGTCATTAAACAAGAGAAGCTTGGAGACTCTGATTAGCAGGGTAACTCCTGAGAAGAAAAAAGCCAATGCCATCATGTTCAAGACAGACAAGGGTAGGGAAATCTCACCTGCAGATGCACTGTTAAGATTGTCAAAGGAGTACAGATTCTGGGTGCTAGCCTTGAATGATACCACAGACCTGGAAAGCAGATTGGGATTAAATACACATTAAATCACAAAGGAATTATGTTACTACTGTACTTCATACATGCACTGTCAGTTGCATCTATCCAACATACTGTACATGCTGGACAAGCACAGGTCATGTCTCCATGTGGAACTTTGAGAATTGAACTTCAATGCTTGTACTAGACTGCTGGCAGCCCCTTCTTGGGTGAACGTCCATGAAAACGAGTGTGTGAAAAGCCAGAGGAGTGCGAGGGCGATGGCGTGAAGTGGTGTCGAGTGGAAAATATTGTAAAACATGTAGTTGCTTTATTTCTTCCTGGACAGAAAAACTATAAGGCTACCAGAATTGCAGAATATTGAATATTGGTGCAAAAAGTTTACAGTTTCACTGTCAAAACTGCGAAGTCAAGACAGAACATTTTTATTGGTATCTTCTGCAAACCTTATATATTGTTAGAAAGATATGTTATTTTTGGCAAAAATACCTGTATAAACTTTGTATGCTTACCTGAACACATTATAGTACATGGCTCCACTGGTAAAGTCATATCCACTGTCAAGAATTTCTTGAGCTAGAAATCGTGCCTCACAAAACAGGGGTGGCCTCTTACCAACCTCGGCAAATGACATCATCATTGCTTTCCCTGAGATCATAAAAGCACATAATAATTTAATACATTAGATAGTCAACTGCCTGCATCAGCTTGATTTACACTAGACGCAAGCACAAGCCTCGATTTCCTTGTGTTTGCATCTGCGCTTGCATTCTAGTGTAAACCACATACCGGTAAAGGAATTGTATCAGTTTGATATCCTTGTGCTTGCATCTGCGCTTCATGTGTAAACCAGCCCCAACAGTGCAAGGTCAACCATCATCATCATCATTTACTTCAAATTTCACTTTTCTTGTTACGTCTACATTATTTGTATATTTATGTCATAATATTTTGTCTCAAGGCTGCTGCACAACTGTGAAATGGAGTTCAAGGCCTTACTTGCATATCCAACTTTCAAGGCTTGTACAAACCCTGTCAAACCAGTGAGTACAGTTTATGTTACAGATTGATGATTCACAAACTTCTGCTTACCGTGGGTTCTTGAGATGATCTGCTTAGCTTTATCCCCAAAGGAGACTATGGCACTTTTCCTGTCAGGATTTTCAGCCAGATTAGCCTTGACGGCTTTGGACAGGCCGGAGTGGATACCCCCACATAGTCCACGGTCAGATGACATGATCACCATTAGATGGTTTGGGGTGTCACTGGTTTGATCAACCTCCACCTTATCATACAGGGCTGTAAGGGAAACAAAACACCTAAATTAGAACAGTCAAAGACAGGGGATAAAGAACTAATAATACAGTAAGAGCTGGTCATTACACAATGGCTGTACAAAATTAAAACTTGACCTGACAAATCTTTGTTTTGTCAGTCATTTTCTCCAGTCACTTAAAAATAAGCTCAATAAACCAAAATGGCATTTTCAACTGAATTCGTGTTTCAGTCTTTTTTGAACAGTAGACTATGGCGACACCATCGCATTTTTGTGAGTAAATGGAGCGCTAAGGCTACCAGTTGTTGAAGGGCCTTTAAGCCCTGGGACATGTTCTGTCATTATTTCCTACTGAAAGCCTGGTCCAACAGCATATCATTCTGAGTCATATTTCACTGTCTTGATAGTGAAATTTCAAAATTCTTCTAGAGCTGTAAAACCACTCTAAAACTGGCACTGAAGCCCAAGGAGCCTAGGGAGTTCCTGATTTAGTTCCCCTGACCTACCGGTAGCCCCATCACCATACGATCTCGCTGACTTCAAATCCTTCTCAGCACGACCAAACTTAGCAGCTGACACCATCTTCATGGATTTGGTGATCTTTTGAATGTTTTTCACAGATCTCAACCTTAGAGAGACTGCAAGGTAATAAGATTAGTTTGGCGAAGACATATAATATTACAGGTATAGATGTATGCATGCCCTGTACAAAGAATGTGCAGACTGCATCTTGGAAGTTTTGGGACATGTCAAGGGCATTTCTAAATTGGAGAGTACATGCTCATGTACACAGTGATGTCAATCCCAGGACTTTGAAAATCTGGAGGTTGCCTTGAAATGGCGAAATTTCCTGCAGTTCTCCAGGAGAAATACAGTAAATGTATGACAATCAACTTGAACTTTTCCCAGGAGACTCACGGCAAAACCAGGAGAGTTGATGTCATAGCTGAGGTGTGGTTTTTGGCAAGGACTCTTAGAGTTGAGATTATTTTAAAGTAAGGTTTTGATAGGATTACAAATTCAAGATGGATTCTCAAGATCTTTAAGATCTTGAGAATCCATCTTGAATTTGTATAGAACATCCTTGGGTGACAACAAAAATAACTCATAAATGTGCATTTGTCAACCTATATTGCTGATATGTTCAAGAAGGTTCACCAACACTAGCAGACAAAAATGTACAACCCGGATAAATTATTGTAAGCTCTAATTAATACAAATCGATAGAAATAAAGTCTATAAAGATGAAGGATAGCTTCCACGCGCAAAAATAATTTTCAAATGACAGTTTCCACACGCATTAACTGTTGTATCTTCCGTAGGACAACCGTTTGTTTGCAAAGTGGAAAATATATTTCCCTGCACAGGTCATAAAATTGTGAATTTCACTCACTTCTTTGAGTGTAGCCATATTTCGGACACCACTGCAAAAGAAAACAGAGAATAAAAAGCATCAGAAGCAGAGCCAGCAGAAGCAAGATTGTTTCGTCTAATGTTATATACTAATTTCAAGAGATATCAAGCTCTATTTACCATGATGTTGGACGAAATGCAGCCCCACGGAGAAACACTCCGGTAGCCGCCATCTTGGATCCCTTTCCGTGGCGTGCCGGGTCACGTGATCTCTATTTCACCCGCTGACACGAGCTACTGATATAACAGTCCTTCTGATTGGTCAGTCAGAACAACGAACCAATGAAGAACTGTTATACAAATTGTACTGCAGGCTCGTTGAAAGAATTTCCGAGTCACGTTGTGGTTGTAAATCGTCCACAAAATTCATTCAAAATGTCTGGAAGAGAAGGTAAAATGTCCTTGATTTTCCCAAGATAACTAGGTATTTTGATGCAGTACGATTTAAGGTATGTTGATTTTCAGGAGGGAAAAAGAAGCCGCTGAAACAGGCCAAGAAGGCAGCAAACTACGAAGATGAGGCAAGTAAGATTAAATCTTAATATAGTCAGAAAAGCCCGCCAATTTAGGAATTTAGGCTTACGGTATAACTGAAGTTATACTTAAGAACATATACAAGAACAATATTGCTTTTATTCATTCAAGAGTATAGTAGGGCTAAACCGAAGAATCCAGTAGCTCATTCTGATAATCAGAATTTCCTGATCATATGTGTACCTATTATGAAGCCATGCTCAACACGTGTGTTGCTTGCAAAGCGCTTTCCTTCCCCACAGGGGCGGATCCAGATATTTCAGAAAGGATGGGAAGGATAGTGTAAACATAGGGACTAGGAATTGCAAATTTCCTTCAGCGAATACAGTAAATGTATGGGATAATCTCCAAAGAAAAGGGGGCCACAGCCTACTCGGCCCCCTAAATTTGCCCCTGCAAATTGGGTGGGGAATAGACCTTTCCGAGGTTTTTCTTATCTCCACAGGAGGCCACGGAGAAACAATCCATCACCATAGCTGGATAGAACAGCCTAAAATTAGTAAGATGGGAAAGTTTGAGCAGAAAATCTTTTGAAATAATGAAGAAATGGCGAAGTAAACTTCGCTATTTAATGCAGATTCCTTCGGCAAACGAGAAATCTTGCATAATATGCAAACTTTGGAAGCTGCTCGCAAATCCTATAGGAACGTACACAAAATTTGAGAAATTTGCCAGACTTTCTTTGTTATTTCAAAAGATTTCCTTTGAAACTTTCCAATTTTACTAATTTTAGGCTACTCTTTCCAGCTATGGTGATGGATTGTTCTCCGTGACCTCCTGTGGAAATTTGTCTGGGAGGCCAAAACAGAACGACAACAACTACTTTGTAAAAGCACCCCATCATGACGAAGCCTTTGAACCCTCAGACTTTGATCAAATAAAAGTGAAATTGAAAATTAAATTTAGACAAAATATTAATGTATTTTTCTTTTTTAAATTTATTGGAGTTATGCTTATGTAAATATTTTTACACGGTTCCAATAAAATCTATCTATCTATCTAAATGACCCCCTACCATGGAATTTCAATTTTTTCTGGGAAAATACCCATGCAGAATCTACTTATGGATAAAATGTCACTGGAAAGTCACCTTTTTTACCCCTCCCTCTTGGAATTTCCAGTCTCCAGACACATCCCCTCCTGTGGAATTTCCAGAGTCCAATACAACCCCCTGGAAAATTTTCTGTAGGTCCTGAAAAAAAAAAAAAAAATGCAATCAGCCAATCTGAAAAAAAAAAACGATATTAAGAAAAGACAATTGTCTAGCTTGTATAGCATGTAAAGGAATGCAGTAAAATCCTAGTGACTTTGAAGCTTCTTTTTTATCTGTAACCTTTTTTTTTTCTTTTCACAGGAAGATAAGGCCTTCAAGCAAAAAAACAAAAGGAAGAACAGAAAGCCTTGAAAGAGGCCAAAGCTAAAGCATCTGGCAAAGGGCCAATGGGTAAGGTGGAACCCTGGGGGTACTGGGGGGTACTTGGATATAAAAATGACGGGGGGGGGACATATTTTTTGGGTATGAAATTTGTACATAAAGTATTTTTTGGGTTGAAAATTCTACTTGGTATTTTTGGGGTGGTTGAAAAATCTGTGGGTTTTTTTGGGGGGTTGAAACTTCTGACAGGCTAGTTGATTATCAAGATACTGCCTTAAGCTAAAGCTATTTCTGGGAAACAGGTTTGAAATTTGGAGCTCCGTCAGACCCCCCCCCTGTCATTTTTATATCCGAGTACCCGCTGGGGGTGGAACTGCCAGTAGCAGTGCTAACGCCAAGCCACTCCATTGTTCCATTCCCGCAAAAATGTACAAGAATAGAACAGCACGATAATCAGAATTATAATCATGTTGTCCCTTGGAAAATTAGAGCACAAAATATTTGCAAAAAAAACCTAAATTTTTGGATTCCTTACTACATGTACCATTTGAAGGATTGCATGATACTTGACAATACAACTAGGTTTTGAAAAAATTGTATCACAGACATTTGGTTGTCAAAACTTTACATGATATCTGGAAACTTTGAAGGTCATGTTCGAAAACTAGTAGCGTCGTGTGTCATGCAACCTCGCAAATGGATATTCTTGAAATGCTGTATGATATAAATAGTTTGTATTATACAAGCAAGTGTTTGATATTGTGTATGAAAATTCAAACAGGTTGCCTTCAGGACTGGATGCATCAACTTGAAATGCATCAATTCGCAATAAAGCCACCAAAGACATTGCCGCGCATGCAGTAAAAACAATAAGGTCCTCCATGGGCTGTACTGAGCATCCTGCCTTGTTGTTTATGGAGGGGGACATTGGGGAGGTACAGAAACCGCCAAACCGCCCAAAAATTACATCAAAATCGCACACAAAATCGTATCAAAACCGAAAAAATTGATTTCTTTTAGAAAAAGTGACGGGAGTAGAAGGCGGTCATAGCAGAAAAATCTGTGCTCTGTAGAAATTTTACAACCATAAAACTGAATTAAAAAGTGACAAAATCCGAAAAATCGAGATTGAAAAATGACAAAACCGTGCTCCGCAGGCTTTTTAAAACCGAAAAAAATGCAAATAAAAACTGCTTAAACCGCAGAACCGCCAACCCCAATGTCCCACTCTTTATGTCCTCAACATCTTTGAAAAAAAAAAGAGATTGAGAGGCCAGTTTTGTTTTCTTTTTCGTCTTCAACACATAAAAAACCCCAGTGCACAATGCATTATACATGTAGAACGGTGACATGGACTTTTAAGAACATTATAATTTTAAAATAAGTTTATTTCTTTCAGGTGGAAGTGGAATAAAGAAATCTGGCAAGAAATGACAAAAAACATACACTAAATCCTCCATATCATTACCATATAGTTCATCTTAATCAAGAAATGACTGTACATCGTTCTCCTGACTTGGTGCAATTATCTGTAGAAGGGAAAGCTTTCCTGCTCTTCCCATTGTAAAGAGACTGTGTCAAGATTTCTTAGTAAATTCTTCTAGGAGTAATTATATTGTAACTACAAGAAATAACGATGATAGATACCAGATGGCCATTTGATAATTAACCATTACGTGTGAGATTGTGCAGAATATTGTCTGATACTAAGCAGATGAGGGACACAGCCCCGAGTTGGCTAAATCAGATGATATTCTGCAAAATCTAGCAGGATATAATGGTTATTTTATTCAGTACATCAACAGCACAAAAGTGTCCAGAAAAGATTTGGTTTACCTCTGTGTAAGAACCATTCCCAGAGGACCCCTTTGTGTTTAGTTCTTATTATTTTCATCATGATTCGTTCTGCTGAACTTTGAAGCTTTATGGTGCAACTTGTGACCAATACAAAGGTTCATCTACATCTACTACATGGGGGGCCTTGCAAAGGGGATACCCACCCAGGGGTTTCAATAATTTTTGAAGTAGCATGCTACATTTTGGAAGTAGATGGGTGGGTTTTGGGGCCCTATACGAAGGGCGTGGGCATGTCCACCCTACACCGTGGTGGAGCCAAAATAGTTTCGTTTTCCACACTCTTTAATTTTGCGGAGATGACATATCACAGGATATTCATCATTCAGGGACGGCGGAACAGTTTTCAAAGTGGGGGGCTTGTTAGTAAGATTGTATGGCAAGGTGGGGGGCTGAGCTTAGTGAGAATGTATGAAAACTTGGCAAAATGTGCTCCCCGTTCCGCCGTCTCTGTCATTCATGTGCAGAAGGCAGATATTGGAGTTTCAAGGGCTGTATATTTTGGCAGTGCATCAATGTGCTGAATAATAACAGCTTTTAGTCAAATCACACTAGTGGTCTATTGTCAATGCTGCGTTATGATTGGTTGAGCTACTAGTAGGCTATAAGTTATTGCCTACTAGTAGCGAAAAGTGTTGGATTTGAAAGCCAGAAAATGGCAAATGATCAGACCAGAAATGTTTTTTGGCAATACACATTGACCTACTTGTGTGATTTGACTAAAACAATTATTCCTCTCGCCCTCATGGCCTCAATAAAAAGTCCATTCGGCTATTGAATCAGAGCCATTTGGGCTTGAGGAATAATTGTTAAGTATACAATAATACGGTGCTATTTTCTTCTGTCAGCCATATAATATTTAATGCTTCTATATAATAAAATATTTTTAAAAGAGATTTTCTGAACTTTGTTGTGATGGGAAATTCTTTAGTATTGAATTAGTTCATGTTCAAGGCCATGTGACCCCAAATCAACCAATTGCAGCCTGTGTTTTGTTGCATGAAAATCTAGTTATTAAGCAACCATATCAATGCAACTTGTCCAATATCACTATGACGTCATGGTTTGTTTACATGAACTAGATAGCTGAAATTTGGTTCAAATTAAAGTACCATTCGAGGTGTGGGTCCTGATATTCTAGCGTACAACTTTGCTTTACATCATGAATGTCATTTCATTATGTTTTGGTCATTTCTAAATGCTGCGTTGTCCACTCTGGCGACCATGATTCATAGCGCTAAAACAATAGAGTGTTTTGATATGACGTCATAGTGAAATAAGTCCAGTCCCTGAACCCTCTCCATCGCGGCTCCGGTTGTGCCTGTGGTCGCCGAAAGAGAGCTCAGAAACCATTTAATGCGTATGCGCTAGATCTGACCTTTTTTTTTGCCTAAATACCGCTAAAATATCTTGATTCTGGTCTCCATCGAGAGATGGCTGTTCCTGCAAAAATTCATGATTCCCATTACCGACAGCGGTATTTTGACCATGCGCATTAAAAAAACAAGTTCCTGGTCAAATGATCTAGCTAGCGCATGCACATTCAAAAGTTTTTGGGACTCCTTTCGGCGACCACAGGAGAGTTCAGGGACTGGACTAGAATTGCGGCTGCTCATTTCTCATTTGAGAGAGAAAAAAAAAAGTTTATGGTCAAAAGCTGTCTTGTTTTCTAGAATCAAAGAACCCACTTGTACACTCAATAAAGGGCTTTGTGTATATAACAACGTGATCATGTGCTGAATAAGAGTCTGTTGCATTCTAAAAAAAAAATTCTAAAAAAAAAACGAAGAGAGCACAATTCGATTACAAGTTTTTCTACTATACTTACAAAAAAACACCTAAGGTCCCACCGAGATTTGAACTCGGATCGCTGGATTCAAAGTCCAGAGTGCTAACCATTACACCATGGGGCCAATGTACTTGCAAAGTTCTTGAAGTAGGGCCATATGTACACGAGGCCATATTTCTTGCAACCCGCGACGCAACGATGTGTATAACTCCAACTGATAATAGCCTTATGAGTAAATAAAGTTGATTTGATTTGATTTGATTTGATGACAATTAAAAAACATTGCTTTTATGGCGTCTGATATCTGGAAAGATTTACCATCTCGGATTAAGGATTCTAGCACCTTTGCTTTTCCAAAACTTGCTAAGCATCATCTACTGTTTGTTCAATGACTAAATAGAGAACCATAAAATTATTTATCTGCTGTACTAATAACCTGGATAAGCTCTTATATATATATTTTTTTTCTTTTTTGGGGGGAGGATTCAGCGTTCTTTTTCATCAAAAAAATACAAACTTTTAATAGTTAGGGAGGCTAACTAGATAACTGGATAGTTTACTTGGTCTCCCTGCTCGCACTTTTTTTTCCACCAAAATATAAACTCACTCCAAACCTATACTCTGTGTATAACTCCAACTGATAATAGCCTTATGAGTAAATAAAGTTGATTTGATGACAATTAAAAAACATTGCGAGTTGCCGCGGGATGTCACACTTGGAACATTTTTTACAACATGCAATACGCCCGCCGATAAAATTATAAAGTACAGCGGCTTATCCAAGTAGAAACATGAAAGATGTGCGCTGATTGGCTAATAATACATTGTCTCGCGAGTTGCAGAGACTGATGTCACACTCAGCAATTTTGCTCGCAATGTTGCGAAAGTAGCCGGAATCAAAACTTTTTTTCTGCATTCGCAACTTAACAAAAGCGCACAACATTGTAGCCGTGACACATGTTTCCCAGTTTAGCCACGGCAGAAACATTGTTGCGCGCAACAAACTTTGTAGCCGGACACAAAGAAATGTTTCTTCGCAAGACGAGAAACATTCGATGTGTCCGAGACACGCGTGCGATGTTTCCTAGTTTAGCCACTCGGGGAAACATTGAGGACACAAATGTTGCGCGCTACATGTGTCCTAGTTTAGCCGTAGCTTTAGTAGTCCTGTAGTTTACCATAGTGGTCACAAAAAAAACTCCGTTATGAAAATTAAAGAACGAAAGTAACTATTTTAGAGCTTTCGTGCTCAAGCAAATGTAACCGGCGGAAACGCGCGACGACTCCCGGAATCTCGTGAAGCGCCGTCGATCCACGCGGTTAAGAAATAAAACAAAAAAAGCGAAATGAAAGGTTTCGGCGCTAACATAAGGACGCGGCTAAAACTGAAACTGAAATTAACTGAACATAAAACTTATCAGGATCCGCGAGCGAAGGCAACGTGAGAACAAATGATGGATGCAAGGAGTGGACTTATAAGAGATTATTACGGAACTTACGAACATATATTACAAAACTGTTACGATACATGTGAAATTCTATAAGGCGAAACTCTTTAAACAATTCTAACCAAAACTACTAAAGGCCGTCAAAACTCTCACGAAACTCTAGCGAAATATCAAAAACTCTTCTGAAAACTATTGTTTCACAATTCCAAAACGACTCTAAACATTCTTACTCAGAAACACTTGTTGCGCACAAAATCTTGTTCGAAAACTCTCTACGAATAATTGAAATCCTAAAGCTAATCTATCTTTCCGAAAATACTTACAACGGAGAACAGAGCACAGCTTACACTCAAGACTTTAGCCGGCCGGGGGCAAAGCCCCGACTCTTGTTGACTGTCTCTGCTTTTCTCTTCTTCAACCTCTCTCTCTAATAATCTAAATCTCCGTATTTATACTAGCTATCACTAACGAGCTTGTAATAGAAATTAATTAAACAAAACTTAAAAACGCGTTCCGTCCTTGCTAAATTTCCGGTCAACAACAAAGGAACTATTACCTACTTAGCGGCAATTTGCGCAATTAGGAAATTAGCGGCAACCATTACACAGCAGACTGCGCACACAACGGAAGAAGATAACAACGCCTACTTCTCCCTTGTGCTGATACAAAAAAGTAATAATTCTAAAGTCCTCTTTCTGAGTTTTGCGAACTTAAAATCACTGAAAAGTGATCTGGTCACACAAAGAAAGGAAAGAGCACGGTTCAATTATATTTGTTGCTGAAAGAAAAAGGTCCAACCGAGATTTGAACTCGGATCGCTGGATTCAAAGTCCAGGGGCCGGTTCCTGAAAGGTTGGATAAAGTTATCCATGGATAAAAGTTATCTGTTGTATAGGATTTGCTCAGGAGTTATCCGTTGCATAAGCGTTTATCTACGGATAACTCTTAACTGACCTTCTAGGAACCGGCCCCAGAGTGCTAACCATTACACCATGGGGCCACTGTGCTTACATATGACTTTAGAGCGTACAAGCCGAAAGCTAAGCTGAAAAGACGACCAGCAAGCGAATGTCAGTGTTATTTTGCCAGATACGAAATTAAGCTGTGCGCGCAGTTTCATCCAATCAGCGAAGGCCCTCAATGGAGGTCCCAAGAGCCTCCCCTGCGAGGCGACGAGTCCGGGACTCTAGGTACTATACTAGACTGAAAGTTGTCCATTGGCCATATTAGGGAATGATTGATCGCGCGCATGGTGTCCAAGGTGATTTCCAATCAGAACGTGCGTTCTACTTATGACGTAAACAAAGCAGATTGGATCTACGTCCAAGAACACTCACAAGAAACCTAGAAAGCCATTCTTTCGAAACTTTCAAGAAGCCTTTACTTTAATAAGAAATAACATAGAACGTTAAATATGTGGGGTTGGGTAGACATGAACATTATGAAGGGTGCAGCGACGGGAGTGGCCATCGGCACCGTTGTTGCGTCCGGTATCTTTCTATACTGGGAGAGGGAGTCAGTCATGAACTGGTGGAGAGGAAGCAAGACCACCAACGAAGTCGAAGGCTACACTGAGCCCATCGACAACACTGACAAGGTACACTCAATCATTGTTTTCAAGATGGCGGCCGCGAACTACGGCGACTTTGTGAAATCATTCTGCAAGCCTTTATGATTTTCCAGAATGCTGTCTTTCAGTCAGATTATTGTCATATTAACAAATGATAACATTGTATAGGTGGAAGCAGATATCACAGAGAAGGCGGCAGATTTGGAACCACAAGTGACCGAGGTAGAGGCTCAGGGCGACGCCGCTGGTGGAGGCAAAGATGACGAGGAGCAAGAGAAGGAGAACTTCTGTGGTTTCAAGAAAGGATTTCTTCTCACGTGAAGACATGGCGCGGGACCCGTCGCCTGACACCACCAAGGCGGAGGGCGGGTCCTGTCATCTTCTACTCATTCACTCACGGCGGCAATGATTCTTATCTTTCATCTTTATCTTAAAAACATTTTCAATTTTCAACGAATGGATGAGTAGGGGATGACACTGCAATAGATGAATTTATTTCGATAGACTGTCCAGGGAATTGTTATATATTTAGAAATAAACTGATGAATCTAAGTCAAGTTATCGTCTGTCTAAATTATGATGTTCGTGCTCTTTGTATGAATGTTCAGCAGAATCAAGAAGTGGTTTATCGCAGATCGACTGGTCGATAATGCCACAATAATCTGGCGACTTCAAGTTACAGAACACTTTCCACAGGGAATTTCTGCAGAAACCCATCCATGGGAAAAGCTGAATTTCCCATGGTAGGAATGGGAAGTGTTCGGATTTCCCATGGCTACCCATGTGAATTCCGAACACTTCCCATGCGTGTGCCTTGGGAAATTCAGCTTTTCTCATGGGTTTCTGCAGAAATTGCCTGTGTTTCATCAGCAGTGGAGTAGCCAGTTAAATCAGAGAGGTCGGGGAGGGCAACCTTTTCTTTAATAGATCGAGCAACTTAAGTTCGGGACACCTTGGGACTGAGCGCCCGGGTGTGCCATTGGTTCGATTTTCCCATGATAAATTTGGTGTGTCAGTCAATTGCCTTGTACTCCCAGCTATGATATTTTGAGATTCTGGAATAACAATCGTATATAAAATGTCATAACAGAAAAAAGAAGGTCAGTTTGCAGTTACAAGCGACTTTACCTTGTCTATATTGTTGACAAAGATGTCAAAATATGGGTGAAAAAAGCACTAGTCAACCAAAAGGTCAAAAAAAGTAACAGAAAGGTCCCACCGAGATTTGAACTCAGATCGCTGGATTCAGAGTCCAGAGTGCTAACCATTACACCATGGGGCCATTGCGTATCTTAGCACATCACAACGCTGTATAACCCCCAAAGAATTCCAAGGCATCCAATAAAACGCCAGCTCTCGCTTTAGTTTTGCATAACGTCGCGAAAGGACGATTCCTGCTATAAGCGCACACTCTTTTACTTTAGAAATGCCTTTGGAATGTAACACAGCTACCAGGATGCAATGCCCGCATATACAAGACACTTGGTTCGTTGTTAGATAGGCTTTACCCGGGATCTCTGGTTTTTCTTGTTTATTAGACTTCTTACTCGACTTGGAGGCTAGTTGTTAACTCTAACTATAGAGGCCAATTATAGCCTTTTTTATGACTGTCATCTGAAATCCGAAGGCTGGTTCTCACTGCAACGCAAGCGCAGGGCGCAAGCGCAGGACGCAAGCGCAGGACGCAAGCGCAGGGCGCAAGCACAGGACGCAAGCACAGGACGCAAGCGCACGACGCAAGCACACGACGCAAGCGCAGGACGCAAGCACAGACGCAAACGCAGGACGCAAGCACAGGACGCAAGCACACGACGCAAGCGCAGGACGCAAGCACAGACGCAAACGCAGGACGCAAGCACTGGACGCAAGCACAGGACTAAAGCACAGGACGCAAGCACAGACGCAAGCGCAGCATGCAAGCACAGGACGCAAGCACAGGACGCAAGCACACGACGCAAGCACAGACGCAAGCGCAGGGCGCAAGCATAGGACGCAAGCGCAGGGCGCAAACGCAGGATGCAAGCACAGGACGCAAGCACAGGACGCAAGCACACGACGCAAGCATAGGACGCAAGCGCAGGGCGCAAGCGCAGGGCGCAAACGCAGGATGCAAGCGCAGGAAGCAAGCGCAGGACGCAAGCGCAAGGCGCAAACGCAGGACGCAAGCACACGACGCAAACGCAGGACGCAAGCGCAGGACGCAAGCACACGACGCAAGCGCAGGATGCAAGCACAGGACTAAAGCACAGGACGCAAGCACAGACGCAAGCGCAGGATGCAAGCACAGGACGCAAGCACAGGACGCAAGCACACGACGCAAGCATAGGACGCAAGCGCAGGGCGCAAGCATAGGACGCAAGCGCAGGGCTCAAACGCAGGATGCAAGCGCAGGACGCAAGCGCAGGGCGCAAACGCAGGATGCAAGCACAGGACGCAAACGCAGGACGCAAGCGCTGGACGCAAGCACACGACGCAAACGCAGGACGCAAGCGCAGGACGCAAGCACACGACGCAAGCACAGGACGCAAGCGCAGGACGCAAGCACACGACGCAAACACAGGACGCAAGCGCAGGACGCAAGCACACGACACAAGCACAGGACACAAGCGCAGGACGCAAGCACAGGACACAAGCACAGGATGCAAGCACAGGACGCAAGCACACGACGCAAGCACAGGACACAAGCGCAGGACGCAAGCGCAGGGCGCAAACGCAGGATGCAAGCGCAGGAAGCAAGCGCAGGACGCAAGCGCAAGGCGCAAACGCAGGACGCAAGCACACGACGCAAACGCAGGACGCAAGCGCAGGACGCAAGCACACGACGCAAGCACAGGACACAAGCGCAGGACGCAAGCGCAGGACGCAAGCGCAGGCAAGTGTGAATCATAGCGACGCAAGTACAAGCAGAAGCCTAACATCAGCATTGATTAGTTTGCTTGCGCATGCGTTCACCTGATTCACACTAGACACAGGCGCAAGAGAAAGCAATGTCTCGATTTCTTTGCGCTTGCGTTCTTCTAGTGTGAACCACAAAAGGGAAATGTATGAGTTTGATATCCTTGCACTTGCGTTCCAGTGAGAACCAGGCTTTACGGAGACCAGTCGTACGGAGCAGGAGGCGCCTATCAACTGGAGCCTTCATCACTTCATGTACGTATCGGTGGGCGTCCGAGAACACACGAGGAGTAGATGAAACTATCCCGCGTAAATAATATGTTGTCATGGTTACAAATTATATCCCATATTTCAAATGACGCGGAAATCAGCGCACTGCACGCGTTGAACCCGAAAATCCACCGTCTAAAAATAGAAAGCTGAAGAGAAAGAAAGAAAGAAGAGAAAGACGACAAAAGAGCTCATTTCAATTCCACATTTCTTGTAAAAAAGAAGAAGAAAAAAATGCAGATCCGGCCCACCGAGATTTGAACTCGGAACGCTGGATTCAAAGTCCAGAGTGCTAACCATTACACCACGGGGCCAGTACTGCTCTTCTTTGCTCAGTTGTCATGGCCACACTTATCTCAGGATCTAGGTGGGGTTAACTGACTCGACAAATGGGAGGGTTGTCCAATACACTGACAAATTTATGCAAGGTATTGTCTAAAACAATGGAGTGCAATGGAGTGTATTATAGAACGAGGCAATACAATGGAGGAGAACAATACCATGCATAAATTTGTAAGAGTACTGGACTAGTATGACAAATGGGCATAAAAGCTAACGAATACCGACTAACTTGGCTATAATTACCGATTAACGACAAAAAAGTGTTTAGCGGCTACCGACATTTTTACAAAAATATTCCAACCAGGCTATTGTATAAAACGTTAATTCTGAGGAATAACGAGTGCTTTGGACTTTTCAACGCCTGGGAATAGACAAGATGAATTGCCGTTCCATTGTGACACTTCCCGAGCTTCAAACTACCAGAGATTACTGAGTTTAAATAGTTATAACACTCTGGGTTGTATGTCAGTCACGGAAAAACACAATTAGAGTGGTGGCGTGTGTGCGCATGTGCAAACGTACAACTTAAAAAGAAACTCATTCCCGTGTCATTTTAATGCCTATTATTGAATTATGAGTAAAAAAAACATGCTAAACGGCAATTGTGAAAAACATTTCTGCATTATAGTGAGATAAGCTATACTACTAGTTATAACGAAAACCAACAACGTTTCCCACATTGATCTCTTACACACTCTTCAGGCCTATAAATACGTTGGTGATGCATAATTAATTAGTTGGTTGTTCACTAACGGTACAAGGGGCGTCCTTATATGGTCTGGTGGCGGGCGTACTCTCACCCATAGGTATCTAGCTACTGAGCAATTCAACACCCAGGATAGCGACTGTCAGGGCCGAAATCTCTGGCGTGGGCGTAAGAACCGTACGGTCGCCATACGACGCTTCAGCTCTTTGTCTGGAAGTATGGTCCTGTTTTTTTTCTTTTTCCTCAAGTCAATTTTGCATTGGTGTATGGACAGGCAAATGATTATATTACTTGCACTCATTGCACGACTCACAAAAGCAGTTATTATCACAAATAACAAAAGGCTTACCGCGGAGTTAACCTGTGAAAAGCTATCCACTCCGCTCCAAATCCCTCATTGATCATAAAACACAACAATAGTGGTCTTTGTCAATGCTGCGTTCTGATTGGTTGAGCAACTAGAGTAGGCTATAGCCTTAGGGTCAGAGGGGGCAGTTGCCCCCCCCCCCCCCCCCCCCCCCCCCCCCCCCCCCAGCGAAGTAAAATTTTTAGTGTCAACATGTGGGGAAAAACCTGCTTGTACCCCCAGCAAAAACAAAGAATGACCAAGGCCTGCCCCCCCCCCCCCCCCCCCCCCCATATCAAGAAAACATTGTCGTCTTTCTAGAGATAGAGCGGGCTTCCTGTGGTGTCTTGTCTACCTTGTTTCCAGGTTCTTGACCGTGAAAAACACAGCGGAAAATGCACATAACATATTTTCTCGAGTGTATTTGAGTTCCGGTTGAGTTTGAAGTATTCTACGTCAAAATATACTGAAAAACTTACTGGGATTTCAAATATGGTATGCAGATACTTCCTTATAAGGAAGTTGAAGAAAGTCGACAATTTTTAAAGGAATTTCTTGATATGCCCCCACCCCCCTCCCCTCAGTCAAAAATTTCTAGTTACGGCCTTGACTAGTAGCGAAAAGTGTCGGATTTGAAAGCCAGAAAATGGCAAATGACGAGACCACATGGTCCTGAAGGGGGGGGCCCAATCCCGTTTCCCGGCCGCTTTTTTCGCAAAATCCCGTTCCCAGTAGGTAAAATCCGCTCCCGGTAGCGACCAGTCGGTAAAATCCCGGCGCACGAAAACTGTGATGTTAAAATTGAGATTCTTGCTTTTATCGGTACTATCTCTTGGTCCTGTAGGTTTATTGTTCACACGCCGCAAATGACGAAATTGTTATTATTGCAACCAAATGACGAATTGCTATGCTTGTAATGTCGATTTCTTTCCAACATAGTGATTGTCCGCCAGGCCTATCACTATAAAGGCTTTTCGTGATCCCCCTATTTGAATATGGGATATATTTACAGGAATTGCTCTTCTGTTGCGCGTGAAGCGCGCCCTGTTTTAATTGATAAACGAATTTCATCAAGCCTCAGAAAAAAGGTAGATGAACATTGCATTTTTTTTAGGCCGGGAAAACGGGATTTGGGTTACCGGGAACGGGATTTGTCTACCGGGAATGGGAATCAAGATGCTTCAACGGGAACGAGATTTTTCAAATCTCTCCTTGTATATCCTGTGTATCCCCTAATAAAAAGTCGTCAATTTATACCATTTTTCGCATTTTAAGACTGCTATCCTAACAGCAGCCTACCTGAAAATAGAATTTCACTTCTCGCCCCTTCTAAATTAAGGCCCTCGTTTTGCTTTTTTGGTCCCTCGGAATCTGCGAGGTTTCGGTCAACGGTTTGATAACTTGGCATAGGCATTTTCAAAACGGTGGAACCACTTTTTGAATCGAATCGTATGATATATCTTTGTATCAAAATTGAGGACGAGATATCATACGGGCAGAGTATATCATTTCATTTTGGGGTGAGCGAAAGGGGGGAACTCTCGAAACAAGCCCTGGAAGGGGGGATCACAAGAAATTTTCTGCGGAATTATTCCAGTATTTTCTATATCATTTGCATTTTTGTAGTTCTCTTCTTTCAATACGTTAAACATTTCGCATAAGGAAGAAACTTTTAAGATTGCGTTTGAGATCTCCCGCAAACAAAGACAATATGCTCGTGCCGTTTAAATGGAATGCCCGTTACAAGAACATTTGTATCTTAGCGAGGAAAAACAAACTCCCCGCGAAAAGCCCTCCAGTGATAGGCCTGGCAGGCAATTACTATGTTCGAAAGAAGCCCGTAAGCGTGAGATCGACGTTACGAACATGAAAATTCATCAGTAGGGCGGCAAATATGACGACTTCGTCATTTGCGTCGTGCACGAAGAATATAAACTACAGGCTTTATTTGCTATACACAAAAAATGCAATGTTCATCTACCTTTTTTCTGAGGCTTGATGAAATTCGTTTATCAATTAAAACAGGGCGCGCTTCACGCGCAACAGAAGAGCAATTCCTGTAAAATATATCCCATATTCAAATAGGGGGATCACGAAAAGCCTTTATAGTGATAGGCCTGGCGGACAATCACTATGTTGGAAAGAAATCGACATTACAAGCATAGCAATTCGTCATTTGGTTGCAAAAATAACAATTTCGTCATTTGCGGCGTGTGAACAATAAAACCTACTGGACCAAGAGATAGTACCGATAAAAGCAAGAATCTCAATTTTAACATCACAGTTTTCGTGCGTCGGGATTTTACCGACTGGTCGCTACCGGGAACGGGATTTTACCTACTGGAAACGGGCTTTTGGGAAAAAAGCGGCCGGGAAACGGGATTGGGACCCCCCCTTCAGGACCCTGTTTATAATTCTATTAGCCATCCAGTGTTTAGAAGTTAATTTAGAGAAATAAATTTCGTCACGTGACAAGTGAAAACCAAGAATTATGTTCCAGGTTGACCCCTCTCTCTCAATGGCGCTGAAATCAGCGCACTGCCTGCCTTCGGAACCCAAGAATCCCAACATGACCTCGAGCTTAAAATGAGGATTATCATAAAAAATAAAACAAAAAAAACAGCCCTGACCCACACCCTAATCACCCTTAACAGCGCTCCCTACTACAACTGCCACTACTTCAACCTACGACCATGTGGGACACTTGCGCAAGTCAAACAACCAAGTCACCACAACGATGATAATCCTCATTTAATAATCGACCATTTAACAATTGATGATAATCCTCATTTTAAGTTTCGAGACCATGTTGAGAATCCACTGTCTAAAATTTAGAAAAATTAAGACAAAGAGAACGAAAGAAGAAAAAGACGAGAAAAGAGCACATTTAATTCAATTCCAAATTTCTTGTCAACAAAACTTGTAAAAAAAAATACACAGGTCCCACCGAGATTTGAACTCGGATCGCTGGATTCAAAGTCCAGAGTGCTAACCATTACACCATGGGGCCACTACTGCTCTTCCAAACCAGCTGCCATGGTCACACTTCGGTATAAAAAGAAGTTTTTGGTTTGTAAGCCTGTTTTCCCATTTCCTTTTTTTTTTACTGCTTTGGGAAACATAAACAGCCAACACACAACATACAACCTCGATCCCAGGGGCTTTCCCTAACAGTATTATTGAAGCCAGAAACCATCCGGAAAAATCCAGCGTCGCTTCACGCGCACCCCTGCCGTTTTTTTTTTTTTGCGAAAAAAAGGGGTCCTGGAGATCGTCGAAACTAGTGCTTGTTTTTGGCGAAAGAAGACTTTCTTAGCTACCACAAGCTGAGAAAATATAGATGGGTTTATCGTATCTACCATCACCACAGCACCCGCCGTGCACATGGTACCGGCTTGACAGCGGTCAGCCTGTACAGATATATGCACACTTTGCGTTGGCGAATCAACATGGCCCGCGCACCACAGGGCCTCGCGTTGCAGAAAGAAATGCCTTCTTTTAACGTAGTTTTCACGTGTACAAAAGTCTCATATAATAACAGCGCTACATATTTGAATATTTTCAGGGCGTTAAAATTGGATCAAACAACTGGTAATAATAAAATTCTTGGGGAAAGTTTCTCTCGATATCGAAGTCACGCTGTCACCGCCTTTGTCCAGGTTCTTATTCCTTTGGCCTCGCTTTCGCGTTGTACGCGAGGGCCTGGGCTGTAGTCAGCCACGATCGCAGTGGAAAAGCAATGTTTTCCTTCCGGCAGAATTGATGTTGTTTCTTTTGGTCTTTTAGCAGTGGAAAACAAAGTACACTGCCTCCAAACATTACCGAGGATTACAAGAGGATACTTAACTTAATGCCAGGCGTGATCAGCTGTTCGTAGAGAGTATGGCTTAGGAGTTATCACTCGAACTTTAGCCGCGATGTCGACAACTAAAAAGGGAAAGGCGGCTCAGGTCGAGTTTGAAAATCAGACAAAAGGTATGGAATAACTAGTTGTTTTCTCCTCCAAACTCGTACATACTCAGCTTAGTCCTTGATATTTAAAGTTGTACAGCCTATATTACCTGATTTAGTTAGGTTTCTGATTGGCGAAACCTTTTCCGGTAAGTGTTGTTTGGCGGATCGGATGGGATAGGTAGAATAACTTACATTGTACACGATCATTTGTTCTCGAAGCAACCCGCTCTTATTTATTGCTTGAACGGTAAATATTAGCGTGCTAGCAATTGCCTAACTTTTCTTATTTAGCTTTCTGATTTCTTTAACACGAAATGTATTAAAATCAATAATATTGCTTCTAAATTACCTAATACATCTTTACTTCTCTTTCGCAAGGCATATTAATTTGTTCTAGGAAGTTTTAACCAATGCTGTGAATTTGTGTTTGCTTAACTCGTGAGTTATAACTTTATTTACTTTTTCACTTGTCCAGATAAAAGGAGCTGGCTACTTTGCCAGAAGCAATTATTTTTTGCGATCTGGCACTACAGCCCTATGAATTTTGATGTTTATGAGGTTTCAAGTCAAAAATGTACATGCAGGGTTGACTTGTAGAAGTCACTGTTGAGTTGTAGTTCTCGACTGACGACTGAAGCTACTCGCTACCGATCAGTACATGTACCAGCGATATTGTGTAATAACTAGGTTGTACAACACTTTTAAAGTAGATCCCTGTCCACAATTTATTACCTAAGTGCTAGAAGAGCCTTCAATTAGTATTCCCTTACATTAAGCGTTTAGAAATCAGTGCTTGTCTATCTAGAAATTTCATCCTCGTTAAGTGTGAAATAACAAATCAGAATAATTCAAAACGAAATTAAAATTGAATAGACTGACCACGACTCCATCTTTAGAAATTTAAACCGAAATAAGAACCCTGTATTTAGACACAAGAGCTTAGCCCCGGTGTAACTTAATAATCATTTCAAGGGTTTGTTTCGTCACGTTTTCAGGAACTTGGAAAAAAGCTATAATTATCCGAGCTCTTCGTGTTCTTCCTGTCTGTAACTATACTCTAGTGACAGATCGTAGGTCTGAAACCATTTCATCCTTTTAACCTTTTACTGTCAGATGTCTAAATGCACATGGAATTTCAATTCTGGTGATTTGTATTTCTTTGTGCCTCCAAGGGCTTCACTTTTACTATAATTATCACTATCAAACAACTTTGCTTTCCAATCAAATACAGAGTCCAACATTAAAATCTATTAGTGATGTACATTACAAAAATAATGAACAGAACCCTTAACTTTCAACAAAGTTAAACTGATCCTATTA
Source organism: Scolanthus callimorphus (assembly GCA_033964015.1). Lineage (NCBI taxonomy): Eukaryota > Metazoa > Cnidaria > Anthozoa > Actiniaria > Edwardsiidae > Scolanthus > Scolanthus callimorphus. The sequence continues at coordinate 37,375,924 of CM066913.1, forward strand.
AATTTCACTGTTTGATTTTACTGCAGATTATCCTTTGATTTCCATTGTAACTTGTTTTATCCAAAATATAATGTTAGACTTGCTTACAAAGAGCACTGATCTTCTTTAGTAATTTCACAAAAGGTGGACAGACACAAATCCACAACAAAGGCAGATAATAGTTTTCATGTAAAGATTTAATATCTGTGCAAATACAGAGTAGCAGAGACAAAGCTGTCAGGGCAGTACCCCGACATTCAAAGCCTTGTGGATTTCTGTAATGAATGTATTATCTCTGAGAGCCATGAAAGTGATTACTTTTGAATGTGTAAACCCCATGCTGATCGTAAAAGCTTCTATTCAAATTCAGAAGCACATGCTTTTGTGACAGATCAATGGCACTCATGTTTCCACCTTACAAATGAAGTCAATCTTTTTTTGTAAATGAAATTTTTCTACCTTAAAGCATTCAGCTGCAGCACGCACTTAGAGTTTGCTGATGGTGCTGCTCATTATCCCTAAATCCTTTGGCATGTTTGATTATGGATTATGTTTTGCTCAATTTCATAAGACTAAGACATAAATTACATTAGCGCTTGATGTTGATATAATATATTTTAATGTTATGTCTTGTTCACACTAGGGGCATAATGACATAAGCATAAAAACACCTGAACCAAATTTTGTTGTTCAAAGGTGGAACAGTGCATTTCATAATGACATAGCATTGCAGCAATAATATCATTATCACCCTGTATTATAAGTACTGTGCATTACTGTTGTATTCCGTGCTTTTGTCGTCATTACATTATGTCGCTAGTGTAAACCAGGGAAACATCACAATTGTCAGGGGTCATGATACAGAGGCATTAACCTAAGAAAAAAAAAGTTGGGTCGAAATTAATAAGCGTCTCATGCCCCACCCTCTTGTGCAACTTAATTAATCAAAGCTTAAGTGTTGCCTGCTTGTAAATGACACTATAACAATAAAGTTGATGTTTGCGGGTGTAAATATGTTTTGGGCCCAACTCGGGCTCATTTTGGCCCAAGTGCAGCAGCGAGAGCATTAAGTTTGGAGAGCATTGAGTACAAAAACGAGAATTTGTGGTGACCTTCATAATGCCAATTAACTTGTACTGGCTCAATATACATGTATTAGAGCCCACCAAAATGTTCATTAGAGCCTGGATAATATGCCACAATGCTCGCCAAAGTTATTATAATATTGACTATATCACTCTCACTACACCAACATGTGTGCTGTTGGTACCAGTGTTTTTTTAGGTAATTGTTAAGATAATTAATTTTTTTTATTTCCACAAAATTGAAAGTTAAGAGAGTAGCTAGACATTAGTATTTGCCTAACAGGAAATCCTATCTTGGCAGTTTGACACACAGTTTGACATTCTTGTTAAACAGTACAGCTCAAGCTAACTCTTAGGCAAGTCTGCTGTTTTCTTATACCTCAGTGATATACACGTGGCTGCAGTGAAGGAATGGGCTACTGAATCTGTGTTATTTCTGTCAACTCTGGAGCTTACTTACTTTGTGTGAGTTTTTTTTTGCAGATATCCGTCAGATGCTAAATGAGCAGCTCAAAGTATATGATGCTCGAACAGAGGGGAAAGTCTTCTTTCTGGCAGATCTCCAGGAATTCTACAAGAAAATGTCTGAAGTTGAGACAGAGTACTCCAGAAATCTAGATAGGCTATCTGACAGATTTCTTGATAGACTACAAAAATTTAAAGCCACTAGGTTAGTATAGCAATTATTGTATTGGATTTTGTGTTGGTAATTACATGTAATAGAACTTGTTGATTATTTTCCTTTATTTTTTTAGGAAGGAGAGATCAACAACTATTGACCTGTGGCAGAAAGTTCTGGTTGAAACGAAAAATAGAGCAAAACATCGTCAAGTGTTCAGTGAAAATCTGGCCAACAACATTGCTAATAGATTTATGACAATGAGCGATGATTACCAACGTATATCTAAAAAGGTAAACATAACATGTAGACAGACAGATTGATTGGCAGGAAGACAAATCTGGTAAATAGGCAGGAAGCCAGAATGTAATACAAAGTAGTGGACTGAAGAAGACAGGGGTGGACACACCAGACATTATAGTCAGACAGCCAGATTGAAATTGATGGATGAATGACAGATAGACAGAAAAACAGATTGTTGGATGCACAGACAAACAGCTTAGATTACAGAGACAAAAAAGACCCAGGCAGACAGGTAGATTGGCAGAGAAACTAATGTTACTATAACACAAATTTTACGGCTGTGCAACTTATTGTATGTGCATTGTCCTCTTTGCAGTGCAGAGAAGCTGCTCTCATTCTCCAAGATGAACTTAGTAAATCCATAAGTGAATTACAAAGGGTGGGTCAATATAACGTAACATCAAGGACAGAACTCACGAGGGCTGAACCTAGTATAACTGTAGCTTCTCAATAAGGGAAGTCATGAACCAACAGGATATTTCAATTATGACCTTGCTCATTATTGTAAACAATAATCTTTTGATAACCTTTTTTATGCAAACCCTGGCCCTTTCCCATTTTTCTTTTAACTATTATTGTCATTCCAGAAATTGTGTATACCCCTCCAAAGGAAGGAGTTTGAGATTATGACCCCCCACCCTATGGAATTTCCAGTGAAAAATAAATTGATTGTATGGCATTTGTCTCCAAACCCCTCCCCCCCCCCCAATCACGCATTGTTATTTCCATTTTCAACATAATCCTACCTGAGCTCATGTGTTAAATGTATTCTGTTTTATTGTAAACAGAAGCTTCGTAAGTACCATACAATGTACTCAGAAAGCAAGGTAGCAGAGTCAAAGTTAAAGAGCACAGAAATGGCATTGATTAAGTCTGAAGAATCTGGACGCAAAAATGAGAAAATGGCAAAACAGAAAGAAAAGGTTTGTACCTTTCTTCTCTCTGTGGAAGTGGTTCTTAGTTCTTAGTTTATTGTGGGAAAGGAAATTAGTGGTAGGAAAAGGAAATTGATTTTGCCCACGTGGAGACTCTAGCCTGTTAATGAGGGGATACCAGGGGCATAGCCAGGAATTTTGGTTGGGGGGGGGACAATAGTGAAAACATAGGACGAAAATTTTCAAATTTCCTCCAGCAAATACAGTAAATGTATGGTAAAGGTGTGGTTGGCTGTTTTTAGGTTGTTTTGTGGTGAGAATCGAGCAAGAATCCTGATGCAGGCGGCATGGTCAAAATTCCATCTGGGGCGAGTGACAAAATGAGGGACTCTCCCCCCAGAATGAATTTTTACCCATCCAAGATGGCACCTGCATCGGGATTCTCACTCGATTCTCGCCATAAAACAACCTAAAATCAGCCAAACAATGCCTGATAGCAGGCTAATGAGAGGACAACCCTGCCACTCTGTCTTCCTATTTATCACATCATTGACTTGCCTCCAAATCATGATAAGAGTGATCACCAAGTCAAATAACTTGGTTGCCATTAGCATTTAGTCATGACGTGAACAATGGTGCATTTTGATTTAGTTCACAATAATGTAATTGGCTGAAAGGCAAAAGATTTGTTCTCAGCCAATAGCGACGCTGACTAAATGTAAGTCTGACTTACTTCGACAGTCATCTGACATTCGCTCTATAGAGTACTCAAGTGTGACGTCATAAATTTGAAAAATCTTGAATTTCCAATTTTAGTCCAAGAATAATGAAAGACAAAGTGGAAAGAGAATCGGATGCAAAAAATGAGGCAAATCAGTTGAAACGCGACCGAGATATGGCCACCTGAATACATAATTTTCTTTAACAAATCACTGTATTATTTAGACTGTGTTCAAAACTTTATGAACTTTAATTTCTTAAAGAAAATTATGTATTCAGGGGGCCATATCTCGGTCGCGTTTCAACCGATTCGCCTCATTTTTGGTGTGTAGCATTAATTTATTATGCCCTTTCCAAATCCAATGACAAATATTGCTAAATTGAGAATTTGTCTTTTGTGACGTCATCACTTGAGTACTCTATGCTTGTGTTGTTATGATGCTATAGTGTGAACCAGCTGTTACAGCTTTGAGGAAACCATCCATTTTGCCCCAGGGAGGTACTTCAAAAAATTTTGTACAGGGATCCTCCACTCAGACACTGGGGCACCATCCACACTATGCTGGTTAAATTTGAAAACGGCTAATTATTTATATGGTTGTACCTTCCATCCACACTACGCTGGCTAAATTTCCCACCAAAAACGCTTTTCGAAAAAGCTGTTGAAAGTGGATAAATTTGAAAACGGCAGCTACACGTTTTAGTGTGGATGGCGAAAACGGATATTATTTTCTAAAATGATGATGTCATGTCACATGGCTGCAAGGAATTTATGACCACGCAGGCTCTCTTTTTTTTTAGCACATGCGCTAAGCTGACGTTTTTGTGCGTTTTCAAATTTAGACGGCGTAGTGTGGATGGAAAACTTTTGTTCCGTTTTGGGGCAAATTAGCCATTTTCAAATTTAGCCAGCGTAGTGTGGACGATGCCTAGACCCCTTACCCTTTTATATAGTAAAATTAGGAAAATGTATACTGAATTGAGAAAAAGGCACCCCCCGGGCCATTTTGTCTGCTCATGTGTCTTTAAACTCTTTTCCAGCACCAGCAGCGATTTTCAGAAAACAAGAGAAAAAGTGTAAAAGCCAAGAATGAATATATTATGTCACTATATGCCACCAACAACTTTCTTCATTATTACTACAGCAAGTACTTGGCAGATCTAATGGATGTGAGTACTCCATTTTGTTATCAACACCCCTTTGTCAGGACACAGGTCCCAGGGCAACAGGGGGTCATTTCATTAAACATTTTATTATTATTTTGAAAAATTATTATCAAGGTTTTATTTAATGCATAAAAGGACGGTATGGCAATGTTTTCAACTAATTCCACTATTAATATTTTTCCTCTCATAAGCACACATGGGACATTTCATTAGCACTTCAGCTTTCACACAAGATTAATTCCTTATCTCCACTCTGTTGTACTTAGTGCTACACAGCCACAGGCTCGCCTGAACATCTACATATCATCCAGGAGTTCAATTCCATTGTTCAGATATTGTTTTTAATTTTTGTTAATCTGCTTGCAGGTGGTAGATAGTTTTTTTTTCTGTGGAGAAAGCCGAGTTTTAGATCGCTAAGCTCCATCTTGGATATTTTGGTCGCGCGGTCTGGGGACCAACAAAAAATATGAAATAATATGTACTCTCCCCACATCGCCCCTTTGTCAATATTGCTTACGCTGCTGCCCCATACCAAAATGGCGGCCAACCCTGCAATCAAAGCATGTTTTGAACATTTCCAGCACAAAAAAATGGATTTCACTGTAAGAGATTAAAAATCCAATTGAGTAAGATTACATGTATAACTGTGATGCAACTTGTTCTTTTGTGTACTTTTGCAGGGTTTTGACTTCAATTACCATGCAGCATTTAAAAGGGCAGTAGGGGCATACACTGCATCTGAGATCTCCACAGCATCACATAAAATCCAGACCATGAATGTTCTACAAGAAAACAAATTATCAGTCAGTTGCGATGTCGACAAGAAGCATTTTTTTGAGGATAACAATGCCACTTTTGCCATTCCTTTTAAATTCCAGTTCTTACCTTTCAGTGAGGAAGAGGTAAGTAGCTCACTTTTCAAGTACATTTTGCACTGCATGAGCTCGGTTTTCAAATAATGTCCCATAGTTTCTTTTCAGACCTCTTTATGGCCAGGCCATATCAAATACTTGGGCCACAATTTTGTGTGTACAACATACCAAAGAGAGGCCCTCTCAAACGTGTCATATTGTCTGTGAAACAATAGAACAAGGAACATCACAAGATATCTTTGCGTCGTTCAGTAGGACGTCCTTTTTGTCAGTGTGAACGAGCTCTAATCGTCAAACACTGAAGGGCCATCACTGAAGTAAACGTGGCCGATTGTATAGAAGTTTGACGTATAATTATATAGCCAGCTCGAAATCCCATTGTGCCGGCAGATCGATTTTTCTTGAATCGTCCAATTATTTTTTAATGGATCGCGCGCGCTCTAATTGGACAGTTCGCGCTAAAATTGGACAGTTTGGGTTTGAACATGGATGTTATATAATTAATAAATAACAGGACTCCATGCTTGTCCAATTAAGAAAAAAATGGATGATTCCTCGGAACTCCAAATTGGACTCGGCCTGCGGCCTCGTCCAATTTTGGAGTTCCTCTGAATCATCCAATTTTTTCTTAATTGGACAGCATGGAGTCCTATTATATATACTTATTATAGGTAGATAAACCTGGAAGCTAGAAAACGCTTTTGCTGTTTTACAACCTGCATGTACCATAAGATCTAACAACCTTTGCTGCTATTTTTCTTCTTCTTACAGTCCTGCCAGATTTCTCCCCAGCAGTTAGATATTGTTGATTTTCACTGTGATCTCTTTGAAAGACTCAAGCAAGTGAAAGCTGAAACTGAAGAGGTACTTTTGACATTATACATGTACACTCTCGCTAGCATACGCTGCATTTTGAAGTTCCTAATCATTCTTTGAGATTGACATTATAGTCAACTCTGACAGCACTTAACTCGCACACTTGTTGGCCACTTTTCTGACAAGAAAATAGCTCAAATCGAAATCCAATTCCATCCTCTTGATAACAGGTCAAAACAACCTAGAATTGCATTTGTCTAACACTTGAAAGGTTTTTCTATTAATTATATAGCCAGCTCGAAATCCCATTGTGCCGGCAGATCGATTTTTCTTGAATCGTCCAATTATTTTTTAATTGGATCGCGCGCGCTCTAATTGGACAGTTCGCGCTAAAATTGGACAGTTTGGGTTTGAACATGGATGTTATATAATTAATAAATAACAGGACTCCATGCTTGTCCAATTAAGAAAAAAATGGATGATTCCTCGGAACTTCAAATTGGACTCGGCCTGCGGCCTCGTCCAATTTTGGAGTTCCTCTGAATCATCCAATTTTTTCTTAATTGGACAGCATGGAGTCCTATTATATATACTAATCTGGAGGATTATTTTGATTACTACGGGCAAATGTACATGTGTTTATATGGTTACAATTTTACTTTTTTTTGTCCACGGTGGACAAATATTAAGCATGCGAGAGCCCCTTTAAGCTTGCCATTTGGATCCTGACAAAGTAAGATCAGCAAAGGCTCAGTCACAGGGAATTTCTGCAGAAACCCATCCATGGGAAAAGCTGAATTTCCCATGATAGAAGAATGGGAAGTGTCAGATTTCCCATGGCTTATCCTTAGCTCACATACTGCTAAAACCGTTGCATCGCGCGTTTTCAAAAACATCAAAATATTTTTGGATTTAGTTCCGCCAGTCAATCTATCTGAGCCAATGAAACTCTTGCGTTGTTTCGCCTAGTACAGTCAACTGGCTTCCCTCTAAACTAAAACCAGACAACGTCGCGAGAGAAAGCCAGGCGACTGCACTAAGCGAAACAGGGCAATAATCTGATTGGCTCATAAGATTTGACTGGCGGAACAGCAAAGCCAAAAACAAATTGATGTTTTGAAAACGCGGGTCGCGATGCAACGATTTAGCTGTAAAAAGAAATTTAGAAAGTTTTTGTCTAGTATAAATATGCAGGCAATTGAAATTTCTAATCATTCTTTGAGATGGTCTGTGTTCTTGATGTATTTATCTGTAGATTCACAAGACAGTTGATGCAACAGCAGATGCTCTCAAGGAAATGCATGCTCAGTGGGATTCCGAGATGAGTAAAATGGCAAATGGCGAGACCGACGTTGTGACCGGCCTGACAACCTGTCAATCAATCAAGAACAGCAGTGATGACCTTGAACTCTACTACATCTCGGTAAGTGTTCTCCATGCCGATGCACTGTGAGAAATACCAAACTTCAAACACTCATATATTTGTCAGTATTAAAGCATTGCCTGTATCAATACTTACATAGGCTGTCATTAGCACCTCATAACTTCAAAATTCATTTCACATTAACTTGACTCCATAGCAATTCGGTAGTATTTCTCTTGAGGCAGCATTTCCCAGAAAAACTAGCGCAGTTTTATTTTGCACATAGGCGGAGCTCATGATTTGTGGAATTTTTACTATTAAAAGTACTGCTAACAATCTAATATTATTTATTCTCTTTCTTTGATGCAGAAATTCCGGGAATACATTTTGACAAACAGCTTGAAGGTCAGAACTGAAGCAGAGAATGACATCTTGATCAAAACGCTAGGTATGAATTATAAAGTGTGTTGTAAAACAGGTCCCGTTTTTGCCTCTTGAGCTATTATCATGTGTCTAGGGTAACTCAGCCACCAGCGAGGCTTTTGCAATTTTTATTTCTTTCAAAAATGTCAGGAAACGAGTACCCAGCAATCCCAAATTGCCCGAACAGTTTATTCGAGCTTTTATTTGTAATATTCTAAACAAAATGTGTTGATAAAAAAAAAACAAGCGCGCGCCAAACGCGACACAAAACTAACACTTGAATGGTTTCCTGTGCTTTTCCGATTTTATTCAAACACGATAAAAGTATATTTAAAAAATAGACTTTGAAAAACATTTTAAACGTGTGTCTATAAAGAAGCAGGCAACTGCTAGCATGGAATGAAATAGCACTCTATTTACATTAGAGTATAACTTTCTATGACTTTATCGGCGAAATAGAGCACGCGTGATGTTGGGAGAGACACAAGAACGTTGTAAAATCACTAGGCGCGAGTGATTTTAAAAGTTTTGAGTGTCTCCCCCAACATCACAAGTGCTCTATTTGCCGATAATGTCATAGAAAGTTGTGCTCTAATGCTTTTATGATATAGCGGGGGAGAACCATTACTTTATCGGTGAAATTTGGACCAATCAGAGCGCGCGTTATATCGTAGATATATTATATTACCTACGGTTAATTCAGTCAATCGTATAATGGTACGGTTTTGTTTTCTGTTAATAGGTGAAGTAACAGAAGCCACTGTTGGAAGAAGGTAAGTGATTGTTATATGTATTGAATCCCTGAAAGGAAGTTTTCCAATTTTTCCCTTCCTGAAATGACAGCAGTGCTCACTAAGGAAATACAGCCCAACGCCATGTTATTTACGTGTTTTCAATCAATCTATACACATGTTTCAATTACGACTGAAGTCGTTATGTTTCAAAACGCCGGGTTTGGAATTTGTTTCCTTTTTTTCTGTTTCGTCAGGCAAACCAATCAGAACCCATTCGACTGCAAGGACCTTGATTGATAGAAACGTAAAGTTGAACCTTCGGAAAACAAAAACGCCGCGCGTAAAACAACAATGCAAAAAGTTAGGGTCCAACAGTATATTGAGATGGAATTGACTTGTCACCGTCATTTGCTTGTTTCAGGCGTGCAACTCACAGACAAATGATGGTGAATGCTAAATCTACAAAGGCGTCTAAAATATTACAGTCTATACAGAAGAAAACCAAAATATTCGGTTGCAATCTAGTGCAGTATCTCAAGGTATGTGGGCTGTTGGTTTCTGGTATCTTTCTTTTTTAGTGAAAAAAAAAGGTGTTGCTTTAGCAACGGAGAGGGCTGCTTTTACTACCTCAAATTGCAATTTACGATGATCATTCGCATTTCAATCAACAGATAACAGGGAGAGAAATTCCCGAAGTCGTGGAAAGCTGTATTCGTTTTATTAAAAAGTTCGGTAAGTTGGAAGAAATTTTCGCACCCGTAAAATAGATTTTTGTCGTGGCTGTGTGAATGAGACCTTAAATCCAGAATCCTTAAATTTCAGGCTTGGACCATGCGGGTATTTTCAGATTATCGGGATCGTCCAATGATATTAATGACATGAAGCAACTGTTTGAATGCGGTGAGTCAGTTCGAAATAGTTTAGCTACTAGAATCTGCCTTCCAGTTTTACAAACCTTGCATACAAATAAACGGGGTAAGAAATGGAAATTAGACCACCCTATCTTCAAACATTCATAGCTGAGCAAAACGTTAATGTTGCGGGCTTTCTTTGTCACCACGCGCGCGAACGTTGACTGTTATTGAGAAAATGTAGCCCTGCGCGCAACGGATTTTGGTTTGTGGTGGACCTTAAAATCTCACTGAAGAGACATAGAACGCAGACCTCATAATCTTCAAATTCGTAACTTAAATATTTGTGTGGGCGTCCTGTGTTACCAAGCGCGTGCCAAAATTGGCGGGAATTTAGTCGGTAAAATCAGTGACTTCAACAGCCGATCCTGCTGCTGTGATTGGTTGCATGTAGTGATTGACGAGCGTTTATGTTATTCTGATTGACAGGCCGTGATCCTCTGGCGGGCTTGAACCATTGGAAGGATATTAATGCGGTAGCGGGATTGTTACGGGTGTATTTCCGTGAGCTAGAGGATTCTCTTTTCCCCAGCACTCACTATCAGCAGTTTATAATTGCATCTAGTAAGTAGCCCAAGTGTCATGAGATATTCGTGTATTGTATCCATATGAAGATCTTTCGTCTTGGCGACGCTGCAAAACTTCCTTATTAGGAAATTTCTTTAGTTACCTTATTTTGAAGGTCTGTATATAAGTATTTTTCCTCATATCTTAGCGAAAAAGCAGCAAAATTGCGAGCATATTTTGACTTTGATAGGCCTGTTTCAAACGTCGATCTTTTGCCGCGTCGAATCCAATCCAGCCGACTGGTTTTCTCCATTTCACAACAAAGGAAGAATAAACAAGAAAAACAAACTTTACATTCCTTTTTGTTCTGCTATGACTCATCTAGACTTGCCTTTTGCACTAGACAAAGTGTCCTAGAAGCTGCAAATGACATTTTTAACAATTAGATTCGACGCGGCAAAAGTTCGACGTCTGAAACTGGCCTAAGTTTCCCAATTGTTTAGCTACTCTTTTATGACACACTTGTCTTTTTTGCCCAGAATTTCAGACTGCAGAGGACGGAATTCGACAGGTGACGAGCGTGATTAACGACCTTCCTGACTCCAACATCACGGTCATGAGATACCTCTTCTCGTTCCTCAAACAGTATGTACTGCTCCTTTATAAAATGATTTGTACTGGGAGCTCTGGATTCGAGAATGACTCACGCCCGTGCCTCGTGCTATGCTCAGTAGACTGACATTTGGACTTCAATCTACAGAATCAGCGAACACAGCGAGCAAAACAAGATGGACGCCCATAACCTTGCGGTGGTGTTTGGTCCGACGCTGCTACGAATACCAAGCGAACAGGACATGATTGCCTACCAGAGTCACGTGAATGGGATGATGGAGGTCATTATACGGCACGCAGACCAAATTTTCCCGACCTCCGAGATGGACACAGGAACATCGCGTTTGTCTGAGACAGAGGAGAGCGACAGCGAAGAAGGTACCGATGTCCAGTCCATCCCGTTCCATTTCATTCCATCCTCTATATCATCCAATCCCATCCGATCTAATCGCATTCCATTCCATCGCATTCCATCCCATTTAATCCCGTTCCATCCCATCCCATAGGACCTATGGAAAATTTTCCAGGGGGGTTGTATTGGACTCTGGAAATTCCACAAGGGTATGTGTCTGGAGACTGGAAATTCCAAGGGGGAGGGATAAAAAAGGTGACTTTCCAGGGACATTTTATCCAGAAATAGATTTTCCAGGGGTATTTTGCCAGAAAAAATGGAAATTCCAGGGGAGGGGGTCCTTTATGAGGTTGGAAATTCCAGGGGTCTGTTTCGCGAGTGGAAACTCCAGGGGAGGGGGTCTTTCTAAGGGACCCCCCCCCCCCCCCCCCGTGCAGTTTAAAAATGCAATCAGCCATTGCATCACATTCATTTACACTTTCTATGGTTTCTTACAAACACAGGGGAGAGTTACAAGGAAGAAGGTATCGATGTCCAGTCCATCCCATTCCATGTCGTTCCATTTCATTCAATCCCATATCATCCCATCTCATCCTATCTAATGGCATTCCATCCGATCCGATCTCATCGCATTCCGTTCCATCTCATTCCATCCCATCCCATTTAATCCCGTTCCATCTCATCTCATTCTATCCCATCCCATGACATCCCATTCAGTGACACTTTCTCATCTCATCTCATGGCATTCCATCCTATCTGAACTAATGGTATTCCTTCCCATCCCATCCCATTTCATCTTATCCTTCCTCATAGAAAAACTAAAATGGTACGGGCTAAGCGGCTGTTTGCTAGACTGGTTTTCAGACTACTTACGGGGTCGAACACAAAGAGTTGTCATAGAGGGCGTGGCCGGTATTCTACAGGCAGAGCCTGGTCGGTCCCCTTCTATTCGTTATATTCATTAACGACCATTTCATCACCTTCATTTACCACTTCTGTGGGCTCTTACAAACACACTTCACGTTCCTTTGGAATTTATATGTGATTTGTTTACTCATTCGTAATCCATTTATACGGTAGAATATTGGAATTTAGTCAAATCACACTAGTGGTCTATTGGCAATGCTGCGTTCTGATTGGTTGAGCTACTAGTAGGCTATAAGTTATAGCCTACTACTAGCGAAAAGTGTTGGAAATGGCAAATGACCGGATAAGAAAACGTTTTGGGCTATACAAATTCACCTACTAGTGTGATTTGACTAAAACAATTATTCCTCTCGCCCTCATGGCCTCTGAGTCAATAGCCCATTCGGCCTTCGGCCTCATGGGCTATTGACTCAGAGCCCATTCGGGCTTGAGAAATAATTGTTAAATATCCGCGATTTCCTAGTTGATATGCCTTGTACTAGGACTCCCCAAAAGGCAATAACTATACACTTTAATGGACTATTTAACTAGTGCCTTCCGATTTTCTATGATAACATGGAGTTACAACATACAGTACTCAAAACCTGCTGGGCATTGAGCCGTCTAGTGGCTTCTACAGTTCGACTTACGTACCCACACTTGCTTAACTTTACTACAATTCGCCACAGTTTTGACAACAAGAGTAAGATCTCTTTCCCTTTTAGATTTCGAACCGCGTGATGCCGAAGCTCTCTTCAACTACTCTGCTCGCTCGTCTAAAGAACTATCCTTTAGAAAGGGTGACGTCATCCGTGTCTTCAAGCGCTTTAACGACGACTGGTGGGACGGGACACTCGGGGATTCGGACGGGTTCGTGCCGGCCTCGTACATCAAGATTCGGGACCTTGACGCTTCCGACGGCGATGGCTGTTATGATACCTTGCCGAAGTCTTCAACAGTTGTCGGAGAAATGCAGAGACCAAAGGACTTTAACGGGCCCCCTAGGATCCCTAAACGAGAGGGCTCTCTGAAGAAGCGCCATGGTAGTTCCTCAGGTACCGATCAGCCCAGTCCCGTGGGCCCTCCGCCGTCACAAATAGGGGACCCAATGCGCCCCTCGCCTCAGACCTCAACGCCACAAGGAAAACCGGGATTTCGACCCGCAATTTCCACGGACGACATTCTCAGTAGGCAGCGTTCGCTACGGACACGCGCCAAGGACGATATGTCTGTAGATCCGGACAAATCGGAGCCGGACATTCACCGGTCACACTCTCTCCCTCGGGGCTCCTCACCGCACGTTTCTATAGAGGAGCTGGACAAAGTGATTGAAGAAGAGGAGGAGCGAATGGCGAGAGAGGAAGCAATGGCGGCGAGGGAAGCGGCCAAAGAGACGCCTAAGAGAAGTCATTCCCTCGATATGGATCGTCTTGAAGGGGAACGCTCGTTTGATGAGTCTAGATCACCCATATGGAAGTTCCGCGAGGGGTCTCCGGGGTCGAGCAATATTCTTGATCCCCCTAGTCCAAGGTCTTCTGTGCCGCCGAGGATCCCACCAGCCGTGAAGCCCAAGCCCAAGGCGGGTCGACCAAATCCCCCGTCTAGGGGAGAGTCGGGCAGTGATTTGCTCGCGTCCCTCCATGCAGCTCAGGCAGCGCGGGGTCATCGACCGGGGTCAGGGAGCGGGGAGAGGGCATCCCCTGAGGAGACGCGGAGGGACAGTAGGGGGTCTGTTACGGATGACACGCCATTTTGATATACCCGGGCCTAGTGCCACACCCTGTGGACAAGAACTGTATAGACGCTGCAACTCGAGGTCTATCTGAAACTATGGAACATGAGATCTGGTTAATTTGAATCCCGGACGCATTGTCACACCCTGTGAGCCGGAATTGTATTAGACTCTGCTACTTAGTGAGATCTGCCTTAAACTATTGAACCCGAGATCTGAAAAACCTTTATCCAGGGCTCATTGCTACAACTTGTAGACCGGAACTGTATAGACTCAGCAACTGGAGGTCTACCTCATACTATGGAAAGCGAGATCTGAAGATTTATTCTTCCCGCGATGTAGCGAATTCCGCTTGGGGGATCTAACATAGGGATACAAACCTTGCTGGCTCATACAAACCTTGCTGGCTCTAATCTGGCAAACTATCTAGGAGCTACAAGCAGAGCTTACAGGGATTCTAACAAACCCTCGGGGGTGGGGGGGAGTAGTAAGAGCAATATAGAAAGTAGGTAGGGTGGGTACGTTATAGCTGTGATGATGCACCAGGGAGGGGGGTCCAGGGGGGTAAACAACAATTATGGGAAGTATAGGAAGAAAAGTAACGTCATTCCTTGGGTGGGTAGGGGTACATCGAGACTAGGGTGGATGGATGGAATAATTGCTCGACAGGAGGGAGAACTAAAAACATTTGCGGCTGCCCATTGATTTGATATTCACATCGGGAGTTCATTGGTGCGGAGTGGCGCCCTAGAATCAAGACGAAATCACGACGAAATTGGCCATCGATCTTGAAAAAGTCAAAAACTGGACAAAGTGACCAGTAAATGGCAGAAGACGTTTCTCATTCAAAAACTGATCAATTTAATCGTTGGAAAAAGTAGTTTTCAAGTTTGAAAAGGTTGTCCAAAATGATGACATTTAATATTGTCCTAGAAAATTCCTGGAGAGAGTCCGAAAGAGCTCTTAACAACTTTGAAAAACTTGATTTTTCAATTTATGAACGTACGAACCCGAGACTCAAGTTTTTGTAAAAAGATAAAACGGTAAACAAAAGTATTACTAAAAATAGTGCGATGGTCAAATTCGCTGTAACTAACTCAGTATACCAGGTTGACACTCCGGAGCTAATGTTCTCCTGATAAGATGTAGTATAGTACATGTCTCATTCTAGGAAAAAACATATGAATGAAATAGGATATTTGATTTACAAAGTTTTGCTGGAAAATATATTTTTGAAGACAATAATATGAGTTTTTTGTGACAAAAATGCCCATATTTCATGATTTTAAATAGAGAATAATACATGGGCGAACGGGGATATGGAATTTATCTTCGAGTGTTCAAATTTTGATATCTCAAGAGTAAGCACAGCGAACGAGTGAGATATCAAATTTGAACACGAGAAGATAAATTTCATATCTCCAAGCGCCCATGTATTATTCTGTTTATTATATAAACTTTTTGGTGAAACATTTTCGATTTGATGAATTTCGCGACAGTGGGCATTATCGTAATATTTCACACGTGTGAATTACGACATTTCTCAGTGGCCGAAATCCTGATAAAACACTACAGTTTATATAATAAGGAAATAGTTGTATGTATAGCAGTATATATGTAATTGTACGCCTTATTCGTTAAAGTGCATATGAAACGAAATCGTTTTTCGGATCTCTGAATAGATCATTATTAGACAAACATGCTGACCAAGTTTGAGAAAGATTTGATAAATATACGCTAAGCTATGCGCTCGCAAAGTCAAGAGTTTTGTGGCTAGCTAATTAGCATGCGAGTAATGTAATTTGACGCATCATTTTGTTTGCTTGTGTACAAAGACTATGAGCGCGATCACGCTAAAAACCTAACTTGCATACTATAGAAGTCTTATAAACCTTTCAAAACTGGTTGGTTAGGTAGATAAAAATGTTTTCCCTAAGCAATCTTTATTTGAATTTCCTGCTGCATGTCTGAAGGGTATAAGAAGCCGAATTCGTCATCTTCTTTAATCTCGCCTTGTAGTGTAGAAACAAAATTACGTCACGAAACAGTGTCATCTGATATTCTAAATGGCTAATGTGCTAGCCAGAGGTCACATCAAAATACGTAACTTTGAACGGTCATAACATCGCAGCATTTTACCGAATTCTTTCAAACTTGCAGTACTTACTTCTTTAAAAACAATGTGTTGAATAATGTAAAAATTGATTTCGTTTCATATGCACTTTAACCAGAGGGCTTCATATTATACCTTTTAGAAATTGTTTAAATTTTTCGTAACAAAAAGTAGAAAAAAAAACCTTGACCAGTTTGAATGTTTTTGAGTTCCCGAAAAAGTTGTATCGAAGTTTGCATTTTTCTCTTGTTCATTTGGGATACCTGTGTAATGAAGAATCGTCTCTTCGATTGTCACTACTACCCTTTAGTTTCAATGTAAATATGTGAAGGTCTAGTATTATTAGATATTAACATTTCTGATTCTTCGAGGGAAATACTGGAAGGAATAGGGTTGATTGTTTAGTGAATTTAAAATGGCGACAAAGGAGGTTAGAAGGTTTCTTCGGCCAGCGTGGGAGGGAGGGTAGAAGGGGGAGGGGGGAAGGGAGAGGAGACCGAACGTTCTCCAGCGCCTCCGCTCCGCTCCCCTTTTTGAGCCTCCACAAGGGTTAGGTATTAGCGAATGGACTATTTAATAGTCTTTGTCAAATAGAAATTCAGCTCGCAATGTCAGGAATAAAAAAGTAAATATTATGGAAGAATATTGATCGAGTCGTTATACTTTGTAGCGCGCGAAAATGGACACACCCACTTAGCGCTCGCCGTAAGTGAGTTTCGCAAAGAGCCGTCTGCGCGCTCAAGCCAACATTCCACACTAATAAAGCATTTTACTCAGATCTGGTTGAAAGAATTACGTGGCCAATTTAACTTATTTGCCTTTTATGTCATAGAAATGAAATATAATCTAGTTAAACTGGTAATACTTTTGACCAGATCCAGGTCAAAATACGTCATCCGTATGAAATGTTTGGCTTGAGCGCGCTGGCACCTCTGCGGGAGTCTCGGTCGGCGAGCGCTACGGGTGTCTGCTTTCATAGGCTATATACTTTGTGGTTTGTTTATTCCTCGGGTAAGGGGGCAGGATTTAGGCAAGGGAGGGGTGGGAGATCATTATCATTCAAATTGATCAAAGTTCCCCCTTCACCTTTTCCGTCCTGACCGTGTGTTTTAAGGGAAAAGATATTTTTATGGGGCGGAGCGAAGGCGAAAAACTCGCTCGTCGAACTTCACGCCCCTTTTCGTTCCTGATTGAGATTCTTTTCCCTGAAAAAACACGTGAACGCTTGCTAAGCGGGCTAGACACGGACCACGGTGTTGGAAAAAATTTGTTTGCATAAACTATAAACAGCAGAATAATTTGTTTAAAGCGAAAAATTACTTAATTTTTACTGTTTGCTTCGATAACCTCGGGAGAAAATAAAAAACTTCACCGCAAACAATCGACGAGGGATGAATATTCAACAATTTCATCACGTTACCATAGTAGTAGTAGTAGTAGTAAACACTTTATTTCAACACGCTTGCCCCGACAACCGCAGCTGTTTCCACAAGGGGCGTGTGGACTAAAAAATACAATATATCTAAAATTTACAATATTCAAAAATGTAATTAAAATTAATTCTAATATAGAAAAATGTATATACATATGTACAATAATTTGTGCCATTGTTAAGGGTGGGAGCCCGAGTTCATTTTGTCGGAAAAGGATTTAATATTTTAAATCCTTAATATTTTAAGTCTCGCATTGGGCTGCGACCCCTGTGAAATTTCCAGGTTCCTCGATAGGGAGGTCAAGGATATAAAATGGATTAGCGCCATTTCCTAGCTCTGGTAAGAAAGCTTGTTAAGACCTGGGACAACAGCAAATATTGTTTGTGTTATTTTTGCCAAGGATGAACGATAACTTTTCAAATAGAGCGCGATCTATGGTCTATCGGCACTATTTCGATAAAATAGAGCATATACTAGGACCAAACAATCAGAGCGCGTGTTTTATCGTAACTATATTATAAATATTTTTACACGAACCTTGTACCTCGCCTGACATACATGGTGGCGAATTCAGACGGCTTGCGCAAAACCATACGAAACACGTCATAATAGGTCAATGAGTCTGTATACTCTGTATCAAGGATCGAAGCACTTCTTCGTAGCTAATTTCCAAAAAGAAAGCTGCTGGCGAGATGAAGCCAACTGCGCTATTGATCATAGTGTTGGTGTTTTGTACCGGAGACCACAATAACGATCAAACTATGGCGGCGGTAAGAAATGTGTCTTTTCGTTTTTGCTAGCTGCCAAAAAGGCAAAGGAACCCACAGGCAAAAACGGCAAAAACGTAACATTGCGGTGTCCTGCATTTAGAAAATGTACTATCCAACTTATGTGTTACGTGTAATTTGTAACATTTTGAACTTATTTTGGTACCTTTATTGCTTGTTTTGTGGCATTTGGACTCGTGCCCGGGGGGGGGACTCCCATATTTTTTGACCGGGGATGATCGTCAGAAATTTTCAGTTTCACCCCTAAAAGATACCAAACATGGCGGGCCATGGCGTGGCTCAAAGAATTTATTACCCTAAAAGATACCCTAAAACATGAGTTCTTATGTACCAAGTAGGCGCGAAGGACACAGGTAAAGGTGAAAGATACCCATCAAGAAATTTCCGTGTTTGTTTCTAATTTATCGTCTTCTCGAATCGAATAATCTCTCTTCTTACACGGTTTTTAGAAGCACTATCATAAGAAAATACAATTTGGACACAGTTTCGACCCTAAAAGATACCAATCTTCCTAAAATTTATTGAAGATCACGATCACCCAGGAGGGTTTACCGGAGCCGTTCCTCCAAAAATCCGTTCCCCATAAAGAAAATCTGCTGGCTGGAAATTACGAATCTAGAGACCTTCCTGGCTGAGATTTTAATATACTGGTTCCCGGCTAGGAAATTTAACCAAATGTTACACGTCCTGGCTGGATTTCTTAACCGCATGCTGGCTGCTCGCTGTTGGCTGCTGTTGCGTGATGTTGACTTCATTATTTAGCTGGCAAGTACTTCACTTCCGCCGGCCGATCTAGCGAACGTAAATTATTAACGAAACACAATCAGGTGTCAATGACCAATGACTGCAGTTTTGGCTGTCACAATGACAGTGTGAATAAGGGTCTAGAAGGCGGTTGGGCCAAGTTAAGAATGGCGGCCGCTCGCTCGTGGTCCCCTTTCCCTTTGTGCTTGCTACGAAAGCTAAGGATAGCGAGCTCAATAGATATTTAGTGCCCCAGAGCTTAGACAGAGTACAGCCTGTGTTTCACCCTATGCATTTACGCAAAGGTAAAGATTGTATTTGCCTTTTTCAAGATCGTATGCACAAACGAATATTTCATTTTTTGATTCTTTGTGATGATAGTCACTGTGCAATTTCGCAGAGTCGAACTATTGAGGTATCAAGGTTGGGCTCCTGATCAAAGTTAGTGAAGCCGGGTGCCGCAGAGTGGTGGGTAAAGTTACGCGGTTTCTTAATGAGGTAGGCGCGCGCAGTGAGCCAGGACGTCCCTAAGGTAAGAACTTCTCTGACGCGACTAGGAAGTACATAATGCATATACTAGCATTCTCTCTTAACGAAGGTCATTTGATGTTTAGTCGATTTTTACTTCACGACATAAATCTCACTTGTCAAGCTTTTTGTTGTTTTAAGAAAATCTAAAGTTAATATTCAATTCACGGTTCGATATATGCCAGATACTTTTCATCTGCTCCTCGTTCATGTATTCTGGTATGATGTTAATTGAGCAACTGCAAGTACTAGATCCTACAGAAATGTTTGTCAGGCGCACTGAATCTATAGTAGCAATAGCTTTTTTTTTTGGGAGACCCTCCCTCATGTGAATAGTCTCTGGGATAACCCTGTCATGTTTGCGATGTTTCCGCGCAGTGTCCCCTAGTTTTTTCAGCAATCACACCGCAGTGGAAAACAGATGGGTATTCATTGATCTAAGGAAGCAGTGCTAATTGCTTTGTGTGATGTAGCTTACACAACGGCATCTTTTGATAAGGGACATTTTTTCGGCAGATAATAAACTTGTCAATCAAATGGAGCACCCAGCATTTTTGATGTATAAAAACTTCGTTCTTCTTTCTACGAACTTCTACGACGTACATGGATTACCTTTCTGGTCAACATTTAGCGTTGTTAGTGGCTAAGTGAATGAATATTAATATTTTGCGTTGGCAGAAAGGTATTGCCAGTCTGCCGAAAGTTTTATCTTTCCTTATTAGTAACAGAAGTCTCCGGGATGCTTCAGATGTTTCTAGCACACCGCAAGGGAAGTCAAACAATTCGCTACTCAACCCTTAGATAACAAAGCACAAAATGATAATAAGCGGTTCGACCAGCTTGAACAATAATTGTAGATTATCCTGCTCAAGTCCGAATAATGCGTAGAGCATGTTTTGCAACCATGGTGTGTATTTTTAAAATGTTAGTCATCGTTCTACCTTGTACGAACTTCTAGAGTCTCACATGGAAGGCCTTTCTGACTATGTCGGCCATATCTAAACAAACATTCTATGCGTAGCATGCTAGCTAAGTGAACAATATTAACTACAATGTGCTCTATATGAAAATTTGATCAAAAATTGACAGTCTTTCGAAATTTCGCGAAACATAATTTACAAGCTATCTGAGGATGAAACCGTGGGTCAAAATAACCGTGAAGCAAAAAAGATAACCCATTTACGGATCGAGAGCCTTAAAAACCACACCCTTTTCCGCGGCTTTAGTTATTTGTGATTGAGTTCCAACCAATTGAGGAAATTTGTGCATTTTAGTGATACAGCAAAATGTTTACGAACCTTCAACGTTGTTTTAGGTTTGCGAACTTTATGCGAGTAACACTATACTTGCATTTCATGCCACTCAAGTGCACGACTTTTTATTTTTGTTTTAGGCTTTTGGGTAAAATTTGTGCATTTTAGTGTTACAGCAAAAATGTTTACGAACCTTCAACGTTGTTTTAGGTTTGCGAACTTTATGCGAGTAACACTATACTTGCATTTCATGCCACTCAAGTGGACGATTTTTTTATTTTTGTTTTAGGCTTTTTCGGTAAAATATGTGCATTTTAGTGTTACAGCAAAAATGTTTACGAACCTTCAACGTTGTTTTAGGTTTGCGAACTTTATGCGAGTAACACTATACTTGCATTTCACGCCAGTCAAGTGCACGATTTTTTTATTTTTGTTTTAGGCTTTTTCGGTAAAATATGTGCATTTTAGTGTTACAGCAAAAATGTTTACGAACCTTCAACGCTGTTTTAGGTTTGCGAACTTTATGCGAGTAACACTATACTTGCATTTCATGCCAGTCAAGTGCACGACTTTTTTATTTTTGTTTTAGGCTTTTTGGGTAAAATATGTGCATTTTAGTGTTACAGCAAAAATGTTTACGAACCTTCAACGTTGTTTTAGGTTTGCGAACTTTATGCGAGTAACACTATACTTGCATTTCATGCCACTCAAGTTCACGACTTTTTTATTTTTGTTTTAGGCTTTTTGGGTAAAATATGTGCATTTTAGTGTTACAGCAAAAATGTTTACGAACCTTCAACGTTGTTTTAGGTTTGCGAACTTTATGCGAGTAACACTATACTTGCATTTCACGCCAGTCAAGTGCACGATTTTTTTATTTTTGTTTTAGGCTTTTTGGGTAAAATATGTGCATTTTAGTGTTACAGCAAAAATGTTTACGAACCTTCAACGCTGTTTTAGGTTTGCGAACTTTATGCGAGTAACACTATACTTGCATTTCATGCCAGTCAAGTGCACGACTTTTTTATTTTTGTTTTAGGCTTTTTGGGTAAAATATGTGCATTTTAGTGTTACAGCAAAAATGTTTACGAACCTTCAACGTTGTTTTAGGTTTGCGAACTTTATGCGAGTAACACTGTACTTGCATTTCATGCCACTCAAGTGCACGATTTTTTTTATTTTTGTTTTAGGCTTTTTGGGTAAAATATGTGCATTTTAGTGTTACAGCAAAAATGTTTACGAACCTTCAACGTTGTTTTAGGTTTGCGAACTTTATGCGAGTAACACTATACTTGCACTTCACGCCACTCAAGTGCATGATATTTTGATTTTGTAAAATGTGCATTTAATAAGTAGTCTAGTCACGTGTCTATTTCACTTAAATTCGTAATAAATGAATTGATATCGATAACATAGCTTTTTAAGGGGGGGGGGGGGGAGCAAAACAAATATCGAAGCTACCTCTGTATATTCTTGGTTTTCATGTGACGTCATCAGAAAGCTAACTTCTAAACCAAGAGACCTACAGAGATATCCATTCTGTGATGAATGTAACTCTATTCAAGGATTTGTCACGCGAAATTTCGGCACCTTCTGCCAAGTAGTTCTCGAGATATCGCCAAAGCTATTTATGTCACGCAACACCAATCACGTATTTTGAACTTGCCGTATTTCACTCGATTTGCACCGTTCTTACCTTTTTGGCACGTCAGCATGTTATAAAAGTTCATATCTTACCATTCTGATACTATTCTTATAATTGGATTGAAAACAGCGTCGTTTTCGAGACCCGATTAATTGGCCGCCATTATGGAGCCCCTCTGCTGGGGCTCCAACATCGCGGCTCCATACAATTACTGTACAAAATGGCACACATTCACATTCACGGAAAGTGACCAATCGGCCTAAAATTTACCCAGGATACATAATTTTGTATATTCTTTATAATTCTATTAGGCATCCAGTGTTTAGAAGTTAATTTAGAGAAATAAATTTCGTCACGTGACAAGTGAAAACCAAGAATACCAGCCAGTTTGACTTGTACTTTGAAAAATCCTGGGTTCCGTTGGTCAAGTTTGTGCGAACTACTCATTAAAAACAAGTTCCATCCCATGTCTTCCCTGCTAGCAGAGGCCTCTTGTGATCCCATGTCATTTTCTATTTATAAATGTGGTTAGTAGTTTGTTCTCACCAGTGGTATTTGTATTCGTTCAATTTAGCAAATTCTTCCAACAGGTGTATGGAAGTAGTAGTGTTTTCCCCCATCTTCATATATTATACCGAGCTCAATACAGGTTGCTTATTGAGAATTGGAAAACGAGCATCGCATTGTAGTAGTTCTATAGTTTCGATTCGCAAATCCCAATGCAACATTTTATTTTTGCTGGCTGCTGGCAAAAAGAGTACATTTAATCATTTTTGGTGCTGGCTGGCAAATAACAGTACATCAGGCACATGGTGGCTGGCAACGCTTGTTACTCTAGGTGAGTGCTGGCTAGGAATAAAGTATAAAGGGCACTCCCTGGCTGGCTTTGAGGAACGGATGTTTTTTTCCCACGAAGATTAATAATTGGCTTATTAATGGTTGCAAGTACTCTTAAAGATGTTTTTGCTATGTTTTGATTAAATAAGAGAAAATGTTCGTTGAGCCCTCCTGATCACCCCTAAAAGAGACCAAACCATCGTGATTTTAACCCCTAAAAGATACGACGATCATCCCCGGTCAAAAAATATGGGAGTCCCCCCCCCCCCCCCCCCCAACAAATGTACGACCCTTCCTTTTATAACTTGGACAGCAATCCCATCCTCGTTAGAATCTTATGTCCGATACTGATAATAATAAGACACATTGGGAAGTCATGTCCTGAAAGAAAATTGTGCCTTTGTCACGTCCTTGCAAGTCACGCAA
Organism: Scolanthus callimorphus; assembly: GCA_033964015.1. Lineage (NCBI taxonomy): Eukaryota > Metazoa > Cnidaria > Anthozoa > Actiniaria > Edwardsiidae > Scolanthus > Scolanthus callimorphus. Next base: position 37,399,667 of record CM066913.1, read on the forward strand.
CTTGTTGCCATAGTAACCAAATATATGAAATGAAACGTCTCACTGGGTGGAACAAAGTTAACGAAAAACATCTACGCAACACATTTTATCTGCCCTAGAGAATTTTTTCCATTATTTTTTGCATTTTTGTAAAGTAGACCCACCATGCCTTAAATATACCAGAGTATGGCTTTTTCCTACTGACCGAAACTAACTAAGCCGGTAAATAAGATATATTATTATATAGCTCGTGTTTATTCGATCAAAGCGCGCGCTCTGATTGGTCCTATCATGGTCACGTGGCGGCTACAAATTCAATGCAGCCCGCGCGGGCTACAATAAAAAGTTGTTGCCCGCGCGGGCGACATCGCAAGAGCGAGAAATTTCGGCGGACTATTTTTACCCATGTTTACCGTGTTTTCTTTTTGCTATATAATAAAACACTTAATGACTGCACCCTCGGGAAACAGCGAGTTTTGTTTTCCCTCGAATCTCGATGTTTCCCTCGTCTCGGGAAACATCGAGATTCTCGGGAAAACAAAACTCGCTGTTTCCCTCGGAAGCAGTCATATACTACCGTCGTGCTTTTATGCACATGTTTTTGTTTATTGCACATCTCTAGGCCGGCACCAGTTCGTGCGTATCGGGCAGAGACGGAAAAAATGGTGTCCCCGGCGTCCCTGGGATTCCAGGCCCTCACGGCCGCGATGGGTTGCCAGGCAAACCTGGTAGCGCTGGACCCATGGGACCTCCTGGCTCTAAAGGGGACACAGGACCTACGGGGCTCCCCGGACCCCACGGAACATTGCACTCTAACTGGAAGCAGTGCGCCTGGATGAAATCAGACACCAAGGACTTCGGTCTTATTCGGGTAAGGAAGCGAATTGACATCCCGCATTCATTGTCCTACTCCCTAGTTACTGTTGCTACGACGGACAAGCCAATTATTTTACTTTGGCACAGGGTCTGGATGGGGGGGTCCGCATGTCGGTAGTCAGTGAAAATTTCAGTAATTTGTCGGTAGTCAGTTAAAATTTCGGTAATTTGTCGGTAGTCAGTTAAAATTTTCGGTAGTCGGTAAATTTAAGTTAATAATTAAAAAGTAGTAAAATTGAAAATTAAAAACCTTGTTAGTTACTCTCAGGTTCTACGATTGGAGTCTCTTTTAAGATATTTTGCATTTTTTTCTGAGTAGTGCGTAGCGCTGCAAATCAGTAAATAGTCATTTTCGCGCGCTCTGATTGGTTCCTGAAGTAGTATAATTTTTCCAGTAAATAAAGGGATTCGAGCCCCCTGATTGGCAAACAATTTTAATTTATTCAGCAACATTTGCTACTGTCAAAGCTCCCGTAAGCGACCACCTCGGGATTGAAAATTGTGGTCGTTAACAGAGCTGGTTGCTTACGAGAAGGGTTCTCGTAAGTGACCACTGGCAGTCACATACTAGAAAAGTGGGTGTTGGTTGCTTACCAGAACTTGCAATGACCAAATCTATGAAACCTTATCTGACCAGGACGCTGTAGATTTGACTATGAAGAATCTCTGCCCGTACATACATAAAGTTAACTAAATTTTGGAAGACAAAAACCATTGTGGTCGCACATGAGAACTTAAAAACAATAGAAAATCTCATTTGGTGACTTCAAATCGTGGTCGCTAACGGAGCTGGTCGCACAGATAAGGTGGTCGCTAACGAGAGCTTGGAATTACAGAGTTTATAATATGACAATTCAAACTGGGATTAAGCCATGGATCGTGTCGTTATGGGAGCTGGTCGCTTACGAGAGTGGTCGCTCAGAGAGCTTCGACTGTAGTTTATTTACTGGCAGCAGGGAAGTGTGAGATGGCTGCTGCAAACAGATTGGCAGAATTAACAGAAGGAGAAACATTTGAAATGAAAAAAGTCCTTATTGTGTATATTTTGTTTTGGAGACGTTATATCTGTTATATCCTTTGTCCGTGTTTTATGTTTCTTTTAGCCATCGAATAAAAATTATTTTAGTATATCTCAATGATACAAAGAGATTTAAAAAATGTCCTAGCCTTTTCAGTACTCGTTTCTCTTACCCACACAATGATAAGCTAGTGAAGCTACACGGGAGCCGTAACAATAAAACCCGGACCCGGTTGCAAACCTTCAAAAACTGGGGGGCACAGTAATAAAAACCCAAGGAAGGTTGTAGGGAAAGTTTAAGTAAACTCTTTTGCGCGCGAAGCGCGCCGAAAATTTAGAGCCCAGCATGTGAAGTTACCGCATACAGGGTGCACAATCGCATAATTTTTTCTTTTACTCTTCTGCTTTTGCATGAATTTTTTTCTGGGGAACGTAGCTTGCAGGATATTTTTTTTCATACCCCCCCCCCCCAAGTCAAATGGTCGGCCCCTAACTTGTGAAAACTTGCATCTCAGCGCAAGTGAACAAAAGTCAAAAGTATGTGCAAGTCTGTACAACTTGCATCGACTTGTGTGAACTTGCGTTTCGTTTGGCCAGGGCTTTATATAGAAGCGCTCGTGTAGTAGATAGCCGAGTCCGCAAGAATATAAATTAGGATTGATGTATGTTGACGATAGAAATGAAGAGTTCATAATACGGGCAATCATAAAATGTTGGTAGTCAGTAAATGTATTTTTGTCGGTAGTCAGTAACTTTTTCCCCGTTTTGTCTGTAGTCGGTTATTTTTTAGGCCGTTTGTCGCTAGTCGGTTAACCCCATCCAGACCCTGTTGGCAGATCATGGGAAATACACCGACTACAGGAAAGTGTTAGAAGTTTGCTTACGAAAAGCTAAAGAATTAACTAAAAATCTTCGAGTTTACAGTGTATTTTGAATGCCATAGGGAAAACTGCCCATTGTTTGGTGATTAAAATCAAGCGGCGATCGGTCCATTAAAGGCGGCCATATAACATGATGTACTGATACAGCTATTTCAAAAGACGTCGGAAGCCGTATCCCAGGCAGCAAAGTTGTCTGGGAAGAAGGTCTTGAATCTCACTGTTTGAGTACGTTAGTTACTAGTTAAAGCGGGACTGTCACGGTACGCGCATGCTCGAGCAAAGACCGCCGATCCCTTTACTATCATTCAAACGGGGATTCCCTGTTTAAATAAACCAATCACGGGACACTTCGTTTTCGCGGGAAAGTACCCACGCCCCGCGCGACGTCGTCTCAGGGAAAGCATAATTTGGAGTTCATTCGTCAGGAGGCGACATAATGGTAAGTTTTTAGGGGTTTTTAGGCAAATGAGCTGCAAAATCGTTGTCTGAGGTGGAGATACCGTAGCCCTTGAACAATTTCCATGTCTCGTGGACCCTTTTCGATATCCAGATCCTGCTTTTATTGTGTTCCCATGCCATTTTGGCGTAAGGACGACCTCGATTAGGCCTTTCTTGTTGGGCAGCCATCAGTGAAAATGACGCTCGAGTGTCATTCAATTTAAAACGACAAACAATATTGCATCGACTCCAAAATTTGGTCACGATACTAAAAAGATCTCAGGAGAGAATACCCGTTAAGAATTAAGGGTAGATGGACCCCGAAACAACAAGATTTGAACGGATTCTACCAGCGTAATTCCTCCCTCTCGCAGCCATCGTTCCGGCCCGGACCAAAGTGATCAAAATTCGCACATGCGCGTACCGTGACAGTCCCGCTTTAACCACTGGACATTAGATAACCCCTCACTTGATAGTCATTTTCCCGCCAAAATCCATTGTTACTTTAAACATTATTTTGCTTGTCATCTTATCAAACTATGCCTTTACTTCGACCTTTACACACTACAAGTAATTTTGAGATAAATAAGGTCCTCTGATACACATGCCTCCCCGCGAGTTCTTGGAACGAGAATGCGAGAATGGGGTTTACTCATCTTTCATGCATCTCCCTCCCAGGGACGCCCCTCATTGACATCGATGTTATTTTCATTTTCATCATATAGGCATGCATATTTATCAAAAAGCACGAGCAGACTCTGCGTGTCCAGTTCGTCGGTCCCTTTCGAATTGCCAGTTGCACTAACTGCTGTAAACGCTGGTTCTTCACGTTTAACGGAACTGAGTGCAGCGGACCTGTGCCTATCGAAGGGATACTCACTATGGGGCGAGGGGGCGGTGATCAAGATATCCACAGGGTCAGAGTGATCGAGGGCTATTGCACCAACATCCACCTTGGCAAGATCCACGTCGGCTTCAACGTAGGGAACTGCAAAGGCTATAACAATGCCGACGCGCACAGCGGTTGGCACGCGTCGTACTCGCGTATAATTGTCGAGGAGGTGCCGAAACCACAGCCATAGGATCTAGTAAGGGATCCTGGAACACGGCCGTTAACATCTAAATGTAAAGTTAAGCTAAAGTAGTGCTGAAGTCAAGGTTGTGAGCTAACGTAAAAAATCCCTGCTAGCAGAGGCCTCTTTTCTCTGCATTCCGCTGGCTGAGGGTCGCGAGGAAAAGAAACCCCCGTCCTGGATCGAAACTCGCTTTGTTTTGCCGCCGCCGACAACCTCGGACGTTGCTGACCGTTTCTTGAGCCCGCTACAGACGGTTTCAGCTGGTGGGCTCAAATAATATCAGAGAAAAGAGGCCTCTGCTAGCAGGGAAACGTAAAAGGAATAATAATATTAAAGCCGTCGGTGAGCATTTTTATTGTGTTGATTCGTCATTAGATATTCAAGTCGACGAACCTTTTCCTGTGAAAATAGTTTGGACGTCACGAGGGTTGATATATTCGCAGAAAAACCCGCGTTTTAGAAACGGATCATCATTATTCTACAGACATGAGATTTTGTGAATCTGACTTTTTTAAAGTGGGGTTTCGCTCTTCTTTTGAAGGCCAAACGGTGATGGAGCGAAACGCACATGGGGTGATAAAAAGCTCAGGCTATTTAACCATTATCCTGCGAGATTGCGCAGAATATCGTCTGATACTTAGCCGACGAGGGACGAAGTCCCGAGTTGGCTAAAATCAGACGATATTCTGCAAAATCGAGCAGGATAATGGTTTTATTATTCAGCACATCGATAGCACAAAAACCCCCCGAAAAACATGACTTTTGTGTGTTATTTACGAGCTCAAAACATCATATTTCCCTCAGAGACGGATATCGCAGGATAGCTGTCATGTACAGAGACAGCTATTGGCGTTCCAATGACCATATTTGGGCAGTGCATCGATGTGCTGAATAAGTTCACACCGAGTTACATTTCGTGAAATGATGCATGACTTTCGATATACGTCACAATTCTCCGATACCGCATTCATTGTTTTACCTCCCTAGTCATTGCTATATATCTGGGAAGCCAAAATGTTTCTTTGGCATAGTTCATGGAAAAGACACCGATTGCAGGAATATGTTAGAAGTTGCATCATAATATATGTGTGTGATATTCATCAGGAAAAGATGACAAATTAATTGAAAATATGTTTATTGTTTGGGAGTGGTCTATGGATCAAAAGCGCAGCCATCAGTGTTGGTTTAAACAAGTGGCTCATAGATTCTGTAAAACCTGTCGAAAGTCCTGCATTTTTTACTTACTCATCGAATGTCTGTGAGTTTAAAGTCCTTGAATTTCGTGGAAATTCTGTGGAAATTCATCAGTCAGAAAATTTAGAATTTGATAACAAAAAAAAATACTTCTTTGTTGGAAATAATTATCCATATGTTCAGAGAAGACTGACAATTCCACTGGAAAAAATTTCACCTCAAACCGAAAAAACTCATTTTAATTAAGGTCACATGGACATACGAACCAATCCTGGTTAAAGTTTCTATTTAGAAAGTTCAACAAAACATTACCGATGAAAAACCAAAGAATTACCAGGTAATATGATTTTCAGTGTTTCATAAGACCTATTTGATTGGAAACTCAATTGTTTTTTTCATGTTCTATTTTGTTGCATAACTAATAAATATGAGCGAGCAGGTGGAACAACAAAACTGCACAGGCCAGTAACTCCGCACGAGGGACTTTCTATTGTTTACGTTAATGACCACGTGAAGCACAGAAGTATTTTCTTTGTGTGTTGCGCGGTGTAATTACCACACAATGGTTTTCGCCGCGGTTGCTATGCGCTGGTACCAGTGTCACGCTGACTGCGCCATTTCCCTCGACCAATCATGGAAAAAGAGATAAAAACATTTGACTATAAAATTCCTACACTCGCTCCAAAGGTGTCACACAAGCATGTATTGAGATCATCAATAAGTCAAAACGTCGCTGCCGAGCACAAAATGTAGATACCAACTGAACAGCAAAAGATACGAGGGTTGGAGAGAATGCGCGTGGACTTTGAGACTTTGCTTTGTGCCGGTGTGCGCGAGCCGGCCCAGGAAACAGGATTCTTCTAATTCTAATGGTAAGCTAAACCCACCAAGATATACCTAGTTCTAGTCGCTCAAATGCCAGTTTTATTTTGTTTTTATAGTTCATTTGCAACGGCGTTGCTACAGCGTTCCGAAGCCGCGCTAAATTCGCTATGAATTACGAACTTCGCAACGCTTATTTCTCGCTTGAAATCAAAGTTGTTGACTTCTCGTTTCGAAGAGGAAGTTTCTACTTGCAATGCCTCGAACTTAATCGTTGTCTTTGCTATCTTATAAAGCCAAACAATTTAGAGCGCGTTGTTACTGGGACTAAAACTTAATCTTATTCTTTATACGAAATAATATTATTATTGAAAAACATTCAACTTGCTCCCAGTCTAAATTTTGAGGAGCTTGAATGTTGTAAGGGACTGTTCGTTTTACGTCGCAGGGGGGGCTGGTGGTTTTTTCTGCTCGTAGGTTTTGTGAAAACTTACCCCCCTACAAAAAAAGTAGTTTCAATTTCTACCCCCTTCGAAAAACGGCTATTTGAAATTTTACCCCCCTCCCCCTGCACGCTAATTGACTAAGCTACAATGTAAGCATCAAAATGGCGTCTAAACTAAGTACGATTGTTGAAGAGGATGTACGGGTAACAAGCTCTAACTGGCAAGAAAAGAGAGGAGAAGTTCGACAGATACGTTTTGTAGGAAAGCTTTAGTTGGCTTAGGACACTCCGGATTTATACAGGGCTCTGCGTTTCACGCAATTGCACTCAATCTCAGTCCTAGTCTGTTGAAAATTTGCATGACACTGAAATGCACCCCCCAAAAGTTTCGCGTGTTCTAAAAATTTACCCCCAAATTTTTCAACGTTCTGCAAAATTTACCCCCCCCCCCCCCCCCCCCCCCCCCCCTATAAAACCACCAGCCCCCCCTGCGACGTAATTAACGAACAGTCCCTAACGAAAGAAATGTAAAGCCCTGGCTAAACAAGGACACATGTAGCGCGCAACATTGTAGCCGGACACATGTTTCCTTCATGTTTCCCTGTTTAGACACGCGAGAAACATTGTTGCGCACGACAAATTTTGTAGCCGGGACACAAAGAAATATTTCTTTCGCAAGACAAGAAACATTTGATGTGTCCGAGACACACGCGTGCGATGTTTCCTAGCTTAGCCGCTCGGGAAAACATGCAGGACACAAATGTTGCGCGCTATATGTGTCCTAGTTTAGCCGTAGTTAAGCGTAAAGCTTTTCTGAAATGCAGGCAGAATTTGTCAGAAAAGAGCGACCGTCACTTTGCCAGCGAACAGAAACTTTTGCCAGCTGAGCAGATGGGAAATATGCGCTTGCGTTCGTCAAAGTGACGGCAGGCTTTTGAGTTAATGCTAGCGTGGAAACCCCGCATTCCTGGTAAATTGTTGTGCTCCAGGGTAATTCGTTCTTTGTTTTATTGCATCGGCACGGATAAATTTTTGCAGTCAATACCGCTTAACAAAAGAAGTTTTGCGAGATTGAGCATCTAGAAGTAAACTAAGCCCAATTTTATGTCGAGTGAAGGTATAAATGGCCCTTAAAATATACCAAGCCAATTTTTGCAGCCGATGAAACGAGCAAAACTAGTTCGGTTTCAATGTAAGAATGGGCCTGTGAAAGTTTAGTTCTGGTGCAAAAGATAGTTTCACGAATATGTTCATATTTTGTATTTTTACACGAAGCATCTGTCTGGAACAACTTTGTTACCCTGATCGCCCTGGGGGCTGGACACATAGAAACATATACCTTCAACGCGTAATAATATCCTGGACGATCGTGGTTCTTAAGTTTGATACTCGGATCTTGACCTTATATTCGTACCGAGTTCCTGGCAGATGTTGCGTGTAAAAATACAATAAAATACGAACATATATAAATACGAATGAAATACGAATATATTCGAGAAACTAGCTTTTGCACCAGAAACAAACTTTCACAGGGTCATTCTCGCATTGAAATCGAACTATCGGCTAAAAAAATTGAGTTGGTATGTTTTGATGGCAATCTCGACATGAAATAAGACGTTTTCCACTGTGTTGTTCACGGTCAAGAGCCTGGCAACAAGGTAGACAAGATACCACAGGAAGCCCGGTCAATCTCTAGAATGGCGACACTGCTATCTTGATAACGGTTATCCGTGCCAATGTAATAAAACGAATTAGTTTACTCGGTGCATGAAAATTTGCCAGGAATGCGACGTTTGAGCAAACTAACACAAGCCTGCCCTCTTGTTGCGCCCGCATTCGTTTGTCAACGTCGACAAATTTCCCACCTGCTTGCCAGTAACCAAAATACAAAGTCCAGTAGCCTTTTGCCTGTCTTACGGCAAACGTTTGTAGGAACAATAGAGTTCGCTGTCAGTCAAATAGAAACCCTACACAGAAGCAGAAATAGCAGAATGGCGGCAAAACTTTCGCGTTTGTGCGACACAATCTTTTGGAGCAAAGGCATAGCCTGCGAAAGCCGACACCACTTCGTGCTCGCCGAAAAAGACTCCTCCTTCAAAAAGGTATCTGCGCGCTCAAGCCAATGACATTCCATACTGATGACGTATTTGACGGTCTGGTCAAAAGTATTACGTGGCCAATTTAACTATTTGGGAATTCAAATAAGATGAAAAAATATGCAACAAAGTGAAATTGGCCACGTAATTAGTTTGACCAGATTTGGGTCAAAAACGTCATCAGTATGGAATGTCTGGCTTGAGCGCGCAGACGCCTCTTTGCGCGAGTTTCTTTCGGCGAGCGCTAAGTGGTGTCGGCTTTTGCAGGCTAAGCAAAAGCATTGCCTTGAATTGTTTACATGGGAAATGTTTGCTGAGAAATTTTGCAGACTTTGCTAAGTGCGACCCCTAGTCTCAAATAAGTCCAACCGAGTAACATTTTCTCCAGTTACGCACGACTTCCCCCTTACAATTTATTTCCTCTCTCGTTTCCAGGACTGATGAATGGAACTAAACGGATCTACGTGGAATTATGATCAAATTTATCGCTCTAAAGCACAAGGAGTCAAATAACTGACCATCCAACAGTGAGTTTTAATTAAAATTGCTTCCTCTAAACAATATATGTTTTCACGCTCTAAATAAGCTCTCCCGTTTGAGGGCGAGTTCTACGGAGTAGAAAGTCGAATCGAAACCAAACTCTATTTTACGGGAAAAAAAATACTATTTCTTTTTGGTTCTTTGGGAGATTTTTTGTCAGTGCAACACAACTTGGCGTGGCCTTGAAAGGACAGGTAGCAAAGAGTTGTCAAGAAGCAGTTTATTCCTTTCCTGGTTCAACGGTCATTTTTGCTTACTTGGTTTTCAGCCAGAGCACAAAACACTGTCTTTTGGAAGAGAATAGTCTATGACTCAAGTTTCGAGAAGCCATGCATAAACTATGGTCGTTTATTCATTTTCCAAGTTTTCTATCTTACAAGAAAAATTCGAAAGACTATCCTAAATCTCTACGTTCTTGGTATTATATTCTTGAGCGAGTTTCAAGTTTGTTTTACTTGGAATATCTCGGGCAACACCGTGCTGCGAAAAATTCGTAAAATTCGAAAAGACTATCCTAAACCTCTACGTTGTTATGGTGCTTGAAAAATCGCGTTGTTTCATGCGATTTTTGAACGAGTTTCCTGTATCTTTTTAATTGGGAATGTCTCGCAGCACCTTATTGGTTCATTTTGCTTTCAGCTCGCCTAAGAATTCATCATTTACTGGTTTATTGCCAATTGTTTTCCAGTAAAATGTTTATGCAATGCACTAATGTCCTAAAAGGGGGACCTATAAGGTCTTTTATCTTGACACAATTAATAATATACTACATACCAAACAGAACTATCCGCTCAACTGAAATGAAATAAGTGTTAAAAATCTTGTGTTATATTTAATATGTTTCTTTTGCTTTTAAAAAATGTAGAAAGAATATACTATTAACAGTTATTAAAGTAAAGTAGCTAATTGGAGAACCTAAATTTACAAAATGTGACAAAAACCAATGTAGAAAAACCTATGTGTTTGTTTTCCACTCTGACTTGTGCTTTGTAAAAGATAGGATTGAAGCAATGGAAAATTATCGAAAATGGAATAAGTGCTAAACGTTATGTTATAATTAAATATTTGTATTATTATTGTTCTATCATTGTTTGGTCCAGTTAAAAAAGTAGCTAATTGGAGGACTTACATTTACAAAATGTGACAAAAAGCAATGCTGAAAAACGTGTTTTAAAAGTGCTTTTCTAAAAGATGGGATTAAAACCAATTGAAAATTATCGAAAGTGCTCAATACGTTATGTTGTAAATTAATATTTTTTATTGTTGTTGTTCTATCATTGTTGGTTGTATTTATTTGCTTATTTACAAAATTTAGATTAGAAAATATAAACTGTATGAAAATAGCTTATTGGAAAAACCTAAGTTGCGAAACGTGACAAAAAAAAACAAATCAAGAGAAACACGTGTACGTGTTACTGGCTTCCACTCATACGCTTTTCTCAAAGAGAGGACTAAAGCATGACACACAGTGGCATGACTATTATAAACGGTTAGAAGAAAGAATAGCCAATTGGAAAATTGAAATTTAAACGAAGAAGTCAGCCATTCAACTAAAAATTAAACAATGAAAAGCGTATAACTAAAACAAATTGGTACCAGTGGCGAGTTTGGGTGTGTTTGGTGGAGTTGGCGGCGTGTTTCGGCTTCCTTGGTTGGGTTGTGGGGCGCGGTAGACGTGCCGCGTATTCCGGAGCGGTTTGTAGTTGTAGTGGGGGACGTGTATGGTTGTGCTGTCGGTGATGGCATCCCCGACACAGAGGGCATCGTTGGTTCGATATTGTTGTCTTGAGCCATTGCTCAAAACAGCGGCGGTGGAATATCTGTTGACAGCATTCTGTCGTGTAGTCTCCCAGTTTGGCGACTAAACAAAGCGGGGCAAAATATGTCCATTTCCCTGATATTTAAACATAGTAGTCATGAGTGAGTATTTTGAGCCTCAGGCTCTTGTGGCGTGTGGATCATGGTATTGTTCACAAAGTTCGTGGTCTCCTGATGGGTTAGGTTGGTTGCGCGGAATGCGCACCGGGAAGCAATTGATAAGACCCGAAAGCTAGGCGAACTATGCGATTTTTTTCCGATGTTTGTTTAATGCTTTTGTTTTCTTATATATTTGTTCAGCTGAAGCAATGTGTTCCATACTAATGGTTATGGAATTAGCTAATAGTTAATAATAATGAAATTGAAATTTGAGTATGATGATATAATATTATGTCATTGCAATTTGATCATTTTAACTGACTTTTTTTTATTGATTTGAAATTTAACTAATTGATTTAAATTTGACTATAGTAATAATAATAATAATAATCTTTACTTGGGTCTTGTATAAAATAAAAATTTAACTTTTCCAGCAATTACTTTTACACTTGTGAGGCGTGATCCTCATTTGACAACGAAAAATATACGAGACCAAATTTAATTTTTTCTTCACCTGTCCACATCAGGCGTGACCATATTTTAATTCCCAGCAGTGAACATACACTTATCACCTTAGGATAAGTGTTATCAATTCTTCAAGTAATATTTGTGGGTGACTAAAACTTATAAAATAATTTTCCTTTTGAGAGAATGGGATGCTCTTATGACAGGAAGTTTCTGTCAATTCGTTTTTATACAGAGAAGGGGCCTTGGTTGAGTTCGTTTAGTTGTACCGTTAATGAAAAATACTTCCCTTAAGTGTCGATGTAATTAGCCTGGCCGACATCGAGTTCCGGATGGTAAGGGGCGTCGGAGATGGGCTGGGACGTTCTGCCGCACCCACGCCCAGTCGGCGGGTGTCATGGGAGGTGGAGGCGGTGGTGGAGCTGAACGTGGTGGTGTGGGCTGATGCCGCTGTTGATGAGGCCGACGGTTGCGCCATGCTCGCGGAATATGGCTGAGGTCCCTCCGCGAGCGGGCGGCTTGCTCATTCATGAGCTCATCCAGTTGTCGAAGTTGGCGAGTCAGGTGGAAGAGCTCCGGCGTTGCTCGACAGTGGGCACAGCGGTCTTGGGCGATGGGTTCCTGCAACCACCGTGCCAAGCATCGGAAATGGAAGGCCTTGCGGCAGCAGCCGAGGAGGCAACCATTGAAGGTTAAGTTTACCAGCTCCTGGCAGATTGGACATGCCAGCGCTTCCATGTTTATGATTAGGCTGGTGATGGAGGAGAATCTTTGTTGTTAGTAATTGATTACTGTGTGTCACATGGTTCAATTTCTGGCTGGACATGCTCACACAGTTCGATTTCGGGATGGGCACCATCATTTGGTTGGCATCAGATTGGACATTCCATTATGTTCATGTTTATGCTGGTGATTAGGACAGGAGAATTATGGTTGTTAGTGAATGATTTAGTGTTGTTATGACGCATGTCCACAAAGCTCAATTTCTTGATGGCCATGCTCACACAGTTCGATTTCACACGGTTTATTTCCAAAACTTTGAATCTAAAGTTTACAAGTGTGACAACAATACCATACAAGATACTAGCAAAATTATATGTTATCTAATTAGTTGAAAAAGATTACTAGTAATATTCGTAAAAAAGTAAAGTAAAACCATGTCACATTAGCAAAGAACAAAATAAATACATGTAATATGGTTAAAAAATAATAATAGGGTAAATAATATCAAAGAAATTTGATGGATATACAAGTAAATTATAACGACATAACAATATAGAACCAAAAGCTAATTATTAGCAAAATTGTTATTATAAAGTGCTATTTGAATTCTCGTGATACTAAGCCAACAAGGTACTTAAATCTTTAAATAGTTTTGTTGTTTTATTCGTTGTTCGGTTTAAAAGTCATTTGTTATGTTGAGTTTTCAATCATGATTTTAGGTTTGGGTACGGAAGTTTGTGATTACTGTGAATTTTCTATGCTGTGGTAATTCTTATTTTCTTTTTGTCAGCATAAATATAAATAAAATAAATAAAATCTCAAAGGTACTGATTATTATTAAAGCTTTCATAATAATAATAAGAGTCCATCTTTTGATGTTGTCGAGGGACTAACTCGGTAGAGTTGTTTGACGTTAGTTTATTCTCTCCGTAATACTCTTTTTCTTAGTCTTACATTACAAGCGTTTTTATGTATGCCTGGCCGCCATCGAGTTCCGGATGGTAAGGGGCGGCGAAGATGGGCTGGGACGTTGTGCCGCACCCACGCCCAGTCGGCGGGTGTCATGGGAGGTGGAGGCGGTGGTGGAGCTGAACGTGGTGGTGTGGGCTGATGCCGCTGTTGATGAGGCCGACGGTTGCGCCATGCTCTTGGAATATGGCTGAGGTCCCTCCGCGAGCGGGCGGCTTGCTCATTCATGAGCTCATCCAGCTGTCGAAGGTGTCGAGTCAGGTGGAAGAGCTCCGGTGTTCCTCGATAGTGGGCACAGCGGTCTTGGACGATGGGTTCCCGCAACCACCGTGCCAAGCATCGGAAATGGAAGGCCTTGCGGCAGCAGCCAAGGAGGCAACCATTGAAGTTCGTATTGACAGGCTCCTGGCAGATTGGACATTCCAGCGCTTCCATGTTCATGATTAGGCTGATTAGATCTTTATTAGTGTTAATAGTAATTAAAGTAAAACCATGTCACATTAACAAAGAACAAAATAAATACATGTAATATGGTTAAAAAATAATAAGGTAAATAATATCAAAGAAATTTGAAGGATATACAAGTGAATTATAACGACATAACAAAAACCAATGGCTAATTATTAACAAAATTGTTATTATAAAATGCTATTTGAATTCTCGTGATACTAAGCCAATAAGGTACTTTAATCTTTACAAAGTTTTGTTGTTTCGTTGTTCGGTTTATTCGTTGTTCGGTTTAAAAGTCATTTGTTATGTTGAGTTCTCAATCATGATTTTAGGTTTGGGTAGGAAGTTTGTGATTACTGTGAATTTTCTATGCTATGGTAATTCTTATTTTCTTTTGTCAGCATAAATATAAATAAAACTAGAAATATCTGAAAGATATGGGAATGCTCGGAGCTATGGCAGTAAAATCAGACAATGAGGTATCGTTGAAATGTTGTAGACTGCAAAAGTGCAGTTTCTTTAGCCGGAAATGTTTTTTTTTTTTCTACAAATATTGAATTTCTCTCGCCTCTCGGGCGCCTAGATCTAGTTCAGAACGGTTTGGTTGACAGCTGTAAGAGCTGGGTTTCGTTGTAAGCTAAATAGAATATGACGGTTGCTCACTTGCTCAGCTAAGTTATCGGTCTCACAAATTTACGGGCATCGCTTTGAGTGGTCTCGAGAGGTTTAGATAAAAGCTAAATCTTGCATTGACTAGGTGTAGCTCCCGCTAAGTGCCAACGTCAGCATGAACAGAAATGTAAGCAAAGAATATCAAAGTAAGACTTCAATATTTCTTGACCTACTATGGAACTAGCGCTAACACAAATTGTGAATAATTTTCACTTGTTTGCTTGACCAACTGGAAACCCGCGAGCCTAATGAACACCCTAGCTGAATTATGATAAACATTGCTCGACCGTAATTAAAACTACGTGTGTCAGTTATCGAAAACGCGAACTCTGAGGTCAAATGTCATTTGAACAACGTCAAGAATGCATATGGACATGAACATTGCTACCGGGACATGAAAATTGTCTATACTAACATCTCGCGCATGTACGGCGCATATATTGACCGCTGACCTCACTTTTGAGAGGGGGTAGATGATTTTGTGGACATGAAAAAGACATGAAAAATCACCTCTCACGCATGTAACGGCAAGAATAGACTTGCTCTCCGCTCGCTACGCTCGCTCCGAGCAATAAATAAAATCTCAAAGACTCTGATTATTATTAAAGCTTTCATAATAATTATAAGAGTCCATCTTTTGATGTTGTCGAGGGACTAACTCGGTAGAGTTGTTTGACGTTAGTTTATTCTCTCCGTAATACTCTTTTTCTTAGTCTTACATTACAAGCGTTTTTATGTATGCCTGGCCGCCATCGAGTTCCGGATGGTAAGGGGCGGCGAAGATGGGCTGGGACGTTGTGCCGCACCCACGCCCAGTCGGCGGGTGTCATGGGAGGTGGAGGCGGTGGTGGAGCTGAACGTGGTGGTGTGGGCTGATGCCGCTGTTGATGAGGCCGACGGTTGCGCCATGCTCTTGGAATATGGCTGAGGTCCCTCCGCGAGCGGGCGGCTTGCTCATTCATGAGCTCATCCAGCTGTCGAAGGTGTCGAGTCAGGTGGAAGAGCTCCGGTGTTCCTCGATAGTGGGCACAGCGGTCTTGGACGATGGGTTCCCGCAACCACCGTGCCAAGCATCGGAAATGGAAGGCCTTGCGGCAGCAGCCAAGGAGGCAACCATTGAAGTTCGTATTGACAGGCTCCTGGCAGATTGGACATTCCAGCGCTTCCATGTTCATGATTAGGCTGATTAGATCTTTATTAGTGTTAATAGTAATTAAAGTAAAACCATGTCACATTAACAAAGAACAAAATAAATACATGTAATATGGTTAAAAAATAATAAGGTAAATAATATCAAAGAAATTTGAAGGATATACAAGTGAATTATAACGACATAACAAAAACCAATGGCTAATTATTAACAAAATTGTTATTATAAAATGCTATTTGAATTCTCGTGATACTAAGCCAATAAGGTACTTTAATCTTTACAAAGTTTTGTTGTTTCGTTGTTCGGTTTATTCGTTGTTCGGTTTAAAAGTCATTTGTTATGTTGAGTTCTCAATCATGATTTTAGGTTTGGGTAGGAAGTTTGTGATTACTGTGAATTTTCTATGCTATGGTAATTCTTATTTTCTTTTGTCAGCATAAATATAAATAAAACTAGAAATATCTGAAAGATATGGGAATGCTCGGAGCTATGGCAGTAAAATCAGACAATGAGGTATCGTTGAAATGTTGTAGACTGCAAAAGTGCAGTTTCTTTAGCCGGAAATGTTTTTTTTTTCCTACAAATATTGAATTTCTCTCGCCTCTCGGGCGCCTAGATCTAGTTCAGAACGGTTTGGTTGACAGCTGTAAGAGCTGGGTTTCGTTGTAAGCTAAATAGAATATGACGGTTGCTCACTTGCTCAGCTAAGTTATCGGTCTCACAAATTTACGGGCATCGCTTTGAGTGGTCTCGAGAGGTTTAGATAAAAGCTAAATCTTGCATTGACTAGGTGTAGCTCCCGCTAAGTGCCAACGTCAGCATGAACAGAAATGTAAGCAAAGAATATCAAAGTAAGACTTCAATATTTCTTGACCTACTATGGAACTAGCGCTAACACAAATTGTGAATAATTTTCACTTGTTTGCTTGACCAACTGGAAACCCGCGAGCCTAATGAACACCCTAGCTGAATTATGATAAACATTGCTCGACCGTAATTAAAACTACGTGTGTCAGTTATCGAAAACGCGAACTCTGAGGTCAAATGTCATTTGAACAACGTCAAGAATGCATATGGACATGAACATTGCTACCGGGACATGAAAATTGTCTATACTAACATCTCGCGCATGTACGGCGCATATATTGACCGCTGACCTCACTTTTGAGAGGGGGTAGATGATTTTGTGGACATGAAAAAGACATGAAAAATCACCTCTCACGCATGTAACGGCAAGAATAGACTTGCTCTCCGCTCGCTACGCTCGCTCCGAGCAATAAATAAAATCTCAAAGACTCTGATTATTATTAAAGCTTTCATAATAATTATAAGAGTCCATCTTTTGATGTTGTCGAGGGACTAACTCGGTAGAGTTGTTTGACGTTAGTTTATATTCTCCGTAATACTCTCTTTTTAGTCTTACTTTACAAGCGTTTTTATGTAGGCCTATGTTAAATAAATAATGCGTGTATGTGGTAGTGTCGATGTAATTAGCCTGGCCCACATCGAGTTCCGGATGTTAAGGGGCAGCGGAGATGGGCTGCGACGTTCTGCCGCACCCACGCCCAGTCGGCGGGTGTCATGGGAGGTGGAGGCGGTGGTGGAGCTGAACGTGGTGATGTGGCCTGATGCCGCTGTTGATGAGGCCGACGGTTGCACCATGCTCTTGGGATGGTTGAGGTCCCTCTGCGAGCGGGCGGCTTGCTCATTCATGAGCTCATCCAGCTGTCGAAGGTGTCGAGTCAGGTGGAAGAGCTCCGGCGTTGCTCGATAGTGGGCACAGCGGTCTTGGGCGATTGGTTCCCGCAACCACCGTGCCAAGCATAGGAAATGGAAGGCCTTGCGGCAGCGGCCGAGGATGCAGCCGTTGAAGGTTAAGTTTACCAGCTCCTGGCAGATTGGACATTCCAGCGCTTCCATGTTCATGATGAAGCTAGTGATGAGGACAGGAGAATCTTTGTTGTTAGTAATTGATTAGTGTGAGTCACATGGTTCAATTTCTGGCTGGACATGCTCACACAATTCGATTTTGGGATGGGCACCATCATTTGGTTGGCATCAGATTGGACATTCCATTATATTCATGTTTATGCTGGTGATTAGCACAGGAGAATTATGGTTGTTAGTGAATGATTTAGTGTGGTTGCGACGCATGTCCACAAAGCTCAATTTCTTGATGGCCATGCTCACACAGTTCGATTTCACACGGTTTATTTCCAAAACTTTGAATCTAAAGTTTACAAGTGTGACAACAATACCATACAAAGATACTACACAGTTGGCATAAATGCACCCCGCATCGCCAGCATAAGGCAAGCATGACAGTCATAGCTGGCCAGCGGTCGCACGCATCAAAACACCCAGCTAATCCAAAATGGCGGAAACGGAGAAGAAGGTGAAATGTTTTTCAGAGGATTTACGTTCCTGATAGGAATCTTCCGGTCTTGCCAAAGGAAAAAATATATATATCTGGTACTTCCAACATGAAGAATACTCTCGAAGAATGCGTGAAAAGAGAAAGAAAATGAATAATGGCAGAGGAAGTACGAAGGGATGGCGAACTTGTGTGTTGTGTGTTCACTAATAATTGCAAGCACTGACTTAACTATAACTTCTGCGAGAATGGAAATGCAAGTTTATCAGATGACTGCGAATGCTAACAATTATTGGAAATTGAATCTTCAGTAGTTCACTGGTGTTTTAACTCTCACGCAATGAGCAAGACATTCTGTACTCTGGTTTCTGTGAAGACTCTTTCTTTTTATGAAAAAAAGAATCTATTATCATTGTTGGGGGAGTGACCTGGAACACACAGAACTGTAGCACTTGGATAACAAATTGGAAAAGATCATGATACCTCTTCTTTTTCTGGTAAAACTTATCACTAACAGAGGAAAAGAGTAACCTGGAACACACAGAACTGTAGCACTTGGATAACAAATTGGAAAAGACCATGATAGGTACCTCTGTTTTTTTTCTGGTAAAACTAACATTGCTACGGTGTTTTACATAACCTAAATGACTACTAGATGTTTCTGGTATCATTTTTATGGAACATGATTAAATTACCTCTATGAGCAACTCAAACATAGCTGCATGTTGTGATATCAGTCTCTGAACTAAGGGAATAACTCTGTAGGCATGTATCAGGACTGCCTGCACAAAAGTCTACACGCTACTAGAAAATGTTTTTCACAAACACACTGCTGCCACCAGTCAGTATTTGCTCTAGAATTTGCAATACAGGAAACATCGACATGCATGTCAAATGCAACTTATTTTGATTATAAATTTATTAAACTACTTTAACAAATTTTTGTGTGCAGCTGCATACTTTGCGTGTTGATAGCTACGCCCCTGCCTGTCATTTGCACAAGGTGGTACTGTGAAAATAAGCCTAAAGTGTGATAGCTGAATAATTTAGACGTGCTTTCAGTGAAACAAGAGGAAGGCTAATTCCTAAACAACATGGGGGGTAATAATATACACAAAAAATGACATGAAGCTTAAGAAATCAAAGTCAAAACATTTTATAATTGACAACCCCAGAGCACAGGGTACAAATAATCAGATAAATGGATTGAGAGCTTTTGTCTTAGACAAAATTTGCTTTGGTGATAATGTTTTCTTTGGTTACCTAAATGTTCATGAAATGTAAATAATGTAATGATGATATCAGTGATGTCATTGTTACACTCCCCTTAAATGTTGTCTAACTTTGGTTTGTCCAAATTTGGTTTCCTTCCTGAGATATGAATCTTATAAAAATTGAGCTTGATGGCTATTTGGATGTTTTTAAAAATTAAAATTTAAAAATTCACAAGCATCTGTCACCACATGTAATTTGCATAGGGTATTTTTAGGCTGAGAGTTGAAATTGAATAAAAGTTGATTTTTTATAGCAAAAATATTAATCAATCAGCAGAGCTCCATGGGCAACTGGCTTATAAGAGGTGGGAATAATTTACAAGCTTCTATGTCAACGGTTACATGATGCTACAATACAGAATGTACATATCAGCAGTTAAGTGTTACTTTCTAACCACTTGCCACCATGTAAGTCTATGACAGTGAAGTGTTGTGTCACTCTGTAACAGGGTCCAAACTTAAGTATTAAAAAGAGGAATTGTAGTCACCAACTGAATACCATTATACAAAAGTTTATCCAACATACTGACATTTTTAGTCCAACTGTGAGAATGTTGGTCACTTTTGCAGCACATACAGTTGTGATTTGAAGCCCCTCCCAAGGAAAACTGGTTTCTAGTTCCGAGAAGAAGACAAGAATGAAAATAAATTATAGCTTTTCAGTGAAAAATAACACAAAATATTACACCCCCAAAAAATCAAGGAAATCTCCAGACAATTCTGATTGCAGAAAAAGCTTCTCTTTATTCACATATAGAAGGAGTACCGTCAGTGACATACTAGCTGCCCTCAATTAAGTCCAGGTAGTCATGAACATGAAAGGTTTTCTTACCATCAATGCTGAAAATTTTCTTGATTTTGCAAATTCATAACAAGAAAGTAAAACCACTATCATTGGGCTGTTCCAAAAAAAATATCTAAGGAAATAAGAATGAGCTGTTCTTATGATTTCTGTCTCCCCCTAATGAGGAAAAAATGCTCTATCCGTGTGAAAGTTCTAGGCTTCTGCACAACCGCTGTGGATATTTGAATCAACTTTTGTGTAAATACCACATTCTCTTGTGTTCCCTGTGGAAATTCCAAAGTTGCAAAGGAATACCCTGTGGAAATTGGAGGTGGGCAAAAAGAAAGTCCCTGTGGAAATTTAAGGGTCAAAAACAATGACCCTTGCTGAAATTCCAGGGTGAAACACAGACCCCTATGCCCGGGGGTGCTTGTTGGGAAAATTGACTTTGACCCTAAGGGATAGCAAAATGGGTGTGGCCAACAGCAAATTTACCCCTAAAAGATAGCAAATTTGGCAGGTCAAAACAAATAAAAGCCAATTTGAGGTCTTTTAGGGTTTTCATCCAAGTTTGCTTTGTAAATATTGGTTCTGGTGTCAGTAGCAATATATTTCTGGGCAAGGATTGGTCTGAGACCCCTAAGGGATAGGGCTGATTTTAAACACCCCTAAGAGATAGCAAGACCTGACAATTTTATACCCTAAGGGATAGGACAAGCACCCCCATCTGAAAATATGGGGGGGGGGGGGGGGCTATGGAAGCTCCAGGTTCCTCGATAGGGGCAACACATCTAAAATGGAACAGCCCATTCTGAAAACAAAACGAGAACAGGACAGGAAGATGACCTTCCCCAGCAGGTGACTGGAAACAAAACAAAAGTAATTTTGCCATTGATTTACTGGGCAATCTTCTTCCAGCGTAGCCCACCTCCTTCCGTGGGGAAGATTCTTGTGAGCGTAGTAATCAATATTTAAGATATTTCCTTGACCTGGTTTTACTACATTCTTCCACCAATTTGTCCACTTTCTGACTTTCTATTCATTGCCATTGATTTCTAGATTGCTGGCATTAAAAAGGTTAATAAGCTGCAATGCATTAGAATGAGAATCGCCGACTGATTCTAAAAAAGCTGATTGCACGTACAGAGCAATAATATCACCTGAAAAATGCGCACTTCTCTATAATTTGAAGAAATATTACCAAAGCAATGAATATTATACGTCAAACCTTATTATTTCTCCATAAGAATCGTCCTTGTTTTGTCCAAACTATGTTTTTGTTGTGAGTCCAGAGCTCGTAGAGTCACGCTTCCTTCCCAAACAAAGCAACGATATTGCGTACGTTTCGAAGCGACGAGTGGCAACGCAATGTCCGCGAAATATTAAAATGTGCTCTCATGGAAGCTGAATTCAAAAACTAAAAAGAACAACTTTTAGAGAGTTCATTGCACTTTGTATTCATCGTTCTGTTTACATTCCATCAGGTGAAACAAAAAAGTTATTTGAAGCCAAAAATAGGCATGAATTTGAAGCCGAATGGCTAAATGCGATTTCCACAATATTCACCATTTCAACATTGCCGAAAGACTTGGTGGTTACTGCAAAAGCTAGTCATATTTGGTATCAAAATCTTCCTCTTTCCTTCCTCTGTCGAGTCCGCCATTTTGCAAATCTCTGTGAGGCTCGAGAGGTCTTCTGGGAAGTTCTAAAAATAGTTGTCAATCGATCCTTCTGATTAGAGCCCAGTCTCCCCATTTAAGCGCGCGTTCTTCGGGAAAAGCCGTCACAAAACATGCTGTCGATTTCGGGTGCATTTGTGCCAAGCGTGCTAGTAAAATTATATATTATCTAATTAGTTGAAAAAGATTACTATTGTAATATTCGTAAAAAAAGTAAAGTAAAACCATGTCACATTAACAAAGAACAAAATAAATACATGTAATATGGTTAAAAAATTATAATAAGGTAAATAATATCAAAGAAATTTGATGGATATACAAGTAAAATATAACAACATAACAATGAAACCAATGGCTAATTATGAGCAAAATTGTTATTATAAAATGCTATTTGAATTCTCATGATACTAAGCCAATAAGGTACTTTAATCTTTACATAGTTTTGTTGTTTCGTTGTTCGGTTTATTCGTTGTTCGGTTTATAAGTCATTTGTTATGTTGAGTTTTCAATCATGATTTTAGGTTTGGGTAGGAAGTTTGTGATTACTGTGAATTTTCTATGCTATGGTAATTCTTATTTTCTTTTGTCAGCATAAATATAAATAAAATAAATAAAATCTCAAAGACTCTGATTATTATTAAAGCTTTCATAATAATTATAAGAGTCCATCTTTTGATGTTGTCGAGGGACTAACTCGGTAGAGTATGTTTGACGTTAGTTTGTTCTCTCCGTAATACTCTCTTTTTAGTCTAACTTTACAAGCGTTTTTATGTAGGCCTATGTTAAATAAATAATGCGTGTATGTGGTGATCCCACACTTTTCCAGCAAGTACTTTTACACTTGTGAGGAGGGATTAACTGGTGACAACAGGTGGATCACGCGAACGTTAGCCTATTCCTGGGAACGGACGAATGGGAAAAGATTGTGACTTGCTAGAAGTCAGGTGCTAATATTTTAGGAATTCCAGAGATTCGAATGATGAGTGTAAATTATAGTTCCAAAGTAAAGATCTACAACAGAACATAAGGAATAATGCGTAGCGAGGAAAACTAAGTCATTTTTTTTTCTGAAAATTGAAAAAGCGTAATAATGCAATTGATAATTTTTTTTAACTGTAATTCCTATCAGAAATTAGTGAATAAATTTTGAAAGCTAATTGAAGGAAATTGAAAAGCGATATATATATTTATTCTTTTGCGATGTATGTTTAGGTGTTTTTTTCCTCTTATATATTTTGTGACGACAACTTTTGACACTAGAATACTAGCGGACAAAAGGAGTCGCGACAGCGTGAGTTCGAGCAGGGAAATCAACACAGAGATGCCATAACCAAGAGATTTATTACCTTTAGATAGTGCAAATACGATAGCGAAAATATTGTCCTTACATATCCCCCCAACCTTAAATCAACATTTCACCCGAAATGGAAAGCTAACAAAGGTAAGAAAAAATTATATTTCAAATTAGTTTAGCATTTCCCTAAATGGTAATTGTTGAAACAGCGGCTGCCGGTGCTGATATATGCACCGCAAAAAGCATAGCGTAATTAAATGATTACAAATATAATAATTCCTAAGTTGGACTGTCTTCCTTTGTCTATCTGCTTTCTAAATTTTCCAATGGTACTCCTAACTCCATCGGTTTTGCGCATCCTGGGCAACGATGGGTAGTTGGCGTTCCTCGCTTGTAGAGACAGAGCCATGTACAAATAATGATTAGCTGCAGAATTGTCAATGACAATGCAATATATGTCAGCACGTCATTAAGCGTAGTTGTAGTTGTCTCTTTTATCTTCCTTATGTCCTCCTTCAATTTCTTGATGACATTCCCCAAATGTCCATCGAGTTTGTTGAAAGTCTTATCCAATGACTGTGTAATATTTTTGTTGAATTCCAGCGGTGGTGTAAGACTCAAAGAGCGGTAGTGTAGTTCTAATGTGCTGTTGTCCATGGCATTATCCCATGGAACATACGTCATGTGAGCTTCCTGAAAAACGGGGACATCAATCTTCAGATGTATGTTTAGGTGTTTTTTTCCTCTTATATATTTTGTGACGACAACTTTTGACACTAGAATACTAGCGGACAAAAGGAGTCGCGACAGCGTGAGTTCGAGCAGGGAAATCAACACAGAGATGCCATAACCAAGAGATTTATTACCTTTAGATAGTGTTCTGTTCTTGCTCTGTTCTTGCTCTGTTCTTGCTCTGTTCTTGCTCTCCTCACGACCATTGGCATGCTGGTTTTATGGACACTCTGCCCAGCATTACCTCATTACCAATGGCGTCATAAGAGCAAGGACATTTTCCTAATAATAGTTTATCTAGAACACGAAACTTCCTATAATTTAAGGACTCCTATAATCCTCTAGTTTACAGCAATGTTTTTCCTTAATTTTGCCAGCATAACTATAACTAATGCGCGAAATTTAGCTTTAAATTATTGTTTTTTTGACTTCCTTTAAATATATAATAAATCAGATCATAGATTGTGGGACAAACGGAACCAGTTAATAATTAATCACTGGAGCCTGCACGGGAGTCGTTCCAGGAAGTGCTAAGCATCCGTACATCAGCACATGTTAATTTAAATGATCAAATGTTTCCGTTTGTGACAGCTAATGTGAATCCTTTTTAAAATTAATGGTAAGTATTCAATCATAAATCGTTTTCACTTTAGTTTTTCTATACAGAAGTGATTATTAGTTAAACACTGATCTCGCCAGGAAGTGTCACAACCCGCACGCCAGCCTTCCCACAATCACGCCTTACACTAAATTCGTGCCAGGAAGTGACAACCACCCGCGAGGGACCAGCGTTGTCATGGTAATAATCAGCTCTGTGTAGCCAAGCACGATAGCGAAAATATTGTCCTTACAATAAGAATAAGGTTATGTAACAATATATTTTTGTATACTAAACAACTCTTAAAAATGTGTTTCGTCATGCCCTCGGTATGTGGCTCAAGTCCTTCTGTGTGCGGGCCGCTTGATCGGTCATGAGCTCATCCAGCTGTCGAAGTTTGCGAGTCAGATGGAAAAGCTCTGGCGTTGCTCTGCAGTGGGCTCAGCGGTCTTGGGCGATTGGTTCCCGCAACCACCGTGCCAAGCATCGACATCGAGTTCCGGATGGTAAGGGGCGGCGGAGATGGGCTGGGACGTTCTGCCGCACCCACGCCCAGTCGGCGGGTGTCATGGGAGGTGGAGGCGGTGGTGAGGAGCTGAACGTGGTGGTGTGGGCTGATGCCGCTGTTGATGAGGCCGACGGTTGCGCCATGCTCTTGGAATATGGCTGAGGTCCCTCCGCGAGCGTGCGGCTTGCTCATTCATGAGCTCATCCAGGTGTCGAGTCAGGTGGAAAAGCTCTGGCGTTGCTCTGCAGTGGGCACAGCGGTCTTGGGCAATTGGTTCCCGCAACCACCGTCCCTAGCATCGAAAATGGAACGGTTTGCGACAACAGCTGAGGACGCAACCGTTGAAGGTTGTGTTTACAAAGAATCTTTGCTGTTTTATTGAATTGAAATTCCTATAATTTAAGTTTAAATTTGACTATTGTCAGGGGACTAACTCGGTAGAGTAGAAGAATTGCTTTATTCGTATCGCTCTCTCGTGATATTTTACAGAGTGTTTTTATATTGTAGTGTATTGAATAAGTAATGACAGTTATCAGATAATCTAACATTTTCCAACAAGTACTTTCGCACTTCTGGAAGAGAACAACAGGTGAGAGCAGGTGGATCACGCTAATGCTCATGTTCCTTAACCTATTCCTGGAAAATGAACGAATGGAAATGAAGATGAAGTTATTTACTAATATCTTAGAAATTTAAGGTACAGGTAAAGATATTTGTGAAATGCATAACAAACACCTCAGGCTTGTAGGGAAGTGTTGCCATGGAACGTTAGCAACAAAAGTCGTGACTTTTAGTCTCACGACATCACCCCCCCCGTCAAGACTGAGCGTAGCGAGGAAAGTTTGAGTTCTTCTTATTTATTACCTTTTTCTCTCTTTTTTTTTTTTTTTTGTAGTAGTGTTTTGAGACTTGGCGAAACTGGAGCGAAAATCCCGTAAAGAAAATTTGGCGATAATTTAAAGTAAGCCGAAATTTATGGGACAGCGATATGCGATTTTTTTTTTTTTTGTATGTATTCTTATGTATATTTCGAGCAATTGCGTGACTACATGAGAAGGAGGTTTTAATACCCCATTCGAAGAAGATTATTATGATAAATAGATGAAGATAAATTATATATTATATAAATGATTTTATCTCCGTATTCATAGTCCATTTCCGTTTCCATTTCATTTGATTTCTTGTGGCTAATTTCCTGAAATTTTCTGCCTATCTATCGGGGAACATATTCCATTAACAGTATGTACACGCGGCTATTGCCAAAAATAGGAATAAAAGTACAACGGTTTAACGACAAAAGAGCATTGCAACTAGATCAAAATTGACACCCAAAGTATAAATTCGTCATTCTATAACTTTAAATATTTCTCTCAAATAATTTCAATATTTCATTAAGCACGCTGGCCAAGCGGCTATAAAATACACAACGTACCGCGCAGTACGGACTTGCAACTTTAGACAAGTCATTTAACTTCAAGCCCTTTACCTTTTAACAATTCCAACGCTTTTGCATATTGTATATGCGCGGTTTGTTTCTCGGGGCACGCCTGTCCGCTTCAGGACGCCGCGATTTACGGAATTCCGGGCTTCGTGCGACCTTTTTTGCTGGAATCATTTGGCTTGCGTTACGCGCAGTTTCATTTTTTTTTTTTTTCCTCACCTGTCCCCATCAGGCGTGACCATTTTCGATTCCCAGCAGTGCACATCATAATATATATTTCCAAAATGAGGACCAATTCTCCGAAACATAATTGTGGGTGAATAGAATTATTAAAACAAAATATTTTCTCGATGCTCTGTTGTCGATAAGATCTGTATAATTGGAGTTGGGACTTTGAGGAATAAACATACCGTTAATGAAAAATGTTAACCCACTTAACTAGGTCGAGTATCACAATTAGCCAGGTCGACATCTGGTGCCCGGGTTCTCCACCACTTTGTCAGGGGACTAACTCGGTAGAGTAGAAGAATTGCTTTATTCGTATCGCTCCCTCGTGATATTTTACAGAGTGTTTTTATATTGTAGTGTATTGAATAAGTAATGACAGTTATCAGATAATCTAACATTTTCCAACAAGTACTTTCGCACTTCTGGAAGAGAACAACAGGTGAGAGCAGGTGGATCACGCTAATGCTCATGTTCCTTAACCTATTCCTGGAAAATGAACGAATGGAAATGAAGATGAAGTTATTTACTAATATCTTAGAAATTTAAGGTACAGGTAAAGATATTTGTGAAATGCATAACAAACACCTCAGGCTTGTAGGGAAGTGTTGCCATGGAACGTTAGCAACAAAAGTCGTGACTTTTAGTCTCACGACAATGGAATTAGCTAATAGTTAATAATGAAATTGAAATTTGAGTATGATGATATAATATTATGTCATTGAAATTTGATCATTTTAACTGTTTTTTTTATTGATTAACTGATTTAAATTTGACTATAGTAGTAATAATAATAATAATAATCTTTATTTAAACACGATGAATACATTAAAGTGGTAATAATCTTTATTTAAACACGATGAATACATTAAAGCGGTGCCGCTTGTGGGGGGTCTTGTATAAAATAAACATTTAAAGTAAAACAAATATATAATTATATAAGAATAAGGTTATGTAACAATATATTTTTGTATACTAAACTACTCTTAAAAATGTGTTTCGTCATGCCCTCGGTATGTGGCTCAAGTCCTTCTGTGTGCGGGCCGCTTGATCGGTCATGAGCTCATCCAGCTGTCGAAGTTTGCGAGTCAGATGGAAAAGCTCTGGCGTTGCTCTGCAGTGGGCTCAGCGGTCTTGGGCGATTGGTTCCCGCAACCACCGTGCCAAGCATCGACATCGAGTTCCGGATGGTAAGGGGCGGCGGAGATGGGCTGGGACGTTCTGCCGCACCCACGCCCAGTCGGCGGGTGTCATGGGAGGTGGAGGCGGTGGTGAGGAGCTGAACGTGGTGGTGTGGGCTGATGCCGCTGTTGATGAGGCCGACGGTTGCGCCATGCTCTTGGAATATGGCTGAGGTCCCTCCGCGAGCGTGCGGCTTGCTCATTCATGAGCTCATCCAGCTGTCGAAGGTGTCGAGTCAGGTGGAAAAGCTCTGGCGTTGCTCTGCAGTGGGCACAGCGGTCTTGGGCAATTGGTTCCCGCAACCACCGTCCCTAGCATCGAAAATGGAACGGTTTGCGACAACAGCTGAGGACGCAACCGTTGAAGGTTGTGTTTACAAAGAATCTTTGCTGTTTTATTGAATTGAAATTCCTATAATTTAAGTTTAAATTTGACTATTGTCAATGGTATAATTATAATAACAACAAAATGATAATAATAATAATGATAATTTATTAAGAAAGAATTGGGCAGATTGGGCACTCGAGTGTTGCATGCATGTTCATGACTAAGCTGGTGATTGGGACAGGAGAATCTTTGCTGTTTTATTGAATTGAAATTCTATAATTTAAGTTTGAATGTGACTATTGTCAATTGTATAATATTATAATAATAACAATAATGATACTTATAATATTTAATTAAGTATACAAACAAGTTTCTATGCGTTATAAGTCTAGTTAAAGTCAAAATCGCAACCTTCTATGCTTTACAAGTGTAGTGTCGAGGGACTAGCACGGCAGAGTTGTTCGACTTTAGTTTATTCACTCCGTAAAAGCTTCTCTCTTAGTCTTAATTTACAAGCTTTCTTATGTGGGTTTATGTTAAATAATAAATAAGTGTATGTGGTAATCCCACACTTTTCCAGCAAGTACTTTTACACTTGTGAGAAAGGATAACTGATGACAACAGGTGGATCACGCGAAACTTAGCGCATTCCTGGAAATGGACGAATGGGAAAAGGCAGTGACTCACTTGAGAAGTCAGGTGCTAATATTTTAGGAATTCCAGAGATGAGAACCATGAGCGTAAATTATAGTTCCAAAGTAAAGATCTACAACAGAACATAAGGAATAATGGAATTTGTATGATGGCTAAGTGTTAGCGTGATCCTCATTTCACAACAATAAATATAAGAGACTAAACAACATATTGAATTATCCTAAGCACTGTTGTCTGCTGCTGGTGGAAAATTGAAAAAACGTAATAAAGCAATTGATAAGATCCGAAAGTGAAGCGAAATTGTCTATAAGCGATTTTGTTTCCCTGATATTCTTAAAAAAAAATCAGTGAATAAAATTTGAAAGCTAATTGAAAGAAATTGAAAAGCGATATATATATTTTTCTTTTGCGATGTATGTTTATGTTTTTTTTTCTCTTACATATTTTGTTCAGCTGAAGCAATGTGTTCCATGCTAATTATTATCGAATTAAGCTTATAATAAATAATAATGACATTTGACTATATTTAAATATGAGTATTTGATTGAAATTGGACAATTTAATGTTACAAGACAATTGTCAATGTAATGTTGCTTGAGTTTAAGTTCATGTCCATTTTCCTTGTCCTTGTCCGTTCCTCCTCGTGTTGAGTTCATTTAGTCGTACCGTTAATGAAAAATACTTCCCTGTAATGTGATTATCCTGGGCGACATCGAGTTCCGGAAGGTACGGGGCGGCGGAGATATGTTCCGGCACGTTCTGCCACACCCACGCCCAGTCGGCGGGTGTCATGGGAGGTGGAGGCGGAGGTGGAGCTGGTAGTGGTGGTGTGGGCCGAGAACGGCGCTGTTGATGATGCCGACGGTTGCGCCATGCTCTTAAGATATGGCTGAGGTCCCTCTGTGTGCGGGCGTCTTGCTCATTCATGAGCTCATCCAGCTGTCGAAGTTGGCGAGTCAGCTGGAAGAGCTCCGGCGTTGCTCGATAGTGGGCACAACGGTCTTTGGCGATGGGTTCCCGCAACCACCGTGCCAAGCATAGGAAATGGAAGGCCTTGCGGCAGCAGCCGAGGATGCAGCCGTTGAAGGTTAAGTTTACCAGCTCCTGGCAGATTGGACATTCCAGCGCTTCCATGTTCAGGATGAAGCTGGTGATGAGGACAGGAGAATCTTTGTTGTTAGTAATTGATTAGTGTGTGTCACATGGTTCAATTTCTGGCTGGACATGCTCACACAGTTCGATTTCGGGATGGGCACCATCATTTGGTTGGCATCAGATTGGACATTCCATTATGTTCATGTTTATGCTGGTGATTAGGACAGGAGAATTGTTAGTGAATGATTTAGAGTGGTTGTGACGCATGTCGCTCAATTTCTTGATGGACATGCTCACACAGTTCGATTTCACACGGTTTATTTCCAAAACTTTGAATCTAAAGTTTACAAGTGTGTCAACAATACCATACAAGATACTAGTAAAATTATATATTATCTAATTAGTTGAAAAAGATTACTAGTAATATTCGTAAAAAAGTAAAGTAAAACCATGTCACATTAACAAAGAACAAAATAAATAATTATTAGCAAAATTGTTATTATAAAATGCTATTGGAATTCTCGTGATACTAAGCCAATAAGGTACTTTAATCTTTACATAGTTTTGTTGTTCGTTGTTCGGTTTATTCGTTGTTCGGTTTATAAGTCATTTGTTATGTTGAGTTTTCAATCATGATTTTAGGTTTGGGTACGGAAGTTTGTGATTACTGTGAATTTTCTATGCTATGGTAATTCTTATTTTCTTTTTGTCAGCATAAATATAGATAAAATAAATAAAATTTCAAAGGTACTGATTATTATTAAAGCTTTCATAATAATTATAAGAGTCCATCTGATGTTGTCGAGGGACTAACTCGGTAGATTTGTTTGACGTTAGTTTATTCTCTCCGTAATAACTCTCTTTCTTAGTCTTACTTTACAAGCGTTTTTATGTAGGCCCATGTTGAATAAATAATGCGTGTATGTGGTAATCCCACACTTTTCCAGCAAGTACTTTTACACTTGTGAGGCGTGATCCTCATTTGACAACGAAAAATATACGAGACCAAATTTAATTTTTTCTTCACCTGTCCACATCAGGCGTGACCATATTTTGATTCCCAGCAGTGCACATTTATCACCTTAGGATAAGTGTTATCAATTCTTCAAGTAATATTTGTGGGTGACTAAAACTTATAAAATAATTTTCCTTTTGAGAGAATGGGATGCTCTTATGACAGGAAGTTTCTGTCAATTCGTTTTTATACAGAGAAGGGGCCTTGGTTGAGTTCGTTTAGTTGTACCGTTAATGAAAAATACTTCCCTTAAGTGTCGATGTAATTAGCCTGGCTGACATCGAGTTCCGGATGGTAAGGGGCGTCGGAGATGGGCTGGGACGTTCTGCCGCACCCACGCCCAGTCGGCGGGTGTCATGGGAGGTGGAGGCGGTGGTGGAGCTGAACGTGGTGATGTGGGCTGATGCCGCTGTTGATGAGGCCGACGGTTGCACCATGCTCTTGGGATATGGTTGATGTCCCTCTGCGAGCGGGCGGCTTGCTCATTCATGAGCTCATCCAGCTGTCGAAGGTGTCGAGTCAGCTTGAAGAGCTCCGGCGTTGCTCGATAGTGGGCACAGCGGTCTTGGGCGATGGGTTCCCGCAACCACCGTGCCAAGCATCGGAAATGGAAGGGCTTGCGGCAGCAGCCGAGGATGCAGCCATTGAAGTTCGTATTGACAGGCTCCTGGCAGATTGGACATTCTAGCGCTTCCACGTTCATGATTAGACTGGTGATGAGGATAATCTTTGTTGTTAGTAATTGATTACTGTGTTTCACATGGTTCAATTTCTCGGTGGCCATGTTCACACAGTTCAATGTCAGGATGGGCAACATCATTCGGCTGGCGCGGCGCACATATAAATAGAGTCCTCGGGTGGTTTCGGCACACATACACACACCAGACGACGATGATAATGGAGTGAATGATGGTCACACCGAAAGCACTATATGTCAGTGTTTCCGTTACAGAGGTTGTGTATTCCTCGTGTATGGAATCAATTCTCTTTTGAACTTCCAATAGTCGTCTGGAAACTACACCATCTAAACGTTGGAACGTGCGATCTAATGTGGTTTCATCAGTACGTCGAACCCATGTGGGATGTAGGAGACCGTTCCGGTGTTGACAAGTGGCACTGCAACCTATCCCCACTTCGAGGAAGTAAAATAAATTGAATAATATTCCTAAATAAAGTAAAGTAAAACCATGTAATTTGAGTTCTCGTGACACTTAGCCAATAAGTGCTTTAGTCTTTGTGATGATGTCTTATATCATTACATATTATTTTTGCTATTTTGTTGTTTGGTTTATAATGTCCTTTATTTTGTAAAGGTTTCAATCATGATTTCGGGCTAGGGTGCGGAACTTCGTGATATACTGTGAATTTTGTATGTTATGGCAATTTTCTTTTCTTTTTGTCGACATAAACATGTAACAACAACGATGTAATGTAAAAGTGTTCGTTTCGTGTCTTTAATAATTGTAGAAAGTGCAATTATTAATGTCCCGAGCAGTTTCGCCGCTCGTGGGGCCAGATGGTTGATTTAGGCTCTATACTTGGGGGTCCAAATTATTGATAACCTTGATCTGTGGTTGACGAATTCATCCGTGTAGAATACGAGTCTCCCAGTATGAGGTCTGCCCACTGAAAGTAGTGACACTTGTTTTTATCGCGACAAGCAAAGTATTGCCTGTCGGGGTTCTTGACTGACCTTGAGATCCTTAACGTGGCTGTATTTCCGTGTTGACATTTTGTTGTAATATGTTTTCCGCCTTCGTGTACTTTGTATGCGGGAATCACTTTGTCTCGAATGCACTGTTGGTAGGTTAGAACGCGATGTTCATCACAGAAAAATGGACATTCCCGCCATTGGTTACAGTGTATGTATATTTTTCCGGTGATGGAGGCCATGAAAGGTTCGAGGTCTTTAGAGTACAGTCCTGTCAACACTTTGAGTAATTCATAATAAGTTTAACTGTGGACGTCTAAACGTCTCACCCTTCTCTTATACACTGGTTTGAATAAATTATTAACTGGCACTAACGCGAATTACAATAGAGATAATAGAGATAAAGTCTATTGTCAAAGAACATACAAGTACAAACGTAAGCATGTTATACTGACCGATATTTCAAAACAAATCTGTCTTAAATTAATAACTTTACGAACGAAATCCATGAGGGATTATATCGTACTCTTGAAGTATACTCTCTTGTCATAAACTTATGGATAGATTTGGTCTTTGGATCACGCTTTATAATGTGAGGGGTTTCGATTGAAGGAATTAAGCCTTCCACACAACTATTGTTCACACGCTGCTCACACCCAAACGCATGTAAAATATGCTCCCGGTTTTGTGATGCTGCCATGCTAGCCACTTACATG
The DNA here is from genome assembly GCA_033964015.1 of Scolanthus callimorphus. Classification (NCBI taxonomy): domain Eukaryota; kingdom Metazoa; phylum Cnidaria; class Anthozoa; order Actiniaria; family Edwardsiidae; genus Scolanthus; species Scolanthus callimorphus. The sequence goes on from CM066913.1 coordinate 37,432,927, forward strand.
CCATGATTGAGTACTTACGAGCAGGTTGGTACCCCTGTGGTGAAATGATCCCTATGGAACATTTTGCTTAAAGACGCGATTACAGGCTGATGCTATAGTATAACAGTGTTTCAATGGATCTAAATTACATACCTTTTCCATGAGTTGCTTGAATTCTAAACAACATAAAAATGCAATACTCCAAAGTTCCTTTGCAAAATCAAAAACATAGTTGATTTGCTTCAGACTTGTCATTCTAGAAGTTTTGATCGCTGATTTTTAGTCATACCATTAGGGTCGTAAAATATTTTATATCTGGAATTTCTCCGACATAATCCTGGTTAACAACTGTGTTAAACATGTGACAATAAAGCCTTTTTCAGCTCTGATTTACCAAATGTTTTGGGAAAATTTCTAAGAGGCATAGGAATGAAGTTGATTGAATCCATAAACTTTATCCCCGCGGATTCGAGTTCCATTATCCTAGCTCCACTCAATAAGTTCAAGGGAGTAAATAATGTTTGTAGAAATATTGACATAAAAAGTATGAATCGTACGAGCAAGCATTGGGAGATAACAATGCTATTTTAATATGTCCCATCTAACAGCCAATCACCAAATTGATCAACACAGTCATCCCCTTTGAAAATCCGTTCTTCTACTGCTTCATCTTGCACAATCAGCAAATTGGAGATATGAATACCTTCTTCTTCACGAGCTTCGTTGTGATAGAATAGATACTTGACTTCATCATCAGACTTCAGGATTTATTAATATATAAGAATTTTACATCATCGTCATCATCATCATCATCACCCTCATCCACCTCGTCATCTCGTACAAATGATTGGTTGTAGTCTTGCGCCGTCTCGACCCCTTGTTCTTTTTTTTGTTTGTTTCATCTTCTATAGGTTTCATGTAACAGCAGTGTGCGTATTCTTCACAGTTTGCACACCGTTCGCCGCGCGCATTTATGGACTTCACATTTATAGACTTTATGACTTCACATTTATGGACTTTACATTTATAATAATCCTGACAAGCAGAACGGCCTTTCTTGTTTGCCTGGACATGATTCTGAAAACATTGTGGACTGACAAACGAGCGATTACATTTACATTTCTATTATAACCTATACAGGAGGATTTAAAACAGCACTTACAATTCTTAATACATTTATGTTTCTGTTTGTCCTTGTATCCTTTCTTACATTCCAAACACCAATAATGTGTACCCAAAAAACAGCTTACACTTGTTATTATATTATAATGGTTGTCGACATAGTAAAGATAAATTTGTTTAGATTTGGATGGTCCTTCATTCCATTAAAATGACTGGCAGACGTCTGGTAGTTTGGGATGATCTCTTGAAATTTCTTTACTCCTGGTATTCAACAGCCATCTTCAATGGCTCTGGCTTTTCTTTGCAATTCCTTGGCCATGCGTTCGTCTAGCACAACCTTTCTTAATGGATTCAACGTATCGATGTGATTCTTGCCTGGCCATATCCCTTACCAGTGCGCGCGCCAAACATAAATTATTTTTATTTCTAATTACTATCACGCAGTGTTTAGCATTCAGAAACTTTGTTAATTTGAAAACTTAAAGACGGAGTAATCAAAACCAATCGTACTAAATCGCGTTCGTTTTTGCCCTCTGACAATTCGTCGATAACCGAAGTGAAAACACATTACCTAACTGATCTGATAATGACTGGTTACCTGGCTGTGGCGTGAGCTTAAGACAATAGTCTATATCTTTTGTTGAAATTTTTTTTCACGTTCCTGAGATCGTCTTCAATGTGTAGAGGTTGCGCCCCTCGAATTTCTCGTCCACTCCCCACTTGTTCGTATGCCTGAAAACATTTCCTCATCCGATTCCTTGAACGATAACAACAATACAATTGCTTTGATACAAATTTATTTACAACAAAACCTACTTGATTCAAGACACTAGTGAAGTCATCCTCCCAGGCACCAGGACAGCGCAGAGTTCTTGGTCACTATCATCGTTCGTGATGAAAACGTCCTCTAAACAATTATTTAGACCGTCAAGCAGCTCCTCGTCTGAGCTGGAGTTTGTGCGCTCCTCTCGAAAAGTTTCCCTTTGTTGCTCAGCAATCCGATTTTTCCTGGTCAGAGGATGAGTTCATTTCTAATCCATATTTTGTCTGAATCCGACGGTAAAACCATTTTTTATTTGGTTTTCGTCGGACGATTTCGTCCTCAGATTTCGCTCTCGCTGGTGAGTTCTTGATGAACGTCGTCCCCGGCATCCGATTCCGACAATATGATGCGTCGAGTTTTCTTTCTAGAAATTTCAATGTCCGAACCGTCGCTTTCATCTCAATCGCTGTCGCCAACAATGAAATCGAACAGGGATATTTGAAATTTGTTCTCCTGTTGGAGGCAGCGCAAGATCAAAGCCTCCCTGGTGCTTGATTCCTCCTTAATTTGACTTTGTAACGACCAATGTCCCTTTTTATTTCAAAGGGTTCATTTATTCATTTGTACGAGAATAAAAAAACACGATTGACACCGATGTTAAGGCTTCGATATCAAATTTATTTACAAACATCTTCTTTCTTTCTTTTACAATTATATCTCTTTTAGTTTGTGAAAAAAGGACTCGTTCTCTAACAGGTATAAAGTTCTCTATCTATGTATACCCTAGTACAGTCAGACATCACTGACACCAGGGATTCAGGTATGGTCAGTAGACCAGTAATTTGTTCCTTGAAACGTTCATCATTTTTGAAGTAAAAGATTGGTACGTAAAGCCAAAGGTACCCTGCGTCTACTTCCCATCTTACGCTTGGAACAGTTTTTCTTGATTCATCGGTGAAAAATTGCTCCCAAAGTTCGTTAATTAAGTTGACCATGACCTGTTCCTTGCTAATGTTAAGGTTGTTTGGTGATTCACATAGGTTCTCGATTGCTCTCACTCCAACATGATGTAGAAGATGTTGTTGTAGAAGATGTGTGGAGATAGATGTGATGGGGGACTAGCCGTAGCCGGAGAGATCAAGCACGCTTGTTCAACTTTGGAATAGATCTCTTTATTTCACTTTTCAAGCTTACATTTATAGTAGCATTTAGAATTTAGAATATTTGTGATCTCAACGGACACATGCTACGTTCAGCACTTCCAAGCTACTGAAGCGCTAGGGAGCAAGTGCTCCCGTTATCAATAACACCTTACTAAGTTTGGCATGGCTGAACTTCACAGCTCTTCCACTGAAATCACGAATATCATCCATATTTCGCATTATATATTAATTATAGGAAAGAGATCGTGGTAGGGGGGAACGTAAAACTGGTACCGGCGCTGCTAGCCAATGGTTACGCTTCCCCTACGGGTATCTGTGACCCTGCTAGTCACGATCTGTTTACTTTATGTTTTTGCGTCTTTTTGTGCCTCATGACATGGCTCCCCCCTTTCTGTACACTCACCCTCGAGTGCCGAAAAGGAAAAGACATGCATTTCGCACACGAAGACAGTGTCATATCAAGCAACAATATATATATACATATATAACAATCTAATTGGCACGGGGTAGTTCCAACCTGGCTTGACCAAACGATAATAACTGGGCGGTGTGCCACGTGAAGTTTCACACCCCAGGGGTAATTAATCTTATCTAATCTATCTAAATAATTTATCTAATACTACGTGGTTGGGTTGACGGGTTTCGTGCAAGTTCCGCAAACGTGCATTTTATGGAGAGGCACGACTTCCGGTGGCGGGCGAGGGGGTACGCTGTTAGGACGCCGATGGCACCAATGACACAGGACAGCAAGGAGCAAGGCGGAGTGCAGGACAGCCAATCCAAGACCAACATACGTGTCAGGGGACACCTCCGGTACCTCCGATACCTCCGGTATCAGTGTCAGCAAGGAGCAAGGCGGAGTGCAGGACAGCCAATCCAAGACCAACATACGCGCAAACCTCCGGTATCAGTGTCAGCAAGGAGCACGGCGGAGTGCAGGACAGCCAAAGCAAGACTAACATACGCGCAAACCTCCGGTATCAGTGTCAGCAAGGAGCACGGCGGAGTGCAGGACAGCCAAGGCAAGACCAACATACGCGCAAACCTCCGGTATCAGTGTCAGCAAGGAGCACGGCGGAGTGCAGGACAGCCAAGGCAAGACCAACATACGCGCAAACCTCTGGTATCAGTGTCAGCAAGGAGCACGGCGGAGTACAGGACAGCCAAGGCAAGACCAACATACGCGTAAACCTCCGGTATCAGTGTCAGGCGTGCCTCTTTGATTTTTGCAATGTTCTGCCGTACCTGACGGAGCTGTTGTGCCATCTGGCCGTCTAACAGGTTGTACGCCTGGTTCAAGTGTCAAATCGTTGATTGATTTAGTTTTAATGGTTTCGGTACTTGAATCCCAGAGTAGCCCAGGTGTAGGTGCGTATCATGCGCCATCCATGGTACGTACTTAATGCTTGCTGGCAGGACGAGAGGAATGGATATTTGAATGCGCTCTGGACAATGAGACAGCCCGGTTTCCATGCCACTGAACGAGACGTTGCAGGGCAACGTATATATGGCCAATGGCGATAAAGTCATTTGACCTGTATTCAGCTTGATCGGTCCTGATGTTGTAGATAAGAAGGTTCGTCCGCCAAGAGGAAGCAGCGGGACGAGGTGAGAGCAATCACGTGCCTTTTGGTGATGCCTTGGGAACCGCATATGCGTCTTTTCGTCCCACTGCGTGCCGAGCAAGTCCAAGTCTTTGACGTCGTGAAGGATATTGTGAGGGCACAACACGGCATGGTCTTGCTGGTGACACTTTGCCAGAGAGTCTACCTTTATTATAGATTTTGAATTTGGACATGTCACCAAAGCGACATTTGTGGACAGTAATGGGCCGGTAAAGGGCCATTCCATTTTTAAGCCGAACCCCCCCTACGGAAGAGCTCAATTTCTTTAGTAACCCCCTCAGAAAAAAGGCCTGTTTTGGATTGCACCCCCTCGGAAAAAGACCATGGAAGAGTCTATTTTTTATTGCACCCCCTCGGAAATACCCACGGAAGAGGCTTTTTCTTATTGTACCCCCTCGGAAAATCCCACGGAAGAGCTTTTTTTCGGTTTGACCCCCTCGGAAATGGCCATTTTGCTATACCCCCTAGGAAAACTTCTTCTGTAGGGGGGGTGCGGCTAAAAAATGGAATGGCCCAAAACAAGTGCCTGAAATGTCATATTTCAAAGACTCTGATTATTATTAAAGCTTTCATAATAATTATAAGAGTCCATCTTTTGATGTTGTCGAGGGACTAACTCGGTAGAGTTGTTTGACGTTAGTTTATTCTCTCTTTTTTTCTGAAAATTGAAAAAGCGTAATAATGCAATTGATAATTTTTTTAACTGTAATTCCTATCAGAAATTAGTGAATAAATTTTGAAAGCTAATTGGAGGAAATTGAAAAGCGATATATATATTTATTCTTTTGCGATGTATGTTTAGGTGTTTTTTTCCTCTTATATATTTGTTCAGCTGAAGCAATGTGTTCCATACTAATGATTATGGAATTATAAGCTAATAAGAAATAATAATAAAATTTGACTATATTTAAATATGAGTATTTGATTGAAACTATTTAATGTTACAAGACAATTGTCAATGTAATGTTCCTTGAGTTTAATTTCATGTCCATTTTCCTTGTTCTTGTCCTTATCACCTTAGGATAAGTGTTATTAATTCTTCAAGTAATATTTGTGGGTGACTAAAACTTATAAAATAATTTTCCTTTTGAGAGAATGGGATGCTCTTTTGACAGGAAGTTTCTGTCAATTCGTTTTTATACAGAGAAGGGGCCTTGGTTGAGTTCGTTTAGTTGTACCGTTAATGAAAAATACTTCCCTTAAGTGTCGATGTAATTAGCCTGGCTGACATCGAGTTCCGGATGGTAAGGGGCGTCGGAGATGGGCTGGGACGTTCTGCCGCACCCACGCCCAGTCGGCGGGTGTCATGGGAGGTGGAGGCGGTGGTGGAGCTGAACGTGGTGGTGTGGGCTGATGCCGCTGTTGATGAGGCCGACGGTTGCGCCATGCTCGCGGAATATGGCTGAGGTCCCTCCGCGAGCGGGCGGCTTGCTCATTAGCTTGCTCGATAGTGGGCACAGCGGTTTTGGGCGATGGGTTCCCGCAACCACCGTGCCAAGCATAGGAAATGGGAGGCCTTGCGGCAGCAGCCAAGGAGGCAACCGTTGAAGTTCGTATTGACATGCTCCTGGCAGATTGGACATTCCACGTTCATGATTAGGCTGGTGATGAGGGGAATCTTTGTTGTTAGTAATTGATTACTGTGTTTCACATGGTTCAATTTCTGGGTGGCCATGTTCACACAGTTCAATGTCAGGATGGGCAACATCATTGGGCTGGCGCGGCGCACATATAAATAGAGTCCTCGGGTGGTTTCGGCACACATACACACACCATACGACGATGATAATGGAGTGAATGATGGTCAGACCGAAAGCAATATATGTCAGTGTTTCCGTTACAGAGGTTGTCTATTCCTCGTGTATGGAATCAATTCTCTTTTGACACTAAGCCAATAAGTGCTTTAGTCTTTGTGATGATGTCTTATATCATTAATATTATTTTTGCTATTTTGTTGTTTGGTTTATAATGTCCTTTCTTTTGTAAAGGTTTGAATCATGATTTCAGGCTAGGGTGCGGAACTTCGTGATATACTGTGAATATTGTATGTTATGGCAATTTTTCTTTTCTTTTTGTCGACATAAACATGTAACAACAACAATGTAATGTAAAAGTGTTCGTTTCGTGTCATTAATAATTGTAGAAATTGCAATTATTAATGTCCCGAGCAGTTTGCCGCTCGTGGGGCCATAGTGGCCATGTGGTTGATTTAGGCTCTATACTTGGGGGTCTAAGTTATTGATAACATTGGTCTGTGGTTGACGAATTCGAATTCATCCGTGTAGAATACGAGTCTCCCAGTATGAGGTCTTCCCACTGAAAGTAGTGACACTTGTTTAACTCAGACGTCTCACCCTTCTCTTATACGCTGATTTGAATAAATTATTAACTGGTACTAACACGAATTACAATAGAGATAAAGTCTATTGTCAAAGAACAATCAAGTACAAACGTAAGCATCTTATACTGACCGATATTTCAAACCAAATCTGTCTTAAACTCATAACTTTACGAACGAAGGCCATAAGGGATTATATCGTACCCTTGAAGTACTCTCTTGTCATAAACTTATGGATAGATTTGGTCTTTGGATCACGCTTTATAAAGTGAGGGGTTTCGATTGAGGGAACTAAGCCTTCCACACAACTATTGTTCACGCGCTGCTCACCCCAATTCAACGCATGTAAAATATGCTCCCCGGTTTTGTGATGTTGCCATGATAGCCACTTACATGCGCATGATTGAGTACTTGCGAGCAGGTTGGTACCCCTGTGGTGGAATGATCCCTGGCCTATGGTACATGTTGCGTAATCTAAAGACGCGATTACAGGCTGATGATATAGTATAACAGTGTTTGAATGGATCTACATTACATCCCTTTTCCATGAGTTGCTTGAATTCTAAATAACATCTCCGTAAAATGTCAACATCACTACGACAATACTCCTCAAGTTTCTTTGCAAAATCAAAAACATAGTTGATTTGCTTCAGACTTGCATGTCATTTTAGAAGTTTTGCTCACTGATCTTTACTCATACCATTAGGGTCGTAATATTTTATATCTGGAATTTCATGTGACAAAAAAGCCTTTTTCAGCTCTGATTTACCAAATGTTTTGGGAAAATTTCTAAGAGGCATTAGGAATGAAGTTGATTGAATCCATAAACTTTATCCCCGCGAAGTAATGTTCCATTGCAAGTTATCCCTACTTCCACTCAAAAGAAGTGTAGGGAGTAAAAAATGTTTGTAGAAATATTGACATAAAAAGTATGAATCGTACGAGCGAGCATTTGGAGCTATAACAATACTGTTCTAATATGTCCCATCTAACAGCCAATCACCAAATTGATCAACACAGTCATCTCCTTTAAAAAATCCATTCTTCTACTGCTTCATCTTGCACGATCAGCAAATTGGCGATATGAAAACCTTCTTCTTGGCGAGCTTCGATGTCATAGAATAGATACTTGACTTCATCATCATCAGATTGCAGACTTTATTTAATAAGAATATTACATCGTCGTCATCTTCATCATCATCAACATCACCATCATCATCATCATCATCATCATCATCATCATCACCCTCATCCACCTCGTGATCACAAATGATTGGTTTTGTAGTCTTGCGTCGTTTCGACCCCTTCTTCTTTTTCTTCTTTTTTTCTGTTTCATCTTCTTTTATAGGTTTCATGTAACAGCAGTGTGTTAGAGGATCGACGTATTCTTACAGTTTGCACAATACCGTTCGCCACGCGCATTTATGGACTTCATGCAGGTCTTCTCACTTCATACCGCATGACCTCTTTACAGTCTTTACATTTATATAATCCTGACTAACAGAACGGCCTTCCTTGTTTGCCTGGACATGATTCGAAAAACATTGTGGACTGACAAACGAGCGATTACATTTGTTACAGTATTGCCATTCTGCATTTCTGTTATATTTAACCTATACAGGAGGATTTAAAACAGCACTTACAATTCTTAATACATTTAGGTTTCTGTTGTCCTAATGTATCCCTTCTTACATTCCAAACACCAATAATGTGTACCCAAAAAACAGCTTACACTTGTTATTATATTATAATGGTTGTCGACATAGTAAAGATAAATTTGTTTAGATTTGGATGGTCCTTCATTCCATTAAAATGACTGGCAGACGTCTGGTAGTTTGGGATGATCTCTTGAAATTTCTTTACTTCTGGTATTCAACAGCTATCTTCAATGGCTCTGGCTTTTCTTTGCAATTCCTTGGCCATGCGTTCGTCTAGCACAACCTTTCTTAATGGATTCAACGTATCGATGTGATTCTTGCCTGGCCATATCCCTTACCAGTGCGCGCGCCAAACATAAATTATTTTTATTTCTAATTACTATCACGCAGTGTTTAGCATTCAGAAACTTTGTTAATTTGAAAACTTAAAGACTGAGTAATCAAAACCAATCGTACTAAATCGCGTTCGTTTTTGCCCTCTGACAATTCGCCGATAACCGAAGTGAAAACATATTACCTAACTGATCTGATAATGACTGGTTACCTGGCTGTGGCGTGAGCTTAAGACAATAGTCTATACCTTTTGTTGAAATTTTTTTTCACGTTCCTGTGATCGTCTTCAATGTGTAGAGGTTGCGCCCCTCGAATTTCTCGTCCACTCCCCACTTGTTCGTATGCCTGAAAACATTTCCTCATCCGATTCCTTGAACGATAACAACAATACAATTGCTTTGATACAAATTTATTTATCCTTGAGATCATGGTTTCTTTTTAGGTGGACTAATCGAACTTTACAACAAAACCTACTTGATTCAAGGCACTAGTGAAGTCATCCTCCCAGGCACCAGGACAGCGCAGAGTTATTGGTCACTATCATCGTTCGTGATAAAAACGTCCTCTAAACAATTATTTAGACCGTCAAGCAGCTCCTCGTCTGAGCTGGAGTTTGTGCGCTCCTCTCGAAAAGTTCCTAGCTGATGAAGCAACCCCTCGTCTGAACTGGAGTATTGTACGCTTCTCTCGAAAAGTTTCCCTTTGTTGCTCAGCAATCCGGTATTTCCTGGTCAGAGGATGAGTTCATTTCTAATCCATCTGTTTTGTCTGAAACTACGGTAAAACCATTTTTTTATTTGGTTTTCGTCGGACGATTTCGTCCTCAGATTTCGCTCTCGCTGGTGAGTTCTTGATGAACGTCGTCCCCGGCATCCGATTCCGACAATATGATGCGTCGAGTTTTCTTTCTAGAAATTTCAATGTCCGAACCGTCGCTTTCATCTCAATCGCTGTCGCCAACAATGAAATCGAACAGGGATATTTGAAATTTGTTCTCCTGTTGGAGGCAGCGCAAGATCAAAGCCTCCTTGGTGCTTGATTCCTCCTTAATTTGACTTTGTAACGACCAATGTCCCTTTTTATTTCAAAGGGTTCATTTATTCATGTGTACGAGAATAAAAAAAAAACACGATTGACACCGATGTTAAGGCTTCGATATCAAATTTATTTACAAACATCTTCTTTCTTTCTGTTACAATTATATCTCTTTTAGTTTGGGGAAAATGACTCGTTCTCTAACAGGTATAAAGTTCTCTATCTATGTATACCCTAGTACAGTCAGACATCACTGACACCAGGGATTCAGGTATGGTCAGTAGACCAGCAATTTGTTCCTTGAAACGTTCAAAAGATTGGTACGTAAAGCAAAAGGTACCCCGCGTCTACTTCCCATCTTGCACTTGGAACAGTTTTTCTTGGTTCATCGGTGAAAAATTGCTCCCAAAGTTCTGTGATGGGGGACTAGCCGTAGCCGGAGAGATCAAGCACGCTTGTTCAACTTTGGAATAGATCTCTTTATTTCACTTTTCAAGCTTACATTTATAGTAGCATTTAGAATTTAGAATATTCGTGATCTCAACGGACACATGCTACGTTCAGCACTTCCAAGCTACTGAAGCGCTAGGGAGCAAGTGCTCCCGTTATCAATAACACCTTACTAAGTTTGGCATGGCTGAACTTCACAGCTCTTCCACTGAAATCACGAATATCATCCATATTTCGCATTATATATTATTTATAGGAAAGAGATCGTGGTAGGGGGGGACGTAAAACTGGTACCGGCGCTGCTAGCCAATGGTTACGCTTCCCCTACGGGTATCTGTGACCCTGCTAGTCACGATCTGTTGCGTCTTTTTGTGCCTCATGACATGGCTCCCCCCTTTCTGTACACTCGCCCTCGAGTGCCGAAAAGGAAAAGACATGCATTTCGCACACGAAGACAGTGTCATATCAAGCAACAATATATATATACATATATAACAATCTAACTGGCACGGGGTAGTTCCAACCTGGCTTGACCAAACCATAATAACTGGGCGGTGTGCCACGTGAAGTTTCACACCCCAGGGGTAATTAATCTTATCTAATCTATCTAAATAATTTATCTAATACTACGTGGTTGGGTTGACGGGTTTCGTGCAAGTTCCGCAAACGTGCATTTTATGGAGAGGCACGACTTCCGGTGGCGGGCGAGGGGGTACGCTGTTAGGACGCCGATGGTACCAATGACACAGGACAGCAAGGAGCACGGCGGAGTGCAGGACAGCCAAGGCAAGACCAACATACGCGCAAACCTCTGGTATCAGTGTCAGCAAGGAGCACGGCGGAGTACAGGACAGCCAAGGCAAGACCAACATACGCGCAAACCTCTGGTATCAGTGTCAGGCGTGCCTCTTTGATTTTTGCAATGTTCTGCCGTACCTGACGGAGCTGTTGCGCCATCTGGCCGTCTAACAGGTTGTACGCCTGGTTCAAGTGTCAAATCGTTGATTGATTTAGTTTTAATGGTTTCGGTACTTGAATCCCAGAGTAGCCCAGGTGTAGGTGCGTATCATGCACCATCCATGGTACATACTTAATGCTTGCTGGCAGGACGAGAGGAATGGATATTTGAATGCGCTCTGGACAATGAGACAGCCCGGTTTCCATGCCACTGAACGAGACGTTGAAGGGCAACGTATATATGGCCAATGGCGATAAAGTCATTTGACCTGTATTCAGCTTGATCGGTCCTGATGTTGTAGATAAGAAGGTTCGTCCGCCAAGAGGAAGCAGCGGGACGAGGTGAGAGCAATCATGTGCCTTTTGGTGATGCCTTGGGAACCGCATATGCGTCTTTTCGTCCCACGGCAAGCCGAGTCAGTCCAAGTCTTTGACGTCGTGAAGGATATTGTGAGGGCACAACACGGCATGGTCTTGCTGGTGACACTTTGCCAGAGAGTCTACCTTTATTATAGATTTTGAATTTGGACATGTCACCAAAGCGACATTTGTGGACAGTAATGGGCCTGTAAAACAAGTGCCTGAAATGTCATATTTCATTGGCGAAAGGTATTCGATCGCACAGACAGCATCCTCATCGTGCAACTCGGGAATGGCTACTAGGATACTGACTTCAAGATGCTTGGCGGTGTGTTCAAAATCAACGATTGGGTTAACGAGCACGGGGAAACCTTCCTTGAGAATCTTAGAGCTGACCCTGAGAGAGGGGTCTTGCTCAAGAATAGAAGACAGTTTCTGCTCTAAAAAGCGGGGCAAGTGTGCGTAGCCTGCTAACTCGAGTTGGCGTAAGTGAGTCACCTGATTTACCAACTCTTGTACTTCATTGAGACGAAGGATCGAAGAAATTGCGCGATTGTTGATGACCGTAAAATGGGAAATGTATTCAAGTACCGACTTAAGTCTACATTGTGCCATATCAGCAGTCTGTGTCAGCTTGTGTAGCCATTTCTGAAAAATTGTGTCAATAGCATGAAGGCTGTTTATAACACCTGTCATTTTCGTATTCAGAGCATCCGTGGTTTTTAACAAATATACACCACAAAGAAAAAAAAAACAAGTAATGCAGCTCAGGGAAATCCTGCGGAGATAAAATACAAGTTGTTATTAACTTCGTTTAAATCGTGTAATATAAGTAGCGAGTCAGCATGAATACCCCCAGCCCCTTAAAATGTCCCCTTATTAAAATTCTCGATAAGTTTGGGATTGAGGATGTTCTCCTCAGGTTCCCACGTGTTTTGAGAATGCGGAAATCCTTACCCACTGCACTTGGTACTCCGTTCTCCCGTTTTGGTACGTTTGCGTAGCAACTTTTCTACCAGATAAACGTCAGGAGCTTGAAGTATAGCTTCATCGTCCGGCGTCATGTCTTGTGGAGGGCCGGGTTGCGGTTGCTCCGCCGATGGAGCAGTGATTGCGTCACTTTGCTCCTGAAAATTAACCCTTTCGGCTGGGCCAGGGTTATCAAAACTAAGGGGGGAAAACTATCGGGTGGCAAATCGCCTTCGTCCAAATACGGCATGGCTTCGTCGTCGTCTTCGATACCGTCGATGGGTCGAGCGTCTGGATCCAAGCACGGTTTCAAGCGGTTGGCATGGACGTGCGTGGTCACCTCTCGCCCAGAGTGACAAGTACAAAGCTTAAAGTGGACGGGGGACATTTTCTGAACCACACGATACGGTCCATGCCAACGATGCTGGAGTTTTCTTGACAGTTCCTTTCGGGACTGGAATTTTGGGGTGTACACCCATACCTTATCCCCTTCTTCGAAGATGGCGTCTTTGGCTTTACGGTCATAGTATGCTTTCATGACCTGCTGGCTGCGTTGGATGTTGGTCGGTTATCATTCCGCTGAGGCCGCGGCAGACTGTCCTTTATGGCTTTGCGTACTTCGGACTGTATTAGGTCTCGTAGGGAAGAAAATTGTTCTTCATCCAAGCTTGGTTTATATTCGCCGTATGGGGACGACAAAGCTGCTACAGACTAAGTCCCTTGGGTTGCGCCAGTCTGCAAGTGAGGGAAAATCGCTTTTGCCACCTGCTCAGCGGTGAATCCCATAGGTTCAGGTTTGGAGACAGGCTCTTTTAACATGGCTAGTTGTTCAGCCTCCTCAAAACGTTTTGGTTGCTGAAGAACTAGGTGCTCTTTAATATCCGGCCTGAGACCATGCCGAAAAACATGCAGCCATTCAGGTTTCGCAGTTTGAAGTGACTGACATTTCCGTCGAATATCAGCGGCGTAACAGGAAACTGACTCGGTTGGCCCCATTTTCCGCTGGCCTAGTTGCTGGCGGGCTAGCCAGCGAGAAGCTGGTGAGTTAAAATGGCCGCGCAAAAGCCCAGCTAACTCATGAAAATTAGAATAGGTAGTGGGGTCCAAAGACGAGAACCATATATTTGCTGCACCCATCAAGCTTAAAGGGAGAGCACATAAACGTTTTTCGGAAGACCACGAAAAGAACTCTGCGTGTCGTTGAAAAGCAGTAAGAAATTGATCGACATCGCCGTCTCCGTTAAACGTTGGTGGTTTAGCCGAATAGCCACCTGAACTTGTTGTTTGACCTTGTTGCAGAGCTTGTCTTAAAGCAAGCAGCTGGGAGGTCGTAGCCTGTTGGCTTGAAGCGATATTGCTACCTAGGGTGGTCATCAACTGTGTAAATTGATTGTTCAGCTGAAATCCCTTGGGTCTGTGGAGGCGGCGCTTCCGCTCCTGACGAGGTCGCGCCGTTTCCGTCGGGATCACCCATACTGGCAACGGGATTAGATAGGGATACGGGATTAGATAGGGATACGGGATTAGATAGGGATACGGGATTAGATAGGGATACGGGATTAGATAGGGATACGGGATTAGATAGGGATACGGGATTAGATAGGGATACGGGATTAGATAGGGATACGGGATTAGATAGGGATACGGGATTAGATAGGGATACGGGATTAGATAGGGATACGGGATTAGATAGGGATACGGGATTAGATAGGGATACGGGATTAGATAGGGATACGGGATTAGATAGGGATACGGGATTAGATAGGGATACGGGATTTTCCAGAGAACTACTTGAAGAAACGCTAGCGGCGTTACTGCATTTACAAAAATCAGAGTCTTTTGAATTTGATAAAGATGGTTTGCTCAAGCTCACGGAAAAGGAAGGACGGCTTTTAAGAGAATTGGACTCTTACACCACAACGTGGGTGTTAGAGTAACACCGCCCAAGGTGTCAATGGAGATCGGATATTCTCGTGAGAATTTTTTCTGTTGAAGTCTGGTTTGAACTCGTTTCTTTTCTTCTTTTTCGTAGGTTATGAAATGGATAGCTAAAGCGAAAATCGAGAAAGGAATAACTAGAGCGGTTCGATGTACCTGACAGCAGTCCCCACGGACACAAGGACGATGACAAAAGGTCATTCGAGCTGATGACGGTTTTCCTTGTACGGTAAAAACCGAACATTCGAAGTAATCTTCTTCGTACTTACATGGTTACATGCTGTTGCTATTGTCAGGGGACTAGCTTTCGATAGAGAGACTGAAATCTTCACTCTCTTTCAGTTTGACAAAGTCTCTTTATTTTCGTATCGAAGCTACATTACCAAGCATTAATATTTGGGATATATATTCGTGATCTCACTGGGGACATGCCAAAGAGCGTATAATAAAAGTGGCAGAGGTAGTTCCCACCTTGTTTGACTGAGCCATAATAACAATTGGGCAAATTGACACGCTACTGGCACATCCCAGTGGTCAAAACTACGAACTTTCGGAACTTCATTTAAGTGTTGCGAAAGTTGCTTAATAGAGTCCTCTGTACTTCCTGTAGCGACATAAAGCATTCATTTTTTCATTTTTAACATAGAAATTTGACTTTCCGGAAATATTATTTTGGATTACAGTTTTCTTTCATTAAAAATTCTATTTGGAGTTTGTTTAATGATGCCAAGAAAACGTTCAGATATAACTTATTTTATACTTTGATACGATTTAAATTTTACTTATTTTTAATAATTACTGCTTTAGGTAGCTAATTTCTCTGTTGCGTTTAGTTCTGACCAATTAGTTATTCTATCTAATGTTTTCAATTCAGTTCTGCCCAATTAGTTATATTTTAATGTTTTATTTTTAGTTCTAGCCAGTTAGTAGCTTTCTACTGATTCATTTCAGTTCTGACCAGTTAGCTATTAGACAAGAAGTTTATTTTGTAAATAAA
Source organism: Scolanthus callimorphus (assembly GCA_033964015.1). Classification (NCBI taxonomy): domain Eukaryota; kingdom Metazoa; phylum Cnidaria; class Anthozoa; order Actiniaria; family Edwardsiidae; genus Scolanthus; species Scolanthus callimorphus. The sequence continues at coordinate 37,448,614 of CM066913.1, forward strand.
TAAAGTTAGGAAAAAGGTAACGCCATCCGCAAAGAGAAAAACTAGTCGAGGCGGATGGTTTGGAAAGAAAATTGTGCGGGAAAATACCAATAATAAAGGAAAATGTTAAAAAAATGGATTGATTCTTATAGAAATACGGGCTCACAAACAAAAGTAACTAAGAATTTTCAACGTATCTTTACAAGGAATATTTGAGTGCCCGGGTTCTCCACCAGTGTGACGAAGGGGTAGCGGTAGAGTCACCACGCTTGCTCTCTAGTTATAGCAAAATCAATGTATTAAGATATTCATGATATCAAATCAGAAGTGAGTCAAAATAAGGCTCAGAGCGACCATATTTACACTAATGCGCCCACAACACACATCTCCTCTGGGATTGCATTGTTTGGCATATCTGATCACCTACCCGTCTTCTGTCTGTAGTCTTCTGTCTGTAGTTATACTCTTGTCTGATAGTAGTTATTTCGCTTTTAAATTCTGCTCTGATACTTGGTAAGAGCTTTTTTTCCCCAAAGCTGGGTAAATGAGTTAACTGTAAGCGTTTCGGAGTTCATTGTAGCGAGAGCTCAATTCACCACGTCCGTTTGCTACGGTGACATCGCTCTTGTCTCTGCTTCTCTTGCCTCATTTAGACTTTTCTCCTCTTTTAGCTGGCGCTGTATCAGTATCCAGGGAATCATGTGTTGCTGTTCCACTCTTGGAAGTCATCACCTTGAGGTGCTCCCTCCAACTCTTGATGACATCCTCTCCACATGCCGATCGTATGGATTATCTGCCAGTGTTGTCTAACGTTTGATCACAGGTACCCCAAGCTACATTGTTGTATTCTATATTGAAATATGTTGAATGAATAAATAAAGATTTCTTCAGACTTTGTATCGTGTGTCAATTTAACAGTAAATATATGGGCTGGCATTTACCTGAAACAGGTGATCAATAGACCCATATCACTTTAGTGATATCTTATAGTAACGAGGAAACGATTTCAGCACATCGGTTTTAGTAAAACTGTATGGTGGTAGCGCATCGCTATCAGCTGCGATACACCTTGAAGTGAAGTGACCCGTTGATGACTATCACGCTACCCACGTGTAATGGAGGGTTTTCACTCCGTGATCCGTATACCATGCAGCTTCTGTTTTTTTTTTTATCTAGCAAAAGTAGAAGCTACAAATAGAGCAACACCCTTGGCTAGCGTGAGGTTCACACACTCCACCGTGTCGAGAAATACTAGAACAACAGGGCGAAAGGTGAAGAGAAAAGACTCTCCAAGAAGGAGAGCCGAAAAGAAGGTATTCCTTACTAGGAACTCTTTCCTTTCCCGATGGCCCTCTGGTGTCCACTGTTTTGGTGAATGAAGTCCCGCACTTGAAAAGAGTGACACTCGTGCACAAGCTCTCTCAAACCTGCTAAACTAGTTATTCAAAGATGATGTAACAATGACTTCACTACAGGTGCAATGAAATGTTTCAAGCCACAAGTCAAAAGATGTTAACTTCGGTGAACACATAATCATCATGAAATGTAAAAGTTGATGGATTTCTTTTAGAAAACTAACTTTACTGTGTTGCTGCGAAGATCGTAACTGTATACCAAGGCAAGTGAAGAAATACGATCTCAAGTAACTTAAGGCCTGGGTGGAAGCCAAATTCAAAATGGCGGACGTAAAACTGAGGGGGGTAGTCTATCTCTAAACGAATGCCTCCGAGGGATCCAATCAATTTGCATTTCCATACCTTTGGTCATTCTCGATCATTTTCACCAATGTTGGTCTCTATGGCAACAAATGTATGACCTCTGACCTTAAATATAATTTCTTGAAAAATGGTCTCTGCATTCGATGGGGATAAGTTAAATCGTTCCTCTCAGCGTGTGATTGTGTTTGTTATCTAGTGTAGATTATTGATCTAATGAGGCTGGCTGGAAATGTTTTTTCGAATAGCTATATTTGTGATGATGTAATATGATACCTGTCATTTTCTTAAAATGAGGATAACTTGGACAGCGCGCCTCGTTGGAATGGTAATGTACTCCCGACACTGGTCATAACAAGACCCATTGGGAAACCATTGGTATGATCCCCGTCGAATGCAGAGAACTGAAACAAAATTGTGCGTTTGTCACGCTATTACAAGTCACGCAATCCGTTGACATGGTAACCAAATACATCAAATGAAACGTCTCACCGGGTAGAGCAACCTTAACGACAAACATTCTACGCAAGACATTTTATCTACCCTAGGGAATTTTTTTCAGTGTTTTTCGCATTTTTGTGAAAAGCACCCATGCCTTAATATACCTGAGCGAGAGCGGTTAATCGATGTACCTGACAGCAGTCCTAACGGACACAAGGACGGCGACAGGTCAATCGAGCTGGTGACGGTTTTCCTTGTACGCTAAAACCGAACATTCAGTCTTCTTGGTACTTAGAGTGCAACTGCAACTACAACTACAAAGATATTGCAACTGTAAAGATACTCTTTTGTAGTTTATATTACTGACTGCCCTGCAATTTAGACTGTTTTGCAAAAAGGTTATTAAACTTCATTCACCTGTCCAGAATGTCCGTCGCAGTTCTCCCACTGAGATCACAAATATCTTCATTTTCAAGAATTGTGTATTATCAATATTTTACTATATTGTAGGAAGAGAGAAATTGTAGTTATTGAAGTCGTATCACTCATCGGTGGACACATGCTCTCTACCAGATATCGTCATTTCTGAGCATACCATGTCTCTTCATATCGAGGTAATTCACTTAACTGTGCCTCATGACAAGTCTTTGTGTGACAACTATGATATGATACAAATAAAATACTATATTATCTAATTAGTTGAAATCAATTAAAAACATTCCCAAATAAAGTAAAAGACAAATTAACTAAGAAATAAACTAAGTGATGATCAAAAATAACCCAAGTTTATTAATAGTCAGATAAAGTAAATATCACAACAAAACAATTAAAGCCAGCAGTGGTTTAGTAATCGCTTTTATTAAACATAATGCTGAATATAACTCGTTGCGCTCGTTCGTAAAATATTATTATTGACACTCGAAAATAAAATCCATGTTTTTGCGGCATCGTGCAATCTCTATTTATCCCTGGAGTTGAGCGCATTTGTTTCGTGAATGTCTTTGATTTTGTGATGAACTTATATTAATGGGCTGTCCCCGGTAACCACCGAAAATAGACGTACGATATCCGAAAAGGATCGAGGGAATGTTCGTGCCCCAGTCTTTTTGATCCTTACTCGCCTACATCGATAGTGAGTGCGTTAGGGTCGCCTTAAAACGTTCCGTGAGCCCGTTGCACTGTGGGTGGTAACCACTGGTGTTTACCTTCTTCATCGGAAAGAAGGGGAAACAACTGGCGCACTAAATGGTTAAGGAAGGTTTCCCCCTGTGAGACAGAAGGTTGCGTGGTTCCCCATGTCGACAAACGATTTCGTCCATAAGCAGACGTGCCGTCGTGGGCGCATCGATGTTCTTAGTGTACGGCAAATGCCTCAGGCCTTTTTGTGAGGTAATCGGTGAATAAAACAATGTACCGATTCTTAGAGTAGGTCACTGGAAAAAGGTCCCAAGGCGTCGACCCCGATGATGTGAAAGGCTGATTCCACGAGAATGGGTAAGAGTGGGAAATTGCGTAGTGTATTTTAGGTGTTTTCTTCATTGCACAATCAATGCAGCAACGCACCCATACCCCCTAAAAGGTACCCCCTAAAAGGTACCAGAGGCCTGATTTTAAACCCTAAAAGGTACGACGAGCACCCCCGTCCAAAAAATATTACAATCCTGAAGATGCCCTTCCAGAAGTAACGTTCCCTCAGCTTTTCGTATGTTTTATGGAGGCGAAAGTGGCCGGAGAGAGAAATGTCGTGCACCCGGGGGGGGGGGGGGGGGGGTTCTTCACATGTCGACCTGATAGGGGTGCTCGTCGTATTTTTTAGGGGTCAAAATCGAGTTTCAGGTATTTTTTAGGGGGTATCGGAGAAACATTGTTGCTTTCACTAATTAATGGTATTTTTTAGGGGTACGCAAATGAACGCAAAGGGTCGCAAACCCAGTAAAACGTTTTCTTTCTTTCTTCGTTCATTTATAGCTCTAAAATAAGCTTGTTTTAAGATGAGAAACAATAAACAACAACACAAAAGGTTTATTGTTGGTATTTTTTAGGGGTCATTTTGTTTTATAAGGTATTTTTTAGGGGTTGGAGTTTTTATGTCCTGGTATTTTTTAGGGTATATTTCACGATGTCCCGACGAGCACCCCTATCACTCTTACATGGGAGAACCCCCCCCCCCCCCCCCCCGGGTCGTGCATAGCGATGATAACTTCGTGATAAAAGCTTTTTGGCAACACTTAAGTTGAGCATGAATATCGTTTCTCCTGGCTCCTTGCGGAATCCAGAGGGGCGTTAAACAAGCACAGTGCTCACCACAGACTGATATATATCTAACAACCACTCATGATTGTAAACTGCATTCATAAAATTGCAGTCCGTATCTTAGGGATCAGACATCCACATCTGTAAACCGCATTTGAACATGGATATGGATATTTGCGGTATAAAAGTGCATACATTTACATTTTTTTACATTTAGAGGTGATAAAAGGTTATCTTCCCCGAGAACATAGTGGCCGACTGCCAAAAGCAATTTGCGGCACTCTTTGATATCATCCGGCAGAACATCATGGCTAAGTAATTAATAATGGGCAAAAGCTCGGGGTCTTTCTCTTGAAGTTCCTGAACAGGGTCCGTTGGTTGGTCTTTGTCAATTGAGTTAATATCGGCATAAGTTCGACGGCCAAGTCTATCGGCGTTGACGTTTGCTTTTCCTGGGCGGTATAAGTATACAAAATGCCGACGTTTGGAGTTATTCCGAACAAAACTGATCGACATGCAGCCATTCAAAAACTCCGATACAGGGGCCAACTCAAAGCCTCTAATTTACAGGTTTTTATAGGGTAACTAAATTACTACTAAAGACTATTGAAAGAAAAGTATGTTAGCATGTATATAGTTCTTATTCATCATGGTTTTGCTTTTTCCTCATATTGTTACTGTAAAATTATTGTAAAATTGAAATAAAGATGGCAAAAGAAAGATCGTACCCAATACTTTCAATCTTTATAATAAAAGGGCCATTCCAGTAGAAACACTATCTAACCCTTTCGTAAGTCTTATGGATTCCTAAATGCCCTCTCCCTGACATGATTAAAGATAAAAACTCGTGAATTCTAAGCAACTGCAAGCATTCTAAGCACTGCACAGAAACTTATTACAATTGTGGCACAATGCCATTACAAAAGTGGCACAATGTCATTACAAATGTGGCACTAGGTTATTTTATTACAAATGTGGCCTCAACACACGATCGTTGCGAAAATTGGCAGACTGATTGCATGGCTTTGCGCTTCTAAAATTGCCAACGTTAGTATTGTTTTATCATAATTTACGATAACCATATAAAACTTCGCACAGTAGAATTCGTTCTTTCTATGCAGAAAAAAACAACAACAAGTAATTTAACTTCTCTTCTCTCCATAGGAAAGGTGTAGTCAGTGCCCAGAACTGACCGCTTGAAATAAGATTGGATCTCAATATAAAAGCTCTCGCACACAGCATTGCCGTCAAGAACGAGAATTGGATAGCAGTTGGAGAGACGAGGAAGAGAACTGCCTCAGTAACAGGAAGCAGCTGTTGTTTTTTATCATGTTTCTCAATAGATGCTTTCCATAGCCACTCAGATCAGCTAATCAGGGAACCATACTGTCCTCAACACAAAGACATTTTTACATACGCTAGTAGATTATTTATAGTACACAATGCACTGAAAATATAAACGAAGAAAAGAAGGGAAAATTGATTTTATTGTACATGTTTGTGTACGGTTGCCAGAGGAGCTCGACTCTCGAGCCAACCACCGCTTACAATGTTGAAAGAAATATACGAATGAGTCGAAGGAGCAAGGTGGTTTCTTGTGGTACGGGAGTCTACAATTTGGCGAAGGAGAAGGTTCCTTTTTATGCCAGGGTTTAAATGTGCGAGTTGAATTTCAGAATTTGACAGTTTGAAAACGAAAAAGGGAAGTATGTGTACCATAGTTTGGGATCAGTGGGAAAACCCTCAAATCATCCTCGGGCCTCAATTTTAAACACATACTTTTTAAAGAAAAAAAAGGAGACTACTAATTTTTCCATAAACGTATTACTTCTTTGCCTTCAATATATTAAGTACATACTTTTCATTAGTTTAGTTTTACTACATCAGCTGATTTCTTCGTCAATTTTAATATTCCAATTAGCTAATGTTTATTCTAACGGTTTCGTAATTTCTGTTGCAACCAGTGCTGGATACAATATAATCTTGTCTTTTAAAAAGCATGCGAGCAGAAAACCATATCTCGATTTTCTAGTGATTGTTTTTTGGAATATTTCGTAAGTTTAGGTTTTCCAATTAGCTATTTTTCATTGAGTTATATATTTTCTTTTCTAAATTTTATAAAAGCAAAGAAATAAAAATTATCAATGATAGCAACACAACAATAAAAGTATTTAATATATGTTAACATATATAAACATAACCTATTGCAAGCCAATAAATAAATCACTGTGCTAATTGGGACACTAAATCGAAACATGACAATTCAATAGAATAGTCACTGTGCTTTACAAACCAGAAATTATTTCCATCACAAATGTTCACTAAGAAAGAATAGATAAATATTGAACTTTCTAGGACTTTCTCTCGCATAACTCCGACACTTTGGAATGCCCTAGTACTAAATGTTCGTTTTTGTGCTAATTTTATTAGTTTTAAATTTTAAGTGAAATACTCATCTTTTTAAACAAGCATATAATTTGTCATTTTTGTTAGTTTGTTGAATAAGCTTTTTCAATGTTTTTAATTATATATGTATATATATATGAGGCCAGTAAGAAATGGTACTAGTTAAACCAGCTTAACTGGCCTCATCTTGTATGATCTTGCTCACTGTTTATTTTTTTGCCCTGCCAGGATCCAAGTGGCAATCTAGATTGCTGTCACGGCAGTTGATCTGGGGTGTGATTCTTGTCTGTTCACATGCACCTGGTGCTTGTAGCCTATAAGGTGAGCCTTGTTGCTTACTAAGTATGCTATCTAATACAGCAGCTATACCATGGCGCAGTATCCAGGGAATCATTTGTTGCTGTTCCACTCTTGGAATGCATGGGGTGCTCCCTCCAAATCTTGATGACATCCTCTCCACATGCCGATCGTAACGGAATATCTGCAAGTGTTGTCTAACGTTTGATCACAGGTACCCCAAGCTGCATTGTTGTATTCTATATTGAAATATGTTGAATGAATAAATAAAGATTTCTTCAGACTTTGTATCGTGTGTCAATTTAACAGTAAATATATGGGCTGGCATTTACCTGAAACAGGTGATCAATAGACCCATATCACTTTAGTGATATATTATAGTAACGAGGAAACGATTTCAGCACATCGGTTTTAGTAAAACTGTAACGTAACATAATACAATAAAATGTATGGTGGTAGCGCATCGCTATCAGCTGCGATACACCTTGAAGTGAAGTGGCCCGTTGATGACTATCACGCTACCCACGTGTAATGGAGGGTTTTCACTCGCCGTGATCCGTATACCAGGCAGCTTCTGTTTTTTTTTTATTTAACAAAAGTAGAAGCTACAAATAGAGCAACACCCTTGGCTAGCGTGAGGTTCACACACTCAACCGTGTCGAGAAATACTAGAACAACAGGGCGAAAGGTGAAGAGAAAAGACTCTCCAAGAAGGAGAGCCGAAAAGAAGGTATTCCTTACTAGGAACTCTTTCCTTTCCCGATGGCCCTCTGGTGTCCACTGTTTTGGTGAATGAAGTCCCGCACTTGAAAAAAGTGACACTCTTGCACAAGCTCTCTCAAACCTGCTAAACTAGTTATTCAAAGATGATGTAACAATGACTTCACTACAGGTGCAATGAAAAGTTTCAAGCCAAGTTACAAGTCAAAAGATGTTAACTTCGCGGTGAACACATTATCATCATGAAATGTTAAAGTGGATGGATTTCTTTTAGAAAACCTTTACTGTGTTGCTGCGAAGATCGTGACTGTATACCAAGGCAAGTGAAGAAATACGAGAGCGGTTCGATGTACCTGACAGCAGTCCTAACGGACACAAGGACGGTGACAAAAGGTCAATCAAGCTGGTGACGGTTTTCCTTGTACGCTAAAACCGAACATTCAGTCTTCTTCGTACTCAGAGTGAAACTGCAACTACAACTACAAAGATATTGCAACTGTAAAGATACTCTTTTGTAGTTTATATTACTGACTGCCCTGCAATTTAGACTGTTTTGCAAAAAGGTTATTAAACTTCATTCACCTGTCCAGAATGTCCGTCGCAGTTCTCCCACTGAGATCACAAATATCTTCATTTTCAAGAATTGTGTATTATCAATATTTTACTATATTGTAGGAAGAGAGAAATTGTAGTTATTAAAGTCGTATCACTCATCGGTGGACACATGCTCTATTCCAGATATCGTCATTTCTGAGCATACCATCTCTCTTCATATCGAGATAATTCACTTAACTGTGCCTCATGACAAGTCTTTGTGTGACAACTATAATATGACAAATAAAATACTATATTATCTAATTAGTTGAAATCAATTAAAAACATTCCCAAATAAAGTAAAAGACAAATTAACTAAGAAATAAACTAAGTGATGATCAAAAATAACCCAGTTTATTAATAGTCAGATAAAGTAAATATCACAACAAAACAATAAAAGCCAGCAGTGGTTAGTAATCGCTTTTATTAAACATAATGCTGAATATAACTCGTTGCGCTCGTTCGTAAAATATTATTATTGACACTCGAAAATAAAATCCATGTTTTTGCGGCATCGTGCAATCTCTATTTATCCCTGGAGTTGAGCGCATTTGTTTCGTGAATGTCTTTGATTTTGTGATGAACTTATATTAATGGGCTGTCCCCGGTAACCACCGAAATAGACGTACGATATCTGAAAAGGATCGAGGGAATGTTCGTGCCCCAGTCTTTTTGATGCTTACTCACCTACATCGATAGTGAGTGCGTTAGGGTCGCCTTAAAACGTTCCGTGAGCCCGTTGCACTGTGGGTGGTAACCACTGGTGTTTACCTTCTTCATCGGCAAGAAGGGGAAACAACTCGCGCACTAAATGGTTAAGGAAGGTTTCCCCCTGTGAGACAGAAGCTTGCGTGGTTCCCCATGTCGACAAACGATTTCGTCCATAAGCAGACGTGCCGTCGTGGGCGCATCGATGTTCTTAGTGTACGGCAAATGCCTCAGGCCTTTTTGTGAGGTAATCGGTGAATAAAACAATGTACCGATTCTTAGAGTAGGTCACTGGAAAAAGGTCCCAAGGCGTCGACCCCGATGATGTGAAAGGCTGATTCCACGAGAATAGGTAAGAGTGGGAAATTGCGTAGTGTATTTTAGGTGTTTTCTTCATTGCACAATCAATGCAGCAACGCACCCATACCCCCTAAAAGGTACCCCCTAAAAGGTACCAGAGGCCTGATTTTAGACCCTAAAAGGTACGACGAGCACCCCCGTCCAAAACATATTACAATCCTGAAGATGCCCTTCCAGAAGTAACGTTCCCTCAGCTTTTCGTATGTTTTATGGAGGCGAAAGTGGCCGGAGAGAGGAATGTCGTGCATAGCGATGATAACTTCGTGATAAAAGCTTTTTGGCAACACTTAAGTTGAGCATGAATATCGTTTCTCCTTGCTCCTTGCGGAATCCAGAGGGACGTTAAACAAGCACAGTGATCACCACAGACTGATATATATCTAACAACCACTCATGATTGTAAACTGCATTCATAAAATTGCAGTCCGTATCTTAGGGATCAGACATCCACATCTGTAAACCGCATTTGAACATGGATATGGATATTTGCGGTATATGAATGAATGAATGAATGATATAGTTCGATATCCTCGATATTATTACTCGGAAATGTCAAATGTGTGTCGTCTGCATACATACGGGGTGTGGCGTGCGACAGGCAATTTGGTAAGTCGTTGATATAGACCAAAAACAGTAGAGGTCCTAGTATGGTCCCCTGAGGAATACCACAAAGCAGCGAGCGACAGAAAGTCGACTATTAACGCTGCATTTTTGGATGCGATTGCTTAGATAAGACTTAAACCAAACACCTGAGGCACCCCCTATCCCGTATGCACTCAGCTTTGAGAGTAGGATTTCGTGGTCAACCGTGTCAAAAGCTTTTTTCAAGTCTAGGAAAACAACAGAGTTCACATTTCCACGATCAATATTGTAAGCCCAACTATTAGAAGCTTCGAGGAGAGCTGTGACTGTTGAATGGAGACCACGAAATCCTGACTGACAATTGGAAAGGAGTTTATTGTCATCAAGGAATGAATAGACTTGTTGAAAAACGATTTTCTCAAACACCTTTGCAATGACAGGAATAATTGAGATTGGCCTATAGTTATCAAGAGCTGCGCGTTCCCCCTTCTTGAATAAAGGGATAACCTTTGCGCATTTCAATTCACTGGGAAAAATACCAGTGACGATTGATTGATTAAAAATAACACAAATAGATTCCGCAATTAGATCTGGGCAAATGCGTAAAAGCCGAGCAGATATCTTGTCTAAACCAGTTGCCTTTGATTTGCACAATTTTGACAAGATAGAAAACACTGTTGAATTGTTAGTTTGTTTCAGCTCGAAATTATTCTGCGTGCAGGTTTGAGCTGTTAAATATTTAAGGGGGGAACGTTTGTTAACATTATTAGGAATTTGTTGAGCTAGCTTTGGACCAATAGTTGCGAAATGGTGATTGAAAGCTTCGCTTATTTCTTGTGAATCAGTTATAGTTAAATCATTACAAGATATTTCCTTTATCGGAGGGCTCGCTTGTTTTCTTGAAGTCATTTCATTGATAATTCTCCAAGTCTTTTTCAGATCATTAGCGTTCTCTTGTAGAGTAGTATTATAATAGGTCTCTTTGGCATTTCTTATTGCATTATTCACAGAATTACGGGCTTGTTTGAATAAATTCCAATCATAAGGGCATTTTGATTGAATTGCCTTTATTTTAAGGACATCACGCTGGCGCATACGCTGTTTTAAGTCAGCGGAAATCCAAGGAGTTTTAACACCCCTGACGCGTTTACATTGTAGTTTTCCAGGCATGCCACATATGATTCGGATCGTTAAATGTTTTGATGTTAGCCCAATTCTGTAAACTAATGTCGTTACGAAATAAATCGGCATTAAAATGCTTGAAATTCCTATATGTTATATTTGAGGTCCTGAAGCGACCTGTCCGATCTCCGCGTTAGATTGAGGTGACGGAGATGGTAGCGGATCAGTACCAGTAATAGGTGCTGAATTCCTTTTTGACTTTTTTCTTTTCTTGTTTCGTTTCTTTCCGGGCGCCTTATCAGAACTCGCAGCCTCGGGCGATATTGGAGCCATGGCGTTTCCTTCAAATGGTGCAGGCTGTGTTGAACACGTTGAGCTTACATGACAAGTTAAACTTCGGAATGCTGACAGAACTTCGTTATGATTCTTTTCCAAACACTCTTGTATTTGCATAAATTCCCTCGATGTGCTTCGCTGGTTAAACGCGGGAAAGTTAAACGATCTCTTGATTTCTCCAATCTCAAATTTGAGATGATCGATCTCCAGCTTCAGGGATGAACAGGATAGGCAGCAATTATCCTGGTTCGTGACAGCCAAGGGAATAACCTGAGTTTGGGTTCCAGCATTCTTGCTCATTTCATCGGTTCCAACACCAACTGATGTCGACTCGGTAGCAACTTGTAAACTTTCAGTAGAAACGCTCCCTGCTCTCGTCTGAACCATTCTCGTTTTGCTAACTAGGTTCACTCCTAAGTAAATAGGATGAATTTGATCGAGTTCACGATTACTGGGACAATAAAATTCGAAAATTTATGGAGCTCTTTAAGCACGACCGCTTGACTTGACCGCTCGCAGACTTTGCTGTGACTCATAGTGCATACATTTACATTTTTTTACATTTAGAGGTGATAAAAGGTTATCTTCCCCGAGAACATAGTGGCCGACTGCCAAAAGCAATTTGCGGCACTCTTTGATGTCATCCGGCAGAACATCATGGCTAAGTAATTAATAATGGGCAAAAGCTCGGGGTCTTTCTCCTGAAGTTCCTGAACAGGGTCCGTTGGTTGATCTTTGTCAATTGAGTTAATATCGGCGTAAGATCGACGGCCAGTCGTCTATCGGCGTTGACGTTTGCTTTTCCTGGGCGGTATAAGTATACAAAATACCGAAGTTTGGAGCTAATCCGAACAAAACTGATCGACATGCAGCCATTCAAAAATTTAACAAGATTTGTATGGTTTGCCAGACACCACGACCGGACTCTCGTATTGGAATTCATCCAATTCAGTGGCTTGAGTCCCCGTGTTTATAGTTGGTTGGTTGGTTAGCTAATTCTCTAAGTACAGGGACCAACTCAAAGCCTCTAATTAACAGGTTTTTATAGGGTAACTAAATTACTACTAAAGACTACTGAAAGAAAAGTGGCGGAGAGCGGCTACAAAATATTACTCCATCTCTTTAAATGGGAACCATTATTATCATTTACATAAATTTATTATATCGTTTTTCATTAACATTTAATCGATGAGTCTCAGGCACACCCTCCTTTCCTTTATATAAGTAAGATGTATACTACTAAGTATGTATGCTAGTATGTATATAGTTCTTATTCATCATGATTTTGCTTTTTCCTTATATAGTTACTGTAAAATTATTGTAAAATTGAAATAAAGATGGCAAAAGAAAGATCGTACCCAATACTTTCAATCTTTATAATAAAAGGGCCATTCCAGTAGAAACACTATCTAACCCTTTCGTAAGTCTTATGGATTCCTAAATGCCCTCTCCCTGACATGATTAAAGATAAAAACTCGTGAATTCTAAGCAACTGCAAGCATTCTAAGCACTGCACAGAAACTTATTACAATTGTGGCACAATGCCATTACAAAAGTGGCACAATGTCATTACAAATGTGACACTAGGTTATTACATATTACAAATGTGGCCTCAACACACGATCGTTGCGAAAATTGGCAGACTGATTGCATGGCTTTGCGCTTCTAAAATTGCCAACGTTAGTATTGTTTTATCATAATTTACGATAACCATATAAAACTTCGCACAGTAGAATTCGTTCTTTCTATGCAGAAAAAAACAACAACAAGTGTTTAACTTCTGTTCTCTCCATAGGAAAGGTGTAGTCAGTGCCCAGAACTGACCGCTTGAAATAAGATGGGATCTCAACATAAAAGCTCTCGCACACAGCACTGCCGTCGAGAACAAGAATTGGATAGCAGTTTGGAGAGACGAGAAAGAGAACTGCCTCAGTAACAGGGAGAAGCTATTGGTTTTTTATCATGTTTCTCAAAAGATGCTTTACATAGCCACTCAGATCAGCTATCAGAGAACCATACGCAACTCAACGCATTTTTTATTATCACACAAAGACATTTTTACATACGCTAGTAGATTACTTATAGTACGCAATACACTGAAAATATAAACGAAGCTGAAAAGAAGGGAAAATTGATTTTATTGTACATGTTTGTGTACAGTTGCCAGAGGAGCTCGACTCTCGAGCCGCGACCACCGCTTACAATATAAGAATGAGTCGAAGGAGCAAGGTGGTTTCTTGTGGTACGGAAGTCTACAATTTGGCGAAGGAGAAGGTTCCCTTTTATGCCAGGATTTAAATGTGCAAGTTAAATTTCAGAGTTTGACAGTTTGAAAACGAAAAAGGGAAGTATGTACCATAGTTTGGGCTCAGTATGAAAAACCCTCAAATCATCCTCGGGCCTCAATTTTTAACACATACTTTTTAAAGAAAAAAAAGGAGACTACTGATTTTTCCATAAACGTATTACTACTTTGCCTTCAATATATTAAGTACATACTTTTCATTAGTTTTCATATTCCAATAAGCTAATGTTTATTCTAACAGTTTCGTAATTTCTGTTGCAACTCTAGATACAATATAATTGTGATGTTTGTGAGTAAATAGGCGAGAATACCGATGAATAACTCAACAACTTTACTGCTATTCGTACAGGAAAGAACAACCAACCACGATGGCGGATCATCCCTCAAACACGTGACAACCTGAAAACGAGGTTATAACACAGGCTTCCCAAATACACCACAATAATCTTGTCTTTTAAAAAGCATACGAGTGGAAAACCATATCTCGATTTTCTAGTGATTGCTTTTTTTGTAACATTTCGTAAGTTTAGGTTCTCCAATTAGCTATTTTTCATTAAGGTATATATTTTCTTTTCTAAATTTTATAAAAGCAAAGAAATAAAAATTATCAATGATAGCAACACAACAATAAAAATATTTAATATACATTAACATATATAAACATTACCTATTGCAAGCCAATAAATGAATCACTGTGCTAATTGGGACACTAAATCGAAACATGACAGTTCAATAGAATAGTCACTGTACTTTACAAAAGAACCAAAAATTCTTTCCATCACAAATGTTCACAAGAAAATAGATAAATATTGAACTTTCTAGGACTTTCTCTCGCATAGCTCCGACACTTTGAAATGCCCTAGTACTTGATGTTCGTTCTCATTTGAATAGTTTTAAATTTAAGTGAAATACTCATCTTTTTAAACAAGCATATAATTTGTCATTTTTGTTAGTTTGTTGAATAAGCTTTATGTTTTTAATTTTATATGAGGCCAGTTAGCACAAAATGGTACTAGTTAAACCACCTCATCTTGTATGATCTTGCTCACTGTTGATTTTTGCTTTGCCAGGATCCAAGTGACAAGCTAGATAGCTGTCAAGAGAGTTGATCTGGGGTGTGATTCTTGTCTATTCACAACCCGGTGCTTGTAGCCTATAAGGTGAGCCCTGTTGCTATTATGAGAAGTTGTTCTGTGCAAGGCAGAACAAGATAGCTGCCATTATCCTGAATCCCTTGTCCTGTATTAGGACACCCCTTAAGCCTTGTCCGGAATTAGGGCAACCCTCCAAAGTCAAAAACTCACTTAGACCTACTGGGTTACATGTGTGCCATGTGAGATCCAGTTAGTGGAACTCTACCGGATCCTCTCCGTTTCGACCGTTTCGCACTTTGTTTCCCAGGACAAAAATAATTCTACCACTGTCAGCTCACTCAAAGCCCCAACTGTAGCTTTTCGCCACGTTCAGAACCAAATTCAGACCCATTTGAGCTAAATGCCATTGACAAGAGGCAAGTTGAGGCCAGTTGGCACAAAATGGTACTAGCTAAACGACCTTTTGAGTTAACTGGCCTCATATTATATAATAATTTTAATTTTATATTAAACAATGATTTTAGCATATTTTACGAATTGTCTTATAGGCATTACCATTATTATTGTTGTTATTGTTACTAGTGTTACTATTATTATCGTTATTATTATTGTTATTAAATCCATCGTATAACGAATATAATTCGTTCTTTTCATGCAGTATTTTAAATGAAACTTTATTAAAGCTGTTTAACCACTGTTCTCTCCACAGGATAGTAGTCGGTGGCCAGACTCACCGCTTGAAATAAGATTGGATCTCAACACAAAAGTTGTCCCATCCCGTCAAGAACGAGAAATTATTAACAAGGCTTAACTTCTGTTCCCTCCACAAGAAAGGAGAAGTCGATACCCGGGACCCAGGACTTACTGCTTGAAATAAGATTGGATCTCAACACAAAAGCTGTCGCACGCAGTCCCGTCAAGAACGAGAAGTTATTAACAAGGCGTTTAACTTCTGTTCTCTCCACATGAAAGGAGAAGTCGATACCCAGGACTTACTGCTTGAAATAAGATTGGATCTCAACACAAAAGTTCTCCCACACACTCCCGTCAAGAACTAGAAGTTATTAACAAGGCGTTTAATTACTTCTGTTCTCTCCACAAGAAAGGAGAAGTCGATACCCAGGACTTACTGCTTAAAATAAGATTGGATCTCAACACAAACGTTCTCGCACACACTCCCGTCGAGAATGAAAAGTGGATAGAAGCTTGAAGAGATGAGGACGAGAATTATCTCAGTCAAAATGGAGGATGTTATTTTTGATCATGTTTCTTAAGGTGACATGAGTGCATTTCGTGAAAATATACTTTCGTCTATGTGCACATTATCTGATCTCCATTAGCGTTAATACTTTTGATAATATCTGAGCTTAAATGGTCCCCTTCCTTGAGAGATCAACACCGCGCAAAAAAAAAGTTGCTGGTATTTTTGAACGAAACTCCGTTAATCATATTGAAGTCAGTTGGACTAAGTGTTAACGAAGTTTCGGGAAATTCGTTGGAAGCAAAGTGCCTATTTTATAGAACACGGCCAAAATACACGACTAAAACTCGACTAACCCCTAAACCCTAAAAAAATGGACAAAAAATCGCCCGCAAAATCTCTCGGGAGAACAGCTGCTCGATCCCGAAAACAGTTTGTTTTTGGCCAGAGGATTTGGGGGTAATAAAAGGTCAAAATGCAATGACCCTCCCTCTATAAGTACAATGATTAACGTGATCAACCCTCAGAGCATTTAAACGTTTTCGTGATCCCCCCGCCCCCTATTTGACCTAGAAGAAGATAATTTACAGATAGAAGGGATCGTCTTTTTCCTTCGTTGCGCGCGAAGCGCGCCCGAATTTTGATAAACGCATTTCATCAAGCCTCGGTTCATCAAGCCTCGGAGAAAGTGTAGATGAACATTCCGTTCTTTATGTATAGTAAACAAATCCTGTAGGTTTTATTATTCATGCGCGCAATTGCTCGCCGAAATGACGAAATTACTATTATTCATTTGCGTGAAGCGCGGCCCAAATGGCGAATTTCTATGCCTGTAACGTCGAACACACGCTTACTCTTCTATCGAACATAGTGACTGCCCGCCAGGCCTATCACTGCAGGGCATTTTTGGTAGAGTTTGTTTTTCCTCGACAAGATACAGTTGTTCTTGTGAACGGTGGGTCTTCATTGCGCGAGTTGCCAAAATACGAATTTTTTTTTTGAGTGCATGAAGTGAGGTAGAAAAATGCATGATAGGGAAGTTGGAAGTTGCTGGAATAACTACCCCCCCCCCCCCCTTCCAGGCGATAAATAATGACCGGTCCCTAATGAACAACATGAAATTCTTCTTTAATTTACAATATGACAAGCTTTATACATGCCGCTAAATGTAACTCAAACAACCGGTAACCGGTGCCGGTTCTTTGAGAAGCATTTTTACAGTACTACAGTACTTCTTTGCACTCTAATTTTGTACCACAGTTTGCAAATGTACCTTACTCACGAGCTCACCAATATCACTCTCATTCTCGAACCCAGAGCTGCCCGGTGCGTCAGTGGCTGTCACCAGCTCAGAGGGTAAGAGATTGAGAGTCGTCATTCTCGAACCCAGAGCTCCCCGGTGCGTCATGCAGTGGGTGTCACCAGCTCAGTGGGTACGAGATTGAGAGTCGTCATTCTCGAACCCAGAGTTCCCCGGTGCGTCAGTGGCTGTCACCAGCTCAGAGAGTACGAGATTGAGGGTCGTCATTCTCGAACCCAGAGCTCGTTGGCTCGTAACATCGCGGGGGAGGCTCTGGTGACAGCCACTGACGCATGCGCGAGATTTAATACAAAGCCGCTGAGAGAAAAACCTTTCAGCGCATGCTCCAACGCTCAAAATTAGCCAATCAGCGACGGCCCGCAAATGGATGTCCCCAGAGCCTGGGTACGAGAATGGAGAGTCGTTGAGAGAAACAACTTTCTGCGCAACCAGAAACTCGATGAACACTCGATGAGTGTTCAGTTAAAAAAAAAAATTTATTCCTTATTAATGAAAAAAATGTTAAAAAAAGGATCTATATTGTAAAACATATATTATGTAAAAAGACGGGTTATAATTAACAAATGTCCTCTGATTTTCCGTGGTATGTCCTCTTATATACCACGGAATGACGTACGTAATAAAGTGGTCAAAATGTTGTGGACTCACGAGGCGCAGCCGAGTGGGTCCGCAGTACATTTTGACCACTTTATTACGTCATTCCGTGGTATATAAGAGGACATACCACGGAAAATCAGAGGACATTTGTTTTATACCACAACAAAAAGGCAAAAATAAATACAAAAACAGCGCGCGCGCTCGGCCAAACGGTGTTTTCGTTGGTTCTTTTTAGCGCGCGCGCTGGTGATGGCGCGTTCCGTGGTATATACTTTTATGTACCCATGGCTGAGAGCCAATCAGAATTCGAGAAACGCGCGCGTTGTGGTATAATGACAAATGTACGACAAATGTACGATAATGACAAATGTACGAGAATAGAGTTCATAAATACCCCGTTGCCATGTGACATGATGTCATCGTTTTCGAAAAGTTCCGTTTTCGCCGTCCACAGCTAAAATTAAGCCGGCGTTTTCAAATTTATCCACTTTTTGGAAAAGTTCTACCCTGGGGACCAGAGCCTGAAACTCTGCCCGTTCGCTTTTGATAATTTTTCCTCGCGACCTCCAGCCTCTGGTTTCCAGGGTTCCGTTTATCGGTGGGAAATTTAGCCGGCGTAGTGTTCATAGTATGTACGGAAGGCACTGCAACCGTATAAATATTTAGCCCTTTTCAAATTTAGCCGGCTACCCGGCGTAGTGTGAACGGTGCCTTAGTTCCTTTTCTTGTCAGAAATGCCCAGATTCTGTAAGTTTGTTTCGATTTTGGTGTGTTAGGGTATTTATTTTTCGCTACATTAAGGAGGCTGCCTACAATTTTTTCTGCCCTCAACACCAAATCTTTGTATGCCTGCTGTTCAGGCTCAAAAACCTGTACCAGTCTGAACTTTGACATGGTTACCCTGGAGGGTTTGAACTTTATTGTAGTGTGCATTTTGTTGTGATCGGAGTTGCTATAGCAACGTTATAACCACACCCTTGTTTACAATTAGCAGCCATCAGACGCGTTGCGTGACCTAAACTTTTAAAATGACACCCCTCGCACTAATCCCTGAGCAGCTAACATTAATCACAGCAAGTTTGGAGAGAATTCATTGGGCCGATTTTATGTTACTCGAACGGACTTTTTCAGCCTCAAAAATGTCAAAGTTAATTATGCCGCAAAGTATTTCCTTGAGAAATAATGGCTAATATCTGCGGCTAATATCCACGTGAAAGCTACAACAGGTGAAAACAAAGTACAATGACAAAAACCGGCTCGAGCAAGCCGAAAGAGTAGTGAAGTTTAGCATTTTTTCTCGGTGCCTTAAAATACTTTAATGAACTCAAGACTTGGAGGTTATCTTTGGTATATATTCAAGATAATTTACGGAAGTATCAAAAACTTTTACATATGAGATTTGTGTCAGAGGCGAAAAGTGTAAATTTTATAACAAACGGAAGATTTATAATATAATTTCTCAAATTTTGCAGTTTCTTGAACACATGCCAAACAAAATCGGAAACATTCTAAGAAGTGAAATTTGGCTGGTACATTGCCTTGGGTTTGTAGATTATTCGGGCGGCAAGGATTTCTTAATTCCGCAGATATTAGCGATTTTTTTTCAAGGAAATATTTGCGGCATAAATAGTATTGCCATTTTGGAGCCTGAAAAAGTCCGTTCGAATAACATAAAACCGGCCCAATGAATTCTCTCCAAACTTGCTGTGATTAATGCTAGCTACTCAGGGATTAGTGTGAAGGGTGTCATTTTAAAAGTTTAGGTCGCGCAACGCGTCTGATGACTGCGTATTATAAACAAGGGTGTGGTTATAACGTTGCTATAGCAACTTCGATCACAACAAAATGCACACTACAACAAAGTTCAAACCCTCCAGGGTAACCATGTGAAAGTTCAGACCGGTACAGGTTTTTGAGCCTGAACAGCAGGCAAACAAAGTTTGTGGTGGAGAGCAGAAAAAATTGTAGGCAGCCTCCTTAATATTTAAAGCTAGAATGTAGTGTTTAATTGCGCTGATGTAAAGCGCAAGAATGTAACACATAGGGGGATTACATTAGGGGGAAAGGTCGTATCTTTTAGGGGTTAAAATCACGGGTCCTTGGTCTGGGTGATCTTTATCTTCAATAAAATTAGGGAGATTGGTATCTTTTAGGGCCGAAATATGTGTCCAAATTGTTTTGTCTCATGATGTTGGTCCTTAAAGCCGCGTACGAAAGAGAGATTACTCGATGAGGACGATAAAATAGACAACATTAAAGGCAGATTTTAGTCAAACACGGAAATGTCTTGATAGGCCCTTTTACCTGTTACCTGCCTCTTCCCGCCTATACTTGGCACACACGACTTCATCTTTTAAGGTATCTTTTAGGGTAAGAAATTATTTGAGCGACGCCATCTTTGGTATCTTTTAGGAGTGAAACTAAACATTTCCGACGTTCATCCCCGACCAAAAAATATAGGAGTCCCCCCCACCCCCGGTGAGATGAAGTGGGATGGGCGGCCCACCGCGGACGAATGTTCGATAGAGCATTTGTTATACCCTGCACGCGTGGCTCAGGTCTCAGTTGTTTTATCTGCGCATAACACATTGCTTTTCTTGTACTTCCATTCATCTTATCCGAAATTCTTCAAAACAAAATGGCAGCTACGAAGCGTGAGTAAGGTCGAATTTGACGTATTTAATTCAGTCGGAGCTTTAACCTGAAATAGGTACATGTATAATGCGACTCCAATACATACTTGGAATATTCTGGCCAAATAAAATAAAATTACCAATGAGGATCTGTGGCAGTGCACTGAGCAAGAAAGGATAGATTTTGTCATCAGGAGAAGAAAGTGGCGATGGATTGGGCACACCTTAAGGAAACTGATGTCTAACACCACCCGACAGTCCCTAGTGACTGGAACCCGCAAGTCGCCCCATGTAAGGTAATCCAAGCAGATCTTGTATTCCAGATTCCAGCCCCAGGATTCCGGATTCCAACCTACTGGATTCCGGATTCCATACCAGTGGATTCCGGATTCCATAACTCTCAAAGTATCCGGTTTCCAATATTTCTTTATCTGAATAAACGAGATAGCAACAGTTTTTAACACTGCCAGTCTGATTTTGGCTGCTTTTTCTCGGAGTAATCATTCAGATTTACACTAAATGAAAGATATTTTGCTGTTTACTTTTTACCGTTATTGTTCGCACTATAATAAATATATTATAACAACTGCTATACGAAACCGGCCCGGCCAGGGGCTACTACCATACCCGGATACCCGATGTTACCAAGGGAAGGAAAAGGGGTTGGCCGAAGAAATCTTGGAGAAGGACAGTGACGGAGGAACATCAGAGGATCGGGATGTCTTGGATTCAAGAGATTCAATCCAAATCCGGATTCGACGGATTCTAAAACTTTGCGTTTCTTTAGGAAAGGATTCGAAAAGATACTTTATATAGGTCGCGCGTGCGCCCTTCGCGTGTGAGAGGGTCGTCCAGCGACGGTTACCATTGTAAAAATCCTTTCTCGGATTCAGCGTTTCTTTTTTCTACAAAAAAATCCATTAAATTTCACGTCGAATCCGAATTTTCTCAAAGAAACGCGCACTTACTTTCGTCAATTATGAAAGATGTTCTATTGTCTAAATCATGCAGGTGGCGTCTGGAAAACCTGGGATCTGATAACGGATCACATGTTTCCACCTGTTAAAGGGACATGGTCACTTAGGAAAACACCAAAATTATACTATGTCACAAAATACCAAATTAATCCTTCATCGGAATCCTGTGAAATTTTCCATACTACTTTCTTTAATCTCACTGAAATTTCAGAGAAAAATTTTGAAAGGCTTGAGAGAATTTTTGAAAAAGAAAGTGTTCACTTGAAACCATATGAATCACGCACAAATTAACAGAACACAAGAAGTTAAAATTTGTATGCGACGTTTGTCAAAACAGAGCCCTTTTGGCTAGTTTTGGACGTCGAACCTCATTCTTGTCGCTCTAAATCTCAATTTCCCATTGTTTAGTTAAATCTATTGTCTCGACATTTGCATTACGAACAGCACTATCTGCCGTGCCAACGCCGCGTTACTGCCGCGTGCGTCTGCCGTGCTAAATTACAATTTTGAATCCTGCCAGGTCACACTTTTTCCCTATACGGACCGACCTAAAGCCGGTAAATAACTTATTTATTTTTTTCCAACTCTAAAATTTGATTCACAATGGTCGGTTGCTATGGATTTTCCTCCCGGAAGCATTTTGAAATTTATTTTGGCTCACAGAGAAGCAGTTTCTATTACAAGTAAGGCTAAACATAATAAAATGTTATGTAGGCAATTTTTTCTACATAAAAATACAAATGTAAGGTTATTTTTGACGTTTTTTGATATCATGACGTCATAAGTGGCATCTATTTTTAGTAACAGCGCTAGAAATGTGTTAAACGATGTTCAAATGTTAAAGATATTGTTTCCTGCACGAAGAACATATATACAGTGAAAACCCCGTCTCAATCGGATAAAATGGTAAAAAGTTACGGCTAATCAATGAAATTCAAATTTCCCGCCAATTGACCATATATGGTCAAAGTTAGTGCGATTCAAACAGCCAGGCAATGAATGTTTTGAAGCAGGGACCATGACGATGTGGTATAAAATCAAAATTGTAGTTTTTTCAGAATGGGACTATAGGGGTTACTCCTCGTGTTTGTCACATAATACGTCATTATGACGTCACAATACCGTATTGCGTGACAAAAGACGCCTCATAACCCTATAGTCCCATTCTGAAAAAACTACAATTTCGATTTTATACAACATCGTCATGGTCCCTGCTTCGATACATTTATTGTCTGGCTGTTTGAATCCCACTAACTTTGACCATATATGGTCATTTGGCGGTAAATTTGAATTTCTTTGATTAGCTGTAACTTCACGCCATTTTATCCGAATGAGATATGGTTTATGCCAAAAAATACAACATTATGTACAGAAAACTAATATGCACTTTTTAATGTTGCCTCCGTGAATTTCCTTTTCGATGCCAATTTGGGCATGCTTTATGACGTCACAATAGCGGTCACATGGGCTGAAATAGATACTTATGAATAGGTAATTTCTAAAACTACCTCTCTGCCAAGTTTCTTCACATTTGACATATTTTACTTCTGTCTATGGCCTAAAACACTCATCATTTTAACCTTCCGGGAGGAAAAGCCCTAGCAACCGACCATCGTGATTTTTTCGATGGAAACAAGCGCGCGCAAATGGTTACCGTGACCTGCTGTAGGTCAGAGATAGGAAAATATTGCCCCCGCGCGCAATAGGAAAAAAATTACCTATTTATTACATAAACATCAGTGAAATACCAAGGTATCTCTCGCGCGAAAAAATGATATCTTCACACTTTGAAGATATGATTTTTATCTTCACTCTTTGCAGTGAAGATAACACACCCAGCTTTCTAGTTTTCAGGTTTTCGTAAAATAAATGTCGATTTGGTATTTCATTTTATATGAGAAACTGCGCTCACTCGTGAGATAAATTTTCAACACTCGAAGATAAAATTCGTCATCTCCGCGCGGCCATATATCCTCTATTTCTATTTTATTTTGAAGTAAAAGTAAGAGTAAATTCATATGAAATAAGACGAATCGGACTTCTTCGTCCGTGCTGGGTAACGCTCTACGCTATTCAATTGCTGAAAAAGGAATTCCTAAATACACAGAACATTTTGCAGGTCAAATGTGACAGCGCTTATGACAGAAACGCCCGAGAATTTTCAGGCTCGAAAAGGTAGTTTTGCAATTAATAGATTGATCCTCATTTTTTTCGTTTTCGTTTCTTCCCTACTGATTAAATTAGTCTAGAACTTAGCACTCGTTCACATTGACCAAAAGACGTCCTATTGTCTGTGAAACAATAGATAAAAAATACGCGAAAAATCACCCGTAAAATCTCGGGAAACCGGCGAGAATTCTTGGGTGTTCGAGGAACGGGCCAATCAGGAAAAATGGCGTATTGATTAGCACTTTGACATTGACCGTTTTTCATGGCCATTTTTGGCTCTATCTTAACTCTTACTCTAACCTATCTATGCACTTTTATCGAAGTAATTTATAAACAAAATCTCACCGGCTGCTCATGTGATCATCGCTCTCCTTTTCAGAATCAGATATCGTATCTCCGTGCGGCCATGTAATGTCCTCTTTCTCTTGGAAGAAGATTGTCAGTTAGCTCCGCTAAAAACCGTGAATTATAATTACCCTAATGGTTTTTAAACCATTAAAAAAACCTGCTAGAAGCTTCACTTAAGCCACGCCCAACTGATGGTATTCCGTCCTAAGGAAGTGTTGCTTTTTGCCTCTGTTATCTTCGTTTTAAGCGTTCTTTGTCTCAAACCTCGTTCTTTGTCTCAAACCTCGTTCTTTGTCTTGAGGTAGGAAAAGCTGAATTCCCACAGAAAAAGCTAAGTTTCCCATGGCACAACAAAAGTGGGAAGTATTCGGCTTTTCCATGTGGATTCCGAACACTTCCCATTCTTATACCATGGGAAAATAAGCTTTCTCCCATGAATGCCATTTTCAATGTATTTTTACATCTTAGATATTGAGCTACGCTAGAAGGGACGATTCCAGATATTATCATCCCACTTGAGCTCATCAGCCAATCTGGAACGAAATCTTCTGTCCTGATATTCTACGGCATCGGGTCACTGACCTGATATGCGAACAGTTCATCTAAAACTCTTGTAAAAGACTAGAAAAATGGTTAAAACATGTTCTTTAGTAAAATAATTAGAATAAATATAGTCTGGAGTTCGCGACGGCAAAAACCACAAAATGGTTTTCTGTCGCGACAGCAAAATGAAGTTTGTCTTTAGGGGTGGACCATTAGAAATTTAGGGGTGGACCATTAGAAATTGCGAGAGGGGGGGGGGGGGTGGCAATATTTTTGCGTCTGAATTTTTTTTCAGGGATCAGTTTGTGCAAGAATTGTTTTCGGACTCGAAGGCCATGTACGAATTTTTTTTCGCAGACACACAAAATATCTTGTATACACGTTATACATATATCCAGAAACTTGTCAGAGTGAGAAGTACAGACAGTGTGAAAGGATAAACCCACTGTAAATGGACTGTAAAAGGACCCACTGTAAATGGCTCCGCTGTTGTGGGCTCCTGCCAGTAGAGGCAAAGCTAATAAAATAAAATAAAATAAAATAAAATAAATAAATAAAATAAACCCGCTAGGGGTAGAAGGTAGACCTGTGCATCTAACAAGACCTGTTCCCGTGGCGTTCGGTTCCCACAGGCCGTCCAATTCCAAAATTTTCTTATAGTATTTTTATATTGGTTCGAGAAATGGATTAAGAAAATCCTGTTGCTGTATGCATAGGTACAACAAATTTTCTTATGCTATATTTTTATTGGTTGAGTTAAAAAAGAATGAAGCTGTTAAACGTTTTAGCCATCCCCCTGCCCCCTATTTGATCAAGTAGAATATTTTTCTTCCGTTGTGCGCGAAGCGCGCCCGAATTTTGATAAACGCATTTCATCAAGCCTCAGAGAAAGTGTAGACGAACATTCCGTTTTTTTGTGTATAGTAAACAAAGCCTGTAGGTTTTCGTATTCATGCGCGCAACTGCGCGCCGGAAATGACGAACTTCAAAGTCGTGGGTGTGGGTTCCAAGTCGTGGGTAGGAATTTTTCGGATTTTTTAATTAAGTGTTTGCGGCAAATGTTTTTTAGTATAATTCATATGATTCAAGTGACTTTTAAGATTTTCACAAAAATTAAAGGGTATTTTTTTAGTTCTCGTAATAAAGTGCCGCGCTTGGGTGTCGAAATTTACGAGAGTTTAGTTCACACCATCACATTGACCGTCTTGATCAATGTCCCAAAAGGGAAAATAAACGGCAATCTAACAACTGTTGTGAAAACTGCTTTTATTCCTTTGCTTTCAATAATGACTTCTGCCATGCGCTGAAGAGGAAAATGTCGAAAATGTGTGAATTTTTTCTGTAAGCGTTCGGGCAAGAGTTTGAGACGATATCTTTTTGGGGACGCCAAACGAATTTCGCCATTCACAGCCTACAGTCTCCCACTATATTACTCAGTGTTGACCTATTCTCTGGAAACTTGTCCAGATCTAAAAGAACAACTTGGAGCGATCAATGCTTCCTTCTCGTCGTCACAATCTCCACTCCCAGCATGAATGATCTCGATCCATGTCGCGATCGTTTCCTATTATATCATTTAAATAATCCAGGTCGTCCGTTCTTGGATATCATACAAGATTATAAATAAAAATGGAGCTTCTACTTGAGTGAGTATACTTACATCGGATGAGCTTGAAGGTGGTTGAAACTAACCATATCCTTCAATGCCAGGGTCTCGATCCAGCCCAAGTGGAATGCGGTTGCTGAGTAAAACAGTCTCCGTCGCCTGGGGGATCGTGAATAATCTCGAAACCCGAGCTTTCTAGGTGTTTTTGCATTGTTTTAAGATATAAAACTGTTGGAAATTGAAATATATGACTTCGAACGACTGCTCGCGGTGGAAAATAACAGAATGTGCGAAAATGCTGGTACAATATCCGGGTACTTAATATTCAATGGCGGGAAAACATTGACTCGGAACCTCTGGTGCATTTTTGTGGACCCTTTGACCAGGAAAATACCTTGCAAAAATCTATGATACCATAATATAAATGATTTGTCATATTTTGCGGTTTAAAAGCATCGGTTATAGCGCGGCACATCGGTTATAGCGCGCACACGAGAACTAAAAAAATATCCCTTAACGCGAATTTTTTGTCAAAATCTCAAAAGTCACTTGAATCATATGAATTATACTAAAAAAATATCTGCAAACACTTAATTGAAAAATCCGAAAAAGCCCTACCCACGACTTGGACCCCACACCCACGACTTTGTACCCGCTACCCACGACCATAAATCAAACTCGGATGTATGGGAACAGTGAAAACACAAACAGTAAATGTATGAAAGTTTGACGAAAAGTGTGTGTGTGTGTGAAAAAAAGCGTGCGCGAAAAAAATAATATTTTCACACTGTGAAGATATAATTTTTATCTCCTCTTCGCAGTGAAGGTCGTAAAGAATGCACATAGCTTTCTAGTTTTAATCAAGAGAACATTACATGGCCGCCTGGAGATACGAATTTGATCTAAATTCGTATCTCGGCGCGGCCATGACGTAATATCCTCTATTTATCACTAAATGCGGCTGACTTTGGTCGAAATTTGTTACCCTATCAGAGACCAAACAGGCGAAAAGCGATACCCTACCGCAGACCTAAGTAGCCCCAAAAACATACCCTATAGGGCGTGGGATTTTGAGACTCGTCACGTCTTAACGTCAGTAACCTAGATATCGTTATCAGTAGCAGTATCTTACAAGCGGCGCAGGTAACCAGGGCCTGCAACTGCGGCAAGGCAGCCGACTGGAACGCTTTCAGGTATATCAGGGGCGTAGCCAATATAAGGGGCGTAGCCAATAATTTTTTTTTTTTTGGGGGGGGGGGAGCAAGTCCGACATTCGTGTCCAAATTGTACCTTGTACAGCCGGAGCTATAGTAAAGAACTAGTAGCTAAAAAGGACGCACTAAATCATCATATCATATGGTTTCAGAATCGGCATAATTTATGACCTCTTGCTTGAAATTGTTATGCACCAGTCGATTTGATGTTGGAAGTGAAAAAGCATAAGACTCCGAGGTTTTTTAGATTTCCACCTCGAACTCCCGCCAACTCTACGGTCCCTCTTGTACTACTATTATAACGGAAAAAATTAACGCCCAATAAAAACCCTTTTGTACCAGGACAGGCTATCCCGGGGGATCCTTCGACGCGACCGAGCGGGCAGTTTCCGCATGCTGGAATGTCGAAGAATCCAAATTTGCATGAAAGAAACAGTAAAGTCAAACCAACAGACCGTGAACTCGACAAGCACAACCAACAGAGAACTTTGGAAAACATTTTTGGCGTCTTAAAAAACTTTAATTGAGCAGGCGTTCCGATTGACCTTTGCAAATGTCGCGAACTTCAGTCCAACAAAAATCGAGCAAAATTGATCGATAAGCAAGGTTTTTGAATTGCATATACGAAGTCCATTAAAATAATGCTAAAACTGGTAGGAAATGCGACGCCTAGAACCGCAGAAGTAAGACATATTACAGTACGCCTTTTTTTGGAGCTGCCCTAAAATACAGGGAAAAACGCAATAACATCTGCAATTCGGGCTCCCTGTGCTGGGTCACGTGCTGCGTCACTTGGGAATTGACTCTATGAACACAGTAAAAACCCGCATAAAAGAACAGGTGTTTGGGGATTAAGACTGATTTGGTTCTTAAACATTGGGTGTTTTCTGCAAAATCAGCCTGAAATTGTTCTTAAGGTGTTCTTAAAATTGTTTCTTAAAATCAAATACTGCTTTCACTACCAACAGTCAAATAAAGAATATGATTGTCAGAAAAGTTAGCTACATGGCTAAATGCACCCTGGAAATCACCATACAGTACCTGCTGTATAAATCTGTGTGTAATGGGTTTTTTATCTGATGTACTTTACCACAGCAGGTTATTGGACTTGAATCTAACTGGCAGCCATTTTTTATACAAGAACAATGTTTCATTTTTCAGGCTGTATGTGTTCTTATGTCAAAGGTACCTTTTTGGCCAATTTCCAGCCTGAGTGTTCTTCATCCACTTGTTCTTTTATGCGGGTTTTTACTGTATCAGGACGAAAACAGCTAATTAAATTCGAACTTTGGCGTGAAAATACGCTATTTTCCTTTCAACTTCTGGCAAAAAAATGGCGTGGAGCTAAAGATCATGATGTCTACTTATGTGCCGAATTTGGGGTGGCATTTCAGGCAAGTGACAAATTAGGTGCTAGTGACAATTAAAGAGGGAGGATCACTGCATTTTGACCTTGTATTACCCAAAATCCCCCGGGAGGCTATCGCGGAATTTCTGCTACGGGTTCCCTGTGTTCGTTGAGACCAGTCTCCCCGGCCAAACATATCTGAGCCCGTGGTAACAACCCGCGGTTACCCGCTTGAACATTGACATATTTGTTTTCAGTTCCTCGTTCGTTTTCTATCTTCTTCTCTTGGTTTTTTAGCCAGTTTCTCGTTAATTTATTTCCTACTCCTTCCTCCGAACAATGCAGATAACTGCTAAAATATTAAACGGACAAGAAGCTTCTATAGAGGTAAAGTTTAAGCTCAGTATCGCTACTTAGTGAGCTCGTTTCTACATTGTCACTATTGCTCTTTGTTTCTTGATGGCGGTACCTACATAGGTTTCCGAAACAGAACCGGTATTGGAGGTGAAAAGACTGTTAGCACAAGAACTGGACATTCCTGTCGATCAACAGAGACTAGTGTACAAGGGAAAAACACTTGCAGGTATGAATTCCTCGTCTACGGTCATACATTGCTTTTCATAAAAGGCAAGACGGTGGGACTACATCTATAACACTACCGTATATGAGTTAAACCATTAATTTCTGGCTTAAACAGGATTTTGATATTTCTTATACTATATTTAAAATTGCAACTGGTTTATGACTGATTTGAGTAGGTCCTTCCACGGTTTCTTGGTCTTGAAATCAGCAAGTTGATGAAAATCCATTCGCTTGAAAAGAGCACATTTTAATGTGCCTACAATTTTTTCTGCTCTCCACGACCAAACTTTGTTTGCCTGCTGTTCAGGCTCAAAAACCTGTACCGGTCTGAACTTTCACATGGTTACCCTGGAGGGTTTGAACTTTGTTGTAGTGTGCATTTTGTTGTGATCGGAGTTGCTATAACAACGTTATAACCGCACCCTTGTTTTTAATTAGCAGCCATCAGACGCGTTGCACAACCTAAACTTTTAAAATGACGCCCCTAGCACTAATCCCTGAGTAGCTAACATTATGTATCAGTCAATTCCAGCGGTGACCATCCCCCCCCCCCCCCCCCCGGGACACCGTGGGGCATTTGCGCACCACTGCCTTCCCTGGGGTGGGGAATTTTGAAAATTTTGCTGGCCCCAGGGTCGGGAATTGTTTTTCCCCGGGGGAGGGGGGTGGGGAATTTTGGTTTTCTCATCTCAAGCGCGTCAGGTTTTGCGAACTACAACACCAGTTACAATAACTATCGTTTGACAGTTACAAAGTCCCAGTTACAGAAAATAACGCCACATAAAATATAATGCAGAGCATGGCCCGTATACACCACGTTTGGGGAAGATACATTTGCACATTTCGCAGTTAACGTCTTCTATAGAGAAGAAAAAGATTTCGCAATTTCTTCTCAGTGGAAAAACATAAAAATGAATTGACACTATAAAAGAGTTCCAATTTCGCAAAATGTCAAGTAACATAACTGTGAAATATTGCTCTGCAAATAGAATAAAGGTAAATTTCGCATTGAGAGATTCCGGAGACAATTTGCAGAAATGGCTACAACGGCAAATGGCCTAGGAATGTCTACCGATATTGTACTAATACCTTAGTTTCACTTCGTTATTTATATTTTGTCTCACTTTCAGTGAAATAAGAACTCGTTCAAAGACGAGAAAACTAAAGTACATTTACTGAAACGAATTATAAATGCTCGGACAGTATAAATGGAGTTGAAGTTTTTGTTGTGAAGCTTTTTCACGCAGAGTCGATGGAATCTTACACCGTCTTTTTCTCGTCCCGGGGGTGGGGCATTTTCCCGCTTTTTGTGTTCCCCGCCGTGGGGTATTTTGCATTTTTGCTAGCCCGGGGGTGGGGAATTTTCAGTTTATTTTTAGAAATGACCAAAATCCCGGGGGTTGCCCGGGGGGGGCATGGTCAGCGCTGGAATTGACTGATACATGAATCACAGCAAGTTTGGAGAGAATTCATTGGGCCGATTTTATGTTACTTGAACAGACTTTTTCAGCCTCCAAAATGTCAAAGTTATTTATGCCGCAAAGTATTTCCTTGAAAAAGAATGGCTAATATCTGCGGAATTAAGAAATCCTTGCGCCCGAATAATCTACAAACCCAAGGCAATGTACAGCCAAATTTCACTTTTAGAATGCTTCCGATTTTGTTTGGCATGTGTTCAAGGAAACTGCAAAATTTGAGAAATTATATTATAAATCTTCCGTTTGTTATAAAACTTACACTTTTCGCCTCTAAAACAAATCTCATATGTTAAAGTTTTTGATACTTCCGTAAATTATTCTTGAATATACACCAAAGATAACCTCCAAGTCTTGAGTTCATTGAAGTATTTTAAGGCACTGAGAAAAAATGCTATTAAACTTCACCACTCTTTTGGTTTGCTCGAGCCGGTTTTTGTCATTGTACTTTGTTTTCACCTGTCGTAGCTTTGACGTCGGTTTCCCAGCCAACTACATTCCAGCATGGGAATCAAACATTGCGTCTATGGCTCAATGATTTCTCCGCGCAGTTTGCCGTCACACTTGCTAGGGAATCGGCAAAGCGTATTAGAGATTTTCTATCATGTTTTTTCCGAGAAAATCGAAAAAGAGGAAGGCAGAAGAACTGATAAATTGGAGAGCGAGTGGTTGCCAGCCAGGCAGTGGCGGGAGGTTAAAGACAAAGAGTTAGAAAGCTCAGCGTTATCAAGTTAACGTTCATAATAAATGTTGTTGGATTGCTTATTTGCTACGCTTTGAGAGTATGAATGTTAAGCCATTAAAACTACAACACGCTGGAATGTAGTTCACTTCACTGATTACAGGGAAAACCATGTGAAAGCTACAACAGGTGAAAACAAAGTACAGTGACAAAAACCGGCTTGAGCAAACCGAAAGAGTAGTGAAGTTTTTTCTCGGTGCCAAGTTAAAATACTTCAATGAACTCAAGACTTGGAGGTTATCTTTGGTATATTCAAGAATAATTTACGGAAGTATCAAAAACTTTTTCATATGAGATTTGTATCAGAGGCAAAAAGTGTAAGTTTTATAACAAACGGGAGATTTATATATAATTTCTCAAATTTTGCAGTTTCCTTGAACACATGCCAAACAAAATCGGAAGCATTCTAAGAAGTGAAATTTCGCTGGTACATTGCCTTGGGTTTGTACCGTAGATTATTCGGGCGGCAAGGATTTCTTAATTCCGCAGATATTAGCCATTCTTTTTCAAGGAAATATTTGCGGCATAAATAGCTTTTGCCATTTGGAGCCTGAAAAAGTCTGTTCGAATAACATAAAACCGGCCCAATGAATTCTCTCCAAACTTGCTGTGATTAATGCTAGCTACTCAGGGATTAGTGTGAGGGGTGTCATTTTAAAAGTTTAGGTTGCGCAACTCATCTGATGGCCGCATATTATAAATATTATAAACAAGGGTGCGGTTATAACGTTGCTATAGCAACTCCGATCACAACATACCCTGCGAGCAGTGATTTCCTCCTCTCTTAGGCCGGCGGCTAGCGAGGGAGAGAAACCACTGCGAGCGACCGTTTAGCGGCGTCCTCAAACTTGGATGAATAAATTAACTCAAAAGCAGTAAAACCGGTTTTAATCCCGTTTGACACTGGTACGTGTTGACATATTTAATCAACAGTTGAAACCGCCATGAATCCAAAGAAGCCACGAAAAAGCAAACTCGCACAGAAATAAAGCTCCAAACACGGCATAATAAATTTCTAAAAGCAATAGTAAGCTTAACTGTATGTTTTGGAGGAAATTCTAACACTTCGGAGATGGAAAACTACGGAAAACTGGCTGAAAATCTAGCTGGAAGTTGTCACGCGAAAGGTCAAGTCCCATGTGTTAAGTCCATTAGCGCCAGATGTGACGCCAGATGTGACTTGCGTTACTCGATGGAAAACCAAACGGTCGCTCGCAGTGGTTTCTCTCCCTCGCTAGCCGCCGGCCTAAGAGAGGAGGAAATCACTGCTCGCAGGGTAATCACAACAAAATGCACACTACAACAAAGTTCAAACCCTCCAGGGTAACCATGTGAAAGTTCAGACCGGTACAGGTTTTTGAGCCTGAACAGCAGGCAAACAAAGTTTGGTGGTGGAGAGCAGAAAAAATTGTAGGCAGCCTCCTTAAAAGTTTTAAATTGGTTGAGATTACTTACAGGCCCAAGGCCCCCAAACCTCGAAATGGTTTACTACCATTTCCGACCTTTGAGGCATGACGCAACAACTAGGAATTTGAAAAGTTTGTATCACCAAGGCCGTAGCTAGAAATTGTTGTCTGGGGGGGGGGGGGGGGGGGGGGGGGGGGGGGGGGGGGGGGGGGGGGGGGGCTGTCATGCTTTGTTTTTTGCTAGGGGGGCAAACAGGGTTTTCCCCACATGTTGACACTAAAAATATTACTTTGCTGAGGGGGGGGGGGGGGGGGGGGGGGGGGGGGGGGGGGGGGGGGGGGGAGCCCCCTCTGCCCTTACGCTAGCTAAGATTACTAAGATTATCATGACAGAAACTCAAAATTTTCAGGTGAAATATGATCTTTCATTAACAAAGTTTTGCGGACCAAACAAAATGGTTTGATTGGCAAATGTCTGTGATAGAAACTGTTCAATGTGACTGTTGTTAAATGTAGCCTGTTGTTAAATGTAGCCTGAGAAAGATTAATTTTGGATGGACATTGTCAGATGCCATGACTGGCTCTTATTTTTAGCTCTGCAAGAATGCACAGTGTATTCCCAATAAAAGTGCCCTTTATTTTCTTGCAGATAACATGTGCCTTCATGACTACAAAGTTGAAAGCAGAAGTAAACTTCATCTGTTTGTTAAAAAAGCAGCATCAACACCCAAACTAGCTAGCAATGATTTTTGGGATCAAATGCAGAAGCTTCTCAAATCACATTTGAATGACAAGGAGATAGAGAGAGTAATCAGAAGATGCAAAGAGGTAATTGAATTCCTAATATAAGGATTATGGATGCTAAGGCAGTGATTACATGAGACCGATATGAATTCAGAGCGACCATTTACAAACAACATAAGTTACCGGTAGATAACATCATTCAAGCCACCATGTAATTTTTCTTTTTATTATATAGACAAACCAGAAAAAATTATTCCAAATTGATTTCCAAGGAAATAAAACTCATATATCCAAGCCACTGTGTAATTTTCTTTTTATGATATAGACAAACCAGAAAAAAATATTCCAAATTGATTTCCAAGCACTTTTGTTTTGACCGATATCCTCACTAGTGAGGATATGGAAAATATGTCACTGAGGACCCGGATGTAGCTTCGTATGAGATCTACGAGTGGCGTATTTCCCAGTAAAACACTCGTGTCTATATAATAATGTTGTGTATTTTAGTATGAAAACACAAAGGTACTGGAGACTGTACTCTTTCTTTTAAAGTGCTTGATTACTCAAAAAGTGTTGCCATAATTTCTTTTTTCTACACAAACAGCAAAATGTTCTACACAATCCTTCACAATTTCTGATATTTCTTATTTTCATCTCTGTTTTCCTATTGCAGGATTTTGCTTACTGGGCAAATCAGCTGAGTCTAGATGACATTGAAAGGATGTCACAGCTCCACATGGAGGAGACAAATAGAATAAAGAGATGACCATAAACAATAGTATTATATTTTTAGTTTGCAAATGTGATATTCTGCATTATCTAAAATGGACAATATGTTGCTGTTTAATTTGCAAATAGAAATGCAGTACTTTATTGTTATTCAAGAAATGGTTCATCCGCCCATCATGAAGGGAACAGATAATTCCATAAGTCGAAGAGTTTTTTTGTGTTGTGACCCTGGGCGGATCCAGGATTTTTCAGAGGGGGGTTGCAGCACTAAGTTGGGCTGGTTATAAGCCCTACTGTGTTCAAAACTTTTTAATAACTACAGAGTTCATCAAATCTATCACTCTCAGCCCCCACATCACTGTACAACCCCCACAACTCATCCCCTAGATCCCCCCCTGAGACCAGCTTACTACT